>CM071790.1:19456766-20784266 GCA_036559045.1 Platycarya longipes | reverse complement strand
TTTATATGAAATAAAATTTCTCTTATTACTTTTTTAAAAAAAAATTGTTTGAATATAATTTTTTAGTATTAATTTTATTTTGAAATTTGAAAAAGTAGTATTATTATTTTTTGTGTTTTGTTTGGAGTTTGGGAAAGTTGTAATAATTAGATGAAAATGTTGAAGATTTGAAATTGATAAGTGGTTTGTGTTTGAGTAATGCTTGGGAGGGCAATATTTGAGAATATTTGAGAATACTCGAGAACAGTTGTGTTGCCAAATGGACCTGTGTAAACGTGTGATGTTTATTATATGTTTTCTGTTGGGAATTGAAGGAAATTCTTTTTTTTTTCCTGGTTCTCTTTTCTGTTGTTGTATTACATAAGAATCTGAAATTTTCTTTTGGGTATGAGGGAATGAGAAATGAAAATCATAAGAATCTTGGTTGCCATTTCAGTAATTTTTTCCAGCTGCTGACTTTGATAGGAAGTTTATGATCAGCAGGCGGCAACTGCAGACAATAACAGTACAGACAACGGCGCCTCTAATATGTCAATGGTTAGCTTCTTGGCCAAAAGGCATATACTATTGCTTCATGCTGGAGGTGACTCGAAAAGGGTACCATGGGCAAATCCTATGGGAAAAGTTTTCCTGCCGCTTCCATATTTGGGAGCAGATGACCCTGATGGGCCAGTCCCACTGCTTTTTGATCATGTACTTGCCATTGCTTCGTGTGCAAGACAAGCCTTTAAAAATGAAGGTTATTTGTTCTGTCTATGACATCTGAGTCAAACTTGGTGTTATTGTTTCCACGAACTCCATTACTTAAGCCTGACTCTCTATGCAAACAAACCTTAACAATATATATTATATGTATATCCATGCATATGATCAAGAATACAAATATATTATTGAATAGTTTCGTCAGTATTAGTTTTTTATTAATGATTAATCATAACATTTGATGTTATTATTAGTCTCATCTTTGCTAAGCTGATTGAATGTGCATGTTTACTTATCCAAAAAGTACATTGTTTACATGCTCAGAGTGTTATTTGCTTCAAAAAATAGCATCTTTTATGGTGCCGTTGAGATTTACATACAATATATTATAACATTTTATATTTTCAGGTGGATTATTTATTATGACGGGAGATGTACTTCCTTGTTTTGATGCCTCCACCATGATACTTCCAGAGGATGCATCCTGCATCATAACTGTTCCAATTACTCTAGATATTGCTTCTAACCATGGTGTTATTGTTGCATCTCAAAGTGAAATCATGGCTAAAAGTTATTCAGTCAGTTTAGTTGATAATCTTTTACAAAAACCCAGCATACGGGAGCTTGTCAAGAACAATGCAATCCTAGATGATGGCAGAACACTACTTGACACTGGCATAATAGCTGCTAGAGGTCAAGCCTGGGTGGATCTTGTTAAGCTTTCATGTTCCTGTGAACCACTGATTTTGGAGCTTCTTAAGAGCAGAAAAGAGGCAAGCACTGATGTTTATCCATTAAATATTTTATGCTTTTACCAGGAAGAAAAAAAAATTAAATTTCCCTTGTATTGTTTGTATCTTCTCAGGGAAAAGGAAAAACATAAGGTAAAGGAAACGCTGGCTTAAGTTTGCCTGTGATGTCTCTTTTTATGGGACTACATTTAAGTGCTCACAGAATGCATGTCTATTCTTGTACGAGATCTATAATGATGAGTTAAATTTAAGTGCAAAAAGTAAACCATGCCTCAGTTCATTGTTACCATACAGACTACAGTTGCAGATTTTCTAGTTGCAGTGAAAGAAAAAATGTCTATGGAAAATGGAACTCTGTTGGTTGAAATTGTTTAATGCTTTCTCTTGTTTGTGAAGTCCGTTTAATATCTGTTTAGATATTTTGTCACCTCTTTCTTCCTATATGATGCCTCTTTTGCATTTTTCATCAATTGTGTTGGCTTCTGTTTCAATCTTTACAGTTCTGTTTTCTTTCCCTTAGAGATTCTGCAGATATGTCTCAGACAACTGTTTGAAGGCATTCAATGTTTCTAAAAACTTCTTTAGTTGGGGACATTGATAGTGCCTGCGATTGCTGACAATGCTTCTTACTTTTGAAGTTGTTATCCTCATCAACCTAGACCAAACCATCTAGTCAAATCTGTATTGTGTTGTCTAGCTCCACTTTCCAAGAATTCATAAGTGTTTGTCCATTTCTCATTGTCATAGTTATCCATCTCTGTATCTGTATATTAGTTGCACTTATTTTATACACAAAATTTACTGCAATAGCACAATTCTGCTTCGCCACTTTGTTTTCATTTTATGGGGAAGATCCCCAATTTTCTCCCCTCCTTTGAGTGGTTTTTCTAACATTATCCTACCTATATATAGTGTCATCTGTTGGTCATAAATCGTTTTCATTTCCTTTATTTTACTTTTCGTCTTACAAAAGCTAAATTTTATTTTCTGTCTTGTTAACTTTCAAACTGGATGATTCTATCATCACTTCAACTTTTTAGGATAACTTCTAATTGTAAAATCCTTTATTCAGTTTTGTAATACTTGGGTTCTGCAATTGCTTATAATTTGAAGCAGTGTTGAATTTTTTACTCCAATATGCATTCTTTATATTTTATGCAGATGAGTTTATATGAAGATTTGGTGGCAGCATGGGTACCTGCAAAACACGAGTGGTTGCAACAGCGCCCTTTGGGTCAAGAACTGGTCAGCGGATTGGGAAAGACTAAGATGTTTAGCTATTTTGCTTGTATGTTAAAATTGATGCAAGTTTCTAAATTTTCATAATATTCTCACCTTTGTCACCATTGATATGATAGCTATATTGATTTTGATATTTCTCTATTTGTTTCTGCAGTTGATTTGTTGTTCTTACATTTTGGAACCTCAAGTGAAGTTTTAGATCACCTAAGTGGGGCTAATCCTGGACTTGTTGGCCGAAGACACTTGTGTTCCATTCCAGCAACAACTGTATCTGACATAGCAGCATCTGCAGTCATTCTTTCAAGCAAAATTGCACCTGGGGTGTCAGTTGGGGAAGATTCTCTTATATATGATTCATCCATTTTTAGTGGTGTACAAATTGGTTCCCAATGTATAGTTGTCGGTATCAATGTCCCAGGAGACAATGGGAAGACAGCGGAAGATTCATTTAGGTTCATGCTTCCTGATCACCATTGTCTGTGGGAAGTTCCCCTAGGAGGATGCATTGAAAGAGTTATCGTGTATTGTGGTCTCCACGATAACCCAAAAAACTCACTTTCTAGGGATGGAACTTTTTGTGGGAGACCATGGAAGAAGGTTTTGCATGATCTAGGAATTCAGGAAACTGATCTGTGGAGCTCAACAGTTATGCAGGAGAAATGCTTATGGAATGCAAACATATTTGCCATTCTTCCTTACTTTGAAATGCTTACATTGGCAACATGGTTGATGGGCTTGAGTGACCAAAAAACCAACGACCTGCTTCCCTTGTGGAAAAATGCACATCGTGTCAGTTTGGAGGAGTTGCATCGATCAATTGACTTTACAAAATTGTGTATAAGCTCTAGTAATCATCAAGCTGATATTGCAGCTGGAATTGCTAAAGCATGCATTAATTATGGCATGCTTGGACGTAACTTATCTCAATTGTGTGAAGAGATTCTTCAAAATGATGTTTCAGGGGTTGACATGTGCAAGGAATTTCTGGATCTGTGTCCCAAACTTCAGGAGCAGAATTCTAAGATTCTTCCTAAGAGTCGGGCATACCAGGTGCATGTTGATCTTCTCCGAGCATGCAATGATGAAGCAAAAGCATGTGAGTTGGAGCACAAGGTATGGGCTGCAGTTGCAGATGAAACAGCTTCGGCAGTAAAATATGGTTTTAAAGGTAGAAGTAAATATCCATGTCATAGATAATTATACTGAATGATAGGTAATGTGGATGAACTGTTAATAACAAAAGTGAGCAATATTATTACATTACTGAATAATAGATAAGCTTATGATAAAAGTTGTGTTTACTTCCTCAATTATTATTTATTTCATTCCGTTAAGATACTAGTATATTTGCACTTTTGATATTTAATTGCCTGTCAAGAGAGGTTTATTATTATTAGAAAAGTCTGTTGGAGATATTATGTATACACTCTCGATTCTCTGACCCAGTGATTTACATATCTTATTTTGTGATCTACAGAATATCTCTTGGAGTCCCCTAGCAAGATGTCTGCTTCAACATATCAGAACAAGTTTGATGGCTGTGTTGATCGATTCTTCCACCCTAGAAGTGTAAAAGTTGAATTACCTGTTCGTGTAGATTTTGTTGGGGGTTGGAGTGATACCCCTCCATGGAGCTTAGAACGTGCTGGTTGTGTTCTGAATATGGCAATAAATCTGGAAGGTTCTTTTCCTATTGGCGCTATCATAGAGACAACAAAAACAGCTGGCGTATTGATTAGTGATGATGCTGGAAACCAGTTACATATTGAAGATGTTACCTCTATTGCAACTCCATTTGACAGCAACGATCCATTTCGGCTCATCAAATCTGCATTACTTGTGACTGGAATCGTTGTTCATGATAACAGCCTTGAGTCTATTGGTTTGGTAATCAGGACATGGGCCAATGTCCCCCGTGGAAGTGGCTTGGGTACTTCTAGCATCTTAGGTGCCGCTGTTGTGAAAGGACTTCTCCAGATAACTAAAGGAGATGAAAGTAATGAAAATGTTGCCAGACTTGTTTTGGTATTAGAGCAGCTAATGGGAACAGGAGGTGGCTGGCAAGATCAAATTGGAGGTTTATACCCGGGAATAAAATTTACAGCAAGTTCTCCTGGAATTCCATTGCGGCTTCAAGTCATCCCCCTCCTAGCTTCTCCTCGGTTGATTCTAGAGTTGCAGCAACAGTTGCTTGTGATATTTACTGGCCAAGTAAGTATTCTCCATTTAAATCTCATTTCTACAAAATATGACTTTCAAAGGAGTTTTTTGTATAAACTTTTTTTTTTAAAAGTAAAAGATATTTGTAAGGAGTTTTTTTTTTAACTGTATTTTTCAAATGGGGCCCTGCTTTTTATATGCCCGGTTAAGTACTCTATGTCAAGATTGGCTTAGTCTTCATGCACTTGACTATAAATAGATGGATCTAATGTTATAAGATTCTAAAATCCACCTGTTAAGTGCTCTTGTTTGGCCTTTCCGCTACAGTTAGATGTTGGGTTGACCCCTCAATGTCAAAACAAAGACAAAAGAGAGTTCGGAAATTCTGGATATCCTCATCCGGGAAATATTCCCTTTTAAGTAGAATTCTACAATGGAAATTACACCAATCTAGGTACCAATCATGGGTCAATGTCAATTAATATTGTCATTGTAGGAATACTATCGCTATGATATCTTGTCCCAAATCATAGGAAAAACGTTGTAAGTCAAGATCCCTATAAGCTGACTTTAGCACGGGTCTCAAATTGATGTCATTATCTAGCCATTTGCTCATGAAAATTGTCATCCTTGTGGATTCAGGCTTTGGTAAATACATGATCAAGTATTATCAGAATGTAGATAAATGGGAAGGGGTTCGGCAAATCTAAGTACAAAAAGCAAGCCATTGAACTAGATAATTTCAGAGCAAAATGATGACATTCACCATATTTTTTCTGGAAGATTTAGAGGACCATTCTTGTTTTTTCTTACTCCCTTCCAAGAAGTTGAAGTATAACTGAGATACATGTACCCAGTAACCATAGAATGCGAATTTCTGAAAATTCAACTCAATTGGCATCATTATAGGCAACAAGCTTAAGGCCCGGTTTGATGGATCACTATTCAAAAGCTAAACAAAAAGCATTTTTATTCGCTTCTCTCCATTTTCTTTTCCTCAAATTTGATCAAATATGACGAAATTTTTTTGATGTGTGCAAACTTGTCCTTTTTGAAGGAAAATTTTGATGGATCCATTGCCAGTGCTCTCAATCTGCTTTTTTACTTGAATTGACAAAAATATAAAGAAAGAAATGACAGACAAGTTTTTGAAGAAAGTTCCAAACTTATTGAGGTTTGAGTTTTTTGATCGGAGGTTCCTGTGACTTGTTAATACACGTTACTTGAGTGGGAAGTAGTTAATGCACGTTTGTCATCCTTTTTTTTTTCCTTTTTTAACGTTGATATGTAATACCTGCCAATATATTAATTGTCATTGTTTCAAGGCAGACTTTGAGAAATTACAAAAGCTCAAATCACAATGCTCTAAAAAATTTTATAATTGGTACATGTTTGAGATTTTTTTTTGTTAACTATATTATATGCTGTGAATGTCTTGCAGACTAGGTCCATGTTTGAGATTTTTTTTGTTAACTGGATATATGCTGCAAATGTCTGGCAGGTCTGCGGTCCATGCTTGAGATTTGTTTTGTTAACTGGATTATATGCTGCAAATGTGTTGCAGGTTCGACTTGCACACCAAGTTTTGCACAAGGTGGTAACCAGATATCTTCAACGAGATAACCTTCTTGTATCCAGTATCAAGCGACTTGCAGAACTGGCAAAGATTGGGAGAGAAGCATTAATGAACTGTGAGATTAATGAGATGGGTGAAATAATGTTGGAGGCTTGGAGGTTGCATCAGGAACTTGATCCTCACTGCAGCAACGAGTTTGTCGACAGGCTCTTTTCATTTGCTGACCCGTATTGTAGTGGCTACAAGCTTGTGGGTGCTGGTGGTGGAGGTTTTGCTTTGTTACTTGCCAAGGATGCTGACTGTGCCAAGGAACTGAGGCAATTGCTAGAGGCGGATTCGAGTTTTGATGTGAAAATTTATGATTGGAAGGTATCTTTACAATATTAATTGTGAAGAGGTTATGAAAAGGTAGCATATTATAGTTTTTATACTGAAATTTTCCTTTATTTTTGAGATTAAGATGCTGGTTCAAGTTGTTGTGGTGTCATTCATGTAAATTCTGTATAATTGAAGACCGGAAGAAAGCTACGGAATGAAAGTTCAAGCTCAATAAATTTTGTTTTGTTTTGGTCAATAAAGCTACGGATTAAGATGCTGATGCATTGTCTCAAATGTTGTTTTGGTCGAAGTTTTTTTTTTTTTTTTTTTTTTTTAAATCCATTCGCTTTCTTCTTGGTTTATTATACAGGTTTTAGCCGATGAGGAGTTGAGTGAAGTTTTACCCATTTCTTTTTCTTTTTTTTTTCCTTTATTTAATCAAGGACATTTAAGAAAGAGAGGCGCTGGATAGCGGTTGGACTAATAATGGTAGAAGAGCAGTCCTCCAATGAGATGGTGACACATAAGAAAAAAAATAATAATCAGACTAATTAGACTTCACTACAGAGAATCACCACACGGAAGCTCCTATCTGGGTCTCTTCCTCATTTTAGTTGCTGTCTCCAAGCTCATCTCGTTTCTTCTTCATTGCACCGCCATCAAGCCCGTTGTCCAATACTAAAGCATCTGTCGACAGCACCCATTATGTCCTCTCCCACTACAAGGCCTTCGGACTCGGAACTCGCACCCCACCAATAACATCAACACGCTATAATAAATTCTAGGAGCAGAAAATAAATCGAAGATAAGCCCGTTCAGACTGGCGATGCGCACCATCTCCATTGCATCGCTGCTTGTTCCTTCTCCAACTTCCTCCTCCGCTGCCAAAAAAGAAGCTTCCTACATAAAGGGTAGTAGTATTCATCACCTAAAAAAGAAACTACCTACAAAAAATGAAAAACAAACCCAATACAAAATTAAATCACCCTATGAAAATTGAAAAAAAAAATGTAGAATAATATTTACCCTTGTAGTGACCAAGAAAATAAGCCCAAAAATGTTTAGTATATTTGCAAATAGCAACTGAAAGAGAGAGAAAATAACCACAAGATAATAAACCCAGAACAAAACAAAGATTAAATTTAACTGGGTGAAAAATAGAGACTAAAAGATCTCCCTACGGTGACACTCTGCCAGGCATAACAGACGTTGTACCACCCTACCATGCGTACTGGTCGTCTGAGTCGACGTATGCTAATGTGGTGTTCGTCAATCATGGTGCGAACGGGGATTATCATACGCTAAGGGTATTCAGGGTGAATGCTAGCAGATGTATGGTAATTGCAAGGAAGGGGGATTTGCCTAGAGGATTGTGGTCCAAAAGGCTAAAGCGTATGGCACTGTGGCTATGCTACTGTATCCGAGGGGGACAAGTTTAGTAATGGTTTATAACTTGCTTACGTGGCACATAATTATTGGAAAACTGCTTTTTAATCTTTACTAGCCAAACCGGTCTTTAGCTTTTCTCTTAATATAAACTATAGAGTTTATAGATCATGCATAGCGGAAGAAAAATGTTGCACAAATACCTCAGATGTAATCTTAGCAAGTATTCCTCCTTCGTATTAAGGACTAGAATCTCGTTCAATATTTACCACTCAAGATAGGAGACTGAAAGAGAAGTGTGTGTGTATGTTTCAGTCTATTATTTTCTTTTGTTTATGGTGTCTAAGAGTACGAGTTGGAGGAAAAGTTTTGAATACCGTATCAGTGAGCGTACTGGTCAAGACACTGGAACGAGATATTTCAGTACTGGTACTATTTCGTGTACCGTTTTGAGATAATCTATATATATATAAAAATATATATATAAATACATATATAAATGATATTTCAAAATAATAGTTAATATATAAATAATTATATATAAATATATATATAATTAGTCTAGTATGAATTGATATAAAAAATAGTAAAAAATACAAATAAAATAAAAATAATTGAAGGCCAAAATCAAAAATCTGAGACGGCCAATACACGATCAATACGCGACCGGTACGAGGCTGATATTGGTCGAAATATTGACCGGTACGGCCGGTATAGGCCGAAACGGCAGGTATTTTAAGCGAAACGGTACACATGCACAATATATATCGGAGAACTGGCCGATACGGCATGTTTTGGCTGTACCAGACGGTATGGTACGAATTTAAAAACACTGGTTGAAGGGCTCTAAGAGCATCTCATTGGCTAGGCCTAATGCATCTTTAAAATTTAGCTAGTATCACATTTTTTTTTAGCATTTGCCTTTGTAATTTAAATTCAAAGCCTACATTATATTAGTCATTCATTCTTTATATAATAATAAAATATTATTAAATTAATAATTTTTTATTTAATTTATTTTTATCACATTTTATTTGTTTTTATCACATTAGATTAGTAATTTATTTTTATTTAAATAATTGTTAATATTATTTAATATAATTTAATATTAACTCATTTTTATCACATTTTGTAATATTTTTATTTAGTTTATTTTTATCACATTTTATAATTCTTTAATTTATTTTTATCACATTTTGGTCGGAGTGAAAAATAGTTTTTAATGTTTGATTAAGCAATTGAAGTCTTTTATCTTTGACCAATATTATAGAAGAAATCTAAATTATTTTAAAGATGTGCAATCCAATATGGATTCTTTTTAGCACAAATCATACAAAATTTGGTCATCTCTTTCATTTGGCAAAGTTCTAATTCCTCACCCATGGCTACTCTTAGAGGCCAGCCATCAATTCAGATGAACGGTCCTGGCACTGATAAGATTTCAAGAGTTGGCTTGTACTTACTGGTCTGTTGCTATTTCAGTGAGAGTACACCTGAATTTTAAGATGTTGAGAGGTGCGAGACTTGCATTGTCAAGGTGTCCAAGAAAGACTAAAAACGTCCATTTGAAAAATAAAAACTCCCTTCCCTTTAGAAATCTCCTACCCTTTTCACTAGAAAAAACCAAAAGTCCCAACCTATATTTCGCCTATCCTTCTCTCCTACTCCAAGGTAATGTTCTTTTGCTTATTTTTCTTTGTTTTTCCTCCATCAGTCTGGAAATGCTTTTCATTTTCATTTTTATTTTTATTTTTTTAAAATGATGGAAATGCTTGATCTATTGCCCTCCATCCACCTAAAGATGATTCGCGCAACACAAAAATAGCCAAGAACTGCCACCATCTGACCAATGTGTGTGGCTCTCTTGCTACCAACGCCACGTGTAAGCTTCACGCACTGCCGCAATTTCACCTCTGCCACAATCATGCAAGAGGTACCAATGGGTTCCTTGGTCATAAATGTTCAAGATGCACCTAACCTCAACTCCAATTACGTCGGCCAACCTCATGCGTTGGTAAAGGGGTCGGTCATCTTTGAGTGTTATCGAGGATTGAGATCCGGTTTAGATTGGCCCCGTTTGGATCCCAAAGTCGGTTGAACTCATCTCAACTCACTTCTATTTCATTATTATAATTTTATAATTTTTTATACAAAACACAAATTTCTATACACATTTTTCAAATTCCAATATACTTTTTTTAAATTCTAATACATCTTTTTCAAATCCCAAAATAATAATAATATTAAAAAATAAATTAAACTCATCTCAACTCATCTCATCTTCGAATCCAAGCGAGACAGAGTTAAGATGAGATAAATTGAAAAAATTTTTAAAAATTGAATAAAATATTATTAGAATATTATTTTTTAATATTATTATTATTTTAAAATTTGAAAAAACTATATTGAAGTTTGAAAAAGTTGAAATGAGTTCAACTCTGAATCCAAACAAAACGCCTAGTGTTTTTGGCTCTACGTATTGAACTATGCTCCTATTTTTCTCAAATGAGAACTTGGAGGTAATAGAAGTGGAGAAATCTAATAAAATGCACCAAAACATATAATCACAATGTTTTTCTATCGATTGGGACTTCAAGCCACACTCGATCTATTTGCCCATTGGATCAAAATAAATCATTAATGGTGGTCTCCTCCTCAGTTCTACCAAGGAACATGAGTATGAATCAATAGTTTATCACCCATTTATGTTTAATTTACACTCCTCTCTGAGCACTATAGTCAATGTAATGGATCTTTTCTATGGGGGCTTCACACATTCCTCTTGTATCTTTGATTAAATTTAAGCACATCCTTGATTATTAAAAGACAAGGTGCACTTAAACCCCAAAATCGTTTTTGATCATCTCTCTCTCTATCTCCTTTTCTCTCGCTTCTCTCTAAAAAACAAACAAACTCTTATACGCAGAGGGGGTAGAGCTTCGGCTCTTGCCCCCTCACTCCCTCTACCATTTCCTCTCCTTTTCACTTTCTTGTGTATTTTTTTAGACAGAGATAGGAGAAGTGGCGATGGGACATTTCTCGGTGGCCTCCAACCACCACGCGCTCCACCAAGAGGTTCACCAGCTACTGATCTATCGGATTGCCGAAGGATTTGCCAAGAGTAACAATGCATGGCCCACATGCGCTAATTGTAGTGCATCCGTGGCTTTTATGTGCCACCACCATCTAAAGCTCCCCTGCCACCATGTGCAGCGTTTCCAGATTCAACTAGGCCAGAAGTTTAAAGGTCGACGATCCAGTGTTTTCTAAGGTGACGCATATCTCTCACGCGCCACGTTAGACTCCCATCTTAATGTCGTTTTGGTTTTTTGTGTTTTTCCTTTCTCTGTTTGTGTAGTTTTTCTGTTTTTAATTTTTTTTTAGGTAAAATAAAAAGGAATAAGATATTCCTTTGGTTGCCCTCTCCTCCTTTGGAGGATGTGGGTGTTCTCCCTCTCCTCCTTTTGAAGGAAGTGTGTGGTTTCTTCCCCCCCCCCCCCCAAAAAAAATTTTTGGGGGATGAGGTTGTTTTGCCCCCTAGTTTGTCAGGAGAAAGTTTATAAAAGTTTTAGACAATGTCTGTCATGAAAAAATTTGTATGCAGGAGTATCCCTAACAATTGAGTAGTTTGACTTGTAATCAAGGTCTTTCCTATTTTATGGATCACAGATGTAACTTCCATTTCTTGGAATGAAATGAATCATTTTTCATAAAAAGATTAAAAAAAAAGTAAAATATAATAAAAGGTGCACGAGAAAATCTTACTAAAATTAAAAAGTAAAATATGTGTAAAACAAGAGGAGAACAGACTTTTAAAGGAACTCACTTGCCCTAACACATCTTATCAGTGTCATTATGTCATTGTATTTAGGTTAATTTAATTTTACAAATCTTTCAAATCATCTCATTACATTTCATCTCATCTTAATATCAAACACCATTTATATACAAATTTTTTTTCAATTACAAATTTTCAATTTTTTTTTATCTAATTATTGTCTAATTATTACAACTTTTCCAAACTTTTAAACTAAACACAAAATAATTCACAAGATAAACCACTATTTGTTGATATTGGCTGGCTGTGAGTGTTCCCAAATCCAAAATTGTTTTTGCAATACAGAGTATGCACGACTACAAAGAGCAGGATCCTCCCTCACCCCCCGCTCCCATCCTCAAAAAATTATTCTTTCTGATATCACTTACGAAAATGCGGTTTAAAACTTGATGTAGTCACCCTTGAAGTTAAACTTACTTCTAGCAAATTCAAGAATCAACCGTAAAGACTATTTTGATGTGATACTCCAAGGAGGGAGAGAGAGAGAGAAACAATTTTGTAAGGAAAATGAGATAGAAAGAGGAGGAGAATTTTTGTTTGACTTCCTACTTTTTGTGGTCTTTGAAGGGACAAAGGGTCAAAGGGAGGGAGAGAGTCTGGTCTGGATCTTCAAAACTTTGTGATTAACGAAGGGAGGGATAGAGTTCAAAGGGAGATAGAGGGAGAGTTCGAAGGGACTGAGACCAAAATGTAACGTTTTATTTATCATCGTGGGGACTGGTTTGGCGAAGATTACGCATGCCGTCTTCCTTTAGCTTTTTTCATGTGTTAAATGAATTTTGTTACTCATTATTTTCACACACAATACATCACACTTATATTTATTTTTTTAATTTTTAATTTTTAATTTTTAATTTTTTAGTTTTATTTTTTTTTAACTAATTAAATTATTTTATTCATCATCCATTTATTACATTTGTTAGGAGAAAAAAAAATTAAAAAAATTATGTGTAGGGTAGGATGTGAGAATGATAAATAGATTTTTTTTATTGAATATTTAATATAAAAGTCAAAGACCACTCAAAACGACATCGTGTCATAGATTTTTTTTGGGTGCTTTTGTGTTCTAATCTCCATCCGTGTACTCGTTGCCTCATTCTCAATCCACCCGAAGAGAGAGAGAGAGAGAGAGGTCTGAGTTCTTCTTGTTGTTATTGATTTTCAAGGTTTTTGTTCAATTCCATAACCTATTCGGGCTCAAAAATTTATTTTCCAATCAAAGGATTCGAGACAAACAAAAAATTAGTAAGTTATCGAAAAATAGGAATGGCGAGTCTGTACGTGAAGGCGGTGCAGCCGACGGATCTGAATAGGAACACAGAGTGGTTCATGTACCCAGGGGTATGGACCACTTACATCCTTATTCTTTTCTTCTCTTGGCTGCTTGTCCTCTCCATCTTTGGCTGCTCACCTGGGATGGCCTGGACCATTGTTAATCTCGCCCACTTCGCTGTACGTTAAAACTCTCTCTCTCTCTCTCTCTCTGTGCTCTTTTATTCTTGTTTTTTATGTTTTCGGATCTTGAAGGTTATTCTTTGTGCGTGTTTTGTTTTTAAGTTTTTGGGGTTCAAATTCGTTGCATGTAGGTTAGGTCGTAGAGTTTGTGCTTGTATTATGCTGTTTGATTTGCCTTTTTCTTGTGTTTTTAATTTGGGCACGTGTTTTGATTTTGATAATTTGGTATGTCTAATGTTCTTGATTGTTGGATTGGAGTTTGATTTGGGTTTTAGGATTTTAGGGTTTAAGATATTTGCTGTTTTGTCTCTTGTGCTGCTTTGTTGAGGAAGAGAGCAAACCCAAGTTGTAAATTGTCTTCTCTGAAGGTAGAATCGGCTTTGATTGTTTGCTGTGGAGAAGTGGGTGAATGTTAGATTTTGGATTGTATTGATGTGGGAGAAGATGAAATCAGTCTTATGAAAGGTTTATTGAAATATTGAAGAATCTTACACTGGAATACGGACGGTCAGAGTCTCAGATAAGGTTTTTATGGTTTTTACAAGAAATTCCATTCCTGGGACTTGAACCGGGGCTCCAAAGTTAATCATGTATACGTTGAGCTCTTTGGACTAAGAGACTGGATTTGTATTATTCAAAAGCGAAGCATAATGACTTCATCCTTTTTTATACTAGCTTAATTTCTACCTTCTTTCAATTTCAATATTGTGAGAATAATCAATTCAAGCTTAACTTATCAACGAATAATCAATCCAAGCAACCCCTTGCACACTTCCATCCCTATCCCCAGAGCATTGCAAAGAAAAAGAATTCCCATCCCAAACCTCTTTGTAGGCTTAGCAAGATTGGAAGTAAAACTTGCCTTACTGTCCCCTTTACCTCTGGGCTGTGGACCAAGTGGAATCTCATCACTCTCTCTCTCTCACACACACACACACACGCACACACGCACGCACACCCTCCCTTCTATATGTGGAGGTTGAGTCAATGCATTCAATTCCGTAGGTGTGCTTGAATTTTATTGTTATAAAAATAAATTCCATTTGAGACAAGGCCCACCTGGACAACCGGAAACCATTTTGTCAATAAATTATCTGTGAAAGGCCTAATTTATTTGTTTATTCTTTTACCTATCTAAACAAAAACAAAAAATGTTTGTTCTTCTGCTTTATGAGTTTATGCCCTTCACTGATACATTATGTTGCTTTGCTCCCGTGTGTAATATGATTGATTATATCTCCTCCTTCAGGTTACTTATCACTTCTTCCACTGGAAGAAAGGAACTCCATTTGCTGAAGACCAGGGTATCTACAATAGGTTGACTTGGTGGGAGCAAATAGATGATGGAAAGCAGCTCACGCGCAACAGAAAGTTCTTAACTGTTGTCCCTCTTGTGCTGTAAGTTCACTTCTATGGTATTAACCAACATGATCAATTATGAAAGTCATTTTATTTGTCATTCAACCTTTCTGGTGAATTTTTTTTTTTTTTGTTTCACATGCATTAACCTACTTGTGATCTTCTAGTATATCTATTTCCATGTGCATCAAGCAGTTAATGCTTGTGAACTTATAGCATATCTATTGATGTGCAAATATATGTATGTTGAGCAGTTTATTGTTGCGAACTTACATCATTTCTTTTGGTATGTATGTATGTCTGTATTGAACGGCTAAATAGTTGTTATCAAGCTAGTTTTTTTTTTGCTTATTGCAATGTTTCATATCTCTCTCTCTCTCTCTCTCTCTCTCTCTCTCTCTGTGTTCAAAACATAGTATTAAATGTTGTAATGGATCCCAAATATATATTGGCTTTGTTGTTGTAAGAATTTTCTTAATTAATGATTTTAGCTAGGGATGTTGGTTGGTTTGGGAATGTTTTAACTATTGAACCAAGTTGCCAATCAAAACCGTGTGCTGAACCATAAGGCCAGATTTTTAAGATTTCTTTTCAGCTTTTGGTCCTTCACAGTCACTCATCTTATTATTATTCTTCTCCTCTTCCTTTTAACTTTCTCATTTTTCTTTAGTACTCTCAATTTTTGGGTGCAAAATCTTGTAAGAGAAGGGATCTCTTGTAATGTTTTGTCTTAGCTTTTCCTTTCTAGCTTGTATCTAGGTGTTATCTCTTGTACACTTCCTGTGTACTTGGTTTTGCCTATTTACATGAATAAAATTCTTATTACCAATCAAAAATATATATATAATTTTAAATTTTAAATTTTAAATAAAAAATTTCAACGTATTTGATCGGGTGATATTACTATATTTATTGATACCAAAATAATTATATGGCTATGAGAGTGTCCCTTAAATTAGTCTTAAATTCTGGATTCTGAAAAATCTAAAGATAGTTGCTATAAATAGATGATGAATTACATTTATCTTATCATAAAATAATATAGAGAAATTCTTTGTCTACACAGAAATCTTAGACAAGAAAGTTTACACATTGACGTGGTTGAGTATAATCATCAGTGTCTCCAAACCAAACTTATCTGTGTTCATTGCACACAGTGTAGTTAGGTAGGTTGGCAGAACTTTCCTATTTCCACAGCATGTGTTTTCAAATCTTCTGTTTTATAAAATATGGATTCGTCTTTAAAAGATCAAGATGTGCCACGACCCAGAACTGGCATAAGAATTTGATACTCAGATTGCTCGAGTAATGAGGTGAGTTGTCAATGTCACGATAACAATTAGAGATAGCCAGTTGGGTTTATTGGTTCAAGTGGCTCAAGCTGAAGAGGGTGAGAGACTAGCTGATAAGAGAGATGGCACACCAATTTGCCTTAAAATGGAGGAGATAAAGGAAGAAGAGGAATGGAGAGGGGGGGAGTGAGAGGAGATTGCGTGAACCTGTCACTGCTTTGTGCAAGTCCGGTATCTGTTTGATATATATGAAGGTTCCAGAAGAAAGAGGAAAATTTGGGATCCTAAATCGAGGTTGGCTACTTTGGATTTTGTTGGGTGACCTACAAAAGTGATTCCCAAACTGAGAGCATCAGTATTTTGCTAATACAACACTATACCTTGCAGCAGACTATCAAAAACCAACCGAGGTTGGCTGGTGCAGTATGATGGTATCAGTGACATGACCAACCCTGATTTTGTTCCTAAAATTATGAAATCGAGGTCTAAAACACTTGCAAGATGCCCATTTGCAATCGTGAGAAACCAGCTTACCCCAGTTTTGTAAATTTTACTAAGAGGACTCTTAGTAAAATCTCAATACTCTGAATATGTTATCTCAAACTTTTATCAAGGCAAGGCAGAAACTGAAAATCAGAAGTTTTTATTGGAGTTTAGTTTCAGTCCCAAGTTTGTTCTTGCTGATAATGGCGTCTGTGTTCGTCACAAGTTTTTGATTGAGATGCGACTTCCTTGGGAAATATTCTATCAGTGTTTGTATCTTAACCTGTGATAATTATGTGTCTTTAGTTAGAGGCCCTCACAGTCAATGTGTTGTAGTATATGCATGCTGATTGCTTGAATTTGTTTCTGATATTTGCAATTAGAATCACATGGATTCTCCTTTCCTTTGTTTTGACAGGTACTTGATAGCCTCACACACGACTGACTACCAGCACCCTATGCTCTTCTTTAATACCCTGGCAGTGATCGTCCTGGTTATTGCCAAGTTCCCCAATATGCACAAGGTCCGGATTTTTGGAATCAACGCAGATAAGTGAAGTGCAGTTTGAATCAGGAAAATGTTGGTTCTACCTGCATTAAAGACTCTTATCCTTTCCCTTCTTGTGATAAAAACGTGTATCTTTGTATAGAAGTGAGAACCGGATGGATATCCAAATATATAATGTTTTGTGCCTGACTCTTTTTTCAAGCTCGCTTGGATATTAAAAAAAATATTGTATCGATGGTCTTTGTACAGCCAAGAAATTTGATGTGTATGGATTATCCCGGCGATCTTATCTAATCGCATATTTTGATGTTGTAATTGCATCATTTTAGAACTTTAACAGAAGGAGGAACGCTTACAGCCGGTCCGGCTGTTAAGCTGTAAAAAATAGCCCTCCACTCATTAGGTGCCACGTTAGCTATATCCATAATAACCAATACACACACCAGCAGCCAATTGTTCATCTCAGCCCTCTCTCTCCATTTCGAAATACAAATCCTCTCTTTCCTTCATTTTGTTCATCTCAATCCGACCATATTCGACTCATGTCGAGGGTGTTAGGAACCCAATATAAATAGGTCTGACTTAATGGCTTTATACATTGGGTGACGTTGGGGTCAGTCCAATCCCCTACAAAAGCAGCCGGAGCTACCGCCAGTCACCGTAGGCATCACCACTCATACCATTGGAACCGAAGACCTCATCCCTGCGACTGCAACACCAAGCGACTTCCGGTGTGCTTTACACAGCTTTAAATCTTAAATGGGCCCATTTTAGACCTGTGTGGTATACACTACATTTTCACCTACATCACATCCTAATTTCTTTTACAAGCTTTGAAATGATTGTATGAATGGATTGGTGTTATTTGGGTGCTTCGATCGAGTGACAGAAATAATAATGGCGAACTGGGTGCTCCTCGATAAAATGTCAGGCTGAGGTATTTTTGAGTGGTATGGGATCTACCTAGCACCTGAACTGAAACCTTGGAATTTCTCTCACTATTATGTTCAATTCTTTAAGTCCAAGTCAAGATATGTACACTGCATTATACCCACTTTAAGGCGACAATTTCATGGTGTGGTGGGTTCCTTGATGGCTTAATGTGATAGGCAGCTATGACTTGCACAAATATGTGAAGCTCAAGAAAGGAATACCAACAACATGGGTTTATATGATGAGGATGCAACAAAGAAACAGACCCAAGTTCATTTGAACTCTAGGGTGTTGTGAGTTAATGGCCCAAGCTGGTTGTTTTGATAAGGTATATTTTTATATATCTTTAATTACTGTTGGTACTAGTAAGTAGTGGTATGGAAAGGCTGTCAGCAATTTTTACATACACCTTGAGGTGAAAAACATTCAGTTGATTTTTTGTCTTGATTCTGTTACTGCAATATCAATGGCTGAGGAGTTGGTTCAACAATTTGATCTATCAAAGGAAGAGGAGCATAATGTTTGGCTGAATTTCAATGTAAATCGTGCTTAAAACACCTCTTTGTTGCCGCATAAAGATGATGACAGCTTCAAAATTCCTGAATATTCTTCAACGATAGAAACTCAGAAAATGACTTTTGGCTACTACATGACGTTGCTTGGACAAGACAAAACAGGAATGCTTCTTGAAGCGAATTCAAGTTTGACTCTCACCTAAAAATAGAAATTCACCATGCTGGAAATAGACGTTGAATGAGGTTATGAACTGAGGCCACAACGGTCATCATCATTGGATCTTCTCTCTGTGATCCATTGGAATCTATCTGGGCTTGCATGTTTGTTGACGTTGAAGTTCATGTTCAGATCGTTCAAGAAGGCGTCATATGTTGTGAAGCTCTATCTCACCCTCCTGGAAGGTGACTCTTTATATTACTTCTGGTAATCAAGAATCCTGCAGTGAAGTTAGAGAGTTTGAGTATCGAATGATGAACTCTGTGATGCTCAGCAATTAATGAACTGGAAGATGCAAAAAGTTCTTGTGTTGGTAAAAAGTTGGACCGAGCATTGTTTCGAAAGTGGGCTCCAATTGCAATTATCATTGCTATTGTTCTTTTTCACGTTTGGGTCAAAGACAAGTTGGTTTGCATTGATAGTGAGGCTGAAGCAAACTCTTTGATCCTTACAAGTTGTCTAGTAGAAATGAACCTTAAGGACAAATTTTTTGAAGGGGGAGAAAATTGTTAGGAACCAATATAAGTGGGTCGGGCTTAATAACTTTATACATTTAATATCTTGGTTTTAATTGTGTTGTTTAAATATTAGTGGCTGTTGGGCCTATTAAGTTTAGTAGAGTGGCCCATGGCCTTAGTTGGCCCACGGCCTTGGTGAAGTAGATTAAGTAGAAGGAATAGGGTTAGTGTTTGGCAATCTGGAAAATAATTGAGAAAACTAATTGTTATTTTCATTGGAAGGAATTTGGGATCTTGAATACTCCTGATTATCCATTTTATCTGTTCCATTTCCATTTATTTCCTGCATTGTTTCATCTTTGTTTCCATTATTATTTCATCCATCAATATCTTTACATTTCATTACTACAGTATCCTTACAATGAAAGATGGCCCAACGTAGACCCTCATCTCCTTCCTTAAACCTCTTATCTCCGAATCCAGCGTCTAGCCCCTTGAACGATCAAATTCGGGTTTTATTTTCACAAGCTTCAGTTTTGCACGGGCCTCGTTGATGTTTATGCAAGGTGGGAGATTTGGTTTCACTTTAATTTTTTTTTAATCTTCTTTCTTCTTTATGTTAGGACGGATCTCGTTGATCTTTCTTCTTCATCTTCTATTTTCCTTTTTTAGCCTTCATCTTTTATCTTGTTTTCCATTATTATTTTCTTAGTAACCAAACAAAGTTGCTAAAGTAAAAGTCTAGACTGTTAATTTTCCAAACAGAGTTATCCATTTTTCTCCCAACGACGAAACTAAATTACAAAAAGAATAAAAATAAATAAATAAGTCTAGAAAGTCTATTATCCAAATTAGCAAAGAATGTTAAAAACCTGCTTTAAAGTTCTTGTTTGAGGAGGCAAATGTTAAAAAAAAAAAAAAAAAAAAAAAAAAGAAGAAGAAGAAGAAGAAGAAGAAGAGAAAAAGGTTGCCATAATCTCTTCTTGCGTTGCCTCTTTGTCTTTCTTTCTCAACCCTCCCTCCCCTTCCAAAAGCAAATCCAAGCTCTTTGTATTTACAAAATATGAACATAGCACATCTCCTATCTTTTGGCGACAAAGTGAGAGAGTTGGAATTGGGAGGACAGATGTCGATGATACATTTCAATGATCGAGGAAATTGAGAAGAGAAGACTAAAATCGTATGTGTTGCAGCTGTTTGGATGGGATGATGTAACGCATACGTGGTGCCCCTTTATTGGGGGGCTGTTATTTGTTGAATAGGAGCCCAACCGGCTCTAAGGTTTTTCCTAACGGAGCTCAAAATAAATTTATTGCTTACTATTGCTTGCTTCTAAAACTCAAACAAAGCTCTTCCAATCCGACAAAAACTAGCGTCGCCAAAAATTTCATCGACATTAGTGTATATACTTGTTCTTGATTCTACTTAAATCTTACAATACTTCTTAAGAAAAATAAATTTATTTTTCTCTTTTTCTCTTTTTTTTTTTTTCTCCTTTTCTTTTTTGCTAAATTTCCTTAGAAATGATTTGGAGAGAATTAGAATCTCTAGTTAATGAAGACAGAGAGCCAAGCCTATATGCTTGGAGATAATTTTTGTGAATACTATATGATATGATATGTTAAATTGTAAAATTATTTTTATAAAGAATTTAATATTGACTGAAAAATCTATAATGAAAAAAATAAATACTATATGATTCATTTTATTTCAAAAAAACTCTTTGGCTACAAAAATATTATATAAAAATAAAATTATAAATTGATGGAGTTTGATGTGATATATTAAATTATAAAATTATTTTTATTAAAAAATAAATTTAACATATATTACATGAAACTACCTCAATTTAAAAACTTATTTTTGCAAATTACCTTTATGACTAAAACATTTATCATTTATCTTTTCTGCATGATGTCATCAATTTAAAAGAGAACTTTAATTTTTTTTTTAAAGATGAGAAATATTTCTTCAAAAATGTGGGCCGAGGAAGAATGTTGGGTTGGGTTGTCCTCTCAAAGACTTAAAAAAATGGACTTTTCTAAGAAATTAAGTTCTATTGTAAACCAGCTTGAGAAAGATGGATGACACTGACTCGATATTCACACCGCCTATCAATTACGGATTTTAAGCCGAAATCAATTTTTGCATTTAAGGATTGTTGCCAACTTTAATTCTCCATATATACATACTTCGATCACTTCGAATGTATGAATAATTCAAATACTTGAGATTATTTAAGTGTTCTCTTATAATTTTATTTATAATTTTATAACATGTTATCAATATGAGACTCTGCCGATTCTAAAGTTAGTGATTTTCTGTTTCAAGTAAGTTTTTCAATATATTATTTATAATCTTCAATATAAATATGAAAAGTTATATTATTGATTATTACTTGATAAAAATCTACATTTATTTTCCTGATTTTATGAATATGTTTATTAAATACACATTTATTTATGTGATTCATATATGTAGAAAATGTCAAATCTTATAAAATTAGAATTTGTTACTATCGAAATTTATAGAAAAAATTATTTATCTTGAATCCTTGATGAGAAAATTCTTCATAGAAAGATGAATTTGTATGCCCTATATAGTATGACTGGACATTGGTCACATATCTGTCGTACGGCCAAACACTTGATTCATTTATACCAAACTTTTATATATTATAGTAAAACATTTTAATATTTTGTGATTTTTTAAGTAATAGAAGTTTTATATATTTCTTAAAATTATGGATCATACTGATAAGTTTCTTATCTTTTAGATAAATGATAGAGAATTAGAGATATATGTTTGGCTGACAGTACTACAACTCATATAATTTCTAAGAATAAAAAATATTATCAAAATCTAACACTAAGTAAATCCTATGGTCATACCATATCAAGTTCATTAAATCTAATTGAGAGTTTCAGAAAAATTTATATTGGGTTGCCTAATGGCACCAAATTTTGTATGATTATCATATTGAAACCATCAATGAAGGCAATAAAAAGCATCTTCTCATTACTAAAACGAATTCGGGCTAGAAGATCGTATTAGAAAAAATATATGCTCTCTCTTTTGGATTGTATTATGCAAAGATGAGAATAATTGAATCACATGTGGTAATGCACCAGAAGTGCATTAATCCCAAAGTATTTATGATTTGGCATAATTGTTTTGGACATCCAAGATCAATTATGATGAGACAAATTATTGATACTTCATATGGGCATCACTTAAAAAATCAAAAAATTATTTTACCCAATAAATATTCGTGCTCTGCTTGTTCTCAATATAAATTGATTATCAAATCATCTTCCTCAAATATTGTTATTGAATTTCATCATTTTTATAAAGAATTCATGGGGATATATATAGGCCTATTCATCCATTAAGTGAACTATTTAAATACTTTATAATTTTAATTGATGCATCAATTTGATAGTCACACATTTGTTTACTTTTCACTATAAATATTGTATTTGCTAGACTTCTTGCTAAAATAATTAAACTACGAGCACAATTTTCTAACTATCCAATTAAAACTATTCGATTAGATAATATAGGCAAGTTTTCATCTCAAATTTTTGATAACTATTGCATGTCAATAGGAATAGATGTTGAACATCCTGTTACACATACACACAGTCAAAACAGTTTAGCCGAATCATTGATCAAAAGACTTCAGCCAATTACTAGATCTTTACTTATGAAATCAAAATTACTTATTTCTGTCTAAGGACATGCTATACTTCATGCAGCATCATTGATTCGGATTAGACTATTTACATATCATAAATATTCTTTATTACAGTTTGTATTTGATGAACAACTAAATATTTCTCATCTTTATATTTTTGGATGTGTTGTATATATTCCAATTGCACCTCCATAACGTATAAAGATGGGTCATCAACGTAAACTTAGGATATATGTTGGTTTTGATCGTCTATCTGTTATTAGATATCTTGAGCTCCTTACATGGAACATGTTTAAAACACGTTTTGAGGATTGTTACTTTGACGACTCCACTTTTTCAGTGCTGGATAACGAAAAGTTAGTGCTTGAAGCACGACAAGAAATTATTTAGGAAAATAAAACTCTGTCTCAATTTGATCCTCTTACAAATGAATGTAAATTAGAAGTTCAGAGGATTATCCATTTGCAAAGTATTGCAAATCAATTACCGAATATATTTATTAATACTAAATTCACTACAACATTTTATGCCTTTTACTGCTACTTTTATTTCTGCAATGAAAATATTGCCGCAAAATGTGGCTTTTAGGGACAAGATTTATTTCTCCAAAAATGCAAGCTTAGTTTGTCAATAATGCACTTCAATTTCTACAATATTATGTTGCCACAAATAATATTGCCAGTTTTCGACCAGTTGTGGCAAAACATGTATTTGTAGTGGCAAATTACCGTCGCCAATTAATTGATTCCCATCATTTTAACACTGATGCTGACAGGTGGTAAATTGGAGTTGCCGCAACAAGTGATTAATATAAATAAGTGATTTTCAGTCCCGCGGGTCATTTCTCCCTCTGCTCTTTGGTTCACGTGACTACCCCATGGTTCCTCTTACATTTTGGGGAGAAATCCAGTTGATGAATCACTTAAATTCATTTGTGACTCGATTTTGACAATCATGGATGCCGTGCAGTTGTCTTGAACCAATACCCGGTGATTCGCACGTCTTCGACTAGGGTAAAGTGTCTATTTTTTAAGATTCCTAAAGCCACCCAATAATCCATAAATTTTTTCTAGTTTATTTTCTGGAGTGCGTTTATGGTTTATTTCACTTGAATCTTAGGTTTATTTGGGGCTTGATGCCTGCTTAGTTGCTTTATTTTCTTCTTCTTCGACTTCTTTGTGGCGCGAGAAGTTTTGAGGGTTGGATTGGGACTTTTCGGCAGTTCCCATTGTAATGGGTTTGGTAAAGGCTGGTACCGATATTTGCACGTACAACTCGTTTAGTTTGCTGTTTATTTTTTGCCAATAGTCTACCTCTTGTGCGATTTAACAGCTTGGTTGATGAGATGTTAGGATCTGAAGTTACCATATTCTCAAGTTGGAACTGATTATTTCTCCGGTTGGTTGCTAATTCACGCTGGTGGCTTTTTAAGTTTATAAAGGTCTTGACTTTCATGTTGTTCCATTAAAATGTTTATCCTTTATTAGAACTACTATTACGATATTTTATTTTATCTTTCTTAATCTATTTCTTCCATAAACTTAGGCTAGGATTAATTATAGGTGTTTTGATCTATGCTTGTTTTCCTATCGCACCAACAACAGCAAGCATCAAAATTGTTGTTAGGGTGAATGAAATAAGATTTTTAGTTTTAATCTTGGGTGGTTGACTAGCAACAAAAACCTGGGAGGATACTTACATATCTTTTCTAATTTCTTTCAATATTGATGAGGGTTATATTGCTAGATTTTGTGTTTTATGTGCCATCCAAAAACATGTCAGTTGTGCTCTGCAGTTAACTAGAAGAACATTAGCACCGAATGATTTGGCTAAAGTTTTGGTTCATTTATCACTTGCTAAAACATATAATTTGATAAAAAAAAAAAAAAAAAACATAATTTAATTATCCAATATATACATTGAGCAAAAATGAAGCATATTTATTTGAACTTAGTCTTCATATGGAATATCATTTGGCTATTTTTTTTTGAAAGGGGGGGGGGGTTGCAGGTAGATAAGAAACAATTTGAAAAAGTTCTTTCCTACATCGAGCATGGCAAGAGAGAAGCAATACTACTAACTGGGAGCAAACCCTTGGTAATGAAAGATTATTTTATAGAGTTTATAATTTTCTTTGAAGTCAATGCATGTAGTTTTTTCCATGGGAGCTATATTTTTACCCGAATTATTTTACAGTAATTCCTTTCATCTAATATTTTTATGGACAACTTGCTGGTGATTAAATAGGAAGAAAAGTTGATAGCAAAGAATGAAATATTTTCTTCCCGTTTTGGCACTTGCTAAGTTCGCGTGAGTATTGAAGCTATGAATAATCTCGCACACCACATGTTTGACTCTATGTTGGAAAGGAATTCCTCACTTTATTTGTATTTCTATTTCTCAATATGAATGCCAAGGCTGTTCATTACATATATATAGTCGGTCTACAGATAATTACAAAAAACAAATTCAATTTCTTTTCCTTTTTGTGTATGGTGCCATGTAGGGGTGGGCAAAATTTCCGACTTCCGTCCGAACTCCGCTCCGATTCTGACTCCGATTGGTGTCAAAATTTGGAGTTCGGAATTCGGAGTCGAAAATTTCCGACTCTGAGGTCGGAGTCGGATTTCGGAATCGGAGTCAGTTTCTATATCGAATACCGACTCCGAACTCCGAAATTTTTTTAAAAAAAAAAAAAGATGCAAAACGACGTCGTTTTTCATTTTTCTTTTTTGTTGTTTTAATTTAGCTAAACAACGCCGTTCCATTTAAATAAGAATGACGTCATTTAGTCTAGGGTTTCTTATATCCCCAGCCCGGCCGCCTCTTTCTTCTTCTTCCTTCTTCTTTCTCCCGTCCACGGCTGAGACTCCGAAGTTCATCCCCAGTGTAGCGCTGCTCGTCTTCTCCAAAGGCGATTCCGCACCTCTGGTGGCTAGCGCCGCTTCCTCCTTCACTCTTCTCACACCGCCGTTGCGTTACGACGTCGCCCTACGCCCGCTAGCCCTCCGAATCGGCGAATCTGAGAGGCGAGATTAATTGGGGTAATTAAAACTAATTAAAACTAATTAAATGTATTATTTTAATGTGATTCTTTGAGTTGGTTGGCTTGTGAGTTGTGTATGTTATTATATTGTGAAAAATTCGAGTTTATAGTGTGTGTTTTGACAGTGTGTGTAAATTGTTTGATGAAATGTCATTGAGAAAAAAAAAATTCAAATTTGGCCTAATTAAATGTCATTGTGTATTCTATTTAAATATAAAACTCAGCAAGAAGGCTTATTTAAACTTGGACCATTTTTATTAAAAAAAATAATATACATATTGTAGGTAAAAAAAAATATACTACCTGTTCTGTTATGTACTTACAAAATAAAGTGTAGGTTGTGTTTGAATATTGACGCGACGTCGCGATCTCAAATGATTTGGTAGGTTATATGTAAAATTGTAAATAGTAATGTTTGTACTTTGTAGGTTATATTTATTATTGAGATCATGTGTTTGAATATAAATATATTGAAATATTTGTTGGAATGTAAGAAATAGGTTGAGATGAATTTAATTTTTTTATTAAATATTTATTATATAAAATGAAATAAAATAAATTCGAGTTTATATTGTGTGTTTTGACAATGTGTGTAAACTGTTCGATGAAATGTCATTGAGAAAAAAAAAATCGAATTTGGCCTAATTAAATGTCGTTGTATATTCTATTTAAATGTAAAACTCAGCAAGAAGGCTTACTCAAATTTGGACCATTTTTATTAAAAAAAATAATATATATATTGTAGGTAAAAAAAAATACACTACCTATCTGTTATGTACTTACAAAATAAAGTGTAGGTTGTGTTTGAATATTGACGCGACGTCGCGATCTCAAATGATTTGAACTTATATGTAAAATTGTAAATAGTAATGTTTGTACTTTGTAGGTTATATTTATTATTGAGATCATGTGTTTGAATATAAATATATTGAAATATTTGTTGGAATGTATGAAACAGGTTGAGATGAATTTAATTTCTTTATAAAATATTTATTATATAAAATGAAATAAAATAATTTGATTTTATTTAATCAAATCCGCTCTAATTAATAATTTTTTCCAAGAATAGATTAAATCATTAATTAGAACAGTCGGAAAGGGAGAGATCAACTCATCCTACGAGTACGAGTACTAGTCACATCATGAAGTATTAATAATGGAAGCTCGTGGTGTTAAGGAACCAAAGCATAATTAGGTGATAATATTAATACCGTCCAACATCTTTAGTTACAAAGTTATTGAAACACAATGGAAATCGGGATGTCACACTTTAGTTACAAAGTTAGGCAAATGAGAAGTGGAACTATCTACTACTTATATTATTCTAAAAAACTGCACATATGACATATACACATACATATATATATTATATATATATATAGAGAGAGAGAGAGAGAGATTAATTAGGAATTAGTAAAGCCAAAACAACCTATAATGATTAGCTTAAAACTAATATGGATCATTACATGTAAGCGTCCTAATCATGAGCCCTCTCCTATAATTAAGATAATTATATTGATCTATGCCCTACATGCTTGGCAGCTTGCTATGTTCCAATTTTCAAACATTTTTTTCCAAGTAATTTTCAAACACTTTTCAGAGTATAAAAACTTATAAATTTATAATTACATCATTGAAGGCTCTAATGTGCCTTGTTTTGTTTCTAGAGTATTTATTTTATCTCTTTTCCATTCCAGCTGTTTGCCATTAAAAACCCATCGCCATTCACCAAACAAGATGCGTATATTCAATTCCACAAGTTTTTTTTTTCATAGAAAATTAGATTACTGGGTCAGGACTTCAAACTTTGATTGCAATGGTTGGATGATTTCTTGATAATTAAATAAATGTGTGTGTAAACACTTAGATAGAAATATTTTACTTATAGAAAAATACTCTAGAAACAAGTCATGATTTCTGTATTCAGTACAAGTCATAAACTTTCACCTAATAACAGTTTCCTAATATTGTATTTTGCTACACTATAACATTATAATTTTTAGGAATTTACTAACATTTTTTATATTGTTATACTTGAATTCTAGGTCTACAATTACAAAAAGATAGATCCCTCACGCAGTGCTAGTGGGACTCCGACTCCACATGAGGTTCCGAATCCGAATGGTAAGACTCCTTCGGCGCTCCACGCTGCAGCTTCAAGCCGTAGTCGGCTACCCTCCACTTGAGCACAAACCTCGTGTACTAGTAGTGGATTTCCACTTCCAGTCGACATAGAATTGGAAGTGGAAGATCCCGACCAGTTTATGGAGGAAGAGGATATGGGCCTTGGGGACGATCTGATTCAGGATCCGGATGTACCAGTACACCCTGCAGCTGCGAGGCCATCCTGTCCACGATCAAATAAAAAAAGATCGTGGACATGGGAATATTTTGAGAAGGTTGAGGGTGGGGATCCCCAGAACCCACGGGCTGAGTGCAATCATTGTGGCGCTCGAGTTGGGTGTCATTCAAAAAGGCAAGACACTTCTTGCCTTTCAGCACATCTAAATGGTTGCAAGCGCTACCAAATAGCGAAGGGGATGGCATCAAGAGGTTAGTGTCTTGCTTTATATGCTACTTAGTTTTGTGATTATGATCCCATTTAATTTTCATTTAAGACTAATATTGGTAATAAATTATCAAATGCAGACGCAGGTGGGTCTCAGACTAATCTTAGCTACGAGACTTCTACAGCTATTGATGGGACAGGGACATAGATAAGGAATCTAGTTGTCCATCAATACAGTGAGAAGATGTTTCGTGAGGCGCTTGCGATGATGATTATAAAAGATGAAATGCCCTTTACCACGGTTGACAAGGATGGGTTCTGGTATTTTGTAAGGCTGCTTGAGCCAAGATTTTCAATCTCATCCCGTTATACAGTGATGCGAGATTGTATGAAGATACATCTGAGGGAAAAGGCAGAAATGAAGAAGATGTTCTCCACCACTGGCCAAAGAGTGTCATTTACGACCGATACATGGACATTGGTACAGAATACCTCGTACATGTGTATCACAGCACATTACATTAATAGTGAGTGGAATCTTAAAAAAAGGATTATTGGATTTAAAGAAATAGTTGACTATAAGGGTGCATCGATAGGAGTAGAGATGGATGATTGTTTGGTTGATTGGGGCATCCAAAAAATATTATGCGTTACAGTTGACAATGCCGGTGCAAATGAGACCGCCATCGAATGGTTTATCCGAAATATGAGGGCGAGAGAAGATGTGATTAAAAATCACTAGTATATCCACATTCGATGCACTGCTCATATAATCAACCTTATTGTTGGTGAGTCTTTCTGATTTTAATTTTGTATTTTGTATTTTAATATTTTTATGATTAAAGTCTTTGAAAATAATACTATTTTTTATACTATTATGATAATTATATATTTTTCAATGATGAAACATTTAAGGAGTTGGAAAATGTAGACGACTCTATCAAGAAAGTCCGCAACATTGTGCGGTACACGAGGGCTTCTCCCCAAAGGCTGCAAAAGTTCAAGGCAATAACAGAACAGGTTGGGGTTGAGTCTTCAAAGATGTTGTGCCTGGATGTTCCCACTCGATGGAACTCCACATATCTGATGTTGGATGTGGCACTAAAGTACCAGAAGGCATTTGAGCAGCTGGAAATTGAATATGGAGGTTTGAGGTATGCCCTACTGGAGCCTGATGGAAGGGGGCTCAGTTCACCAGACAACATCGATTGGCAACATGTATCTGAGTTTGTCATATTTTTACAAATCTTTTATGACATCACGATGCGGGTTTCTGGATCTGCATATGCGACGGCAAACATGTGATTTAGCGAGATCTCCATGCTACACCACCACTTGAAAGAAGGTTGTGCTGACCTGAGTGGATTGTTATCTGGTATGGCATCACAGATGCAGTCCAAATATGATAAATATTGGGGGTAAGTTGAGAAGATAAATAGATTATTGTTCATAGCGTCGATCCTCGACCCCCGATTGAAGTTGGCAGTGGTAGAATGGTGGGCAACAGAGGTTCTCGGGGCAGTGAAGGCTAAGTCGTTTATCACAGCACTCAAGGCAGATTTGAACGAGTTGTACACCCATTACAGTGCCAGTAGTCCTGCTTCATCCTCACGAGCCATGGGTACCTCACGTTCGAGTTCGAGCTCAAGACCAGCCACAGATGCTTGTTCGAGTCAGGCCAGTGCAGCCAGTCGATCCCGAGGCTTCAACGTCATGACGTCGTTTTATGCACGGTCAACGAAAAATCCATTGCAGTGTACAAATGAGATTGAGCGATATTTACTGGCAGAGGTTGAGGAGCCTAGTGAGGAGTTTCAAATCTTGATTTGGTGGAGAGCTAATTCATCCAAGTACCCGATTCTCTCTCACATTGCTCGAGATGTACTAGCCGTTCCTATCACTACGGTTGCATTTGAGTCGGCATTTAGCACTGGAAGTCGGGTGTTGGATGCCTACCGGAGTTCATTGTCACTGTCAACCGTGGAGGCCCTCGTTTGCACACAAAACTGGCTCAGTGATGTACCTACTGGACTAGAGAGTATTGGCATTGATGCCGTGAGCTACAGACTTGAATCAGGTAAACTTAAATTAATTTATTTAATTCTTTTTAAATGATTAAAGTAACAAAGTTTATATAATTATTAAATTATTTCAATAATCTTTTTTATAATTTCATTTTCATAAATCTATTTAAATTTTAATTTATACTGTTTATGATTTTACAGATTTAGTTATCAACCCTACCATACTTGCCGATGACTGATGGAACAACTATCGGTTACGTATATTTTTTCTCTAATTCGAGTTACTTGTTTCATGTTTGGTTAATTTTAATTTTTTTTATATATAATAATACATTTTAATTTTATCTTAATCTTAGGTACGATTCCGTATAAGTTCCAACAACAAACTACTTTGCTGCAGCAATTATTATTATTATTTTTTTGTAACATCGATACGGGTCCCAACCGTCCCATTGAACCAGAGTCATCAGACTATCAGTGATAATTTATTTATATTTTGTATTATTTTTTGTATTAATAGTCTAGAGTCCTAGACTATTTTTTGTATTACTATTTTTTGTATTATGCTATAACGCTATTGGCTAGCATTAGCATTAGCATTGTAATTACTACTTAGTACTTTATATTTTTTGTTTAATTGTTTAAGACTAATTAGTACTTAGTAGTGAAAATTGAAACTTGAATAGATCAATAGTTGTGGCAACTCAATTGAATCTAGTATCTATATACTCAATTCTCATATCATTATATTCATCTCAAGTCAAAACTTATTTACATATGAGATTTTAATTCAACATTTCTTTATATATGAAATTCATAAATTTTTAAAATTTTATAACTATATCTAAATTTATTATAATATTAAAATATATTAAAATTCATTTGAGATAAATCTCATAAAACTTATTTTATTATCTTAATTTATTTTTATTTATTAAAAAAAATTTATTCTATCTCAAATCAACTTCAACCATTAAACGCAGTTACGCAAGTTAAAATATAAAAAGTTACTTCCTATCCATGCGTGCCGCGCGATAAACCCAAAGAGATTATGCGGGAAACTCAAATATTTAGCTCCATTATCAAAGATCGTGCACGTCAGACAGCTGTATGACTGATGGATTGATTACTTGCCAGTTGCCAAGTCTACAATACATGTTAAGTAAGCATGGTTAACTTATTTCTTCACAAAAATACATCTCAATTGAACAAATGTGCTCATATGAAATTAATATGGCCTAATTGGGATCATTTAGTTTTGGAATGAGTGTAATTTGGCCCATACCGAACTCGTCGAAGGAATCAAAATTTGGAGTTCCGATCGGAACTCCGACCGGAGTTCAGAATTTCGAATTCCGATAGGAACTCCGATCGGAATTCGGAATTCCGAACTTCGATCTGTGTCGGCCTCTGACAGTGTTTCGGAGTCGGAGTCGGAATATTTTTTTGACTTCGATGATTATCGGAGTCGGAGTCGGAAATTCCGAACTCCGACAATTTCGGAGTCGAAGCACACCCCTAGTGCCATGTGTCCCTTTGGACAGTTATCAGTTTGCTGGGATGGACAGAGTCCTTTATCTGATTACTATTGGCTTGTGTTGAGAGGATTGTGGTCTTGCCCTTGTCTGCTTGCAACGCACTCTTTTGCTGGAGCTAAGTTGTCTTCTTGTGCAACAGACTCCTTTGTTTGATATGGTGCAAACGGTGCAGTCTCCTTAACAGTGAGCATCTTCCACTGAGCAAACTTTAGCTAGTATAATACATTATACTAGAGGATCAGCAATTTATTGCTTAATAACAAAAATATGGAAGAAGTTTAGAATTTTGTCTTGATAGATGACTAAGTCTTTGGTGTGACACAACCTAAAATTGTTGTAGGACCTAGCTTATTAGAGAAATTAGCTCAAATACAAGTAAGTAGTGCAATGAAAAAAATTTGGCTTCAGACAATACATGCTTAACTTCATTAGATTTTTTGGGGTTATATTCCCGATTTTCCATGTATGCAGTTCTTTCCTAAGTATTGCCGTGTTTCTTTTGTGAAGTTCCATTTGCTCTTACGTGTTGGTCTTGTGGTTCTGGTTTTGTTTAGTGGATCTTTGAATATGAGATAGTTAGTGTGTGTGACTTGCATAATTATATGGTTAGTTAAAGAGGTAGAATGTGCAGGTAGCTCATGGGAGAGGGAGTAAAGAATTATGGGTCGATTGTGTTTGCACTTTTATGTAGCTATTTAATTAGTTGTGATGGTGGTAGGATTTCACCGCATCTTGTTTGTGTTTTTTGTCATATGACCTATCCTAGCTAGCTGGTGTCAAACAGAATTAATTTGAACTCAGAAATAAGAGACATGGAATTTTGGAAAGAGGAACGACAAAGTTATGCAAAATGTTGTCTTTGCTGCTTCTTTTCTTACTAAAATATATTTCTAAGCACATATCGTGGGACAATAAGAACCACATTTTATCCTTTGTACAGTTGGATATCAATCACTACTGTATTTTGTTTCTTTTGTTTCTTGCCTTTTTCCAAACTAGCTAGCTTGGATGTATGAAAGTATTGGTTCTCGAGAGTACTCAAGGAATAGGCTCTAATTAAAGGCCGAAACCAGCACTAAGTGAGGAAAAACAATTGTAGAATCTAACGATTTGATAATCTGTTGGCATGTCAGAACTCATGCCAAAAGATTCCTTGTCTAGCTAAGTCGCCTTTACGTGTTTTCTGGTAGTTATTTCTCGATATTAGTGGTTTTTCATAGACAATCCAAGCCTCTAGCTTCCAATCCTTTCATGACTCCTAGACTCTTAGACGAGTAAAATGAACATACTCTTGTAAGAAACAACAACTTTGTCAGCTTTGCTAAGGAGATAGGGTGGAGTTTTTAGCATAAAATATGAATTTAAAAGGAGAAAGAGATCAAGGAGATCATCATGAAGAGACCCTGAGAACTTACTTCCATGGAACATATTTTTGGGGATTCAATCACCGTCTTTGTCTTCATTAGTGGGAGCATTTTCATATTCATTATAGCGGCATTCCCTTTGTCTTGATCATACACACCTGAAAATAATTAATTAATTCCCACATACATAGTCAGAAGATTATTATACAATGTTATAGTGCACTTCCATTGTCTTAATCATGATCATTATTGGCTGGTAGTAGCAGATTATAAAGAGCACCATCCATGCTTACTTTTACATACATCCGGCCTGCACCATTACGTTATAAAGGTAGTGCTTGATGGTCCTAATTATGTATTGCTACTCATTGGCATAAGTTTTTCTTTTATTACCTTTTTTTGCTTGCATAGTCTTTATGATTATATGTCCAAATATATCTGTTAGTCTTGGAATTTATTTTTTCCTCTTTCTATAATGTTTGAGTTAATTTGATGTCAATGAAAATTTGGCTGCCAAATTTTATTTGTCTGGGTCCTTTGATGTGATATAGATTCTCATCCTATCTTCACATAATTAATTTTTCACATAACCGTATTCCTTTGATGAGAAAATTTTTATTTTTCACAAATCCTAAACCCTAGGTACACTTGCTTTATTAATTCCCAGATAAGTTTAATATATAGTATGAAAATTATAAATAGGAAAGTATACTTTTTTCTCATTGTGTCCAAAAAACCTTTTGGACATACGTCTTTGAAGAGACAATGGCCCACTTTATTCTCTATTCGTGAGTTTTTTTTTTTTATAAAATATCGAGACATATGTAAAGTATAATAAATTATTTGAATCTAAAATTTGTCTTGTAAAATGAAATTTGATAAAAATCTCTCTAAAGCAGTTATATTCTAATAACTATTAGCCTTTTCCTACCATTGAGAAGACCAATGTTATAAAATTTGCATCATTAATAATTTTGTTTTGATAAACAAAATTGTCTTTTTTTTTTAAATAAATGTGTAATTAAACTAATTTTTTTTTTCTAGTATATATAACTAAAAAGGCCTCACTCCAAGTCTTTGCTTTAGGCCCTACAACCTATTGATGCCTCGTCCCTGAGTACCTTACTTTCATGTATGCTCTGTATTAGAAGTCTATTATTGACTGTTAAACTCGCCAATTGTCTCATCAATTGAGATATCTTATTTTTCATCATATCTTTTTTAATATTCAATAACACTTTTAATATTCAATAACACCGACTGTCGTGGCATATCTCGATTTGCTTTAGTAGTTAACTTTTAGATAAAAATGCTATTCTTGATATTATTTTGGAGATGAGAACTTTTAAATAATCTAGTGTAGTGATTTTTTTCAGTCTTTCTTTTCCTGTCTAGCTGAATTTGTGGCACCTTCTCGGCCATGCCATTGTAGCTTATGGCCAGGACTTTTTCATGTTGCTGGAAATTATTATAGTTTGAATATTATTTAGAAACTCAAAACTGATTAATCTACATAAATTTTCTGGCCACCAACTTTCGTCATACTCTTTTGCATGCATTTGTGGTTAGTTCATTCAGAAAGAGTTTTGTAGGGCCTAATTTCCAATCAAATATATTTTTATTATGTGCATTGTTTGGTTAACGCTGGTCTATAATGTTGCTCTGTCCATAATTAGTTGTTTCAAGATAAGGGTTAACATTTTATTTGTGCTGAATTCGGCAGCAATTTCCCACTTATTCTACTGCATGGTAGTATTAATTAATCAATATGTCCGTGTTTCTAATACTACTACTTGATAGGGCATAGAGTTTTTGTAACTTTTTATTGTGCCCATTCTTGGATCATTAATACAAGTTTACTTATAAAAAAAAATATGTCCTTGTTTAAGAGGAATAATTCCTTCTCAATGCCCATCATAATTAGGGAAAAACATCACATCTTTGTCTCGATCATCTTCTTCATGCTTTACTCGTATTGATGAATGTTTTTACTGCTACAATGATGTCGAAGTATTTTTTTGATTCATTCCCCATTGTTTTGATTCAAAAAAGGAAAATTGTTTGGTAAATATCCCAGTCCATGAATTTATTTCACCATATGGCTCTTGATGTAGTGAATATTCTTTTGTAGACAAAATGTGTTGGACATGTGTGAAAGTTTGGTGGTCACATTGGTTTGAATATAAAACAAGGTACGCCAATTTATTTATTTTATGCACATTCCAGTAGGCATTTACATCAGATGCCACTCCTCCGCTGCATTTTTTTACAACCTTTTAATTCACATAATGGCGGCCATTAGTATGAATGTTTGAATTAACTGTATACTGACATTGCCTAATTTTAGTTATCTCCATATGCAGATGACTGTAGTTGTGACAACCACCACCTACTTAACGTTCACGAGTGGGAGTTGCATTACTATGTATGAATCAACAAAAGGTTTTAAACTGTCCATAGGGGTCAGATTTATGGAGTTGCCGTTATTTAGTGACTTAGTATATACAAAATATGTTGTTGAGTATGAATTACCATGTTGGTATTAATGGGGACCACGTGAATATCTAAAATTGTGTCTTGACATATAATTATATTTGACTGTTTTACTTGGGTTAAATTTCTATCCCGTTTCCATATAATTTATTACTTTTCTAATATATGCTTCCCACAGAAATTGAATGCATCACATGTGACAAGCAGACATTTATTGTTATTAAATGGTAATTCAAAAACATAGACTACATAATATTTTTTAAAATTGGGAAACTTATATACAAATGCATATGAACCAATAAATGCATCTTAAATATTTGGCTGTCAGATTTCTAGAATTGCCGATATTTAGTGACTAAATAATGGCAATTATTGAGTATGTAACCTCATCTAATGTTAATGGGGTCCATGTGAGTTGAAAACAAATCTTGGCAAACTCATTAATTTTGGTTGGCTGTCTTATTTGTGCAGAGAGTCTATTGGTGTTTTTGGTAAGGAGTTAATCAATATATATGCTCCTCACAAAATGCAATCCAAGAACATGGAGTTCTTGCTTGCTATCTTGTTATTAGATATTAACTACAAAAACAAAGACTGCATGCTCTTAGAGTTGCATAGGAAACCTATATACAAACATATATATGAATAAATAAGTGGTCCCAAATTGTCTTTTGTTGTGGCTGATATATGGAAATGTAGTTTTAATGACTAAATAACAACAATACTTTAGTGATGTATTGCAAGCAAATGTTGGTGGAGTTCATGCATTTTCGTAACAAATGTCATTGTAATATATTAATATTTGACTATATTACTTATGCCGTGGATTCCAAGATTTGTGGTGATTATTGAATTACAATCTAATAAGGTAGTTACTCATGAAACCCACAATTCCAAATTATGTGACACTTGTGTCATGAGACAATAAATTAGATTTTAACTTTTAAACGGAGATGACATTTTGTTAGATCTTTGAAACTTATATACAATCATATGTATAGACATTTTGGTCACTTATATTAGTTGGTATTGAATTACAATCATTTTGTTGGTTGGTATTGAGTAAATAAGCTATATTTGAGTAAAATGTATTGATGGCAATGTGATAGTGGGACATATTCATGCTTGGATATAAAATGTCATTGTAATGACCATCATTTTTTTGGTCTTATTACTTGGAGAGATTGGATTTATCGCTGGTAGCAAGAAAACTAGATTAGGACTAATGGGAAAGAGAGAATGCTACAACCTGGCCAAATCAGTCCATGATGGAGAATATGCGTTGTTTTTAGGCTCCCGCCGTGACATAATTGTCAACTAAAGCTGATATGTGTTCACCATGTTGCTATGTTAATTATATTTTATGCTAAATGCATGTACTACTTATAGAAGTTGCTATATGCATGCCGGAAATTATATGTAGATGAAGTAGGTAAGTTTAGAGAAATTGGCTACCTGTTCTATTTTGAGGGCTTTGACACTTGGACTGATGAGATTATGTGGAGATTGACGTTGATATAGAAGAAGTAATTATATATTGTAGATGTGTATTTTTAGTTTGTTGAAGCTGTTGTGTCTAGAAACATTGTCAAATGCTGTCATTTTATAAATTGATATTTGTTTGAATTGGATATACAAGGTCATTTTGTATGCAGTAGATCCTCTATTAATAAACAAGTATATAGGGTGCTTGTAAATGGTGAGAACTTCTGATTGTCCAGTATTGATTGTGGATGTATTATGGATTTTACAATTATTTTAGAATGGACAGCATGATTTTTGACAAGTGCATGCAATCAAGTAACTTGTCAATATTATTGTGTTGAATGCACAATAATATTTTTTGGGTGGATGTCTGGCCGGCATGTTCACTTCTCTGTCAAGTTAAAGCAGTTGACAAGTGCTTTTGGCTACAATATTATTAATGCAATATTAATGTCATAGGCATGTTACAGGATATTAGCATACGATAATAAATAGGGATCGATATGAAATATATAAATATTATATAGATTAAAACAGGCGCTATAGCATGCATGCAATGTACAGTTGCATGCATAAAATTGAGAGATTTGAAGATGGATATATATATATATATTCATTATGTATGTACGTATATCTTTAACTAATCGGTTTTGTAGAAAAAACTCATTTTGCTACAAGAAGTAAGGGTGTGAAATAAACAGATCATAAAATTAATTAGGCACAATTCATTGTTTTCTTAGGATGAAGGTTTGCGACAATTGAGAAAAGTTGGCTATTCATCAATGTCGACTATAATATGGTCATGTGTGAAAATTGATTTTTCTAGGCAACTATAACTTGCCAATACTGTATATTGCCGCGATCAATAGTGGTGGGTAAAACGCTAAAACGATGTGTAAGCTAGCTGAGAATATTTGTTCATGAGACAAATTAGTGGACAAAAAAATGTAGTCTCCGGCCAATAGCTTTGCCATTAATGTATGTTAAACCAAGATAAAGTTTGTAGCCTTTGGGGGATAATTGCAAGATTAGTTCCCAAATAATAATACATATACCACAAGATGAATCATTGCTATATGACCCATTTTGTCCAGTTTTATCGTGGTTATGGCTGATATGGTGGAAGATAATATTATTGCTACGAAAATCATAGATAATTAATCATCATAGAGCATTGTTGTAAAACATCATTTGTGGCAAACATGTAGGGTGGATATAAGACAAGTGGGCCGATCAGTTGGCGGCATTGGAGGGATTTGTTGGCAAGCAAATATGCATATTACGACAACATGTTTTGTCAAAATAAACCCATCATTTTGCGGCAACTTGGTGTTTCACCAAAACAAACTTAATTTGGCTTTTTTTTTATCTACAAACTTGCGGCCATGGAATATTGCAAGTATTGTGTATATTCTGGCAACAATCACCATTTATTGTGGAAAAACTCAAGGCGGGAATAAGCCATATTTGTTGTAATGAAAGGTGTAGTAAAATAAGATATTCCTACAGTTAATACTCCAACAAGAATTGTAGTTCCTGAATGACAAGTTGTCAAAACAACAATAGATGAGTTTAAGACATGCCTGAAACGTGAAAAACCTATTAGTGCGAAAGACAAACTTTCTCGAAAGAGAAAGATACAGAATGAATTTGATGTTCCTGAATAACTAATTCACACAACACAGGTCACAAGCATAGTTGATACTCTTGAAGAGTTCAAATCTTCTATTCCAAAATCTTCTGAAATAGACCTCTTGAAGAGGTATTTCATGAAATGTCTTCCCCTGAAGAGGAATAGATACTTGAAAATAACGATATCTCAATACATTTCTTGAGTATTGGAAAAACTCTAGATAGAAACAAAACTGTTGTCGATAATATATTTTCATATAAGATGGCCTTTGACATTACCAAAAGTAATTAAGAAAGTGAGCAAAAAATCGTCGAAGAATGTCGACGTAGAAATAATTGGCTAAAATGGAAAGCAGCTATTAAAGCTGAATTAAACTCGCTAGCAAAGCGAAATGTGTTTGGACCTGTTTTCCAAATACTAAAAGGTGTAATGCTTGTTGGATATAAGTGGGTATTTGTACAAACACGGAATGATAAAAATGAAATTGTGCGGTACAAAGCACGACTTGTCGCACAAGATTTTCTGCAGAAACTCGGGATTGATTATAAGGAAACATATTTTCTCGTTATGGATGCAATCACATTCAGATTTTTTATAAACTTGATAGTTACAAAATGAGTATATATGCGTTTGATGGATGTGATCACTGCATATTTATATGGATCATTGGATCGTAAAATATATATAAGAATCCCTGAAAGATATAAAATGCCTAAAGCATTTAATCCAAAAAATTCAGAAGTATGTACTCTATCAAGTTACAAATATTTTTATATGGGTTAAAACAATTTGGTCGCATGTGGTATAATCGTTTCAGCAAATATCTATTAAAACAAAGATTTAAGAATAATTATACTCGCCCATGTGCCTTTATTAAGAAATCAGAATTCGGGTTTGTCATTATTGCATTTTATATTGATGATTTAAATCTTGTTGAACTTCTGAAGAAATCATAAGAACTGCTATATATTTAAATAATGAATTTGAAATAAAAGATCTTGACAAAATGAAATTGTCTCATCCTGCAGCTCGAGTATTTGCCAAATGGAATCTTTATTTATCAGTCAATGTATATAGAGAAAGTCCTGAAGCATTTTTATATGGATAAAGCTCATCCATTGAGTACTCTAATAGTTGTTCAATCACTTGATATGCGAAAAGATCTATTTCCTCCTTGTAAAGACAATGAAGAAATATTGGTCCTCAAGTACCATATCTCAATGCAATTGAAGCCTTAATGTATCTTACAAATGCACTCGAGCCGATATTACATTTTCAATTAATCTACTTGTAAGATATAGTTCTACACAAATTCGAATGCATTGGAATAATATTAAACATATCCTCCATTACCTCTAAGGTATGGTTGATATGAGATTATTTGATTAAAGTGGATTAAGTACACAGTTGGTTGGATACGCAGATGCATGTTATTTTTTAGATCCACATAAATATAAATCTCAAACGAAATACGTGTTTACTTATGGAAATTATGTTATGTCATAGAGGTCTCTATTAAGCAAACACTATCTTCTACCTCTTCAAATCACTCAGAGATCATTACAATTCATGAAACTAGTCGATAATATATTTGGTTGAGATTAGTGATTCAACATATTAAAGAAAAGTGTGGTCTTCTCATAATTAATGATAGTTCAACAATATTATACAAAGAAAATGGTGTTTGTATCACTCAAATCAGATGATGATATATCAAAAGTGACAAAACTAAACATATTTCACCTAAATTCTTTTATACTCATGAACTTCATGAGAAATGTGAAATTAATGTCAAGCAGATACGATCAAGTGATAATCTGACATATTTATTCACTACGACATTATCAACTACGACATTTAAGAAAATTGTGCAGAACATTAGAATGCGATGACTTAAATAACTATCGTCATACACTTTTTAAGGAGAGTAAATGTTTTGAAGACTTATGTTGATTATACTATTTTTTCTTCGCTAAAGTTTTGTCTTATTGGATTTTCCTTTGCAATATTTTAATGAGGTAATTTTTAAGTATTTGACATTATACATGAATATTGTATTTTTTTCCTTTGCCATTGAGTTTTCTTTTCACTGAATTTTTCCTTAACAAGAGTTTAACGAGACATATTTTTTATTGGTGATCATCCAAAAGAAAATATTGTACACCAAATTGAGATAAATGGATGACTTCCGACTTAATATTCACACCGCCTATCAATTATGGCTTTTAAGTCAAAATCAATTTCAGCAGTTAAGGATTGTTGCCAACTTTAATTCTCTATATATACATATTTTGATCACTTGGACGAATGTATGAATAATTAAAATACTTGAGGTTAGTAAAATGTTTTCTTATAATTTTATTACTAGTTTTATAATAAGTTCTATTCTTCACGGTACTTTTACTAAAAGCAGGTGGATGACATGAGAGTGCAAGTGGATCACATGCAAGTGATTATAATTATTCATGAAAATGGGCTGACATAACAGATTAAGATTTGTACAAATTAGTATTATTTTTTTAATTTTAGATTATATCTTAATTCATATCAAAATATTTATAAATTCTTTACATGAATTCTAGAATATTCTTTAATAGCAGAGACATAAATAAACAAACTGGATTCTAATTATTTATTACGGTTTGTCCAAACAACATTAAACAAGTAATATTCTTGAAAGCAAAAATATTGGTTGCAGCTCATGTATGATGCAGTCCAGCGGCTCACAAAGGTTGTAGTCCTTATTTTATAAAAAAAAAATTAAAAAATCTATGAAACTGTGTTGTTGAGTTGCAGATGCAGGGGCTGCTGCCCAGCATTCCTCTTCTTGAAATTACTTTGTGTTTATTTGTTTACCACCGCCATTCATGAGTTCTCAATTGGTTGCGCGCGGAATGTCTTGCGTCCATTCTTTATGCGGTAAATTTTTTTAATCCTTCAAATTAAATATATTTGAATACAAACTCTTACGTACAGTATGTCTATAATCTTTAGAATGAAGAACAATTAAATATTAAAATTTTGATCCTTTGGAATCCCACATGGGAAAGATGTGAGTGAAAGGGGCAAGACTAAGGCCTATTTAAGGGGGCTTAGCCTCTTTGGTTTATTACACCAGTCAGAAATTTATCTAGTAACTTTTGACTTTAGTAAAATTCTTCTGTTGTCTTTTTTGTATGTAAAAGGAAGAGAAGTGAAAGTTAGAGTGTTACTAGTGGGAGAAGTTTTTGTGGGTGTCGTTGGGGTGAGGAGAAAAATTGTGTGATTGTAACAATTTTTCACATAGTATATTTTCTTCTCTGGGTCTGGTGATTTTTCTCCTGGTTTGGGAGTTTTCCACGTAAATTCTTGTGTTATGTTTATTTCTCTATTTTTCTTGATATTCTGTCAAAAATAGATCCTGATGGGGGAATTGGAAAGTCCAGATTCCCAACAAGTGGTATCAAAGCCACTAGGTTCTTTTGACAGGGTGGAGTTTTGGTATGATAGTATGAATACATACGGTCTAAGGAGATTTTGTCTAGGAGATTAAAAATTTTAAGTGTGTTCGTTGTGACCCTCCAATCTTTCCTTGGAACCTTGAAGTTCTGTCTAGGAAAGATCAGTCTTTCCTGGGAACTTACTTAGTGTGTACTATTCATTTCTACGGTAAAATTCATTGAGGCAATGTCAAGAATGGAGGTAGAGAAATTTGATGGGAGAATCAATTTTGACTTGTGGCAAGTGCAAGTCAGAGATAATTTCATTCCATCAGGATTACACAAGGCGTCGACCAACCCATGAAGTCAGCAGTTTGCTGGAGGTGTGGACAACCTGAGCACGTCAAGAAAAGTTGTCAACAAGAGGTGGAGCCGGTTCAGCAAATGGTTCCAAGTCAGTAAATAGAGATACTGGTATTGATGCTAATGTTGTGTCTCTCTCCATGAAAGAGAGACATGTATATCCTCATGGCATGCTGCTAATCTCAAAGTTGCTATGATAGAGGATGTGTTAACGTTAGCGGTTCCACAAGTTTACACACGGGCATTGGTTTGGCATTGACGCAGGGTGTGTAGTGGAAATTCATGTCGATGACTGATGAACTTTTAGGAAAGCCAAACGTGGAAGTTGCACCATAATTTTTCAGCAAGGTTATTTTCGACATGGGCCGAAGTGAAATGCTTGGAATTGATTTATTCTGAGTGGTTATGCTTTTATGGTGGAGCATGATAGGGAAAAATATGAAGATCTTCATTGCGGTGGAGCATGGCTGTGGGATCAGTCAAAATCGCAAGGTGGAGATTATTGATGTTTTGCTCCTTTGGAATCCCACATGGGAAAGATGTGGGTGAAAGGGGCAAGACTAAGGCCTATTTAAGGGGACTTAGTCTCCTTGGTTTAATCCACCAGTCAGAAACTTATTTAGTAACTTTTGACTTTAGTAAAATTCCTTTGTTGTCCTTTTTGTATGTAAAAGAAAGAGAGGTGAAAGTTAGAGTTTTACTAGTGGGAGAAGTTTTTATGGGTGTCGTTGGGGTGAGGAGAAAAATTGTGTAATTGTAACAATTTTTCACATAGTATATTTTCTTCTCTAGGTTTGGTGGTTTTTCTCATGATTTGGGAGTTTTCCACGTAAATTCTTGTGTTGTATTTATTTCTCTATTTTTGTTGATATTCTGTCAAAAGTAGATCCTGGTGGGAGAATTGGAAAGTCCAGATTCTCAACATTAAACACCTGAAAAAGGAGGGGAAAAAATCTCAAAATTGCACTGCTGTTATGACATAAGCGCCGATATTGCATGTCTTGCTTAAAAAGGTTAAAAACGTGTTAAGAATATAATATAAATAAATAAATTTATCAATTTGATTTTTTTAGTTGATATTTTTTTAATAACTTGTGATGATTATATATGGTGTCAAAATAGGATTATGAATTCGAATCCTCATTCTACTTATCGAATTAAATTATATTTTACACCTTGCTAGCCGTACCATGTGAGTAGCATCCCTAGAACTCTAGCTCACACGTAAGTATGAATATTAAGAATATAATATAAACAATTAATTCTACATCAATCTTCTGGCGATCAACTTAAATTTTAACTTAAATTTTTAAGACAAATGCTGATTTCACAAATCGAAACTTGTATATTCCTTTTTTTCCATGCTTTATAATCTTAAGTCGTGATATGAGATGATTTTATATGAAAGTTAAATATAATATTATTAAAATATTATTTTTTTAATATATTACTATATATAAAAATAGAGTCATATGATTTTTACGTGACATTCTACCCATGAAAATAGGCTATTAATGTTGGCAATAAATATTGGAATAGAAAATAGAATTTTAATGTGTTATATTTATGGAACGATAATCCTTTTAAAAATAATATTTTGTTATGAACTATGTTGTAACTTTTAAGTTTTATTTCTTTTCTTACAAACTGATTCAAGACTCTACCTAAGGTATTATTTCAACTTTTACGCCTATTGTTCCGTCAAAATAAATCATTCTATAAACCCTTTCAAATTTTTCCACTATAAAACATTGTCTCTCTAGATCTCTATCTCATACACTATATACAAAATGATAATCTGCACATTATACGGGTTATAGGCTTATTATTGTTATGTCGGGACATGAATAGTAATGGTGCTCTTCCAAAGCTTTTTCTACCTAGGCTCCTCAAAATGGATAAAGGAAACATTTTCCAGCCCGAACAATTAATGTTTTAATTATATTTTGTATGAGAATTTAAAAAAAATATAATAATAAGATAAAATAAGATGAGATAAAACTGTTTTTATATTTCACCAGAGTTTAGCAGGAGATAACTAGCTTGAAAGTGATAAATAAGATAATAAAAATACATGAGCCTTATATATTCTTTTTATTAATCCTGGACAACCTTAAAGCAAGTAAGCAGCCAGGCAAATTAAAGGGGAGTTTTTGCCTTCTTTGTCCATTTTATTTACCAATATCCTGATCCGTTTAACATTGCACTCCAATTTCCAGTCGAAATCCCATGTCCGGGCAGCTTACTCGGTTCCACTTCATTTGTGCTTGAAATCTGCTTTGATTCTCCGAAAGGAAACAAACGCTCTTTTGCACTATTCTCTTGAGATTCATAACCAGTTCCAGGGGTTGATTTGAATTCTCGTAAATGGAAGGCTGCAGATGAGTAGTATAACGTACTTGTATCCATCATAGAAGGTGATGGGATATTATAAGTATTCAAACCCCTTGAAGCAATTCCAGTCCTTAGCAGCTTAAAAGCTGAAAGAGGAGCAGATGAAGCAGAACTGCTAGAGTTTCCTTGGGATAAATTAGCCAGATAATTAAGAACTTGGGCTTCCATGGCAGCCTTAGGGTGTTGAGATGAGAATTTTGAGAGGTTAAGTACTGGATTAAGATCAGGAATCTTTGAGTAAGAAGAAGAATTAGCTGCTGCAGATTTCTTCTTGTTCTTTCTTGAAGATCCGCCAACAGGAACGTTCCTGAGAGAGCCACCTTCAGTCCAGTATCTTTTACAAGTCTTGCAAAAGTATCTTGGTTGAGTGAGGCTGTAGTTGTTATAGTAACAGAACTTGGTGTTGCTTGAGTTGCACCTCCGACAATTCAACTGCTGATGATCCTTAACTGATCTTATTGCCCTTTTCTGATCTGCAGACAAAAGCCTTAATGTACGTGTGTTGATCCCAGCTTCCATGGGTTTTTCAAAGCTTTCTTCCTGAGACCCCTATATATAAAAGTAGAGAGAAAGAGAGCAAATTAAGCATACCCATAATTATATATGGTCTTTTAACTACAAAATCCATAGGAACGATATTATATATATATATAGTTTGTATAATAAATTTGTAATTAAAGATCTAGATGGCCTTTCCATGATATCAAAACAAAGAGGATTAAAAATATAAATATACAAGTCTATTAAAGGCTAGCTTATGACAACACAACCAAATTATTAAGAAAGTAGGTTTATAATATGATCATCGATTGATCGATCTCCGATCGTTGGCCTTAGTTAAAACTTGGTCGTTCGCCTATAATAAATGGTTCACAGTACAGCTCATGTATAGTACACAAAAGTAAAGGAAACGAAGCAATCAACCCACCTTTGGCCATTGAGCACTACTACGATCCATGATTCAGAAGATCAAGAAAAGGGTAAGATCAAAAGCAACGATGGATGACTTCACAGAAAGAGAGAGAGAGAGAGATCGATCTAGAGAGATCACCTCCTTAATTTGTCTGCAGCTAGCTGATGATCTACCGCCAGCGCTGGCTGTGTATGCATGTGATGGCATACATACTTTATGAACGATGAAACTTAACTTTGTTTGTTTATAAATCTGGTCTTATTTTATTTTATTTCATCTAATTATTACATTTTTTAAAATTTTAATTTAAAATAATATAAATAATTTAACTTTTTTAAATCTTAATATAAAAATCATATTAAAAAAATATATTTCAATAATTTTTTATTTAATTTTTTACTTTAATTTTAATTTATCTTATCTATCATAATCTCATCCCTAAAAATAATTCACGCCTTAAAAAACGAGTTGGTTTTGACTTACACTTTAATGTATCATTACGTTAATTATTGTTGTTTTACGTGGAAATTTTTGTCTTATTTTGTTTAAAATTCTCCCGTACTACCTTTTTCATTTAAAATATGTTTTTGGTGGAATGATGTTAAGAGAACTTTTCTCTCTCTCTCTTAGGGTAATTCATGCGTGTGTGGAAATTTTTTATATATGAGATAGAAAAGTACTTATGCTCGTCTTTTTTATGTACAGTATCACATCTCACACACACACACACATATATATATATATATATATTTTCTTACTAATTGTAACAAAACAAAACAAACAAAAAAAAGAAAAAAAGAAAAGGATAATAGAGAATCAAAATTTTCTATGTAAAAGTTGCATTATTCAATTGAATATTGAGTCTGTACAAATCGAGAGGGTGCTCACATACAGCTTGCAGAGTATAACCTAATTGTAATAACTGAAAAAACTAACTGTACAACTCACTAATAAAACAAAATAGCAAAACAAAATACTAAAATAGAGGTTTCTAGCATCAACGACTTGTAGTTGCATTAGAGAATTCTCAACTTGTAGCTTTGGTGGATTACAATGCAGACTGGGCACAACTTGTAGATGAGACTTTAGAGACTATACGACTTGTAGCTTTAGTAGGTTGCAATACCCCCTGCTGCAAGATGGGAAATGGAGTTTGACAATTTCCAACTTGAGCACATGAGATTGAAGAAAAGATGATGGCAAGGCCTTAATAAGACATTCAGCTTGTTGAAGATGAGTAGATACATGATCTGTAGAAATGAAGCCTTCAAGGATTTTCTCCCTAATGAGATAACAATGTAACTCGATGTGCTTAGTTTGCTCATGAAATACGGGATTGGCTGCAATATGAAGAGCAACCTAGTTATCACAGTATAGTATATCTGCTTAAGGATGAATCACATGAAGATCAGCAAGTAGAAATTGAATCCAAGTGAGTTCACAAGAGGTAGTAGTCATAGCTTTATTCTAAGCTTCAACTGAGAAATGAGGTACAACATTTTGTTTCTTAAACTTCCAAAAAACCAAAGAGTGGCATAAAAGTACACAATACCTAGTGACTGATCTACAAGTGTCAGGGCATGATGCCCAATCAGAATCGCAATAAGCAATTAGTTGCAAATCAGAAGAAGTCAAGAGCAATAAACCTTTGCTAGGTGCAGCCTTAATTTACTTCAGAACATTATGTGCAACAGCTAAAAAACTTGTGGTTGGTTTTTCCATAAATTGACTCAGGGTCTGCACAGGGTAGCTAAGGTACTCTGGTTGGGTGATAGTTAAATATAGTAACCTACCAATAAGTCTTCGATACATAAAATGATTAGTTAGGGGCAAACCATCATCTTTGCTGAACTTTTACAGGTTTTGAACCTAAAACCCTGGAATCAACCAGTATATCAAGTGCATATTTGCGCTAGCAAATATGAATTCCTTTGAGAGATCTAGCCGCTTCATTGCCTAGAAAATACCACAATGTCCCGAGATCCTTGATCTAAAATTTGGCATGCAAGCAGTCTTTGATAGCAGCGATAGAGTCCATGGAATCACTAGCCACTAAAACATCGTCTACATACACTAACAAGGTTGTGAAATAGGTGTCATTTATAATGGTAAAAAAGCTATAATCAGCTTTTGATTGAATGAAGCCAAAATCCATTAAACATGAAGTGAGTTTGGCATACCATTGTCGAGAGACTTATTTTAAGCCATATAAACTTTTCAATTAAGGCCCTCCCTTTGTATAACCTGGTGGTTTGTTTATGTAAATATCTTCATCTAAGTCACCATGGAGAAAAGCGTTATTTACATTAAACTGATGTAAGTTCCAACTCCTAACAGCTACAATGAAAATGAGACATCTCACAGTAACCATCTTGGCTACTGGTGAGAATGTCTCATGGTAATTGATCCTTTCTTGCTAAGTATACTCCTTTGCAACAAGTATTGATTTCAATCTTTTTATGTTGCCATCCAAACTCCTCTTGATCTTATAAACATATTTGCAGTCTATGGCTTCTTTATTAGGAGGTAAGTCAACAAGAGTCCAATTATCATTTTATTCCAAGATTAAGTACAACTTAACTTCTATTGCATTACACCAACCAGGATCTTTAACACCTTGGGAGTATGAGTTTGGTTCAAAATCAATGGAAAGACTTGGAGGAAAAAGCTTTGTAAAGTGGTTGAGAAAAAATGATAAGAAAGATAATTATGTAAAGGAAAAAAATGATTAGTGAGAGAGGGAGATACCCGAACCACTACTTGGGAGTCTGGAGTGAAGGCAGCTTGTTGGTAGTAAAAATCTTGTAGATAACTAGGTGTTGTTCTAGTCCTAGATGACCTACAAAGAGGTGGTGATGGTGGAAGTGAAGATGAATGGCTACTGTCACTATATGAGTCATGAAGTACAAAGGGTGAAGCAGTTTCTAGTTCAACATCAGAGGATGGGAAGTTAACAAGAATAGCTTTAGAATAAGATGGACAATTGGCATGAGTAGATTTTGGAAGATGACACTGGTTTAGACACTGGTTTTGGAAAAGGTGAAACAAAGGTGAAATCATGCTAGGATTGACTGACTGATTCAATAGAGAAAACGAGTGGAAAGGAAAAATAGTTTCATAGAAAATGACATCCATTGAAAAAAAAGTATTGTGAGTTTCAAGGTCCAATAATTTATAACCCTTTACCCCAAAGGATAACCTAGGAAAATGCATTTCTTCCCTCTTGGATCAAACTTTCTTCTACCATGTAAGAGAGTTGATGCAAAACAAAACACCCAGATACCTTAAGGCGTGAGTAACTTGGTTTAACAGCAAAGAAAACTTCATGTGGGATTTTCTTTTTCAGTAAGGGAGTTGGTGTCCTATTTATAAAGTATACTACAGTCAAAATGCATTCATTCCAAAAAGATAAAGGGAGACTTGATTGGAAAAATAAGGCACAAGCTACATTCAAAAGGTGTTGATGCTTTCTCTCAATTATGTCATTTTGTTGAGGGGTCTCAACACAAGATCTTTGATGAACTGAAGGAAAAAGAGGTGATAAGTGAGACAAAGCATCAGCTTGTGTAGAAGAAGAAACAGCAGTAGGCAGGAGCTAATAGAGGTTGCACTTCACTTCACTCATTCCAATCGTGGTCCAAATGGAAAAATCCTGTATAAAACATGTATTAGAAAAAAAACAAACAAGTAGTTAGGGACTCTGTGAGTCTTTTAACAGAAATGAGGTTAAAAGAAAAAGAAGATACGCACAAAATATTACTAGGAACGATGTTATTTGTGTGACTAACAATGCCTAAATGAGTGACAGGCATGCAAGTGTCATTAGGCAACTTGACATTGTATGATACTTCTATAATAGTTAATGTGAAAAACGAGGGGATACAGATCATGTGATCATTAGTCCTAGAGTCAATAATCTCAAGGATGTTGCTTGAATTAAAAGAGTTGGAAAGAAAATGTGCATCAAAAGGATTCGATACCAGACACTTTAGAAACTTTTGGTACTGCTGGAATGGCTTTAAAAACAGCTTGTACCTGGTTCACAGATGGAAGGGAATTGGAAAGATCCCTGTACTGAAGTAAGGTCATTAGTATTGTTCCTTAGTATAACTGAACTTGTCCTCATGCACTTCCTCTTGAGAAGACTCAATGCATAAATTACTATGATTTGCAAAAGTGTTTAGTCCCTTGCCCTTTGTACAGTTTGCATCCTAGGGGACATCCATGGAACTTATAGCATTTTTCCACATGTCCTACTATATTATAGTAGGTACACATAGGAGTTGGTGCATTTCCCACTTTGAAACAATTCTCTAAGATGTGTCCCTGAGCATGACAATGTATGCAGTAGGTCTTGTCTTTCTTTTGAGTAATGGGGTTTTATGTGTTAGTTTTAAAGGAAGAGTGGAAGATCTTAGTAGCTAATATCATAGAGTCAAGGGTTGGCGAAAAATTAGTGAGTTGGTAATGTTGCTCTTGTTGCTGAGTTAGCAAGAAAACTTTGTTGATAGTAGGAAGTGGTTCAATAAGCATTATCTAATTCCTAGCATTAGCATATTGGTCATTAAGACCCATAAGAAATTGTATGACACGATCTCTCTGGTGTCTATCATTCAGAACACCTAATTGACCACAAATGCAGGCAAGAATAGGGTCATAAATGGCTACTTCATCCCAAAAGATTTTGAGATCACCAACTTAAGTGCTCATTGAGTCTCTGTCTTGATGAAAGTTGGTCAAGTTCTTTTTGAGCTAAAAGATGAGAGGACCATTTTGTTATGCGAATCGGTCCTTTTAGTTCTGTCCGTATAGCTTCTGCATCATCCATAAATGTTATGCTAGATCTAATATCCATACTTATAGAATTTTGAATACATGAAACAACCATATCATTCATCTCTCCCATAAATCAAATAAAGGATCGTCTTCATTAGCAAGTTTAGAAATGTTCCCACTAATGAAACCCAATTTGTTTTTCACTTTAAGTGCTCAATGCATTGCCTGAGACCAAGTAGCGTAGTTATTAGTGGTGAGCAATGGCGGAGTCAAAAATTTGAGTTAAGGGGGGTAAGCAAAGTTAAAATAAAATATATAAAATATTTTTTGTTATATTTGTATACAATTTTTTATATGGTATAAAATAATTTGATAGTAAGATCTACAAGAAAAATAAAATACGTTTAATACAACTTATGTATTAAAAAAGTTTATAATATGATAGGAACATGTCATCATAATAAAAATATATTAAAAATACATTAAAAATCATTCAATTTATTTTTCATTTTTATTTCTTTCTATAATAAAAATATATAATCATGTTATTATATCATTTTATTTTATATGAGATGTATTTTATTTTTAAATTAGATTAATTTTGTAGAAGGAGATCAAGATAATTTTTAGAGAGAGGGCCAACACAAAATAAAATTAATATTATTTTACAAAATTATACAAAAATAAACATATTTTATTTTATTTTCTTTAAAATAACATATATTATATTTTTTTCAATTTTTTTTTCAAAAATAGGGATGGGGCTCGTGGGGAGGGAGGGCATGGCCCCCCTTGCCCCAACGTGGCTCTGCCACTGGTAGTGAGGAGATTTGTGACAAGGATAAGAGATTTTGAGTCTCGCGTGTCTACCATTTCACCACCAAGGCATCTTGAAAGCCACTCGTATTCCATGACTGTGGTATCACCATTCTCAACTCGGTAAGGGTTGTTCGAGTCTATGAGATCAAGGTAAGGAAAATCTATCTTGGGTCATTTTCAAGTTCCGCATCCATGGCTGAAATGAAGGAAAGAATACAAAATTACAACTTGTAGAGTATAACCTAATTATAATAATTGAAAAATTAACTAAGTGTACAGCTCACTAATAAAACAAAATAGCAAAACAGATATTACTACAAAAAAAATAAGTTTTTGTGACTATTTAATTATCACCAAATAACAATTTATAATTAAAATATTAAATGACTACAAATAAGTAATTTTCTTATAATGAGAATGCTAAAAGAAAGTTTCTAGTATCAACGACTTGTAGTTGCATTAGAGAATTCACGACTTATAGCTTTGGTGGATTGCAATGTAGACTGGGCACGAGTACTTGTAGATGAGACTTTAGGGACTATACGACTTGCAGCTTTAGTAGGCTGCAACACTAATTGTGTAATATTTGGATAATGTAGGAAAATTTAGTTAGTTTAGTATGAATAAAATAAAACAAAAATTAAAATAAATAAAATATGTATGGTGCTTAATATATATAGGATGATCATGTACGTCGTAGTACAACTGTATCTAAGCCCTATGAGATAATATAATGTGTAGTACTTGAAGAACGTTGGGTACGTAGCTAGCTAGGTTTCATATGTGTGCATATGTGTGTAATGTGTATAGTAGTGCATGATTAGTTAATTTATTTAAGTAATTATTTAAATAGGATTGGGATGTGAACATATGGAGGTACGTACGTATATCAGCGGAAAAATATTAGTTTGTAATTTTTTGGCTAGCCATGGCTTCAATGATAATTAGTTGTTAATTTGTAATTTTCGGCCCTCCTAACTAGCTAGGCATGTAGAAAGATATTAAAACAAACAGTTTCTTAATTCGATGATCTTTACCAGTTTAATTTATAGAATGATAGAATTACTAGCACAAAATTACTAGTAATCATGATGATATATATATAATAGCCACTTTCACAAAGATTAAAACAAAAAAGCATTAAGATTAATTTATTTACTTATTTGTTCATATATAATTAACCATGTTAACTTCAACCGATCAAGTCTCAAATTAATATAAATCGGCTTAAATTTGTCAGTTCTCTTAAAAAATGAAAAGATTTTCTAATGTTTTAGTACTCATCCAATAGCAAATTGGTAGAAACTAGGAAAAGTTAAGCTTTGGAGAGACGACTGCAGTACTAGAAACATCTGCCGGAGTAATTGCAAGTTGACTATCAATAGCAGTTGATGAAGAAGATGAACTCGACATACTGTGATATCAAGAAGAAATCAGAGTGCGAAGGCAAGCGAAAGAGATGAAATCTATTTTGATACCATGTACAAACCCTAGAATGAGAAGGGAATTTTAAAAAATATTCCTCATGCTCGTGATCTCTTATTTCACAATAAAAATATACAGTACATAATTACAAAAAGAAGCTAATTTATATACATGTCCAAATTAATCATAAGCTAATTAACTAGATTAACATATTTAAGAGATAAAAATGTTAAAGAATAAATCTCATATTACTTGTAGACAAGATCTTGGATATACTTATAAACAATTTTCAAATCTCTTTTGTTGAACATGTTTTATGAGATGAGTTAGGCTCATAAATTTTTACATGGTATCAGAATTTGTCACAGGACGAATAGGAATCACACTACTTATCTTGTAATAAGAATAAAAAAAATTACTAACTTGTATGTGAAGGAGATTGTTAAGAAATAAATCACATATTACTTGTGAATAAGATTTTGAGCATATTTATAAATAATGTATAAATTTTTTTTTAATGAATTGATTTTATGAAATGAGTTAAAGTTATAAATTTTTATAAAAATATAAAAAAAATTAGAAAGAAAGCGTGAACACGTACGGACACAAGTTGTGATCAGATTAAGTAAATTTGAAGATCATATAAAAACCAAAGTGAAAGTTCATGTTGGAATGAGAGGAAGACCAGCGGAAGTGACAATTGACAAAAAGTGAGAAATGTGGAGCCCATGCAGATACTGATGATCTTATAATGATCATCATCAGGGTAAATAAATAATATTTGTGCTGGGTGTTTGTTTCCTTTTTATGATGCTGACATGATCAAATTATTCTTTGAATTCTTCGAATAAGTCAAGGGGACAGAATCTCACTAGAAATTTCATTTATTTCTACCTTTATTTCTTGTCGATTGATCTTTTTCATTTTCTAGTCTCTCCTCATTCATGATCATCATGAATCCCCCATGCAGACCATTGCTCAGATTCAATACAAAAATGGTGTAAATATATATATATATATATTATATAATATATATCTATATGCGAGATATCAAGCTAGAAGAGATGCCATGAATATAATATTTAAGCCGAATAATTTAGATCAAAAGATTAAATGAGATAGTTTTATATGAAAGTTGAAAATTAAATAAAATATTATTAAAATTTTAACTTTTAATATTATTATTATATTAAAATTTGAAAAATTAAATTATTTATTATATTTTGTATAAGAATTTGAAATAATTATAATAATAAGATGAAATGAGATGAGATAATCAGATAAATTTAGGGTATTTTTCAATCCAAACAAGGCCTAATAAGAAGAGATATATTTAATTAGTTTGCAAACTTCATCTATACCATATGAATATATAATGCATATTACAAATGTTAAGATATAAAATAAATAATTATGTTTGTGATCTAACTTTTGATACAATTAGTGACGATTTAACATGATAAGAGAGTAAATTCAAATAGAAAATAAGATGTAAATAAAATTATCTTCTGTGAGTACTATCCAAAGCTTAAGGTGATCATTTGAAAAGTTAGATTTATGATATTTTTGAATACTAATGCAATCTATATAATGTATTTATTCTCTACATCCCTCCCTTCGCTAACAAAAAGATTAGACCAAAATGAATGGGCATTAAGAAAAGACAGGGGCACAGCGTAGAATTCGTCTCGCTCTCTCCCTCTTGAAAACTTGGGACTTCTAATGTAGATATGGCGCCGCCGGGGGGTGGGAGGGGAGTTGCACCTCCCCTCCCCCCCACCCCTCTCTCCCTCTCTCCCTCTCTCCCTCTCTCCCTCTCTCTTCCACCATTTTCCTTCATTTTTTCTCCTTTCTCGTTTTCTCGATTTTTCCATTCTCGATCCCTCTCATTTCTTTCGTCTCTTCCCCTTCTCCTCTTGATTTCTCCCATTCTCTTCGTCTCTTCTTCCCTTCATGTGTCTCTCTTCTTCTTGTCTCCTTCCCCTCTGTTCTCCTATTCTTCTTCATTTGTTTTGGTTTTGTTTGGTGTTTTGGTTTTTGCAAGATACACCGGCTGTTTGGGAGGGGTTTGCGAAGTCTTCTGTTGTGCAGGACACCACACACGACCTACCTTTGTACTTCTGGGGTGCCAATCTACCAGCTGCGATAGAATCACGCTGATCAGAGTGGCATGTGTCACACACACTTCTCTCACAATGGGAGTCTGCTCTCCGTGTGCCACCATTGAAGGGTCTTTCAGCAGCCACACGCGAGGCCGAGGTATTCAGGGCAACTGACATTTAGCTCCAGTCGCTTCCGCTACCCCAGAGGTGGCGCGTGGTATCCACGCGCTACCGATAGCAATGGGCACCTGTGTAGCTTTTACATTCTTCCAAGGTTGAAAACTGGACTGTTTGGTTTTGGTTTTCCCATTTAGGTTTAGTTTCAGTCTATCTTTTTGCTTTAATAAAAACCAAAAAAAAAAAAAAGAAATCCGATCTCTAGGACTTTTTAGTCCATAGAGTTTCTCCCAAAATTTGTCTCAGAATGGTAGAGGGTTTGTTTGATTGGTTGTTACTCTGTCTTGAACAGAGTTAAGGCAGTCTATCAAACGGTGTTCTTGAGAGATTTGTAGTAAGGACTAGAAAATGTTAGTCACTTTTAGTGTATTGGGGAGCTACAGATCGTTGTCTAGTTAATTTGTATTCTATGTTTCAAAGTTCGTTTGTAATATCCGTTATTAATGTATGGAATGTTGTTTCCTCTTCAAAAGAAAAAAAAACAAAAAGATTAGATTTCGTCCTCACAATATGAAGCCATATGTACTATTTTTTATCTGCACTCGATTGTTTGAGTTATATTTTATTGTTTTATGATTTTATCGGAGTGATTGATTATAGTTTATATGGGCTTTCATATATCCCTCTTTTTTAAACTTAGTGAGATATTCAATCAATATTTTAACATGCTTAACCATATGTGTTGATAATGTGTTTCACGATCTGTTCTGCTCAATGATAATCTAAACAATTTAGACTTGCAATAGAGATGAAAATGGGGAGATTGGGGTTTGTGACCGCTTCGATGATAAAGTCAAGCGAGATTGAAGGTGGGGATCTAGAATGCAAAATGGTGAAAAGAGCACAAGCGTAACCTGTGTTCTGGAAGGGAGTGACGCTATTTATAGGTTCACCTGAGTTCTGATTGTTGGGGAAGAATAATGGGACGTCTTGCCTGTCAATTCAATCATCATTCGTATGGTCGTGTCAGGGTAGGCAGGTCTGCCTCGGGCAGAGTCATTGAGAGGGGTCAGGAAGCAGACATCTTGTCCAAGCCGCTTTGGCTGATCATTTCTCGTTGCTGTGTGACCAAGATTTCCGGTTCACATTTAATGCAGCATGCTTCTGACCTGATTAGCATTTAATGCGGCATGGCTTTCATCTGATCCTCATTTAATATGGTGCTCATGTCCCGTTTCCGTCCCCTTAACTCTAAGGTGCTTTTCTACCACAGATCCCTGACCTTTCTCGGGTCGGGCATTTACTGTTTTGTCAATTCAATTTACTTGGTTATTGCTCAGGTGTGTCATATTCAGGTTGGGAGTTCACCCTGCTGGCTAGTCTCTTTATTGTATGGGCCTAAGTCTATTCCTCTTTGGGCTCAAACCCTCCTTAGTCAGGTGGGCTTTTTCTTCACAATATGATTAATCGATTTCCTAAGGTTGTGGATTAATTTGTTCAATATCGTTACTGATTTTCAAATTTTGGTATTAGCATTGATGTTGCGCCTTGATTTGAATGATGTTCCACTTTTACGTAATTATCATTCCTTAAGGGTCTTTGGATGTATGGAAACCATTATCTATTTTAGCAATATGATTGTGGGGTTATGGTTATGGATATGCTTATGGTAGATAACTATCTAGTCTATGTTGATAGTTATGTAACTGTAAACTCTTATCATTTGTTACCAAGTAAATTAGTAAATTAGAACATTCATGTTCTTTTCATGGATATTGCCACCACAAGGCAAGGTGTTAAACTTAAATTTGATGATAACAACGAAGTAACCAATCTAAAAAAAAAAACACAAACGATTTAAATCTCACAAACTAAGCTATCAATTCCTTAATCATAATCTTAAAGCCTTCCAGCCATTTTTGTCTCATAATCAATAAATTAAAATTAATATTATCAAAGTAGCTAATTCTTTGAATTCCAATTTTCGCAATATTATTGGGTTAATTATCGGTGGAATAGATTTATTCATTTTCCTTGAATTTGAAAATGTGATTATATATTAAAACGGGAAGTGCAACGTACTTAATTAAGCCCACTCGAGGCTATCCCTCCTGCAAACAAGATGTTCTTATAGAGGGCATGTCATGAGAGCCTCCCCACAATATCAAACTTGTTCAGAAAGAAAATTGTGGATAAACCTCTCTATCCTTTTTGCACAAGACATGAAGAAAGTGTAATATATGCAATGTGGACTTGCTCGATAGCTCAAAATACTTAGCACCAAAGCTCAACTCAACTCCACAAAAGACCATCCTTCCAAACTTCCCTCAAAGATCTCATAACCAAACTCCTTGCTATAGGAGGGAGTGAACTGATAGAGGAATTCACAATGGTGGCTAAACGCATCTGAACAATGAGAAATAACTGTCTTTAACCAAAAATTCCAAGCTCCCAATTCAGTAATTAAAATAGCTAAGAAAACCTTGCAAGATCTGAAAGACCTGCTGCCAGAGAATATGGGCCCTCAAGCTCCTTCGCAGACAGTTTCCTTAGCCTGGATTCCTCCTCCAAGAGGTGTTTACAAACTCAATTAGGATGCTGTTGTGAATCAATCTTAAGGTAAAGTTTGGCTTGGACTAATCGCAAGGGACTGCGATGGCAAGGTGGTGGCCACAGCTAGGAAGTGTCGCACTCATCTACTTGATCCTTTTTTGGCTGAAACTGTACTAGCAATAGAGGCAACATGTCTTAGTCTACCACTTGGCTTCTCAAAAATAATTCTAGAAGACGATTCAAAGGAGGTGGTAACAGCTCTAAACTCCAAAAAATCATATACGACAATAGTTGAAATGTTATTGGAAGATATTAGAATCCAATTAACTTTATTTAAAGAATAGTTAGTTACACATGTTAAAAGACAATGTAACACAACATCTCACAACCTTGTAAAGGATGCTCTATTAAATTATATTTCTTCTGTTGATGTGAGGCATGTCCTGACGTGTCGTGTATTGTTGACCTCTCTTAAGAGATATGGATGAAATCTTCTTTCAAAAAAAAAAATTAAGCCCGCTCAACCCTCCGCAACTTTGTAATTAGTAGAATATTTTAATTACAAAAAGGCTTATATAAGTAATTTTACAAATTGTTATGATTTGATATAATTCATCATATTGTAAAATATTTTTATTATAAAAGAGATTTAACATACTACATGAAACTATATATTTCAATTTGTGAGATTAACTTTATGTATCTTTTTATAGTTGTAGTACTCCTCTTTTAATTATTACCTTTGTACAAAGATGCGTATTTGTATATATAAGTAATTTAATTATACGTAGTCAAAGTTCTCTAATTTAGTTTATTTTTATAAACCATCATATTTCATCTCATTTAATTATTATAACTTGATCAATTTCTCATATAAAATACAAAAATAATTCAAATTTTTCAAATCTCAAAATAAAAATAATATTAAAAATATTCTAACAATATTTTATTCAATTTCCAACTTTTATCTTATATCATATGTGTAAACAAATAAAGTCATAGATGCCTTGTTTTCTAGTTCTCATGCATGTGGTAGTAATCATAAGTTGTATCCAAAAATATGAGACATTTGTTCATTTTCATTGATTGCATTGATACTGGCATTGAATCAAGTTGAAACTAGTAGGGGCATGGTGAATAAGGTGTTGGCTCAATTTTGAAGCCATTCATTTTAAATATATGGATGGTAAATATCAATAAATCATTTTTTTAAAGGGATACATTTTCTTTCATTATAAACATCAACTAGTTCCGCCAATACAAAGTTTCTCAATCTGAATTGTATGTACAATTTCAACAGAGCCATTTTCAATCCAAAGCTTTTCAATAGGGAAATTAAAAGCTAATTTAGTTAAAAAATGAGTTACAAGATTAGTCTCCCTATGAATAAACCAAACTTTTTGTTGTGTGCTTTCCTTCAACCAGCATTGGACATCTTCCACCACATTGTCGTAGATTGAGCTCAGCTCCTCGTTACTATTGGCTGCTTTGAAAATAGTTTGGGCATCTCCTTCAAGAATAACCTTCGAAAAACCAACATCATTACAAAAATGCATCACCCTCCTCATAGCAAGTGCTTCCCCCACAACAGGATCCTGCAAAAAGCAACTATCGCACAAAGGGCAGCCATAATCTCCCCCTCATCATTTCTTATAATTACTCCAATTCTCACCTATTTCTTAGCCACATTCACGGATGCATTCCAATTAGCTTTCACCCAAGAGCAAGATGGTTTATTCCAGGCACTGGTTTTGTTACACTTTGTAGCTTGATTCACCAAGTAGCCTTTCTTCACTTGAACTTCTATGTAGCCATGATACCCATCTAAAGCAGAGAGCATCACCTTCTTAGAATTCATGAATTTGTCTTCAAAGATGCCACTGTTTCTCCTTAGCCAAATTCTCCTCATAGTAGAGGCAACAATCTCAATCTCATCTTGGTTTAGCCTATCAGTAAACCTCTCCCATAGCTCCATAAAAGGTACTACTGCACAACTCCACTTATGCATTGGGCTAAATGCTTCAAGTCACACATTCGAGGTAGCTGGGTAGCCAAAGTGCATGGATAATAGTCTCAAGCTCCCTTTGGCGTATCGGGCACAAGTTATCTTTAGTCACCTGCTTTTTTCATAGATTTTCATGGGTTGGCAACATATTGAGGCATGCTTTCCATATAAATTGTTTAACACTTGGCTAGACTTTTAGATTCCAAATAGTATTCCAGAACTGGATGTCATTTCCACAAGAGGACTCACCTCCTTGCTTTAAGCCCCTCGAGTTCTCTAGTTGGTAGGCATTCTTTATACTTAACTTTTCATTTCTAGAGGCACCCCAAACTCTTTTATCCGGCATCAAGTTGCAGCCCAACTAAATCCCTCAAATAAGATCCCAACTGAAGAATTCTCATGCAAAAGGTCCACCTTCCACGTCTTCTCTTCTTCATTAATCAACTTACAAACCAAAAAATTTATGTCCATACCATTAGCATGTGATAAAATGCTTGAATAAGTAGAGCTTGGCAACCATTTATCCCCTCAAATCTTTACTTTTTTCGATCTCCCACTCTCCAAGCCATCCCTTCTTTAATAAGACTCAAAGCAAACCAAAGGCTTCTCCAAACATAAGAAGGCCTTCTACCCAACTTAACTTGCAAAAGGTTCGCATCATTGAAGTACTTTTGTCTCATAACAATAGCAACAAGGGAAGAAGGCTTCACCAAAAAATTCCAACACTGCTTAGCAAGCAATGCAGTGTTAAAATATTCAAGATCTCTAAACCCAAGCCCTCCCTTGTTCTTACATTCGCTAATCTTCACCTAGCTCCTCCAATAGATTTTTTTCTCTTGTTGGCTATGACCCATCAAAAATTAGCCAAAAGGGGATTTATCTCAATACACAGCCTTCTAGGGAGCCTAAAAACACTTATAGCAAATGTAGAGATTGCTTGAGCACAACCTTAAGTAAGATTTCTTTTTTTGCTTGGGATAAAAATGAGTTTTTCCAACTACTCACTTTTTCCCAAACTCTCTCTTTAAGCACCCGAAAGGTATTGAATTTTAATCTACCTACCATGGCTAGTAATCTAAGGTATTTTTCATAATTACTACACGCATTGACCTTAGAAACACCCTTGATATTCAGCCTTACAGATTCACTTGTACTTGAGCTAAAGAACATTGAAGCGTTCTAGAAATTAAGACATTGACCCGATGCCCTTTCATAAGTTCCCAACAGATTTTTAATACAATACCATTAAGACAGTTTAGCTCTTCTAAAAATCAAGCAATCATCAACAAATAATAGATGATTCACCTTAACCCCACCTTTTGCCACAACCACTACCTTCAAGGATCCATTAGCTTCAACTCCATTAAGCAAAGAAGTTAAACCTTCAGCATAAAGGATGAAGAGGTAAGGGGAAATAGGGTCCCTTTGCATAAGTCTGCAACTTGGTTTAAACTACTTTCCAGCTTCATTTACTAGAACTGAATAGGAGACTAAGGTCACACATTTCATAATCCAGCCACCCATTTATGTCCAAAACCCATCTTTTTCATCACCTCTTCCAAGTTAAACCCATTCTATCCTATCACAAACTTTTGACATATCTAGTTTTAGTGCCATACCATTCTACCTTTCAACATAGGTTTCATAGTGTGAAAGGTTTCATAGGCTATAATAACATTATCAGTAATGAGCCTACTTGACATAAAAGCACTTTGACTAGCTGAAATAATGTAGGGCAACATTTTTTTGAGTCTATTGGCAAAAACTTTGGAAACAAGCTTATAAAATACATTACAAAGGCTAATAAGTCTAAAATCATTAGCCATAGTAGGGTTAGAAACCTTCGGGATTGAAGCAATAAAGCTTCTATTGACACAACTCTCCATCTTCATGCCACTGTTTAGGAATCTCAGTATAGCATAGGCGACATCTTGCCCTACAATACTCCAATAAGCTTTGATAGAAATAAGCCTCATACCTACCAGGACCAAGGGATTTTAGAGATTCCATTTGACTCAGGGCAATACAAATCTCCTTACTAGTAAAAAATTTCGCCAACTCAACATTCATATCTGGGTTCACACATGAGCTTAAGTTTTGAAGACATACCTCAAGATCCTGCCTCGATGGATTGGTAGTGTTGAAAAGGGTGGCAAAGTATTTCAGGAAAACTCCATCAAATTTAGCTCCCTCCCTTACTATGCTACCACTTAAATCAATTAACTCCTTGGTCTGGTTTTTCCTTATTCTTTGGTTGGCACATGAGTGATTTTTTTTTTTTTATATTTTTATCACCCATATTGTATCAATTTCTTTTTGCCCTTTGTCTCTATTTCAAATCTTCTTGCTCAATGATGAATCCCACTTTTGAATTTAGCTCTTTAATCAGGTCCACGTTGTGCACTCCTTCATTCTCTTGTTCAGACTGAAGAAGTTTGTGGTGATGTCTCAAAACCTGGTTTGCCTTTTTTTTTTTTTTTTTTGTTTACTCCATTTGACTAGCTTTTCTTCACATCTTGCCAACTTTGACTCAATACCCTTGAAACTCCCATCATCATTCCCCACCCATTCCAGGCCTTTTCAACCACTATTTTCCCTTCTTCATCTAGTGCCCCATTTACCTCAAATCTAAATAACCTTCTATTCCTCCTTCTGCTATTTTGTGGTGATGCCAGATGCATAAGTAAGGTTTTATGGTCTAATTGGGATGCATGAACAACTTCAACAGTGTTGTTTTTGAATAATCAGCCCACCTTCTATTAGCCACCCCACAATCTAATCTCTCATTTATAAATATTTGATATGAATGCTTATTGCTTCATATGAACTTACATCGTTTCCAACCCATATCAACTAGACCATTAGACACTAGAGCATGCCTAAACTCATCCATCTGAGCCTCACCTCTCAACTTACCTCCTACTTTCTCATCATTAGACACTACCTCATTAAAATCAACTATAACACACCATGGCATGTTGATAGGATTTAATCTGGACAACAAGCTCCAAGACTCTTTTCTTCTATAGGTATCGGGTTGGCCATAGAAGGTAGAGATAATCCATTGCAACTTCTTGTCTACACACTGCACACTTGCATTAATATGATGGAAGGAGAAATTAATGACCTCTAACTCCACTTTATAACTCTAGAGAAGAGCCAATCCACCATTTCTTCCCTTACAATCTACCACAAAACAATTTTTCATTCCCAACTTCCTTTTTATTCTATCAAATTTTCTTGCTAACAACTTTGTCTCCATTAGAAAAATGACCTCAAGCCTCTTTTTCTTCAATAGAAAGTGAAGGCTATTAACTATCCGAAGGTAACCAAGCTCTCGGTAGTTCCAACTCAAGGTTTTCATGGCGACTAGCGGGGCTGTCTAGTAGCCTCCACCGATTCATGTATAGGTACAATATCTTTTTTGCCTTTCTTCACACCACAGGTTACAACAACCTCATCAGTACCCATTTTCCTCTTTTTTTCAATAAAATGAGTTGCAACTATAGAGACTCTTTCCCTTCTTGCCCTCCTTTTCCACTTTCTCTCTTATTCAAGTAAAGCAGGTGTCTCTTTAACAATAGATTTTGATGCCTCAATTTGCACCACAGATTCTACATTCACTTGATCTGTGCAAGCAACAACTGCCACTTCAAATGAATTCTCATAATGCCTTTGAATATTATTCCCCCCCCCCCCCACTCCCCCCACAAAAGATTTTTAGCAAATAGTTGGCCGTCAACTTGCAAAGTCCATTCCCAGTATCCTCTACCCCTTTTTTAGGAATTTCTTTCGATTGAGCATTTCTCCTATCGATTAAAGAACCTCTTAGACTGATAATGGGACAACATTTGGACATAAACTCACTTATCTCTTTCTTTCGATTCACACCATCACTACCTCCCACCTCTTGTGAGCATTGCAGACTACTTTTAAACTCACTCTCCCTTCCTTTTAGATTGATTTGAGCTCTTAGTCAACTCCCATATTGCATCTTTCCTCCCCCCTCTATACTCCCTAACAGCCTTTCTTCATTATGTTTAATCCTACCACAACTAAAACATAGTTTAGGCATCTTTTCATAAGTTAAAGGAACCCACATTCAATTTCCTAACAGATTTGTGGTCTTACCCTTGGCCAAAGCTTTCCATAGGTCCAGGTTGATACGAATCCTTAGAAAACTTCTCCAGGCAGTTTCATCTCCCCTAATCTCCACCTCCTTGACTATTCCTAGAGAATCCCTAATCTGCTTGCGGATTTGCCTTGTCATACACGCAAATGGTAGATTGTGCATCCTAACCCAGAAGCTTTCATGATCAAACACGAGTTATTGGGGAATGGGGAAAGGAGGGGGGAGGGAGGGAATCAACCCATCAAAATGTTTCAATACCAAAAGATGGCTATCGAAGAGCCATGGTCTACCTTCGAGAACTCGTTGTTTATCAGCCAAGATTTCAAACGGAATAACAAACAGGTTTTGGCTGATTTCAAGGAACTCGAAAGTTCCTTACAATCTCCAAATTTTTGTAAGAGTAGAGCTAATTACCTCTTTTGTCACATTTCTTTTTGAAATAAGCTTCGCCACAAGACTCTTCTTCCCTTTCTTAGGCTCGATGTCCAAGCTCTCAGCCTCAAGCACAATATCGATGTTTTCTTCCTCGGTGAGCTTCAAAACTCCCACCTCTCTTCAAGATGCTCCATCCTTCCACCGCAAACCACCGCAACAAACCCACTTCTCACCCTCTATTTCCTTAGCGACGCTGCAAACACGCACCCAAAAAATCCTAATTGTCATTGTAGACCACTCACAAGATGCCTATCGCACACACTCTCTCCACCTTTTCTCTAGAGAGAAAATAGAAGAATTTATAATGTTTATTAAATTATATCAATAAAAAATTTAGTAGCATTTGTTACCCCCTTTGGTTCTATATTACTAGATCAAGCTTACATGACGTTTTAAGATCAAAGAGTAAGATTGTAAATAAATAATGCTATTCGATAGGCAAGTTGAATTTGGATTGATTAAAATCGATTCAATTATTATAGAGTAATGCTATATGTACACGGCCTCGTATATTTTTTGCGAAATCGGTGACGTGACAATAATGTCACGTCAGTTGAAATATTGAAAAAAATAATATTAAGAAAAGATAACAATATATGAAAGGGAAATAAAATTAAAAAATGCGAATAATTAAATTAGAAGATGCGTAAAAATAACATTTATATACAGCATATACGCAAAAGATACACAAATCATGTACAAATAATATTTTTTTTATTATTATATAGGTTGTTTACGATCGAACAAAGAATTAGACTAGGTTATTAAATGATGCAAACTCATATTAAACTTGTCTAACTCAATTAAAGCTCGTGAGCACGCAGCTTGCATAAAAAGCTCGGCTCGACTTAGAAAAATTGTTCAAATTTAGTTGACTCAATTTTGATTTGCTATGAAATCGAACCAATTTTGGTGTACTTTTTGAGTCATCAATTGGTCGGTTCAGATCAACTTTAATTAATTCCAATCATCTCAAAACTGGAATTTTATTCTTTAGATTATGTTTGATAAATAGTTATTTTAATCTTATACAAAAATATGATAGAATTAAATATGTATTATTATTTTTTATCCTTGTATTCAATAAGAACTAAGAAGGGTAAAAATAAAGAGAAAACATGGTTCTTTACTTTATTTAGTTGAATAGAAAAAAGAAAAATTAGGAGAGGAATGGATATCTTATATTAAATTTGTGACTGTCCACCACATATTACCATCATTTACTTATAATTTAATGGCAATAAAGTTGTAAGAGGATGGGACTAGACCAGACCTATAGTCTTCTTGGTCGGTCTCAGAGTGGTTTTTTTGGACTAGATTGGACCGAGATATACCAAATGTATATATAATTTTAAGTACTTTATATATAATATTTTATATATGGATATATAAGTTAATTATATAATTTTTATTCAAGAAATCACCATTGATCATATATATGATAAAATTATGTAATATTTATTAACCATATATAAATTATTAAAAAGATCACTAAATTTCATTAACTATATATGTATATATATACAATGAAACAAATATACATGGATTGAATCAAACTGAATGAACCAACCAGATCGATAGCTAACGGTTTGGTCTAGCAAAAATTACGGATCGAGATCTTTGGTTTATGACTCCCCCAGACCGAATCAACTGGATCCTATCTATGCTTGATGTTGCTCGATGAAAATAAGAATAAGAATGAAAAGCCTATAACTAGGAGAGTAAGTCCAATCACTTGAGAGTTCCTTTTGTTTGACCATTTCTTTTCGAAAGCTCCAAGTATGTTCATAGACGCAAGCCTTGACTTATCTTCTATGGTGGAGTTGTTTGCTAGTCCCAGATGGAATCAAAGAAATTAGCGATGAAAGGCAACGAGAAGGGAACATCCGAGGAGCAAACCAAACCAATTACACTCCTAAATGGTAATATGTCTTTGTAGACAATAATATTGGAGGGAAAACAAAAAAGATAATTGAGAACAAATACAAGATTTACATGTTTATTAAAATTATCAATGAGTTGGATGATTTTAAATGCTTGGCTTTCTAAGGATAGGTTTGGCAAACAAACACTTTTCAATATTTCTCGACACTCTCTGGTACTATTTATTATCTTATTATTATTTTTCATATAGTTTTTACTATTATTTAATATTTTATTATTACTTTTTTATCTACTTTTTATTATTATTTATAACACTTTTTAACACTCAAAAGTAACCTAAATAACTAATTTACAAATTTTCACAGATCAATCTATTTAATTTATTTCTATTTAATTGACCTTGACCTTCCTCAATTTTTCAAATTTCAAATTTTTATTTAAAAGTATTATTTTTTATATAAGAAAGTGAGAATTTTAATTTTAATTTTTTGTTTAGAGGGTGATACAAGGAGCGGCGAGCCCAACTATCAATGGGGGAAATATCGCTAATATTTAGGTCATATTTGTTTTTAGAGATGAAATAAAATGAAATAAAAAATATTATTATAATATATTTTTTAATATTAATTTTGTTTTGAATTTAAAAAAATAATTTTAAAATTTTATTATATTTTATATAAAAATTTAAAAAAATATAATAATAAATTTGAGATAAACAAATAAACCCTTAATTAATAATATAATTTATTACAAATATTAAATGTACTGTGATTGGGTTGTAAGCCAATCACTGCTCATGCTTTGGCAACAATAAAAACCCTAGTCCTCTCTAGTTTCTAGTTTGCCCCCAATCCCGAAATTTTCAACCCCCGCACATCCTACCTTGCCCGCTTTCCTTCTCTCGTCAAGTCGCCATCTCACAGCCTCCCGCTCTCCGTCGATACCGTCTCGCTTGCCTTAAACGGTGTCTTTCCCACTCTATACCTTTTGTGTCGCTCTGTCGCCAAGTTGTAATTAGGGATCCCCTTATATATAAAGACGGTAATTTTTGTTTCAAGAATCATCGTACGTTTCTTCACTCTCCCGGTCATGGCTTGATTTGGGCTTCATTTTTTATTCTCTGTAGGAAATTTTGGCAGCCTCCAAGTTCTGTTGTCTTAGAGCCTGCTATAATATAAAGGTATTTCTTTCCTAACTTTCAGGTTCTGTTTGGCTCTAAAGAAATCTGCACTATTAATTATGTTATTTCTATCCTTTATGGGGATAATAGACAACATGAGCCCATTACTTTCGTGGGTTTCATGTTTCACCTTTCGTACTTATTCTTAATTTCATGTGCTGTTCGAAGTTATGATGCACTATACTTGTTTGTTAAAAGGTTATGGATCTGTACATTTGAAAAGAATGTAATGTGATATGTTTTCAGAGTCTGTGCTGGTTATTTCTTGTGCTTCCATAAAAGGATCAGAAAGTGTCCTTTTTTCCCCTAGTGCTGCCTGCGTCCTATGCTTGGATTGGCTCAGAAAAACACCCTACGTTGATGGGTTTTCATAGGCTTTAAGGGTGATTTTTTGCTTCTCTAGAACGAGCACAAAACACTCTCAATTTCTTTCTTGATGCTGCGTGTACCTATGCCTAGATTGACTCTGAAACACCCCCTAAGTTTTCACTCTAGTGTTTTATCCTTGTCGCTTTATGTTTTATTTTGTACCTAATTGTTTTTTTTTTGTGGTTTATTTGTAAGATGGGTGGTAAGCCTAATACTGCAATTGTGTAATCAACAGAAGTATGAGTCATGGAATCTGTCGTTAGATTATTATATTGAAGTAGAATTTTTCTTCTTACTTGTATTCTTCTGGAACACGTTATTCTGCCTATCCTTTCTGTTGATCATAGGATATCATGGTGACAAGGCAGATACATTCTCTTTCTTTTCTTCTCCCACCTCTTCATCCCTGTTGTGTTCTTTTGTTGATTTGAATATACTTTGGTCTGTCAAATATTACTTGGAAGCTGGAGGTGTAAATATCATGTTGGATGATGAAAAGAATCAGACGGATTCCAACTGATTTTTTAATACACGATTAAGTAGCTAATAATAACGTTATTTCCTATTGTTTCCTTTTCTTTATGACTTTTTTTCCCCCTGCCTGTTTGATTGCGATTTATTTATAAAGATAGGTGGTATGCCTAATATTGCAATTCTGTGATCATCAGAACTATGAATCATAGAATCTATCGTTAGGCTATATTGAAGTAGAATTTTTCTTCTTACGTGTATTTGTTACAAGACATGTAATTCTGCCTTTAGCTCCGACTATCCTTTCTTCCTTCATAGGATCTCACGGTGACAAGGCAGACACATTCTCTTTCTTATTCTTCTCTCATCTCTTCCCCACTCGTGTTCTTTTGTTGATTTGAATATACTTTGGTCTGTCAATACTATTTGGAAGGCGAAGGTGTATATATCATGTTGGATGATGAAAAGAATTAGATGGATTCCAACTGATTTTTAATACACGACATCTCAAGTAGCTACTTTTGAGAACACCATTTCCTGTTGTTTTCGTTTTTTATAACTGAATTTTTTCTTTTTTACCTGCTTGTTTGCTTTTTGTGGTTTCCTTATAAAGAAAGGTGGTGCACCTAATATTGCAATTCTGTGATCATCAGAACTATGAGTCATAGAATCTATTGTTAGGCTATATTTAAGTACAATTTTTCTTTTTACATGTATTTTTTTACAAAACATGTAATTCTGCCTTTAGCTCTGACTATCCTTTCTCCCGTTCATAGGTATTCACGGTGACAAGGCAGATAAATTCTCTCTTTTTATTTGAATATACTTCGGTTTGTAAATATTATTTGGAAGGTGGCCGTGTATGTATGATGTTGGATGATGAAAAGAATCAGACGGATTCTCACTGATCTGTAAAACATGATATTATAAGCAGCTACTTCTGACAACACCATTTACTATTGTTTCTTTTTTTTTTTCTTTTTTGATTTTGATAACTGGATTTTCTCTTTTTACCTACTAGTTTGCTTGTTTGATTTAAAAATGGGTGGTATGCCTAATATTGCAATTCTGTGATTATCAGAACTATGAGTCATGGGATCTATCATTAGGCTATATTGATGTAGAAGATTTCTTCTTACGTGTATTTGTTACAAAACATGTAATTCTGCCTTGAGCTCTGACTATCCTTTCTCTTGTTTGTAGGATTTAATGGTGACAAGGCAGATACATTCTTTCTTATTCTTTTTCCATCTCTTCCCCTATTCTATTTTTTTTTGTTTGTTTAAATATACTTTGATTTGTGAATATTATTTTGAAGGTGGTGAATTTATCTGATTTTAATGCATGATATATATCATAAGCAGCTACTTCTGACAACACTTATCCTATTGTTTCTGTATTTTTTTTTCTTTTTTTTTTGGTTGTGCTATCTGGATTTTTTGTACGGAAAAAGTTGTTGATATTCTCACTGAGGTTTAAATTTAAGATGAATGATTGATAGAATGATTATGAGGCCGGTGATGTGAGAAATCTTATTTGCTACTCTTGATTGGAAATGATCCACGTGATGCTTCTTATACACCAAGACCTCTGAGGCCTCCTCTCTTTTCACTTTTATCATATTTGATTAAATCGTTTCTTGTTTCTGAAAATTTCCTATTTTATAAAATACTTTCATAACTTTTTTTTGTTGTTAAAAAATCAGAATTATTTTCCTATGTATATATTGTTTTGACTAGGACAAAGACTGGGCTTAGCCAACTGATGAATAATGCACTAAAAAGCTCCCAAATCATTCTACAACCTCTCACTCCCTCTCTATTGGAACGAGCACCTTTCTTATCTCTCAAGTACAAGTCTTGTATGAAGCCTCTAAAAAACACTATGATCACCATCTTTTAAAATTCTTCCTGCTCCTATTCTGTTTTCCTCAATTGATCAGCTCCTTAAGTGGATCTTTTGTATTCTTCTCGTGTACTGGCGTAACACCCACTTTTAATATAATACATTTTTACCTTGTTAAACATGGTTTCTCTATAGATCTGTGATTCTTATATTTATAAAAAAAAAACAGAACCGTGATTCTTAAATCCATTTGTACAAATGTGATGAAGCCAAACCAAGTTTAGTTCCATTTCAATGAAGGTCCAACCTTTCTGATTCTCTCTTTTTGGTGAAGATCTGGTGGTTCTGATTGTCTGCTATTCTTTACTGGCGATCCTGGATCTTTACTTTGATTTTCTCTCTCTCATGACATGATATAACATCTAATTAAAGATTTTATTCTCTTTTTAGTTATTACGTTAAATGTTGATTACCCAGAATGAATACCCACTTGAACCTTTTTTCTTTAGACTACGATGTCCGCTCCCCAATCAACATGATTATTTTTACTTATTAGAATTAGTTTTCTGCTTTGATACTTTTTCTTATTACCCTTAAAAATCTGCATCACCTCACACAATATTTCATACGCTTGAACGAAGCTTTGATTTTTTAAGGAAAACCTTTGTAGATCAGAAAAGATGTTATGGATTTTACTGAGCTGATTTGAAGATGAAAAACTCTCATTTATAGTTTTGTTTTATGTATGGATGATTGTATAGAAATCTCGTTTGATGTATGCATTGCCATCATGAAACTTTTTCTAGGTTTAGAAATGGGTTTTGGTTGTGATCAATTTGTAATTTGTTTTGGTGGTTTATAGGTCAAAGAAATCTATAACGAATGGCGGATCAAGGAGACTTGGAAGGGAGCCAACCCATAGATCTCAAGAAGCATCCTTCTGGGATTGTCCCTACCCTTCAGTGAGTCCCTCTTTTTTTGTGCATACTAAGGTCATATGGACTACCCTGATTGGTTAGTTGGCTAAGCTTCACTTGTAATCATGAGAACATAAAACCAAGACATAGGTGAAGTGTTGGAAGATCACGAAGAGGATGATGCTGACTATATGGTGCTGTGGGGCTCGTAGGTTTTATGATGGTCACTTGTACACCAGAAATGTATTCTATATGTCATTATGATTGGCATCTTGTGTAACAAAGTGAGGATATGTCAGTCATTGTTCAGATTGTTGAGATAATTAAATGTATTCTAATTCTATCCACTATGAACATTGTCTGACATTCAAGACCAATTCAATGTCTTCGTAGTCCACGAAATCTGTGTTTTCTGCATTACAGTAGTTCAGATTTATTTGAATCTTTTTTTCTTAAAGGTGTATTATTACTTGTAGTTTTGAATCCACAAACGACAATGGAGGAGCTAAAGACTTTTTTCCCCTCAAAACTCTACTTGGGACAGCTTTTACAGGGCGAACTTGGGATTGTACCTTTTGTGCTTTTAATGATAAATCTCATTACCTAACAAAAAGAATGGAGTCTACATATCTCTATTTATTTTTATCAGAGTTATTTGACGATGAATCATCTGACTGCTTAAGAATCTAAGATGGAGTATGTTTAATATGATCCTGTAGCCATGTAAGACATACCCACTTACACAAACTCGCATGAGGTAGTATTGAGGTTTTGATAAGCCAAGATCTATGCCTTAGCATTATAATTCAGATGTGGAAGTAAACTTATGTATTTTACTTCCACCTAGTGCAAACGTAGGGCTTATAAGAATTCTCTTCATGTTGTGGTTAGTTCCTCTACATTACATGCTGTTAATAGGATAGTTCCTATACCATTTATCACAATCCAGGGATGTTAACCGCATCCATGCCATACTCCAAAAGGATTAGTCGCAACGATATCACTTACTTAGTTCAAATCGACCTAGATGTCCATATGGAAATCAGCATGTGCCTATTCTATGCCTGAGACGGTGCTGCTTTGACCATTTCATTATATATTATTAAGGTGGTGTTTACTTTTCAGGAACATTGTGTCAACAGTCAATTTGGACTGCAAGTTGGAACTTAAGTTGATTGCATTACAAGCTCGTAATGCTGAATACAATCCTAAGGTATGTGATTGCAGCCAGAGCTGTGTCTCTCTAGTTAATTTTTGATCACTTAGGTTGAGTTGTTAAATTACTCTGCAGATTCTTTTTTCCCCCATCCAAGGGGGGAGCAGGGAATGAATTATGAGTTTCCTGAAGTCTTACAAGTTTTTAAAATTTTGTTTTGATCTCCGATCAAAAAAAGGTTTTTAAATTTTGTTTTGTTATTTTCTTGCAGCGGTTTGCTGCCGTAATTATGAGGATAAGGGAACCAAAAACCACAGCGTTAATTTTTGCTTCTGGAAAGATGGTAAGCAAAGCATGTAGTATGATTTCTCGTAACTTCAAGAGTTTATATCATACGCTGTTTTTTAATACGTTAAATTAACATCCGGGTTCGTTTTAGTTGGTACTCTTGCCTTGTACGGTGTTAGTTCTATATCATTCTCTTGCTAGCTCTGTTAATGACATTTGACAAGTATGGTTCCCTGATGAACCAAAGGAATCCTTTTAGACAAACAGATGACTGAGCTACAGAGATCCTTTTAAGGTGTGTCTAGGAGCTGCTATCTGTTAGTTTGACATACTGTTAGCTGTGTATTATCAATATCTCTATGCCTGGAGTTGTGGAAATGAATATGAGCAATTGAGGTTTGGATAGTGAGTTGAGATAAAAGTTGAATAAAATATTGTGACAAATTGTTTTTTAATATTTTTATTGTTTTGGGATTTGAAAAAGTTGAATTCTTTATTGTATTTTGGGTGGGAATTTGGAAAAATTGTAATGATTAGATTAGATGAGATGAGATGAGATGAAATGAAAGGTTCTATATCCAACCTAGCCACTTTTGTTATTATTTAATGAGCATCCTGCATTCATAAAACTTTGGGGCAATATAAACTTTTTTTAAAGGCCCCGGGCTCACAATTGGCACGGAAAAAACTTTTGATGAAAAACTTCCACCTTGGATTTGTTTGTGTCTATCTACTACTCCCCTACCTTCTAAATCTCTTTACATTCCTTTTATTTTTCCCTATAAATAATATCATTACATCCTTAACATCAATGCAAAAAGCCACAATGCTACTTTTCGGATGGATCAGTTGAGTATAAATTGGGGGTGGTATTTATGGCCCAAAGGATAGCAGTGACGTGCATAAGTCAAGTGCTAGGTTCCGAAGTAAGGAATTTATTAAAAAAAAAAAAGCTGGCGCAACTTAAATAGGATACTGTAGCTTCCTTTGGTTGCCACAATCTTCTAGCTTGACTTCATGAGATTCAGCTAGAGCTGCGACCATTTAGAATCTGGTTTTATGAACTGATTCAGATTAAAATGGCAATAGCTGTATATCAATAGCTGTATATACCAAGGTTTTTAATTTCATTCCATTCCTGGCCTGAATGGCTGGGATTTCTGTAGCCAGTGGAGTTTAGGTAGGTGTTCTGTTCTACTTCAAATTCTGGTCATTTTTGGATATTGCGGTCAATTCTGGCTGAATTCCGGTATTTCAGGCGCCAGAATGTGCGTTTTGGTTCAGAATGAATGTTAGTGGCATTTTGGTAAATTTCTTGAAACATTAGGACACACTTGACATTTTTTTTCCAACCTATCCACAGAAGCTTTCAGGCTATGATGAAGGCAAATACAAAGGACACACTTATAATTTCTGATTTCTTTTTGACTTGCCCACAGAGGCTTTCATGAAGGCAAATTATTTCCAATGTTTTTAATGAATCTAATCCCTAATATATCTACTGAGTCCTACATGCATATTAAGCAGATCATCATAATGAACAAACGTATCATATTTTTTCTTCCTGAAATGTATGTTTTAAAGACTTAAATTAAGAAGTATTATTGAAGAGTTTAATTTGTAATTTTTTTTATATTTATGGAATATAGTTTATATATCAATTATTTGTATATATATAACATTATTTAGGGAGATGATACCATTGCAGTCGAACTACAGTTTATTTACAATTTATCATAAGTTTTTTCTTTTTGTTTTGAAAATGTCAAACACATCAAATCAAAGTCAAATTTAAAATAAATATTTGAAAAAATATTATTTTATCAGAAGCTGTAGAAAAATTGTAAAGGGGTAGTTATTTTATCATTATATATATATAATTGTCCATATAAGGACTATCCCGAAACGGTATACCAAAATGTACCGGTATTTAAATATTTCGTTTTAGTACCTTAACCGAAATGGTTACCAAAACAGAATTCAAAGTTTGGTATATAGTCCCTACTCATGAGAGGCATTTTCCCTATCCATTTGTACCAGAGTAATAATGTTTGAAGAACTCTGTATGCCATTTAGTTGGAATTATGGTGCAAGAATGAGGTTCTATTCCTATATGGCTATAATTAAATGAATCCACTATCTTAGCTTTTGTTCTTTTTTTCGGAATCAGAAATTTGGATTTTCTACTTTCAAACAGAAAGATATAATTGGTTTCTTCAGTTGGTTTTTATATAAAGTTGTTAATTGTTGTTAGTACTGGCATGCTACCATGATGTTTAGGTTTGTACTGGAGCTAAGAGTGAACAACAGTCAAAGTTGGCAGCACGGAAGGTAATTGATGCCTTTAAAATTGCATCCAGCTGCATACACAAGGTTTTTTAGAATATATGTTTTGCAGATATGGAAGACTGGCCAGCACCCTGTACCTTGCTTGGCTTTGAGATTTTTTAGTTTCATATATCTAGGCTCTTCAAATTACCACCTAAATTCTTTCATAAATTAAGCATGCCCATACCCATAACGGGTAGACAGTTCCAACCAGTATCTCCATTGGCATCTTGGTCTTAGTAGAGAGGAAAATTGACTCCCTTATAATATCATAGCCATAAACCTTTTTTTATAGGCAAGAGATAAATATTATTGATGTGAATGAAGTAGGCATAGCCCAGTACACGGACTATACAAAAGAAAAGCGTAAATACATTCTATGAGCGAGGTACAGGGTGCTGGCCATAAACCTGAAAATTGTCTAGATCTTACGGAGCCACCAATACTGCTTGTAACATTAAAGCATCTTTTGTTTTTTTTCTCGATCTTACATGGTACCTCCGGTTTTCAGTATGCTCGAATTATTCAGAAGCTTGGTTTTCCAGCTAAGTTCAAGGTGTTAATTTTTGTGTAACTTCTCCCTCTCTCTCTCTCTCTCTCTCACACACACACACACACACACACGCAAAACACACATTTATATTCATATAAAAATAATAGATACTTCATATGCAGCTCATTAAACTACGAAGCTTTACTTTTTGTTTGACACTGATGATTTGCACTGTTGTAGGATTTCAAGATTCAGAACATAGTTGGTTCTTGTGATGTTAAATTCCCAATAAGGCTCGAAGGACTTGCTTATTCCCATGGTGCCTTCTCAAGTGTAAGTGATGGCAGTGTGTCCATCTGTGTTCTTTCTGCTGAAATATCTGGGTCATTATTGGGTATTTGTGTTGGAACCATTCATAAAAAAAAGGGGTTTTTATGTTGAATTATACATCTTTGGAATGTTCTCACTGAAAAGATAGTCATTGGAGTCTTCTCCTTCCTGACCATTGTAGTGTGGGTTGTGCACGCCTACCTTATTGTGGGGTCTTCTCGAAATAATTGATTGGAGTATGGGTTGCGCACACCTACCTTATTGTAGGATCTTCTTGAAAGAAATTTTTTATACTGATCTTTTTCTTTATCAAAATTTTAACCGTATTTTGAACTCCTTAAAATTTAGAGAATGGTGAGTCCCATACTGACTGTATTTTGGTTGTGATGGCTAGTATGAACCAGAGCTATTCCCAGGCTTGATCTATCGGATGAAACAACCAAAGATTGTGCTGCTGATCTTCGTGTCAGGAAAAATTGTTTTAACAGGAGCTAAGGTGATGACAGTAGACTTATTTTGTTGTCCTTCATGATTTTGTATGCCATTATGGTTGGTCACCTAATAGGCTAATAAGCATTGTTTCATTTTCAATTCTTAAGGTGAGAGACGAGACATATACAGCTTTTGAGAATATTTACCCAGTTCTTACAGAGTTCAGGAAAAACCAGCAATGGTATGACACTTGATTGAATTTGCTTTGGTTGAGATTTGACTCTTATTTATGGAAAAGCTATCCTGTATCTTTTAACTAGGGTTAATTCTTAGAACCCTCAAAATTGGGGAAGTTTTGCTGGGGATGGTCTGGAGTTCCTAAATTATTGCCCTATGATAATGTTCTTGATGTTCCTTTGCTTATCACTGAGTTGTGTGTGCCAGGAATTAGAGGATGTTTAACATCTGGTTTTTCGGGTCCATTCTGTTAAATTGCTAGGAAGAAACAAAAAGTACATTTGGAATATTTAGACTTGTAGGGGTTGACATGGGTACTACATGTCAACCTTTACATTTGAAAGTTAAACCGGTTTTTCTGTTCACAGAAACTTTTGTGCGATCAAATGGAGCACCGTGGACTGCAAGATAGTTTTGGTCGTGTAAGATTTTCAACTTGATTATTGATATAGATGGGTTTCAATTAAATATTGCTGTTTGCTGTAACAAGTTTAAGGTAGTACATTTAATCTCTGAACGGATAGGATCCAAACTTCCCCAAGGGTCCTGATAGGGAAATTCTGTCCTTGGCTCATCTGTGTCTGAACAAAAAATGTTAACTGGCTGTTATTGGAATTGAGAATGCAATGGTGTCCAGAAACAAGGTGAACTAATCTCTCTTTGTGTTCCATTTAATGTAGATTTTGTAGGAGAAGGCAGATTATGTTGCAGAGAAGTTTTCTAAGGCGGAATACCCAACCAATGTAGCCGCTACTGAGCCTGAATTGAATTGTAAATATTGTTCTCTGGCGGTTAAGTTAAAAAGATATGTGCAGTATCATTTTTTTGGTTCAGATGTTGTGCCTGGGAGAACCTGTTAATTAGAAATTGCAATGCTAACGTGAAAAATCAAATGAGGGGGGAATAATGATATTTCCGTTAATGTGGAGCGTTACGGTAATGTAAAGTGAATGTTTTGGCCATTTGTTATTTTGCTAATAAATGCAGCAGCAGCAGCAGTTTTGGTCCTTGCAAGGCTCGAAGATTTTGATAAAAACCAAAAGATATGACAAAGCTTGGTTCTCAGGTGTGGGGTGGGGGGGACAAACAAGGATGGCCAATAATGAATTGCCGACGAGATTGACAAAAAAATATCAGACAGAAAGAAGAAAGAGACTAACTGAGAAAAAGAAAATGCAAAAAATAGAATTTTAAATAAAATCTAACTATTTAGTTTGTTGTTATATTGGGCTTCAATATATGATACATCAACCCAACCATGCAATATGCATGTGGTAGACTGGTAGGTATCTTGGGTCTAGACAATGCTGAGCACAAAAGGAAATATATATATATATATATATATATATATATGCCATTACTTAAAAAATAGTATGTATAGAACTGCTCACTATTCGACAGTGAATAATTATTTTCGTAGTATATACAAATGCCATATATATATATAAATATATATATATATATTATTTTCAACAATAGTACATCATTACGCAATTGATTAGAATTAATTTAGTATCCCTATTATTAATTAAGAACAGAAGAAAAAAAAAAATCTTGGCGAGGGTAATAGTTTGTGGATGAATTTTTCGTCACAAAAAAAATTCTCGGCGAGGGTAATAGTTTGTGAGTGCAATGAATATAGCTTCTTCTAATATTTTCTTTGTTACTTATACCCCAAACCCACCACAAGACTTGAGCAAACTGACTTGGATCTCTATTCTCTAGGCCTTTGGATTAGAAGTGACATGTGATGATTTCATTTTAATTTTATTTTATTATTATAATTTTTTATTTTAATATAAAATATATAATTTAATTTAATTTTTTAAATTTTAAAAAAATTAAAAAATTATATTATAATAATATTTTATTTATAAAATTTCAAATTTCATCTAAAACTATCTTATCTCAGCTTAAAATTTTATTCCTAAGTCATTCATTAAATGGGGGTTTTGCATGAGTACTACTGATATATATATATATAATATATATAAAATAAACAGATGACAAGATCAATTAAAAAAGAAAATTTTGCCAATTACGCATATATATTATTAATGCAGTGTCTCAAATTCATTTATACCGGCCAAGAGAATTAGAATAATATTTTCCTCGAGAGATCAAGAAATATTTGGTTGAAGGTAACATTGTGTACTTGATGGTAGTAAACGTCTGCTTAAAACCTCTTATGGATAGGAGTATTTGGCATCCCAAGGCTTTATAAAGTACAAAATTAAAGCATATTTGAATAATAAAATGAGATGAAAGATTTGTGAATGATCGTGAAATTATTTATTAGTAATAATAAAATAATTTTAGTTAAAGTTTTAATTGAATTTTGGAAAAATAGAGTAAAAGTTTAATAAACATATTATAAATTTAAAATTTTGTTAGTATATAATTTTTAATGTTAATTTTTGTTTTAGAATTATAAAAAATTGATTTTTTTTTGTGTATTTATATAAAAGTTTGGACTAGTACTTATAATGATTAGTAATGATTATGTAAAAAAGTATGAAAGAGAAAGTGAAAGTTATTTATTTTTTAGTAGTTTTTGGATGTTGAGATGGTAATATTTAATTTTATTTCATATAATATTTTGATGTTGAATATTTTAATTCTTAGAGAGATTTATTTGAAAAATAATATTTACTTTTAAACACATTTAAAGCATAGGAGAAGGTAAATAAAGTATTTTTTATTTGTAGTCATTGATATTCCCTAAAAAGCTTGTGAAAATTTTAAATTAAACATTAGATAAAACTTTTAACTAAAACATTAGATAAAGTTTTTTTTTATTATGATTTTTGTGAAATGCCTATTTTCTTTAAGTCTTGAGTTTATATTATATGTATATTTGTGAAATGCCTAGAGGCTAGAACTGCAAATATCATTTATTATTTATGTTTAAGATAATTCCGATCTTTTTTAACTAAATGAAATTCAAGAGAAAACCATCAGACTTAGTAAGAGCATTCCCATCCGGTGCTCCATAATTCCATTTTTCTTATAATTTGAGGTAACTTTTAGGATATTGGTTAACAACCCCTACATCCGAACTCCTATTTTAGGACAAAAATTTAGGGGATGAATAATAGTTCCCCAAATATAAGAAATCACTATTCATCTTTTAAATAATTTTGATCAATATTTTATTCTTTTCAATTAAATTAATTCTTATTCCAATCATCTACACTATCTTTCATAACCATATTTGTTATAGTTTTAAATAATATTTTTAAAAATAATTTAAATAACTAAAAAAGTATAATAAATATAATTTTAAAAATATTATCATATTGCCTGCAAAATATATATATATATATATATATTTGTTTGGAATATTCACTAGAGTAATAGTTTAAAACATAAGAAAAAGTATTGAGTAATTAAATTTGTAAATGAAAGTGAGAAAAAAGTAATAAAAAGGGAATAGAGAAATATTATTTTAATAAAATCGAGAAATGATAGAGAAAAATATGTAAAAGATTTTTGAAAGATTAGTAAAATTTAGAAAAAAGTTTAAGGGAATGTAGTTTTTAGTTAAATTATAGAAAAAATTGTAAAAAATGGGATGTGAATGCTCTAAGGATAACTGCATGCAACCCAACCCGATTTTATCATCATGCTATACTACAAGTCTACAACATAGAAGGCCTTTATCCGCAAAATTTGCCAGATCCATATATGGACCATCCCCGCAAACTAGCTAGGTCTGAATAAAGAGGGTCTTGTCGATATTCGAACTAGTGATTTTATTTAGTGATTTTAGTGTATGATAATATTTTTTATTTAAATATATTAGAAAAAAAAATGAAAAATGAGTTTATAACTAGTGGGCACACTCAACGGTCAAAGCTGGGCTGATCTACAGCTTAGTAGCCCCCCAAAATTTTTAAAAAAAGTAATTTATTATATAAATATATATAATTAAAATCACTCCCTCAAAAAACTATCTCCCAATACTCAAAAAATTATTATTTGTTAGTTTATATTGAGAAAAAACTTATCAAGAATTCTTAAAAGATGAATTTTATTCTATAAAAGATCATTGTTCAGCTTAATTTGAAGGGGAAATCCTAAGTTTATTTATTTGTAATGGTCTCTAGCTAGTGAATTACTAAATATTAAAGAAAATTATATTATAAGATGATTTATGGGCATATATTTTTTGTATACAATTTATGACGTATGATTATAGTTTTTTTTTTCTTTCTAATTCGAAGAAAAAAAAAATGAAGAAGGAAAAGTATGATTATTGTTTTTTATATAGTCATATGCAAAAAATACATATTATTTATACTCACACATATCACATATTTTGTCAATCGCCCTCCAAGCATTAAATCCTAGTTCTGTTCCTTCCTATCCATCTTATAATTGCTAATTCTATTGATAATCTTACTCATCAACATACCATACAAGATTTTTTTAATTTTTAATTTTACTTTTTTTATTACCAAATGTGTGGTGTATGGATGATGAGTAAAAGATTCTTTTAGTTTAGCCAAAAAAAAAAAAAAGTATAGTGTGTGCTCGTAGGAATGATGAATAGAAATTGTCAATTCTATTTATGTTTAAACCGTAATATTGAGCATTGATTAATCTAATTTATAACATTCTAAATTATCAATATCTTCCCATATAGAGACTAATTTTTCTTTTCCTTATGCTATTCAAAAAGTCTCAAGAAAAAGCTAGACTCTTCGATCGATCGTGATTTGATTAATTCAATGATTTTTATGCAATATATTTTTTGTAAATCACTAGAAATACATGCTAAAGAGAAGAATCTTGATCAACAAAAATATTATATAATATAGAAATCATACCTGTAGAAGTCATCTTGAAAATAATATTAAAATCCCACGAATAATATATTAGTGGCCAAATCTTCCTCTCCTTCTCCTCACAAAAGTATTAGCTATCAATGGGGCAAGCTAATGGACACATATCGAGAGGATTTTAATTTTTGATCCAAGAATTACAAGAAATGGAGAAAAATCCATTTGAAAACCCGTTAACCGTTTCACAGACCCGTGACCCGTTTATGACCCGGCTGGAGGTAGAAGATGAATTCTTCTCCGGTTTTGACAACGCCCACTCGCACCTAGTGGCGCGTGCGGCACGTGAACACCCAAAAACAGTGGTTTTCGGTTGTTTCTTTTTCCAGTATTCATTCACTCGCCCTATTTCTTTTTCCTATATTTTTTAAAAAAATTTTGTACAATCATAGGACACTGTTTTATAATTTAGAGCATTATTTACACGTTTTTCGAGGGGCTACAGTATACTGAAAATTATGATATATTTTCTGGTGAATGCTCAATGTCTTATAAGATCTGTGCATATATGTACTCTCTCTAAGCATGAATGTGGATGCATGTTAATTTTGTAACATTGATAAACATTATTTTGTGAATATATGCTTTTCAAGTTCATATTTAATTTTAGACATATCTACTGTCCTATATGCTTGATCTGTTTATATTATTTTTGTCTATCAATCATATTTAAATTCTGATTTTGATTATGTCTTGTTAATGCTTATGATTATCATTTTGTAATTGAATTTTTCATGGGCATTATGATTATCCTTGTTTTTCCTTTAAGAGAAATCTTTTGAATTTTTTGTGGGTGGTAGCCGCCAAAGTGATACACTCATTGTTTAAAAAAAAAAAAAAAATTATTGCACATAATATCTTGCCCAAAGGTTTTATTGTGTGTGATATTTTAGAAAATTGTAAGAAGTAGTTAATGAGATTGCATTAGTCTAGAAATTTCCTTCTGCCTAAAGGTGATGGTATTTTGAAAACTGATGTGATTTTATTAATTTGTTTTCTTGATATAAGAGTACCTTATAGCATGTTGTTTAGTTAGCCCAAAGGTGACTTTACAATGATGCACCAAGGCTCTTATCAATATGTTTTAAGAGTACCTTATAGTATGTTGTTTAGTCAGCCCAAATGTGACTTTACAATGATACACCAAGGCTCTTATCGTAATAAAGCTCATATGGTTTCGAGCTTATTTTCGAGCTATCTAATTAATAGCTCATATTAATTAGATAGATTTGTTATCATCCATTGAGTGCATACTTTTAGGTTTGGATGATATTTAAATAATATGTATTATTTCATGTTTCCACAGTTTTGAGTGCCTCCTCTATTTCAAGTCAATTATCTGCTATTGAAACTTTGACTGGAAATAATTATATGAGATGGAAAAGAGATGTAGAAATTGCACTTGGTCTTTTGGGTTTGGATTTTGCCTTAGAAGAGCAGCCTACAGAACCTACTGATAAAAGCACTGCTGAATATGTGGTTGAGTATCAAAAATGGGAAAGAGCTAATAGGCTTTGTTTAAAAATCATCAAACGGTCTATATCTGATTCCATTATGGGAGCTATTCCGGACAATGACAATGCTAAAAACTTTTTGGGTGCCATAGGACAAAGATTTGTTGAATCTGATAAAGCTGAAACTGGAGACTTGATGGATAGACTAATGAGTATGAAATATGATGGTTCAAGTGGAGTTAGGGAATACATTATGAAAATGATACATATATCCTCTAAGTTAGCAGCCCTTAAAATTCCCATTGCAGAGCCTTTTCTGGTTTATCATGTTCTCAATAGCCTTCCTACCCAATTTAATCAGTTAAAGGTTGCTTATAATACTCAACGGGATAAATGAGATTTAAATGATTTAATTGTTGTATGTGCCCAAGAGGAATATAGGATGCGTTGTGAGACTGTTGAAACTGTGCAGTTGGCTTTTCAGCCACAACAAAACAAGGGATCTTCTCATAATCATAAGCATAAGTTTCAAAAAGGTAATAAGTTACATCGAAATGAGCACAATAAGAGGTTTGGAGGTCAGACTTCTGGTGGTTCTAAAGAAATTATAATGAAAAATGATCAGTGCAAGTTTTGTAAAAAGAAAGGACATTGGCAAAAGGATTGTCTTAAGTTTAAGGCATGGCTCGAGAAAAAGAAGAAGAAAAACTCGGCAGGTATCTCCTTGGCCTTAGTTTGTTTTGAGTCTTCTTTGGTTGATGTACCTTTAAATTCTTGATGGATAGACTCAAGTGCAAGTATTCATATTGCAAATTCGTTGCAGGGGCTCGTAAGCAAAAGGAGGCCAAGTGAGAATGAAGTGAGCTTGTGTGTTGGGAATGGAGTTCATGTGAAGGTCGAGTTTATAGGAGTAATAAAATTAACTTTGGATTCTGATTTTTCTCTTGTTTTGGAGAACACAATTTTTGTACCGACAATGAGACGGAATTTGATTTCTATATCAAAACTTGATGATTCTGGTTTTTCTTTTAAGTTTGGTAATGAAAAAGTTGAATTGTTTTATGATTCTCGTCTGGTTGGAAATGGTCTCTTATGTCATGTTTTATATAGAATATCTTTGAACTCTTTTGGTGAAGTCTCTTGTGTTACCAATGTAGCAAAGAAAATACCTTTAATCCGTGAATCATCTTCTATGTTGTGGCACAAGAGATTATGGCACATTTCAAAGGATAGAATGGAGAGATTGATAAAAGCTGAAATACTTCCCTCTCTAGATTTTTCAGATTTTAACACTTGTGTGGACTGTATAAGAGGAAAGTTGACTAAATCCACAAGGAATGGTTCTACTAGGAGTGACAGTATTTTGGACTTAATACATACTGATATCAGTGGACCTTTACCTTCTACCATATGTGGAAATAAGTACTTCATAACTTTTATTGATGATTTCTCTCGATATGGATATGTCTATCTGATTAATGATAAGTCTCTTGCTTTTGAGAAATTTAAGATATTCAAAACAGAAGTAGAGAAACAATGTGAGAAAAGTATTAAAGTTGTAAGATCTGACCGTGGTGATGAATATTATGGGAAATATGATGAATCTGGTCAAAATATGGGTGATTTTGCAAAATTTTTACAAGGATGTGGAATAATGCCTCAATACACTATGCCTAGGACACCTGAGCAGAATGGTGTTTCTGAAAGACGTAATCGAACTTTGAAAGATATGGTTAGGAGCATGATGAGCAGAACAAGTTTACCAGAATATCTATGGGGTAAAGTCTTGAAAACTGCCATGTACATTTTAAACAAGGTTCCTAGTAAAGCGGTTTCAAAAACTCCTTTTGAATTGTGGACAGGCCGTAAGCCAAGTTTAGCTCATTTCAGAGTTTGGGGATGTCCAGCTGAGATTAGGATTTATAATCCTCTTGAAAAGAAATTAGACCCAAAATCAACCCCTGGTTATTTTGTTGGGTATCCTGATAGATCAAAAGGATATAAGTTCTATTGTCCTAATCGTGGTACCAGAATTGTTGAGTCCATTACTGCTAAATTTTTGGAGAATGATGTTGGTGACAGTGGCAGTTCTATGTTGAAAGAACTTCTTATTGAACCAGATCCAGTTATTGTTTCAATTCCTGTTATATAGGAAAGAATTGTTTCTCAGCCAGTTGAAATTGTTAGTGAAGAATCTGGGCAACAAGAAGAACTTCCAATAGTGATTGAGTCAGTTTCTGAGCCACAAGTGAGAAGATCGCAAAGGAAAAGAAGATCTGCATTGCCTATTGATTACATTGTATATTTATCAGAGAGTGATTTTAATATTGGGCATATAGTTGATCCTGTTACTTTTAAGTAAGCCTTGACATGTCCTGAGTCAGATAAATGGTTAAGTGCTATGGAAGATGAAATGAATTCTATGGAGAAGAATAAAGTCTGAGAACTTGTTGAACTTCCTCCAGATGCTAAGCCTATAGACAACAAGTGGATTTTCAAAAGTAAACTGGACTCAAAAGGGAATGTTGAACGAAAGAATGCAAGATTAGTTGCAAAAAGATTTACTCAGCGAGAAGGCATTGACTATACTGAAACATTTTCACCAGTTTCATCAAAAGATTCTTTTAGAATTATCATGGCACTTGTGGCACATTATGATTTGAACCTTCATCAGATGGATGTCAAGACAGCATTTTTGAATGGGGATCTTTATGAAGATGTTTATACGAGACAACCTGAAGGTTTTATTGAGAAGGGAAAAGAAAACTTGGTATGTAAGTTAAATAAGTCCTTATATGGCCTCAAGCAAGCATCTCGACAGTGGTATTTGAAGTTTTATGAGATTGTAACTTCTCTCGGTTTTGTTGAAAATAAAGTTGACCAGTGCATATATCGAAAGACCAGTGGGAGGAATTTCATTTTTCTCATTCTCTATGTTGATGATATTTTACTTGCTAGCAGTAACTTGGGATTACTTCATGAAACAAAAAAAATGTTATCTGTTAATTTTGAAATGAAAGATCTTGGAGAATCCTCTTTTGTGCTTGGCATTGAAATTTGTCGTGATAGAGCTCGTGGTTTGTTGGGACTTTCTCAGAAAGCTTATATACGGCGTGTACTACAAAGGTTTGAAATGCAAAACTATGTATCCGGTGATGTACCCATCATAAAAGGAGATAAGTTTAACAAAACTCAATGTCCTAGAAATGAGCTTGAAAAGGAATCTATGAAGAATATTCCGTATGCTAGTGCTGTAGGGAGTTTGATATATGCTCAAGTTTGCACTAGACCAGATATTGCCTATGCAGTCAGTGTTCTTAGTAGGTTTCAGTCAAATCCAGGGCAAGAGCATTGGAAAGCAGCTAAGAAAGTTATGAGATATTTGAAGAAGACTGAATGTTATATGCTTACTTTCCAGCGTTCAAATCACCTTGAGGTGGTAGGCTACTCTGATTCTGATTTTGCTGGATGTCAAGATGATTTGAAATCAACCTCTGGTTATGTTTTTATGTTAGCTGGGGGTGCTATTTCTTGGAAAAGTGTTAAGCAAACTCTGGTAGCATCTTCTACTATGCAAGCTGAATTTGTAGCATGTTATGGAGCTACTATCCAAGCTATTTGGTTAAGAAATTTTATTTCTGGACTGAATGTTGTTGATTCCATCTCGAGGCCTATTACTATTTATTGTGAAAATAGTGCAGCAGTGTTCTTTTCAAAGAATAATAAAAGCTCTAGTGGGTCCAAGCACATTGACATCAAGTATTTGGTGGTCAGAGACAAAGTTAAAGAAGGACAGACAAAAATAGAGAATATAAATACAGAGGCGATGATTGCAGATCTTTTGACTAAGGGACTTGCTCCTAAAGTTTTTAAAACACATGTTGCTAATATGGGTATTGTGGAAACTTTTGATGTTTTTGGTTAGTGGGAGTTACTTATGTAATAAAAACTACGTTTTGGCTTGATCCCTTTACGGGGTACGTAGGCAACCCATATGTTATTAGGGTACAGCTTCTTTCAATAATAATATATATCTCCCCTATCCATAAACTAATTTTTGAGCATGCATATGGCTTATGTCTTTTATTTTAATATTATTGAAATCTCGAGATACTAAGTATAAAGACATAAGATGAGTCTTTTTAAAAGATATGTGGCTTCAGTTTTGAAGCATTACGAGGACTGATATGAATTAGCATAGCTTTTGATCACATTGGTGCTAAGTTCATACTACATACTACCACATTTGGTCGGAGGATGGGGATCCATGTCGATGAGGATATTAACATTTGTAATTGTGGAGTGGTCTTACATCGTTTAAAGGGTGTAACGACTTCCATGTTCAATGTTGATATTCTTGTTGGACCGGATCATGTTTTCTAAGGTGCTATCATTTGAGCTATTTTTGTGGCCACCTATGTAGTCAAACCCAAGAGTCTTTTTCAAAACAAGTTTTTATAGCAATCAATATTCGCCCAAGTGGGAGAATGTTAGAATAATTTCATTTATGGGTTGTTATTGATTGCGTGTTTTATAAAAAGGAGTTAGATATAAATAGCTCATAATGGTATTTTGGTTAAACCCACTAAGTTAAAGTGATCATTATGGGATTTATTGCACCTTAATAAAATAGGAATTTATCCTATATTATAAATGTGGTTTATTGTATGTAGGCCTAGAAGTTCAAGGGTCTTATTTTTAAGACCCATTAGGTTTTGGAGTTTTTAATGGGAGGACTCCACATAAGACTTCTATATATATATGGCTAGGTCCCCTCTCCTCTCGATATGTGTCCATAATAGAATAGCTCCCATAATGGAATCAGATATAGACCATTTGATAATTTTTAAACAAAGCCTATTAGCTCTTTCCCATTTTTGATACTCAACCACATATTCAGCAGTGCTTTTATCAGTAGGTTCTGTAGGCTGCTCTTCTAAGGCAAAATCCAAACCCAAAAGACCAAGTGAAATTTCTACATCTCTTTTCCATCTCACATAATTATTTCCAGTCAAAGTTTCAATAGCAGATAGTTGACTTGAAATAGAGGAGGCACTCAAAACTGTGGAAACATGAAATAATACATATTATTTAAATATCATCCAAACCTAAAAGCATGCACTCAATGGATGATAACAAATCTATCTAATTAATATGGGCTATTAATTAGACAACTCGAAAATAAGCTCTGATACCAAATGTAAATCACTAGAAATACATGCTAAAGAGAAGAATCTTGATCAACAAAAATATTATATAAGATAGAAATCATACCTGCGGAAGTCATCTTGAAAATAATATTAAAATCCCACGAATAATATATTAGTAGCCAAATCTTCCTCTCCTTTTCCTCACAAAAGTATTAGCTATCAATGGGGCAAGCTAATGGACACATATCGAGAGGAGAGGGGACCTAGCCATATATATATAGAAGTCTTATGTGGAGTCCTCCCATTAAAAACTCCAAAACCCAATGGGTCTTAAAAATTAGACCCTTGAACTTCTAGGCCTACATACAATAAAACACATTTATATTATAGGATAAATTCCTATTTTATTAAGGTGCAATAAACCCCATAATGATCACTTTAATTTAGTGGGTTTAACCAAAATACCATTATGAACTATTTACATCTAACCCATTTTTATAAAACACGCAATCAATAATAGCCCATAAATGAAATTATTCTAACATTTTTGACTTTTGATTAATATTCAGATGGAAAAGTCGTAGAGATGGAACTACCAAAAAGCTGAGAACACGTACTCATTGTTGAACATAAGCATGCATCCCTACTACAGAAAATTACGTGGGCATGTGGAATCCATGCAGGAGAAGGGCCGATAGCGAAGAAGGGTTGTTGGCCATACGCATGCACGTACTAACTCTATAGATCTATTGTACTGCAAAACTACCGGTTTTAAATATTTGTAAGTTACCATTATTTTAACTTAAAAATTAAGTGGGGGAGCAAGCAATTGCAAGGATTTGAAGTCTTCGTGCTCGATCTCCATATATAGAGTATCCCTCCAGTTCTCTGCTTGCAGCTTCCTCGACCCCGGCCGGCCCCCCTGCATTTAAATATTTATAAATATATATATATATATATATATATATAGGTATCACATTACTATATATCTTCCTCAATTACTCCCATGATTTGAGTTGCAGTCGACGACGTCTGCGGGGATAATATTATTACTAAGAAAAATACAGAGAGAGAGAGAGAGATCATGGGAAGAGCTCCATGTTGTTCAAAGGTTGGGTTGCATAGAGGTCCATGGACTCCTAGAGAAGACATATTGCTTACCAAGTATATTCAAGCTCATGGTGAAGGTCATTGGAGATCTTTGCCCAAAAAAGCTGGTAATTAATATATTTATATTTATATACATAATTGATGCCATGAAATTCTGTCTTAATTGTATATTCCACTTATATATATATATATTTGTTTTTCTTCTTTCTAATCAGACAAGAAGTACTGCCTTTTTCGATCCTTCTTTTAATTGGGAAGAGTGCCGGGAGGTTTGGAAATGACCATTTTTAGTTTTGGCGGACCGAATTAAAGTCTATTATTCAATATTCTCAGATTTTCTCAACATAACATTTCACTAAAAAATCTCGATTAGATCTTTATGTTCTGAAAAATTATGTGCTTTTTGAAGGCCTTCTAAGGTGTGGAAAGAGCTGCAGACTAAGATGGATGAACTACCTAAGACCAAATATAAAGAGAGGGAATATCACCCCTGATGAAGATGACCTCATTATTCGATTACACTCCCTTCTTGGCAATCGATGGTCCCTCATTGCTGGTAGGCTTCCTGGTCGTACAGACAACGAGATTAAGAATTATTGGAACACCCATCTCCGTAAAAAGCTCAAAGCTCAAGGAACAGACCCAAACACCCACAAAAAGTTGATCATAGAAGATCAAGAGCTAGGACTCGGCCAAGATCATTCAAAGATCAGCAAGAAGAAGAAGAAGAAGAACAACGTCAGGAAACAGGTGGTCAAGAACAAGATCAAGAGCATCCAACATATTAAGAACCCTGATGTAGAGCCAGTACAGATCAAGCCAAAGGTCCATCTCCCAAAACCAGTACGGGTTACTTCTCTTTCGATGATTCCTTATATGATTCAAAGCTTCGAACGCAGTACAATATTTAATAAAGAAGGATCATCATCATGTACTACTGGCTTTGGTTCAAAAGTGGAAGATATTTTTAGTTTGTCATCTGATACCAAAAATGGTGAAAATATTAATGGGGTAATTGGCGGCCTTCTTAATGATGGTGTTGATCAAGATCATCAAGATTATCAAGATCATGACGGTACTGATCATATTGTTGCCATGAATGGCTTGGGTTTTGAGAGTTGCCAGTACTCTAATTTAGCTACAGGAGACAAGTCTCTAGAGAAGCTTTATGAGGAGTATTTAGAGCTCCTGAAGACAGAAGAAAACCATGATCATGAATTAGATGCCTTTGCAGAATCATGTTTAGTCATCTGAAAAATTAAGGACGAGATTTAAAAATAAAAGGGAAGTTTGGAATTAATGTCGAAGATGCATGCTTAATTATATATATGATTTCACGTGCTTACCTTGTAAACAGCTTAATCGATTATTAGCTTATGAGAACCTCTATTTTAATAATATTGGTTTTGACGTCTATATGCCGTCGTAAACTCATGATGTTATTAATATAATATAATTAATGAATATTGTGGTAATTAATCATAATCATGATATACACATTTGTTGTACGTCGTTTACTTTTGTGACATCATAATATTCTGTCTGTTTTCCATCGTTTACATGCTACACATTCTACACATGGATATTTGGGGCTACTGAGATAGGGCTTTTTTTTTTATTCCTGTCAAAATTAGTTTTTTGAGGCAAAATAAGATCGATAGGTAACAAACGAATAATTAAAAGCATTCTTATTAAATTATTTGAAGTTAAATTTTAAAAAATATAAATTTACATACATATCAAAAATTTTTGATCATATTTAATAAAAAATGAAGAGAAAAAAGTGAAAAAAAAATTAAAAATCTTTTTTATCTTCAAAAGTGAATAATAAAACTAAAAATTTATGCAAAATTTTTTTTAGATTGTCTAAAATTAAATATAAAAAAGTATTTAATAAATTTGGTTATATCAAAAAATTTGCACACATATCAAAAAAATTTGGTCATATTTAATAAAAAATAAGTAAAAAAAAATTAAAGTACTTTTTGTCTTCAAAAGTGAATAGTAAAGTTAAAATTTGTGCAAATTTTTTATTGGATTGTCTAAAACTAAACTTTAAAAAGTATAAATTTACACACATATAACAAAATTTGGTCATATTTAATCAAAAATGAGGAGAAAAAAGTGAAAAAAAGAATAAATTAAGTACTTTTTGTTTTCAAAAGTGAATAGTAAAGCTAAAAATTTGTGCAAATTTTTCTGGTTTTTTTCTCCTCATTTTTTTATCAAATATGACTAAACTTTTTTGATATATGTGCAAATTTATACTTTTTGAAGTTTAGTTTTAAATAATCAAATAAGAATGCTTTAACATTTTACAATGTACTCAAAAGGTATATATTTATGGAAAAGCATCAGAAATGCTACCGATTATTATTTTATTTTATATTAAATATTTTTTTTATTGTTAAGAAAGTATTTTTAAATAATTTTATGAATTTGTTTAAAAATTTAAACTCGATGGCTGTAATAGGATCCTATATTTATAGTGGTAATTTGTCGTTAATAAATTTTGGAAAATGCCAACTTTTGTTTTTTGACAAAGAGACGAAGGTCATATATTCAAGAGTGATCCATGCCCAAATTTATTGCTAAACATCACTTATAACAAAGGAAAACCGTGATAAACATTCAAGACTCAAGAAAATTGCAAAAAAAAATCAAAGAGAAAGACCAACACAAGTGCTATCAAGTAACAACGTATCCCAACAAAAACAAGCAAGGCCAGCAAAAAATAAACCACAAACGAAGGACCTAAAACTGAGAATGCTTGGACCGAGAAATGATAGTTATAATCGTAGAGTTGCAAAGAGCGTGTAGTTCTTTTAAAAAAAAATGAATATATATGGAGCCTATATGAAAAAAGGCTAATTTTTTTTAATAGTAGTCCTTACTTTTTTTTAAAGCGACTGCACGACATTTATGACTCCACAAATATATGTAGCATTTGGATCTAACGAAATAACATCCAATCTTATCCGATCGAAAAACACCTTTTGAGAGGAGCTAGTAATTTCGAGCAATTATTCCACGTTTTAGGGCCGGTTTGGATTCATAGACGAGACAAACTCGTCTTACTCATTTCAAACTTATCATTACACTTTTTCAAATTTTTATACAAAATACAAATTTTTTAAATTTCAATACATATTTTTTAACTCAATTCAACTTTTTCAAATATTAAAATAATAATAATATTAAAAAATAAATTAAACTCATCTCATCTCTTAATTTAAATCGAACTTATTCATACCAAAAACGCCAACTTGTAGCTAGCTAGTGAGGTAGTATTGATATTACCCATTATAAAAATAAGAGTTTTCTTGGGGTTCAGTCCAACTGAACCCCCTCCCCCTTTGCAGCTCTATCGTTGTCGGTGGTGGTGGGCGACAGCGCCCACCTCATGGGGACTGGAGGGAGCCGGCGACCCCACTCTTGCGATGACGAGTTTCGGCGACCTTAAACCCGAAAATGGGTCCGAGTGTCACCCACCTCCGCCGACGACGACGGAGGCTGAGTGAGGCCAAATTTCTCTTAAAAATTCATCTTCATTTTATTTTTTTATTATGTTTTTTTATTTTATTATATTTTTTATTGTGTTTTTTATTATATTTTTTATTATATTTTTATATAAATTATAAGAAATTAAGGAGTGAGCCGCGCCACAACATCATCTTAAAAATAAAGGAAAAAAAAATAGCAACAGTCTGATTACTGCAGCTTTTTATATAAACAGTAATTTTACTATTTACGTAAATAATAAAATTATTATTCACGGAAGAGGCTGTCGTGCCGGCTGCTGCCCATCACATTTCAAAAATAAAACTCGAGATCAATTTCAAATGATTAAATTCCTGTGGAAAAGAATCGCAAGTCTATTCGAGCGGAGAATGTGGAACAACTTTCACAAAGTTCAATAGTATACGCTCTTTCGCCAACGGCAGGGATGTCACCTGATCATGGAGATCGTGGGTTCGATTCCCTCCCCAATATTAAAAAAAAAAACAAACAAAATAGTACGCTCTTTTGGAGCCATTTCAAATAAGAAAAAAAGAACAGCTTCTTGGAAACGTATTTCAAATAAGTGCTTCTCGCCTTCACGTTTCCCTATTTTTTTTATGATCATTTTTTTTATTATTTTAAAATATTTTTAAAAGATGTATTTAAATATCTTTTTTTAATTATTTTCTTTTCATGTTTTTTTTAATGTATTTAATTATTTTTAAAAAATATAAAAAAATCAATACATTAATAATCACTTCCCTAATCATTAAACAAAATTAAAAATCAAAGATAAAAAAAATCAAAATACAAAAAAATCTAATAAAAGTGCCAAATAGAGTGGACCTAATAGCATTTTCTTTCAAACTATAGATATTAAGATGTCATGTCATTAAAAATGAATGCTTATAAATATAAGCACAGTAGTAATACTTTGAAATATAAAATAAACTTTACGATATTTACTCATATTTTAATATAAAAATTTTGTATTTATAAGCATATAACACAATAGAAAAATAGCATTGACGCGAGGCAATTGGGATTTGTTGGATCATGCAGGCTATGTATTGTGGGCAAATCTCTCGGAGAAGGCAACTCTGGTACGGGAGGTAAATTAATCCCGCATCCACAGCGAGTTTTGTTGGCAACAGATGTGACTGTGTACAGCAGCAAGCCAAGAAACTGATCGGCAACACTATTTTCTAATATCATACGTGTATAGTTAAGAGCTTAGTCAAATGCCAGTGGAGCTATAATCTTTATTTACTTATTTATTTTATAAATAGGTGTGGGGAGACTCTAAATTGATTCTCTCATTGCCAATGATTGTGCCATCGAGTTTAAAAGACCTTGACAATAGAGCTATAAATTTAGTTAACAAATACTGTGTGTATAGTACATATTTTTTTTTATGCACTTTACTAAATGGTTAGCTGCATTACTTTTTTAATATAAAATAATTATTTTGACTAATCATATTAATAAAATATATAAAAATGACTGTATATAACAAAAATTATAATATTTTATTATCATAGAGAGTATAATGATTAATCTAATATGAAGTTGGAGCTTAAATATTTTAGCGAGTAGCCAGAAAGCTAAAAAGTGAAATATTAGCCAAATAACTTTTAGGATAATTAATCCAATATTAGTGTTTTAGATTGTATTTGTGCGTAAGTTATTTATCTATTAAATGATTTGTGCGTAAGTAATTCTTATTATTTTTTTATTATTTTATGATGTGATATTAAATAATTGGAGATTATTTATTATATTTTATTTATAAATTTATTATTTGATATCACATTATTTTCGTATTTGTTGTGTCCTTGAAAGCGGAGACACTTGGGTTTGTCTTCCTTGCCAATATTGTCATCATCTACGTGTATAAGTTCTATATTTTTATTCCAAAATTTCCTCTAAAAGAAAACGTGTTTATAGCACCATGTATATTCCTTTTGAAACATGTAATTTACATCATCCTTAATCATTATATTCAGAATTTCAGTCCATCATTTTTTATTTTTACAAAATAGCTAGAAGACATCTAATATATATGAGAGTTAAAACCCACAATTCTACCGTACTCTCATGCATATCTCTTACAAAGGGCGTATCCAATTGAAATACATATATAAATATAAGGATAAAAACCAACTATATATATATATATATGTAGAATCTACATCAAAAATTCAAATATTGTATTCGTCATAATTAGTCCAATCTTTTGTAGGAGCTATCCATAAAAATGAATTTGTTTATCATAAAGTATGTATATAACTTTTTAAGCAAAAGCCTTGTTTTCAGGAAGCCGCATATATAATTTATCCACTATCTCATTTTATTATGAGTAAACGAATATTATAATATATCCTCCTCAGGCCCCATTATGATCCCTCCAATTGTATTATTAATATATATAATTAAGTTTAATTTATCAAATGAAGAATAATACATCTAATAAAACATTAGTACTTTTTATTTAAAGCTAAAATAAATTATATATTTAATTGAGTTACTAAACTTTATTAAAGCTATCAAGAAAAATAAATAAAGGTGGCTCTACACTCTCAGCTAGCTCCCAGCTCCCACTGGGAGTTGCCGTTAGTTATATTGTGATTTTTTTTTTCTTTTTTTAAATGTATTTTTTAACACTTTTAAAAAAATTTTAGAAATAAAAACCAGAATATTATTAAAAGAAATTCCCTTAATCATTACATAAAAAATTAAAAAATAAAATATCCCAACAATAACACCTAGAAAGAATAGCATTTTTCAAAAAATAAACATGAAAAAGAGTAGAATAAATAGAGATACGATGGACTAATTACTTCATTAATTGATGATATTGATGTTGAAACTTTAATTAGGGTTTGAATTATCCTAAGGCTCGATAGTGAAAGTATTTTATCTCAATTCATTTTATCATTATAATTTTTTTTAATTTTACATAAAATAGACAGTCAACTTTTTTAAATTCCAAATTGACAATAATATTAAAAATAATATTCTAACAATATATATTTTTAAACTTTTATATCAATCCAAATGACACTTGACTAAAAAAAATTTAAGAAAGTAATGATTAATTTGAGGGAGGTAATAATTTATTGGGAAGAGAAATATTGCTAATTCTCCATAGGATTTCTCCCTAGGATTTCTTCCGTTTTTTTTTTAAATACAGCTTAGTGCTTAAAAAAGTGTTTTTAATGATATTACGAATTTTTTAATTTTTTAAAAAATATTTAAAAATAGAAAAAAAAAGGAATGAAAATTATGCTACATACTACGTAGATGTAGCACTGCTCTTTTACGAGAAATATAAAAATCTTCCAATCCAAAATTGTACGAATTATGACTTTTCACTATCATTTAACTTTTGTTAGATAAAGTTTTAGTTTTATTATTAATAAAAAAATATTTTTATTCTCTTTTTTCATTTTTATCTTTCCAATTTTAATCAAGTATGACCATCTTTTTTATAAATGTATAAATTTATACTTTTTAAAAGATAATTTTAAACAATTAGAATGCTCTTATTTATTAGGTACATATAAACAGGCGAGGAGGAGTTCCATCTATAATATGTATATATGTACGTATACCAATTATTGTAACTTGTAAGGTATGAATCTGAAGTACCATCTGACCATTATGAAAAATAAATAAATAATCTTGTGTAGTCTCTATTCCATTTCTTAGTAATGTTGAATACCATTTTGTATATATATATATATATATATATATATATATATGTAAGTTGTGTGCTCCTTCGAAAAAAAATTAGGATCTATCTTGAAAAAATATATATATTTTTTTTTATGTGAATATCATATTTAACTCTTTTTCTCTAAGACAGTGGGCTGAGTTTTCATATTTCGGAACTGTAAATATAATTTTTATTCAAGTACTTTTGCCTCTGTTTGAGAAAAATTTGAGATTTATATAAAAAAATTAATTTTTTAAGAGAGGACATGCAGAAGATTTAGGCATTCTAAATTCGTATTTAACATTAATATCCATATTATATATATATATATAAAATATACACACTCGCATGGCCGGAATCCGGATTTTGTATTTGGAGGAGCGATCGATAAAATGTGTGCTATATCTAAATTTTAAAAGGACATGATAGAAGTATCACATTTTTTCGTTATCGAACTCTCTAAACGTATTACTTTTCGAATTATCAACGTCATTTAAAAAAAAAAAAAATTTTTTACTTGCTCTTATTATTTTTTGATTTAAAAAAAATTATAGATCAAGAATAAACATACAAAATTTCTAATAACTACTGATATACCGATGTTAGATTTTTAACAAACTATATTTCGTAATCATACAATCAAGTTAAAGTGAAACTATAAGTAAGTATAATTAATCAATTTTTCCAATCATATAAATTTATAACCATATTTTTTTTAAAATTAAACTGTTAAAGTAATTATGAGACTAGGTGAGTTGAAATTTGAATTTTAATAAAGTTAAAAGTTAGAATAAAATTATATGTATTGACATTTGGGAGAATAATTTTATTAAAAATTTGGGAGGTAATTTTTAATTTCTTTTATAATTTAAGGAATAATTTAATAATATATATATGTAAATATATATAATTATATATTATATATGAATTTTTTGAAGAATTTGGTAACTATGCACGAATGTAGTTAGATGAGCTCGTGACCAGCTTCTGTTCAGAAACTGGTAGATGAGAATATTTATTTCCTATTCAGAAATTTGGTAACCCTAGGATGGAACAGATACAATAAATATATATATATATATATATATATATATATATATATATTTATTTATATTTGTGGACGGCAATAAAATCACGTGGCCACAACATGGTCCCGCAGCCCGCCCCACCACTCCCGCTTTAATTGATTGAAGAAACTATATTTATTATTTACGGTCAAGACTACATCTATCATTTTTGACATGTTTACAATTTTTATTAAATAAAAAAATATATATTTGTAGTAGTAAAATGTATAAATTTTATACAATCATTTTAAAAAAATAAATAAATATAAAACTCACATAAAAAAAATTAATTTTTTAATAATAGATCATAATTTTTTAAAAATAATTGCATAATATTTATATATTTTACGACTATATATAATATTATTATCAAATAAATTTTTGATATATTTGAGAGAGTGGTTTCAAACTTTAGACCTCTATTTTAAAAACTATGAATTATACAAATCACGTCACAGATCTTTAAAATAAATTAGTATGTGAGCTTATTGAGCAGAAAAGATTAAATAAAAGCGGGGCGCCAAAAGCCTAATGGCCGCTTGATGGCATACAGCCTAGCTTTCTGAACGAAAAATCCAAGTTCAAAACTCCCCATCTCATTGTATAATAAAAACAAGGAAAATGTTTAAGGGCCCGTTCTGGTGTCCATTGCCACGACCCCCTCCCCCCCCCCCCCTCTCTCTCTCTCTCTCTCTCTCTCTCTCTCTCTCTCTCTCTCCTTTTTTTTTTTTTTTTGCTTTTTTGACTTAATGATTAAAAACTTATTATTTATTAATATTATGATTTTTTTTATTTTTTTAAATATTTAAGAGCAATTAAAAAATGATGTAAAAATAAATAAAATAAACATAAGAAAATAAAATACACTATTTAACGGCCCCCCTAGAAATATCCTAAAAATAAAAATAAAAATAAAAGCATAATTTGAATCTTAAAAAATAAAAGAATTAGAGAAATGTATTTAAAAATCAAACTAACTGTCCTTGCTAGTAAAACAAATATTATAAGAAAAATGAACATAAATAATCAATGTTCAAAAATGGTGAAAATAATTAAAATAATTTGTTTTGGTTATTTCTATCTTCTTCTTTTTTTAATGCAATATATTAATTATTTTTGTCCATTTTTTGTGGTGAAATGTAATTATATATATATATATATGGATGTATAAAAAATTGACGTAGTAAATTAATGAAAAGAAATAGTTTTTATGGCCAGAGCTGGTTAATTTTCTGGGATTCATCCACCACGGGCCCACACCACTGGACACCGGCGGCCGTCTCCCTCATTCTTAAACCCGTACGTAATCTGTTTTCCAATTTTTCATTTATAGATTTTCAGTCCTTGGATTTATCCCAATTAGGTTTTGCTACTTTATTGTTTACATATATTTTTTATTTTGTTTTTGCTCTTTTTAAATATAAAATCGCCTAATTACTTAACGAAGGGGTAAATTAAAATTTTAGGGTGTAGTTTGGAGGATAAAACTTAATTTCTGGTTTCAGAATTTCATAAAAGTAGATGAATTGGAATAAAAAATAATTGATATTTTTATAATTCTTGATTTATTTAATATGCATTCAAAGCATATTTGATCATATATAACTTCATTTTGAACGATTGATCAAAGAAAATAAAGTTTGAGAAAAGCTCATCACTCCTAACCACTACAAGATTTTAGAATTTTTGCTACCAATTCTTTTCTCACGACTAGCCATTGTGGGAAATAAAGGCTATTACCACCAACTTGATCCGCCGTAGTAAAAAATCACAAATGCCACAACTTCTCATGCAATGACTATGGATCGGTGGTAATAAGTACATTTTGCGGCAAATTTTGGTCCTTGCAAAAATTGGCTAACAAATCACATTATGTTGCGTTATTTAACGAAAAGAATGAATCAACCGGTCTATACACGTCTCTCTTCTCTTAGTTCTCATTGAGCTCACTCTCATCGAAATTGAGCCCCCCTCGAGAAGTTTCGAACCCTAACATTCCTCATTCATCTTCTTCGATCGTCTCTCAGCAGCCCTCACTCTCAGTCAACCCCCGGGGAGATCGAGCCCCTTAGTCTCCCAATCCTAACCCTTTCCCTTCGTCTTCTTCGATAGTTTCTTAACCCTAGTCCAACCGAAATTGATCCCTCAATCCCCAAGCCAGCATTCAAATGTCGACAGCCCTCTCCACCAATGGAAGCCCTCCGTCCACTGATGCAAAGCCCTCCATCCACCGACACGAAGCCTCCCTCTCCACCGACGAAAGCCCTAAGATTTGAGGCAGGGTAATTCTAGGGTTTAACATACACTTCTTTTTTGTTATCTGTTTACTCCATCTCTGTTTTTCCTTTGTCTTTGCTTGAAACTAATGGTGTCCTCCTGGAGATGTTGCCTCTCATGGCTTTGCGCAACCCTCTCTCTCGACAACTCTAAACCCTTTTTACCAATTTCTTGCATGTACATGCTTATAGACTAAACCCTCCCTGTTGAGAGTTTAACATTTGCATTTTTTTTTCAAATCCTAGTGGTTTTTTTCAATTTTTCCTAGTTGGTTGCCTAAAAGTAGAGTGAGACTTTGAAGTTTTGTTCTTACATATGAATAAAGTATGGTTTGCTTGCATTAGTTTTTTCATTTTTTGAAAATGAGAAGAATAATCTGTTGTTAAATTTTAGTTCCCACCTCAAAAATGAAAATCCAATGTATATATTCTACTCTGTCTTCTTTGAATCCAGACTAAAGTGCTTGATTTTTTTATGTTTGGATTAGGTGGGGATGGATGGGGGCTTGATTTTTTTTTCTTTTTATGTTACTCTTTACTTATCTAAGCAATGTAGTGATGCACATCATGAAACTAAATTTAATATAAACATTTTGCTTTAGATATAACATTTTCATGCCATAAAGGCACAAAGTCTGAAGGTGTATTACAATATACATCTTATTAATAGTTAAGATGTTTATTTTGAATTTAGTTCTCACACTACCATTAATTGTTTAGCAGATAGTTGACCTGGCAACCTTAAGTGGAGCTTGCTAGCTGCTATTGGCCCTTTAATTGCAGGTATCTACATATTCTCATGATCATGACAAGTAAAATGTATCTGAGTTTTATGTATTGCTAGGATATAAGTTCTGAGAACCACTCTATTTTATAGTAAACAAATAGGAAGGGGGGAGGAGCACACTAGTTCTGAATATTTACTTAACTGTTGCTTGTTAGAAATAGTGATATATTGGCAGTTCTAAATAATGTCATGGAATATTGTTGAAACACCTTAGGTTATGTTTGTAATTTGTATAACACTATTAAAATGGTGGCTTTTTACTAGCTGTATTCTTATTCTTTCATGTATCTGTTGAATTCTTACAACTTGAAGGGAGTGTAGAGAAGTTGTTCCTTGGACAGCTGTTAGATTTGTAGAGATACTCTTTTTTTTTTTTTTTTCTTTTTTTTTTCTCTATTATATAAGTGGTCTTCTTCCTAATTCATTGTTGTAACTTAGTCTTACTTAGTCTTAGGCTTTATTTTACTTTCACTTTTTTGTCTATCAATCAACCTCTTTTAGCTGGGTCTTTGTTTATTTTCAGAGATGAGATTAGATGAGATGAGATAAAATTAAAAAAAATATATATATATTATTGTAAGATATTTTTTTAATATTAGTTTTGTATGAGAATTTGAAAAAATGATATGAGAATTTGAAAAAGTTAAATTTTTTATTATATTTTGTATGAGAATTTAAAAAAATGTAATGATAAATTTGAAATGTGTTTAAATTTTTGGTCTCATCTTTATAAACAAACAAGACAATTTTTCTTTCTTTTAATATTCATTGTAATGAGTTTCTAATGGGCTGGACTCTATTTCGTTTTACAATCCAGTAGATGCCCTTTATAATTCATAAGGTCAAATTGTCCAACAAGAAGGCCATGAGAATATTCTCTAAAAAAGTCAACCATGACAGAAAAAGTTTGCGACGACTGTAGAAAAATAAATCATGGGGGCCTGTTGTTGTTGTAGATTTCCAACGGTGGACCTTGCAAAAACTCGAGTTTTTCCTACAAGGGCTTTTGAGAATAGGTCTTTAAAGTTTAATGTTAGCAAAGAGAGCATATTTTGTATTTGATGATTGTTTTTCCTTTCATCGTGCTAGTGGATCTCTCGTCTTCTTGAGGTAATTTCATGTTGGTGTTGTTTTGGCGTTAAAAGTAACATGCACTAAGTGGTTAGGGTGTCCTTCAACCTCCTAGGTCCATTTCAAGAAGTTGTTGAGCCCGTCGGCTAGTTCTCAAAGCTAGGCAACATGCATGAGACGGTTATGGAGCTTAGAGGCTCGTTCTTGGAGATTAGGCCAATTCATCAAAACTCAGCCCGGTTTTGAAATCATCTTTATTTTTCAGTAATTTATACATTTTCGCTTTAGAGGTTTAAAAAAATTTTGGATCTCCAGATTTCCGGATGTAGAACTCGGATAATTAATAAGCCTACTGGAGATAACTTGTTGGTGGCGAGTGTTATTCCCGATTGCATGCATGTGTGCTGACATTTCTCGCTCAACAGGAGAATTGCTTGGTGTGGCGACCAAGAGAACATTGACAAACATGGTTAGGCAAACTGAACTCGAATTGTAAGAAAATCTCGAATTTTTGTTTTAAAGCCTTGAACTCAAACTCTCTTTTAAAGTCAACGGGTGGGTTTTTTTTTTTTCTACAAAAATATGGAGTCAAGCATCTTAAGGTATTGCAAATATTTTTAAACGTCTAAAATTATTTTAAATGGAGGTTATTTTTAGTGTTTTTGAACTAAACCTAAATTTTAATTAAGCCTCTTTAATTTTGGAGTCCCGAAAAATAATATAGTTTTACAAATTTTTTTTTTTTTAAAATGATATTATTATCTTAGAAACATTTTTAAAAATCATCATTTTATTTTGTGATAAAATATTTTATTTTGAGATTAAAGAAACAAAGTTGGATTAAAAATGTTGGGGAAACGACCGATGAAACAAACAGTAAATACGGAGCCGCGCAGCGGATTCAAACACAGAGAAATAAAACTAAAGACGGAGAACAGAAATGGACACCAGATATAAAGTGGTTCAGCTCAAATTGAGCCTACATCCACTGTTGGGTCGGTCTAAATCACTATAATAAACAAAGATGGAGTACACTTCATGGAAGTTACAAAGCTCTCTCTCTCAAGACTCTCAAACCCTTTACAAGTAGGCTCTCTCTGATCTACAAACTCAAACAAGGAGAAAAATGGGAGACGGAATGCCTGTGTTCGTAATCTCGCTCGAGCGAGCCCTTCTCGCTCGAGCGAAATCGCCTTCACTCACAGCTCTCTGCTTCCGCTCTCTCTCTGCGCAAATGGCCCTCGATCCTTATATAGGCTGTATCTCGCTCGAGCGAGATTATCTCGCTCGAGCGAGTTACTATTCCAGACTGCGCTAAACCTAGTTTCTGGAAGCGATGCAACCCTAGATTGATTCTCGCTCGAGCGAGAGGTCGAGCGAGAGTCGAGCGAAGTCTCTGCCTGGATCCAAAACTCTCCGTTTGATGTCTCGCTCGAGCGAGAGTCGAGCGAGGGTCGAGCGAACTTACGGGTTGAAAACTCCAAGTGCAATCTGATGCGCTTCATTCAAGCCACATCTCAACAAAAAAAAATGGCTTATAAAATTAAATAGGTTAGTTGGGCCAACTTGCGGGTTTTGGGATTGACTAAACTATATATTTTTTTAATAAGTAAATTGATTGACTAAGATATTACTCAATTAAGAATCAAATCAATTACTTTTGTATCAAATCGGTTCGAGTTAAACTAAACTCGGTCTTTTTTTTTTTCAACAAAGCTGCAAACACTTTCATTAATCTGCAAAAATATGACTTGTCTCACAGCAAAGGTAGACATTTTCTTTCACATTCTCAAATAATATATTTTTACATCATGAGTAAATCATATTAATTGTTAGTATTAACGCAAAATAATTTTCTCATTAACTATTGAGAGTATATGACGATAGTGCATCTATAGCAGTTGTTACTTTCGGATTCACATCAGAACAAATATTAATGAGTTGGATAATCATATTGGATCTTCTAGAATTACATGGAGGCCAGGTAAAATCTAGATTTATAATTTTTTTTTTTTTATAAAATTTTTGTATTACCTCTTTATATATTTTTCACATTACAAGATCACCTTCAACATTTTGAAAATATTGTAACTCAAACTCGAGAAAAAGAATGGATATTCCATTTATGCGCACAAATAAATTAATAGGTTATTGAAAATCATTGTATTATAGTTTTAAATACTTTGCAAATCATGGTCTACATGATGTGTGTTGTAAACAGGAATTGTTTTAACAATAAAGATGAAATTTTGTCCGTTTATAATTTAAAACTCAAGACATAATAGAAATTATAAATGGGCAAACGTTACTAGTATATATATTATAAAACACTATTAAATTCTTTAATATAGTTCTGCTTTAGGTTAGTATATATATATATGACTTTTTTGTATAGTTTTAGCTTTGTATAGTTTTTATTTATTTATTTTTATTTCAAAGATCATTAGTTTTAGGAATTTTATAACTCCTTACATTTGCTTTTTGTAGTACTATTCGTGTACCGAGAGAAATTAATAAAACTAAGAATACCATCAATCTGTTGTAAAAGAAAAAGATGGGCGCTCCATTAAAAAGTTATTACTTAAAATCTGTAAAATCTATAATTATTGGCTGTGACTGCATGCCTTGGGAATTCCTCGAATAAAGGACTAATCCTATTGAGATTATTGGGACATTTATGCCTGATTTGTTTTGTGAAATAAAATAAAAATAAAATTTTAATTTTTTTTAATTTATTATTATATATTTTTTAATTTCCATATAAAATATAATAAAAAAATTCAATTTTTTCAAATTCTAAAATCACTTTTTCAAAACTTCAAAACAAACTGGACATTACGCAGGAGCTGTTATGATCTTTTATGAATTATTCTTTTTAGATGTATTTAAAAGAAGGGAATATATTCAGAGAAAAATGCAAATCCGAGTCCCTCCCAATAACCCTCTTTTACGGGCCGGATTCTAATTAATTCTCTTGTAATTAAGAGGTATACATACATATATAGCAATATATTGGGCAACGTTGGAGACTATATTAATTAATTTCTCCCATTAATACAAAGATTTATAGGGGAGGAAATTAGATAATTAATGTATATATAATAATATATAGGAAAAAATAAATAAAACATGCACGAGAATCATTCCTTCCTAGAAATCTTTTTAGATTCTTATACATTTCTCACACATGAATTAATTAGTCAAGTTTTTTAATACCCAGATTTTCAAAGAATCACATTTACAAGAATGCAGATATCAAAATAAATGTTAGATGTTCTCGAGAAAAATGTATGCTAATTAAATATAACTAATGATAATTAAAGATATTATATTCCATTATATAATTATCATACGTACCATGAGATGTCAAGCATATATAAATGAAGAATCTCAGCAAATTCATGCATATAATATGTAAGAATATTGAAAAATAACGTTAATTAATTTTTGCCAAAAAAAAAAAGAATTAAATCAAAAAATTAATTCAATAGACGTATGTATCGTTGCTGTTGACGTCGGTTTTAATCCCTTTCCTTGTGTACTGCATGCATGAATGTTTTTTCTTTATATATACACACAAATCCCACCCATTTCCCTAATCATCACCTTTTATACTCAGCCATGGCATCTCATGATTCTCTTCTATCTTTTGCATCGTTACCTTCTATACTCATCGCCATTAATATTCTTCTTCGTAGCTTCTCTCTCAGTACTTCGGCTGCTCTTAACAATGGCGGCTTCAGCGTGGATCTCATCCACCGCGATTCCCCTGACTCTCCCTTCTACAACTCTTCTGAAACTCCATCGCAGCGCATAGCCAAGGCTGTGCGCCGTTCCATCAACCGTGTCAATCATTTTAAACCAACTTCTCGATCTTCATTAATCTCTCCGAAATCAGTTGAGTCGGAAATTGTCCCAGATAAAGGCGAATACCTGATGAAATACTCAGTCGGCACGCCACCGGTACAAGTCCTAGGGATCGCAGATACGGGTAGTGATCTGATTTGGCTGCAATGCACGCCTTGCACCAACTGTTACAAGCAAGCATTCCCACTTTTTGATCCACACAAGTCCAAAACTTTCGAAACAGTTGCCTGCAATACAAGGGAATGCGATTCTTTAGGAAAGGCGGCCTATTGTTCATCATCATCATCATCATCATCATCTTGCCAATATTCAGTATCTTATGGTGATCAATCATTCACAAATGGGGACCTTGCTTTCGACACACTCACGCTCGGATCATCATCATCATCATCATCATTTCCTAATATTGTCATAGGCTGTGGACACGACAACGGTGGATCCTTCAGCGGCGACGGCTCCGGCATTATCGGCCTTGGTGCCGGCACGGTTTCCCTTATTTCCCAACTGGATTCTTCCGTAGATGGCAAATTCTCCTACTGTTTGGTGCCCCTAGACAGTACTCGATCAAGTAGAATGAGTTTTGGTAGTGATGCTATAGTTTCTGGTCCAGATGTTGTGTCTACTACCTTGTTAACCAAAGATACTTTTTACTTCCTAACACTTGAGGCCATGAGTGTTGGGAACAAAAGATTGGAATTAGCCGACTATTCTTCCCCATTTGAGGACACTATAGACGGCAACATTATCATTGATTCAGGCACCACATTGACATTATTGCCGACAGATTTCTACAGAGACTTTGAATCTGCAGTGGCAGAAGTAATTCATGCAGAACGCACTCGTGATCCGGATAATGTGCTGAGTCTTTGCTACAAATCTGCATCGGATAACATTGGCGCTCCCATTATTACAGCACATTTCAGTGGTGCAGACGTGAAGCTGAATCAGTTCAACGCCTTTGTTAGACTTGGTGAGGAGCTCTTGTGCTTAGCTTTTCGTCCGGATGACAGCTTCTCCATCTTTGGAAACTTGGCGCAGATGAGTTTCTTGGTAGGTTATGATGTCAAGGAGAAGACAGTGTCCTTTATGCCAGCGGATTGCAACAGGATGCATATGTGATTAATCAATGACGACTTCGTTTAGAACATGGACCTGTTTTAATTTGTTGTACGTACGTTACAACAGTAATTGCTATTTGTTTTGGTTTATTTGATCACTAGTAGTTGCTGTTTAAATAAATACAAGGAAAATGTTTAAAAAGAATTTCTGTGATTTTTATTTATTAGTTTTCGTGAATATTTTTCTGTCTAAACCAAATTCTTTAGATCAGCATATATAGTCATGTGAGAGATAAACACATGGCAAATGGTCTCGCAGCATATATATATATATATATATATATATATATGTTGTACTTAGGGTTTGAGATTAACACCAAATACTACACTCAGCCAAGATTGAATGGAGAAACAGATAATAGATTCAGAAAATAAAAACAGCAAGAAATAATAGAACAAGATTACCAAGAACAAAGATTTAACGTGGTTCGATCCTTCCGGATCTACATCCACAGGGGGAACTGGCCAGAGATCATTTATTCTTCTTCAAAACGCACCAAGATCAGGTTACAAGATTCAGGTCTCTTACAGAGACCTCAACTCTCTCAATCTCTCTGAGATTTACAAGTTTTTCTTCCAAACCCTAATATCGCCTCTCAGTCACAACTCAATAGCCTCAGCTCACGTTTTGATCATCTGCCCTCTACAGTATTATCGCATTCTATTTATATGTCATCACTGAGGCAGCCCTAGATCATCTGAGATTATTACACGTAGCCACTAGTATTTATTTTACAGTCATCCGGATGAGCAACAAATAAACACATTGTCACTTCTTGACCGTTAGATACAAACTGATATCAAAAGGCTCAAATTACACATATATCCTCTAATACATAAATTGCTGACACTTATGCCATCAATCTCCACCTTGTCACCAATTTTGGCTCCAAGGATCCCCATCTCTGGCCAGTTCCCACCTTTAGTCCCCAGGTTATCCTTCTTCCATTTTCAGCAAGTTCAAACAGTGTTTGAACTTGGATCTTGGTAAGGGTTTAGTCATCAAGTCTGCTGGATTGTCTTCAGTGGGCACCTTCTTCACTTTAACATCTCCACCTGCAATCACATCTCTTACAAAATGGAGTCTTATATCAATGTGTTTAGATCTTTCATGAAAAACCTGATTTTTAGTAAGATGTAAAGCACTCTGATTATCACAGTAAACTGTGATATCACCCTCATATAAACCTAGTTCATTAGTTATACCTTTCAGCCATAAAGCTTCTTTAATAGCCTCTGTCATGGCTATGTATTCAGCCTCTGTTGTAGACAAGGCTACAACTGACTGTAAGTTGGATTTCCAACTCACAGCCCCACCAAAGGCAGTGAATACATAGCCAGTCAGTGACTTTCGGGTATCTAGATTACCAGCAAAATCAGAGTCTACAAAGCCACAGATTTCTTGACCACTAACCACATTATTACCAAAACATAACCCTAGGCTGGAGGAGCTTGTTAAGTACTGGAATACCCATTTCAAGGCTTGCCAGTGAGTTTTCCCAGGGTTTCCCATGAACCTACTGACTAGGCTGACAGCAAAAATAAGATCTGGCCTAGAGCAGACCATGGCATACATGATACTGCCTACCATACTTGCATATGGTATTTTTGTCATGAATTTCCTTTCTTCATCAGTTTTAGGAGACTGACTAACAGAAAGTCTAAAGTGCTGTGCTATAGGGGTACTTACTGCCTTAGCAGATTCCATGTTGAATCTTTTAAGTACCTTTAATAAGTATGTCTTTTGGGATAAGTAGAGTAGTCTGTTTTTCCTATCTCTAATTATCTCCATACCTAAAATTTTCTTAGCAGGTCCAAGATCTTTCATGTCAAAAACAGATCTTAACATTTCCTTTACATGCTCAATTTTATCTTTGTTTTTACAAGCAATGAGCATATCATCAACATATAAAAGTAGATACACAGTGACATTATCAGAACTTTTAAAGTATACACAGCTATCATAATTGCATCTTTTGAAACCATTTTCAACCAAATGTGTATCAAGTCTTTTATACCATTGTCTTGGGGATTGTTTTAACCCATACAAAGATTTTTTTAACAAACACACATAGTTCTTATTGGATTCATCCACAAAACCTTCAGGTGGTTGCATGTACAAGGTTTCTTCTAATTCACCATGCAGAAAAGCAGTTTTAACATCCAACTGTTCTAAAAACAAATCATGAAAAGCAGTATAGGATAACAGTAATCTGATAGAACTGTGTTTTACCACAGGAGAAAAAATTTCATTGAAATCTATACCCTCCCTCTGTGTAAAACCCTTAGCCACTAACCTAGCCTTATACCTAGGTTTTTCTACCCCAGTTATGCCCTCCTTTTTCTTGAATATCCATTTAGACCCTATGACTTTAACCTTATCAGGTTTTAACACCATTTCCCAAGTCTTGTTCTTATAAAGAGATTCAATTTCTTCTTGCATAGCAAGAAGCCAATTACTTGCTTCCTTGCTATGCATGGCTTCTTTGTAAGACCTTGGTTCCAGGTCTTCCATGTCTTGTGCAACAGCTAGGGCATAAGCAGTTAAGTCAGCCTGTCCAAATCTCTGAAGTGCCTTTATAATCCTTCTTGACCTGTCCCTTACAAGGTTATAGGAATCAAGATTTGTTTCTTGATCACTATCTGAGTTGGCTTTAGAGTTGTCAACTGGTTGTATGGTTCTTTCATCAGGCAAGGAGTCCAAAGACTCCACCTCAAACTGAATCCTGTCATGGACAGTAGTAGGTTGTGTCTCAACAGTAGTCAGTTGAGACCTGGCCATCTGTGACTCATTAAAGGTCACATCTCTACTTATTATACATTTTTGTTTTCCAGGTTCCTCTATCCAAAGTTTATAACCTTTTATACCTTCTAGATATCCAACAAAGATGCATTTCACTGCCCTAGGTTCCAGTTTGTCAGTTTTGGTATGTGCATATGCAATACATCCAAATACCCTCAGATTACTATAATCAGAGGGCTTACCAGTCCATAACTCCTGAGGGGTTTTGAAGTTTAGGGCAGTGGATGGACTTCTGTTTATCAAAGACACAGCAGTAGTAACTGCCTCTGCCCAAAAAGTTTTTGGTAGTTTGGCATTAGACAACATGCACCTAACCCTCTCAAGAATGGTTCTATTCATTCTCTCGGCTAAGCCATTCTGTTGGGGTGTCTCCCTAACTGTCCTATGCCTTGCAATTCCCTCCTTTTGGCAGTAGTTATTAAATTCATTTGATAAATACTCAAGCCCATCATCAGTCCTAAGCTTCTTAACCTTTCTCCCAACTTGATTTTCAACCAAGGTTTTCCACTCCTTAAATTTATTAAAGGTATCACTTTTTTGCTTGAGGATATAAATCCACACCTTCCTAGAATGGTCATCAATAATGGATAGGAAATAATTCCCCCACCATGGGAGCTCACCCTAGCAGGTCCCCACAAGTCAGAACGGATATAATCCAAGCTTCTCATGGTTAATTGTGTACTGGGTCTGAAACTAACTCTGGTGGACTTGCCTAGTATACAGTCTTCACAGAAGGGAAGGTCACCTAGGTCTTTGTCACCAAGTAACCCCTGTTTCTGGAGTTCCTTTAGGCCCCTATAGCTAACATGACCTAACCTCTTGTGCCAGAGCACAGTATCATTGTCCCAGGGTTTGTGGACAGCAGAGGCATGTCCTATAATAGTTTGGCCTACTAGGGTATAAAGGCCATTCCTTATTTCCCCTTTCATCACTATTAAGGACCCTCTGGTTACCTTCAGAACACCAGACTCAGACTTGAAGGAACAACCAGATTTGTCAAGCATTCCCAGAGAAATTAAATTCCTCTTGAGTTCAGGTATGTATCTTACATCTTTTAGTATTCTTTCCATACCATCATGCAGTTTTAATCTAATTGAACCAATTCCAAGAATTTTGCAAGATTTATTGTTACCTAGCATGACATAACCACCATCAATATTTGAGAAAGTTTCAAACCAAGATTTGCTAGGACACATATGGAAAGAACAACCTGAATCTAAAATCCATTCACTTTCAGATTCAGTCTCTAAGATACAGAGCACCTCAGCACTCTCATAGCCATCCAATGCAACAGATGCATTTCCTTCAGTTTTAATCTTAGCCCCCTCTCTCGAATTCTTTTCAGGGCAATCTTTCTTGAAGTGTCCCTCTTTATGACAGAGGAAACACTTCAGTTGCTTTCCCTTTGATTTGGATCTACTCCTATTTTTCTTTCCTTTATGACTAGGTTTCTCAGGTCTTCCCCTAACCACTAACCCATCACCAGTTTGTGGTTTAGGATCAGGATTGTTCTGAAGTTCCCTTGCATGTAATATTGATTGCACCTCATCTAGAGACAGACTCTCTCTGCCATACATGATTGTTTCTTTTAGGTTAGCATATGTACTATCAAGAGAACTCAGTAACAGTATGGCCTGATCTTCTTCATCTATATTGATGTCTATGTTAGCAAGATCTAGGATGATCTTATTAAACTCATCCAGATGATCTTCAATGGATGCACCCGGGGTCATCTTGAAGGTATACAGCTTAGTCTTCTTATGAAGACGATTGGCCAGGGACTTGGTCATATAGAGGTTTTCTAATTTTAACCAAATCCCTGCAGCTGACTCTTCACTAGCAACCTCCCGTAACACTTTGTCACCTAAGGAAAGAATCATGGCACTGTGTGCCTTTTGTAATATCTCGGGTCTACACTTCTCAGTGGAGGATGATATCAATTTCTCCTCTGAGGACCCCTTAGGTAGCTTCTTGTCTCCAAGAAGTGCATCTTGGAGACCATGCTGCACTAACAGAGCCCTCATTTTGATCCTCCAAAGACCAAAGTCGTTTTTACCCGTGAATTTCTCCACCTCAAACTTAGCAGAACCCATCTCGACCAGGGCTCTGATACCACTTGTTGTACTTAGGGTTTGAGATTAACACCAAATACTACACTCAGCCAAGATTGAATGGAGAAACAGATAATAGATTCAGAAAATAAAAACAGCAAGAAATAATAGAACAAGATTACCAAGAACAGAGATTTAACGTGGTTCGATCCTTCCGGATCTACATCCACAAGGGGAACTGGCCAGAGATCATTTATTCTTCTTCAAAACGCACCAAGATCAGGTTACAAGATTCAGGTCTCTCACAGAGACCTCAACTCTCTCAATCTCTCTGAGATTTACAAGTTTTTCTTCCAAACCCTAATATCGCCTCTCAGTCACAGCTCGATAGCCTCAGCTCACGTTTTGATCATCTGCCCTCTACAGTATTATCGCATTCTATTTATATGTCATCACTGAGGCAGCCCTAGATCATCTGAGATTATTACACGTAGCCACTAGTATTTATTTTACAGTCATCCGGATGAGCAACAAATAAACACATGGTCACTTCTTGACCGTTAGATACAAACTGATATCAAAAGGCTCAAATTACACATATATCCTCTAATACATAAATTGCTGACACTTATGCCATCAATATATATATATATATGGCTGCCTGAGTGAATTCCTAATTAGTAACGTCATTTGGATATGTTTAAAATTTGGGTAGAGAGGACTCACATATTCTTTATTTCCCTTGCAAGGATGTAACGGACTCACATATATTATGGTCTTGCATTTCATACGTAGTACGTAGTAGGTGTACTACATTTTCATGCATGAAACATTTTGATCAAAAACTTAAATATCGTAACAGTACTTGGGTCGACAATATATATGCTAGTTTTGCTTAATCGAATTGTTACGATCATTATATGTTTATCTCTAGTTATGGTACAACTTTTATCATTTTATATAGGAAAGAATAAAAAAAATCATCAAATCAGTAGGAATTTATCAATAATAATCTATATTACCACTACAACACAATTGAGTTTTTGTGATGGTTGAATTTGTGACCGTCTTAAAACCATTATCAAAACTCATTTTTTACGACGACTTCAAAAAATTATTACTAAAAATGGATAAGGAATAGTTATACGTAAGTTTTATATAATGTTTCATTCAAACGTAACTTAGACAATGTCATTTTGGAATGATTATAATATTCGAATGTATAAAATGGTATGTTCAAAAGGTTCATGCATGTTCGAAAATTAAGCCCACTTATGCGTAAATGTGTAAGTTATTCGTTCAAATATTTTTAACGTTCGAATGTGAACTGTTTTAAAATTAAAAATTAAAATTTCATATTAAAAACATTGAGAATTGAAATACATAGATATTAGATATATTAAATGATATTGTTCATTACATAAAGTATAGAAAAAGAAATATATTAAAATATAAATATAAAGTATGATAAAAGTATAAAACATGGCTCAGAACGAGTTGTTTACAAATGTATGAAACTCCTTAGTAAATGTGTTGACCTTTTTGTTAGGATATCTAAATGATGACCAACCTCGGTGACATTTTACTGTGCAAGCATGATCTGTTTGTTGACCTATAGGTCAATGTGTGCAATAATATCTAAGACCATCGCATAAAGCTAAGCAAGGCGCACATCCGTTGTAAATGTACTCATCGATTGCTGACTAGTACTCCCACTACAAGGAGCAACAGCGACCTCAAACTGGGTCGGAGGAACAAGATCTAGTGTAGGCCTAGGCTCACGCCGAGCACACCCCCTTTCTTTTCCCATACTTCGACGATATGAGGTCATGTTAGGGCGGTTCATCTACTCAATCAACTACTCCTTTGTTTGGGGTAGCACTCCTTGATCCAGTAATAGCCGAGTAATGATCACCTCATACGACAGATTATCAGTGGAGATAATACTCACCTTGTAACAGATATTCTTAAATATCTGCAGTGGCAAGTCGATGGGCTCTCCAAGTGCACTTGTATGAGAAATTGTGTGCGAGTCTGACTAAATGTGGCCTTATATGCCATAGGATCTATGTTTGTTGTAACCATATGTTGCTACATGCAAAAAATGGTAACAATAACTTTTGGGAGAACTTGTTCTTTTTATTGAACGGTGTGTAGTGTCTCACAATGAAGATGAAGAAATCTTCATCGCAGTCGTCATCCTCATGCTGATTAGTCCCCTTGCCCTCCAACTTGTCCACATCTCTAGCCATAGACTCGATTGAATTAGTAGATGATGTAGATGTGTATACATCTGTTGCGTTGACTTGAGCATCCACTGTAGTTGAGGCTTCATATACGCGATGGACTCCTAGTAGCTTGGCGATGACATCTGTCTAAACCTTAAACTAAACACCACGTACAGTTACAGTGTTAGATGATTCATCCTGAGGCTTGGAGGACATCTCCATATAAAACTCTTAGACCATAGACGGACATATCCTCCACCTTAGTGTGCAAATATTGGTCCAACCTATGGAAATAAAGACGGACCTCAAACTCTTCTCATCCCATGTCAGCACATCGAATTCCTTGATATATACATCGAGATCAATCTTAACAGTCCAGCCTTTCCAAAAAGTGTCATAGATTTCTTCCCTCCTCGTTTCCTAATTATTAAAGGATGAGTCATATTCTACACAAAAAAAAAACTATAATATACATATATATATATATATATATATATATAAAGGGAACAAATTAAATTTGTTTCTGAAATACTTTCAAATGTTTAACTTAACATTCGAACGTGTAGGTAATCGTGTTCGAACATTCAGAGTCAAAAGGCCCACGAAACGTTATATTCAAAATTTTCATGTAAATACATTTGAACATGTGAGTGCCTTTGAACGTATTTAATTTAACGTTCGAACCTATGCAGGTATACGTTTGAACGTTAGGATTAAAACGTTCCATGAGATCTTACATTTTGAACGTTTGATGTATACAATTTGAACATAAATATAGACTCAAAGTACAAAAATATTGCATTCGAACATTGGGATTCAAAAGGCGAGGAAAATGTTATATTCGAATGTTTTAATCTATAAACTTCAAATGTAACAGTACACTCGAGTATATATGATTGTTCAAATGTTTCTGTCAAATGTTCAGACGTTAAAACCCATAAATGGCTGAGCGCTTCCGATTTTCTCAAACAAGATGTTAATCTTGTAATGACCACCAAAGAAATGAAGTATACATAAGTATAGACTATTTATGGTAGCTATTTGGCCACTAGCTACTCATTGTGACCAGAAAATTAAGAATGAACTACCGTTTCAAATGGGATTAACATTAAAAAAAAATACTATAAAATGGAGAGAGATGGATGCAAGCCTTTTATTGTGACGATTGTGGTGGCGATTGACAGAGTCGTGTACGGGATTCAATAGTGGAGTGCGATGATTCGAATTTTGAATGTGGGTTGAAATACCGTGAGATGTTTGGATGCACAACATACATGCACATAATGTGTAAACGTTGTAGCTGATACGTTCGGATATTACGTTATTTCCTGCACCACTCAAACGTCTGTTGGAACGTTCAAATTTAAAAGGAATGAATTTCTTTTATATATATTATTTTTATATGTAAATATCATATATAGTATTTTTTTTCCAAATATAGATAACTGGAGAAATACTATATGGAGTTATTATATATATAGTAACATAATATATTATATATTTATTATTATAATATATTATATATTTTACTATACTAACTATACATACTATATTGTCTATATCAATAATATACTATATAGATTACTATACATACTATGTATACCATATACTACATTACTATAGTATGTTATATACCATATACTAGATTTCTATATATACAATATATGTTATATATTAAATTACCATACGTACTATTTACTAGATTACTAACTAACTATATAGATTACTAACTATATAGATTATTATATACTATACTATATAGAAGAATGTATTATGTACTGGAATACTAACTATATAGATTACTATATTACACACACATACGCCATAACATTTAAGGCCTATTGCTACCACTTCTTTTCCAGCAGACCAAAAGTTGCCAATACTGTTGATTTTTATCTACAATATTTAAGTACCCAACTTATGTGTACAAATGTTGTAAATAATGTCCATTATTATCAGCAACAATATAAGGCAGCAAGTAGTTTTCTGAAAATTTGTCATTTGCAGCAATATTTTTGTCTATTATGACAACACACGGGTGTCACAATTGGTTCCAAAACCTTGTTATTGAGTTGGTCTTTCAGTGACAACCATTTTTTGTTGTAAAAAACCAGTTATATAAATAGTACCCTTCATGTCTAATGCGAGATTTTTCCCCTTTTCATGCGTTTCCTGGCCACTTCTTTTTTGCCCAAAACCCTTCATTCCCCAGTTTTTGCCCCTCCTCCCATCGATCGATCCATCATCGCGCGCATAATCCACAAGTTTGAGGCTACCACCAACAACGATTTTGTACTCAGACCAAGGGTGTGTGTTTGTGCTCGCTAAAAGTGGCGATTAGGGTTTCTGGAGCAGTGTAATTTCAGGGTATTCGTCGCCCCTTGGTTCTTCGATGAGAGGGATCTCCTCCTCCTTTAGCACTGAAGTCGCTTTGGAATGGTTGCTTGTATATAATCAACCATCAGTAGTACGAGGAAGTGATACGGTCAAATATAATTCTGCCGTTTCTCCATTCTTGCTATTGTTTTGGCTTCTTTCCCTGTTTGTCTAGGGTCTTAATGCTGGGGGATATGAGTAATGTTTTGATGCCCGAGTACTCCTTTGCCACAATAAAATGCATCTGCATTTTTAATGCTTTGATACCTTTCTGGAAGCCATTTACACTTCAATAGAGTTTTAATTTTTTTTTCTAAATCAACAGGTTTAGTTCACAACCCATTAATCAGTAAGTACATCTTAACATTGAATTTTTGAGACTATGGCTTCTGATAGAACTTCCAATATTACTGCCAATTTCAAATTTTGTTGAGATAGAAAATTAATAATGGTAGTTTTCGTAATTACCCCATTAAATTCGCAATAATACACACCCAGTTCAAGGAAATTTCAGTGAGTCTAGTCAATGTGCATCGATATCAAACTGTCCTTATAGTTTGGATACATACATAATCTCACTTTTTCACATTTAGCCTCTTCATGCATCCTATTTATTTTTTATCATATATATTAGACTCAGATTCAATAATTTCATAGCAAGTTTTCATCAACAAGGTTCACATTGATTGTGTCTAATGTGGGGTTTTTTTTTTTCCAATTAAACTATTATATTGACATGAATAGGAGTGAGTTTCACACTAACTTTCATTTAAGTTGTTGATGAGCTCAGTTCAACATTTAGAGAGCTTTATTAGACTCTCTATGGTGCTTTTATCACTAGCTATGGTTATTAAGTCATATAACAAGTCTAATAGAAGATGTTAACTACTATATATAGATCATATGAGGCAAGTATTCTAAAACAGTGATATCCACTCAAACTAAATGTGATTTCTGCTCAATTGGGTTTTTTCATTGGGTTTGCACAAGTCTTAATGCTTGCAGTACATTTGACTTCAAAACATTTGCCTTCAATAGTACTTACTTTCAAATGCACTCTCACTTGTAGTCGTCTTCTCACCCTAATACATTTTATGGTTTGCTACCCATTACAAGTAGTAATCCCACACTTACTGATTTTAGTGGCTTGGTTGACCCTCATTATTATTTTCTGGTTCACAACTCAGTCCATAATTTCTAATCGTGACCAGCAACAAGGTTCTTAATGATGAATTGATTGTCCTTTCAGCAAGGAAATGCTTTTTAGTTTCATAGGTTGATATGATCATTGGGCCAGTAATGAAAAATGCTATTGAGGACTAGGCTCAAAGGAGATTGAGAAAATCCATCAGGCCAGGCTCAAAGGAGCTAATATTCAACCATCTCAGCAAGCTGGTTTACATTCTATTGTGTTCAGGCAAGAGGCCAGCAGCAGATTTGTACAACCTTCCATCAGTTGAAGAGTTTGGGGTCAGGTCTTTTCTCAACATTTTCTCCCAATACTCCCTCTCTCTCTCTCTCTCTCTCTCTCTCTCTCTCTATCGATGTATCTCTCTTCTCCTTTTCCCTCATAGTTGTTCTGGCGGGATTGCTCCCACTCATCCTCCCTCTGTTTTTTTCCTTACAAACAACGAAATTAGTAATGCATGTCTCGAAACATAGGGTTATTTTTACGAGTTATGTTGAGACACTTTCTATATTTCATCTAATTGGAGAGACAATGGGCTATACCCAGTTGGCTGTGTATTCTTTACTGTTTTTGCTCTTCTGGCTTCTTCTTTTCTTTCTATGATACTTCACACTTATGCATGCACACCCCAAAGTGGCATCCAATTTCTAAAGCACCACATAATACATGTATTGGTTGAGCCTTATATATATATATATATATATATCTATTGTCCAAGGGTTACTTAAAGTCTAGGTTTAGTTATAGTTAGGCTATATTTTTTATTCATTGGGTTGTTTCACTTATCTATTTCTCTTGGGTAGTATTAGTATTGCTGATAAATGCTGGTGTAAAACTCTCATGTTAATTAGTTGTATACATTTTTCCTACTCACTCATGAAGACTACAACCTCATGTCTCACAAGCTATCTGTAAACTATCAGATATGAAAAATTCAATGTTGGATGTTAATCTAAACATCTCACATTTATTTTTGAGAACTAAAAGTGGACATAGACACTAGTTTTAGTGGTTGTTACATATTACTGCATTTAATTTATTTATGTTGATTATACTAAATGTTTAAATTCTAGCATTGAATAATTTAGTGAAAGATGTTAACTCTCCCACAGCACTATAATGACTTGCTAAGGAAAACTATCAGTGATTGATTGTTTAAAGGTTTGTTTTTATTTTATTTTATTTTTTGCTTTTCTTGCAGGGTTACCTAACATCTAGCTCTAGTTATAGTTATGCTTATATACACTGATCATTAAGTATACGTGTGGTGTACTCCTCACATATTTTTTGGTTTGTTACTTGGTTGCTTTTATTTTTTATTTTTTGGCTTTTCTTGCAGGATTACATAACATCTAGCTCTAGTTACAGTTATACTTATATACACTGGGCATTTCACATTGTGTGGTGTACTCCTCACATATTTTTTGGTTTGTTATTTGGTTGTTTGTTGCAAAAACTTTTTTTGTTTGGCTTTTCTTTTAGGGTTACCTAACATCTAGCTCTAGTTACAGCTAGCTAGTGCATAATGTGCAATTCATATTGTGTGGTCCTCACATTTGGACTTAGTTTGTTTCTTAGTTTTTTTTATTTTTTTATTTTTGCTTTTCTTGCAGGGTTACCTAACATCTAGCTTTACTAACAGCTAGCTAGTATTCATTGTGCTTATACCCTATGTGTGGTGCAATTCTCTCATCCTAATCAGTTTGTTGCTGGGCTAGTTTTTTATTTTTATTTTTATTTTTTCCTACTCACACATGCATTAGAGTCATACAAGAAAACTTGATGGGTAGGGATTACACTGTTGTGCCCTTCGTTATGGTCTAAACATCTCACATTTATCCCTAGAAAATACAAGTAGACATAAATACTAGGAATGACTACTTGCTATAAGTGCATTGTGGAACATGTTGATTGTACCCAAAGGTTTAAATTTCAGCATTGAAGTTTCACAATGCTAGATGTTAACTTCTTCAAATTTGTGATTACTTGCTAAGGCATCACAGGTTAATGTATTGTAACACTTTTTTTTTCTTGCCACAATACAATTTACTAGAAGTACTTTTATTCACGCGTGGAAGACATACTAAGAGAATTGTCACGAATTAACATATTATTTTGTGGAATTAAAACAGGGGAATATGAATGATAACACATTTACATGCTCTTTATTATTTAGTAGGACAGCCATTGCATGCAGGTACAATGGTGAGATGGGTAAAAGGAAGACCCCCAGGACGTTTCGGTCGCGGTGGACATGGTTCAACTCTTTTTCCATCTGGAAGGCCTCATCATGGTCCACCACGTTTGCATGATGAAGAGGGTACGCAAGAAGACACAACAGTAGATGATTGCGCTCAACAACCAAACAAGGGAGTAACAGAGGCCAAAAAAAAAAGAAAGAGAGGTGAACAGACCAATTAGCAATGATCATAAGCTAGCTATAGACCCTTACACCCTTTTGTATAGTGTGGCAAACTTAAAAATATAGCTACATAAAAGGTCTAATGGATTTGATGGTTTAGGTGGCGGGGAAGGTTTAGATTTGCCTACTCAAAATTGTGGTCGAAGACCAGCAAAGAACACGCTATATGAACGCGTCAACAAATTTGTCAATTACCCTAGAACATTAAAGAAGGACAAAGAGGTCCATCGTGCAATAATTACAACCTATTTTCTAGACGGGTGACCACAATTGTGCGACTTCATGCGAATACGCGACATGCGAGCTGGAAATCAGTCCCAAAAGAGGAGAAAGACGAGTTCATCGATCGTGTTAAAGTACCCTCTTTCAAATCTTGCTTTCTTTTCAACCTAGAGATGAATTGCACAAACTTATTAAGTGAAATGTATTAACATGGATTTGTTATTGTAGGCTGATTTTTTATTTGATTGGGCCAAAAGTTCCCACCGTGAGTATGTTACAAATGTCATTGCTCGAAAATATAACGCTTTCCTCTACTTACTACGAAAGCAATACTTGAAGTATGAAATGCATGAAGCGGCACTATCTGGCAGGACATCTTGGGTGGAGAAGCCCGTATAGGAACACCTATGTGCAATGTGGTCAAGCGACGTCTTCAAGGTATATCATATAATGTGATCTTTGTAGTTGCCTCTTGTAATAAAAGAAAAACAAGTCTAGTAGATAGGGTTATTAATTGCTAGTGAGGTTGTGTGTAGTTAAACCTTGGCTAATATTAATCTTTACATTCATTACCCTATTGAATTAGTCAAAGAGAAACAAAAAAAATAGGATGAACAAAACCTGGAAAATTTTTCAGATGTTATCATTGCTAGTGCAGTTGTATGTATGTATTTAAAAGAGCAACACTCACATATTAACCTTTGCATTCATTAGCCATATAAAATGTCTAAAGAAAACAGGAAAAATAGGAAGACACAAGTCAGTTCAGTGGGTAAATCATTGCTAGTGAGGGTCTGTGTAGTTATTTGAAGGCTTAAGAATTGTGTTCAAGCATTGGTTACCCATTGAATAAGGCAAAGAGAAACAAGAAAAATGCAGAACAAACAAAGCCAAGTCACTTCAATTTTTCTTTGCTAATGCAATTGTATTTGTGTATTTATAGACAATCTGAGATTTTCTTTCCTACTCACGCATGGATGCAAAGTCATATCAGGAAAATTATGGGTAAATATTGGACTGTGTTGTGCCCTTCTTCACATGAGTTATAAAATAATGAAGAGTTCTTTATCTCTAGGGGTTAAAAGTAGACAACCTCGAATCTTTGGTGGCTTAGTGGATTTCATTAGTGCATTGGACTAAAGTACATGCTTCATTGATAGTCCGGTTGTGTGTATTTGAATCTTGCATAATGTTAATTAGCACATCAAACATTTTACTCACTGAAAATGGTAAATAAAATAGGAGATATAGGAAGAAACAGAAATGGTAATGTTGTCTCTATTTTCAGTGACACTGCAATTGTGTATATTTAAATCTGGTCAGTAATATTAATCTTTGCATTCATTTCCGACTGATAATGTGAAAGATGTCCATGGAAAAATAGGAAGATTCAAAAGCAACTCCTCTTCAGATTCTTCATTGTTGGCCTGGTCGTTTGTATTTACATCAATTGCCTAATTTTAATCTTTGCATTGTTATCTTACAGAAAATGGCAAAGACGAATATAAAAAATAGAATGAAACAACAGGTGAACCATACAGGTGGGAGAAAACCTTTTGTTAGATTTATGGAGGAGATGGTAAAATCTAATTTTTTCCAGGTCTAACATCAATTTCTTTAATTTATTATGAATGTGTTTGGTGGTAAACTAATGGTTGTGCTGATGATAAAGGATGAACAAGGACCGAATAAGATAGCATTCTACAAGCGAGTGCATTGGTCAAGGAAGAATGGGGCGTTTATCAGTGACACAGTTGAAAGAAATTACGTAAGTCACAAAACCAAGCTGTTGAGTTTTTTGCCATTTATTGCCAACTTTTTAATTACTGCATTAATGGTGAACAACACTATATGGATGTAGCAACTTATGCTTGAGCATATGGAAGAGACAGAGGTTAATACCGAAAACGCAGATGACGTTAGTAATGCAATTTTCAATGAGGTTCTAGGATATCGATAAGGCTATGCAACTGGATTAGGCCACTCTGTTATACCTGAACCTTCCATTGCATTGCGGGAGAATAGGGATTATCTCCGCATTGTTGAAGAGAACGAAAAGAACAAAAATGATGTAAACTTGTACAAGAGCCAAGAAGAGGCACTTAGAGCTGATTTACTAGAATTTAAGAATCACTTTAACAATCGGTTGACTAACTTGGAATGTCGAAGAGAGTCTCATCATCAAGAGACTCACATTGATGCATAGGCATCCTATATATACGTGGTACAGAAGAAGCCCTACATGCTGATTTTTTGGAAAGGGTTGTTTGGAAAACTAATTAATCAAGAGATGGGGCATTTTTTGGAGAATATCCACAGATTATTTTGTGACTTTTGGAAATTGAATGCAAGTGGCTTGGTTGGAAATGGTAGTCTCTAATTTTGTACTTAGTCGGAGTATAATCAAGTTGGTTTATAAGTGATCAGGCCATACTGGTGCAGAATTATCTCATAACTAAGGTATGCAATTAGGTATCCTTATTTTTTAAATTTATTTTTCCATTAGGCCATCCTGAGTTGTGTATGCAATTGATTATCTTACAGAAAATGGCAGAGACAAATATAAAAAATAGAATGAAACAACAGGTGAACCATACGGGTGGGAGAAAACATTTTGTTAGAATTATGGAGGAGATCGTAAGATCTAGTTTTTTCCAGGTCTAACATCAATTTCTTTAATTTATTATGAATGTGTTTGGTGGTAACCTAATGGTTGTGTTGATGATAAAGGATGAACAAGGACCGAATAAGATAGCATTCTACAAGCGAGTGCATTGGTCAAGGAAGAATGGGGCGTTTATTAGTGACACAGTTGAAAGAAATTACGTAAGTTACAAAACCAAGCTGTTGAGTTTTTTGCCATTTATTGCCAACTTTTTAATTATTGAATTAATGGTGAACAACACTATATGGATGTAGCAACTTATGCTTGAGCATATGGAAGAGACAGAGGTTAATACCGAAAACGCAGATGACGTTAGTAATGCAATTTTCAATGAGGTTCTAGGACATCGATAAGGCTATGCAACTGGATTAGGCCACTCTGTTATACCTGAACCTTCCATTGCATTGTGGAAGAATAGAGATTATCTCTGCATTGTTGAAGAGAACGAGAAGAACAAAAATAATGTAAACTTGTACAAGAGTCAAGAAGAGGCACTTAGAGTTGATTTACTAGAATTTAAGAATCACTTTAACAATCAGTTGACTAACTTGGAATGTCGAAAAGAGTCTCATCATCAAGAGACTCACATTGATGCATAGGCATCCTGTGTATACGTGCTGCAAAAAAAGCCCCACATGCTGATTTTTTGGAAAAGGTTGTTTGGAAAACTAATGAATCAAGAGATGGGGCATTTTTTGGAGAATATCCACAGATTATTTTGTGGCTTTTGGAAACTGAATGCAAGTGGCTTGGTTGGAAATGGTAGTCTCTAATTTTATACTCAGCCAGAGTATAATCAGGTTGGTCTATAAGTGATCAGGTCATACTGGTGCAGAATTATCTCATAATTAAGGTATGCAATTAGGTATCCTTATTTTTTAAATTTATTTTGTCATTAGGCCATCCTGGGTTGTGTAACCATTGTTTTTTCACTGCTATGAAATTAGAGTTATGTATATTTTGTAATTATTATCCAAATATGGTCCCTGCTTTATGTAGATAGTTAATAGGTTCATTGGATACAGACATTGCAAAGTATTGTTGCTGGACAGTCCTATAATAAATGCTGATTTTTTTTTTGTGTGTAAAACCTATCCCATAGATACGGTTTAAGTATGCATTTATCTTTACTACCAATTGTCCCTGCAGTTTCATTTAAGTAATACATAGGCTGATTGGATACATAGCAGCTGGTAATTGAAAAAACATACTTTAGGTTGCTTTGTCTTAGCTTCCAAACTAAGATTTTTTTTAAGATAAATAATTCATAAGCTGATTTAGTTACGTACCAACTAGTAATGGATGTCTCAAAATAAACTAGATTGCATGGATCTACATAGGGTAGTAGCTTGGTTGTGGCTGATAAGATATGATCATTAGGTAAATATAAGCTAAACAACATGAGACACAAAGCATGAATTTTTTTAAAAGCCCACGTTTGTGGTTTATATGAAGGCTTGGCTTATCTAGCTTCCAACTGACCCATATTTAGGTAAATGATTTGAAACTATGATTGGATACATACCTAGTTATTGCTAGATGAGAGTACACTCACTTGCATGATATTTTCAATTAATATTGGAAGCAACACTTAGCAGAAAATATGAATTTTTTGAAAAGTAATTTAACGCTATATGTTTGGCAGGCATGTATACCTGGCTCTTTTTTAAGGGACTACACCACGGAGTTCAAAGAATGAGGCTATTTGACATGGACTGATGTGGAGCATAGATGTGTTTTTGTAGATCAGATCACCATAAGTTTGCCATGAATAGGCTGCAAGAATATTAGTCACTAGGCAATTTATGTAAATGATCAGTCCGTTTAGGATTTTGTAAGTGGTCCCCATTACCTGAGGAGTATATTTTGTTTATGTTAGGTGGACAACTCATGTTGCAAAGACTTAATTATGTGAATGAAAAGCATGTCTAATGACAAAATTAATGATATATTTGCCAATGTGTTCATGTGATGGGTTGTTTTGAAATTTGTGATCTGCTAGTATTCATATTATATAAAACATATATGTCATTCCATTTGTATTGTTGTTAATGACAAATACAAGATATCATGTTGATCATTTTACCATTGGCTGCATACGTTCTAAATTTGGCATGTAGTTAAAAATTGTATTAGGGACATGATCAATTTACAGGTAATTAGTGTGCAATCATGCCTATAAGCAGCGAGATATTAGTTTGCCTTAGAATAAAATTATGTTACTTCATTTAGAAAATAAATCTTCTTGAGTCCAATACATCTAACTAATTATAGCATGGCCGGGTTTGAGATAGTTAGTGTGGATCGAGATGGAATTGATGGCAGATTATCATAATTATTTGTAGTTCAAATGTGAAGTAATTGTAGTGGATGACAAATACAATTAATTAATTAGTTGCCGGAAAATATTTTTGAAGTGGCAAAATAATGGGCAAGCAATATGGTATAATTGTGAAAAATCTCATGTTTGCATGCATGCAGATTGGTTTTACTTATGATGATGTTTTGTGGAGATAGACATTTAACAGCAAGTAGTAATCACCATGAAACATATATCAGTTTCAATGCAAATTATTTAATTTAGGATAATCAGGTTGACATTGATCTCTTGCTACAAAAAGAAACCGTGGATAAAAATTTATTGTGGAAGATGCAACATTGTCAAAAAATGTAGTTTCAACAATAAACAATTGCCAATAAAAAGCTTTTACATTGACCCATTCTAATATTGAATACTCATAACCAGCGGAAACATCCAGCAGAGATCGAACATTACCCATGAAAATTTTACATCAATATTTGCCAAAGATAACCATCCGTAATTGAAAGAATCATGGGAAGTTGCCAACAACATTTGCCACAATAACATATTTTTCTACAATATGTTTTTGTGGAATGAACACAATACCCACAAAAATAGTTGATAAAATTACTCTTATGTGGCCATTATGTAGGGACGGGATTGAGCAAAACATTTGACACTTGGGCATCCAAATGAGGTATTTCTAGCCAGAAGAATGATGATTAGCAGCAATATCCTCTAGCCAAAATAAGGAAATTATTTTCTACAAACCATTCATTTGCCGAACTTGATGTTAAATTGGAAGTTTTTTATCTACAAAGCAGCGGCCATGAATTGTTGCCAGAATTTGCATATTTGTGGCAAAATATTCTGTTATTTGCGGTAAAAGATATCGCGGCAATAAGCCTTAAATGTTGTAGAAATATGCTATATGGATTACAATATACTAGATTACTACCATATAGATTATTACATACTATATATAATACTATACTTGCTATCTATGCAAGTACTAAATTACTATAATATACTATATACTAGATTACTATAATATACTATTTATACCATATACTAGATTACTATATATCTCATATATACTATATACTAGGCTACTATATATACTGTATATTGGATTACTAATTAACTGTATAGTTTACAATAAACTATATAGTTTACTATACTAACTATATAAATTACTATACTAATATATAAATTACTATATTCTACATAATAATTACTATATAAACTATACATTATCTATATCGATAACTATATACTATATAGATTACTATACTTACTATATATATATTATATGTTGGATTATTATAGTAAGCTATGTACCATATACTAGATTTTTATATATACTATATATACTATATAGTAGGTTACTAACTAATTATATCTATTACTATATACTACATACTAACTATATAGATTATTATATATTATATAATAGTTACCATACTAAATATATATACCATATTATCTATACAGATTCTATATACTATATAGATTATTATATAATATATAGAACATTATTCTTACTATATATACTAAATAACTATAATATACTATATATAAACATATACTAGATTAGTATATATACTATATAATGGATTACTAACTAACTGTATAGATTACATATACTAAGTATATGTAGTATATTTTCTATATAAATTACTATATTACTTACTAAATATACTAGCTAGATTACTATATATACTATATATTATATTACTGTAGTATACTATACTTTCAATATACTAGATTACCATATATACTATTTTTTTTTTCTTCTCAAATAGTATATACTATATACTAAATTACTATACTAACTATATAAATTACCACACCAACTATATAGATTATTATATACTATATAATTTACTATAGTAACTATATAGACTAATATATTCTAGATAGACTACTATACTATATACCCATGGATGTGCTATTATATAAATTATTATATAATGGGACTATCACTGGAATTCCTTTGATTGAAAAACACACAAACTTGCATTGAAATCTTAATATCACCCATCTCTACAAGAATTTTGCCTTTTTGCATCACTTGAAGTCGATGCAAAAAGGCCAAAACTTTGACACAAATGATTATTTACATTCATTTTTCATCAACGCAAGAGAGAAGATAATACTCACTCTCAAAAGCACTTTAGCGTTAAAGGTAAATAACATCGCAAAAACAAAACTATTTGCGACATAATATGGCGACGTAAAAAATGATTATTGTGTTGCAAATGACATTGGATGCAATACTTATTTGTGAAGATATGATGATGTTGTAAAAGCATACGCCGCAAATAAACTCTCATTCTTGGCACATCTATGTGGTCCCAGACGTAATTTAGAGCTGCAATATATAATCTTTTGTAACTATATAAGTTGTCACAAATATGAGAGATAATGTAGTTAAAAGCAAAAAATTATTTCATTAGAAGCTTTGGCGTTACATGCTTTGGACAGTTAAGAGGTAAATGATTTATGTTATGCTTTTTTCGACAATAACAAAATTGACATAAAAATATATTTACCTACTGATAAAAATTAATGTTTTTGCTGCAAATGAGCATTAGCGAGATTGCATATTTGAAATTTTGGTCATTGATAAATATGCTTGAAATATTTACTATTTTAGAGTCTACTTTAATAATTCATAAAATAGATTAAATAAATATTAATGTTTCCCTTGAGTTTTTACATGAAATTCAATTAATTAATCTGAAATGATTCTCAATTAAAAAATCATTTTAGATACTTGTATACATGTTTACGTGTAAACCTAAAAATCCAATTACAATTATTATATCTTGCTAGCAAAGTGAAAAAAAGTAGAATATGTACACATATCCCATATAAACTAAAAATATATAACTATTTTCATTTAGAGTTCATGTCATCTATATATTCATAGAAAGCTATTGAGAAGGATTTTTTTTTTCCTTAAATACTCATAATAAGTTAACTAAAGTACCAACATATATACATATAATGTACCTAAACAACATAAGTCAATCAACTTTTTACAATGTTCTTACGCACAAGCTTAGTGTTATAGTATGGCAGACAACTAAAATATGTACTATGCACACTATATATGTTGCAAATTACAAAAACATCTTATACTGTTATTGATGGAAGCATAGACAAAATTTACTAAGAATTTTGGATCCAATCTCTTCTCGATCACCCTTCAGCTTTATGATTGCTAGAATAACATTTTTCTATATACATAATTTATTCTTACAACTAAATAAATTGAGTATTATTAAAAGGGAATGAAAGACTAGTAATCCAACAAGTATTAAGTTATTTAACTAACATCCTTTATACATGCATGTCACATCCTCATATTTTAAATTAACAACTAATTCAAAATGTCACATCCTCATATTTTTTTTAAGCTAATTTGAGTAATCCTTATGATTTCTAGAATTTTTAAAAAAGATTCATTCTGGTTTCTATCTAGCTGATCATTGAAAGTAATAGAAACAAAGATCCTATTATTTATCTTCATGTTTCATACGCAATGTAGTAAATTAAATCTCATTTCATGGCTATACATTGTAGTTTTAAAAAATTAACGGACATAAAATGTATTTATTTACGTACATGACCTGTATAAATGAGAAAACAAAAAAAGTGCAATAATAGCAAGATTGGTAAAGACACTCAAAAATCCTAAAAATCATCATTGTCAGTTATTAACATACCTAAAGATTTGCTTATACATAGTTAACGCATTAAATATACAAACATGTCCAATTAAAACCAACACTTCAAGTCACGCCATCTCAACCCATACTCCATACACTCATATCCAAGACCTCAATACAACTTAAATATAAACATAGTCCATCTTACACATTATCATGCATTAAGAAATTACTTCTATATTCAAACATCCAAATAATCATATAAACTGAATATTACATTCAATATGCATAGAATCAAATCACTCAATTTTCACAAACATTTTACTCAATTTACAACCGATTTGGTAATACATACATATTGCCATCACCATCCAACACAAACACATATTCCATATCTAGCTCCCGATCCGACACTTTCAATATATAAAATGATTCCATATCATTCATACACCAAGTCAAACAAATTCACTAAACTTTATAAGTTCCATATGCACTAGTAGCAAATCATCACTTCACAAACCACACAACCAACACCTCTAATATATAAAAATAAAAACAAAAATTAAAAAAATCTGTCCAATTCATGGACCATATAGTCCTCATATACATTCAAAACATAAATCATCACATTTATGTAAAATCGAACTAATTCCTCAAATAAATCCATACATACATAAATAAACTCATAATCCATTTAAGTCAATACACAACAACCCAAGTAACCACATGGATTCACAAATCTCAACTATCACAATAACCATGCTTCTTCACAATTTTCCAATTTAAATGATCCCAACACCACACCAATTACATGCACATACTCAAAACAAGGTCTAATTAAATTCCTTATAAAACAATAACACAAATATCAAATTTTACCATCTTATACATAACCTCTAACTCCAATACAACTCCAACCACACCTCACTTATTCCAAATCCACCACAATAAAGACAATCAAAATGGTCAATATATATATACACAAATTTGCCTATACTCAAATACAACACCAATAAGTTGTTTAACTAGGGAATGAAAGACTAGTAAACCAACATGTATTAAGTTGTTTACCTAATATCCTACATACATGAATGTCACATTCTCACATTGTTAAATAAACAACCAATTCAAAATATCTCCAGGCATAGGAAAAAAAAAATGATAGTTATACAAATGCAACAATTATAATCAAATGACTAATGGAAGTTTAAATCAATGCAACAATTATGATCAAGAGCAAATTTGCTCTAAATCTTCAACTTATGTTTTAAGAAATAGCCAACATCACATATATCTAGAAAGAGTAGTTAGTACTCAAACTAATATTCAATAATAAATAGCCAATAGTACATATATACTATTTTTTTATAATTAATTAGATCAAAATATTATATTTCGAATGAACTCATTAGATTTGCATAGGTACTTGTTTATCTTGAGTGGCTCCACAACTTTCAAAAGGCATGTAGCTACCCAAACAGTATGCCAAATACTGTCGACTTAGTCATGCTCCATGGTTGGTACCATGACATTCAAAAATTGCCTATTGCAACCATATTTGTCTGTCTTCACATTGCAAATCACAAAATTCTGCAATCTACCAATCATCTTTCAAGATCTTGAGACAAACCATCGATGAACAAAATAAAATCACTTACATAAAATATATACCCGATCACCAAAATATTGTCATCATGTTATCTCCCAAAATTCAAAAATTTCAAAAATTGAAACATAACCAAAATTAGACAGAAAATTGGGTTTCCCTTAGAAAGCCTTCTTGTGATTACTGTTTTGACATTGAATTCATCATGAATTTATTGAACTCGTCTTGTTTTATCAGAAGCATAATTGTGAATAATGTATCATACCGGCTAGTATGTCGAAAATGTGTTGTACCAACCAAGAAGCTGGTATACAAAAGTCCATGTTGTGTTTCAGCCTGTTTTTAGGCCAGTACCAGATTTCAGATTTCAACAGACAATGTTTTTTTTTTTAAAGTAATTTTAAGTAGGTTTGCATTTTTTTCCTTTCTATATATAAAAAATTTATTTGTTTGTATGAATCACAAAACGAGTAGTAATTTTATCTTTTTATAATTTATACGTGTATATATATATATATTTAATTGATTCATATATAGACTATTCTAAAATGGTATATACCAATACCGACATATTTAATTCAAGTGCCTTGATCGAAACGGCTTTCGGTACGATATTCAAAACTTTGATTAGAAGTTCTTGAACACGTGCTTCTAGTGCTTCATGTTTGTTTTTATAATACTGAGAATCATGTGACAATGCACCTGCATTTTCACCACTTCCCGTTGATCTTGGTGTTTTTGACACATTCGTCCCGTCCAAATCCCTTGCATATCCAAATGATTTGCCCAACACTTTCTTCAAGACAATTGTCGTTACCTCCTTAATTTGACCTGAGCTTCAGGTTCCATTATATAATAACCAGAGATATAGTTTTAATCACACTATTCATGCATCATTATACAAAACCGTGGACATATAAAAGTTGACCCGATTAATTAGGGAAAACAGAAAAAAAGATAACGACTAAGAATGTCATTTGTTTCGTTTTACTCACTTAGAGATCTTCATTCACGCCCGTCATGAACTTTTCCTTCTTTCACGACCATCGACTCTCTTTACAAAAATCAACCAGATTGGTGACACTTTTCCACTACAACAGCCACTAACAAAAACAGCCATAGGACCAACTAATAAATTTCTGAATATGTACCAACCTATGTAATTATTAGAATGTAATTTTATTAATTGATTGGAATATGTGTAGAATTAATACCTTCTCTTTGAGTAATCGAACGAAGGACTTCCTCACTGTTGTATGGTTAGTACGTAGTTGTTCCCTATTCAACTTGTTTTTCAATGGCAATACCTGATCCAAAATGGTAAAGTTTATTTCAATAACAACTACATTATATAGTGAATTACATTAATTCTATTTAGTAAAGAATTGAAAACTAAAACTTCTAAATAAGACAAATTGACTATACCTTGGACTTTTTACTCCATTATGTAATACATAATTTTCTTCAAACCACTTCATCCACCGAGTCAATTCCTTTTACTAATGTCATTTTATGACTTCTATAACTTTTGTATATTATATTCAAGTCGTAGTGAAAAGAGTGGTTGGTCAGTAACTGCCTTTCAATGGTTTTTTCAATCTCATTTTAGGATAAAATCAGCCTAAACATAATAGAATTATACATCAATTAGCCAAACTTTCTACATGAATAACACATTAAAACCTTGAACTGCATGATCAATTTGTCCCTTATGGATGTGACTACACAACTCCATTTTTTCCACTTCAAGCACATCAATTCAACGTTCGTAACTCATGTCAGCATATTCTTTCATGATCCATGACACTGTTCCACTAAAGATGCTTTCATTCTTGCTTGGTACCTTAGTGTCCTCATCCTTGATCATCACACTAACGATCCAAGCTTTTGCAACATGTCAAACTTGGCCCCATTTGCCCATCCACAACCTTTAATCTTACTCGCAGATATTAAAATTCTCATTTTAAAAAAATCATGTCAATACTATATATGACAACCACATGCAAAGAACCAACCATGTAGCATGCTGGATATGTAGGAAAAAAATTTCGAATGTTTTATAAGATTTGTTATCATGCAGAATTAAAGGATATGCTAATCCACTTGTACAATCCATCCAATCCAGAAACTCAATTTCAAAGACCACGTTTGGTGGTTGGGTAGTCATCCGATGAGGAAGAGTTGTCGTCTCTTAGTCTAGGTCCATACGTTGTTAGTGGTGATTGCTCATCTTCTATAACCATCTATGAACAAAGCCCCTAAAGTCTCCCCCTTGTCCACGAACTTCTCCTCTTCTACTTCGCACCACTGTAGTCTATCGAACAAGTTTTCTTCTCAGTTAGATATGCTACACAGATACAAGCAGTCGAATGAATTTAAAAAGAACAAATAATTTATGAGTTAAATATGCTTATGCAGGGAACAACTTTTAATCAACTTCTACCAATTTTATTGAACTTATGCAATATTGCTAATTATGCTATATTACTTGGTTAAAGAACACAACATATCTAGACTAAAAATATTGCCATCATGTTGCGATAAAAGAAGATGTTTCGAATTGTTTCTAAGTATTATTCTCAAGTCTGTGGAATTTGATATTATTCCATAGAGTATTAACATAATGATGTTGCTTTTATATTTTTAACTATAGAAAGTTTCAGTTGACTTTAGCAGGACAGACAAAATTAAACAAGATTATGATTGAGAAATGCTAACCACTCAAAAAGCCATTGTTAGGATGGTGAAACACACACTACAAGAGCAGGGGACAAAAAAAATCCTATAAGCTTTCTACTTCAATTAGAGATTTTGGTTAAAATAGTAGTTAAAGAAGAATTCAAATCATACCCATATATTAGGCAAAATCTTACCCAACTCAAATCATAATGAGTTTAAATTCAGTTACACTTTTCATTTTCTAATATCACATTCAATCTACCAACAAATCGTATTTTCTTACTTGTATGGAAGTAACAATCCAAATTTTTGCAAAACATGAACACACTTAAAGTCTTTAGAATTTAATATTCTCAAGTCTAATAGAATGTGATGTAGTGTATACATTTTCTCATTATCTATGAAAAATGATACAAGTACAGCTTGTAGACGCAACTTCTATTAAAAAATATTTGCTTTCAATATTTTTTAATGCTAGTTGTCAAATTATGTGATTTGATTAAAATGAATACTAATATTCTAGTAACTACCTATACACAACTTTAGAACAAACAACAAGCTATATATATATATATATACACTCCTAACGGCACCCAGAAAACATAATTATAAAATATTTAGGTTCCTCCGATATCTACCAAACTAAAATTTTTCCCAGCAATCAAGTTAAACTTGTATACTTCACCATGCAATAAGGAAATAAATGTTCAGATTTAATTACATCCATCTTCGCGGGAAACAAAAGTGCTCATTAGCCTACAATAAAAAAGCAGAGCCTGTATAAAGTTCTTTTCAACAAAACAACAATGTTTCAATAAAGGAGAAGCAAATTAAACATTCATTTATCAATACCATGTTGATGTTCAACTGCCCAAAGAAAAAAAAAATACCAATATAATCTACATAACAAGAACACAAAAGGAATGCAAAAGAGAAAAAAAAAATTAAAAAAAGGAAAAAAAGAGGGTCCATTTGGACTTCATCAACTGAATTTAGCTCAAAGTTTTATTAGCAATATCATTTATTTCTTTTCCTACGCTTTGTCAGCTACCAAATAGTTTTTGTTTCTTTTGTCTAGAACTTTATCTATCTACTTGGTAAGTAACTTCCTATATATTAATCGTGTTACTTAACTTTTTAAATATGTCTAGAACAAGCTTCTAAATGCGGATGAGAGCATTTATATTCCTATCACCAGAGCAGTGCTCACTGTCCTCATCTCAGCTTCCAATGTACGTCTGCTTGCTTATAATGTAAAAAAATATAAATAAATAATTATCTAATAAAATATATTAGTGGGACGTGATCGGATTATCCTAATATGTAGGTTCATGGCTATGTTTTGACCCAAACCGTCCTTACGCTGTACTAGCAAGGATGCACAATGGTATTTAAAGATAGGCCGTGACGCCCTAGATTTTGCTAGGGATAGGACATACATCTAAAGCATTAGGACATGCAACATAAGGTTACCTACCCTCGTTCATGACAAATAAAAATGCAGTGTACCTAGCATGCATCTAACAGTATGCAATAATTGCAGCGGATAATTTTTTTCTTTAGTAATACTATGTACCAAACTAAAAACATCTCAAATATTTAAAACATCCTTTATACAAAAAAACATAATAAACAATTGAGTTCATAATACTAGTCTAAAATGGTTATGAACAAAGAGTACTGAAGATGCAACTCCATAGTACAAGTATTAACTTAAGTTAACTATTATATTAACATTGACGCTGCACCGTCGCTCAATTGATTAGGTCTAGCTGGTTGAGTTCTAGTTCTTACTCGGGTTCTGCAACAAGATCTACCATTTAGGAGAAATGGTAGTGGGACTACCATGGTGAAATTTGATTACAAATCTCAGCAAGTTAACAGAAAACCTTCACACAGGTTAATGATGCATGCATGACAGTAAAAGCATAGATACAAAATCAAAGTCATAAATAATCACAGTATAACTGACATAAATTAAACTAAAACGTGAACTAAACTTGACTTGACATGACATGAACTTGAATTTGAAACAACATAAACCTGAACATAACGTGAACTTGAACATACATGGACTTGAAACATAACATAAATGTAAGCTTGAACATAACATGAACGTGAACATAAATATAGCATAAACATGAATTTGAACATACATGCAATTAAAATATAGCATAAATGTGAACTTAAAACATAACATAAACGTGAACTTAACGTAACAGAATGTCATATTATACTCCTTCACCATAATACTCGACAGTGCATAGCCTTGACCGCGGTACTAGGCAACGCGTCGCATTCTTCTTTAATAACTTGAACGTAACTCGAGAGATGACTTACTTGAGGTAGAAATATTTCGTAGCATAACATAACATATAGCAGACAATATTTCGTAACATATCATATAGATGACATTTCGTAATATGGCATACCATGTAACGGTGAATATTACGTGACATGACATACATGTAACAGATGACATACGTAACATGACATATTTGCAATAAATAGCAATACGTGATATAATTATTGTGTAACAAATAAGTATTTCATGACAGAATAATTCATGTAACAAATAAATATGTAATGATATGCCATGGCATGGCATATACGATAACATACATAAATAAATTATAGTTCTCTTAGTCATCTTACATACACAATAAACTATTAGTAAGTTAAGAGTTAACTTACATTGGTTGTTGCGTTCTATAAGAATAAAACGCGAAATATGAGAAACTATAATAGGATATTCTAAAAGTTAAAAATTTAATTACTAACAATTACAAACGTGAAAAAGAGACAACTTAGAGTAAAATTATCATTTTACCCTCTACATGTGGGAAATGACTATTTTACCCCTAACATAAGAATTTCACATTGTAACTCTAAAAATTACTAAAATTTATATTCTATATGTAAATATTGTCCTAAACTCAACGAGTAACTCAGAAAAATTTAAAACTAAATACAACCATGAAAAATCTATAGAGTCCAAAACATGTATAAGTTTTTTCCTTAATTTTTGTTGCAATTCTTCCAATTTCAAAATTCATGATCAAATCAAATTTTTACAATAAAAATATTCATGTCCTAAGTTTAAAAACATAGTTAAGATATCCACTATAAATATGCTAGTTATCAACACCAAAGTTTTTAGAAAAATATTCAACATTTTTAATTAAAAAGAATAAATCTTGAATCAAATGATTTGATTTATTTCAAAACATCTCCAAGAATTTTAAAAATCCAAATTTTACTTCTAAAATATTCATAATATATTCATAAGAACAATTATACTTTGAATCATCAACCAAAAGTCATCAGAATCATTAAAACAACACTTGATTGGCTTTCCTTTAAGTCCAAAAATAGATTTTTATTTCTAATTTGTTTTAATCATTCTCTTGATACATGACTTATAAAGAAATGATCTCCAGACTCAAACATCACATAGTTCAAAATGGTGTCCTAAAATAGATCTAAATTTCAAACTCAAGATCACATGGTTAGAAATCAACCAAAAATAAATTTAGTCAAGAACTTCAACACTTTGACATATCCGAATATCTTTTTGCATAAAATTTCATATTTTTGAAACTAACATAAAATATCTTCAAAATAACATTTTAATATGTATATAAGAGGCTTAGAATCCTTCAATAAGATTATCAAAGCCATTGGAATAGGATTAGACCATGAAATATTTAAACTTATTCAAAACGATAACTGTTTTTCCACTTCCAGTTTTCAAGTTTCTAAATCCAAAAAAAAACTATCATCAAAAGTTTTAGTCATGCCACAAAATCACAATTATCATTCATAAAAACATGTTAAAAATGTTCCATAAAAGTTTCAAATCAAGATATGTTCATTAACTTGGTCAGAACTCCAAAATACAACTCACTTTTCAGTTTAACACCCAGAATGACCTATTCATGGTTAAAACTACTTTTGACTAATCAAATGACCATAAAATGAAACGAACAATGTGTCCACAGAAACTAAACTCAAATGAAAACAACTTTCATGAGTTATAGTAAGTAAATACTTACAGAGGGTCCAAAATCACCACGCAAGAATAGACAGAAACCTGTCCGAGAGAGCTGTTTCAGGTTTCTCTTTAAAAGTGGGGTGAAAAGATGATGAAATGATATTGAGGAGGTCTTGCACGACCATAAACCTTTGGAGGGGGAAGTTATGGTCTTTAATTACCTTTGATTGAAGGTGATTAGATCACATAAAACAAGTAATGATAAAGAGTAAGGCTGACTGCTGCAGATGTAAAGCATAAAGAGAGATAAGGTGGATTTGTACTTCACATCATGACACTATTGAGTGCAGCCAAAAGCAGGGGATGGACTTCCATGTGGGAGAGGGAAACTTCGTCAAGAAGTTTTGCCAAGGTGACCAATTTCGTGGGCCTTAGTAGCCCTCTACTAAGTAGGCTTCAATTGAGGTTTATAGGGGTTTGGTTAGTGTTTGCGATACTATCAAATCCAAATTCAATTTTTCTTGGCCCAATCAAGTTTCCAAGGTTTAAAAGGTTGAATAATGATTTCATAACATAATTTTAAGGAATTAATAGCATATGACACTGATTTAATCAAGTGATTAAAGACAGTGTTAAAAATTGGATAAAAGGGATTTGGAGGCCAACTTTAGGATTTGGGGAAACCGTTTAAAATTTTGATTTCAACCAAGCTTTTTGGATTTCAATTGGCTTCCCACCATTTAGGATTTTGCTAGGGTTGGAACCCTTTTTGGTTCGGCACAACTTGGACGGTTAGATGTAAAGAAATAAAGTTTTGCTTAAGTGGCTCGGTCTCACACCTTGATTCCTTCTCAAAACATATATTGGTTCCTCTTGATGTCAAGTGTCAAATACTACTCACCAAGTGTAGTTAAAATCTTGTCAAGTGTCCAAATAAAACTTCTTCAACCTAATTTGGACATCCCACACTGTGATTCTGAAAACACTGCATTAAGTGCTACTAAAGAGATTATTATTACTACAGGAAAGTAAAAACTAAAATTTGCATTGAAAAAAATCTAAATAAAAACATTAAGCTAAAAGTGTAATTTGTTTACTGAAAATCAACCCCGAAGTGCCTCGAAAAAATCTAAGTGTGAATTCTAACAAGCGTATCAATTGAAAATAAAAATATGATTATTGTGCCATAAAATCCTAAATAATCAACTAAGTCTAATGGCGTAGACCATAACGCAAACCAACACTTCTGTAACATCCCGACCCTAAATTCGGGATTTATTTATTCTTTTATTTATTTATTTGATTACTTTATGTTATTGTATTATTAACATTATCATTATTTCTGCCATTCTAAGTATTAGTATTTTATTTTCGTTATTAGTAGTGGTCTTTTAAATATGCTTCGAGATGATAAATTATAAGTTTTAAAATAAGTAAACAATCAGATTTGATAACATGTGAAGTGCTTCCCTCACATCATTTTCGTACGTTTATCCCTCTCGAGATCCAGTTGAATCACATCTCTATCCCGAAACCAACTTTCCCTACTTCATTCATCAGGAATTCAAACTCAATCTAAATTTGAATCCCCGGCGATTTCGTATCCTCACAAATTAGAAACACTCTTGGATTGAATCAATTCTCGACTCAAATTAGTCATTCATTTTATCCATTCTCAGTTTCGAATGTACAAGTATATTTCAAACTCAAATTTGAAACGAATTCGAACAAAAAAAATTCAAAGTTTATCTCCAAAATTTTCACATAATCAATTCTCTTCCATCTATAAATTACCCATAAAACCCCTAGATTAAAACACGTGAAAACAAGCAAGAGGAAAGCCCACCCCCTTCCCCCCCCCCTCCCCCTCCCGAATCGCCAACAAGCTAGGTCTCTCATTGCATGGCTATGATGGCTCATTGGTTCTCTTCGGTAGCTCGTCCTAAGGCATTCAAAGCCATCCTTAATTCGGCCATAGTGGTAGTGGCCTCATCAAGAATGTTGGCTAACTTGTTGGTATGCTCCTCCATTTCGTGGGGATCACGTTGCATGGTGACTCCACGAATTGTCAAGTCCTTGATCAAAAAGCTCTCAATGGAATTGGGAGTATCTCTTTGACAAGACAATCTCAATGAAAGCACTAATTTGTTAGGGACCTCGGTCTAGTCCCTAAACAAAACGATCATTTTCACGCACGTCTCCTTCTAATAACCAAAGGTTGCTTGTCAAAGGTCTTGGATATGGTTTGTTTCTAGCTTTCGTAAGTTCCTAAGGTTATAGGATTTGGTATGTGTAGGAGATATAGTGGTCTAAGTGGTAGATTATGGTGGAAAAGGTTCAAAAGAATTGCCTTTGGGTAGGCTTTTGGGTAGTGGTCTTTTTGGTAAGTGTATGGCTTATAAGGTGTAGTGAGGCTATGATTTTAGTGGAAGGTCAAAGGATTTCGAGATTTGTAAGATGGGTCTAGGATTTTGTGTTCTGGATGGGATTAAGATATAAGGAGGTTGTCTTAGGATAGATTTTGGTCAAGGCTTGGATTGGGATTAGAATTCCTAAATTATAAGAGTCCTATTGGGAATATGTTTTGGTTGTGGGAAAGTCTCTTGTATTTGGATGAAAGTTGGCTTGATCTTATAAGAGTTGGGATGGGATTAGGAGTTTGTATTGTAATAGGAGTAAATAATAAGGTGTTTGGATTGGGTAAGGAGTTGGAGTTGGAGTTGGAGTTGGAGTTGGGTTATGACTAGGAATTGGAGTTGGGTTAGGTTCAGGTTTAGGGTTTCCAAAGTGTAGGAACCCCTAAGGTTATGCTATGGGTTTCGGCCAAAGGGTTGTTGGAGAGATGGAAAGTGTTTTCTAGAGAAATTTATAAGTGATTTTCGAATATATGGTTTGATGGGAAATTTAGAAGTGCTTAGTGGAAGAGAAATTGAAGGAAAATATGAAGAACACAAAAATAAGCACGAGTAATTGACACAAGAAGTAATAAAAACCTCTACTCATAAGATTGAAAAACAAAATAGAAAGATAAGTTGAATTACACCTATTCACGAATTTCAATGTGTAATCTCTCTAGGGGATTCACGAATTGCACCCCTAAAGCCTAAGTGCAAAAGTACCAATAAAAGGTCCATTGACACACTGAACTCATCCTCTAGGAAAAATATGCCAAAAGATGAAAAATAACTATCTAAGGTCCTATTTTTAAGAAAACAAGTTGGAGACTCCTACCGAATCCTAATAAAAGATGAATCAAATCCTAATTGAACTAGAAAAAGATAAATTAAATCCTAATTGAACTAAGACTCTACTTGACTTGGCTTTTGGATAGTCTAGGATGGCCCATGGCATGGGCCATGGGCATGCTGATGCATGACTGGTTCGGCTGTCATGGCCTAGGCAAGGTGCCTGGGCATTGGACTTGCTATTGGTGGGCCTGGAGGCCTGCCACTAATCTCGTTGGCTGTCAAGACAAAGGCCATGGGGTTGTCAAAGGCTTTCCCCGATAGTGTCAAGGCATGGCCCATAGAGCTCTTCGAGCATGTCAAGGCATAGTCCTTGGGCTCGTCTAGGCCTGTCAATTCATGTTGTGTGGCTTGTTTTTGGGTGGCTTTTGAAGGGGTTCTGACAAAGCCCCCGCGATCCATGAAGTCGGGTCTCTTGACTTGCTAAGGGGAAATGCCAAGTCCTTAAACTCGCCGACCCCCGTCCAATAAAGCCAAGTCCCTAAACTTGCCGACAGGCCGAGGTCGGGAACTAGCTCCCACACCCTAAGTAAGCCCCCACGATCCATGAAGTCCGATCCTTAGACTCATTGCGGGGTAAGGCCAAGCAAGTCCCTAGACTCGCCAACCCCCATTTAACAAAACTGAGTTCTTAGACTCGTCGTCGGGCCAAGGCCAAGGCCAAGCACTAGCTCCTGTGCCCTCAATCAGCCCCTACAATCTATGAAGTTGGATCCCCTGATTCATTGTAGAGTAAGGCCAAGTCCTAGACTCGCCGACCCCTTATCCAACAAAGTCGAGTCCCTAGACTCGCCACCAAACCGAGGCTAGGCACTAGCTCCCGCTCCCTCAGTACGCCCTTGAGATCTATGAAGCCGAGTCATTTGACTCATTGCGAGATGAGACCAAGTTTTTAGACTTGCTGACCCCCCATCCAACAAAGCCGAGTCCCTAGACAACCCGACATGCCAAGGCCAAGCACTATCTCCCGCGCCCTCAGTAAGCCCCTGCGATCCATGAAGTCGGGTCCCTTGACTCGATGTGGTGTAAGGCTAAGTCCCTAGACTGGGCAACCCTCCATCCAACAAAGACGAGTCACTAGACTTGTCGTCAAGCCGAGACTGGGCACTAGCTTCTGTGCTCCTAGTAAACTCCCACAATCCATGAAATCAGGTCTCTTGACTCGCTACGTGATAAAGCCAAGTCCCTTGACTCCCCAATCCTCTGTCCAACAAAGCCAAGTCTCTAGTTCGAGTCTAGACTCACGCCAAGTGTCTAGCTCGAGCCATAAATTTTGCCATTAGGTTACTTCCAAGAACGAGCTTTCAGTGTTAACGAGTCTCCGAGCTCCACAACCACCTTACACAGGTTACTTTCGAGAACAAATCGACGGGCTCAGCAACCACATAAGGTGGACCCAGGGGGTCGACGAGCCCTTTGACCACTTTGCGTGGGTTAGTTCATATAACTCCAACACTAATAACAACAAACACACAAACTCCACACCCATGCTATACATGGTTTAATAAACACAAAGCATGATGTATTGTTTTCTTGCTAATTACTTTTGTTATATATTTTATTTTGAAGATTCTCAAGATCTTTGATTGAGACAGATGACCCTTATGAATCGTGGGGTGCTATAAGGGAGTAAAAATATGGGCCCAAACCCAACCCAACCCACCTAAGAGTAAGAAGAGACAAGGGGAGAGGGGCAGCAATAAGAGCGTAGGGATAAAGGGTTAGGGATGCAGGAAAAATGAGGGGCTTGCAAGAAGTAAGGGGTTGGCAGGAGGAAAAGAAGCCGACAGATGCCAAGGGTCATGTCCCCTCAACTGTAGATCAGCACGTAGCAAGTAGTGGTATAAAAGGCCTTCTACCAAATGAAAGAAGGGGCATCTTCTTCAGCTTTTTCTTCTTCTTCCTCAGACACTCAATTTCTCTATTTAGAGAGATTTTCTTCACTGCAAATAGCGAGCGATTTTTCTTTTAGAATGAGATATGAGAGGCAACGAGAGACTGTAAAAAGATGTATTATAGTAGATTCTTCTTCCCAAATGTCCGTGGATGTAGGCAATACGCCGAATTACGTAAACTTGTGTGTCTTTTTCTCTTTATTTATTTTGTACTTTTCTGTCATGGATGTATGAATTGTCATCGTATAGTCGCACCGAAATATTATTGAGGGCTCCAAACAACATCAATTGAGGCTCAAACCGCCTTAGTGGACTGGAAATAACTCATTTTCTCTTTATGACTTGTTGAGCGATTTTTATCATATCAACACCTAGTTTCAACACAAATAGATTTATAATAAAATACAAAATGAAAGTAGTTTGAGGCGAAAGAAAATGAGATTTCGGTGGGCGTTAAACGTGAGGAAAAAAAAAGTTCAGAAAAAAAAAAAAAAAAAGAAGGAGATTTCGGTGGGCGCTAAACGGATAGTAATAAAAAGGAAAATGCAAAGCTTAATGGAAGGTGAAAATATGAGATATCAATGGAGGCCAGGGCCCCCTTTCCTGTCCAATCTAATGAATATGCATTTTCATTATTCTTCTCACTGTGTCTAAAAAGTAAGATCTTTCTACAACTTACTAGAATGGTTCCTTTCAGATTCACCTAACTATAACGTTAACTTACAATTTCTATTACCATGGGCACAAACTGAATAAAGCAAAAACGTTCAATGCTTTAAGCTAAAGAAATATTAGGCTTAAAAAAAATAATTATGAAAAATTAAATATAAATTAATCTGTTTGATATGCTACGTAACATTATAAAATTTTAATCATATATTAGATATCACATATCCATTAAATTATATTAAGTACTTATATCTCTCTTTTATTATTTATTTTATAAATATAATATTTACTTTATACACTAAATAAATAATATTTATTTTAGAAACAACAAAGAGGATGTTAATTTTGAAGTTCATAAGCTATATAAGCTGCTGATTGAAGTCCACATGGGATGGGTCCAATGCAAAAATGCTTCTTTTCGTTCTTATTATTCACACTTCGATTAGGACCCTCGATTTTATTATTTAGTATATGAAAAAATATATATATTTTAATTAAAAAAATGATATTATCTCATTTTCAATAATTTGGTGGGTCCTATTCTCCACCTTTCTTTGACTTTTCAGTCACTTATCACGTGTACGGACAATGAAGAGAAACGTTGAAAATAAATGGGACGATCGTCACTCAATTCTTCATGCATGAATGATGAAACTCACCTGGCCCAAATAAGGGCCCCTTTTTCTTTTGGAAATAAATTAAAATAAATAAAATTATACCATTTTTTGTATATTAACTAAATAATAGTTTTGTATATAATTTATTTTTTAAAGTGATATATTTGCATTGTTAAATGAGTTCTACGACAATTGTAAGTGTATTATTAATTTATTTATCCGATTTTCAACTTTTATTTCACTTTATAACTGTTGCATCATCAATTACAGTTTCCTAAATTTTAAAGTAAAACTCATAGTTGATAGACAATGTATCGAGACCCTATCATAATGAAATAAGAATAAAATGGTATGGTACATAGAAACATACTTATATGTTTTGATGTCCTCTAAATATGCAAATTAAGTGTCTCGGGTATATTATGATTTTGATTTTTTAATATTAAAAAAATACACAAACAAATTTAATAATGGTAAACTTTTTAAACATTTAAAATAACAAAAAGTAAAATAAAAAATACTGTGGGCACTTTTGAGGTGAGTACGTTTGATCAAGAACAACCAAGTATTTTGCTTAAAAAAATACTATAAGAATAATAAGAAATGGTACTCTTATATATGGGAGATTCTGACAGTTCTTTTTTTAAATTTATTTAATGATTAAGTAAGTATTTTTTAATAATATTATAAATTTATTTTAAACAAATTATTTAAAAGTATTAGAAAATGAATAAGAAAAACAGAGAGAATAAAATGCACTATCGGGATCTTCTATCAAAATTCTCATGTGACACTATAGTACGACTCAAAAATAATAGAGTAGTGCTATATCTTTCAAGGGATGTAGTTGAATAAACAAATTTTTTTTTTTGGATATATTTTCAATCATTATTTTGGTGGTTTTAAATAATTTTTAAAAATTTTAAAAATTCACATCACTATTAAAAAAATATTTCTTTAATTATTAAGTAAAAAAAATTGAATTTGGGATGCTATTTCGGTGAAAATAGTATTTCTCAAAATAATATATAATTATCATTTGTGAAAATATAATTTACAATATTATATGATAATTAATTATCATTTTGATTTCATAGATAGCTCATTCAGTTGTTCAATGGGTCGAAACTCGAAAGAGATTCCAACCAATTGTGAATAAATTATCATATAATATTGTTTGTAAATTGAGCTTAGTAGTGGAGTAGCAAACAAAACGGGGTCGTATATTCAACATTGTCTCTCCCACGCCAATTTTAAAAAAGCTGTCCGTACAAAGCTATTTCATAGTTAGATAATGAAATGGTAACCGAAAAACGAAAGGAAAGCCAAAACAAAAGCCTTCTCCGATATGCTTCAGCTTCTCCCTTTGTCCTAGTTTCTCTTCTGGATCTCAATCCGACCATAACGATGCGTTTTGCAACCTTTGGTCTCAACTTCATCCCGATCGATGCCTACCCAGTTACCCTTGACCATCAACCTTAGCCAAATCCAATTCAATCTACTCGGTTTGTTCTCTTTCTTCTTTTTCTTTCTTTTGTTCTATTCTTCTTTTTTTCTTTCATTTTCTGATTTTTTTTTTCCTTCTTAGCTTTTATGGTGTTGTTCTCGTCTATGATGTTTGTTGCATGTGTTATTTCAGCTTCACTGTGTAATTGTGTTGTTGCGGTGCTGGATTTGTGGTTGATTTTCATTTCTACATATCAATTCCCCAGTTGTTCTGGGTGGTTTTTGTTTTGCTTATATTTCTTTGTACGTAGAAATCAATTTTTCTTAGACTCAAGGATCTGCTTGATTTTGTCAGTTTTAATCAGTCCTTTTTTTCGGGGGATTGCAGGGAAGGAGAGAGAAGAGAAAGAGGGGGGGGGGACTTTTGCTTTGGATTTTTATCTGGTGATCATGGTTGGAATAGTGATATGGGTTGTGCCTGGGAGTATACGATTACGGGCATTGATAAAACTATTACATTCAATGGATTTTTATATTGAAGGCTAATCAACCTTCCTTAAGTGAAAAGCCAGAAGACATAACCGCTCCTTGGCCATAGAAAGAAATCTTAATCCTAACCAATTTGTGTATATTATACTATTTGTGCCTTTCAATTGACCTTATATTCAACTATTCCTATTTTCTGTTAAATATTTTTCTTCTGCTTTCTCTGGATGAACTTTAACAATGAGAACAAGCTTGTGCCCCTCTCAGTTTTGCTGCTCTCACCTGATTCCATTTTATGCTTTTTTAAATGATCTTTATTGTCTTTATTTCCAGATATATTTGGTACTGAAGATAGCATGCAAAAGAAACTTGGTCTGTTTAACTTTCCTTCATTAGAATTTGATTTTAATCTCAATAGTGGTGAAATGTGCACCTGGTTTTCTTTTAAGAGAGATTGCCTTTTAAAGGGAGGGGCTTGTGGTAGAGCGTACAGATGAGATTCATTATATTATTGTTGGAGCTTCCTCTCTGTAGAAACATTTTGGCAGTGGTTAAGTGGCTGGCTCAGCGTTGGTTAACCACAAATGCCTGTCTTACCACGACATCAAAGGATTACCAGCTTCAAAAGGCCAAGCTTTATAAATTACTGGTTGGATAGCCAAGCCCCTTCCAGCCCAGTTTGGTTTCTTAACCCTTCTCAACTCATTTCATCTCATTATTACAACTTTTCCAAATCCCCATACACTTTTCCAAATTCTCATACAAAATATAATAAATAATTTAACTTTTTCAAATCCCAACACACTCATAATATTAAAAATTAATATTTTAACAATAATTTATTCAACTCAACTCAACTCAGCTCAACTCAACTCAACTCAACTCAACTCAGCCCAATATCTAAATGCAGCCTAAGGAGTCCTCTGAGCAATCTTATAATGAGAATCGTGTTTGTCTTAATGTTTTTGACAGTAACAAAAATTTGATTTGCAGATTCTTATGAAGCATCTTCTGTAATGAAGGAGTAGTATGGTTACTTTAAAGAAAAAGGAATTACTAGGCTCTAGGAAAAGGATAGCTATCGGTTCAATCCAGTCCCTATGGATGTTCGGTCTGTTCCGGTCCGGGAAAATGATGGACCGTGAATTTCGGTCCATCATCCCCCCGGACCGGACGAATTTACACCCCTAGGCTTCACATGATCTCTATGACTATTTATTTCCACTTGACTTCTTTCAACATGATGATTTATTGGGAAAAATGGAGGATTGGATTTAGATTTAGTGGAAATGCTAATAATTTTATCTTCTATATCAAAATATTTCCTGCATCGTAGATCATTAGGAATGTAAATGTAGAAAAAATGTAGACTCATATTTGAAGGTGATTAAACAATATAATGGGTTTGTTCCTATTTTCTTAATTTTGACCTGTTACCACAAAGACTTGTCCATACTTAATTTTGCACTTTTTCTGTTTCTTTTTTATTCTTCCAGCATTGTGGGTATTAGAGGAGTAGGATCATTTCTATCCCGTACAATGGGAAATATGTATCCCCAGGGCATGGTTTGTGATAATTATGTTCAGGTTACAAGTAACTTTTCACTTACTCTGTTCATGTCAGGGAAGAAACTTCTTACGTGTTGTGTGCTTGTATGCATTACATTCCTCATTTACGTTTTGTTTTATCAAATTTAACCCCCGGTTTTTCTGCAGTAAAATGTGTCAAACTATAGAATAGGGATGGCAGTAGCAGAAGCACGAGCTGCATGGCAGAGAGCAGCTAATCGGTGCCTTGTCCAAGAAGATGCCAAAAGAGCTCCAAAGTTAGCTTGCTGCCAGTCAGCATCATCAACATCCAAGCAAGTTGACAATGGACCTACCAATAAAGTGGATGGACAAGATCATCCCATCTCAGGTTTTATGCTTAAGAATCCTTCGTTTTCCAAACTACCCGAGAACACAAGATGGTGGCTCCAATTGCAGCCAAGCAATGGGTACCAAAACGGTTTAATATATGAACAGTCAAATGTATTGGAGGCCGAAGTGGAAACCTCAAGTGTTGGCACTGCAAATTCTACAACAAAGTTTGATGAGCTCCACCCTGAAAAAGGAGATACCATTCATGTTTATGATGGTAAGAACTTTGAGTCTTCTCTTGATAAGCAATATGGTCTCTCTGCGGCATATATGCATAAGGCCCATGAGGTCAGAGAGCTAGAGGTAACGGCTCCATGTCGTATGAATGTTGAGGAGTATCTTCAACTAATGGATGGGAGGGGAAAATACGAAGCTGTGGATATGGATCCTTCTCATTGTCCAGGTTCCAAGCAAGCCAACGAGTTTTGTTTAGATCCAGAATCTCCATGGACCGGTGGTTGTAAGACTGGGCCGTGGTGGCAAACAACAGATAAAGATGATTTGACCATTTTGGTCATGAAGAAGTCACTTGACCACATTGAGAATTGTGATCTTCCGCCACCTCAGAAAATGTATGTGAGGAGTCACCCATATGCTCGTAGTGGGCACATTGACAGTGATGAAGCATTGTCATCATCTTCTGATTGGAAGGCCCAAACTAGTAGTATTTCGAATAGGACTCATACACAGGGCTGTCCTGACTCTGGAAAAACACGTGGAAATAAGGTGGACTCTTCTGAAGAGTTTTCAAGATGTGTTTCCGACAAGTTGTTCAGGTATTAGCTTAGATAACCATTGTTTTTACTGTGGGATGAAACCATCTGGATGTTTCATCTGACTAGATTATGCATGTTAGTGATTATATTATGTTGAGTTTGTTAGTTAAGCTTATATTAACATATGGATAATATTTTATTTGTTTTTAGATATCTTATCTTAGATTTTTTTGTTGGGACTTGCAATTTAGAACCAGTTCTGGTACAAATCACAAAGATGTCACAATGATGCCCCAAGTTTCTGAAGGCGACCCTAGCAAAGCTCAGCTGATGGAAGCACTCTGCCATTCTCAAACACGTGCAAGGGAAGCAGAGAAGGCAGTAAAGCAAGCCTATGCTGAGAAAGAGCACATTCTTAAACTCTTCTTCAGACAAGCTTCACAACTTTTTGCCTATAGGCAGTGGTTCCAACTGTTAGAGCTAGAAGCCCTTTATGTCCAGATTAAAAATAAAGACCAATCAATTTCCACTCTCTTCCCTGTGGTCCTTCCGTGGATGTCTTACAAAGGTCGGAGAAAGCGAAAGAGCTGGCAGAAGGCTACCACCAGGGGGAAAAGAGTCGAGCGAGGGCGAGTGCGACATGATATCAAAAGGTACGCTGTTGCTTTTGCACTGGGGATGAGTCTTGTTGGTGCTGGGTTGTTTCTGGGATGGACTGTAGGGTGCATGTTACCTCCTTTCTAGTTTACAATGGTTCAACCTGCTCCTTTTGAAGATTAATTTATGTAAGCTGCTGTTTTTTTTTTTTTTTTTTTCTAATGCATGCATGTATCTTTGTAGATTCTCCCTTGCACCTTGTGCCTCAAGTTTTACCAAGTGCAAATGTGCAATGAGATGATGTGTATATATATTAAAATTTCGCCCAAAACATTTTCTTTTGACTCCTTTGTTCTGTTTTGTATTTAGTTATGGTAAGGAGGGTGGTTTAAGAAATACCCAGTTTCGAAGAATTTGGGGGAAGACTTGTCATTGATTTATGCTACTGAAAGTTGGATGGAATTCTTTTTTTTAATGGGAAAACCTGCGTGATGAACCGCTTCAGAAGTAACTTAGGGAAAGCTACCTTTACCACCTGGCACCTTCAGAAGTAATTTGATGGGCATATTGAAATGTGTAAGAGGATAAGGGGTGCTTTTTCCATTAAAAGTCACGATACCAATATGTGGAGGAAAAAGTTTCAAGACATTAAATAACGGTTTAATGTGATTTAAAGCCACTGAGAGGGACGATATAAATTTCAAAACTTGTTCTGTCCTCTATATAGGAATTTGCTACGTATAAGTGAATTTGTAGAGCGATCTGCATATTGATGCCGTTGCTTTTATATTCAAAATTTAAATCTGTACTATTTTTATTAAAGTTTGACTTTCTGACCAATCATATTGAACATGTGCATGTAATGGTGTGCAAAAGTTTGTATTGGTGCATAGAATCGTTTACATTCAGATTTTTCCATCTATCTATTGCGAACAGAACAAATTTTGAACAAATTTCAAACATGCAATATTGCAACCTTTCCCACTTCTTCTTGTGAGGTATCTATATTGACACACTATTAATTTATCGAAGACTCGAACACAAATGTCTGGTAGGAACATAAGGTTTGGACTTTTGATAGGCATGATCGGCAATATCATTATCCCTCTACTTATAACTATTTCTTCCAACAAAATCCCCAAAGATGGAAAACAAATTATCTTATAATTATTCATAAATTATTTTAATTTTATTACTATTCATAAAATTTTGATCTTATCTCACTCTCCAAGTTTGTCCTAAAAGCCTAAGGAGTTGTTTTGAGAATAAAGATGGATTATCTCATCCCATCTCAAAATTTTTCATCTTAAATTCTTAAAAGAGTTTTGAGGTTTTGTGATATAGAAGCTCTTAATAATGCTCTTCTTGTTAAGAAATAGTGAACGCTCTTACAACAACTATGCTCTATGTCAGCTTTTTATTCTTAAAAGTTATATATCTTTCACACGGTAATATTTTGGATTTCAAATTACGTAGTAAACCTTCTTTGCTTAGAGGAGTATGTGGCATGCTAGACCTCTCTTTAATGAATGTCTCATATGGAGAGTATGAAAACAAATAGAAAATAAGGATTTGGCAAGATAGATTGACTTCTATGCCACTTCCTTTTTCTTCTATCTCAAGTCAGCGTGCAGATTTTTTAAGGGACACAAAGGTTGCATGCGAGGGCCCTACCTAAAGCAAAAGGGAACAAACCATGGGTGAGGTTCAAGGAAAGGCAGAGAGACGATAAGCATTCCAGTGGTTTTAGGAACCAGTAGCACGAGACATCAAGTACAACTAGTCCAATATCCGGGTGAGTAGGCACCATGACCAGTGGGAGGATCAGGTATTTGCTTTAGGAAGAGTATAAAGTTAAAATAAAATATATAAAATATTTTTTATTTTATTTTTATATAATTTTTTATACGATATAAAATAATTTGATAGTAAGATCTATATTAAAAATAAAATATATTTAATATAATTTATGTATTAAAAAAATATATGATATGTTAAGAACATAATATCAGAATAAAAATATATTAGAAATATGTTAGAAATTATTCAATTTATTTTTTATTTTTGATTTTTTATATATAATAAAAACATGTCATCATGTTATTACATCATTTTATTTTATATGAGATGTATTTTATTTTTAAATTAGATTAAATTTTGTAAATGAGGATCAAGATAATTTTTAGAGAGGGAGTCAAAACAACATAAAATTAATATTATTTTATTAAATCATAAAAATTAACATATATTATTTTTTCCTTTAAAAGAACATATACATATATATATATATATTTTTTTTTTTTTTTGGGGGGTGGGGGGGTGTTTGGTTTGCACTGTGGGAGGGGAGACTCCGCCACTGACCATGAGGGAATCTAGCTGACATTTCCTAGAGTGAGGTATAGATGAGAAATTCGACCATAACATATTAACAGTTGAACTAACAAATTCATCTCTCATGAGGACGAGAACGAGGAGTTGGAGTGTAACACATTGTTTCCTAATAAAGTCATTTTTAGAAAATCTTGAAAACCTGATGTGCTACTGAATTTCACCCAGGAGTGAAATTAGGATTTGATATTTAAAGAGGGTGATTAATAAAATATGTGATATGTGTGAATATAAATAATATGTATTTATTACACGTGACTATATAAAAAATATTAATCATGTGTCATAAAATCATATTCAAAAAATACATATTTATAAATCATCTTATAAGATAATTTTCTTTAAAATTTTCGTAGTTTTTTAAAACCATTAAAAAAATGAAATATCAAATTAGGATTTTCTTTTCAAATTAAGTTCGACGACGATCTTTCATAAAATAAAATTTATCTATTATTCTCTGAAGTGAAATCCTTAACAATTTCTTCTCAATATAAATTAATAAATGATCTGCAAGAAACTCATCTGAATATTAAAGGGCAATTTTAATTATGTGTGGTGAAAATTTAGAGTGGGGTTTTGTGAGTATTGGAATTTGAGGAGACAATTTCAATAAAAATTTGAATATTAGGAGAACAAATTATCTTTATTTTAGGACATCTTCAAAAAATATATATATATGCTAAAATAAGGTAGGTCTGCCCCTGACCCAATTTGTTTTAAAGTACCTTATGTTTACTGCTTTGCAGACCAAACCCTAGTCAGCTAGCCCTCCCCATTCTCTTCTTCATCAGCATTGCCTCCCATCTCCATCACCATCGATCGACTTCCTTCGTTGTCCCTCTATTTCTGGCATGCTTAGTTATTGTGGTGGCACCTTGGAGAGGCTGAACATGGGAGTGAGGATCACGGTAGCTAGCTTCTCTTCCTCTCGGTGCCGTCGTACACACACAGGATTGAATGGTTATGCGATAAGGGTTTTAATGTATTAGAGAGATCCTTCTTTAATGATCCGATTAACTATTCGTCAAATTACAATAAGAGATATATGTTTTCTATTTCATTAGATTCAATATTGTTGAACATAAAAATTAAAATTTCATGTTAAGAATATTTGACACTTTTAGCATGTCAAAAAAGTTATATTCAGTGTTTTGTATGCTAAGTTTATTTATTTTATTTTCATATGTCAAACTGCATGTCAATTAGTGGACTGATTCAATGGAACCTTAAAAAGGCTTAAGAGGCACAGAAAAAGCAATAGTACATACCTAAAAAGCCTAGAAACTCTTCGGTATTCAACCCAAAAGGAATGTAGGCTTTAAATGACGCCCAACACTATACAAGCCTGGAAATGTATTCTACAATTAAAAAGGCCATGGCCCAAAGCAAGTCCAAAATCGACATCCACTCCATTTTTACGGAATTAAAATCAAATTTGTTTCTCTAGACTTTAGGGAGCATCAGCGACTCAAATCGAGGCATGCACCATCCACGTAGCATAATTTGATTTAGATTTAGGGAGTGAGTTTTAAAATTTAAATATTATAAATGAAATTATACCATAGAAATGGTTTATGATGTAAAGACCTCCTATTAACACTACTCGTTTGGCAAAACCAAACTTCTCTCTAAATTTTATAGGATATTTATTCATTCAAAGATATTTTCATCACTGCCAACTTTCTATGAAAACTCATCATCTTATCTGAGGATGAAACAGACTTCCTAAATCCCCGTCAGAAAATTTCCACGTGTGTAGTGTGTACCACTTTCGGATCTTACTTACGACGTGTCTAGTCTCGAGTTAAGGTTATAAGGATGATTGCGATGGTGACTAGAAGAGAACAGCAGTATCAATAAATAAATAAATAATTCTGCTCTCGCACTGCCAAAACCCCACGGCTCCATCCAACATGGATTCTGGCACGAGGTTGATTAACATGTTTTCTTTAAGTATAAATAGGATTTTGTGTAGTTATTTTGAAAAAAAAATATGATCTATTGTTAAAAAAAATTAAATTTTTTTTTTATATACGTAAGTCTTATATATATTCATTATTTTTAAAGTGATTGTACCGTACTTATAACTTTACGATTGTAACTATCATTTACCTTTCTTAAGTGGACAAACTATTCGTACTCTTTTCATTAATAATAAAAAAAAAAAAAACAGAATTTCTAGCACCAAGTTTTATCCAGTTGTTTAACATATATAAGCAGCTTATTAGTTGTATAGATATTTTCTTACTTGTATTAAAACAGACACGTGTCTTTCTTTCATATGTTGACTCAACAGAGTCATATAAATACTTGTAACAGTGCATATATGAGGCAGGTTAATGAAAACAGAGTATTCCATTCGGTTTCTTCTCGAAACCTCTCATCTCTTGCTCAAATTGTTTCTTTGTTTTTGATTGTTTATGGAAACTTACGTTTTATCATGGTATCAGACGGTATTCCGTTTGTAATCCCACACCTTCCGCCATTCTTCATCAATTTTCTTTCAAGATCTTGATTTCTCCACAAATCTTGAGTTAGGGTTTCAATGTCAGAATCCGATTCTCATTCCAAGAATCCTTGTGATGATTCTTCCACTCCTTGTTTTCTTCATCATGGAGAGAATCCAAGAGCTATACTTGTTACACAACCTCTTACAAGAGATAATTTTCATACTTGGAGGGGGTCCATGTCCATGGCAATTAGCGCGAAGAACAAAACTACTTTCGTCAACGGCAGTCTTCAACGGCCAACAGATAGTGATCCTTCCTTGGCCGCTTGGATTTGTTGCAACGATATGGTAATTTCTTGGCTCGCTAACTCTCTTTCTCCTGAAATCTCATCCACGATATTATTCATGAACACCGCTACCGATATATGAAAAGAATTGCATATGAAATTTGCTCAGAGTAATCGACCTAGGATTTTTCAATTAAGGAAAGATCTATTTGGTCTTACACAAGACAATCATTCGGTCAGTGTCTATTACTCTCAATTGAAGGGGTTTTGGGACGAACTATCCATTCTTAAGCTATTAGGGGTATGTCATTGTAAAACAATGTGTTTCTGTACCGCTACCAAGGCTTATCTTGAAAATCAACAACAGGAATACGTCCTTCAATTTTTAATGAGGCTAAGTGATAGCTATTCTCAGTTTAGAGGACAAATTCTCTTAATGGAACAATTTCAATCAATTAGTAAAACTTTTCCTCTAGCTTTACAAGAAGAGAAGCAGCGAGGTGTCTCTCTGAGTAGTACACAAAGTCTCAACACCTCCACTGCCTTATTTACTAAGGCCAGTGTTCCATCTTTCAAGGCTAGTGGTAAGCCTTCTTCCACTCAAAAAGAGAGTGATTTGTAGTCACTGTGGTTACAATGGCCACACTGTGGATAAGTGCTTCAAAATTCATGGCTATCCACCTAATTGGAAGTCTACCAAGGCAAAGATTCCTTCCTCTGGGGCTGCGAATCAAGTTAGTTCTTCTGGTTTGGATATTAGTTCAATTGATCCTACACATATTTCGGCTATACAGCCGCAATGTCAACAGCTGCTAAATTCTCTTCAATGCACCTTAGATTTTAAACCTGTAGTACACCAGTCTATTTTTCTCCAATCAACAGTTAATCAGGCTGGTCTACTACCAACACCTATTTCAAACATAAAAAACAATGTTAATCTGTCAGGTAAAGTTTTTTCCCTCATTTCTCGAGTTTGGATTATTGATAGTGGAGCCACCGACCATTTGGTATGCTCTACTTCCTTTCTTACCTTTATTTCTTCAACAATCAACCATTCGGTAAAGCTTCCTAATGGAGCTATTGCACATGTAACTCATATAGGTAATGTGCATCTTCAGATTTTTTAATACTCAGAAATGTACTTTGTGTCCCTGTTTTCTCTTTTAATTTGATCTCAGTACATCGTCTTATTCTGGACTCATCTTGTTCTTTCTTATTTTTTCCTAATTTTTGTCTAATGCAGGACCTACACTGGAAGATGATTAGGAAGGGTGAGCTGAAAGCTGGTCTTTATTACCTATTGCAAGATGATTTGGCTAACTCAACTCTGGATGTTTAGTCTTCTGGCTTGCAATCTAAAACAACTTCTGTTAATTTTTCTTCCACTGATTTGTGGCATTTTAGGCTAGGTCACATTTCTTTTAATAGATTACTTCATCTCAATAAAACTGTTACTGCCATAAAACTTTCTAGTGTACATCAATCTCCTTGTACAATTTGTCCATTGGCAAGGCAACATGACTTACTTTTCCTTCAAGTCAAAGTGTATCTCATTTTTCTTTTGAACTAATACATTGTGAGATATGGGGTCCTTTTTCTATATCTTCTATTGATGGTTCTAGATATTTTCTAACCATTGTGGATGATTATTCTAAATGTACATGGGTTTATCTCATGCATCATAAAAGCCAAACAAGGCATTTCCTGATTTCTTTCTTTGCCTTGACAGAAAATCGATTCAAAACAAAAATCAAAACTATTCGATCTGACAATGGACTTGAGTTCCATATGTCTGAATTTTATGCTTCTAAAGGTGTCATACATCAAAAGACTTGTGTAGAAACTCCACAACAAAATGGGGTTGTGGAATGAAAACATCAACATTTATTAAATGTAGCTTGATCTTTAAGATTTCAAGTATCTCTACCTCTTAAGTTTTGGGGTGAATGCATTTTAGCAAATACTTATTTAATAAATAGAACTCCTACACCGCTTCTCTCCAATAAATCTCCATATGATGTGTTATTCTCCAAATCTCATTCTTATTCTCATTTACGGGTCTTTGGTTGTTTGTGTTTTGCTTCTACCATATCTAACCAAAGACATAAGTTTGATCATCATGCCAAGAAATGTATATTTCTTGGCTATCCTTTTGGTATCAAGGGATATAAAATTTTTGATCTTGATACTAATTCCCTGTTTATCTCTAGAGATGTGGTATTTCATAAAAATATTTCTCTTTTTAATTCCTCTCTTACCAACATTCATTCTCAGTCACATCAATCTCATGTTTTGCCACATCCTATCACTGAAATTGTGCCTGATCATATATCTGGTACATATGCCAAATTTGATTCTACACAATCTAGTTCTCCTACTGACTGTTCCCATTTTAGATTCTCCCATTATTTCTATAGAATCTGCTTCATCTCAAGAAATTGTTTCCTTTCATGAATCTGCTTAATCTCAAGAAGCCGGTCCATCCCAAGAAGCTGTTTCCTTTCATGAAAATTCTTCTCCTATTCAAAGACAATCATCCAGGGTTCGTAGGCAGCCCTTTTACTTGCAAGATTACCATTGTAGACTAGCTAATGTTCATGCTTTTCCTACTTCATCCAGTGCAGCCCCTGGTAAGACAATTTCAATTCCTTATTCTCTTGATTCAGTTTTATCCTATCATAAAATTTACTCTTCTTATAAATCTTTGATTTTCTCTATTTCTTCTCATCTTAAACTAAAAACCTTTAAGCAAGCTGTCCAACATGCTCATTGGCATGATGCCATGGCTGTTGAGATCAAAGGTTTAGAAGATAATTGTATTTGGTCCCTTACCTCTTTACTTGATGGAAAGCGACCTATAGGCTATAAATGGGTATACAAAATCAAGTATAAATATGATGGTAGCATTGAAAGGTATAAGGCAAGACTAGTAGCTAAAGGCTACACACAAATTGAAGGTCTTGACTTTCAAGAGACATTTTCTCCCGTTGTAAAGCTTGTGAGTGTTCGCTGTATTTTGGTTGTTGCTACTTCCCGAACTGGTTTTTATACCAGTTACATGTTAATAATGCTTTCCTCCATGGAGACTTAGATGAAGAAGTCTACATGGAGGTTCCTCCCGGTTTTTCTAAACAAGGGGAGCATGGTGTTTGTAAGCTGAATAAGTCATTGTATGGCCTTCGACAAGCATCTCGATAATGGTTTGCCAAATTGTCTTCAGCTTTACTTTCTTATGGATTTGTTCAATCCCAAGCTGACGATTCTCTCTTCATTCTTCAAACTTCAGCCTCTTTTACTGCTCTTTTGATTTATGTTGATGACATAATTCTTGCTAGAGATAATTTGCAATCAATTTTGGATTTGAAGTTATTTCTTGATCAGAAAATCAAGATTAAAGATCTTGGTGAATTAAAGTTTATTTTAAGGCTGGAAATAACAAGATCAGCTAAAGGTATTGCTTTAAACCAAATAAAATATGCACTTGATATTCTGGAGGAGGCTGGTTTTCTCGAGTCTAAGCCCTTAAACTTTCCCATGCAACAAAATTTGAGATTCAGTAAGGATAAGGGTCTTATTTTGCAAGATGCATCTCTTTATCGAAGACTTATAGGTCGTTTGATATACTTAACTATCACTCGACCTGATTTAGCCTATTCTATGCAAGTGCTTAGTCAGTTTATAGATAAACCGAGACAGTCTTAGGTATATCAAATCACTCGACCTGATTTTCAACACACTCTTTGCTTCATTTGAAGTGCTTTACTGATTTGGATTGGGCAGGATACCTGATTCACGTCGATTAGTAACTGGTTATTGTGTTTTCTTGGGAGATTCACTTAAAATTCAAAAAACAACCAACTGTTTCTCGTTCAATAGCAGAAGCGGAATACAGGGCAATGGCATCAGCTACATGTGAATTGAGTTGGCTTCTCTCTTTACTTGTTGATTTGTGTATTTCTCACCCACAACCTGCATTACTATTTTGTAATAATAAGGCAGCTCTCCACATTGTTTTAAATCCAATCTTCCGTGAAAGAACGAAGCACATTGAGATAGATTGTCACCTGGTTCGTGAAAAATTACAAGCCAGCACTATTAAAACTCTTCATATTCCGAGTTCACATCGGCTTAGTGATATTCTTACTAAGCCTCTAGGAGCAGTTCAATTTAATTTTCTGCTTTTCAAGATGGGTGTAATTGATTTATACACTCCATCTTGAGAGAGAGTATTAGTTGTACAAATGTTTTCTTACTTGTATTAAAACAGACATGTGTCTTTCTTTCATATGTTGACTCAACAGAGTCATATAAATACTTGTAACAGTGCAAATATGAGGCAGGTTTATGAAAACAGGGTATTCGATTTAGTTTCTTCCCGAAACTTCTCGTCTCTTGCTCAAATTGTTTCTCTGTTCTTGATTGTTCATGGAAATTTACGTTTTATCACAGTTCCAAGACATTTTTATATTTTGATATTTTAAAAATTTTGATGAAAATTGTTTGCTAAAAATTTAAAATCAATAAGCTTTAACGTTAAGAACCCTTTCAAAAAAAAAAAAAAACATTAAGAACAATATGGTATAACAAAAAGGAATTTTATGTATGTAAGTTTTTAATGATTTTTACATTACACCTTTTTATCCGTAAGCGATTATTCATTCGTTAACGTTAAGGCGTATTATTTTATACGAAGACAATTACAAAAAAAACGTTATAATCTGATGTGTTTTACAGTGATGTTAGATTGTAATATATATATATATATATATTAAATAAATGAATGTAACATACCACATATGATCATCATATGAACTGTTCAAGTATTTTTTATCATTCTCTTTGGACTTCATTTTAATGAACATGCCCTAACATTATTTAAAAAAAAAAAACCTAAAAATTGGAAGAACGAAATATTCGGACTTTTATTTTGGAATCATGAAATTATGTAATTGGATTAATCTTGCAAGATAAATAAGAGAAACAAGAATATATATATATATATATGCCATTATATTGGGCCATTGTAATTTGTACACATTCTTCTGGACCATTTTCTATACTGTTCTGTCATGTAGAGCTGTAAGCATAAAATTTACAAAAATGATAGAATTAAATACTAGAATTAATGATAGTTTGGAGGTGAGGATTACTCCAAAACTGCAGTAGTGTGTCTGAGGTTGCGTCCATAGGGAGGGGGACCTCAGGTCCTTATCTCTTAAGAATATTTTTTTTGTTTTTTAATTTAACTTCTTTTTCTTATAGAAAATAATTCATTTCATTCTAAAAAATAAAAATTATATATGTGATCCATAAAATAAGAAAGATATTAATTACAAATCAAATTATTCAATTATTTGAATATCTCTGCGCATAAATTCTTTTATAACAAACATTATCTAAAACCTCTAAAAACTCTCTCTCGACAAAATTAGAAATTTGTCGGAGGTAGAGAGCATGCAAACCCCTATCCTCTAAAAGAGAAAAATGAGTAAAACAACCTCATCCTCTCAAAAGAGGAGAGGAGAAAATCACTTATTTTTTTTTTTAAGAATGAGAGGGATAACACCTATATCTTTTTAAAAGAAGAGAGGGCAATCAAATTAAAGAAATATCTTTAAAAGATATTATTTTCTCCAATTTAAAAAATATATATCATATATCATATATGATGTGTAAAGAGTTAAGCTCTACTAAAATTATATCTTTTAATATTTATTCTAATTTGATTTATTGCCTTGAGAGAATAGACGTGGGAGATATCATTATTCAGCACTAAAGTTGGAGCATGGCCAGGTGCATACAAGAAATGAACAATCATGTCAGAAATAAATGAGAGAGGCCAAGGAGTGCACCTAGCAAGTCGCCATTGGCCTTGTTCTTTAAAGATGTGGGATCAATGGTACGAACTTGAAGACAAGACTGTTTTCCCCGCGTGTAAATTTAAAACACTGTCGTAATCTTAATTTTCTGTGGTATCAAGCAAGCTAAGGATTCGAGCACCATCATGCTTAAAAATTAAAAATAAAAATCTGGACCATAATGGAAAGGGAGTTGCGGAGAAAACAACATTAATAATAAATAGCGCTCTCCCACCACACCCTACCCCACCCCACTTGTTATTTCACATTGGATTTCCCATCCAACATTATATTGGCACGTGTTTGATTAGCATGTTTCCATAACTGGACAAATTAACCATTTAAGCTATTTTCCATTATTTTTCTTTTTATTTTCATCAAACTGACAAATAACATTAATTTTCAGCACCATGCATGCATGTTTTGTCTTGTTCATAATTTTTAGAATCTTTCTTCTAATCATGTGTTCTACCCGTAGACCCATTTACATACGGAGGATGTTAAGATTCTTATTTTGAGATTCCTATTGCATTCTAGATAAAAAATTTTAGTATTTTTTACATGATTTTTAAGTATATTTTTTTTTTTATGACTTTTTTAATGTCTTAATATATTTTTTAAAAATAAAAAAAGAAAATTATAATATTATTTAAAAATATTTACTTACAAATTCTATAAAAAAAATTATAAGAAATTCGGTCGGATGCAAAAAAATTTCAAAATAAAGATTCCTAACATTTTATTTCACATATATAGATTTTTAATGCCTTTACATGGAGAGTGAGAGACCCTCTTTATTACCAAAAAAAAAAAAACTGAAAATACAATCCATTATTTCCAGCTCTTAATTACCTCGACATGACAGCCGCTGGTGAGATTTATCCACACCAAGGTTTTAATTATTTCGGTCATTACCGATCAAAATATTAAATTTTAGCCGATACCAAACTTTAAATTTTGGCAAACATCTATTTTTTTAAGTGGTTTCTCTAAGTAGATTTATATCTCTTTTTTTGTATATATAAATAAAAATTATCTTTTTATAATTTATATTTTGTATATCTATATATAAATATATATAATTTATTAATATACAAATTATTCTAAAACGCTACACAAAATAATACTAGTATTAAAATATTTCGTTTTAATGTTTTGACTGATATGTCCATCAATACGATATTCAAAACATTAATTCATACACATACTTGATTAATTATTATAGAGGTCTGGAATACAATCTTATAATGTTTTCATTCTATTATAGGCAATATATAGCATGATAATTAAAATTGATATATATATATATAAGCAATATTTATTAAATAATATATTGTAATAGGCTAGAAGTACGACGTCATTTATACATATTCTAATATAACAATAATATGTTGGTATGTCTTTATAACAAAACTTAGTCCAAGGGATTTGTAAATATGTTAAGTGAATTCTAAGTTAATTTTGGAACAAAAATTGCAAAGATAGTAACGTTGTTAGATCTGATCATGAGATCAACCTAGTCGAAGTACTAAAACGGCCACACTTTTGATTCCAACATCAAATTAAGGAAAGCTAGCTAATTTGTGGCATTAGAGAGTTGAGTCGAAGTTCAATAATTTCATATTTTGTGAAGAGAAAATATTCGGACTGATGACACCTTCAACTAAGATTTATTGGAAGCCAATAAAAACTTGTCATGTTGGATTAATGAGGAGGGTGCACCAGGCTGAAAAGCAGAGGATCTTGTCATTTTTTCCCCCAACCCACAAAAATCTCATTCCACTAGTCTGCTCTCTCTCTCCCTTTCCTCTCTCTTATGGAAAACCCTAACTCTTTCTCGCATGTATCTCTCTCTCTCTCTCTCTCTCTAAATTTGGTTCCCGTTGTTGAGATACTAGTTCAAATGCTTCGTATTATTCTAATTTAATTATACAACAATGATCAGTCTATCACAAAAAATCTTTTTTCTCGCTCGACCAAATAAACCCAGTTGTTATTTTGGAGAACCAAACCCATTTAACCACCAATCAGTCTGTCACAGACGAAAGCGTAAGAGAAGAAAGTGATTCAGATACTTGCCTGGGTAGATATGTGTATGTTCATAATCTGCCAAGCCGATTTAACCATGGTTTGCTCAAGAATTGCCAGTCTCTTACCAGAGGAACCAACTCCAACATGTGCCCCTATCGAGAAAACTTAAGTCTTGGTACCACATTGTCTAGTTTGTTTTGAGAGATTGAAATCAAAAATTTAAAATATATCAAAATTAATTATTATATTTTTTAAAATTTTTATATAAAATATAATAAAAAAAATTAACTTTTTTAAATTCTCTTATTACTTTTTCAGATTTTTATACAAAATTAATATTAAAAAAAATTTTACAATAATATTTTTTTTTATCTCATCTCATCTTAAAATCAAACATAACCTTGATTAATTGCCATTAGCCTTTCGCTTGGAGCTTTCTCTTTGTACCATTTTTTGGATTTACCGCACATATCCAATTTCTTACGCTTTTTTCTTGAATATTCTGAACCAAATTTGAAATGATTTTTGTATTTTTTTTCTTGTAATCACCACCGTTATTTCCCTAGCAGAACACTTTTCTGAACTCACGATTACTCAAATAGACATTACAAAATGCGAATCTGATGCCTCGGAGCTTCTCGATTGGTAGAAATTTTTATAGCCCCAGTTTCGAAGTTTTGGGACTGGTGATGTGCAGTGCCGGTGATGGCTTCTATCGAGAGAGAGAGAGAGAGATGAGAGAGATATCGGGTTTTGGAAATCCGAATTTTGTGCATTTTCTCAAACTTAGGGATTTCATTACGCGGTTATTTGCCATTGGTTTCCTACAAACAAGATTTATAGGTATCCCCTGTCCAAAGAGTTTCCTTTTTGTAAAAATCTTCAATTTTCAACGTTTACATATCAATACAACTCAATGTTGACTTGAGCGAAAAATAAGTAAAATGTTCACTTTTTTAATTTTTAAAAAGAGACGAGACCACAAGTTCATGGATGATCACCCCAATTTTATTAATCACTATCACTTATAGTGGATGAATACCGTGATAACAAGCAGAACACATAAAATTTATAGATAGCCATTAAAAACCATCTCATGCATCCAAACCAATAAAATCAATAAAAAAAACAATCAATACAATAATCCAAATAAACCAATCTAAACATGCCTATATGGAATCAAAACGAAATAAATAAAAATCATGCATAAAAACTAAATACGAAAGAATGGAAGTCCCAACTTATTCACTCGAATAATGCCTTTCATGAGCTGTGGTAGATGATGGTGTCCTTCATAGCTCACATTGCTTTCCATCTCACCTTGTCTAGATGGAAACTCAGACGCTTGATAACCTTCACAGTATTGATGAACCACAACGAAATCCATCCCCTTAAGCTCCACACATAAATCACCCAAAAATTCTAAAGGAACCACAAAGTGCACCTACCATTTTCAAAATTAGTCAACTACAATTCGAGAGTCGATCTCAATATTCAAATTAAAACAATGTAATCTTTTGCACAACTGAATTCTTTCTAATATTGCCTTTAATTTAGCCCCATTGTTAGTACTAATACCAAAGTGACCTAAAAAAGCCCCCTTAATCATGCTTTCCTTATCGTGAATAATTCCCCCACCTCTTGAGCTGCCTGAATTACCACGACAACTTCCATCACAATTTAATATCATCCAACCTGCAAGTGATTTAGACCATGCTACTAGCTTTTGCCGTCTCACGCTATTACTTGGAATCTCCAGCTGAAACTCTTCTAGAAACTATAAGTCCTGCATGGATAAAAGGCGGATTGAACTAAGTTCTCCAGCAAGCAACTTAATCCAAAACCGAACAACCCTTCATACTTAATCAACACTTTCTCGCACACATTCCATTCTCGCCTTTGTATCTTCTTTTCCATAGACTCAAAGTGACGATAAGGAATTAAACCTATGTTAGCATATATTTTATTAAAGATTTTTTCGCATATTGAAACCAAGTTGATACCCTTGTCTTCCATAGCAAATGTTTCATACACGAAACCCCCAAAGCAGCACTTAAATGTACCCAAACATCTGAGGCCACTTCTCCTAAAGATAAAATATGATCAATAACTTCCAGACATTTTTTAGCACAACAATCACACGCTAATGGTAGAGAAATTCCTTTATTCTTCACCATCTCATCCATAGCAAGACAATTGAACCAAGATTTCCAGAGACAAATGGACATACGTTTAGGCAACAAACGATGCCAAAACCATTCTTGCCAAGGCAATAACTCACCCTTTCTCCTCACCACCTCCCAAGCTATAGCTATCGAAAAAGTGCCATCAAATGAAAGTTTCATATAAACACATCCGGCCCTTTTATGCCAATTGGCCTACTCTGTAAAATTTTGGTTGTGGCTTCAACACCAACCAAATCTAGCAACAAGTCAAAGTTCCAGACATTATTCAATCAGCGTTCCTTAAGGTAAAATGTTAACTTGTTATTTGGTCGAGCAAAAATTGTTGAAGTGACCATGTTAGGTGAATTTGAAATCTCTAATAAGTTCATTTTACCTAACGTGTATAAAAATAAGGATGCACAAATTTTGAGAGCATAAAAGCATACAATCTTAAGTTGTTTAGGAAAATTTTCATTGGAACACTTTGAGTCTTCGAGATACTTGCTCTTGGATTTTTTTTCATATTAGACTACAAAAAAGTCTACAGCCACTAGAGTTCCGAGTTGAAGTGGAAGGGGATCTTCATGAAGATGATCCTTACATGTGAAAAAGGACCAAAGGTTTTCAAGCCATTGTTGAGTTGTACATAAGAAGGACCTTATCACATGTCCTAAGTTTTACATTATGGATACCTTTTGGTTGTCAAACCTCGAAGTGGTTTTAGTATCTTATAAAAAGCTTTTTGAGTAGGTTTCTACTTTGTTACTAAATTTTTGCATTGATTTTTTTTTTCTATTTTATTATCCCACGGAGGTGATTCTAACTGCAATGGAGTAGTCAAAAGCCCACAATGGTGATTCGGACGTCGGTACGGTATACGTATGTACATTCATAATAGTAAGCGGTAAATGAAATCCAACTAAGAAATGAGACATACGAATTTATGTGGTCCGACATAAGCCTATGTCTGTGGGATATTTCGATGGAAAATCCATTATAATAGACGTATTTTAAAATCTCTGATAATAGCTCATATCTTACAGTATAATGGAGATCGATGACCCCTTTTGCTTAGAGAAAATAAAATCTTGAGAATATCTCAAGACAAAAAAGACAGTTTTTCATAATCTCTCTCTTGTTATAAAACTAAAAAGAAAACTAATACTATTGCAATAGAAATATAAAAGAAACTCTTAAGAACTGAAACTTTCTTTCTCTCTCTATATTTTCTTATGAATTTCATTACAACTGAAGCCCATATTTATAGGCGTTGAAATTACTATGCAAGTTACTATGCAAGTCACTATGCAAGTCACTATGCAGATTTTAAAATAATAGTGGTGGGGTCATTCACATAATTTTAGTGGTGGGACAGGGGGCGGCTGCCGTTTCGTTCGTTCATTACAATTCATAACACTCCCCCTTGAATGACCACCCATAAAGAATCTGCCTCGTTAAAACCTTGCCAAGGAAAAACCCAGTGGGAAGAAAAACCAATGGCGAAGGAAAAAGAGTACAGTCTTCTTATGTATCCACAAGTGCTTTAAGATTGCCTCATTAAAACCTTGCAAAGGAAAACCCAGTGGGATAAAATCTTAGCGAAGGAAAAAGAGTACAATCAACACAAGTCTTCAGGACTTTTACTCCCCCTGGAGCATGACGATAGATTTTTGAGTCTTCACATTTTAATATTCTGCACAATTTTCTTGAATGTCGCAGTTGGTGATGCATTCGTGAATAAATCTGCCAGATTATCACTTGATCGTATCTTTGATATATCCTCCTTTGATTTGAGTGATACAAGCAGCATTATCTTCGTATAAAATTGTTGAGCTATCAAAATACCACACTTTTCTTGGATATGTTGAGTCATTGATCTCAGCCAAATATATTCTCGACTTGTTTCATGAATTGCAATAATCTCTGAGTGATTTGAAGATGAAAAATAATATCTGGTTGACAGACTTAATAGAAATCTGATACCTGCAGTAATACTTAAACTCCCCCTGATAATATGCGTTAGTGTTTCAAGTAATAAGCAAATATGATTTCGGTATATATAACAAGCTAAGAATTCAAACACGATCTCCAACTAAATAATGCATTAGAGAGAGTATGATAATATTTTCATCTAAAATTTTTTTTCCCCTCATTCGGCGTTATTAGGGAGAACTTGTTTATATACGGTGGAAATAACATTGGAAACCGTCTATGTATGCTAAAAGCTGTAAAAGCTTTGAGATTTAATATTATCGGTTCGGCGGAAAATCAAATCCGCTTGACATTGTGGACAAACGAGATCTTGAAGAGATTTGAAGGCTTCGGGTTGTTGTTTAAATATAACCAATTTTACCATTGGTTTACTCCAGCAAAAAGATCTTGCATTCCTCATAGATTCAGTTGTTGTTCATCCAGAACGATATTATGTCTGATAGAAATTCTAATGTCCCAGATTTAAACCACGAACCTTTTATACCTCAACCACTTATATTTTCTCCTGAGGCTGTAAACACCATGATAGGAGCAGAGATATATCTTTCTAGTAAATCTGATCCTGAAATTGTTGCAGCATCAAGAACCCTCAGTGCTCAATATGCTGCATCTCTTACAACCATGTCTCAGAGGCTATTGGCGAGAACGAGTGAGGTTGATCATCTTAAAACTCAAATATCTGAGTTGCATCAAACGCTTGCAACTAAAGATAGTAAAAATAAAGATTTAAGACAAGAAAACAAGGAGCTGAAGAAACTTGTAGATTGGTATTCTCGTGACCTGAAAACACGAGTAGAAGAGCTGGAACGAGAGAGAGCTCAGATACAAAGTCAACAACAGCAGCTAACGGCAGAGGTTCAGCGTTTACAAGAAAATAGGGATAGCTGTAATTAATCTCGCTGGCTTTTGAAATTATGCATCCAGCATATCTTGTAAAGTGAGATTTGAAGAAATGATGCTTTGTCTTGTTCTTATTTCCATTTCTATAAGAACCGTCTTTAGCTTCATTTAGTACGCATCAAATCTTCTTCTCATATCTATAATTCATCTATATTTGTATTCTTATTCTACAAATTTCCAATGGCTCATCAATTTCCTTTTACTATTTCTCATGATCAACATATGAGGTATCCTTCGCCTCAATTACAAGTTGTTCCTGCATCTTCCGCAGGTGCCATGTTGCAGCAAGCAAATGATCTGGCTAATAAGTCAGATCGTGAAGCTGTTTATGAGCTGGTGACTCTTGGCACCAGATACTCCTCCTCTATTGTCGGATTTTCCAACCGATTACAATCCAAAAATCGTGAGATTGAGGAGCTTAACGAGAAGGTTTTCGTACTTCAACGACTTATTCAAGAGTCTGACAGAAAAATTACAGACTTAAAGCAAGAGAATAAGGATTTAAAATCCTTACTTGCCTCTTCATTTCGACTGCCTAATCCTTTAGATAAGGATGGTATGTTGCTTTATGAAGAGCAAATGCATTTGAGAGATGAGGCTAGAAGTCTCAAATTCTTGTAACTCATCTATCAATTGAATAATAAAATCTTTCCTTTTCAAATGCATTCCTTGAATTTATAGTAGCCCTTGTAATCTCTTCAGGAGTTCTAACAAGGTAAATCATCAACGTAAACTGGAATAATGGCAAATCCGGATTCTGATAAACATATGGGCATATAGGATTATTCTTAAATCCTTCTTTCAATAGATACTCGTTGATTCAATTATACCGCATGCGTCCGGATTGCTTTAACCCATATAAAGATCTCTGAAGTTTTATAAAGTACATACTCCTAAATGTACTTGGATTAAATGCTTCAAGTATCGTATATCTTTATATATGTAATGATCTAATGATCCTTATAAATATGCAGGGACCACATTCATTAACTGCATATCTAATCCTTTTGTAATAACCAAATCGATTAAAAATATGAATATGATTGCATTCATACCAAGGAAATATGTTTCCTCATAACTATTCTCGGGTTTCTACAGGAAACCTTGTGCGACAAATTATACCGCACAATTTCATTTTGCATTACGCTTTCGTATAAATACTCATTTATATCTGACAGATATTACACCCTTTGGTGTTTGGACAACAGGTCCAAATGCATCTCGCTTCACTAGCGAGTTTAATTCAGTTTTAATAACTGCTTTCCATTTTGGCCAATCATTTCTACGTCGACATTCTTCGACGGATTTTGGCTCACTTTCTTCATTACTTCTGCTAATGTCACGTGTTATCATATATGTTGTCGACAACAGTTTTATTTCTATTCATAAATTTTCCAGTACTCATGAAATGTATTGAGATCTCATTGTTCCTCTTCAGGGGAAAACATTTCATGAAACACCTCTATAGGAGGTTCCTCTTCAGGAGGTTTATACTCTTCAGGAGTTTTCTCTTCAGGAGTTACACTCTTCAGGAGTTACCTCTTCAGGAGTTACACTCTTCGGGAGTTACCTCTTCAGGAGGTTTCCTCTTCAGGAGGTTTCCTCTTCAGGAGGATTATATTTTATACAGAAAATACGGTCTCTTCATGAGCACCGATTTTTATTTTTCTTGTGCACCAATAGGTCTTCAACGCTTCAGGTGTATCTTAGACTCATTTATTGCTGTTTTAACAACTCGTCCTTCAGGGACTTCAATTCTTGTTTAAGCATTAACAGCAGTAATATATGATTTTACAACACATTTAGTGTCAGTAAATACATTATGTAATTGATTTGCAACATTTTGCAGATAGATAATCCTCTGAACTTCTGGTTCACATTTATTTGTAAGAGGATCAAATTTAAACAGGGCTTTATTATCCCAAGTAATTTCTTGTCGTGCTTCAGGCACCGATATTTCATTATTTCAAAACATGATGAAATATTAATAAGCTTATATATAAAAACTTAGTATAAGTAAATCAAGTGCTTGGCCGTACAACAGGTACGTGACTACTGTTAAGTCATATCACATCTATGACAAACATCTTCATTTTTTTATGAAGAATTATTCTGAGGGCCTTTACCCTTCTCTGAGTTGGATCACTTCTGGTGATACGATATATTTTTATCATTTTTAGTGTTGTCGCTTTTGGGACTAACACTTCTATAGTTTTTCTACCACGTCTACACCCTTAATTCCTTTGAAAGGATGCTCTGTTCACTTCTAGGAATAGTATAAATTCGATATTATTAATAGGACGTAACTGGTGTAACAAAAACTCATTATTTAGCTCAATCACTAGAAGACAAAACAAAAGTTCAGAATATTTGTTGAACTTTACTCTCGATATTGCTACTGTAGGAGCACATTCGAGGTATGAAAAATAATGTCTTCTTTTATATATCATCATCAGTGACATTTTCACTGCAAAATTTTAATATTGAGCTGATTTTAAAGAGTGTAGAATATTCAATACCACTCTTAAAATCTTGCAAGTTCAGGTGCAATAAATCACAATGATCTTTTGAGAGGATTATATCTTCTGGTGCTTATATCACTCTCTTAATTTATTTCACACAGTAAGATGATTTTTCATCATGAGATACACAGCACGGTCCTTCAGGGACACATGGTTTTCTTCTATGATTGTATCTTTCAAGTTCATCATCATATCCAAATAGATCTCATCAAGGATCCTGGATAAATAACATTTTTCAGAAATGTCAATAGTAATAAATCTCAATATTTGACATTATATTACAAAAATAAATCTGTGAATTTAAGAAATATATTCACATTATCATGAGAATAAAAATAAAATTTTATCAAGTAATATTCAGCAATATTACCTTTAATATTTATCTCAAGGACTGCAAATAATATATTGAAAAACTTACTTGAAGTAGAAGACCACTAGCTTCAGTATCGGTAGAACCTCGTGCTGATAACGTGTTATAAAACTAAAAAGAAAACTACTACTATTGCAATAGAAATATAAAAGAAACTCTTAAGAACTGAAACTTTCTTTCTCTCTCTATATTTTCTTATGAATTTCATTACAACTGAAGCCCATATTTATAGGCGTTGAAATTACTATGCAAGTTACTATGCAAGTCACTATGCAAGTCACTATACAGATTTTAAAATAATAGTGGTGGGGTCATTCACATAATTTTAGTGGTGGGATATAGGGCGGCTGCCGTTTCGTTCGTTCATTACAATTCATAACATCTCTCATATTATTAGATATCTGTCTGCTTTTGGTAGAAAGGCCCCCTTTTATTGAGGCCTAAGAGTAGTTGAGGAATGTCAATTTTATGTCACTTCAGCCTCTCCTTTTACGTATTTAGCCTCATTTTTCCAGCTGTGTTGCTTTGCCTTTGCCTTCATGTCCTTCTTTTCCTTTTTTTTTCCTCTAGTTTTGATGAGGATCACTCATTGAACTAGGCTTGACATGCTATTTTTGTCTTTTTACCCCGACATCATTTTATTATTGTTAATTAATTTAAATAATTAGAATGATAATATTGTGAGTGAGGTTTAAGAAAATAATAATAAATTGTGGAATAAAAAAAAAAAGGCAAAATATATATATATTTTATTGTCACTGTCAGTGTGATGCTTCTCTTGGGGGCCACGTATGGTCATTTCGGCTTCCTAAAGAAGGGGAAAGAAGTCGGATGAAGTATAGCGACAAGTGCAAAAACAACATACACATATCTCGTTCCCGAGCGTTGAACCCCCTCATGCTCCAACCCCACTACATACTTCTTTCTCATCACCTTCCTACATGCTAGCCTAAGACTAGGCATAATAGGGTAGTTTTGTAACTACCTACTCTATTGTAATAATTTAACTCTAAATTATTAACTCAATGGTAATTTTGTGAAAATGAAATTTATTCTTGCTGAAATTACAATATATTTGCAATGATTGGTTTGTGAAATTGGTCGAAAAAGAATTAATGTAGATATATCATCACCCTTCTTTTCTTATGTTTATTAATTAGTGATTTCCAACCAGTGTGTTATATAAGTTATTTTTCATCATTTCTTTTCTTGTCATCTTTTTTTTTTTTATCATTTCATGATATGATTTTTAAAATTTAAATAATGGATTCATAAGTGAAATATAATAAATACTATCCAATTATTTAATACTATATCGATCATGAGATAATAAAAATATAATAAAGATTAAAATGATGAGTAACATTACATTAAGTCAAATAGACAAATAAAAGAGGCTTAAAAACGTACGTATATATTTGCATAAGGGTCATGAGATGATCATCTCGGACACGATAAGTACATCAAATTATCTTGAATTAGTCGAATATATAAATATATACATTGTAAGACCAAATTAACTACTTCGAATTTGTCTACTTTAAATCGAGATATATAAGATGTCATATTCATGACTTTGTTATGTGACTAGATATTTTGTATTAATTAATGATTTATATTACATACAGTTATAAATTATACAAATATATCATATAATTATTTTACAAACGAGTAAAGTAAAGTTTATGCAAATGTAAATTTCATATTTATATATTTTATAAAATGATTGTGTTACTTATACGTTTAAGATTGCATTAACTATCCCTTCTCATTTTCGCTTTTGAGTAATAAGGTTTCCACCCATATGACAACTTTAAATAGCTACCACAACTTCGCGACTGAAAAAGCTTAACATTGTCGCTCTCTTTCAACAGTGCCTAACTACTTTTTCTAAGAACTTTTTTTTTCAAAAAAATAGTAATATGCAGCTGATCATGCGAAAAATATTATATATATATATATATATATATATGGGGGACGGCGCTGGGGGCGATTCTGCTGTCCCCAACGTCAAAAGCAGTCCAATATTTTTTGACAATAAATATAATAAAAAAAGTTTTAAAATATAATAAAATTAAAAAAAATACAATAAAAAATAAAATTAAGAAAACACAATAAAAACACAATAAAAAAATAAAATTAAGAAAACACAATAAAAAAATCTAATAAAAAAATAAAAAATATAATAAAAAATAAAATGAGGATGATTTTAAAGGAGATTCGGCTCTCAGCTGAACGAAGACGCCAATGGACCCATTTCGGATTTAAAACTGCCGAGAGAAGGTGGGAGGTCTCCGTCGCAGGGGTAAAGTCGTCGGAGCCAGCCGGTCCCGATGGCATGGGCGGTGTTGCCCACCGCCACTAGAGACGATAAGCTGCTTTTTATGAGGGTCGGCCTAACAGACCCTAATATATATATATATATATATATATATATATATATATGTGTATAATGAAATGGACCACATGACCTTTGAGGCACAACCATTCACAAGACGTGATTATTTGTTTTTTCACGGGCGTCCATAGCTAGTGTAATGCTACAAACACTAGAATTTTTTTTATTTATGATCTAAAAAAGGCTAACACATTATATATTAATATATATATATATATATATATATATATATATATAATTAGATTTCACACGAGTACGTATTAAATATTGTCGACACATAATGTGTATATCAACATTCAATATATATACATTCATTAAAGATCTTTGTAAGATCTATATAGTTTATTTGACATGGTAATATATTTAATTCAGACCAATTATGCACTGCTCCTTAATTATCGAGAAATGTTTTTGAGAAAGAAAATACTAGTTTGTCTACTAATTTTAATATCTCATATTGCATTTTAATTTTTTTTTATTTAATGATTAAGAAAATAATTATTACTATTTTTTCATATTTTTTAAAAACTTTTAAAATGATAAAAAAATGACAATAAAAAATAAAAATAAAAATAAATGAAAATGAGATTTTGGCCGTGCGATAAACTCAAACGATAAGGTCAAGCGGATTCAATAAAAAGAGGCATGCCATGAAGTAGGCGGACATCCTTTTCCTCGATCATATGATGTCGTATCGCATTCTTTTTATGTCTAAAATAAAGTAGCATATATATATATATATATATATATATATCATGCAGCATGCATGTAAGCGACACGTTAATGATTCAATTTAATTATTGATTCATGATTAACCAAAAGTTGATTGGTACAGAAGAATATTATTTTGGTTTTCTGCTGAATATACCCAACTCGATCATAAAATATATAATACACATGATGATATATATATATATGGATATTTTGTGAACAAAGAAAAAATAGTATATTTTTTGAGCTAATTAATTATTAAAATTAGTGTAAAACTTAGAAGAGAAGAAAGTTTTACAGAAGAGCAGCTACAGACGACCAAGTTGCATATACATACGTACATATATGGAGCCAGTTGCCAAACCGAGCCAACGACATAAACAACGAAACAATACCATCAGAGGCATGCCATGAACGGCGGTGGAACCTCCCCGTCCGGCCATGAGGCGTCTCCGGCGAACGACCACCCACACGAGTACTTCCAATGACACCCACTAACCATCAGCTCCGGCAATTCAATCTCACCCCAGAAATCTTCGCCGTCGGACCTGGAGTCGTGACCGCCGGCGCCCTTCTTCGCCACGGCCTGCGCCGCCTTCGCTGCAGCCTCCTGGATATCCCTGGCGGCGGAGGTGGACGGCCGCGGCAAGTGCTCGACGTCTTCCGGGAAATTGAGCTGCGCTTTACGGCCTTTCAAGCAGTATGCGGCGACGTCGTATGCCTTGGCTGCCATTTCTGGAGCGGGGAAAGAGCCTAGCCAAATGCGAGTCTTCTTGCGGGGCTCCCGGATCTCCGACACCCATTTTCCCCACCGTCGCTTCCGGACGCCGCGGAACACCGGATGGCGGGTGCCGCCGTTCGGTGACTCGGGTTTCCGGTGAGCTTGAGTGGTGGTTGTCAGGTCATCTCCCGTGAATGGTTGCTGCTTCATTTCCATTACAACCGTTGGCTCTCAGAGTTCGATGACATTTCTATATATACAAGCAAATTATAGCCAAATTATACGTAACAAGGACTAGGAGTGAGTCTGGAATTACGTATAAGCCCTTCTGTAAGAATTGGGGACTTGTTCACTCAGTTGTCCTTACTTTTTACTGTACATTTTAAAACTGGCTTTCACATTGTCGTACGTAAAAAGGTCGGACGAAAGGACAGAACATATATCCACGTGCACCAACATGGCGCGTGAGCAATGTGATATGTCACATGTGATGAAATAATGAATAAAATGAGGGTTTCTAACTTTTTGTGAGTCAGGAGAAATGATTGGTCATTTCAGGTCACCAGAACATTTCATGCTACTTTCTCATCCGGTACTTCTCGAGTATTGATTGCTTAGCTAGTTAGGATTGGAGAATAAGTTAAGCTTATTTTAATTTATTATTATATTTTTTTAAATTTTTATATAAAATATAATTTTTAATGTAATTTTTTTAAATTTCAATACATATTTTTTAATTTTTAATTTATTTTTTAAAAATTTTAAAATAATAATAATATTAAAAAATAAACTAAACTCATTTTAACTCATCTCATCTTTCAATCTAAACGAGGCTTAAAGTTCTCTGAGTTGATTCTTGAATTTGAAATATAATTTCTTACAATTGTTAAAAAAAAAAGGCTTGTGGTTTTTTGAAACAGCAAAAAAAAAAAATCTTACAATTGTTTGGTCTAAATAATTTCAAGCATTTTTTTAAGAGGGAAAGCGATCGATATTTATACATTGTTGGGTTTGCTCCTTTTAGAGTCTCACATCAGTAGAATTTGATGAGGGGGTAAGCCTATGTGGTTATAAAATGAGGCCTAGTCTCCTTAGTTAATTATACCAGTCAGAAATTTATTTAGTAACTTTTGATTTTAATAAAATTCATCTATTGTCATTTTTGTATGTAAAAGAAAGAGAGATGAAAGTTAGAGTTTTATTAGTGGGAAAAGTTTTTGTGTGTGTCGTTGGGGTAAGGAGAAAAATTGTGTGATTGTAACAATTTTTCACATAGTGTATTTTCTTCTTTGGGTCTGGTAGTTTTTCTCCTGTTTTAAAATTTTCTACGTAAATTCTTATTTTGTGTTATTTCTCTATTTTTTTTGGTATTCTATCAAAAGTAGATCCTGGTGGAGGGAATTTAGGAGGTCCATATTCCCAACATACATTACATTTTAAAACTGTTATATATATATTTTAGATAATACTATGTAAGTAATATTAGATATAAATTTTAAATAGATAAGCCTCATACATATTTTTTTTAAAATTTTTTACTAATAAACAATAATTTTTTTACACTTTTTAAAGTAGGATCTATATTTTTTTATTAGGATCTATTCCACTTGTTTGTTTAAAATTTGTACAAATTATTATTTTTTATATATATATAATTTTAGAGTGTGTAATTTTTAAGTAGAGAGATATTGGGGGCCGGTCGGGCTGCCCCTAACATCAAAAGCAGCCCAACGGCATTTGGGCTATATTTTTATGATAAATACAATAAAATAAAATAAAACACAATAAAAAATATAATACAAAAATACAAAAAAATATAATAAAAAAATAAAATAAAGAAAACATAATAAAAAATACAATAAAAAATAAAAACATAATAAAAAAATACAATAAAAAAATAAAATAGAGATGGATTTTAATGGGATTCGGCCTTGGGCCGAAGCCTGCTGCCTCTGTGGCTGTGGGCGACACCGCCCACCTCATCGGGACCGACGGATTTCGGCGAGCTCACCCCTTTGATGGCGACCTCCGGTGTGCCCCACGGAAGCTTAAATCCGAAATGGATCCGATATTATTTTTAATGGGGGATCGGCCCGATCGACTCCCAGTAAATATCTTTTAAATATTTCATTTAAAAAAATGAAAGTTATTATTAAAAAATAATTTAAGTATTTCATTTTTCAAAAAATGAGAATCATTATTAAAGAATTTGAAAATGATAACGAGGAGACTGTATATTTGGGCAAATATAATTTCTCGATGCCCTCTTCATGGAAAGTATGTTAGAGACGTCGAAATAGGAATCCTAGGGACGATGGTATATATACCGCATGCAATTTAAACAACCTGCATGTATCCTAAGCATTTTGTTATTATGGATTAGTTATCGTTGGAGACAGTAAGCGATAATTAGAAAGAAACGATCCAGGGAGAGACAACACATGGAGTGAGATGTGTCAAAAGTAACATGGTCGGTGGATTGAACGATGGAGAGAGATATCGAAGTGTTCAGTAGTGTCGATGATTGTTAATACATGTCAGAAATTATATTGGAAAATATAATTTATAATTTATAATTTAAATAATACATTTTATATTTTAAAAATTAGTTATTATTTGATAAACATATATCTAAAATACTTTTAAAATTAATTATAATAATTTTTTTTAAATATATAATTATTCGTATAATTTTTTTGATAAAACTTAAATTTAATATTTTTTTAAAAAGTTAACTTTCAACTTTTTTTTAATCGAATAAAATAACTTTTATAAAGTCATCAAATATATATATATTTTTTTCTTTAAAAGAGTTTCTAACTGCTTAAAAATATTTTTAAATTTTGAAACACAACTCCAAATAAGCTTTTAAATCATATTTGATAATGGAAGTCATTTTATTTTACTTATCTTATTATCAGACTTTTTTTTTAAGATTTCATACAATATTCTCATTATACATATCAAGATAATGCTATAAAAAAACAATAAATATGAAATTATTCTAATTTATGTGTTTTGGACTCGTGACTCACAGAGTTGTTGGAAATATAGACCTCTCAAATTTTTCCAACCAGGATCTACTTTTGATAGAATACCAAGAAAAATAGAGAAATAAACACAACACAAGAATTTACGTAGAAAATTCTAAAACCAGAAGAAAAACCACCATATTTAGAGAAGAAAATACACTATGTGAAAAATTAGTACAATCACATAATTTTTCTCCTCACCCCAACGACACCATCAAAAACTTATCCCACTAGTAAAACTCTAACTTTCACCTCTCTTCCTTTTACATACAAAAAGGGCAACAGAAGAATTTTACTAAAGTCAAAAGTTACTAAATAAGTTTCTGACTGGTATAATTAACTAAGGAGGTTAGGCCTCCTTTTATAACTAAATAGCATGCCCCCTTTTACAAATCCCACCAATGTGGGATTAAGAAAATGAGCAAAGCCAACAATCTCCACCTTGCAACTTTGACTGATCCCACAGCCACGCTCCACCGCAATGAGGATCTTTATAGCTTCCGCTATCATACTTTACCATAAAAGCATAACCACTCAGAATAAACCAATTCCAAGCATTTCACTTCGGCCTATGTTGAAAATAACCTTACTGAAAAATTATGGTGCAACTTTCACGTTTGGCTTTCTTGAAAGTTCATCAACCATCGACATGAATTTCCACTATACACCATGTATCAATGCCAAACCAATGCCCGTGTGCAAACTTGTGGAACAACTAACATTAACACATCCTCTATCATGGCAACTTTGAGATTAGCGACATGCCATGAGGATGTACATGTATCTTTTTAACAGATACTATCTTCTATAAAGAGAGACACGATGTTAGTATCATTGTCAGTATCCTCATTTACTGACTTGGAACCACTTGTCGAATTTGCTCCAACGCTTGTTGACAACTTTTCTTAACGTGCCCAGGTTGTCCACACCTCCAGCAAATTGCTGACTTCATGGGTTGGTCTGCTCTTGTGTAATTGATGGAATCAAAATATCCCTGATATGCATTTGCCACAAATCAAAATTGATTCTCCCATCAAATTTCTCTACTTCTATTCTTGACGTTACCTCAATGAATTTTACCGTAGAAATGAATAATACCCACTAAGTAAGTTTCCAGAAAAGATTGAAGGGTCACAACGGACACACTTAAAATTTTTAATTTCCTAGACAGAATTTTCTTAAACTGTACATATCCACACTACCACATTAAAGTTCCACCTCGCCAAAAGAACCTAGTGGCTCTGATACCACTTGTTGGGAATCTGGACCTCCTAAATTCCCCCCACCAGGATCTACTTTTGACAAAATACTAAGAAAAATAGAGAAATAAACACAATACAAGAATTTAAGTAGAAAACTCCAAAACTAGGAGAAAAACCACCAGACCCGGAGAAGAAAATACACTATGTAAAAAATTGTTACAATCACATAATTTTTCTTCTCACCCTAACGACACCATTAAAAACTTCTCCCATTAGTAAAATTTTAACTTTCACTTTTCTTTCTTTTACATACAAAAAGGACTACAGATGAATTTTACTAAAATCAAAAGTTACTAGATAAGTTTCTGATTGGTGTAATTAATTAAGGAGATTAAGCCTCCTTTTATAACTATATAGCATGCCCTGTTTTACAAATTCTATCGATGTGGGATTAAAAAAAGGAGTAAAGTCAACAAAAGTCGCACGCAGGATCACTTGCAACTTAAGAGAAATGAAGCTAATTGGGGTTCGAGGTTTTCAGTGACCAAATGAGTGAAGATAATAGAAATATATCTTGCAATTCTCTCATACGGCGTGAATGATATAAATAGAGTTTACGATGCTTCAAGTTGTTACGCGTACTCATTAATTTGAAAACTTTCGGATATTGGGATTTAGCTTATTTTTGAATGAGTTGATAACTTGATAGCCCTTTTTACAAAATAATTGATGAATATTATTTCATATAACATTATTATTAAAATCTAAAATATATATTAAGTTGTATATTTAAAATTTTATTTCTACATCTATGTTGCAAATTATTGAGATATAATTTTAATGTAGTTATGATTTAATTTTATGATATCTCATTCTTTTTTGAATTTACATAAATGAAGTGATATTGACACTTTTAAGATGTGTAAGCCCTCTCACTCTCTATAAAATAATAGGTAAATTTATGACTCATAAGAAAAAATTATTTTGTAATGATAGACCTCATATTTTTTAAATAGAGTGTGTAGAACTTGCACATCCTACGATTTTATTAAGTATTGTTTTTTATATAAATGCATCACACAGTAAAAATATTGGCTTCTCTCAACACAATTATTAGATTTATCATTGATTATTGAGCATATTAAAAAGCTCGATACTTCAAAAACTTTTTATTATTGAATAAAAATATATCTAAAATATTTTTAAAGTTAGTTATAATAATTTTTTAAAAATATACAATTATTTATAGAATTTTTTTTTTATAAAAGTTTTAATTTAGTGTTTTTTTTTATTTTTAAAAAAAATAGGCTTTTGATTTTTTTTAGATAATTAAATTATTTTTTATAAATTTATGAAATGTATCATTATTAATAAATTTTAAATAATTAAAAACGCTTTTTAAACTAAATTCAACACTAATCAGGCTCTCTAAGTTTATTAATTACTCTAATTTGTTAGTTTTTGTAATTTTCCATGTCCAGCATCGAAGTGTACATGATATTTGGTAGACGGAAGTGGAATGGTGAGCGTACGAACACAGTTTATTCGTGCGTGTCTCGTACAACCACGACAGGGCGAGTGAGAGTAGAGAGTAGAGAGTAGAGAGTAGAGAGTACACATAATATCAATTGTCTCTGTGTCCTTATTGGTGGCTCTTTCTACAAGACAACATGTCACAATACTAACCTCCTTAATCATTCAACCTCAACGGTCCGTTGCTTTTTTGGACGAGGTTCACGTGGTGGGCCGTAGCACGGGTTTTTGGTGATTTCTTTTCTTCCTATCCTCCTCGAGTTTCCAATTTTCCGAAAAAACAATTAAATAAAAATATTATAATTTGATTTTAATTTTGAACACCTCTGTCAATTTTTCTGAACCTGACATTGTTGGCTTTTATATCTTTATTGACGGTTTGACTTGGCCACAACCCCCATGTGTTAGAGATGCCCAATTCATCAAGGACATGTAATGGGCCATTACATGGACAGTGAGTTCGACAGTGACCTCAAATTTCTTAATAATGCCACCATCCTCTAACGGCTAACCAATCAAATTAACCTTTTGTTTCCCAATCATTAGTATGATTATTTAAAGTGTAATAAAAAATAAAACAAATTTACGTGATTTAAGATACTTGTTAAGAGAAATGTCACTAACATAATCATGTAAACTGATAATTTTATATGATATATTAAATTTATTTTATAATAAATATAATTTTGTAATTTAATATATTACATTAAATTATCTTAATTTATTTGCCTATTTTTATGAAATTTCTTTGTAATTAAAATACTTCTATTATATCTGTTATATAATTAGTTTATCTTTTTAATTTGTCTGAGCTTATATTGAGAGATGGAAAATGTTTTGGCCACAAATAAAATCACAAAAATAAATTTATAAATTGATATGATTTGATGTGATACATCAAATTATAAAATTACTTTTATTATAAAGTAGATCTAACAGATTGTATAAAGTCATATTAATTTATGAACTTTTCTTTATGTGATTTCTTTGTATCTGTAACAATTCTCTTGAAATATTTGGGTTGCTTATGATAATTATTCATTAACACGAAAGCTATGTCTTCGTTTTAATGATCACTAAATATTAAAACTAACAAAGGTTGTACCTTTGCAGCTTGCATGCCTAGCTCCATGCCACTGTATAGCAAAACGAGTGAATGATAATTAGTATCATATACTACTAAGTACTAGTCGTAGTTATGGTGTGCAATTCCTTAGCACACTCTTTTTTCAAAAAATGAATAAATACGTAATCTACATTAAAAAAAACTACAATTTCAATAATGGAATCAACCATTTTTAAAAATGGGTGTGCAGAACTGACACACTCTATAACTGTAACTAAGGGTATAACTGGCCAATTTGATCTAATTTTGATAAGATTTTGAGACCAAAGCGGTATACGATTTTTGCATTTTCAAAAATCGATCACTTACTAGTTATCCTTTTAAACCGATACTTTTGATTTTTTGATTTTGATAAAGTGTCAATTTATCAAAATGAACATGTTAAGAATTTACTAAAGCAAAAAATGTAACCAATATACTATATATATTTTATATTTAAAACTTATAATCAAATAAATTTATATATTTAAAATTAAAATCTTATGCTATAAATTATAATATAATATTATTTAATATATAACTATAATTATATTATATATAAAAGATATTATATATAAAAATATTGATTAATTAAAAAAATATAAATATGCGAATCGATTCGGTTCAGTATGGTCATGTTCGATCCCAAAATATGCAGAACCAGTTCGGGGTCGAATTTGGCAGGTTTTTAAAAGAAAAAAGCCGATTCAAACCGGACCGAATCCACTGGTCTGGGCCAATTTTTTAATTTACCGATTTATTTTTACAGTCTTAACTGTATCTAATATTATTCATATTTAATACCCTCTAAAAAAAAAACACTTCCAATACTAACTCCATTTATGTATATATAGAAGCTCAATATGTAACCCTCATAAGTCATTAAACCAATTATAATAGATATAGAAAAAAACTTATTCAATCAGCAATGAATTAATGTCCAGCAGCTTGAATGCTAAAGAGAGATGAAAAATCATAAGAAATGAGATTTACACAACGACTTCTTCTCTCATATTAATGTCAACCCACAACTCTATGTTCATTGTGATTGTAAGAAATGGACACCCATAATAAACACTCTTTCACCTCCTCTTAGGAGTTATGAAATGATTCTTAAGCCACTTCATGAGATTTGATGGCTGGTCCTTAATGGCCAACTGATGGATTATACTAGGAGGCTAGTTACATAACTCCTCCCTCATTGTGGATGACACTTGAGGCATCACGTATAAGAATATCTCTCTAAAAAATGGTTATTTCTAGTCTCGACATCTAAACTGTGGAGTTTATGAGTATTGTTCTTGTATTACCACGTAGCACGCTTCACCATTGTCGTGAAGATTTTGGATGAACAATGACACCGAATAATCTGTGGAATAACAACACTAGATCTGATATTTCTAACAAGATAATATCATTTTTACTGTGCATTCTGATCTAGTATTTTTAACATTGGTATTAGAGCCCAATAATTGTTCCCGATTTATGTTTTTTGCCATGCCTATATAGTTTTTTTTTTCCTGAGTGCATCAAATAATATTTCTAACCATACCACCATGAGAGGTTGGTTGTTACGATGGTTGCACCACTTCACATGTAATGGCTATAGCCACCCATGCAAAGCAGCGCAGACCCCTGCATAAGGACACGCTCCAGTTCTCAACACTACACCATATAAGGTTGTAGCATTCATGGGTGATGAAGGCGGCTCCTAGGTGTGGCGGGCTATTGCAGAAGTATAGAGCATGGAAGCACCTTGAAGGTGCAACGCCGCATGAGATTTTAGGTGCACTAGGTCGAGGCAGTGCTGCACCCCAGGGTATGGGCTACTACATTGAGCGCAAAGCTGCATGTAGCGTGGTGGTGCAGTGGACAAAGAGACACACATCAGTAGGGTGCTGCCACCGCAACCCACGATGGCTTCTTGTAGAGGTCCGACGAGCTTACCTGTGCCGCAAGAGAGCGGTGTACTCTGCTACAAGCAGATCAGTGCACGTTTTGAAATAGGAGCAGTCATCTACTACATGCAAAGATGTGCACACCATGGTGGTGCTGCGAGCTCATGTTGCACACAGAGGAGAATGGTAAGCTCCATGACTGCGCTTGTGGCTTAAAAGGTGGCATTGGTTACATTTTTTTCCATTAGAAGCACTCTACACTTGTAACATTTGGCTAGTATACAAGTGCTTGGGCTTTTGTCTTAAAATAACTTTTGGGGTTGTTTTAAATGGTGTTGGGCCTATTTTATTAAACATTTGAGCTACAGAATAAACTCAAATGATTTTGGGTCTTTTTGGTTGTTATGTTTTAAGTCCAATCTATTTTTTGTTATAAAACTACTTAAAAAATAGGCTTCCAGACCAACTGGCCTGTGAGCCCAATAGGCAGTGGCCAACACAGTAGCTGGGCAACCATGAGGATGTGGCCCACTGATTGTGGTTGGGCATAGTGGTGCTAGAGAAAGTTCAAAAACCTTTTTTGTTAAACTCCAGGTTTCAAGTTTCGTATCTACATATAAATTTTGATAATAACAAATGAATTCAAATCTTAAACTCAAATTATCTACGCAATAGAGCCAAGCACATCAAGCATGAATAAGAAAAAAAACAAGTCTACAAATGAAACTCATAAAATAATTTTGTACATCTCTTGATAAAATTCAAAATTGGATTAAGGTTCAAAATTAGTCTTTTTTCATAAAACATTAAATTGTATTTTCCACATGTGCATGACATCATTAAAAGTTTTAATTTCGAAAATTATATTTTACATGTGCATGACATATGCTTGACATCATTAAAAGTTTTGATTTCAAAAATTATATTTTACATGTGCATGATATATGCAATGACTTTATCAAAATGTTTAAATTCAAAAATTATATTTTACATGTGCTTGACATATGCAATGGCATCATCAAAATTTGAATTTTGAATTTGGAAGATGATTGAGTGTCATCTTTTGACATGTGTATATGTTATTTGAATATTTTGAAATATGAATGATGTTGTCTTGAAAAGAGATGATTTTATTTAAATATTTTGAAATATAAATGATGTCTTCACATTTGCTAAAATTTAAAATTGAAGACTCATTTGCCTATAAATAGCTCACTTGAGGTTTTACAAAATCACAACAATAAAAACTTACACATCAATTGCTAAATTTTGCATCATTCATTCAAAGTCCTCATTCTCTCTTCTCTAAATTTTGAGCCTTAATCTTTGTTCATTTTGAAAGAGATATATATTGCGCTATATTGTTCTTATTTCACTCATTGAGAAGTGTATTTTGATAATCTATCCACTATCAGCTCTTGTATCAGTAAGAGAGTGCGTATAACCCTTGTGTGTGTGAAGGGTATTCTACACAGGGAATAATTGAATCACCAAGTGTGAGGTGATTGCAAGTGTAGAGTGTGTTCTACACGGATTCTTTGTAACGGTATTGCTCAAAGGTGTAATAGGTTTTTATCTCCACCTGAAAGAGATTAAATTGTGAATTTGGGATTCTCAAGAGGTAGCATGAGGCGAAAACATAGGCAGTGAGACTAAACCTCATTAAAATATTGAGTTTGCTTTTTCTTGCCTTACTCTTTATATTTCCTGCTGTTTGGAATTTTTTTTATATTTTATATTGTGTATTTCGTTTATAAACGTTAATTTTATAGTATAACCAAATTCACCCCTCCTCTTATATTAGTCATCTAGGCAACATTTTTATTTTAGCAAAATGTCTTTACAGTGTTTTGAACCCTAAACCTTAAACCTCCCACTTGAGCAATGTGCACTTCCACGGGGCTAAAGCTTATTTTAAATGAGCTTGTTGACTTTATTTTAAATCAATATATCATTATGGCACATGAATATTTATATCAAATAATTGTTGTTACATGTACTTATTAAAAACATGTATGCCATGATTTTATATCATGTTTTTTGTCACATTAGTTATGCATTTTACATTATGTTATAAATTGCCTACGTTATTATTATTTGGGAATAAAAATTTTTTGGGCGAAATATGATAAACTTCTGGTACATGTATTATGATTACATGTTAATTTATGAGCTTATAGACTATTTTTTAATTATTAGTCTTAAAAATGTTAGAATATGATAATACAGAGAAATAAGTTGCCCGTTTGATTAGTCCATGCTTTGATTGGTCAAATTCATTTTTTCGATCTAGCAAGAGATCATTTTTGTATGTGACTGACTCGGTAGATTGCTTAACCTAGTGGGAGTATATTTAAGATTGATTTGAAAATAATCACCTATACGATATTAATTTGTACAAAAATTAAGTTAGAAATTATTAATTAAGTATTGAGGCATAAAAGATTATTAGGAATCTTAGCAAATTTTTGATATTGTGACATGGATTTAAATATTTTTGTTCTGACTTAAATTAACCCGGAATTGTTTTTAGATGTGTATGTAATTAGATACACATAAGTTAATAATTTTGAGATAACCGAAAACCAAGCCTAGAAATTATATATGTGACTTAATTATCTCATTAATCTCCTCCATAAGCAATAATTGGAAACAAGTGAAGATTATAATAAGTATCAAATAGTCTTAGACTGTCATTATTGGGAAACCCCTGAAAGTTTTAGAGTAAAATTGGAAGTGTGCAAGGAGACGCATGCACTACAATTTTTTTATATAGAAGTTGATAGGATCAACTATTAAATAGAACTAAACCATGATTTTTGCATTTGAGGATTTTGTGATTAATAATGAAAGTTGAGCGTTATTTTTGTAATACAAAAATTAATTGCTTCAATATTTGAAATTGAGTATTATAATCTTAAAGCAACTTAAATTAACTCACAGATAAACACATACTCTCTAAAACCTGCTTGTATGTCTGGCAAGTAAGTATATTAAAATTTGAATATGCAAGAGTGTTGAAGATATTCTTGTTTGGCACATTTATTTTAAAGGTTTTATCAGTGCACCACTTTGTGGTATTAGCACTGGTAATCTTGCTCAAATTTTATTTTTTTCTAGCGAGAATAAATAAGATCTTGCAAATATATGAATTTTGGAGCACCCATTTAGAGTAATACCAAGCACTTTATTGATTTGCATGGTAACTGTTGTAAAAGTTAGAATAATTAGATACAACTTACTTAAGTTTAAAAATCTTGTTTGTGGTGGCACTGATGCAAGATAGGTTTTGTATCCACAAATTTCATTGGATAGGTCCATGTAACAATTATATTTCCCGACTTAATTGAATTTTTTTTTTTTTTTTTTGTGATGGGATTACTCAAAGTTTGTGTCAATTGGAAAACAATTTCTTTTAGTTACAAACAATATTTTGTAGCAACTTTATAACTTTTTGTGATAGTTTTTTCCATCACGAAAGGTTCCTTACATTGTGTAGTTCCTTCCAACATTAGCCTAAAGATTTTACTAATTCTTCCGATTGTACGTATGTTCTACGCTTTGAGATCAGTTGCTTTTTCTTGAGAGGATAGATGCTCATAAGGAGATATGCAGGATCATGACGAATGAGGGGAGTTCATTAAAAATTCAAAGATGAAAAAATGGCAAAAAAGAAAGCATTCATTCCCCTTCTATATCTTGCATCTATAGTTACTACAAGAGAAAAAGCCTTTCACAAGGTTTTTATATTAGTTACTTTAGAAAACGACGCAAATAGGAGGTTTTTCTGTTGGATTCGTAGTCACCGCATAGCAATTTGGGCGCAGGCTTGTAAATAACGCGAGCCAGCAGTATTAATTCATTAGCAATGATATTTATTCCTATAAATAGTCGGACTTTTCCTCGTGAAAAAGGAATTATTGGGGCGAAAGTTGAAGAAACACCGTAGAAACTCCCATAAATTTTTTTTCATTAAGGTCTCGTTTGTATTCAAAATTTATCTCAATTCATCTTTATTTTATTATTACATTTTTATAATTTTTTATACAAAATACAAATTTTTATACACTTTTTTCAACTTCTAATACATATTTTTCAAATTTCAAAATAATAATAATATTAAAAAATAAATTAAACTCATCTCAACTCATCTCATTTTCGAATTCTAACGGGCTTAAATGACTTGCATATTTTTAGTTGTTGGGAACCCTTCTCTCTCGAAAAACACAATGAAAATCCGATTCTCTCCCTTCCCTCCGATGTTGTTAGTGAAATTCAAAATCTTCTCAACCCAAATCTACCAAATTTATTCTTTGCCTCTTTTAGGCTTTGTTTGTATTCGCAACTCAGCTCAACTCATCTTCATCTCATCATTATATTTTTTATAATTTTTTATATAAAACACATATTCCAATACACATTTTTCAAATCCCAATACACATTTTTCAAATCCCAAAATAATAATAATATTAAAAAATAAACTAAACTCATCTCATCTCTGAATCCAAACGAGATTTCCCCCGATTCATGAAAATCCTCCCGTGATCGATGCTTGTGGGTTGGGTCAATTAGGGCTTGGGGGAGATAACTTTGTAGATAGGAGAGGGTCGGTGACTCAGTGTACATGAGTTGGAGAGACTCCCACGGCTTGCATCCACCACATTCAACCCCACAAGACTCAGTGGAGCTTCCAATGTCGCTGACCTCGTGATTTTTTGGTGGTTGGTTGGACCTCGAGCTCCACCTAAGACAACACATGGCGTGTCGTCACTGCCTAAGAGCACCTTGTGGGTATCAGCACAGGAGTGAGCCTGTTTTTTCTTTGAGTTGTCCATGGATTGGTATATGTCGTCACCACACGCAAGTTCTCTCTGAGCTCACACTTGTTCAAATTTTGTAAGGATTTTTACTTTATTTTGCGTTTCAATCATATGGCATGTTCAATTAGCCATTTATTTTGAATTACAGGTAGGACACATATGCATGGTTTAGATTTTGAAAAAAATTCTTTGTAAACTACACCTGGGTCTTTCATAGTAAATGTGTGCATGGTTATTTCATCACGTATAGCCACTTAGCCACCTATTATCTGTTTGTTTTTAGGTCAGGCAATTATGTGAGCAAAGCAGTTTGATCGATTACGTCATTGATGTATTTAGGGTTTTTTTAGTACACTAGCCATGGTGGAGTACTTGGTTTGGATGGATTTATTATGTTTCCATCTTCCAATAATTTTACCTTTGCAGGGGAATACATATCTCTTTACATATATATATATGGCCAGGGATGAAATTATTAAGCATTTTGTAGAAATGTGGATTGAGAGAGTTGGATAGAGATACATGCGAGTATTACAATATTAAACATGAAATGAGGTACTTGTGAACATAAAGAAAGAAAGAAGAGACACCATGCTTATGAAGCCTGAAGGTACTTGTGAAATGAGGTACTTGAACAAAAAATACAAGTTGATGAGTACTATTTGTAATGTGCTTTTTACAACCTATATTTTTAAATTCTTGTCTGACCTTTTTAAGGTTGATTCTAAACTCTTGTATGTTGTGGTGGTTACGGGTATACCACTCAGTTTTAGCGTTCTATCTATTTTCTATTGGAAATTTGGTGATGATTATATTAAGCATAACAATGAGGAAAACAAAGTTATTAGTATATTAGCATCAATATTAATGTGGTGATGACTATAGCAAGCAAAGCTGACCTGAATCAACATTTTAAAGCCCATTTCATCTAAAAAATGGAAAAAGAAGCAAGTCCTGCCATCTAAAGTCTCGAGTTTAAAGCTAGAACAACATAAGAGTTTGTGATCTTTTGGAGAATCTTGCTTCCCACTTCAGTGCTTTTGTATGTTTTTGTATGATCATATATTATCTGAATTAGTCATTTGACATTTGCTGCAAGTTCTCAGTGATAATATTTGCCAATAAAACAATATATTCAAGCAGCATGAATTAAGAGAAAGCCCAATATATTCCGATTTGTTTGAGTGGAGGACGCAATGAACAATAGGGATGAAATGGATACTTAATTGAGCCTCTATAATTGATATGATAGCAGAAAATTCTACACTAACATGGACACCTAGTTGTCAATTAAATTTGGGTCTTATTTTGTATGTACACTTGCGGGTTTGGAGTGTCATGCGGGCTAGCAACTTGTCAGGTAAGATTCACACTTCTTAGTTTTCGAGTTGCCGTGTAAGGTGGTGGTAAATGAATTAACTAATAAGAATCAATCGGTGACTTGTCTGTCTAAGTTCACACATAATTAGAGTGCTTTGATCACAAGTAAAGTTGAAGTCATTTGGAAGCTGGTTGGGGAAGAGCTAGGAGTGTTCTGGTATTTGACCTCAAAGTATGAGCTGGACTAACAAATTGCAAACTCAGGCTACCACATTTATTATGACATTGAAAGCGGCGGAGATCAGGTAATGATCTTAAACCTTACGCTTTGAATTTCAGATTCCCACGAATGTGGTCACATAATTAGTGAGATAGTGGTTTATGGCCTCAGTTAATATTGGTTGTTAGGCGATACAACTCATAGTACGCATGAACGGTTCAAAACGTTGTACATTTAACATAAAAAATAAATAAAAAAAAACTTTTTCATCGGCTAGCGTTTACACTCAAGTGTCAAGTCTCAGACTCTCAACATCAACGGTCAACGACACGGTGTAGTACAGTAAGTCAGTAATAGTATAATATCGATGTGGCTGTTTTTTTTACCACACAAAATACATATAAAATTAAAACTGAAAAATAGGTGAAATATTTGGAAGTTACTTTACCTTTCTGGCTTTTTGTTCACTGCTTTCGGCCTTCTTCGAGCTCACAGTCACTGCCTTCTTCGAGTTTGAAGCCTCAAGTGAAGTGCAGCGATGTTGATACTTCAATGCAACGATTGGAGCGATCTTGAAGGCAAATACAAGTAAGATGGATCAAAATATAAGAAGAATCAGAGTTCTAAATTAGATATTGAAATTGAAAGATAAGTAAAATCGTCAGGTATAAAAAAAGGATTTTTATGTTCTGATTACTTTTATAGATGAATTGTAACGTTATTTTTTGGTTGTAGAGGTATAATCATTTATTATGGTTTTGATTTTCTCAAGTTTATTGTGGCTTTTGATTTTTTCAAGTGAAATCAAATCTGCAGAGTATTTAAATAGGATCGTTGTTAACGTTATTTCTTTAACAAAATGCATAATTGATTTTTTTATGCTTCTAGATATGATTTTATTCTCCCCTTACGTGGTATTGATAGATAAATGGAATTAAATTGGATGTATAGTGGCAGATTTTTATTGGCAAATATGTCAGTCGGGGGGAGGACAAACCAACTGCGTGCATACCCAATCAATATACATTCTAAAAAAAGGAAAATCAACCCCTTCAAAAGCCATAAAAGCAAAAAAAAATTAAAAAAAAAAAAAGTTTGCACGGCTATCACGGCTATTCTATCAGGCGATGGAAATGCTGGGAAAATCTTATTGCGGCAACATAGATGAACATTAGCTGCGTTTGGTTCTCGCTGCAAATAAGCTCATACGGCTATTACCAAGACCATCGTGAAAGTCATTTGCGGCGCCTAATTACCTTATTTTCTGCGTTTTTATTGCGCCGCAATAAATGTACATCGCCGCTATTTTGAAAAGGATGCTGATATACGTGCAACCGGTTTTACTATTCTTTTACAACTAAGACTATAACAGTATTTTTTATTTTTTAATTATTTTATTTTAAGTATTTTTTTAATATTTTTAATCATTAAAAAAAATTATTAATATTTACATTCTTAATCACTAAGTAAAATTAAAAATTAAAAATTAAAAAAAATTATATATAAGTAATAATTTTATTATTTTCCTTTTGAAAAAAAATGTTGGCTCAAAGAAGAAGCAAGCAAACAGTAGCTATCATCGTGCGACACTAGGAAAAATGCCGATTGTGATCAATTACAGCTGAATTGAAGAGTTTATGCGACAAAAAAATAATTGAAAAAAGAGGTATTTGTTGTAGTGAGATAAGACTCCCACTTCGAAACAAATTTCAAATAAGGAACAGAGGAGAAGAAAAAAATGTATGCACATACTCTCTCCTTTGGATGATCAAGAAAATATCTTTAGTGGTAATTGACTAGGCCTGGTTTGTTTTAAGAGATAAAATTAAAATTTTTAAACTCTTTTCAAATTTTTTTTAAATTTATTATTTTACTTTTTTGAATTTTTATATAAAATATAATAAAAAATTTAATTTTTTCAAATTCTAAAATTACTTTTTTAAATTCTAAAATAAAATTAATATTAAAAAAAATATTATAATAATATATATTTCTTTTAATTTTTATTTTGTCTCATTCTTTCTCATTTTTAAAAACAAACGAGACTGGACATCAGACGCAAGCCCGTCTTACGTTCTAATTGCAGGTACAAGCCGCGGGATCATCCAAAACCAACGCGGACACGATTGCTGGTGTGGGTCCTTAACAATATAAGTATTTTTTTAAATAAGAAAATATCTTATCTATTTTTGGTTATTATAAATGTGTGTTCTATACCCATATATCAATATATATAATATTTTTTTATATCTCGAATCATTAATTTGTATATATAATTAATGCTTTTATATTATATATAGTCCATTAATATCTATTATGGAAAATAAATAAAGAACAAAATAAACATTATTAGTATTCCAATACTGATCTCCCATGCACCAATATCCCTCTAGACTATCTGCCAGGCAACTGTTGAGACTTGAGCCCATTGAGCTAACCCTCTAGACTATTTGCATTGTACCTGGGATTTAACACCCCAAGCCCGGGGTACTTGAATCTCTATATATTTTGTCCAGGCACTCTCCAATTATCATGAGATGCAACATGCACTTGATATATCGTACGTCAAGTAATACAACATTTCACGAGCATGTGCCTTGTATATTACCCCATATATTTATGTTAAATAAACACTTTATTATATTTGGGCCACATTAAATCTTTAATGTAGAATATTTGTTGTATATGCACCTTTGTCTCATCTTTTGGTCTAGCTAGCTACAACAAAAATACTTATTTGCGAGTAATTATTTGTAATAAAAATAATCATGATTGCAAAGTTCATATCAAAATAAGTTCATTCTCGTTACCAATAGTTGTTCTCTTTATAAATAACCCGTCACAAATATTTACGATTTAACATAATTGTTCTATATATAGTTGTTATTCTAATGGAGGGGCCAGTTCGTGCATAACTTGACATAGTAACAATACTGATATTAATCCCAGGTACAATGCAAAGATATTTTCAATTTTCAGATAACAAAATATATGAAGAGCATTGGTCTGAGTTGCTGCATGCGAGTGAACCAGGCCAAGTACTCCTTCATGGACACTTCAAGTCATGAATTGGCCTTCTCGAAAAAACTCTCCAAAAACTCAAACATTGGCTTAATTAATTATTAATAATTCCAATCTTAAGTACTTCATGTTCATGCAGATGCATTTATAGATACGCAGAAAGAATCATAATCTCGACTTCCCAACTAAACTAGCTAGAAAAATCTACGCCAAATCGATCCTTAAAATAATTAATCCGTGAGTTTCTTCTGCTGAATAGCAAAACAAATTAAAAACTCGTTAGTTTTCTGCTCTAGCTGTACTCTTGTTACCCCAAGCTTGAGGAAACTCTTGAAGGGAAAGCGACGTCGACAGTCCTTGTCTGCATTGCAGCACGGCCTAAAAACCACACACACACAGATATATATATATATTCCTCCGGCCCACAACTGAATAAAACACGATCATGAGCTAGCTAGCTTCATGGACTCAAGAATCTTTCTTTTCCCGGCCCTTTTGTTTTCTTTTGTTCACTTGTTCCTTTCCTTCTATGTGTGTGTATATATATATATATATACATAGATTCATGTAGGCAGAAAAGGACATGATCATTATAAAAGATTGAAAAAATCTATGTGCAAGTAAGTCTGTGCGCACACCCACTCACATAAACAGTATTTTTACTGTTCATATAAACAGTAAAAATACTGTTTATGTGAATGGGTGTGCGCGCAGACCTGTTTACAACCAGCAGTATTCTAAAAGATTTAATAGTAGTACTAGTACCCTTATCAAAAGAAAAAAAATACTAGTACTACTCGAAACTGGTGTTGCCTGCCAAGAAAATCTTATCTGTAAGTTAAAGGGGCCGGCCGAAGATAGTATATATATTGCCCTAATTCAATGGTAGATAATTGATAGTTGATAAGCTAAAATACAAACAAGAGGAGGTCCACAAGAGAAATAAGTGAATTAATAAGTTCCGAAACAAAGGGGAGCCTTTCAACCATGCATGTTAAAGCCTTCCGAAACGAAGTGAATTAATGTATCGTTTCGTTGTTTCTCTCACGGGCCCTATAAGATGAAAAAGACAATCTATTCCACCACATGTTTCCATTTCGTTCATGGTACTTATATTCCTTTTTGTTGTTAAATTGAAGTAGTATGACAGTGTTTGAAGAGTTTTGAAAGATTATTATTTACAAGTAAAAAAAATAATTCAAATATTCACTTTTTTCTCTCTACTATTGATTAAACATGACCATTTTTTTTTAAAGTGTGCAAATTTATACTTTTTAAATGGAATATTTTAGTAAGATCATTACTAATGCTCTTAGGCGCGTAAAACCCATGTGCCCATATGGTCTATATCTCAGGCTCAGCCTAAAGGACTATTATCAAGAAGTAAATAAACGATAAGGAGGGGATGAGAAAAAAGAAGTTTCAAAAGAAAAGGAGAAAGCCAACACAAAATTAAGAGAGAAAAATGATAAATGGAAAGAAAAAAAAAGTTAGATACGAGAAATGCTAGTATATACATAACACATTTCATAATATCTTTTATAATACATGTTATAAAATAAAGATATTTTTGTAAGGTGATATTAATTTAAGATAGTTTAGAAAAATATTTCTCATTTTAAAATATTAATATATAAAATATTGTGAAATATGATATTGTTATAAAACTAAAAAGGAAACTACTACTATTGCAAGAGAAATATAAAAGAAACTCTTAAGAACTGAAATTTCCTTCGTTCTATAAATTTTTCTTATGAATTTCAGAACGAATGAAACTCATATTTATAGGCGTTGAAATTACTATGCAAGTTACTGTACAAGACTTAAAATAATGATGGTGGGGTCATTCACAGAAAAAATTAAGGGGAGCGGGGGCCGCCCCAATAATTCATAACACTCCCCATTGAATGACCACCCATAAAGAATCTGTCTCGTTAAAACCTTACCAAGGAAAAATCCAGTGGAAAGAAAAATCAATGGCGAAGGAAAAAGAGTATAGTATTCTTATATACCGCCAAGTGCTTTAAGATTGCCTTATTAAAACCTTGCAAAGGAAAACTCAGTGGGACAAAACCTCAGCAAAGGAAAAAAAGTACAATCAGCACAAATCTTCAGGATATTTACTCCCCCTGAATAGTGTATAACGATAGATTTTTGAGTATTCACATTCTAATGTTCTGCACAATCTTCTTGAATGTCGAAATTGGTAATGCCTTTGTGAATCAATTTGTCAGATTATCACTTGATCGTATATTTGATATATCATCCTCTGATATTAGCAGTATTATCTTTATATAAAATTATTGGGCTATCATTGATCATGAGAAGACCACACTTTTCTTGGAATGATTGAATCACTGATCTCAACTAAATACACTCTCGATTTGCTTTATGAATTGTAATAATCCCTGAATAATTTGAAAATGTGGCATATACATGCAGCTCCATATCCCTATCTGATATTGTCCGCTTTAGCACTTCAGGGCCTTATGAGTTTAAAATACGTTGGATAAGGTAGAGGGAACCCCACATATAAGGAGCTTGACAGATTTAGTAAAAATCGGATACCTGCAGTAATACTTAAACTCTCCCTGATAATATGCGTTAGTGTTTCAAGTAATATGTAAACATGATTTCAGTATATATAACAGGTTAAGAATTCAAACATGATTTATATTTAAATAATGCATTAGAGAGAATATGATAATATTCTCATCTAGAATTTTCTCCCCCTCATTCGGCGTTATTAAGGAGAATTTGTTTATGTATGACAGAAAGGACATTAGAAACCATCCATATATCGATTCAGCGGAAAATTAAATTCGCTTGACATTGTTGACAAACAAGATCTTCAAGAGATCTAAAGGTTTCGGATTGCTGTTTAAATATAACTAATTTTACCATTAGTTTATTTCAGCAAAAAGATCTCACATTCTTCATAGATTCAGTTGTTGTTCATCCAGAACAATATTATGTCTGATAGAAATTCTTTTGTTAATGTCCCAAATTTGAACCATGATCATTTTATACCTTAACCACTCATATATTTCTCCTGAGGCTGTAAACACCATGATAAGAGCAGAGATATATCTTTATAGTAAAACTGATCCTAAAATTGTTATAGCATCAAAACCCTCAGTGCTCAATATGTCACCTCTCTTACAATCATGTCTCAGAGATTACTAGCGAGAACGAGTGAGGTTGATCATCTTAAAAATCAAATATCTGAGTTGCATCAAACGCTTGTAACTAAAGATAGAAAAAACAAAAATTTAAGACAAGAAAACAAGGAGCTGAAAAATATTTGTAGACTGGTATTCTCATAACCTGAAAACACGAATAGAATAGCTGGAACGAGAGAGAATTCAAATACAAAGTCAACAACATTAGCTAATGGCAGAGGTTTAGTGTTTACAAGAAAATCGGGATAGCTGCAATTAATCTCGCTATCTTTTGAAATTATGCATACAACATATCTTGTAATCTTGACTAAATGAGATTTGAAGAGATGATGGTTTGTCTTGTTCTTATTTCCATTTCTATAAGAACCATCTTTAGTTTCATTTAGTATGCATCAAATCTTCTTCTCATATCTATAATTCATCTATATTTGCATTCTTGTTTTACAAATTTTCAATGGCTCATCAATTTCCTTTTAATATTTCTCACGATCAACATATGAGGTATCATTCACCTCAGTTACAAGTTGTTCCTGCATCTTCCGCAGGTGTCATGTTGCAGCAAGCGAGTGATCTGACTAGTAGGTCAGATCGTGAAGCCGTTTATGAGCTGATGACTCTCGGCACTCGATATTCCTCCTCTATTGTTGGATTTTCCAACCGGTTACAATCCAAAAATCGTGAGATTGAGGAACTTAACGAGAAGGTTTCCGTACTTCAACGACTCATTCAATAGTTTGACAGAAAAATAGCAGACTTAAAGCAAGAGAATAAGGATTTAAAATCCTTACTTGTCTCTTCATTTCGACTGTCTAATCATTTATATAAGGATGACATGTCGCTTTATGAAGAGTAAATGCATTTGAGAGATGAGACTAGAAGCCTCAAATTTTTGTAACTCATCTAGCATTTGAATAATAAGATCTTTCATTTTCAAATGCATTTTTTGAATTTATAGCAATCTTTGTGATCTCTTCATGAGTTCTTATAAGATAAATTATCAACGTAAACTGCAATAATGGAAAATCTGGATTCTGATAAAAATATATGGGCATATGGGATTATTCTCAAATCCTTTTTTCAATAGATACTTACTGATTCAATTATACCACATGCGTCCGGATTGTTTTAACCCATATAAAGATCCAGTAATTGCTCATAGGCATTACACCCTTTGCTGTTTGGATAACAGATCCAAATACCTCTCGTTTTGCTAGAGATTTTAATTCATTTTTAATAGTTGCTTTTCATTTTGGTCAATCATTTCTACGTCGACATTCTTCGACGATTCTTGACTCACTTTGTTCATTACTTCTGATAATGTCAATGGCCATTTTATATGAAAATATGTTGTTGACAATAGTTTTATTTCTATCTATAATTTTTTCAATACTCATTAAATGTATTGAGATCTCATTGTTCCTCTCCATGGAAAAACATTTCATGAAACACATTTTCAAGAGGTTTGTACTCTTCAGGAGTTATACTTTTTAGTAGTTACCTCTTCAAAAGGTTTTCTCTTCAGGAGTTTCCTTTTCTGTACAGAAAGTTTCGATAAATCTTATTACTTGTTTTGTGAATACAATCTCTATAGGAGCACCGATTTCTTTTTTTTTGCACCAGCAAGTTTTCAACATTTCAGGTGTGTCTTAGACTTATTTATTACTATTTTAATAACTTGTCCTTCAAGGACTTCAATTATTGCTTAAGTATTAACAGCAGTAATATTTCATTTTATAACACTTTTAGTGTCAGTAAATACATCCAGTAATTGATTTGTAACACTTTGTAAATAAGTAATCCTCTGAATTTCTGGTTCACATTCATTTGTAAGATGATCAAATTTAGACAGAGTTTTATTATCCCAAGTAATTTTTTGTCGTGCTTCAGGTACCGACTTTTTATTATTTCAAAACATAATAAAATTTTACTACAATGTATAAAAACTTAGTATAAGTAAATTAAGTGTTTAGTCGTACAACAGGTATGTGACCACTGTTCAGTCATACCACATCTATGACAAACATATTCATCTTTCTATAAAGAATTATTCTGAGAGCCTTTACTCTTCTCCGAGTTAGATCACTTTGGATAATACGGTATATTTTTATCATCTTTAATGTTGTCGCTTTTGGGACCAACGCTTCTATAGTTTTTCTACCACGTTTACGCCATTGGTTCTTTTGAAATGATGCACCGTTCACTTCTGGGAATGGTGTAAACTCAATATAATTAATAGGACGTAACTGATGATTTATTAACAAAAACTCATTATTTAGTTCAATTACTGGAAGACAAAATAAAAGTTCAGATATTTTTTGAACTTTCACTCTCGATACTGCTACTGCATGAGCATATTCGAGGTATGAAAAATAGTATATGTTTTCTTTAACATATCATCATCAGTGACTTTCTTACTGCATAATTTTAATATTGAGTTGATTTTAAAGAGTGCAAAATATTTAATACCACTCTTAAAATCTTGCAATTTCAGGTACAATAAGTCATAATAAACTTTTGGAATGACTATATCTTCTGGTACTCATATCTCTTCCTTAAATCATGTTATACAGTAAGATGATTTTTCACCATGAGATACACAGCACGGTCTTGCAGGGATACTTGATTTTTTTCTTTAATTGTATTTTTCAATTTCATCATATCCAAATAGATCTCATTAAGGATCCTGGATAAATAACTTTTTCTAGAAATGTCAATAGTAATAAATCTCAATATTTGACATTATATATATATAAATCACAAAATAAATCTGTGGATTTAAGAAATATATTCATATAATTATAAGAATAAAAGTAGAATTTTATCAAGTAATATTCAGCAACATTATTTTTAATATTTATCTCGAGGACTGCAAATAATATATTGAAAAACTTACTTGAAGTAGAAGATCACTAGTTTCAATATCGGTAGAACTTTATGCTGATAACGTGTTATAAAACTAAAAAGGAAACTACTACTATTGCAAGAGAAATATAAAAAAAACTCTTAAAAACTGAAATTTTTTTCGTTTTATAAATTTTTTTTATGAATTTCAAAACGAATAAAACTCATATTTATAGGCGTTGAAATTATTATGCAAGTTACTATGCAAGACTTAAAATAATGATGGTGAGATCATTCACAGAAATAATTAAAGGAGAATGGAGCCGCCCCAATAATTCATAACAGATATATGTTTATCATTTTCTTTAAAGATGCAAAAAAAAAAAAGAGATTTGAGATATGACTATTTTGGGAGAGCAAAAGAGTTGAGTAGCTTTAATTGGTAGCATATCTGAATTTTTTTTCCCTGAGAATGCTGTCTACAATTCTTTCATTTATTTGAAGTGGGGAAAAGGTCTTATGATAATCATTTTAATGATTGTCATATTCAAATCTAGCTTCCTGCATCGAACAAGAAGATAGATTCTCATTAATTTCTCTTTCTATATATTACGGAATTTCCGGTCATATAAAAAACTTATAGTATGGTTGGATATATACCCTCCTATTATTGATCTCTATATTATTGTGCTTGGTCATGGTGACTATCCATAACTTGTTTAATATAAAATATAAATGGTAGTAAATAGGAATGATATGTAAATTTACGTGGTTGGGTATTATAAGATTCTATGTCCATCCATCTTACATGAAAATATTCAATATAAATGGAATTAAATACAATCTCCCAAGTCCTATCTAAGCCCTCCATCGTGTTACTAGTGTTCAATGTATCTTTTGAAGTTACTGTGATACCCTTTGCATATTTTATGTACATGTTAATGTTGACTAACCAGGATGGCCATTCATCAAACCGACGTGGCATACAATGCCAGCTAACGTGGCAGTAGTACATATTGCAAGTAACTCTACATATAGTAGTACTGATCAACAAATATATAACATTTTATATATTTATATTTTAAATAAAGGGTTTTTTTATAAAATAAATTATAAAAAGATTATTATTTTGTATAATATTTAAAATAGATTATTATATAAAATAGATTATACAAAAAATTATAAAAAATTGTGATATAATGTTACAGCTATTTTTATCATAAATATTCTAATAATACATCATATTTTTATCTTATTACATAAAATATGATACATTTATTTATCATTTTAAATAATAAATAATTATTTAATGATAAAAAGTATATTACATCGCGATGATTGTAAAATTAGAGGTTTTATTTTAAAAAAAATTATTCATCATTCTTACGCACTACGCATCACAATTATTTTAATTATTTTATCAAATTTATATCACACATCATACTTTATTTATTTTTTATTAAATTTATAATATATGAATGATGAATAAAAAAAATTTAATTAATTTTAAAAAAATAAAATTTTAAAAAGAATTATGAAATTAAAATAAATATAGTATAGAGATATAAATCTTGAGAATAATTACTATTTAGGACATCTATTGTATTGCATATAAAATGGCTTAAATAAATGGATAAAAAAATTCTGTCTCAGCGAGTGTCTCCCACATAGGACTCAGAGATTGGCCCTCTGAGAGTCATCTTCGTCTCAGCAATGCATCAGCCAGCTACCGGCCAGGTCTACTCTCTTTCGCCCATTTTCTTTCTCGTATTATTAACATTGCCATTTACTTCTCTTTCACCTCTTGTTGTCTTCTTTACCCTCTCCTTGAAGTGGACCGAACTACAAAATGTAAAAGAACGTTCTTGTTGCTCAAATCTTAGGGCGCGTTTCGTTTTTGAGCTGCCAGTTTTTTCCCAGATTCTCCTCCTTCCTCTTCTCCTTCTTCTTTTTGGGTAAGAAAGGAAAGCTGGGCAGATAGCGCGTTTATTGAAAAAGCAACAATCAATCCGAATTTTGAAAAAAAAAAGAGGAGGGGGGGGGGGGGGGGGGGGGGGAACTGCCACTTTTATACGAATCGGTAAATTCAACATGTACATGGGTGTCATCTAAATTCTCAATTGGATCCAACCTGTTCAGTGCTTTTATTCTTATATTTATAGTTTTTGGCAGAGGAAATAATTAGCGATGTTACGGAGTAAACTGTTTGATTTTTTGTAGCACTGAATTGGAAACGAATCTTCAAAATTATTATCATTTATAGGTTCTGTCGCTTATATATATAAATATTAAAATGATTTTTTCTTGGTTGCATGTATTTGGAATGTAATGAAAAGTAATTCAATACCTTTAGGCACTTATTGTAGACAGGTTTCCTTGATCAAAGCACCCGTATGAAGTCTTTCCAAATGGTAGCGGAGTACTATCAGATACTTTTTATTGCCATAAATATATTCTTGAGAAGGAAAATCGTCATATTGGCGGCAGAACTAGGATTTAGTGATTGGAGAGGCGATTGACAAAGTATATGCTATGTGTGAGAATACGTGTCTTTTGCAATACGTGTCTTTTGCACGTGACTATATAAAAAACAATAATCATACATCATAAAATTGTATAAAAAAATACATATCTACAAATCATCTTATAAGATAACTTTCCTTAGGGTTTCCGTAGTTTGTTAGAAACCATTACAAAAAGCTCGACAACGATTTTTTATGGAATAAAATTCATTTATTATCATCTTTGAAGTGAAATTCTTGGCAATTTCTTTCTCAATATAAACTAGTAAATGATTTGCATGAAACTCATCTTCCATTTGAGTACCCAATCTAATTTTTATAAATTTCATGACAAAAAATGCTTGTTTAGTAGTGGCAGTAAAAATTGAAATTTGGAGAACAATTTCAATAAAAAAATTAGAAGCCTGGGTTTTTTTTCCCCAGATAGGATATGCTTTGTAGGACACTTTTTTCTTATTAACTCTTTTCCTTTCTTACTCATAGCGTTTTTGTCTCCATAATGCTTCAGCAAAGTCGTAGAAATGAACATAAGTCAAGAATGTATCATGTTTGCACTGGATTTTAGTCAGTTTTTGTGGCAAGTATTCCTCGGTCATTGATTTGTTGGAATCCAGTTTTTGTATCTGCAAACATAAAACTTAGGAAATTAAGTTGTGACATCTGCTCTGCCTGATCCAGCGAGTTATTGTGGCATATTGATACCATAATCTTAGCTTAACCACAACAATTTTCTAATAAATTCATTTCACATACTCTTCAGGAAAATTTAGAGAGCTTGGACAAAAGGTTCAAGAGGCATGAAGATAATATTGCATTTCTTAAGAGCCGGATAAAGCACTTAGATGAATCTATACACGGTTTAAAAGGTATGTTATTTCGTTTCTTTAATTTTCTTTTCTTTTTCTGGGAGAGGGAAGGGGAGGATACATGTACAAATAAAGCTTGACAATAGAAAGTTGTACAATGCTGCCTTTACAGTACATTATTTTTTTGAAATTATTTTTTATATGATACTACCATGTCTTTGCTCTGCTGACAAAGAATTTAGGGAGTCTTGTAAGGTATCATTCAGAAAATGTGGCTGAGACAGTAAGTGATAGTTCTTTGCACACTGAGGTGGAAAAAAAGATATTGCAGCTAGAAAACTCTGCGGCTGGCATAATTTGCTGGTTGAAAGCTAATCGTTTAAGCCGGGCATTGGATTTGGCATTAACCAAGGATGTTCTGGGTGTTGTAGCTAGTCTTGCGAGGGTGGATGATGAGAACCTTAGCAGGTCAGCAGTTTTCACCCTCCATCTGTTTCCTTTGTCATCTGACTGTTGAAAAAGGCAGATAATTGAGTTTTTGTTTATTCGGAGTTTTTATTAGTGAAATTTTTTTTCCTTAATTATCTGTAGTTATGTCGAACTTTATTATTATTATTTTTTTCTCCACACTCTTGGTTTTCACTGCTGTCAGTGATTCTTTTACTTCATGTACTTTACCCAAACAAAATATAGACCATTGGTTTTGTTGCTAGCCATTTAACATTCTCCATTGGCTGGAGTCTAGACGTGTGTACTCTTCATAGGGTTCTACATGATATTAAGATTCCCCACTTTTCTGATTTAATTTTAACGAGGATAGTCATAGAATAGTTTCAAGAATGGTAGATAGAAAGACTAATATTTATAAGTCTTTTAAGCTTTCCTCTCATGTTGTTCCACAGAATTCTCTCAGAGTACTTGGGATTAGATGCCATGCTTGCGGTAGTTTGCAAGACATATGAAGGAGTAAAGGCTTTGGAGAATTATGATAGGGAAGGCTCAGTAAATGGCAAAACTGGTCTACATGGGCTTGGATCATCTATCGGAAGGAGGATAAATGGCAGGTTCCTTGTCATATGTCTTGAAGATATAAGGCAAGAGTCTCCTACCCTCTTATGTTTGAGTAATTATTGCTACGTAAAGATCCTAATTATTGTTTGTTCTTAGATCATATGCTGGTGGGTTTGTAGAGGATGACCAACAAAGGAAACTTGCTCTTCCAAAACCAAAATTACCAAACGGGCAGTGTCCATCTGGATTTCTTGATTATGCAGTAAACATGATCAATTTGGAAGGGAGAAATTTATCTTATCTCACTGCTAGTGGATATGGTTTACGAGAGACATTATTCTATGGACTCTTTTCTCGTCTGCAAGTATACAGAACCAGAAGTGAGATGCTACTTGCTATCTCATGCATAACTGATGGAGCACTATCTTTAGATGGTGGGATGATCAAGAAATCTGGTGTATTTTCCCTTGGTAGCAGGTTGGTATCAGATTAATTGCAAGTTCATCCTTTTTAAGGCATTTTTTAGTAGTCTTTTTTTTCCCCTCTAAAAATTGGCAATTATATTCTAGTATTATGTTTTTTTCTTGTGATGCTCTTGCAAGAAATAGAAACGTTGTACTCCTTTTTTTAATTATTGTTAACTTCTTAGAGATTCAAATGTTACTTTATCAGAAAACCAGATTTATATGCTCCCTAAAAACACAGGACAGCAAGATTTATGTGTTGCGATTGAGCATCTGTTATAAATTGATGTTTCTTTCTTAACATGCTAGTTGCAAACCTGCGCGATGCACAGGAATGACTAAGGGTATGTTTGGACACTTGGAATATCTCAGAATTTCATGAATAGTAGTGATATGATTTGAGTTAAGATATTTTATTGGGTTTTGGGAAAGGAGAGAGAAAAAGTTGAATAAAAATATTATGAAGTTAAAAAAAATTGTTTAGATATTATTTTTTTATTATGTTCGTAAAAGTTGTATTGATTTTGTGTCTGACTAATGATTAGTTAATGATTAGATGAAAAAATTGAAAATTTGAAACTGAAAAGATGTTTTGTGTTTGAGTGAAACTATGAGAAGTTTTAAGAATTCTCAATGTCAAAACATGCACTAAGTATACTTGAGGCATCTTTAAAAGAGTATCAATATTTTTAATCAGGAAACAATTTTATTGATAGAAATAGGTTAAAAGAGTAGCAATATTGGCACCTTGATTTTCAAAATCTGGTTTAGCATCTCCCTTGCTCTTTTCTTAGTTTTTATTTAAGTGATAGGAAATTGCATAAACTTTACTTGAATGAATGGAGGGGCCATGAGCTCTTTATAGTGTACTATGGTAACTCTGATCATCAAGATAATCATTCTTAGATTACACTCAATTGAAGAAGTTAAAAAAGTCTGAATGATTCTCTCTCTTTTTACTTATAAAAAAGAAAGAAAGATAATTATTCAAACTTTTTTAACTTCTTCAATAAGTGTAGTTACGAATTAAAAAGGCATGAGTTCAGAAAGATGCATGCGTTAGAAAAACTGACTCTCAAATGAAATTTTTGATGTAGATATATTATTCTCATTTAAAAATTTTGGTTTTAGTTATATATTATTTAATGTGAAATTGATGACATGTAATGGGAGTGGATGGTGTAGCTAAATATGAGCAAAGCTCTCTCCACGAGAATGAAGGGATCTTTGTTATAGAAATTAGTAAAACTCTTCTTTAGTTCTTGAGCACTATTGGGTACTTGGATATGTTATAAATTTGAGCCCCATATGCTTTGAGTTAAGATTCTTTTTCTTCAATCAATTTTTTTTTTTCTCTAAATTGAAAATTTGCGTGAATGACATTGTGCCATCTGACCTATGTCGTTCTTTATTTCACTATTATATTCAGTCCATTTTCAGATTGTTCAGAAATGACACCTTTGTTATTGATATCTGATGTCATAGTACCCCTCTAAGCATGATAATGAACAACTTATCTGATTTTAGGAAAGATATAGAGGTAAAATTTCCAATAGCCTCTGTGAGATCTAATGCACCTGCGAACCAAACTGAAGATATGATCAGGATGCTAGAATGGGAAAGATCTAAAATTGCTGAGGACATGGAAAGAGAAGAACAATTGTACAATACAATCTCCTCTGTTATAATTTTCCCGCAGAAAGTTGAGCCAATGTGATGAAGCCTTTCATGGCATCTTGGCAAAGTAGAATGAAATCATGAGATTCACCTCTATTATTGCCATAGTTTTGTTTGTTGACTCGAGGGGATATTACTCGAACCTCTTGTAAGCAAAACTCAGACTAGTTTATTTGACGTTAGCTGGTCTCTCTCAAATTTGGAGATTTGGAAGTTTATGTTGCTTGATCAACATGTATGTAATTTTGTAACTTTGCTGTTGAATAGATCTCAGCAGAGGGCATTTTGTTTTAATTGTGAAGCTATTTACTTTTTCTACCAGATGATATGCTGCCTCGTTTAGTTCTGTGCATACTTGCATTTATATTGTGACAATTTGATTGTATGGCTGTTTTATCTACGACTCTCTAGAGTAAGAGTCCTGCTGGACTGTACCTCTTGCTTTTGTTATAGATTTCTGTTTTCTATTCAGGTTTTCATTCGTCTGTTTATTTTCCCTTCTATTTTGTATTTTCTTTCCTCTTTTTTTTTTTTGTGGTGGGGGGGGGTTGCTTGTTGCATTTCTTAAACTGCTTCACTTTTATGAACAAATTCTGAAACTTAGATGTCATTTGGGTTGATACCTATTCCAGATGAAATATTGGCCAAATAAATAACTGTCTGCATTGCTTTGTATTAAATGGATAAGCTGTCAAAGTCTGTCAATTAATCTGGCTGGTGACGTGACTGACGTCCATGCCAATAAGCAACTACTTGATCCCTAATTCCTTAGGTAATATGTTTCATCTGCCCGCGTGTAAACCTCCAAAAGGTTGTTAATTGTAGTTCCATTCAGTTCCAGTTTGATACCATCCATGTTTCCCGTTCTAATCCAACACTTGCACGCAAAGGTCAACATGTTTTTATATATTGAGAGCACGGATATATGTAGTATGAACTGGGGTACAAAAGAAGCCGGTGTGAGGGTAAAGGGGAGCGGAATGAGACCTCATGATAAATCTTGGTTCCATGGTTTGAACCTTTTGATGTAAATAATTTTTAGGGACCATCAAATTAGGGGAATTTTTTCTTAAATTACAAAGGCTTAATTGTGAAAAACTCCTTACTAAGGGTGTATGCATTCTTAGGATTAGGTAGGAACGATGCCTGTAGAGAGGTGATAGAGTTAGGTAGGAACGAAAGCTTGAGAAGAATTTTTTGGAGAAGATGACAAGATAAATACGTTTTAGCTACCCTTTTGAGGAGTCATATAGAGAAGAAGAAGAGAAAAAAGGAGAGAATGGGGTTTTCTTAAATAGCTCTCCTATGAAGCCATTATAGTAAAAGAGGTAACAAAGAGCTTATCTCTTTTAAGTTTTTAGACAGATATTTATCAGGCAAATAACTTGTCTCTCTTAACTATATATGCCTAGTACAAATTGAAAAATTACATTAGTACAAAACCTTAACTTTTTGCCAACCTCTTTCTCTCTCGAAAAAACACTAGGACTCTCAGCGAAAATGCCGTCGGGGGTGGCCCCTCCCCCCCCCCCCTCCAAACCCCCTTCTCTCTCCCACCTCCCATGCTTTTCCTTTTATTTGGCTTTCTCTATTTTTCGCTTTCCCCACTCTCTTCCTCCCAACCCTTCTTCTCTTTCTACCTTGTTTTGCAGGAGCACTGACAGCCTTTTCTGGCCCCTGGGGTCGGTATGCGCACGGCCTCACAAGCCGTTAGAATCGAAGGCCACCAGATCTGGAGTTGGAAATCTAGTTTGTCCGAAATCCGAAACCCTCTGGTTTGTCTGGCGACCTTTAGGTTGTTGCACCTCGCAAGTAGACTCGCACGGCCCTAATATCACCAACGGGTAAGTTCTGTCTTCGATTGCAAGCGCACGTGAGGCGCACGCGCGATTTTTTGTGGGAATTTCGTATCCACACGCGCCACCTCTTCTGGTGGTTCTCTGCCTCCACGTGAGCTTCTGCAGAGATCAGGGCCTCCAGTAGCCCAACAACTTTCAATCCGCTACCTTCTAAGGGAGGCATGTGCTTTTCACGCACCCATCATTGATGCCGTCCTTCTGTTTGTATTGTTTTGTTGGTTTTCTTCGTTGTTTAGTTTGGTGTTGTGTTATTGGTTTTGTTCTTAGTGTTTATTTGGGAAATAGTCTCCCAAATATTATGTCTGTTTGGAGTTTAGTTTTCTCCTTGTAGAGAAATTTAGTACATGTCCCTTTTGGGGGCTGTTGATAGTTTTCTCAAATTTTATCTGAGAGATGTTGAAGCTGAACGTCAGTATGTATTTAGTTGATCTGTTGATTACATTGTAGGCTCCATGCCTTATGAGTTTTTATGAATGAATGAAACTTTTTCTAAAAAAAAAAAACCTCTATATGCCTATTTGGTTATGAGTTTGGTAGCTTAAAAAGTCCTATTAACAGTCTAAAAACTCTTTCATAAAAATGAATGATATGTTTGATAAAAATATAAAAAGTTCTTTATGCAGACAAAAACTTAAAAATCAACTTTAAAACACCATATTATCTTTTTGAGTGTTTATCTTATGACCTTTCTTTTGTCTCAATTAGTTTTATAAGGTTTTACCTTCTTTTAGCCTGGTTTGTTTTTGCAATTTCTCTCAGCTCATCTCATATCATCTAATAATTATAATTTTGTAAATTTTTATATAAAATAAAATAAACACCTCAAAATTTTTAAATTTTTAAATAAAAATAATATTAAAAAATATATTCTAATAATATTTTATTTAATTTTAACTTTAATCTCAATTTATCTCATCCCAATACCATATACAAAAAAAAAAAAAAACAAGGCTAGATGACTCAACCTAGCCTCTTCCTAGTTAATAATCCCTCTTTCTCAACTTCTTTCTTGGTTTTAGGAAAGTGATTGCCTCGTAGTTTGGAACATGAGTAATATTAATCATCTTTTAGATATCATTTTCTTATGAGAAAAATTGTGGGCCGGTCAGTCTTATATTGGCTAATAAACAGCCTCCCATTACTCGAATGCCACGTATGCATCACATAACAATTCCCCGTACACCATATTGCATACAATCACTTACCTCATTCAACCTCTCCTTCCCAAACCTCGCGTTTCTGGACAAAGACTTGAACATTGGCTTCGATTTGGGTATTTTGTTCTGATTTCCTGGCACTTATGATGTGTGAAAGTTACACCATGTACAATTAACTCCAGGAGCAACCTGCAAACATTCATCTAACTGCAGGTTTTTGAAGCCTTCAGATTCTTTGATCCGGCACTTCCCTCCTGCAAATAATATGTACTCTTTATTTTCATCTCTTAGGCAGCTACGCAGAGAAAAGCTCCAATTTCTTACACACCGTGAGACCACATGTCACTTCATTTGATTTCTGTCGACTTTTTCCTATTTTTGTTGTCTAAGGTTGATTCACTATTTTTTTCGAATTTTTATTCTTATTGTTATGGATGTGGTTTTTTTGCCCAGGATTTTTATTCTTATTCATACAAATTTCTGAGTCCAACTTTTCTACAAATTAAGTCAAACTTCTGCCCAAATTTTAATTGAGAAAACCTTCTGATTGGTTGCCAATATCTACAACCAAGAGAAAAGTAGAGAATCGACGGGGTGGGGAGGGAAGAAAAAATGTTCAGACAGAGAGAGGGGGGACAAGGGAAGAAGAAACGAGAGAGAGAGAGAGAGAGAGAGAGAGAGAGGGCGCAAAGCTAGGTCGCGCTGTGGAAGAGGAACTTGTAATATTATGCGCTACGAGTCTATCACGAGATTAGTGAGAATTCTGACATGTCGAATTTTAATTGGAGGGTTATTATTCGTATAACAAGAGACGAATCGCTTGGCAGCGTTCTCTTTTCTTATTATTTCATGATGTAGTATAAAATAATTAAAAATTTGTTATAAAATTAAAAAAAAAAATTACTATTATAAGAGAGAAATAAGAAATTCTTTGAAATTCTTAAGAACTAAAATTTTATTCTCTCTTTATATTTTCTTATGAATTTCATTACAACTGAAATCCCTATTTATAGGCCTTGAAATTACTATGTAAGTTACTATGCAAGTCACTATACAAGATTTAAAAAAATAGTGGTAGGGTCATTCACATAATTTTAATGGTGAGACAGGGGTGACAGCCGTCCCACCAATACCGTTTAATTCATTACACTCTCCCTTGAATGACTACTTATAAAGAATATGTCTCGTTAAAACCTTGCTAAGGAAAAACCCAATAGGAAGAAAAAACCAATGGCGAAGGAAAAAGAGTACAATCTTATTATGTATCCACAAGTGTTTTAAGATTGCCTCATTAAAACCTTGCAAAAGAAAACCCAGTGGGAAAAAACCTTAGCGAAGGAAAAAAAAGTACAATCAGCACAAGTCTTCAGGACATTTACTCCCCCTGAAAAGTGCATGACAATAGATCTTTGAGTTTTCGCATTCTAATGTTATGCATAATCTTCTTGAATGTGGAAGTTGGTAACGCCTTTGTAAATAAATCTGCCAAATTATCACTAGATCGTATCTGCTTAACATCAATTTCACATTTCTCTTGAAGTTTATGAGTATAAAAGAATTTAGGTGAAATTTGTTTGAATCTGTCACCTTTGATATATCCTCCTCTGATTTGAGTGATACAAGCAGTATTATGTTCATATAAAATTATTGGGTTATTATTGATCATGGAAAGTCCACATTTTTCCTGGATATATTGAATAACTAATCTTAGCCAAATACACTCTCGACTTGCTTCGTGAATAGCAATAATCTCTGAGTGATTTAAAGAAGTAGCAGATAGTATCTGCTTAACAAATCTCTATGATATGGCAGTATCTCCATAAGTATATAAATATCCAGTTTGAGATCTACCTCTGTATGGGTCTAAAAGATAACATGCATCTGTATACCCAATTAATTGTGGACTTGATCCACGTTGATAAAATAATCTCATAAACCGTACCATGAAGGTAACGAAGGTCATGTTTAATGTTATTCCAATGCCTTCGAGTTGGTACAGAATTATATCTTGCAAGCAAATTAACTAAGAATGTAATATTTGGTCGATTGTAATTTGCAAGATATATCAAAGCTCCAATTGCATTGAGATATGGTACTTTAGGATCAAGAATTTCTTTATCGTCATCACAAGTACGGAATGGATCATTCTTCACATCAAGTATTCGAACAATCATTGGAGTACTCAGGGGATGAGATTTGCCCATATAAAAATGTTTTAGGACTTTCTCAGTATACATGGACTAATGAATAAAAATTTCATTTGGCAAATGCTCGAGCTGCAAGTCGAGACAAAGTTTTGTTTTGCCAAAATCTTTCATTTCAAATTCATTCTTTAAATATATAGCGGTTTTTGAGATCTCTTCAGGAGTTCACATAATATTTAAATCATCAACATAAATCGCAATAATGATAAATCCGGATTCTAATTTCTTAATAAAAACACATGGGCATATAGGATTATTCTCAAATTCTTCTTTCAATAGATATTCGCTTAAGCGATTATACCACATGCGTCCGGATTGCTTCAACCCATATAAATATCTTTGTAATCTGATTGAGTACATATTTCTAGATGTACTTATAGATGCTTCAGGCATTTTATATCCTTCAGGAATTTTCATGTATATGTCATGGTCTAAGGATCCATATAAATATGCAGTGACCACATCCATCAACCGCATTTCTAATCCTTTTGTAACAACCAGACTAATCAAAAATCTAAATGTGATTGTATCCATAACGGGAGAATATGTTTCTTCATAATCAATCTCGGGTTTCTGCAGGAAACCTTGTGCGACAAGCCGTACTTTGTACCGCACAATTTCATTTTTCTCATTACGTTTTCGTACAAATACCCACTTATATCCAACAGGCATTACATCCTTTGGTGTTTGGACAACAGATCCAAATACTTCTCGCTTTGATAGCGAATTTAATTCACCTTCAATAGCTGCTTTCCATTTTGACCAATCATTTCTACGTCGACATTCTTCGACGGTTTTTGACTCACTTTCTTCATTACTTCTGGTAATATCAATGGCCATTTTATATGAAAATTTGTTGTCGACAACAATTTTATTTATATCCAGAATTTCTCCAGTATTCATGAAATGTATTGAGATCTCATTATTTTCATGTATCTGTTCCTCTTCAGGGGAAAATATTTCATGACACACATCTTCAGGATGTTTATACTCTTCAGGAGTTTACTCTTCAGTATGTTCTGGAATAGAAGATTTGAGATATTTAGGAGCACCAATTATATTTATAGTCTGTATTGTAGGTACGTGTTCTTCAAGAACACCAAATTCATTTTGTATTCTTTTCCTTCTGGGAATTTTGTCTTTTGCACCAATAGGTCTTCCACGTTTCAGGCGTGCCTTAGATTCACCTATTGCTGTTTTGACAATTTGTCCTTTAGGGATTTCAATCCTTGCTGGAGCATTAACAGCAGGAATATAAGATTTTACTATACCTTTAGTGTCAGTAAATACATCCGATAATTGATTTGCAACATTTTGTAAATGAATAATCCTCTGAACTTCTAGTTTATATTTATTTGTAGGAGGATCAAATTGAGACAGGGTCTTATTATCCCAAGTAATATCTTGTCGTACTTCAGGCACCGACTTTTCTTTACCCATTAATGAAAAATTAGATTCATCAAAGTGACAATCCTCAAACGTGCTTTAAACATATCCCCTGTAAGGGGTTCAATGTATCTAATAACAGATGGAGAATCAAAACCAACATCTATCCCAAGTCTACGTTGAGGGCCCATTTTTGTACGTTGTGGAGGTGCAATTGGAATATATCTAGCACATCCAAAAATACGAAAATGAGAAATATTTAGTTGTTGACCAAATGCAAGCTGTAATGGAGAATATTTATGATATGCAGATGGTCTAATACGAATTAAAGATGATGCATGAAGTATAGCATGTCCCTAAGCAGTAACAGGTAGTCTTGATTTCATAAGTAAAGGTCTAGCGATTAGTTGAAACCTTTTGATCAAAGATTCAGTTAAACCGTTTTGTGTGTGTGCATGAGCAACAGGATGTTTAACATCTATTCCTATTGACATGCAATAATCATCAAAAACTTGAGATGAAAATTCACCTGCATTATCCAATCGAATGGTCTTAATTGGATACTTAGAAAATTGTGCTCGTAATTTAATAATCTGAGCAAAAAGTCTAGCAAATGCAATATTTCTAGTGGAAAGCAGACGAACATGTGACCATCGACTAGATGCATCAATCAAAACTATAAAGTATCTAAATGGTCCACTTGATGGATGAATAGGCCCACATATATCTCCATGAATCCTTTGTAAAAAGGATGGAGATTCAACAATGACTTTTGAGAGAGATAGTCTGATAATCAATTTACCTTGAGAACATGCAGAGCACGGAAATTCATTGGGTAGAAATATATTTTGATTTTTTAAGGGATGCCCATGCAAATTTTCAATAATTCGTCTCATTATTATAGATCTCGGATGTCCAAGACGATCATGCCAAGTCATAAATATTTTGGAGTCAATGCACTTCTGGTGCATTACCACATATGATTCAATTATTCTCATCTTTGTATGATACAATCCAGAATATAGAGTAATCAGTTTTTCTAATACGAGCTTCTGCCCCGATATTGTTTTAGTAATAAGAAGATAATCTTTACTGCCTTCATTGGTCGTTTCAATATGGTAATCATTACGACGTATATCTTTGAAACTCAATAAATTTCTTCTGGATTGTGAAGAGAATAGAGCATCATCAATACAAAATTTGGTGTTATTAGGCAACACAATATAAACTCTTCCGGAGCCTTCAATTAAATCTGATGAACCTGATATGGTATGGACATAGGCTTTACTTAGTGTTAGATTTTGAAAATATTTCTTTTCTTTGAGAATTGTGTGAGTTGTAGCACTGTCAGCCAGACATATATCTTTATCATTCAACTCAGAGATAAAAAGTTCATCAATGTGATCCATGATTAGAGGAATAAGACCACTAACTTCAAAATTGGTAGAACCGTCGTGCTGATAACGTGTTATAAAACTAAAAAAAAAAACTACTATTGCAAGAGAGAAATAAGAAATTCTTTAGAACTCTTAAGAACTGAAACTTTATTCTCTCTATATATTTTCTTATGAATTTCATTACAACTGAAGCCCCTATTTATAGGCCTTGAAATTACTATGCAAGTCATTATGCAAGTCACTATGCAAGATTTAAAATAATAGTAGTGGGGTCATTCACATAATTTTAGTGGTGGGACAGGAGGCGGCAGCCGTCCCACCAATACCGTTTAATTCATTACAAAATTTTATTATTGCGTTTAACTTTCAAACAATAATTTAGTATCACATCATTAGATATTAAGAGAATAATGATAAAAGAATAATGAATAGTTTCTTGGAACCAGTGGCTACATGAGCAATTGTTGAGAGGGGCCAAGTTTTCTATCGTGTGACATATTTATATAAAAAAAATAAGAGAATAAAAATTAAAAATAAAATAAAATGTAATTATATATCAAAGTAGATCTTGATAATTTACTACATAAATGTAAAATTAAAATTCCATAAACACAACTTAATATATATTTCAGATTTATGATGATAAAATTTTGGAAATAAAATTTATCTATTATTATTTTGTAATTAAATATTTAAAAAAAGGTTCATAGAAACTATCAAGTGATCTTTTAGAATGTCATCTTTCATTCTAGTACGTAAGCTAGTTTATAAAATTTCATGTAAAATCTAGATATTTATGTGTCACAATAAATATATAATGATATAATTGAGACCTTAAATAATCATTTTCTTATTCAATGAAGTTTAGAGAATAAAACATCTCAACTATTTTTCATATAAATCATTAATCTTAAACAATTTTTCTTGTATTTTCAGTTTGAATTCCATGTTAAGAAGTCTAATATATAACAAGAAAATTTAGGATCCATATTAATAAATTTATTATTTCTCTTAAACTTAATTTAAATTAATTTTAATGTGACCTTGAAAATAAGTAATATATAAAAATTATAGAAAGTTTTGTGACTATAGAAAAAAAAATGGATAGAGGCAATTCTAGGTATATTGAAAGTTCAGAAAAATTTAGAGAGAATATAGATATTATAAATTTTTTGGAGGGTCATTCTCTATATTTACAAAATTATAAATAAAATTTAAGGAATATTTTAAAATTTGAAAAACAAAAATTGGGGTGGAGGAGCACCCTATGGCCAACATGGATCCGCCACTGATGGTTGGAACACAAGAGCTTCCATTGACATCTTTGAAGGGATAGTGTAAGATAGATACATGTGATTCTATTATCCGGCCATTATGCTAAACTCACCAAATGTTTTTTGGAAAATGCTAAACGTATTTAAGAAAGATTTATCTATTTTTTTCACATATCTGTTATTGATATGCTAAAAATTATAAAATTAAAAAAATCATTAGTCTTGTAAGTAAAAATAAGTAAAATTATAAATACATATAGTATTACTCATGTTCTTTGCTATCTATGCTTAGTGCACCTTACAAGTTGTCTTCCTTCCTATTAAAAAGTGTAGGTTGTGCTGACACAAAAAAACTAAAATAAAACTCACCAAATTTAGACAGCACTATTGTATAAGAGAAAGATGGTGTGGGGGAGGCAAAAACCTGGCCCCCTTCCTCTCTCAATTCAGGTCATCCCGAAATTTGAAACTCAAAACTTAAATTCTCACAATATCCATATGCTAAGAATTCGTGAGGTACTATGTGAGGGATAAGCCTCTGGGCCTAACCCATCTAGCCTGGTACGACTGCCCCAACCCAGGCAAGAGCTCATTTCCCTCTTTGAGCTGAGTCACCCCAAAGCCCAAAGTCCAAAGCCCGAGTTAGGGGACTCCTTGGAAACGATGGACTTGTGAGCCATGTGAGAATCAACGACCCTCCTGAACCGACCTGTAGGGCCCTACCCAAAACACTCAAGTGTCGGCACTAAAGCGGCCTGAGTAGTACAGACCTAACAAAAGCAACCATGCCACATTAAATAGGTGTCCTGCCGAATTTAATGCAGGGACGGAAAAACATGGCAAAACACGATATGAAGAGATATAGTTAGGTAATAGACTGACTAACCCTCTTTTTGGCAGGTATAAATAATCCCCCGTATCTCTTAAGTGCAGGTCTGATCTTTTATCTCTCTACTTTGCCTCTATCATACTTTATCTCCTTCACATACTGATTTTAATATCAGAGAAATTCCAACTTCTCAAACCAGCTTCTTTATTTCTGTGTACGCAGGAATGTGATGTGTAGCTTGCGATACGGCGTTGCTCATATCTGCAAGATGCGACATCAAGAGATAGAAACTTGGAATAAACTTTATAATATTTATTATAAACACTTAATGATGTTCAAAAATTACGAATGAGCAGATAATAATACTTCATATTTTCTACTCGAAACACTCAAGTTCGGATAATATTTTCTTCCAATAATCCATCTGAACAGCTCACTGACGGTGGGGGCTTTACAAGCATGCATGCATCTCTATAAAATTAACTATGTTTTCTTTGACTCACCTATTCTCATCAAATTTATTTGCACGGGAGTTTGTTCAGGCGCTCGCGTGCCATGCCATTGACTTGCGAGCAAATTAAGCCTTCAAAAGCGACCTGCAAACATTTTGTGAATTTGACCACAAGATGATCACATCATGCGAATTCGGTCTCACAGTCACACAAAAGTTAATCCCGTGAGCACTAACTAGCAATATTAATAATTAAATAATCTTTCTCGTGATCTTAAATATTATTAAGTATTTTTTTTGTAATGATATTTTATGTATAATCTTTAGTTGAGATTATGGGGCTTATAAATGTCCGGTTTAAAATAGTAATTTTCTTTATTATTCTTCTTGGAGTCATTCAGGCTATGATCTGAGATATGTAGTGCGCAGCCTTGTTAAGATTTGACTGTCAAGATTATGCTATACGTGATCACTTATTTTTCATTAATTGCAATAGTTAGAATTTGGCACCGCTATTTGTTTATCGAATTTGATAGTTTCCCAAATGGCAATATTGAGAGAATGTTTGGAGAATGAGATGAGATTAAAGTTTTTTAAATAGTGTTAGATGGTTTGTAAATAGTAGTAAGATAGTTTAAGTAATATTTATTTTTTTATTTTTTTATTTTTTTATTTTTGAAGAAGAGGTTAAGTACTATTTATTGGACTTTAGAAAAGGAGATAAAAAGTTGATTAAAAATATTATAAAGTTGAAATAGGGTTAAAATATATATTTTTAATATTATTTTTATTTTGAAATTTGAAATGAATTATTTTTTATTTGAAAATTTGAAAAGTTATAATAATTAGTTTAAGAAAATTGTAATGATTAATTTAAAAGTGTTTATATTTAAATAATATTTAGAAAGAAAATAAGATAGGATGAGATAATATGATATCAAAATGGAAAGGGCAGTGTTATTCTGCTGCCCGAGTAACACCGCTTAACCTTACACCTAGTTCAAAATTGGTTTTTTATTTTATTTTTTTCAAATTTTTATTCATATATTTTTTTAACATTTTAAACTATTTTTTAAAAATATAAAAAATTATCAATATATTAATAATCACTTACTTAATTATTAAGTAAAAAATTAAAAATAAAATAAAATACATAAGATATCAAAATGAAGTGTTAAAATAAGTGGTCAACATAAGTGGACAAACTAGCATTTTCCAAATGAAAAATTCTAGTTACAAGTAACATTAGGCACCCATCAATCATAGGACCCACAAAATGAAACAAGCATTTTCCAAGTTTTTCCCAATTCCAAGTTTTTCTTCCTATATAAGTCTTTCCAAGTTCACCTCTCTTTGCTTTATCCATCTTTTCTTTTTAACTTCAAAATCTCCCGGACTTACTAGTCTAGAATCAGAAGAATTCATTTTTTAAAAGATTTAATGAGAAAGTATAGCATCTTCGGGGACTCCAGAGGAGAAAGAGTTCGTGTTTACTTATTTTTCTAGTCTTTTCCCTTTTTTTTCCTTCTTTTTTTAATAGATATAACTTCTAACAAATTCATATTAAAAATAATAATAAGTATGCGGGTTGGTGCACCAACCCGCTTGTACGTAGAAGGACTCTATAAAAATTATTTCCAAACATGATTCTCAGAATTAACACATCAAGAGTTGGGTAGTTCACTTGCCCAATGTGGTGAGAATGTAAAAGTAGTTTTATGATTAATCCAAAATATCAACTGCCATTTCGAAAAGAAAGAAGTAAAGAATAAAGAAGAAGATAGGAATCAAAGGAGCAGATGAAGGGTACGTAGACAACTAGCGTCACGAGGAAACAGCAACATTATTAATTGCAATTTAGGAAAGTGTATGATCTCAATTAGCTCTTTTTCTTGTTATTATTTTGTCCGTAACAAGAAAGCATTATTAAGGCTTGGTTTAGATTTGAAATTCATATTAACTCATTTTTATTTCATCATTATATTTTTTTTTATTTTTTATATAAAATATAAATTTCTATATAATTTTTTCAGATTTCAATACACATTTTTTTAATTTTAATATAATTTTTTTCAAATTTAAAAATAATAATAATATTAAAAAATAAATTAAACTCATCTCGTCTCCAAATTCAAACGAAGCCTAAAATAAAAGCAAGGATGCAAGAGGAGAGTATGTAGACAGCATAATATATAGAAAGAAAATAAAAATTTTAAAAAAATCGTATAAGGGGCAGAATGTTTGAAACCATGTTCCTTAACAAAGTCGAGGAGTGGACCGCCATAAAAGATCATTAATTTGCTGTTGTTCATAGGGGTGTATGCCGACCCGACCCGACAATGAGACTTCCAACCCAACCCAATTGTGAGACATTCCATTAGGTCAAATATCCGATAAGCTGAATACCCAACCCGATAGCTTATCGGATATTCTGTTAAGCCTTTTTTATTTTTAAGACTGGACAGTGGACTTCTGGGATAAAAACCCTTCTACCATTTCTTTATTTGATAAGGAAGCATGTGCTCATGATGGGATCGATCCTCTATTGTTTGCTCGTATGTACGTAGAGGGAACATGATGTTAGGAATATCTAAGATGAGCTTTTTTTTTTTTTAATTTTAATTTTAGTTCCGTGAGCAAACTAAGAGAGAGCACAAACATGCATGAGCTTAATTCAAAGACATGAGAAAGTGGCCATGCATGGGGTTTGAAGATGATGTTAGGAATTATATCTAACCGGCGGGCCTGCACATCTTGTGAGAAATATATTAATGTTCTTAATTTTCTTTTTTCAAGGCAAGATAACTATTTGTATTAAAATAAACGACAGTCACTAATAGATGAATCTAGCTAAAATATTAGCCTCCCTATTAATAAAAACAGCTTTCTTATAAGATCCATCTTCTAACATCTTCAATAACGTTGCCAAAGGGAGCATATATCTCTTCATTGCTTTTTGCTGTCTTGACTATGGATAGAGCATCCCTTCCAGAATTATCTTAGTGAATACAATCTCATTACAATTTACAAAGTTGCATAGCCCTTCCCACAGCCAACGTTCTCCCACTGCTATATCTTGAAGACTAGTCACTTGGTGGACATTGCCTTTGAAAATGAGAGAGATGGCAATCTAGAAAAGAAAAACACCACTTCTACAAAAAATGTTTATATCAGAGATTTCATGAGCATTTCCTAGTATATGTGCCTGTAGGGTAATCTAGAACCAACAAGTAACTGCAGTGATGCTCATGAAATTAATCATGCAGAATTCTCAGACCAGAAAAATTAATGATAAACAACTTAACAAAGTATGTATTATAGAAATAATCTACACTATCATGAAGAGTATCCAAGATGTCCGCATCCCAAATAAATGAAACCTACACAAAACCCACATTGCCATACCAAAATTAAAACAAATAAAAAAAACTAAATAAATTTATTAAGAAACTCCCAAGATAGAACAAGTAATATTTGAATCTACCAAGTACTTCAAGCCTTCAAGTAATCTTCAATCGATCTTATTTAAAATATTTTGCAAAGTTATCTCTATACGAAACAAAAGGTTATGTTAAACATATAATTAATTGAAAGAATCTAAAAAAAACAATTATTCAAATATGAATCTTACCAGTTTCTAACTTGTAATTTTCAGCATCTTCCATTACATCTTAGGAGTTATAATTAACAGAGGGAGTCTTTAACCAGCTTTGTGTACAGATAAGAGCTTCAACTGTTGTTGGGGCCAATGAACTACGAAATGAATTTAAAACCCGACCTTCAGCACTAAATGCTAACTCAGAAGCAACAGTAGATACGAGAATAGCTAACACATCTCGAACTATTTTAAAAAGTATTGGAAATCTGATTGAGTTCATCTTCCACCATAGAAGAATATTAAAGTCGGGTGTCATCCGTTCAACACTCTCCGTAAAATACTTATCCAATTCTATTTTGGACTCTTCCACACCTTTTGATGATTTATATTGAAAAAACATATCTAATATATTCTCATCATCATTACAAGAAGTGTTACTTTGGGTCTCACCTATGCCTCCACTTGATTGGCCCCTACTTGAACACACATTAGATTTTGAATATTTCTTATACATTTGCTCAAGCATTCTCTTTAACCAATCAACAAGTTTAAATCCTTGCTCATGGCCAATAACATTTGTAAAACAAGATTCCAAAACATCCAACTTATTACGTGGATCAAGCATAGCTGCAATGAACAACATTTTGTTCAATTGAGTAAAATCCCCTCAATACTTATTATATTTCAACATCATCTTATCCGACATGGATTTCACCATATTGCTCTCACTCCTTGAAAATTTTTTCAAATGATTATAGACTGTAAATACTTCTCTTATAAACAAATTTAAAATTGCATAAACAGAGCTTGAAATCCGCAAAGTCATGTCATAAAAAATCTTCAAAAATCGTACAAAAATTTTAATGGTTTATCAATTTTGTGAAGTTAGTACTTCTTGTTCAACCTCATGTAAATATGGAACAAACTCATTATTTTCATCTTGCAGTACTTCAAATATCGCATAATATTTTAGAGCCATACTCAATATTAGATACGTTAAATTTCACATAGTTGAAACATAAGACAAAGAAGTCTATTATCAAAAATATTTTATTTTTCTACAAATACCCATTGAATGGATTGAGGAGCCGTACTGGTCTGGAAAGATGGAGATTTCATGCTTTCAAAGTGAACACGGGTGCGTGTTTTGAGGATGTCAATATGTTTGTCTCAACTCATTGAAAAAACGAGAGACCTAATTAAATGACTATTATAGTAATTTACTGCACACGAGACAAACATGTACGTACTCTCAACTTCTTTTTGTTTTGTGTTTTTCTTTCTTCAACTTGCACTCTAAAAATTAATCACCTGTCCGTGATTTATTAATTGTTGACTATCCTTTCATTCAAAAGGTTGGATTCTATATTTGAAAGGTTGATTACTTAGGCCCGGTTTATTTATTTATCTGGTCTTATTTTATTATTATTAATTTTTTAATTTTTTATATAAAATAAAATAAAAAATTTAATTTTTTAAAATTCTAAAATAATTTTTTAAAATTTTAAAATAAAATTAATATTAAAAAAAATTATAATAATATTTTTTTAAATTTTTATTTTGTCTTACCTTATTTTATCTATAAAAATAAACCAAATTTTAATTACTAAAAAATTTAGTATCTATAATCTAAAAGACCGAGTGTAGAGTCTAGACCCTATATGTCCCATAAGTCCCATAAGACATGGATCAAAATGTCTTGACCTATTACATTTTGGTCCAACTAAAATGTACCTCTATAGATCATTTGGGTCAAATTGTCCCACTACAAATCCCATGTTGGACTAAAATGTCCCTATTGCCACAAATAGTGATCCGACCAATGTGCCCCTACACGTGACCCGAATTAGCCTCAAATGCCCCTATCGCATATCTAAATGGACTAAAATAGCCCTATAACAAATCAAATTAGGTAGAAACAGCCTTGATCCAAATAAAACTAGCTAACAACCAAAAATCTCCAGAATCAGCTTCATATTTATCTCCTCTCGCACCCCACTCTCCATCTGTCCTCTTCTTGTTCTTCATTCCTCTATTCTTTCTCTTCTCCTTCTACTTCAGACTTCTTCTTCTCTAGAAAAATTGTATAGCTTATTTGTTCGTTAACCATGACGCAACCCTAGGCGGAGATGGATGTAGTGGAGCCACTTGAGGGCAGGGGGACATGGCTCCACCAAAAAATTTTGACATTATAAACTAACTCCTAAATTTTATATATAATTTTATAAATATAGAAAATGCCCCCCAAAAAAATTATAATTTTTATATGCTCTTTAATTTTTTTAAAAATTTCAACATATCTAGAAATGTTTATCTCTATTTTTTTTTTATAGTCCCAAAATTTTGTTTAATTTTTATATATTATTTATTTTCAAGTTTGTGACTTCTCCAAAATTAAAATTAAAATTAAATTTAGGAGAAATAATAAGCTTATTAATATAGATCTTAAAGTTTTTTTTTATACAATAATGAATTTCTTAACATGGAATCCAATAAATGTAAGAAATATTATTTAAGGTTGATAATCTATATGAAAATTCACTACAAAATAGAAGGGTTTTTGTGATCTTTTAATTGCGATCAAATGATTATTTGTAATTAATTTTGACTATAAATAGTCATTTGACTAAAATTAACTGACTGTAAATAAGTAATTTTTTTATAGTAAAAATGGTTTGTAATTATGTTTATATGATTTTATGATTTTTTTTTATTTTTTTATTTTTTACATAAGAAAATGGATGTTTGGATGAAGTGCAAACTTCGTCCATTTCATTTGAAAATAATTAAGTAGACTTAGGATCCACACGACAAAAAATAATTTTTAATAGTTTATGTACCTTACTTTTTTAAAAAATATGGATTATATAGAGCTTATATATTTTAAAATTGTATTCAATATTACTCTTTATATAAATTAATTACACAATAAATATTATTGATTCCGCCACTGCATATCGAGATGACCAGATCTCACCACAGCGTAACCTATGGGCCATGGCCATAGCAAAGATGGAGATATAAAGTAACCACAAATATCTTAACTTTTGCACTAGAGACATTTACCAACGCGAGAGATATTTTAGAAGATAATAATAATATCACCAATAGGCAAAGATGTGAGAGACATTTATCTTTATGAGCGATGATATCTATACGACGAGTTTTACGGTTTTTTTATAACTTATATTGTAATAGAATTTTTTTTTTCATTTTTTTAAGTATTTTTTTAATATTCTTAAGCATTAAAAATATAGAAATAAAAATTTATTAATATTCACATTTTTAACTTTTTAAGCCTAATTTAAATTGAGAGATGAAATGAATTGAGATAAATTTAATTTAATTTATTTTTTTAATATTATTATTGTTTTAAAATTTAAAAAAGTTGAATTAGAATTTTAAAAAAATATATATTAGAATTTGAAAAAATTGTATTGGATTTTGTGTTTTGTATGTAAATTTAAAAAAGTATAATGATGAGTTTAAGATGAGTTGAGACGAGCTCGTCTCATTTAATCACTAAGTAAAATTAAAAATTAAAATAATATTAAATATTAAAATAATTATAAAATAATTATAAAATAGTAAAATTCCATCATTTCTTCATCTTTATTAGTGTTAATTGAATGAGAAATATTAAATATTACTCTGGCATGCCACTTTTTCAGTTTTTCTTGCATTGAATATTAAAATAAAATAAATCCACGTCACTCAATGTATAGAGTTAGAGAATAAAGAGGCTTAAATATAGCAGAACTCATCATGGAGAAAAAATTCATGGCAAAAGTCTATATTTTATAGAATAATATTAGAGTGAAGTCAACATTTATTACATTCACGTATATAAATAATATATATTATATTATTTATACGTGTGAATACGATGAATGATGAATGTTAACTTCACTCATGAATGTTTTCTCTATTTCATATAGTGTCAGGCCGGGTTCGGGCAGTTTTGATCACGTTAGGGTGGTAGCATTGTTTTCTCGCCCTAGCGGTAGCATTCTTTTGTTTGCTTCCCTGGGTCTCGTGAGTCGTGAGCACTTGCCTCCTATGATATTTTCATTTTTTTTAAATATCAAATAATTAATTTTTGTAAGGTGAGTCGGGCATGTGCTTTTTACGTGTCCTTCTACTAGTTAAAACAAAAGAATGCCAAACCTCCAATCATTTTGAAGATAATATTAGTCAATGTGGACACAAAGTCTCACCGACAAAAGAAGCAAAACTAAGCATAATTGTCCCTCAACTTGAAGCCCATCTTGCTGTCATACACTACAACCCTCCTTTCCCCAAAGATTTAGAAAAACAAATAAATCATTAAAATTTTGCACAAATTAACCCCCACTCAAAGTGCCTACCATATATCATGCATTGGATATTAATGGGATTTCATGTCCAATATCTATCAAATAAGACCTATCAAACAGAGAGTATATATATGAGTGAAAAAAACAAGCTAAGTCTAGTCTTCAATATATAAAAAGAATTGAAGAGTTGAACATAAATAAACAAAAGAAGAGACGGTATAAAATAATTTTATAAATTAATATAAGTTAATATGGTTTATCAAATGATAAATTTTATTTTATTTTAAAATAAATCTAATAAATTAAATAAAATTACATTAACTTATAAAATTATTTTGTTTAATTTATTTATAATCACGTTAACCTAATTTATTTATAAATGGGGCACCCGCACAATCCAAACCGTGTATAGAGCCATATGTAACGTCATCAGTAACATAAAATTAAAAACCATAAATCCAGTGACCATCACCCGCATGCGGCATGTTGATTCCTCGATTTCAGCTTTTCAAGATCCAACTCCCCCTCTCGACTTGCACATGATGCACATGTGCCGGCATTATCGGGGTATTCTTTCAATGCCTGCTATTTTAGACTTTAGACTCTTCGATCTTGGCTTTCTCGCCATATTGATGTCCTTTCATAACGAGGAACTGAAGGCGTCGGAAGAAGCAAATGCCAACAAATACACCAAAACAGTACTACTATATATAATAGATAGAGACTTGATTTAGATGATTCACTTGCTCGCAAAACTCGTATCTAGGAAGGTATTTAAACTCTGAACTATTATGAAGGTATTTAGAACGTTGATATTGGTTTATAAAAAATCAATGCAAATATAAATTTATTTAAAATATTTTTGTATTAAATTTACTAAATGAAATTATGTGCAATTGCCAATTTTGATAGTAACTTCATTTAATCTTTTACTAAATAAATTTACTAAAAAAATTGATAGAACCAATATCAATATTCTAAGAGATTATATCTACATTAATATAAGAGATTATACCAAATCCAATTAATATTTGACGGTAACTGCCTCCTCATATCTACATTAAATAGAAGAGATTATATAAAATTAAATTGATAAATTGATAAAATTTTACGTAAGATATTAGATATATTTTATATTAAAAATAATTTTATAATTTAATATATTAACTTTATTTTTATATAATTTTTTTTGTACTAAAATATTTCTCTTAAATTAATAAGAAAAAAAAACATTAACAAACTAATAACTCCACACCGACATCTATCACCGTCTCTCCATTATTTATTTATAAGAAAATGAGTGGGAGTAGCCAACATCTACTGCATCCATCTCACATGAACAGTGCTGTACACTGTTTACAACACTGTTCATATGAGATAGATGCAGTAGACGTTGGCTACTCCCTAGCATCACTCTTATTTATAACCCTTCGCACCCCATGCATGCACTCTGTCAGTCTCACTTGCAAGACTGATCCCTCCCTCCTCTTCGCCTGTGTCTTCGAAATGGATTCCATCCCAAAGACAAATCCTTTCCTTTTCTCCCTCGCCATTCTCTTGATCTTCTTTCTCTCAACCACTTCCTCAGCCCCACTTCAGTACCAAAACCTTGTCCTCAACCCACTTTCTTCCAACACGCACAGTACCCTCTCATGGCCCGAATCAGATTCCCTGCTTTCCGACTCCACCGTGAACGAACCAGATGCCGCCTCCACCACCACCCTCCAATTACGCCATTTAGATTCCTTGTCCCTCGACAAAACTCCGGACCAACTCTTCCACCTCAGGCTAGAACGCGACGCTCTCAGAGTCAAGGCCCTAACCTCACTAGCAGCTGTTGGAAACGGGAGTCGTCCGGGCGGCACTGTCGGCGGGTTCAGCAGCTCCATCGTTTCCGGCATCGCCCAGGGCAGCGGCGAGTACTTCACGCGCATCGGCGTCGGCACTCCTCCAAAGTATGTGTACATGGTGCTCGACACCGGCAGCGATGTAGTATGGATCCAGTGCGCTCCGTGTAGTAAATGCTACTCCCAGGTCGATCCGGTCTTCGACCCGACCAAATCCAGATCCTTCGTCGGAATATCCTGCGGCTCCCCCTTGTGCCAGAAGCTCGACTCTCCGGCCTGCAACTCACGCAACAGATGTCTCTATCAAGTTTCCTACGGCGATGGATCCTTCACACTGGGCGAGTTCTCCACAGAAACGCTGACGTTCCGTGGCAAAAAAGTGGGACGAGTGGCTCTCGGATGTGGCCACGATAACGAAGGCCTGTTCGTCGGTGCTGCCGGATTGTTGGGCCTCGGTCGGGGGAAGTTATCGTTTCCCTTGCAGACCGGTCGACAGTTTAACCGGAAGTTCTCTTACTGTTTGGTGGACCGCTCCGCCTCGTCCAGACCGTCGTCGATCGTGTTTGGCGACGCAGCGGTTTCTCGGAAAGCCCGGTTCACTCCTTTGGTAGTGAACCCCAAGCTCGACACTTTCTACTACGTCGAACTCGTCGGGATCAGTGTTGGGGGAGTGCGCGTAGCCGGCATTACAGCTTCGTTGTTCAAACTGGACTCGATTGGGAACGGCGGCATCATCATTGACTCGGGCACGTCCGTAACCCGATTAACCAGACCAGCATACATAGCCTTGAGAAACGCGTTCCGGGCCGGAACATCCAGCCTGAAGCGGGCACCGGAATTGTCGTTGTTCGACACTTGTTATGACTTGTCCGGGAAGGCAGAGGTGAAGGTACCAACAGTAGTAATGCATTTTCGAGGCGCCGACGTGTCGTTGCCGGCGACTAATTATCTGATCCCGGTGGATACCGATGGGAGCTTTTGCTTCGCGTTTGCAGGTACTACGGGCGGTTTGTCGATCATAGGTAATATCCAGCAGCAAGGATTCCGGGTCGTTTATGATTTGGCAGGTTCACGGATCGGGTTTGCTCCGCGTGGGTGTGAATGATTGGAAAAGCCTTATTTCAAGAAGAAAATAAATTATTTTTCTTTAGAAATGTTTAGGTGCAAAATAAATATAAGAAAAAGATTTTTAAATTAATATAAGTTGATATAATACATTAGATTATAAAATTAAAAAATTTAATCTATTACATCTAATTACGATAAATTTATAACCTATTAAAAATGCTGAGCTTATGATTTACATTCGATTCCTGTGATCTCTACGGATTTATTCCTGTTCTCTTTCATTCTTTATCAAAGCTTTACAAATTTTTAAAGTTCAATGTGACGGGAACAACTTTTAAAGAGCTGAATAAGTTTGAAGTTGGAGTAGTGATGAGGGATGAAAATGGTAAGAGGCATCTTGTAAATTACTACATTAATATATATGTGTAGTTACAATTGTTCTGAAAAAAAGTTAATATATATGTGATTTAAATGATAAAAAATTAATTTTTTTAATATTAATAAATTTTACTTTTTTTTAAAACAATTATACGACACTTGCAACTCTACAACTATATATAATATTACTTATTAGAAATATCCAAAATTGAATATGTTTTTCCAATAACCTCTCTTATCTAATATCTAATAATTGATAAATATGTCGTATAATCTCAAAGTAGGTAAGTTTCGTACACTATTTTTTAGACTTACCTTTAAAACAAAAAAAAATTCTACTTTATATTATGATCTTATTTTTTAAAAAGTGCTAAATTACATCTAAGATTACTTTTATAAATTTATGTATTTAATTTATAGAAGTGGAGTTGTACTTGTGTAATATGGGATGAGATGCAAATGTACGTAGTTGCCCATACTTAGGCTAGATCTTGTACGGATATGAATGATATCACAGTTTGGTGGGATTCTTTTTCTATAGTTGTTTTACTGTAAACCATGATTGTAAATTGGATCATTTTATGTTCTTTCAATGTCATAATGAAAGTATATTTTATAAAGAAAAGATGCGTACGTAGTCGATATAAGAATTGATCACGATCATTTCTCTTTTTCTTTTCCTTTCTTATTATTAAATTTAAGAGATAACAAATTAATTAAAATTACGTTTATATATATATATATATAAATTTACTTACAACTCAAATCGATATATATTTTTATTAATTATAGCTTGATTCATGTGATAATTTCTTATTTTACTATGCTTGTAATAATGCAAACATAGTATGTAATAATTGAGGACTCGTTTGGATATTTAGAATTTTGAAAATAAGAGAGAAAAAAGTATATTATTTTTTATACTTTATTTGAGAGTTTGAAAATTTTTTTAAAATTAAGTAATGATTAGATGAAAAAAATCTTAAAATTAAATTAAAAATATTTTGTACTTAAACCTTTAAATAATGTTTGGGACAAAAATATTTAAAATACTTGTATTTTCAAATACTCCGTCAAAATCTTACCAACCGACCGAGTCCAGATCTCCTCATAGAGTCATAAGAACTATCATTATTAGTAAATAATTAATTGAATGTTCTTCTGACCATTTTGGTGCGTCTAGATTTTCTACACCATAATAAATTATAAATTCTCTTCGAAGTTCATGTGCACCTTAAAAATTAAGATATCATTGAAAACAATCCAAATGCTTTTTGGTTTGTGCTTGGATAATTGAAAACAAACCCGTCACGGTATTTTTAATTTCTAAGATTTGAATCTTTTTAGATTTTTGTTTAAATTTTAGATAGAAGAATGTCACAGATAGATATATAAAAAAAGAAAAAATATATATAACTGTTAATTAGAACACCGCCAATGACGGAGCCGAGATTTCCTTTTGGGAGGGCCAAAATTAAAATAAAATATAAGATATTATTTTGTTTTATTTTTATATAATTTTTTATACGATATAAAACAATCTGATAGTAAAATTTATAATAAAAATAAAATACGTTTAATACAACTTATGTATTTAAAAATTTTATGATATGTCAAAAACATTTTATCATAATAAAAATATATTAGAAATCATCTAACTTTTTTTTTTAACTATAATAAAAATATATCATCATGTTATTATATTATTTATTTTATATGAGATGTATTTTATTTTTAAATTAGATTTAATTTTGTTAAGAGGGCCAAGATACTTTTTACTTTTTAGAGATTGGGCCAACACAAAATAAAATTAATATTATCTTACTAAATCATAAAAATTTAATTTTTTTTTCTTTTAAAAAAATATATATTATTTTTTATTATTTTTTTAAAATGGGTGGGGCCCGGGGGGAGGGGGCCATCTCTTATTATATCCTCTCTTCTATCCATCTCTTATTATATATAGTCCACATGCAACGAAAACGATAATCTATTCCATAGATTCTATGTACATGGCAGAAAAACCCAACACACTGCTGCATCGGATTCACAAGAAATTTAAAAAGAAAACAATCATTTTTGTGATAAAACGTTAATCTTTTATATAACCCTAATAAATCTCATCGAACATGCAATCAGCAAAATATAGAGTAATGTTAGATAAGCCACAAGAAATTTAAAAAGAAAATAATCATTTTTGTGATAAAATGTTAATCTTTTATATAACCCTAATAAATCTCATCCAACATGCAGTCAGCAAAATATAGAGTAATGTTAGATACAGTTATAAATTATATAAGCGTCGTACACTCATTTTTTTAAAAAAAAAGTGAAGTCTACTATTAAAAAATTAATTTTTTTATGTGAATTTTATATTTATACTTTTTTTTTAAATAATATAGTATTTTATGACTACAAATATCATTTCTCATACATGAATTTATCTTATATAGAATTGATTCCATTGTAAAAAAGTGTAATATTATATATATATTAACTAGAAACTAGTTTTTTGCAAAGAATCTGCATAAAAATTGTACACTTCAAATTTATATCAAGCCCTACTCATGAATTTAACGTCTATTTGAAAAATGATAAGTTACAACTTCACGCGTGAGTGTAGTTTCATAATATTCAAACTTATTTTTAATTAAGTGGGTGATTTGGTTGACCATGTAAAATAAATAAAATTGTAGTACGTCGTTACACGTTTTCATTTACCACATGATAGGTTTTTTTTATCGTTTAGGCAGGTTGATTTCCGTTCAATTTAAACTCACCCATTCATTATGCAGCCCTCCTCCTCCAGTCTGGGTGATGCACTGGCCTTAAGCCCATACTCTTAGTGGGCTTTACTCTATTCACAACCATAGGAATAATGGCGATAATATAACCCGATCAGGCCCAATATTTTTTGGCTATACAAGAGTTTGTATGTGTGGACCAACAGATGAGAACTAGAACACCTAGATCAATTTTTTTTCTCGTGATAGGAAGTGTATGAATCCTAAAAATACAAGTATCAAGCTCCCTCCATTTTTGACCTAAGAACATGGGGTTACACATTGAGCATAGATCTTCTCACTATGAAACTGATTATGAGATCAATTTCCTCGATTGCGTGGTGACTTCAATGATCTCTCCAGTCTAAAGCCATTATCTACAAGATTTTGGGTGAATGATAAATTTTCCCCCGCGTCACACCTCGCCCACTCACATTTATGGTGGAGAATCGAAGATGTTTGATTAAAAGATTTTCTTAAAAGTCTCAAAGATTTAATAATAAAATAAACATCTTTAAACGTGTTGTGGAGTATTATAAAATTATGGTGGAAGTGATCTACGAGTATCATTGCTCTGCGTTCTCACATAAGATTATCCTTAGCTACGTTTGGTAATTGAGTACTCTCGTAATACTTTATTATTATTTATTTTTTTATTTTTATTTATTTTATTATTCATTATTTTATTATTACTTTTCACTTACTTTTTATTACTATTTAATATTCTATTATTACTTTTTATTACTATTCACAATATTTCTCACTATTCAAACATAATCTAAATTTGTTATGATTGTGTGACAATTATGATGAATAATACGGAATAATCGAAAAAAAATAAGAGAAAATAACACAAAGATTTATGTAATTTGGTGATGTGCCTACATCTATAATCGTGAGCAACAAAATTTCACTATCAACGAAATTAGGATTATATCATATATATTTATACTAACCTTATGTATACGAACGTATTTAAGAAAACTTATAAAAATATTCTCATATCGTTGCTCGCCCGTTCACTCCGTCATCTACCATTTGATACAGTATATTCATCAAATATGAGTTACATACTCTAATAGAAATAATTGCAATGAGTTTATTCAAAACGTGTATTCAATCATTACATAAGCACACAATTAGTTGATGAAATCTTACATAAAAATACTTTCCATAGGAGTCATGTTTTTCAAGTACGGAGCAGACAGATCTATGTCATTTAAGTTGCGTTAGAATGTTGAAAATGTTTGAGAGTATTTATAAATAATAATAAAATATTAAATAATAATAATAAAGTAATGAATAACAATAAAAGTATATAAAAAATCATAATAAGATAATAAATCATATTTGAAAATGTTTGAGAAACATTATTTCCAAATCCAGCCTTAGTTATCATTTTGATAATTAAGTTAGTTTTGGCGTATAGATACAATTTGAGAGCGGAAAATGGTATAAAATCTGTTCCCAAATTACCGTCCTTGCAAAAATTGAGGATTGAATACGGAACCATGAGTCCCACTCCTCCGTCGAGGCTCCTCGGTACGAAATATTCTCGATATCGGATTGGGTTGGCTTGGAAAGGCCCATCGTTGCTTTTCTGGGCCCAATCTGTCAAACTGCCATATTTGGGCCTTTTCGGTTCAAAGTCCCTACATATTATAAATTAGGGATTTTCAAATCAAATTGAGAATTCCATCCCTCTCTATTTCAAGATTGGTTGGGATTAATGGCAGCAATGGAGAAGAGAGAAGAGGAAGGGAAGGTTAGAGTTTTGATAGAGAAGGCGACGAACTGCACGGATTCGGAGGTTGACCCCCGACTCCTTAAGGCTATCAAATCGGTCGTTCGATATTCGGATTCCGAGCTCCGACTCGCTGCCCGTACCCTTATGGCCCTCATGAAGCGCAATCACTCTCAGGTCCTTATTTTTTTCTGACTCAATTGTTTAATTTATTCGGTTCACTGTTTTTATTGAAAGTTATTTCTTTCATGTGTTCCTTCTTATCTGGAAATGATTTTCAGTGGATATGTTTTCAGGGTTTAATTCTTTTCTTTTTAGGCGATAATATGCTTTATATATGAATTAGAATTCGGATTGGAAATTAAATTCGCGGAAAGAAATTGCATCGAATTATGTTTCGGTTTGCTTTCTTACCTTTATGTTTTGCTGCTGAGAAGACTGGGTTGAGAAAATTTTCATTAATCCTTCAAGTCAACACAGCGCTGATATCTGCTTTTTGTGCTTATTGTTGGTTTCATTTTTACTATTTCGTCCATTTTGACTCGTAATCTCAATAATTTTCGGCAACATGGAGATAACTCCACAAGACTTGAATTTTCCTTTCAGCGGATACACTAGAGGGCAGAAAATAAAGTGGAGTGGTATAAGTTTATGTTAATTTTTTCGTTTGAGTTTTAAACTTAATGGAATGTAATTGCCTGCTTATTATTTTGCTCCATATTTCCCCCGCCAAGAATCATTCTTTATGGTTTCCGTCAGTTGATTTGTAGATTTTAGATACAATTTGCTGGGGATTGAGACACTCATATTTGTTTGTGTACCGGGGATAGAAATTCTGTGGTATCACTTGGTGTCCCATACGATCATCATGAAACATAAGGGGAGCAATAAATAATGTGAGAGCTTAGAAACAGTAAAGTGAGACAGATTGACAGTCAGGAGAAAGTTGGAATGGACATGGAGAATGCTTAGATTGATCGTCACGCATGGCAGGCAATGAAGTAAGAAGATGTGGAGCCTCGATCATGCTCACCCGTTCTAAGACTACTATATGGTTATGAACTTGAGACCTCAAAGTTCTTTCAGCATTGTACCCATAATGTACAGAAGATATTATTAGCCTTAAGATTTTATCTTAATTTTTAGGTAGACTAAAACTTTTTTCACTTAGGTAGGTTGGTTGAAGAGTCAAGTCCTTTGTTCTGGGCTATTATTTACTTGAGGTGTCCTTGATCATGCTATAATTAGGGGTATGGGTATTTTTTTCATTCGTGGGGAAAATAATTAAGTATTCACCCACCCAACCTTTGCTTTTCTCATTTTCTGGAACAATTTAGTTGTAAAATTGTTTTGGGTGGCAGTTAGCTGTTTCTTTATTATTTCTTTGAGTTTTCCGTCCTTAAAATGTTCATAAATATTTCTCCTGTGGGAGTAGGCTTTGGCAGACAAAAGATTTGATCTTCACTCAATTTGTTGCAGGTAAGGTACCTCACGCTTCTCATAATTGATGAACTCTTCATGCGGTCAAAGCTTTTCAGAACCATCCTTGTTGAGAATTTGGATCAGTTACTGAGTTTGAGTGTTGGGTTCAGAAGAAATCTGCCTCTCCCTGCTCCACCAGCCGTGGCATCTGTTTTGCGGTCGAAGGCAATCGAATTCTTGGAGAAGTGGAACACTTCCTTTGGGGTTCATTACAGGCAGCTCAGATTAGGATTTGACTACCTAAAAAACACCCTCAAGTTTCAATTTCCCAATCTACAGGCACATGCAGCACGGATTCAGCAGGAGAGAAGCGAAAGGGAAAGGAGGTCAAAAGAGATATTACTGAACAAATTTGAAATGTTGAAGGAGAATTTCTCATCAATAAAGGAAGAAATAAAGTTAACTATAGATGAGATTGGGGAGTGTTTAGACATTGTCTGTACAAAAGAGGAATTCATGCCACCAGGTCCTTTAGACGATGAAGATTTTGTGGAGTTTCGTTCATCTGAACTGCTGCAAATACGACTCAATACTTTAAAAGAAGGGGAAAAGGTTCATGAAAACAGTGAAAATAAAGTAGTTTTTGATGCATTGAGGGAGCTATACAAGCTTTTAGTGACAAAGCATTTGGTTTCAGTCCAAGAATGGATTTCCGTGCTTGTAAGGGTTGAACTAGCAGACAACAGGTTCAGAGATTCTGTTTTGAAGGAGTTAATCGACATCCGAAATAATCTCATATCAGTGAAGAAGAAGTGTGAAGAGTCAGGTTGCACTCTTGTGACAACTGCAAATCATGATGAAGAAGATGAAGATTTCTGGGAGGAGGGTAAGATTGGACCACTTGAGAATGGGAGGTCTGCTGTGCCTGATAAGCAAAATGAAGATATTTCCTACGCGTCAACATCTAGTGAGTTGAAAAATAGAACTCCCAAAAGCAGTAACAGAGATAGTAATGACAATGAAATGCTCAATCGTGAAGATGATGGAACCGATTCAAACCCTTTGAGGGGTAAGCTTCTGGCTGAAGCTCCAGTGATGAATTGGGGCTCTTTCTTAGATAACTGGGGTTCAAGCAGGGAGGTTTTGGCTAACCAGCGGGGATTGGAGCTTGAGAGTCACTGGGGGAGAGTGGACTATAATGCAGTTATTCCAGCCGAGAAAATTGCAGAATTAAATATTCATGCAACTCTTTACAAAGAGGAGCCAGCAGAAATCCAACCATGCCGTGCTCCTTTGAGGAAAGGGGGAGTTTGTCAGAGAAAAGATTGGAGAGTGTGCCCGTTTCATGGACCTATTGTACCCCGAGATGATGAAGGAAAACCACTGAATCAGAATTCTTTAAAAGATGAGATAACTCTTGATTCAAGGATTGATTTAGTTGAGCAGTTAGCAAAACAAGCTGTGAAGAATGTTCGTGCGAGAGATCAAGAGGTAACAAAGAAGAGAGAAATTGATAAACAGTCGATGAAGCGTGCAAAGCTTGCCAAAATCAGGGAGCACAATGCGGCTGTTCTAAGGGATGCTGCATTGGCATCAACGTCAATATCTGCGGCTATTGGACAAGATATGGAGGTGACTAACAGTGAGACATCCTTAGGCAGAAACAAAAAGGAAACATTGTCGTCCATGCTGCGAAAGAAAGTTACATCGAAAGATAGGTTAGCTCAGAGGCTTTTGAATACGAGAGTGAAGGATGCAACAGTAAGAGAGCTTACCTCAGGTGAAGATGCAAATTACCGAGAAGCCTTTCCAAATCAATGGTAGTGGAAACTTATGTTAAGCTTTTGGGCTATTTTTGAGATGAATAAGAATTTACATAGATGCACGTGGTGGTTTACATACCAGCAGATTCAGATGTATTAAAGGAGACTTTGGGAGTTGGTCTCTCTCACAATCGATTGCATGAGCCTGAGGCGTGTCGCATAATTTTACTAAAATCGCCGGTCTTTTTGGACTATCAGGTCTGAGGAGCGGTACAGAATGATGTTGTGGGCAACACATTGACCAATTCGTATTTATATGTATAATTATTTTTCGATTTTAACTATTTTAAAGTCTTGTTAGATTTTTTTTTTTTTTTTTTTGGGGGGGGGGGGGGGGGGGATATTTGTATATAATTGAGATCAATTACAAGTTAAATTAAGAGTTAGTCTAGTTTGGATTGGAAAATGATCTCAACTCATTTTAATTTATTTTATTATTATAATTTTATAAATTTTTATATAAAATATAATAAATAATTGAATTTTTATAAATTTTAAAACAATAATAATATTAAAAAATAATATTTTATTTTATTTTCAAATTTATTTCAATTCACTATCTAAATCACATTTTAATAATTAATTAAATTATAAAGAGTAATGCTACATGTATTTAAAGTTATACTTTTACTTTTACTTATAAAACTTATTTTATTAGTTTACTTTTCAAACTTAAATTTTAAATTTCATCATTTTCAAAGTTAGTCTCGTTTGGATTGGAAGATAATTTTAACTCATTTTATTTTATTTTATTATTATAATTTTTTAAATTTTTATATAAAATATTATAAATAACTGAATTTATATAAATTTTAAAATAATAATAATATTAAAAAATAATATTTTATTTTATTTTCAAAATTTATTTTAATTCACTATTTAAATCATATTTTAATAATTAATTAAATTATAAAGAGTAATACTATATGTATTTAAAGTTATACTTTTACTTTTACTTATAAAACTTATTTTATTAGTTTTCTTTTCAAACTTCAATTTTAAATTTCATCATTTTCAATGTATTAACAAGTGAGGCGGAGAATTGAGTTTTTTATAAATATTTCTTTAAGTAGATTTACCAATTTTTAATTATAAAATTTAGAATCTATTTGAAGTTGTGTTCCAAATCTTAAAAAGTGCTTTTAAGTAATTTAGTAACTTTATATAAAAAAAAAATAACATATTTGATAACTTTATAAAAAAATGTTTTAATCAGTTAAAAAAAAAACTAAAAGTTGACTTTCTCAAAAAGTATCAAATTGAAATTTTTATCAAAAAGTTCTTGTGGATAATTACATATTTTTAAAAAATTATTGTAACTAACTTTATAAAGGCTTTAGATGCATATTTACCAAACAGCAAATAACTTTGAAATATAGAGTTTGTTATTTAAGTTATAAATTATAAATTCTAAAATTATAAGTTATATTTTAATCGATAAGTTAATGGGTCCCTCTCTCTCTCTCTCTCGTTTCTCTCGAGATAGAACTAGGGTTTGGTACCTTCTCTTTCTCCTTTGGAGCAGGAGATAGAATTTGTGTCGAGTTGCTGAGGGGAATGGCGTGGTTCTGATCAAGTGAAAAAGGCAAACTCAGTTTACGTAAGGATGGAAGAAAAACTCACGCACAGGTGGGAGCGACTCAATCTGTCCGCTAAAGAAAACTCAATTTTGCGATTCAATAGCGACGAGTCAACTGAACATGGTAGAAAAGGCAAGATCTGTCTTGTGGGCAAGGTTCTTACCGACCGGGGTATGAATAACGAGGCATTTCGATCCACAATGTCTCAGATCTGGAGGCCTACTAGTTGGATCATATTCAAGGATCTAAGTGAACAGTGCTTTCTGATAGATTTCCAGAACAAGGAAGACAAGGAAATGGTTCTAAGCGGGCGACCCTGGTTTTTCGATCGCAATCTCCTCACTCTCCAGGAGATCGACGAGAAGGATTCAATCAACTCACTTCAATTCAGATTCGAGCCGTTTTGGATACAATGTCACAATCTACCCTTGGGAGCTATGAACGAGACTATTGGGGAGCAACTAGGTTCAACACTTGGACATGTGATGAGGGTTGATGTGGAAGCAGACGGGCTAGTGCGGGGTTGGAGTCTTCGAATTAGAATTGTTGTGGACATACAAAAGCCATTACTAAGGGGGAAGTGGATTGAGTTCGAGTAGAAAAAGTATTGGGTTTCCTTCAAGTATGAACGTCTTCAGAACTATTGTTTTCAATGTGGGAATCTTGCCCCAAACCTAGGATGGCTCCAATTGAGGAAGGGCAATCTGCACTAGAATACGGCCCTTGCCAGGAACATGTCTACATTTAATTGCCACAGATATGGTAGGGAATCTGATAGCCAATGACCAAACCAACAGAGTAAAGTTGAGGTTGATGATAATTCAGGGGTACAGGGAAAAGAGCAGGAGAATAATGAGAAGAGCAGGATTATCAATTAAGTCAATGAAGTTACTCCAGCAAAAGAACAAGAAGACAAGGGTCAGAGTCGAGTAAAAGCAAATTCGAATCTTCCTATCCATGACCTTAATGACCCAATGCAGAACCTCATTCAGCCACGTGAGGCTATTGTTATAATGAACGGCCAACAACCAAAGTAACGTGAACAGGAAATGTGTGGCAGTGATGGCAAAAACACCCTTAAAGACCAGATACTTTCGGGCAATCAAAATCATCAAACTTGGATGGAACTCAACCCCACAACCAAACGACCAGTAACCAGTGATCCACATACCACAGGCACCATCAATGACATGTCTAATTAAGACACTATCTAGGAAGAGAAATCCCTTAGTCAGATCCAAAGCGCTCCCCAGGGTAACTCTCCCATAGTGACTGATCTAGAATCCTCTAAACCCAAGAAACCGGCAAAATGGAAGCGAAAGCAAGGGGTTAAAATGACCACAAGCCAGGTCCTATCAGGCATTACCAATTTTAGTCATCAACCAGGACTAAAGAGAGGAGGCCGTGATGAAAATTGGGAGGGGCAACTCGAAAAAAGGGCAAGATAGAAAACAGGCATTTGGGATCTCAACATTCATTGGCAAGGGCTGAAACCAGCCCTGCTAAAACCAATAAGCCTAATGTCATGGAATTGTCGGGGACTTGGGAATCCCCTGACAATTTTCATCCTTAGGAAACTTTCTAAGGAGAAGTGTCCTCATTTAATCTTCCTTGTGGAGACTAAATGTTCTAGAGTTAAGATGGAAGAGGTACGTAAGAAGATGCAATATGAAGGGTGCTTTGCAGTAGATGGTATGGGACTTAGTGGAGGGATCGCTCTGCTATGGAGGGATCATTGGAAGGTTCAAATAATTAGTTTCACACAGTGGCATATATCTGCAATTGTCCAGGAAAACTGTATGAAGCAACCATGGCAGTTTAGTGGGTTCTGTGGGCACCCTGATACAATGAAAAGAAAGGGTAGTTGGGAAATCCTGAAGATGCTCAACCAAGATCCACCTATCCCATGGATAATCGCGGGAGATTTCAATAAGATTCTCCATTCTAAAGAGAAGGTGGGGGTGCCAAAAGACCATACCATCAAATCGAGAGATTTAGAGCTACACTTGAAGAATGTGGAGTTCAAGATCTTTCTCATGAGGGCAACGATTTCACATTGGCGAACAATAGAACGGGACATAGCTTTACTAAAGAGAGGATTGACTAGGCGCTAGCAAACAATGAATGGCACAACAATTTCGAATTAGCTATGTGCCATATCCTGGCAGCGGTTGGCTCTGATCACCTCTTCATATAACACTTAGCCAAGCGCCTATTGACAGTCAAAGGAGACAGCCAGTGTTCCGATACAAAGTCGCCTGGGAACTCAAGAAAGACTCAAGAGAACTGGTCCAGACTACCTGGAAACAAGGGTACATGGGAGGCACCAAAGCTCAGAAGGTTAGAGCAAAATTAGAGGGCCGCCAGAAAGCTTTCATGTGCTAGTCACAGAGCTTGAAAAAGGAGGATCAGAAGGAGATTAACTGAGACATGGTCAGGATCAGCGTGCTACAAGAACAAGGTACGGGCAACCACATAGAAGAGATGAAGAGCCTGTAGTACAAAGTCGATTTAACCTTGGCAGAAAATGAGTTGAAGTGGAAGCAGAGAGCAAAGCAACAACACTGGTTGAAAGAGGGTGATCGTAACACTCACTATTTCCATCTGCAATCAAACCAAATGAGGAAGAACAACCGAATACTATCAATCTCAGATTCCAGTGGTCATATATGGAGGGAACAACGAGAGATTGGACTATGTTTTACAGAAGGTTTTTTACCCATCAAGAGGGATCCGGCAAGGTAATCCCATCTCCCCATATTTATTCATAATATGTGGGGAAGCTCTATCAGCATTATTACACAGGGCGGAGCTTCAAGGGGAGATATCTACTGTCCCTATTGGCAGGATTCCTACTCGAATTAGTCACATGTTCTTTGCAAATGACAGTCTGCTGTTCTCCCAAACTTCCACCAAGGAGTTGTCCAAAGTGATGGAGATCCTAGACTATTATGAAAGAGCGTCAGGATATGTTTTAAATAAAGAGAAATCAACTATCTTTTTCAGCAAAAACACCCAGCTGAGAATTCAAGTTCAGATCCTTCAAATTGCTGGCATCAAATCCACGAGCACATTTGGAAAATATCTTGGCCTCCCAGCCATCCTTAGGAGGGCTAAGGTAGCTGCCTTCCATTCCCTCTTGGACAGAACCTGGTCAAGAATCACCAACTGGAGGACTAAACACCTATCGGGAGCTAGTAAAGAGATCCTCCTCAAATTAGTGCTCTAAGCAATCCTCATCTATGCCATGGCTATCTTCTTACTTTCAAACTCAATCACTAATAAGCTCAATCTCCTTCTTAGAAATTCTGGTGGAGATATAACGAAGAAACAAGCAAAATTCAGTGGGTTCCCTAGAGCAAACTCAGCTCCTCAAAGGAGATTGGAGGGCTAGGTTTTTGGGATTTCAAACGATTTAATTTGGCCCTTTTGACCAAACAAAGCTGGAGGTTGCTACAGGATTTCTCCTCCCTAGTTTTCAAAGTTCTTAAACTGAAATACTTCAATGCCAGTGACCTCCTAAATGCCAAGCTGGGCTCGGGGCCATCCTACGCATGGAGAAGTATTGTTGCGGGGTTGAATACTCTTAAGTCTAGACTTTTTTGGAGGGTAAGGGATGGTAAGAACACAAACATCTGGTCGGATAGGTGGATACCGGGCCTTCCTTCCTACGAAGTGTCTATGCCTAGGGGAGGGGATTGTTGGCTAGACAGAGTTAGTGACCTGATTGACCCACAGCAGAGACAATGGAAAATTGACCTTTTGAGGGAGTACTTTACAGGTGCCGAAGTGGAGGCCTTCACAAACATCCAAATCGGATTTAGTAACAGGCCTAACAAGCTGGTTTGGTTACAAAACTCTAATGGCATTTATTCGATCAAGGGTGGTTATCACCATCAGAGCACGTGTGAGGCTGATATTAGAGGGGAGTCTTCAAGGAAACAAAAAGATAAAGTTGTGTGTAAAAGCATATGGAAAATGAAGGTAATGCATGCTGTCAGAAATTTCATGTGAAGGGTTTGCTGCAATGCTTTACCAACAATGGCTAACCTTCAAAAAAGGAAGGTGGTTGAAGATAGGCAATGCCCAATTTGCCTCTCTGCTCCGGAGACTACTGGACATGTATTGTGGGGGTGCTCAACAGCAAGTGATGTTTGGAATCTAAGTTGTACCAAAGTTCAGAAAATGTCAATACAATCTGATGATTTCTTCTAAATCTAGACCCACATGACCACTTCTCTCGACCAAGAGGCTCTTGAGGGGGTTGCTATTATCTTGAGAAATATTTGGACAAGGCAAAACGACTTCCTGCATGACAAAGGGTTCTCTCCCCCAGCACAGGTAATCTAGAGCTCGAGTAACATTTTGTTGTCATATAGAGAAGCCCACGTTAGAACTATTTCATCTACCATCCCAAAAGATCAAAGGAAGAAAAGATGGACAAGACCTCCAAATGGCATGTAGGTCTGTTTTGAAGGAGACTCCAAAAGTGTCATTGACCAGCAAAATTCTACAACACCAAACTGGAGCCTAGGCGGGTTACTAATTGAGGACGCTAAGCATCTATTGGCAGGATTTAATCATTGGGAAGCCTCACACTCATATAGAGAAGCTAACCCGACAGCTTACAAGCTAACTCAGCATGCTATCTCTTTAAAAGAAGAGATTTATGATATTAAAACTTGCCTTCTGTTTATACAGACTATTGTAATATCTGAATCTTCATGAGTTTTTGTTAATGGAAATAAATTTTCCTTTCAAAATAAAAAAGTTATATTTTCATCACAATCTCAAATATGTATTTAGGTTGCGTTTGGATGTCGAGTTGAGCTGAATTGAATTGAGTTGAATAAAATACTTTTAGAATATTATTTTTTAATATTATGAGTGTTTTAAGATTTGAAAAAATTGAATTATTTATTATATTTTATATGAATGTTTAGAAAGTGTATAAAAATTTTAAAAAATTATAATTATAAAATAAGATGAAATAAATTGAGATAGTTTGAAAACCAAACCAAATATGAGTTGTAACCTTTTGAAAAGGATTCAGGATTGGGTTCAAGATTGGACCGAGTACGAGTCATAGTGAGTATATTAGAGGAGCTCGGTCGATCAAGGTTTCCATCGTAATCTTACTCTCACGTTTCATAAGTTCTTTGTTTGTGTCGTGGGAAAACCCTAACCCTAGCCGCCTCCCCTCGCCTGCTCTCTCTCGAGTTCGACTCCCCAGTCCCCCCCACCACGCCGCCTCCCCTCGCCGCGATTTCTCGCCACGAGCACCGTCATCGGTATTTGATTTGGTAGCCGATCTTGCAAAGCGCGAGGAAGCGGAAAGAAAGCATAGAAAAGTCCAGCTCAGATTCGGGTTTCTAGCTTCCGATGGAACGCGAATCGACGAAAATGTGGGAAATGGGCTTTGTTCCTTCTAGCGATGATACATTTTCCAAACCTGCATCTGGTTCTGATGAATCCCAGCAGAGTGGTTGGTTTCGGAGATTTACAATTGCTGCTTACAAACCATATTTTGATGTCGACACTCCAGATGTTTTGGACAGGATTAAAGAATCACTCTTTCCATTTAGGGGAGATTTTAATGAAAAAACTGCTACCAATCCAGATCTGTATGGACCATTTTGGATATGCACTACCCTGATATTTGTGGCAGCTTCCATTGGCACCTTTGTGACCTACATAGCACACAAGCTGCAGAAAAAAAGAATGGACCTATGACATAAATTTGGTAACCTGGTCAGCTGGAATGTTCTATGGCTACGTCACAATTGTACCTCTTGTATTGTACATAATCCTCAAATACTTCTCAGCTCCATCTGGCCTTGTTCAGTTGTTTTGTCTCTATGGCTACTCCCTATTTGTCTTTATTCCTGCACTGTGCCTCTCTGTTGTGCCGTTGGAAATCTTTAGATGGGTTGTTGCAGGTGTAGCCGGGTTCATGTCAGCAACTTTTGTGGCATTAAACCTTCGAGCCCACATCAAGTCAGCTGGTGAAAGGTGGTTCTTCATTGTGGCTGGCATCTTTTTGTTGCAGCTGGCTCTGGCTGTCGTACTAAAGCTCTACCTCTTCACTGTGACAGTGTAAGTTTAATATTTGGCTGGTGGCATTGAGTGGAATTGTAGATCACGTAGAAACAGTTTTTTGGTTTCTTGTTGTTTTGGTCGTCCCTTATGGTTCTATTGCCAAAATTCTTAGCTGCAGCCTGAAATATTATCCTCAAAAAAATAATCTTTTGCTCGAGAGAGGGTATTTTCCTTTGACATCTCTATTTATGATCTTATTTATCTCAATTTTGTCACTTAGACACCATGTTTTGTTTTTACTTTCCTTTTCACCCGTGTGCACACCGGTTCTGGCATCTCCCTGTTAAGGATTTAAGGTTTTGCTTCGGATGGGAAAGGTCCCTTCAAGGAAACTCGGGCTTTTTAAGAAGTTTGTTAAAAATAGAGAACAATTGCATCAGAAAACATAAAAAATACTTTTATCCAGAAAGGTAGGTCATTATATTTATTCCCTGCCCTTCTATTTTTAGACTCGAAATGGGATGTATCAACTCCATTTCACCCTTGGACAGCAACTTCTAGTTATGTACCCGTTGTTGCACCTTCAACCCTATTTTTCTGGCCGAGTAGTACTACAGGGAAGCCTCCTGTCTAGCACGAATTGCACGAATTTGCCTAGGTGGCGGTTTTTACATTTGTTTACACTTTCACTTTTTAAAACAAAAGAATAAAAGATCACTTATTACACCTTTTCGTTTCTCCCTCCATTTTGTTTTCTCCCTCTTCTCCCTTTCTGTAGCTGGCGGTTTGTCTCTTACACTGGTTCATCTCGCCATTGCTGGTTCATCTCTACGCTTGCACAAAGTGAAGTCATTTCCACATCAGCTTTGCACAAGATAGTGGGAAATCGGGTGAGGGGGGGATAGTCTAGTCCCCAATAGCTGAGATCATTGGTTGTGCTGTTACGGTACCATTCCTTAACTGGCAAATTAGTGGTGATCTCCATCCAATTCCCCTGTGCCTCAAAGTCCCCATAGTTTGGAGGATTCCCAGCACCAGAATAAGGATGTAATGATACGACGACTCTCACTAATAATGCAAACACAGCAATGCACATAAGAAGAAGAGCTTTGATAAATAAATAAAAACAAGAGCTTGGATAGTTTTTTTTTTACAGGTAAGAAAAAAAGAGGATAAGAAAAGAATATGAGAAGTTCGGTAAGCAGATAGTTGACAGAGATGGAAAAATCTCACGAAAACCGGACATTTAACTTCTCCGAGACATTTGATTGGCTACAGCCAACAAGAGCTTTGATAATTAATGGTGGGCAAGTCTCGAATCTTGTAAAGCGATAAAAACAAGAGCTTTGATACTTCACGTGACATGGCCTTATTAAAAACTCAGACAAAGTAGTTGTTTTAAAAGAAGAAGAAGGACAGGTAAATGAATGTCTGTAAAACAGAGTAATGGAAAATATTCCTCTTCATTGACTGTAAGCTTTGTACAGGACTCTGTTTGTAGAGTGTGATATGCCGAAAATGATTTTGACATTTTTACAAGCACGTGATGTGCGGCTGGTCTAGTGCTAGCTATGAAATTTGTTACAACTAAAATAATTCCTCAATACAGAAACAGAATTATACAAGAATATCTGCAGAATCCAATCAAATTCTACAGAATACAATCAATTTATTCTCTAGAAGATTCGTCTTGTTGAGGTGGTTGTGAATCCGCATGTGCAGTTGACTTGGAGTTGCTTGATTTTGTGCCTGATTTGGAAGATGACGAGGCTCGACTGTTGGCAATGTCGAAGGGTAAATTTCATCTGCAAGAAAGAAAATGGAGGATTTGAGAGTAACAGTAAATGAAAGATGGTGAGGATTCGACGAGTCAAGCTTGCTAACAATGTCGATGGGAGTATTGCAGTAGCCAAAAGGGAGAGATGGAGAGACTGAAGACTATGGACTACTTTCGTGGGTCTGAACGAGGCTATTAAGGGAGAGATGGATATGGAGAGCACTTGAGAGAGAGATACGGGATGAGAGATGAGAGATGAGAGATGAGAGAGGGAAACTAGTGCTGACATGGAACATTTCGTGCTTTTCGTGCATTTTTCCTTTGTGCTTTCAAACATTTTTCTTTTCTGGCCATCATATAGGTGCATCTATCTCCACCTGGCTGTGCATCTTCAGCATATTTGTTTTGTAATTCAATACCATCTCAGAGAGCTGTAAATAACTAATACTACTCGAGAAGCTATTGGAGGTCGACTTGTCAAATTCGAATTTGGCTCGGTTCATTTATTAAATGTGTTGTTATTGAACGCAAAATTATAATCAAGTATTAAACAATACAACTCATACAAAGTTTGATTCGACTCATCAAATAAGTTTGTATTTATTATTTTTTTGTAGTATTATCTCTATATCTCTAATGAGAATATTTAAAATAGATTCAAGCATATTATTAGGGTTGTACACCCGACTCGACCCAATCCTATAAAACACCTTCCAACCTAACCCGATTAGACACTATACCGATTAGCCACTTGGCCTATTGACCGATTACTCGACCCAATACGGCTATCGGCTAAACGGGTATTTTAATAATCAAGTTTTTTGACACTCTCATCCGTTGCCTCTGTCTCTATCTCAAAATCTCTTCGAAATTCATATCTAAAAACGAAATTGAAAATGAAGAGTAGAAGAAAAAGGAATACCCATTGAAATTTAAATATAAACTATGGAAACGCCTACAGTCGAGCACTCAAATCTGAACCAAATGGTAAAAGTAGTTGATTTTCTTTTGAAATCCAACAACACCAACTCACACTCTCAATCTCCGAGCTACCTTCAGCCCAACAGCTTCAACTCCTTCGAGCTCCCAATCTCTGATATAGAGATGATAGCACGCAGATAAGACACCTAAGCAGTTTATCGACGAGATCCAGATAAAAAATCCGCTCATTTTTCTTAGATTTTCTTGTTGCCACTATCGAGCTTGTCACCAACAAATAACTCAAGCTAGTACGATGAGATCCCGTTCAAGAATCTGCTTGTAAAGCACGCAGCTAAGCCACCTAAAGCTCGTAATTGGGTATTACCTGTTTGAAAGACAATCGAGTCAATAGTAATATTGGAATGGGTTATTCCCGTTTTCAAGCTAACCAAGTTGTGTTTTTGGATGGGGAAAACGGGTGAAACGGAATAACGAATTTTTTGTACATCCCTACATGTTATGTCTTACTCCTAAGACATATTACTTGAATCCTTATGAATTTAATTGTTGTGATATATATATATATATATATATTTTTTTTGAAATGACGTTTTTCCCTTTTGTTTTCATATATCAATAAAATAACACATGCAATCTCTCATTCAGGACTACAATAGAATTTCTATATATATAATATTCAACGAAATATTAGCAAAAAGTCAAATTTACTTGTCAAATGTTATATTTGCTCGTAGATGGTTATAAACTATAATATAATCATCTATTTTATCTAAATAAAATAGTTTATGAATATATTCAAATTCGCTCGTATTTAAACAAATTGTTTGTAAACATAAAATCCAACTCGAGAAAAAACTCGAACCCAACTCATAGTCAAATAAAAATTGAATGGACGAGATTTGAGCAGTCTCAAACTCAAACTTGGACTCAACTCTTTTGCCCCCTAGCTACCACCTCATGTTGTGCTTTGCTCTCTTTCGTGTAAGGCTGTAATCGAGCCGAATCGAGTCGATCTTTGGCTTGCTGAACTCGACTCAACTTATAATATTCGAGCTCAAAATTTTTATTTATTCTTTATTCAAGCTCGACTCGACAAGCTAAACTTTCAATTCGAGTTCGAACTCGTCCCACAAACAAATTCGAGTCGAGCTGAGCTTGAGCTCGAATTGTTTTTTGATTTTTTGAATAAAATTTAAAAATAAATAAAAATCTAATAAAAATTAATATTTAATATCTAACTAGTTAAAATTTATTCATCATAACAATATGTTATATGCTTACATATATTATTGATAAATATATATAATATAATAACATATATGTATTTCATACATGATTTTCACATACTAATTTATAAAATTATTAAATTTTATAGATTAATTATTGTACAAATTATAAAATAAAACTATGAAGTATATTCATTATATAGACATAAGTAATTAGATTACATATTACATATTTAATTATAAAAGTGTTATATTAGCAATACACATATATAACATATATATGTGTATATATTTATCAATATACGAATGAACTTTAATCGAGTCAAGTTAACGAGTCGATTCGAGCATAAACGATCGAGACTTAGTCGAATCAAGTCAAGTTTTGTCGAATATGTGTCAGTTACTAATCGAGTAGGTATCTGCTTTTACGAGCGATTTTTTTTTCACGAGTCGAGTTTAATCGAGCGAGTATCAAGTGAGCTATCGAATAGTCTGATTTATTTACAACCCTACTTCTGTAAATAAATCTCATGTGTTAGAACTTTTTATTTTGGATTTTTAGCTAATTGAAATGCCTTAGATTTGGATAAATTTGACATCAATTTATAGAAAAAGTTAAAATAATAAGATTTTTCACAACATATCAGGACGACGTCGTTTCTCCACTTTGTCATCGGCTCCTACTACTCGCAGACCGCTGTCTGCAAAACCTCTACAAAATCCCCAGACACACTGCCTTCCTCTGCTCTTGCTCTCTTAATGATTCACTCCCCGACTCTGTAACCTGGCTTTATCGATGGAGGTTCTCACTCCTCCGAACCCAATTTCGCCTTTTGTTCTCTTTGGAACTTCATCTTTCTCTCCCAAATTTCCCACCAACACTTGGAGCAAGAGGCCTTCATTTAGGTACAACAAACCCAGTTCCAAATTCTTGAGCAACCCCTCATTTAGAATATTTTTACCATCACGAAACCGCCGGAGTTTACGGATACTTGCACATTTTGGTCGACCCACGAGTCGCCGGAACTCGCTAAGGAAGAAGCTCGTTGAGGATCAACAGGTGCGCCACGATCCCAGCTCTGATTTTCAAAACGCTAATAGTGGTTTCGATGACAATTGTAGCTTAATAGATAATTCGAATAGTGTTGGTGCGAAAGAGCGTGACTTTAATCATGGTGGTGTTTTTGATAGAGTCGAATATGGAGGACGGGAAGAAGTGAAATCAAAACGTTTGGGTGAATCTGTATTGTCGAAAAAATTAGAGAATTGGGTTGGCCAGTATAAGAGAGATATCGAGGATTGGGGTACTGGGTCGGGTCCTATTTTTACGGTTTTAGAAGATTTGGAAGGGAATGTCAAATGGGTTTCGGTTGACGAGGATGAAATCTTGAGAAGAAGTCGAGTAAATCGACTCGAATTGGAGGAGTCAACGGAAGCGAACTTGAAAATTCTGCGTGCTGAGAATTTAGCTAGAGAGATGGAGAGTGGGAAGAGTGTGATTCCAAGGAATAGTTCGGTGGCAAAGTTCATTGTTCAAGGTTTGGAATCTAGTTTTGTTAAGGCAGCTCCAGGGTTTAGTCTTGGGCCTGACCTGCACCCAAAGCTCTCGAGAGTTGGGACCATGGTGTTGTTTGGATTTGCTGTGTTGTGGGCAGTGAAGAAGGTATCTTCTTTTGGAGGAAAGGAGGTTTATTCTACAGAAAAGGAGAAGGAAATGACGAGGGGAAAGATTGAGTCAGGAAAAAAGAAAGATAGCATTAGCGTCGAGATTGTTCAAGAAACTTCAGAACCGGACACTCTGCTCATTGAGAAGCCCATGCTAGACAAAGAAAAACTTATGAATAGTATTACAAAAGCCAAGGCATGTACTGATACATCGTCATTACATGATTCCTTTGGTAATCTGGCAGCCAATTCTGTGGACTTGGATAATAAAGTTCAGGAGATCAGACAAATGGCCAGGCATGCTCGAGAAATTGAGGGACCAGAGCTTTCTCAATCCGATAGGGATGGGAGAGTAAAGCAGGTTGTGAATAAAGAACTGTCCAGTGAGATAGAACTAGTCAATGTGCATGGTGAAGAGGCTGCCAGTTCTTTAAGTAACCTTCCAAATGGAGATTTAGGTCCGAGTCATGGCGTTTATGGAACTACAAGGAATGCAACTTTGGAGGAACTGAAATTTGATGATGCTGAATTTTTCAGTAAGGTCACTTCCGTAGAGGATACAGATATGCAAACTCGTACTACTTCAAGTGAAAAGGTTTCAGATGATAAGCAAAGCATTATGCATGATATTCAAGATACCAAGAGTTCTTTGAAGTTAAAAGACACAAGAGAGCTTATCAAATCCTCTTCTACTCCTGATGGTGAGTCATATAAGAATAGATCTATCAAAACAAAACCAAGAGTCATATTGTCAGTGAAAGAAGCTAGAGACTATCTTTCTGAAAAACTAGACAACCGAGAGCCTAGTGTAGAATCCCAAGTCAAAACAGTGCAAAAAAGTGCAGATGTTTTGAGGATTCCTAGTGATGAAGAATTTGGTAGCAATACAAGCCATAAATTTGATGCGAATGATGAAGTGGCCACCATTTCAGGTCAAACATCAGATTATATTCCTTCCACAAATGCTAGTGAAGTTTCTCTGAAGGAATCTCTCCCAACTAGTAATGATGATTATGACAATTCTGAGTCAGGATTTGGAGTGGGAGATATTCAGAAACCCCAAACTTACTTGAATCATGAAGTTAATGGCATCAATGCAGAGACCGGATCATCTGCAGAGATGGAAAACTGGATACAAACAAATTTTCATGAAGTGGAGCCCATAGTTAAGAAGATTGGAGCTGGATTTAAAGATAATTACCTCATTGCTAGAGAAAAAGTTGACGAATCGTTAGATAATCTCAAAATTTCACAGCTTGGTCTTAATGAGGATGATAGTGAACTTGAGTGGATGAAAGATGATAGCCTAAGAGAAATTGTCTTTCAAGTCCGTGAAAATGAGTTGGCAGGGAGGGACCCATTTTATTTGATGGATGCTGAAGATAAACATGCATTCTTTAGGGGTCTTGAAAATAAGGTTGAGAAAGAGAATGAAAAGCTCTCAAAACTGCATGAATGGCTACATTCAAACATTGAAAATCTTGATTATGGAGCAGGTAGTCACCTGTTCTCAAGTCTTTCTTCTGTTTATTTTCACCTTTTGTTCCTTTAAGGGTAGCGGTAATTTTTTGTTTGTTTCTAATAGAACTAATCCATGTAGCACCAACAGGACATTGACATTCACCAAATCAGTATTGTCTAAAGCGCGCTTAAGTGCAAAGTGCATAGTCCCAAGGGCTTCGCTTTTAGTAGTGCATTTTAAAAAGTGCACTTTTAGTGGTGAGCTTGAAGCACAAAAAGTGTGTTTCATTACAATTTAATGAGAAGAATGTTTCTTTATCCTTAAGCACATGACTCTATAGCTAGGAACCAAAAGTAATAAATATATAACACATGTGTCGATAAAATAAACCAGATGATTATATACTCTAGGATAGTATTTAAGTGGAGTATTTTTTAGAATACTCCAACATTTTTTGTGTTGTTTTGGGTGTTGCTGTTAGATATATTTTGGATTTTTATTCAACTATTACCTTAATCTGGTTATGATATCAAATGTCATGGTTGTGTATATTTTGTAAGCCACAAGAGAAGTATATAAATTTTTATGTTAGAATTTTATATAATTAGCTGATCACACAGTTGTCATGTTGCATGATGTTTATTAAAAGAGTTAATAAGCTACAATGTATTATTATACTGTCCTTTTAAAACCTTGTTTTATTGTATTTTAGCATATTTTTTTAAAAAAAACATGTGCTTTACCTCACTCAGGTGCGCCTTGCGCCTTGCGCCTTGCGCCTAGTCACTAGGTGGCTTTTGTGCTTAGTGCGCATCGTGCTTTTAACAACACTGCACCAAATCTCCTAACCCCTAAAGGAAATAAATTTCTTGTGAATAAATTAAGTGGATTGATAAATGGATCTAGAATTGCAGTCAGCAAATACCTAGGTTCAAGTTCATATATCTAACGTAGCATTTGAAGTTTTTTCAAGCACTGATGGTGATAGTCTTTTTCTCTTTCTATAGATGGTATCAGCTTGTATGATCCTCCAGAAAAAATCATACCACGCTGGAAAGTCCCTGTAGTAGAAAAGAATCCTGAGTTTCTCAATAACTTCCTAGAACAGCGGAAGGCAATTTTGTCTGGAAATACCTCTGGTTCATACCCCCTGAAGAAGGACAACAACGACTCCAGTCCCATATCAATAGAATCACCTACCCCTGAAAACGTTGTTGCTTCTTTGCCAACCCTTGATTCACACAAAAAAAATCATGATGGGGATTCAAAGATTTTGAAGACGATAATCGAAGGCAGTGATGGTTCTGTTAAAGCTGGAACAAAATCAGGGAAGGAGTATTGGCAACATACAAAGAAATGGTCCCGTGGGTTTTTGGATTCTTATAATGCAGAGACAGACCCAGAAGTTAAATCAATTATGAAGGATATGGGGAAGGATTTGGATCGGTGGATCACTGAAAAAGAAATAGAAGAAGTAGCTGATATGATGACCAACATACCTGAGAAGAACAAAAAAATCATGGAAAAGAAGCTCAACAAGCTCAAAAGAGAGATGGAATTGTTTGGACCACAAGCTGTGGTGAGCAAATACCGCGAGTATGCAGATGGGAACGAAGAAGATTACCTGTGGTGGTTGGATCTCCCACATGTTTTGGTAAGTACGTAGACATTTCATCTTGTCCGCTCCTTTTACCTGAATCTGCTCGTCCACCAAAGAAAGTCTCAGTACCCATATTCCTAAATCTTTTACATAATTATCCTTCTTATACTCTGTATCATACTCAAAAATTTTACAGAATCCAGATAGTTATGGAATATTTTTCCTTCTTTTCCAGTGCATTGAATTGTACACAGTTCATAATGGGGAACAGAGGGTTGGATTCTATTCGTTGGAGATGGCTACCGATCTTGAATTGGAACCAAAGCCATATCATGTGATTGCCTTTGAGGATGCTGGTGACTGCAAAAATCTCTGTTGTATCATTCAGACTCATATGGACATGCTTGGAAATGGTCATGCCTTTGTTGTTCCACAGCGTCCTAAAGTAAGGAGTTAATACCAAACTTTTCTACAAATCATGTGATTATCTTTGTTGGTAATGGTCTTGCATTTTATTAGAGAACCAGCTGGTCCATCTGAGAGGACCATACTCATATTTTTCATTTAAGTTTGTGGTACATCATCATTGTCTTAGGAGATGCTTGGGGAATGAGAAGAGATGAAAAATCTGTAAATAATAGTAAAATAGTTTGAGTTATAATATTTTATGGGGTTTTGGAAAATGAGAGAGAAAAAATTGAATAAAATATTATAAATTAAAATATTATTAGAATATAATTTTTTATATTATATTTTTTTTAGGATTTGAAAAGGTTTAATTGTTTTTTGTATTGTATTTGAAAGCTTGAGAAACTTGTAATGATTACTTTGAAAATATTTTTGTTTGAGTGATATTTGAGAAGGAGATGAGATAGGATGAGATAAGATGAAAAACATTACAAAACATCTTCTAGAGGCCTCTTTGACATGGACCATGTGATGCTTGGTTTCTGCTTTTCTCTTAGCTTATAAAGGTAGCGTATTCTAAGCTTAGGGCATGTTTGGGTAACACCAAAAATTTTCAAATTTTGCATAACTTCATTCTCAAATGTCACTCAAATACAATATAATTATATATTTCAAATTTTAAACTTTTCATCTAATCATTACCTAACCATTACTCAAAACACAAAAATCAATTGAACTTCTACAAACTTCAAAACAAAAATAGTATTCTAATATTATATTCAAATAACTTTTTAATTTTCTATATTCATTTTCACAAACTCCCATACAATACTTATTTTAAAATATATTTATTCAACTTTTTCTCTCTTTCTCAAAATTTAATAAAACATCTTTGCTCAAACCATTTACTATTATTCACAAAATTTTGAGATACTTTAAGCATCCAAACATGCTATTAGTCCTTTCTGCAATGCTCTGTGGCTTTTGAGCATTACTTCTAGGTTACAGTTCCCTTTTCTTCGTTTGTAGAGTGTAAAAATACTTTTTCAATTTTGGGTTCCTAGTTCCTTCACTCTTTTGAGGTGAGAACCCTCTTTCTTGCTCTCATTAACACTCTTCAACTCTCTAGGATGCTTTTCAGGAAGCCAAAGGAAATGGCTTTAATGTAACTGTCATCAGGAAAGGGGAACTTCAGCTCGATGTGGACCAAACGCTAGAAGAAGTGGAGGAACAAATTACTGAGATTGGAAGCAAAATTTACCATGATAATATCACAAAGGAACGCTCTGTGGATATAAGCTCCTTGATGAAGGGCGTGTTTGGTATCGCTGGCAAACCCACAAAGAGGTAAGTATGGAACTCTGGGAAAGCTAGTTCTTAAATTCAGCATAGGGATGGTAATCCATAAAACTCTGAAATCTGCTCAAGATCTTAGCAATTCTTTTCATTGTTGTGGTAAAAACCTGTCACTTTTTGTCTCAATTTTTTTCAGAAAGAACCTGAAGCGGATGCTAAAGAAGCCTGGCAAGAATTAATGATGGTGCCTGCCTCCCATGGGCAGCAAAAGGTTAATTTCTTTAGCTGGTAATATATGCACAAATTCAGTGAACCTTGAGTGGACAACCTCACCCTACACTCAGATTTTATGAAAAAGTACCATTTAAGCCAGACAAAGCAAGAAGGGGAATAAAACAGCTATGCAAGAGATTGACGATGATTTTCGCTTTTCTAAACAATATTGTACCTTTCATTGTCGTACTTTTCATTTGACATGTGCCAGAAAAATGCCTTAGCCAGATCTATGATGTTTCAACCCAGCATTTAGCTCCCACTGCTAAGTTCCCCAGTCAATCTGTTCCTAGCCTGCTTAACGGGAGATTGTTGCAATTTTTGCACGCATTTTAATGGTGGAAAAATCTCGATGTCAAACTGCATATACATTTGAAAGATTGGGTTCTTCTGATTCAGGAAGAACCAAAACTGCCCATTCCATTTGCATTTTGTGTTAATTCCATCCAAAGACGGACTGAGATGTAGCTAGCCAGCTTTCAATCTGTTCATCATGTAGATGTGCAAGACATGGTAAGTCGTCCCGGGAGGTGATTGACAACTGCTCCGCGTCATCCTGCTGTCCGGGATCATTCATGGATCCATTGCGGTTGAAGGGGCTAGGCATGAAGTTTGAAAATGTCTAGTTTTTGTGAAATATACTGTTTCATCTTAGATTTTGTACCACTTTAATAAGTATGATTGGGGATGACCAGATATAAGTTGAAAATAGCATTATAGTTTTTTCTGAAGTTGTATTACATTATTGCTTCTTTAATGTTAGTTAGAAAGCATATGTGGATCTCTCTGCAAGTGTGCTATTCTAGGTTAGATTAGCCCTATGACTGTTCCAAAAATTTGAAAGAAAAAGTCTCATTTTCTGATGGACTACAGAACAGCGCTTACGCTCTCCTACAATCATCGGCGGCGTGGAATCACGCAACATGAAGCACATGTTAAAGATAACAAACCATATGATAATACATGCAGATTTCACTGCAAAGGGTTTAGCAATCAAATGAACAAATGAGTCAGGAATCCAACTTTAAGTTCAATCACAAGAAACGAGTGACTGATATGGAAGAGAAAGGGAGAAAACCAAAGAAACTGTAAGTCCTTCACATTGTGTATGGACAAAAGAACATCCTAATCACCTTGTGATACTTATATATACCTATATTCTCCAAATGAAAGAAAGGAAGAAACCAGCATCCTCATGATAAAGGCAATCCAGCAATTTTGTCAAGGTGGCAATTCATGATTTGGGACACGGTATCAAGGAATGTTGCTTCACTTGTGCCAGGAAGCACTGAATCTTGTGCTTCTAGTACAATCTCCTCAATAATGGATTCCTTCTTCAAGGTTTTTCTGCACATTATATTACCAATGTCAAACGGGGTGAGCCCTCTTTTTACTGCCTTTTTCAGAAGCATGGTTGAGATGCGGAGCGTGCGAGCACATTCAAGTGTCAAGTCCCATCCATGGAACTTAAGAAGAGCAATATCTTCTTCAGCATCCAATGATTTTATGTAGTTGATGGTCTCTGTGGAGTAAGGTTGGCGAGCTTGTGGCCAGTAAAGCCATTCAAATGTGCAATCTTCAAACTGTAGGAACAGCAAAATGTAAAGTTAATAGGATTGAACAAACTAAAAATGTACATTGAATAGTATTGATTTTATGTACTTTCAGGAAAAAAAAAAAAAGAGGTTTGGCAGCCATCAGCCATCATCTAACTGAAGTGATTTATGACAATGATTGCCAAAAAAGGTTCTTCGCAAATCTAGTTAAGATGTCAGTGCCAGAAAGAAATTTTGCAGAGCTTCCAGACAGAATATATATATATATATGTATTTATGATACACACATGCACAATAAAGGAAGAGGTTTCGTTATAAATCACGTGGCCGTTACACCTTGACAATTTACAAAAAATAAATTAAAGGAGAGAGAGAATAGAGTTTACAGCAGTATTTTCAAGATAATATTGATAACTAATCAAAACCAGAAGTACTGTCACAAATCCAAATTCTTTTTTTTTTTTTAGATTGGGAATCAAAATCAGAAGTACCGTGGGATCTTCAAGATCAAAATATTGGGATGGAAACAAATTTAACAATTTTCAAATGGATGTGAAACTAGCAAGTCCTATCAAACCTACAATTGCAGACGCACATTCCTGACTCCATTCCATTCAATCAAACCTAGCAAGTCCTATCAAACTCCATCTAGGTGTCCTGGTTCAGATTTGAGCCAAATGTATGGCATGTAATCAATAATAATGGGATCTACTATCTCAACATAATTCACTGCCCCTCATAAAGTGAAAAAAACAGAAAAACGACAGCAGATCACTCAAGGTACAATATCATAAAGCAAATAAAAGTACCATAAGATCAGATGGAAGAAGTTGCAAGGAGGAAATCATAAACAAAGTTAAGCAGCCTTACAGTTTCAGGCAAGCAGTACCCATGATCAATTGGAATCAGCATGGTCTGGCCATCTTCTCCCTCTTTGCTCAGCAAAATATTCCCAGCATGCCTATCCGCATTTGCCAATCTTATATCCAAAACAGAGATTTTATGCACTTCCTTAACCGGGAAAGCCCCAGGGCCCATATCCTCACAACTTCCACTATTCTCCATGAACATCTGCAAAGATCCAAACTTGCCAGTCAAAGCCCCTGGATGGTTGAATCCTCTGTGGAAGCACTCGACCATAAAAGTAGGGGGAACCCCAGCAAAGCCCTTCTCACGACCAAGCATCAAACGGCGCTCCCCCTTTGGATGATCCAAAATATAAGCTGCAACTTCTCTGAAAGCTCCTTCTCCAACTCTTGTACCCTTTTTTAACCCCTCACCATCCAGTGACGCTGGCAGCCCTCGAGGGTTGTTCACAGCCATTGGTTCCTCATCAATGGGCTTAAAAACAGATACATACTTCTGACCTAATGAATTTAGCATAAAATAAACTCCCCCTGTACCCTCCATAGACCTAATTGGATAATGACCTGCATCCAATCCATCATATGTAGAGTTAATCATATCCCATATCCCTGAGGGCAATTTAATCTCGTGATTAACAATAAGTGGTTCCAGTGAGAAATCCCTGTCTGGCGGTTTTCTTGGTACAACATGCCCATTAGCTTCATACTCTCTCCCATAATTATTTCCTCCATCATACTGTCTCCCATAATTCCCTCCATCAATGTCATTGACCCTCTCATCATTTAACGCCGGTGCCACAATAGACAACTCAAGCTCATTCTTTATCGGTCTAGCCCGAACTTTTGCAGATTTCTGAACAAACAAATGTATCACCGCATCATTATGTTTACATATATCATCAATTAGCCTTTGATCCTCAAGCCGTTCTCCATTACACACAACCTCTTCCTCCTCAAGATCAACAAACTCCTTCCCCTTCTTTGCGATCCTTTTTTTCACATACCCAATATCTCTATCTCGTTTAACATGGAATGAGAACTCTTTCCCACACCTAGTCCTAACTTTAATCTCCTGCAGATCCGAAAGTCTAAGAACCAGATGCAGAACATTTCCATTAGCAACCCCATAGTCCCGGAGCAGAGAATTGCTCCGGGCCAGTTCTCGGCCTCCACAAACCAGCTTCTGCTTCTTTACAACAAAGCCTTTGCAAGTTTGGATCCTGAGTTTCATGGACTCGATGGAATCGGATTCCAAAGCACGCATAGGAGTCATTGACCCCGAAATGGAGACGTATATTAAAATCGATTCTTTCGAGCATATATCCAGTGGAGAATGTAAATTATTTGGGAAAACTACAGGCTCATCACGAACCAGACTGAGGGCAGTGACACCGGCGGACGACATTGTTTTTCTGTTTTGTTCTTTTTCTAACTATAACAGAATCCAAGAAAGCCTGATGCTATGAAACAAATGTACATTTGACACGAAACATGCAATTCACAAGAAGAATTCCGCCATTTCTATAACAATTAGCATATAAGACGATCTAATTGTCAAACTAGACGACCAGATAAACCCCATGTTTTGATTTCTAAACTTATACAGAACTAAAAAGGGGAAATGAAAAATATAAACAATCTGGGGAAGAAACCCAGTAATCAATTCAAACGCTACAGAATTAAAAACATCGTAATCAACCAGAACCCAGAATTTTATACAATCAAACTCTCGAGATCTGGGTAATCAGAGAGAGAGAGAGATGGAGAATCGTTACCAAAGACGAAGAAGCGAAAAATAGCAAATTTTCGTTAGCTCTGTTTGCTTTTGGGGAGACGGAGAGCGAGAGAGAGAACGCGTGAAGCCGCCGGTGATTCATACGTGGGTCAGAATGCTGATTTATTGACTTTAATATAATTTGATTTAATTTTTAGAACTATTTTTAGCTGAAGTTGGAGTACTCTCCAAGATGACACGACAAAATGGGGTCTTGACGAATCAGCTCGCGCCCTGTATGTTCTCCAATAACCTTTTGCCACGTATATTGATGACACATTTTTTCCATTTCTTAATTTTTAGGTTAGAGCCGGAGGCACTCTTGTTCTCTACATTATTATTTTTTTTTTTTTGTTTCTGAAGTCTTCTTCTTTTTTTTTTTAAGTACGAGAAAATATTGAGAATATTTAATATTTATAGTACACACTCATTATGAACACTATTTATATAAATATATGCTCATTACTCTTTAAGCATAGATGATTCTAGATATATATTTTCATTCAAGTACATACCAATATTTTCTTTTTTGATTATTGTATCTTTAAAATTATTAAAGTAACGCATATTTTATACAAGAAGTTTGCCGTGCCATTATAAATTTGAAATTATGTGACTGATAAAAATGTTTTTTAAATCGATAAAAGTGATTGATTATAATTTTTATTTATTTAATAATTAAAAAAGTAATTATTAGTAAATTAATTTTAAAAATATATAAAATAAATTAAAATAAAAGAAAAATATATATCTGCACTTATCGATCAGATGGATATCATCAGTTAGAGTATCCACATTGGTCTAATAAAAATTTATCATCAAAAGTTGATGAAAAGTACAAATTTACACATCAAGAAAAATTGGTCATATTTAATCAAAAATGGAAAAAAAAAAAAAATTGGAAAGAATAACATAAAAATATTTTTTTCTTGACTTTTGAATAGTAGCTTTGATGAGCTACTATTCAAAGGTCAAATAAAAAGTATTTTTATACTATTCTTCTCATTTTCTTTTTCTCCTTGTTGATCAAATATAATAAAAAAAATTTGATGTGTATGCAAATTTGTATTTTTCATCAACTTTTGATGATAAATTTTGATAAGACTAATGAAGATGCTCTTAACCATCAATTCTCATAACGTCCAAAGTATATTATTGGCAAAAAAAATTATAGATATTGACAAAGAAAATATCAATTACTAATTTAAAAATAACTTTTTAAAAAATAAAATTGTGTTTTAGAATATCAGTAAAACTTAGATGTCATTAATCCAAAATATCCTTACATTTGCTGAATATATATAAACGCCTCAAAATAAAAGGTTTTTAATTCTGTACCTTTTTGCATTAACCACTTGCACGAGTAGATTTGAAAACTTTAAACTTTGGTGTATAGTTTTTCTTATTTTGTTCTTAAAAAGCTTTATTCACGATAAATAATGATCCATATTAGTAAATATTTGTAAAAAATAAAATACAGAATTATTGAAATCATAAGAAAAAGAATATCTTGAGATATGGAAACATAATAAGCGTACGATGGTCATATTGCGTAACTTAGTTGATGTGGACTACCAACAGCCGGTTCTTTTAAAACTTAAAAGTAGGAAGGTGCGTTGAAAGTTCTTATGATAGGTGGTGGAATATTACCAAAGTATCATTCACATCTTCATTTTTTATTTTATTTTTTTATTAAAATAAATTAAAATAAAAAATTGTAGGCTAGATCCTGATTCTGCCGCGTCATGTTGATTTCTAAGAATCAAATTGGTATTTGATTTTGGCAAATGATCCGAATTTTTCTTTTCTTTTCTTTTCTTTTTTTTTTTTCTAAATTATCAAAATCAAGATCAAATTAGTGTTCATAGTCACGTGCATGCCATCCTCTCTTTACAGTTATATCAATTTTCAATGTCATTTTAAGTAAAAGCAATTTTTATAGAATAAAGAAATCATTCCTCAGCTTTCCAATCCCACACGAGCTGATTGATTATTCAGTTGTATCAAAGAGGATAACAAATCTCACCAACTCAAAACCTTTTATTGCAACTGAATGATTGGCTTTCTTTCTTTCTTTTTTTCTTTTTTTTTTTTTTTTACAATTACAAGCTCACTTTAAAAAAAAAAAAAAAAAAAAAAAAAAAAAGAGGAGGAAGAGGAAAATATTAATGAATGAATGCTCACTGGGATTAGCTCTCCTTGTAGACTAAAAAGAATGTGCAAACTTAATTCATGAATTTCCTACAATTGGGAGCTCCGCAAAGGCAAGGAACTTTCAATTCATCGCGCTCATCCGGATCGAACAAGTAATCATACCTAAAACAGAAAAATCACACAATCTATGTTTATGAATATTAATGCATAAACAAAGCAAGCTAAAAATAAATAAAAGCAGTAAACTCATTTGAGTGCAATCGCACGTTAGCTCTTCACCAGCAGAAACATTGGTCTTTGCAATAAGAACAATCCTGCTCTCCTCATCACCCAAACTCATGATCCTCGCATAACAGTTGGGCATGCACTGCAACAACAACACACATGAATTTGAATGTTTAGAATTATAGCAAATGCATGTATGGTAATATTATTTCTTTTCTTTTCCTTTCCTTCCTTTCTTTCTTTTTTCTTTTTTCTTTTTTCTTTTTTCTTTTTTCTTTTTTTGTTTTAAACCAGGAAAAGAGATGGGAATGAGGGATTGAGCGAATAGACAGGAAAAGGAAAAAAAAAATGCTCAGCAGGAACGTGACTAAGGCAACTTGACCAACATGAACCAAGCCAATCAAACCCCATTCCAGTATCAACTCGAGCTAAGTTTAAGCCAATCTATGAACCAACCAATGTGGGCAGGTAGCTCGCTGCCCCAAATCATCTTTTCGTCTTCCACAAATCCATGGTTTTTGGTCTTCCACAGAGACCCTCAGTCATCAAGGAGGAGATTTACATAACCCCGCCAATGCCCAGCCTGAGGCGGGTAGGTTGTCCTTTGTGAGCAAAGTGGTTGTGAGCGAAGTGAAATGCGGTGGATAAGATGTTTCTTCACTCCAGCAAAAACTTGCATGCCAACATTGTAACTTTTTTTTTTTTTTTGATGCCAACATTGTAACTTACCGAGTGGTTGATTAGACGTGCTATATTCCCTTTATCTGTGGCATCAATTACAACATCCTCGCTGATCTTGAAAAGCTGCACGCAATATTTCATAGTACTTTAATAATCACAGTTAAGAAATGAATAAGACTGAAAATAGATTATATATGATATTAACGTACCTAAAGCAAGAGGAATTCGAATACAATTAATATCACACATACCTCAAAAACCCGCAACTGTCTAGTAGATAGTCACTACATTCTAGATAGGGTTTGACACGAGTAACTCCACCCAATTTGAATTTAGTTTAATTCTTTAATAGGTTACTCCTTTACTACACCTCTACCCACTTACTAATTGGAGTAATATGTAGTATGCATTACAAGGGGGGAAAGTAAAAGATGTGCATTGGGTTTCTAAGCTGCTATTTGGGATTGCATTAGGAAATAGAGCTTTTTATGGTAGTGCTTTTAATTGTAGAGCTTTATTAAAAAGCTCTTGCATTAGAAAGCTATTTACTGCTTAGTAAACATGCATCTAAAAGCACTTTTAAAATTGGGTGGTTATACAGCCACTGCTGGGACTGGGAGCTCCCGCTACTATAAATTGTCTTTATATATATATAATCTATAAAATATATTTAAAGAGAGAAAAAGAGGGGGGGGGGGTGCACTAAAGAGGTGAGAGAGACCTATGGAATGAGCCTTTGAAATTTTATTAGAGGGGTGGAATGTGTTTTCAACACATACTATTTATGAGGTTGGTGACGGCACAAGAATTACCTTTTGGCTTGACAAATGGTGTGGTGAGAGAGCATTCTCTTTAGCATTCCCGAGGGCTTTTAGTATAGCAGCAAATCAGCAAGCTACAATCTCTGATGTGATGTATCGAGTCAATAGCACAATGTATTGGAATTTGACTTTTTCAGGAATATTCAGGATTGGGTAATTGAGGAAATTGCTGATTTTTACAGCTTCCTTTACTCCAGGCAAATAGGAGGAGGGGGGAGAGATAGAATGTTGTGGAATCACCCCGGACTTAAAAAGTTTACCGTCAAGTCATTCTACAAGGCAATGCAAGCACACCAATTGGTTGGATTCCCATGGAAAGGTATATGGAAAGCTCCAGCACCACCTAAGGTTGCTTTCTTCGTATGGACAGTGGCATTAGGTAAGATTTTGATAGCCAACAATTTAAGAAAACGAGGGATGATAATTATCGAATGGTGTTATTTGTGCAAGAAAAATGGGGAGACCATCGACCATATTTTTTTGCATTGCGATGTGGCAAAAGAATTATGGAATGGTATCATAGGAAGGGTAGGGCTGCATTGGGTAATGCCAAAAGGTGTGGCGGATCTTCTAGCTAGTTGGAAAAGATATCATCAGTGCAAGCTTTTGGCTGCGACGTGGAGGATGATTTCTTTGTGTCTACTGTGGTGAATTTGGTTAGAAAGAAATGGGAGATGCTTCAACAACAAGGAAAGGACCATGGGGGAAATTTGAGACTTTTTTGTATCTTCTTTGGTACAATGGCTTTCTGCAATTGTACTAAAGGGAGGGAATGTCCATGAGTTTTTACTTCTTTCCATTTCAATAGAATGTAACTAGGTCTATCTTTTGTATACTCCCTGTGTGCTTAGGCTTTGCCTAGTTGCATTCATCAATAAAGGTTATTACTTATCAATATATATATATATATATATATATATTTAACACTTTTAAATATTAAAAAAATAAAAATACAAAGTACAATATTATTAAAAATTACTTCCTTAATGACTAAGTAAATAAAAAATTAAAAATAAAATAAAAGACCCAGTGGTAATAATTATGGTAGCCACAAGCGGGAAGAGTATCATTTTCCTTTAAAATTAGTTATGGTAGTTTTTTTTTTTTTGAAAAAAAAAATGAGTCATTTGCAGAAGCTTTCCAATAAAAGGTTCAACATGGTACTCTTAAAAAAAGTAGATTTTCAGCTTTTCTTAGGTGTTTAACGCATTGTTTTTAACAAATTTACCAAGTATACCATTTTTTCTTTAAAAGAGCTTTTTGGTTGCTAGAAGCATTTTTTAAGCTTTCAAACTCAAACCCACACAGGCACTAAGCCTAACTAAACAGAGAAAGGGTGTACCTGAAAAGTCCCTCTCAGTATTTAAATATCACAACTATCAATATAGGCATAAGATGTCTAATAATATAAGCAATTGCCATGACAGCCACACATCTAAGAGAAAGATAAAGGAACTTTGAACTAGAGACTCACATAACAATCTTTGCCTTCTAATCCATACTTTGCCTCCCTCAGATCTGCAACACTGCACCTCACCTGCTCACCACGATACTCAACCACCTGGCCACATAAATACCTAGTGTCAGTCGTATCACTTTCAAAACCGAAAAATAATTAACTATAAGTTGTTTCAGAAAAGTGCTTCAAGTGATTTACTTAATACTTTCAATTTGTAGAGAACAGCAGTAAAACAATATTATGTAAGAAAGGAGATATCATGAACTAAGTTTCTACATTACATGCCCACCCTCCTCCCGAACAACTCCCCAAACGCAAAATCCAAGAAGGAAAAGATCCCCCTCCCCACTAAGAGGATCTGTACATCAATCCCCTTTTCCCTTCGACTTCCTCCTCCCTAGTTTTTCAGTCCAACTTGGTACAAGTGCCCCGCAATTGGAAGCGTCACCACATCTAGCACCCTCAACCATCAGTAATTGGCACAAGACTGCCACACCATCTCTGGCTCAAATGGCCACCACATGCCGAACAATTGCCTTGGCTTCCAGCCTTTTTTTCATGCCAGCCACTTCAGGCTCGCAGTTGACTGGCTAACCAACCTTGTTAGACAATTTTCATATTTTTTTCAGAATTTTTTCTTTTCTTTATATGAACTTCTAATCTCATATTCATGCTCAACCGCTGCTCACCACCACATCATCCGCCCCAATGTGAGTCTCCTAGTGTCTCCACCCCACCGACCACCTCCACATTTTGGCCAATATGCTGGCCACGCGCATCACTATATCCTGCCACTGCAAAAAAGTATTGTCCACTTTTGTCAAGAGCTTCATACTCCTAGTTATGCTTCTTTCAATGGAAGATACTATTGTATTCTCCCTCATCCAAAGATCCAGGAGAAGAGATTCTCATTGACCACCCAAAAAACACAGTTTCAATGCATATTCCAACACTGCCTATCAAAAAAAATGCATATTCCAACACTGATAGATTCTCCACCAGCCAATAAAACCCCCTTTGCAGGATCCTTTTCTCAAGCATAAGTCAAGAAATTACATGACAAACGATGTTTAATTACATTTCCAGATTCCTTTTTATTAATTGCACTAAAATATCTTTTTTTAGGTATGTATTGGGGTGCCCACCCCGTCTAGTTGTACGTCTAAATTTTATTATTTATATTTACACAAAAAACAAAACAAAACAAATAAATCATTAAAAGCAGTCTATGTATTTACCATAAAATCTTTGGAAAGTTGGGTATCCTAAAGAAAGTTCTTGCTATCAGAAATTGTGCAAATAGTATAATAAATACACATCTAGTACCATTTCTCCTCCTTCAATGTCCGTACGTGCAAAGAGACCCCATCCATGTATACCAGATTTACCAAAGCAAACCCGATGATTTTCAGTTCTCTGAAGCCACAAATAAATATTAATAAAAATATTAGAACCAAAAAATTCGATAAGACTAAAAAAATTAGTCTCAAGTAGACAATATCCATTGCATATGAAGAAATCAGATTTACCTGTAAGTGGCGAAGTCGTTCCCTCAAGGAAGCGAAAATCTTAGGATTTTCCGACCCCTGTTAAAAGACAACAGAAGCACGTAAATGTACATTAATCTGTCAGGATCCTCCATGGAAAACAGCCAAACAAGTTTAGCCTCTTCTAAAAGAAAAAGACTAAAACCTGAAAGATAACAGAAGATCAGAATAAAAATAAAAGAACTCACATTATCTGTGTTCAAGCTATTTATCTCATCTAAAGAATGACGGCTTGGCCCCATTAGTCGATGAAATAACGGCTGCCCTTCAGCCCTCTGGTAATAAAAATATATAAAACTAACAGTGAAACCAACAAGAGGTAAAATTGCTTATATATTTTGTTAAGAACAAGTTGCGCACAAAAGAATAATAAGAACAAAACTTGGCCTCCACAATAAGGAAAAAAAGATATCCAAACTATGATTAGAAAGTGGAGAAACCATTTGCATATTTCTAATTTTAACCCCAAGGGGTTGGTCCAAGTGGTGAAGGCCTTAGTCTTACTCCCCTCAAGGTCCAAAATTCAACACCTCATGGGTGCAAACAATTCTTTGAGGCCACACCCCCTGATGAAAAGCTAGCGATTTAACCAGTTCTATATAGGGAAACTTTCGAGGGTGCGGTACACAAAACCGGAGTTTACTCTACAAGGGTGGGTCCAAGAGGCCCTACCTTGGAGAGGTTCCCCAACATCAAAAAAAAAAAAACAGTGGAGAAACTATCATTCTAATGAAACAATAAATTATAGACATGTAACTTTAATCCACAAGTTACCTTGCTCCTTAATCTTTTGAAAATGCGGCATTTAGCAGCAGAGAGCGGCTCAAACTCATTACTCTCTAAGCATGGAGATTCAAGAAGTTCAGTTTTCTTTAGTGAACTGAGCCTTGAACCTCTGAAGCACCCCTTCCGGTTCTCCAGCAAGCTTCTAGGGGAAAAAACTCCTGAGGGAGTGTGAATAGCTAGAACAGAATCAGGGTTTGGGACCCTGCAAAAAAGAATAATATAAACAAGGTTTGGACCATTAAATGCAGTCCATGGGGATGAAACCTAAACAAGCATCTGCTTAAATTTGGCAATGTTAAACTTAACTCCTCTGTTCATCTATCAAATAAGACGTTCATGAACATGTATATATGATTTATTATTAAACAATACAACCCATATAAAATTCAAATTTACTCGTTATGCCATCACAAACTTTCTTTGACAAAGTTCCCCCTTTCTTACTAATTTACTTGTGCCATCATTGGACTTGGACAAAAATCGAACTGAACCATATATTTCACATCCCAAAACCAACAAGTGACCTATAAAATCCATTTAGATTTAGTAAGAAACACCAAATTTGGTTTCCCATTTATTTCAAACAAGAAAACACAATCAATCAAGCACTTGAACATGCATTTGGAATTGTCATTCTAATTGTAAGATTGAATTGGTTCATAAGCTCGTTGTTATATATCGTAACATCACCATACATTAATAAAAATGGTCTATAAATTTTTTTTGTTTGATAGATAATCAAAAGGATTTCATTAAAAATAAAAAGGCTAAGCTCAAGCACACTGGCAGTATAGCTGAGAAAACTTAGCTTGAAGTTACAACATAAAGTAATAGATCATGGACACTAAGGCTACGTTTGGCGTGCAAGACACTCTCAAACATTCTCAAAATATTTCACTACTATTCATTACTTTATTATTATTTTTCACCTAATTTTATTGTTATTCGTTACTTTTTTATTATTATTTAATATTTTATTATTATTTTTCACCTACTTTTTACTACTATTTACAACTATTCTCAACACTTCTCAACATCCAAACCTAACCAAGTCCGTTACAAATAGAACCCGCCCAAGAAAACAAAGTCCTATAGAAGATCTTTAGTTCCTCCAATGTTCTCTTACAATTTTCAAAGTTCATTGCATTTCTCTCTCTCTCCAAATGCACCAACACATACAAATGGGAACCATTTGCCAAATAGTCGCCACTTGAGAGTTACCTCGGAGACCTCTCCAACTTGCTAGGAGATCCACCAAGCGAAGAGGCATGACCCAAAAAAGGCCAAGCCTCGTAGAGAAATCATCCCACATGTTCCTAGCCACCTCACAATTGAGGAGCAAATGATCTACTGATTCCCCATGATTTTTGCACATCCCACACCAGCCTAACACAATTATACGGCGTTTTCTCAAATTATCAGTGGTAAGGATTTTGTCCAATACTACTGTCCACACAGAATGCCGCTCTCAAATCAGCTTTCGTCTACCAAATACTCTTCCACAAGAACCTAGGAGATCCCGGACTAGAAAGGACTCAGTAGAAAGAGCTAACTGAGAAGATACATTTCTTATAGTATTTCCATTGCAGCTTATCTTCAGTGCCATTCGAGAACATGAATGAGTACAAAGTCGCAAAAAAATATAGAAACATCTCCATCTCCCAATCTTGAGCATCCCTCACAAAATCTATATTCCATTGAGGAGTGCCATTATAAAGGACCACAAGATCTGCTATAACTACATCCTTTTCTCTTGCAAGATCAAAAATGGCGGGAAAGAGACTGAGGTTATTGTGTCGCCGCACCAATTATCATGCCAGAATCTGACCTACAAACCATCTCTACCACAAGACGTTCATGACCTCCAAATATCTCCCAATGCCTCCTTATGAACTTCCACAAACCCACTCTATGTGTGCCTAGCACCTTATTCGAATACCAACCTCCCCAGGACACTCCATATTTTGAGTCTATAAGCAACTTCCAAAGCGCCTCCCTTTCGTTTTGATACCTCCACAGCCATTTACCCAACAAAACTCGATTAAAATTCACCAAGTGTCGAATACCCAATCCTCCTCCGATTATTGGAGTGCACCATTGGCCAATTAACCAAATGAAATTTGAACTCCTCCCCCAATCCGCTCTACAAGAAATCTCTTTGTAGCTTTTCAATACGATTAGCTACTTTTGAGGGAATCGGGAACAAAGACAAATAGTAGGTGGATAGGTTTGAAAGGGTGTTTTTAATCAAAGTCAAATTTCCCCCTTTAGATAAATATAACAACTTCCAAGTGGCCAATCTGCGCTCTACCTTTTCAATCACCCCATTCTAAATCCATTCAGATTTAAAAGAGACTCCCAACGGTAAACCAAGGTAGGTGAGAGGTAAAGAGGACACCTGACAACCCAGCAAAGTAGCAAAATTCTCTACTTCCTAAACAATCCCCACTGACACTAGTGTAGACTTAGAAAAGTTGATTATCAGACTGGATGCCACTTCGAAGCAAAGAAGAAGCCCCTCAAAGCTTGTATGTGTCCAAGGTGTGCACCACAAAAGATGAGGGTATCATTAGCAAATAAAATGTGGGATATGGTAAGATCACCATTCCCCATTGGAAAACCATGGAGTAAGCCCGCATCCACCACGCGTTCAATTATCTTACTTAGAGCTTCCATAATAAATAAAAACATAAGTGGGGATAAAGGATAATGGTATGTAAATGAAAGTATTATATATATATATATGGTATATTAGTTACAACATACAATGTATATCAAGAATATACAACATCACATATATAACAACACGTTTGGATACCATAAAGTATTCAAGATATTTTCAAAAGGTTTTCAACTCCAATCCAAACATTTTTAAATGTAAAAACAAAAATAAAAATAAAAAATAAAAAATCTTTCTTAAGAAACTTCTCATCTAATCATTTGTCTAGGTTTCCATACAAAATTAAAAAAACAAACAAACCAAAACATCCAAATCATTTTTAATATTTTCCTTCCTTTTTCTTATCAGTAAATAAGAATGTTATTGATACTTCATATTTCCTTTCTACTTTCACAAAACTCGATAAAAATAAAACACATCTCAAGATTTGAGAGCCCGGATCTTATCCAAGCCAAGCTTGAGCCTGGTTTCAATAATTTCAAGTCAAGCTTGAGCAGCCCAAACTTGAACAAACACAGGCCAAATACAGCCCTAGTGGTGCATGATAAAAAATAGAACAGAAAACGATTTATCGCTGCATGCAATCGAAAGAAAATGAGGAATCAAAAGATGGGAACAAATCAAACCTGTGAACTGCACAATATATCAACTTTTTGGTCATTTGTGTCCCATTCTTTTCCAAGCAGTGCAACTGAGAGTTCAAAACATAATTTTAATTAAATTCTCACCCCTGTACAATTTACTCAAAAACTTACCCAAATAATTTCAAAATAAAAGCATCATTCAAACAACAAAGCTCAAAAAAAAAAAAAAGATTTAGACAGTCCACTTGAAGAATATTATGAGATTAGTGGCTTCCAATCAATAATCACTTTAACTAAAAGAGCTCTAAAAACGTACTTCCATGCTATATCCTGCTCTTGATGCACACGTCGCATGAAAATAAGTAGCACACTTGCAGCACTGTGTGCAGGAACCATGGCTCTGTTTGCAGATTACACATCGCTGTAGTCACAAAAAAGAAAGCACAATCAAACAAAAGACTTTCCAAAGCCTTCTGGCAGCTATCAAGGTATGAAACCATGAAGATTCACAAGACTTAAGCTCTTAAATGATTTTTCAATTGAAGTGCCAGAATTTAGAACTCTGTACAAAATCATTATAAACACCATATAACCTTCAAAAATGAATTGGACGGAATTCTAAGGATTCCAACGGCAGGTTCCATTATCTCATGATTTGAGAAACCAACTTCAGGCCGGAACCAAGCACATGTTACATGAACCCACAGCGTCTCAACATCAGTTGGCTTCAGAGCACCACCTGAGGAAGCAGTTTTCAAATATAATTGGCGTAATTAAACAGCTACATCTGAAGATTTTTCTGGGCAGACAAAGATCTTCTTGAAGCCACAGGAAGAACAAACATATCAAAGAATTTTCAAAGACAATATTATAACACAAGCATATATAATTTCTGGGCAGGTCAAGTAAGGCCTCGTTTGGTTACACAAACAATTTCATCTTATCTCATCTCATTTAATCATTACAAATTTTTCAAACTACCACACGAAATACAATAAACAATTCAATTTTTTTAAATTCCAAAACAAAAATTATATTAAAAAATTATATTCTAATAATATTTTATTCAACTTTCATCTCATCTTAACTCATATCATTTGTGTAACCAAACAAGGCCTAAAAAAAACTCAGGACACTGATCCTTGTCATACCCTTAACAGGACAAAGGCAGCACTCTCTCTTCACATTAGGCGATTCGCATACTCTACAAACCCACGAAGTAAAATCCTTCACAGATTTTGCCCCATAGCACTCTTGGTGAACGGCTATTTGGCATCTGTACACCCAATAAAATTAAAAAGAAAAACATTTCAGCACTCAAGTGCATAAGTTGCAATCCAGTCTAATCAAGGAAAAATATTTGAAAAGACGCCTAAAAACATAATCGATGAAGGAACTACCTGTTGCAGATGATGATTTTGTTATCATCCCAATCTTCAACCCATCTACATACGGCACACCTTTCCGTTGTCCATTTTGGATGGACAGGCTCATATGTCTCTGTAGCAGGTAAAATAAATAAAATAATTTCCCTTACCATTCAGAATTATCCACTAAAAGAGCTTTTTGCCACAGACACAGCACCAACACAAAACAGAACAGCTTTCAACACGTAAATAACTCAGTACAGTGCATTTTACCTTTCAAAAAAGAGAATAACTGCTGCTTATCAAGCTTCAGAGGATCCATACCATGTGTATTATGCTCTGAAATCTAAAGCATCACCAATGTCAGTAGGAAAATGTATAGGGGCCATACATATAATTCATTCCCTTACAAAATGAGTAAAATGAGAAAATACTAGTAAGGAAAGGGAAGTGATGCTTCAAGCTCTCCTAAATTTTCATTAACATATTGAAGCCATCACTGTTATGTATAACGAATCACATTGACAAAAAAAAAGAGTTCCAACCGAATCACATAATAGATTAACATCATGTCTTCAATCATATCCCGATTCAAAGACACAATCACATCAGACAATGGGCTGAAACAGATGCTGCAGAATAAATGGGAAGATGTTCTACTTGAGATAAATTATTAGTCCAAAAATAAATAATTTTTTTGTAGGTACTCAAAATAAATAATTAAGAAAAGCTGAACAGAAAATTAGCAACACAGCATATTTGCATTCATATATGGTTTCTGAAAGGTAAATGCAAAATCAGTGTTTATGCTTTGTAGGCGACAAGGCTTCCAATTTGGTTCAGGAACCCAAGAAACTCTAGCCAAGTGTAATGCATAAAATGTATACTTAACAGGAAAGTAATTAGAACCAAGCAATACGTTCCAAAGTATTCAACCATATGGAAAACAGATCTAGTCGCAATGCACACCACAAAATTGCATCAGGTAAATGCTTTGCATTCCCTACAGCCATCGAGAAGATGCTACCAAAACATTGAGACATCAAAATCTAAGATAAACATACCATCATACTTGGCCCCATTTGGATTCAAAGACGAGTTGAGCTCAACTCATCTCAAACTCATCATTACATTTTTTCAAATTTTCATATAAAATACAAATCTCAATACAACTTTTTCAAATCCCAATACAGTTTTTTTCAGATTCTAATTCAACTTTTTCAAATCTCAAAACAATTATAATAATATTTTATTCAACTTTCAAAACTCATCTTAACTCATCTCATCTCAACTCCGAATCCAAACGGGACCTAAAATGAATTTGGATTGTTTTAAATAAGAAAGCTACTTTCATACGCTAGAATACTATTAAGAACTTAAAATATACAACATAGAAAAACCATATATGCTTTCAAAAAGAGAATAACTGATACAGACCCATTTTTCTAGTGGTAGCATTGTACCCTTCACTTTCACACTATACTTCCACTTTTTGGCTCTGCAACCTGTGTGTCGTTCCCATTCACTAGGTGTTTGCTTCTTTGACCCGCACAAACCACAGTTACATATTACTCTTAAGACAAAAAAGAAAAAGAGCAGTTTAATGGAATTGTTCTTCAAAATAATTATTCAAATCACCTAAGATCTGCTCAGAACTTAACTAATCAATTAGAACTTCCGAATAACAAACTCCTAGTCAAATACACAATAAGCATCACATTAGTAATTAAATCTCAACAAAAATCCAGTGTGGATTGAACTGCTAACAGATCATAACTAAAAGTAATACTCAGAGGTATGCAGAGGTCCCCACAAATGTGGTGTACAGAGACAAACAGCAAGGAGTACACATAAATAAAGATTGCATACAAAGGCGGGAAAGAAGGTATAAAAATGAGGTCCTAGCCAATGTGAATATCCATGTATGCTATTCATTAAGTGTTCAAGGCTTACAAATGAAGTCTTCGAATATAAGTTCCTTCCATGCCATTGCATACCACTGTTACCTTCTCAGGCAAAACAGTTTCTCCCCTATTTTTAACAGAGCTGCTTCAAAAATGTGCAAAATTAGGCTTGAAATTGATTATAACCTCCAAAGACAGTCAATAAAGTCAAACATGCAAATGAAATGAACTTGATAAAAGATGAAACACAGAAAGTGCAGACACACTTCACTTTTGGCTGGCACCTTCCCAAAGTTGATAATTCATTGTTGGACTTTGCTTTGCAATCCGGGCAATAGTAGTCAATGCTCTCCAGATCCTTTAAACAATAACAAAACAGTGATCCTTCAACTTGTCACCAACTTCGATTAATAAACATACAAGAGGAACAGAGATATGACATCAAAAATCAAATATGGTAAGCACCTTGAATAGTTCACTGGAAATATTGTCACACTCAGCATGCACCCAAACATTACAACCATCACAACACACCTGATCCAAAGAGTTAAGTTTCAACAATCTTTGAAACATTCAAATTTTAAGGACAAATAATAGACAGAAGTCTGAATCTCACCCAATTCCCTCCATCTGAATGATGCCAAATCTTCTTGCAAATACCACAATATTGTCTGGATTTTCGTAGCTATAAAAATTTAGACATTAACATCACTTGGAAAACAAGAAGCTACAATGAAGTTCTCAGAGATATGGTTCGAGCATTTATAACACACCTTAGCACAATGTTTACACAAAAGCAGGGTCTTGCAAGTTGGACCCTTCATTTTCTTCATATTCTTGCATGGTAGAAACAAACCACAGCCATCACAAGGTGTAGTATTCTTATCATACTCATCCTGCATACACAACTAAGTCACTGAATGTTACCAAACAGACCTGATTCTATTGGGCATTTCACGGCTAAAGAAACAACGTAACTTTTTGTATTGTGTAACAACAAAAACTTGGAAGCATAATGGGCTTCAAAAATCAGTTACACAACTTCATAGCAACACTACAAAATTTTCAGAAAGAGCAAGTTTTATCAAAGGCAGTATTGTTAACTCTGTATATTGGAATTTCTGTATATTGGAATTTTGCACAGCTTGATCAAATCTCCACACACTTGTCCTGAAAGCAGCCTAATTGTTAATTTGGAAATATTATAGGCCTAACTTAATAGTAAGCATATACTCAGCCAGCGACATGTCCAACTCTTTGGGCAAAAAAGAAAAGAATACAAAGTCATACAGATTAAAAGAACGGCATGTAAATTCTGCTCTGGATAAACTTGCCTGATTCTGGGAGTAGTATTGCTGGTCCAGATTAGAAGCAGTAGCCTCTTGGATTTCCTTGGGATTTTCTTCCGGAATTGCAATTTCCACAGCCCCAAGGTTTGAGTCCAGAATACCGTTTTCTGCCAACAATGCCTCCTCCAATGCCCTCTTAAAATCAGTCAGCTTGCTCTTGTACAACTGGGTCTGCCCCTGATATCTGAACAAAGCAAAATTCTAGCCGTGCTCAGTTAAGCAACAGCAACTATTCGAAACGTCATCCCAAGACCGGTTAGCTACGTACCTGTCCATGAATTCCATGAAGGGAAATAACATTCCCTGCTTCACCCACGCATAATCCTGCCCATCAAAACTCTCTTAGAACCCAAAATAGACAAAAGTATCATCGCCAGATAGGAAGAGAGAGGACTTTGGACTTTACCCGTGTTCCATTTTTCGAATACCCAAAAAACATTACACATATAGCACCAGGAACGCAACAACTCAAGACCGTTTCTGGTGCTTGCGATATGGGGTCGATCACTACGGCCGGCCAAGTCGGGTATCTCCTCCCACACTTTGCCCAAACTATATCACCCAAAGCAAAGTCCTCGGGCTTATAAACCTCCTTCCTCTTCCCAGCATTCCCTTTCGCCAGCCGCTCAATTCTGTTAAAACTAAACCTAGATTTATAACTGTCACTTCTTGTCATCGCTGGAGAATTCAAACCAAAGCTTTTTGCCGTGGAGCTACTTGAGTTTAAATGCTTCCTACGATAAAAATTCTTATAAGCTACATAACCAACTTTTTCTTCCTCTTCCTTTTCAACATTTGTATAAAGCTTCGAGTTTTTTAACTTTGACTTGTCCTCCTCGCTCTTTCTAACAAATTTCGTATCTTTTAATTCCATCTCGTCCCCTTGTACGCTCGAATCCTTGTTATTGAATTTCGACTCCCCCGTCTTCCATACATCCACAACGGAGTCATACAACTTCGAAGGCAACATCTGGACCCGCCCTCGCGACGACTTTAACAGCGGCGGCCGAAATCGCTCCGAGCACTGTTGCACCCCTCCTTTTCTATTCAATTGTTTCGAGTTTTCTCCGCTCATATACGATCCTTCGCTTTCGCTCCAACAGGAATAACCTGAGTCGTTGCCGCAATCTTCAACCTCACCGCTACCAGCTGAGTGATACCCATTGGGTTTCCTTTTCTTGGAATTCACCGAACAAGAGCGGTCGTCGTCATCGTCTAACTCCCAACCGGAATCTTCAAGCTTGCACCGCTTCAGATTAGGCATTTCAAATTTCATAGTCCGTTTGATAATCATGTTCTCAACCATTCAAGTCGACGAATCCACACACCAAAGGCAAGCCCTAACTTCACATCGAATACCGAATTCAAAATCCAAAACAATGGGAATCGAATTCGGAAGACTCCGCGTATTATTACACCTCGATTATGTTTTTCGCATAGCGATGGCTCACAGAAATACACCCCGTATGGATTTGAACATAAATCCTATACGTCAACGCGAAACCCTAAAAACACAGTGAAAGGAAGAAAACAGATAGAATTCAAACTCTTCTGTAACTTCTTGAAACGCCGAGAAGAAATTAAAAGAAAAATAAAGAAGTAAGATCTCAAAACCGATTTGTGAAGGCGCATGAATTATGTGAAGAAAAACCAGAGGGTTTTCCGAGAAACCAGTTGATATCGCAGAGAGAGGGAGGGAGGGAGGGAGCTCGACGGTGTCCAGTATCGGTTCGTCTAAACGAATGCAATACTATTATTTAGTTTTAATTATATTGGGGGAGGGGATCGAATCATCGAACCCATGATCACCGTTTAAAGACACGAGACCTGTGCCATCAAGCCATGTGCTGTTGGTTGCTATTTAGTTTTATATATATATATATTGTATTAACAATTTTTTATTATTTTTTTTCAATCAATATTAGAAATTTAGAAAGAAAGGAAAGTAGCGGTAGTGTTAAAAAAAAGGGTAATGCTGGGGGATACGCAGCACTCAGCGTATCCCCCTCACATGAACAGTGCCATGCACTGTTCATGGCACTGTTCATGTGAGGGGGATGCGCTGAGTGCTGCGTGATCCCCCTCATTTCTCTAAAAAAAAATATACACAATCTCTTAAAACCGATTTGGAATTGTGTTGTGAGATTTAAAAAATACTTTTAAATAATTAAAAATATTTTTTTTTAAAATATGACATTTAATAATTTTAAAAAATAATAATTTAGATGATTAAAAAAATTAAAAATCAATTTTTTCAAAAGATATCATATTTAAGCTTTTATCAAAAAATTATTATAGATAATTATATATTTTAAAAAATTAAAGTAACTAATTCTAAAAAATATTTTAGACATATACATCTTAAATAGTAAATAAATTTTTAATAATAGAGTTTATTATATTAAATTTTAAATTTTAAATTTTAAATTAAAAGTCATATTTTTTTATCACAATTTTAAATATGTACTTATTATTTATATAATTTTTACATATCATACTTTTTTTTATTATTAAATATTTAATATATAAATAATAAATTTAACAAATTAATTTAATTTAAAAATAACAAATTAAAAATAATAATTAAAAAATAATAATACGTGGAAATTGAAAAATTATGTAAAAGTATTCGTAGTGTTATAGTATACAGCGTAGATTTGGCTCCAAAGATCACGGAGTCCGAGTTTGGGGGGCGCGAACTGAAATTTTGGCACGTTGGACACAGTTTCTATGCTACCCTGTAGTTATGGAGGCCGAGCCTTCCGTGAACAATTCTTTTTTTTTTTTTTTTTTGTGGATTCATTCCATGGACAATTCTGGTTCTGCTTCTATTTATTCAGTAGGACTTTTTTGGCTTTGTAAATAATTGATTTGAGAATATTAACAGTAGATTTAACATCGTGCGAACATTGTGGGATAAAAAATGTCTCACCCCGGCAAGCACTTTGGATCAAGCACAACGTTAATCACCCTTGCCCAGCACAATGAATGAGCATGAGCCTCGATATATCGACTTGTATAGAGCGAAAGTGCTTGCCTCTAAACATGCACCATAAAAAGTAGCACCGCAGAAGCAAAAGTGTCACCGGCTCGAATATCCTAAAAAGGGAAAGTGTTATTGTGCTCACCTCCCGAGCAACTATTATAATTATAGTGTTTGAATATTGAGTTAAATTGAATTAAGTTGAATAAATAGTTTGATAAATTTAAATATATTTATGAATATTGTGAAATTTATAGGACACTTAGCTAGATATTGCCCCTACGCACGCATCACTTGCAGAAAAAAGAAGAAAAAAAAAGCATGAAATGCTTTTAATGCTCTTAACAGCTTCAATTGCGGAGAGAGAGAGAAAGAGAGAGAAATGGCGTAAATTTTTTTTTTTTAAAAAATCATGATCGGAAATGAAAAACTAACAAGTATCTTTGTCTCGTGGGACTCGTTATAATACTCTTAATTATTTTTTAAGTGAGTTAAATTTATGTATTTGAATGATGAAATAAATTTAAAGTAGAGTGTACTAAATATACTTTAACAACTAAACAGAGCATAAATAAATATATTGGATATTAAGATGAGTTTGAATATATTTTTTATAAGTTGAATAAGTTATGGGTCTCACGTGTAATAAAGTATTGAATTAAAAAAAGGTTATGTGATCTCACTTGTAAAGAGATTTTGAGTTGAGATAAGTTTAGTAATTTAATAAATTAATGTTTGGATATTAGACTCAGTTTAAAATCTGACTGAACTGAATTAATCTTAATTAAATCTTTCAACTAAACAAGGCCTCAAAAGTGCTCATTACCTATGTGACCATGTGAGAACAAAAATATTTCCTAGTTCCCACATTGGCGAGTACCATCAAGGCAAAATGCTCATCACTCCTACAAGCATCATGGAAGGCAAAATGTTCATGACCTCGATAAAATGGGCCATCTCTAAGGTCGATATGGTCGCACACTATCATCGTGGTCCATCTCTGGATAGATTTGGAACCAAGGCACTATCACGGGTCTATCTATGAGTTGATATCAACCCATTGCACTATTATTACTCTGCTTTTGATTGTGCGTGACTCATATCTATAAATGCAATTTGGATTGGTTAGGATTAGATGATTTGATTTTAAATTTAAACATTATATGAATATAATTTTAAATAAGACTCTAAGGGTTATCCGATAGGATAGAGTTTGTTTTATAATATAATTATCTTATAAATTTCAAATTCAAATATGAGATATTCAAGAGTTCTAGATAGACGTTTAAGTTTGGAGATCAGCTGATGAGATCAATACATCACGATGCAAGATTTAAATGAAGATATCGAATTAATTTAAACTCGAAGATATCCAGTTGAAAGTGAGTCCGAGATATTGACAAACTGTTAATAGCGTAACAAACTGTATAACTAGATAAAATCATTACCAAAATCCCAATACAACTCAATCACTACATTGCTTATTTAATGATGGGTTCGGCTAAGGTTTTGGTAAACACATCGGAAACAACACTTCAGAAATATTTTCAAGTATTGTTGAGAGCTTGAAGCCAATAAATGACTTCAAGTATTCGTGTAGAACAAAATTCTCAAGAGAAAAATTTTCAAGATACACATTTCGTAGAGATTGAGTGCGAGCATACTCCAATGGGGAATTGAAGTGTTCACGTTTTAGCCACTAGAGGTTCCAAACGGAAAGTCAACAGATTGGAGATCGTCAGAGGTTCTAATAGCTACTGCGGTAAAAGGCAATGGGGTCATTCGTCTTGTCAAGTAAGAGTGTCTAATTGCAAAGATTTTGTAATCTAAGAATTTTACTTGTGATATCCCAATTTAATAAAATTGATTTTACTGACTTTGGCTACTCCGTAGGATTTTATCATCGAAGAGTTTTTCATTGAATTTTCTTTTATAATCAAATATTGTGTTTATTTTATTACATATTTCATGCAATTAACCGGTGTTAATTGTTTTTATTACGTCTAACATTCATAATCAAGAGTAATAAGGAAATTTTAATTGACATCAGAGCGTGGTTCACTCAGTCTTAAGGGTGATTCATTCCCCTAATTGACCATGTTGGCACTATCATCACCATCGCAATTCACTGGGGATAATTATGCTTATTGAAAAGTGAGGATGAGAGCGTTTTTCAAGCCACAAGATGAGAAAATTTGCCAATCAATTGAGTAAGGATAGACTAAGTCTGAGGATCTGTTGATTCCTGGAACCGAGATCAATCCAACAATTATAACTGGAATAACAAGGGTCCCAATGTCATCTTTATGGCAATTTCTCCTTGTGAATTTTAGTGAATTTTCATATGTGAAATAATTAAGAAAACTTGGGTTATTTTAGAAACCACACATGAATGGATAGAACGTTGAAAATTTCTAAATTACAAGTGTTAACCTCAAAATTTGAAGAAATTATAATGCTGGAAGATGGCATATTTGAATATTTTTATGCAAAAATTAACGATATTGTGAATTCCAAGTTCAATCTCGGAGAGAATTTGGAAAATTCACGAGTTGTGAAAAAAATTCTAAGATATTTGCCTGAGAGATTTTGATCAGAAGTGACAGTCATAGAATAAAACAAATATTTGGACGCAATTTCGGTTGAAGAATTAGTAGGCTCTCTATAAACATATAAATTTTTTCTTTCATAATAGAATAAATATAAGTTCATCGCACTCAAATCTATTAAGAAAAAAGTATGATAAGTTTTCTGATCATGAGAGTCTCAACAATGAAGACTTAGCTCTTGTAGCAAGAAAATTCATGAAATTTATATTCAATAAAAAGAATCCTGGTAAGCAAAAGAAAGGTAAAAATTTCACTAAAAGAATGCGTCTAAAACAATAAAGACAAAATTGAGTCTGAAGAAAAAATCAAATGTTATGAATGCTATGGTTTTAATCACATAAGAATTAAATGTCCAAACTTTAAAAAAAGTTAAGGAAAAAAATTGAATGTTATACTGAGTGATGATTCTGACTCTGAAAATTTAATTGCATCATTCGATAATGAAATTATTTTTATTGCTTTATCTGTATTTGTGATTGAATATGCTGACAATAGCAAAACTGATAGTGATGATAGTGATTTTGATATTGTTATAGTTGTTATTGATCATGAATTAAGCCTACAAAAAGCTTATGATGATTTAGAGAATTAGCATTGGATTTATCAAAAAACTCATTAAATACAAATTTGATGGTTTTACCTAAAATAATTTTATATTAGACTCATCAAATTCCATCATCTCAAACTTTGAGTTACAGTAATTTAGATTCATCATTCGTTTTTGAATGATTACTATTCACACACCAAACTAATTTTTTTTTTTTCACTTTATTTTCCTCTTTTTTCTCTCCTCACTTTATTAAAAAAATATTATTATATTATTATTTTGATGAATCAAATTATATATCTAATATGGAGTTATGAATGTGGAGGTGGTGATTTTTCATCAAATATATACTTTTCATCAAATTTAAAAAAAAATCTTGATAGATCAAATGCCAATGTTCTTATGTGAAAGAGGTTGTGAAAGTTGAAAAAATAAATAAATAACTGTACAACAAGCTAGTTACAGTGGGGAATGAGAAAAACAACCTGGTTGAAGCACTAAAACTGTCAAAAATAAAAGTGTCAAGACTAGGTATTCAACAAGAAGTACTTGAGAAGGAGCTGACAACCTGTTAGGAAACAAAAGAAAAGACAGCAACATAAAACTCGATGAACTACTAAAGGTTTAAAGAGACAATTTTGATAGCACAGATTTGAGATACAAGGCTTCCAAATATCCTAATTTCAACGCATCTGCTATTTCCTCATTAAAAAAGTATCGCCTTTGTGAAAGGAAGTCAAGTCGAGGATTAAGAAAACTGTGAGCAAAGGCAAGTCAATCATGTTCCATCCTAGGTAAGCCCAAAAGTAAGTTCATTCCTACTTTCGTTTTTGTGTAATAATTGGTCATACTAAGATAAGCTCTTATAGTCTAAGAAAATAACAAAAAAAGGAAAAATGGTACATATTTACTAATAAAGGTAAATGCCTAAAAATTAAGGTAGACAAATTGAGCAACAAATAATTATCCTAAATAGAAAATTAGGTGAGTTAACTAAACGTTGTCTTCCTAATAAAAGAAAACTTAGTTCTAAAAACATAGATAAGACAAATGCTAAAATCAAATGGATTGTCAAAGAAAATACCTTATGTCTAGTGCCTTACACAGCATTCAAAGTAATGGATTGTAGTATGTAATATTTGGACAGTGCAAATTCTAGGCATATGTTAGGTGACAAAAGATTATTCAAGAAATTTGAGTCATCAAATGAAGGATCCGTAATCTTTGGTGATAGAAGCACAACAATTGTGGAAGGAAAGAGAAATATTAACATTCATAGTTTACCTACTCTTCACAATGTTCTTTTTATTAATGACCTTAAGGCAAACTTGCTTAGTGTAAGTCAATTTTTCTATGCAGTTCTTGAAGGATGAATGTAATATCTATAATCATGCTAGAAAATGGTTAATGAAGAGCACCAGAACTGCTGACAATTGCTATGGAGCTTCACCCATGAACACTATGTGTTGTCACAGAGTGATACTAAATTGAACTAAACTATGGCACCACTGGCTTGGCCACACAATTGTAGTGATATACTAAAAATCTCTAAAAATGAAGTAGTACGTAAATTGCCAAATTTGTTGAAAAATAAAAAGATAGTGTGTGGAGCTTATCAAGAAGGAAAGCAAATAAAAGCACATCACAAAAAGATTGTGGATATTCTGACCTCAAGGCCACTCGAACTTCTACATATGGATATGATGAGTCCTACTCAAACTGAGAGTCTCGACAAGAAGAAGTACATTATAGTCATAATGGATGACTATTCAAGATACACGTAGACTATATCCTATTAAGAGACAACTCAAAAACCTTCGACCATGCAAAAAAACTGTTCATACGCCTACAAACAAAGAAATATTCCTTTATCTGTCGTATTCGCAGTGACCATGGTAAAAAGTTTGAAAATTCTAACTTTTTATTCTTTTTGTGATGAATATGTATTACATCAAGAGTTTTCGACCCCAATCACTTCTCGAGTATGGTATGAAAGGTTAATTAAATATTTGCTTGAAAATAGTTTTATAAGAGATCAAGCTAACATGACCCTTTTCATAAGAAAAACTAATAATCATCTTCTCATTACTCAAATTTACGTTGATGATATTGTGTTCGAAGTTATTCTTAACAATCTTGCTCATGATTTTGCGAAAAAAAAAAATGAAAACTGAGTTTGAAATGAGCATGATTGATGAACTAAATTTCTTTCTTAGAATTCAAATCAAATCATCTAAATAATGAATTTTAATTTCACAATCTAAATATGCTAAAGATCTTGTTAAGAAATTGGCATGGAATGGAAGAATCATACTTGTACCCCTATGAGCACATCTGTTAAAATCAACTCAGGTTCTACAAATAAGGGTATTGATTCTATTTTATATAGAAACATAATAAAAAGTCTTCTTTACATTACTACTAACATATCTGATATTGTTTTTAGTGTAGGTGTATGTGCACGATTTTAGTCAAATCCTAAAAAATACATCTCACAGCAGTAAAACGAATCTTAAAATATCTAAGCCATTGTTTGCTTACAAGGATAAGACCAAAAGTCTAAATACATCTCAAACTCATCATTACACTTTTTCAAATCCATATACAAAATATAATAAAAAAATTAACTTTTTCAAATTCTCATACCATTTTTTCAAATCTCCAAACAAAACTAATATTAAAAAAATATTTTACAAAAATATTTTTATTTATTTTTTAATTTTTATCTCATCTTATCTTATTTCATTTCTTAAAACAAACAAGACCTAAAATGTTACGGTTGATTATGGTGTATAGTATTCAAAAGATTTAAACTTAAGTTTGGTTAGCTATTCTAATGTTGACTGGGTTGGAAATACTGATGATTGAAAAAGTACCACAGGTGGTTGTTTTTATATCAGTGGCAATCTGGTAGCATGAATGAGTAAAAAAACAAACTCTATCCTTCATGTCCACTGTTGAGACCGAATACATTGCGGCTGGCAGTTGTTGGACTCAACTTCTTTAGATGAAAAAGATGTTGGAGGATTGTGGGTTTTCTCATGATACTATGACCATTTATTGTGATAACTCTAGTGCGATTAGTATCTCAATGAACCATGTGCAACACTCAAGAACCAAGCACATAGACACGAGGCACCATTTCATTAGAGACTTAGGCCCTGTTTGTTTTTAGAGATGAGATGAGATAAAAGTTATAAAAAAAATATTGTTGTAAGATATTTTTTAATATTAGTTTTGTATGATAATTTGAAAAAATTGTAAAAAATTTGAAAAAGTTGAATTTTTAATTATATTTTATATGAGAATTTGAAAAAGTGTAATGATGAGTTTGAGATGTGTTTTGAATTTTTGATATCATTCAAAAAAAAAAGGCTTTAGTTGAATCAAAAGTAGTGTCCTTAAAATATGTTGACATTGAACACCAATTGTTTGATTTGTTCACGAAATCTTTAGATGGTGTAAGGTTTTGATTTTTAAGAAAAGTCATTAATGTGTGTGACATGCCTTGATTTTTTTGTTTGAACAAAAATGAGGAGTTTTGACTATTTTCAAATTTTGCTTGTTTCCTCACAGATTTAATGTTGATATCATTGTGTAAGGTACAAGCTTTATGAGTGTTTTAAATCTTTGAGCATTGTAACCCCACCAAACTGCATTGACGGAAATGAGGTAGAATTTGTCTAATAAGCTTTTCACTTTTGTAACACTAACTTTAGGGAATACCATAAAATAATTCTACTCTCTATACTTTGAGGATTTTAATCTCACCTCTTTACAGTTTGATGACATTGTGAATATACTCATTAAATGCTCAAAGAAAGGGAGAGCCTATGTCTTAAATTGACTAAATTTAGTTAAACCTAGTGCTAAAAAGAAAACGGTCTCATCCTGCAATGCATTAAGGTCAATCCTTATGGAAAAAGTCAAGTGTTCAAAATTTTTTGTGAGAAAAGACAAAATACTTATACATGGGCTTATGTTCAAAAAGTCATTATAAAAAAAATCATTATTCAAATCATTGCAAAAAAAGATGAGCAATACAAAACTGGACACAAAGAGTTAATAAAGTCTTGTGCTTGGAGGGAGATTTTTTTTTCAAGTATCTAGGTCTAAACTCCTTTAATTATTTTATTCCGAAAGCTTATGAGAAAAAGAGTTCAACCAGGATTCCAAATTGTTTTCGAAAAATGCTTTGAAAAATCATTTCGGCATCCTTAAGTTAAGTTTTATGGACTGATATAGAACTCGAACTAGGGCTATTTTGATTTCATGTTGAACTCTAAAATGCGATTAGGATCTTGTGTTTTGAATGATTTATTTTTATGAAATAATTTGTTTGGTTTAAATACGGCATGTAAAAAATATTTATCTTGTATTTTACTACTCAAAGTTACGATTTTCTCTTGTTAAACAAGTGTTTAGCTAGATTTACAATAACATCTACATCATTATCATTGTGCCGAACTATTTCTTTGCCTAAATCATACTTTGTTTCTCATCTGATGAAATATAAATGTGCTTTTAAAAAGAAGAAGTTTGACAGGATGGCACTATATAATAGCTCAGCTGAAACAATTAAATCTTGATGTGGACCATATTCGTAAGTGTGTAGCTGAACTTGATGAAGATTAGTCTAGAATGGCTAACTGCTGACATTCTACACAATGGGGAGAAAGATAAATGGTTCGGGAGGAGAACTTAAGACAAACTATCAGCAGGAGAAAGCAAAGAGCGTAACCAAAGCGAAACCACCACCACCAACAAATGATAAATAACAATGTTTGACTATTTAATGGTTTGATACTTATATTTTTTGGTTGCATGTGGATGCGATACTAACCACTAATATGATTTTGAAGTATAAACATTTTGCATGAAATCTTTGTTGTAGTTTGTGTTTTTATTTTGTAGGAATTAAACACATTCATCTAAAATATATTTTTGTTATCAATCAGTCAAGGGAGATTGTAAATGTAATTCTGGATTGACTAGGATGAAATGATTTGAGTATAAATTTGAATATTGGATTAATGTAATTTTAAATAGGACTTAAGTGTTATCTGATACGATATAGTTTGTTTTATAATATAATTATTATCTTATAACTTCCAAATTCAAAAATAAGAGATTCAAGAGTTTTAGATAGACGTTCAAGTCGAAGTGTTAACATGCTAATATGGACAATACAAAACAAATTTTGTTTTTATAAGTGTAAAGTGGTGATGTTTGGTTATGGAAACTTGATCTAATGGTTTTGATGGTCCCACATGATGTTTTTAAGAGTTCTTATTTATGTTTTAGGAGTATATTTATAGAGAATATTAGTTTTAATTTTAAAATTATGTGTTAAGAAAATCACCGATGATGATATGTTATAAAAGACATATACTATTTTTTGTACCTCGAATGTGCTTTTGCAGTAGTAGTATCGAGAACGAAAGTTCAAAAAATATTCTAAACTTATATCTTATCTTCTAGTAGCTGAGCAAAATAATGAGATTTTATTGTCTTACTGGTTCAATATAATTTCTTGAAGTGAATGGTACTGAATTTACATCATTTTTATAAGCGAATGGTACATCATTTCGAAAAAATCGGTGGCATGGACGTGGTAGAAAGAATTATGGAAGTGTTGGTCTCAGAAGCGACAATACTAAAGGAGATAATAATAAAAATATTTCGTATCACCAGAAGTAGTACAACTCATATAGGGGTAAATGCCCTCAAAATAAAATTTCAAAGAAAAATGAATATGTGTGCTATAGATGTGGCATGACTCGACATTAGTTACATACCTGTCGTACGGCTAAACACTTGGTTAATTTATATCAAGCATCTATAAAAGGAAAAACAAACAAAATTTGAAATAAATCTTGTTGAACCATTAGATAATTCATTATATATAGATGAATAAGATATCACTCATTTTGATATTTCTGATTTCTTTGAGGATCCTAATGGAAGAATTGATCATTTAATTGGAGATAAAAATGTTCGTTTCGATTAATATACTTTCTTTATTTTATAGTAGAACTTTTTATTATTTTACGATATTTTAAAATAATAAAAGTTTTATATATTTTGTAAAATCATGGATTCTACTGATGAACTTTTTGTTTTTGAGATGCATGATAGAGATATATGTTTAACTGACAGTACTACAACTTACACAATTCTTAAGGATAATAAATATTTTCAAAATCTAATACTAAATAAAACTTATGTCCATATTATATCAGGTTCTTCAAATCTAATTGAGAACTCCAAAAGAGCTTATATTGTATTGTCTAATGGCACCAAATTTTATATTGATGATATTTTATTTTCTTCACAATCTAAAAAAAATTTACTGAGTTTCAAAGATATACGTCGTAATAATTATTATATTAAAACTATCAATGAATGCAGTAAAGAACATCTCCTTATTACTAAAATAATTTCAGGCTGGAAGTTCGTATTAGAAAAACTACCTACTTTCTCTTTTGGATTGTATTATGCAAGAATAAAAACAAGTGAATCATATGTGGTAATGCATTAGAAGTACATTGACTCTAAAGTATTTATGACATGGGATGATTATTTTGGACATTCGAGATCAATAATGATGAGATGAATTATTGATAATTCGTATGGCATCCTTTAAAGAATCGAAAAATTATTTTAAAATAAGTTGATTATCAGACTAACTCCTTCAAAGTTGTTATTGAATCTCCATCATTTTTACAAAAGATTCAGCAGATATATGTAAGCCTATTCATTTATCAAGAGGACCATTGAGATATTTTATGGTTTTGATTGATGTATCAAGTCGATTGTCACATGTTTGTCTGCTTTCCACTAGAAATATTGCATTTGCTAGACTTATTGCTCAAATAATCAAACTACGATCACAATATCTTAACCATCAAATTTAAACTATTCGATTGGATAATGCAAACAGATTTTTGTCTCAAGTTTTTGATAACTATTGCATATCAATAAAAATAGATGTTGAAAATCATGTTGCCCATATACACACTCAAAATGATTTAACTGAATTTTTTATCAAAAAACTTCAGCTAATGGTTAGACTTTTACTTATGAAATCAAAACTACCTATTTCTATATGGGGACATGCTATACTTCATGTAGCATCATTAATTCGAATTAGACCATTTGCATATCATAAATATTTTCCTTTACAACTTGCATTTGATCAACAATCAAATATTTTTCATTTTCATACTTTTAGATGTGTTGTGTATGTTTCAATTGTACATCCACAACGTACAAAGATGGGCCCTCAACGTAAACTTGTGATATATGTTGATTTTGATTATCCATCTATTATTAGATACATCGAGTCTCTTACAAGATATATGTTTAAAACATGTTTTGATGATTGACATTTTGACGAATCTACTTTTTCATTACTTGGTAACGAAAAGTCGGTACCTGAAGCACGACAAGAAATTACTTGGGATAATAAAACTCTGTTTTGATTTGATTATCTTACAAATGAATATAAACTAAAAATTTAGAAAATTTTTCTTGGTCTGCAGCTCGAGTATTTGCCAAATAAAATCTTTATTTATTAATCAATGTATATAGAAAAAGTCATGAAACACTTTTATATAGACAATACTCATCCTATGAATACTCCAATGATTGTTTGATCACTTAATGTGTGAAAAGACCTATTTCGTTCTTGTGAAGACGATAAAGAAATTATTGGTCCTGAAGAACCATATCTCAGTGCAATTGGAGTTTTGATGTATCTTACAAATTGTACTCGGTCTGATATTACATTTTCAGTTAATCTGCTTGCAAAATATAGTTCTGCACAAATTCGAAAACAATGGAATGGTATTAAACATGTCATTCGTTACCTTCAATATACAATTGATATGATATTTTTTTATCAATATGAATCAAATCCACGGTTGGTTGGATACACAAATGCATGTTATCTTTCAGATCCACACAGAGATAGATCTTAAACTGGATATATATTTACTTATGCAGATACTGCCATATCATGGAGATCTGTCAAGCAAACACTATTTACTACATCTTTAAATCACTCAGAGATCATTGCAATTTATGAAATAAATCGAGAGTGTATTTAGCTGAGATAAATGATTCATCATATCCAATAAAAATATGGTCTTCCCATGATCAATGATAGCCTAATAATTTTATATGAAGATAATACTGCTTATATCACTCAAATTAGATGAGGATATATAAAATGTGATAGAACCAAATACATTTCACCTAAATTCTTTTATACTCACAAACTTCGGGAGAAATGTGAAATTGATGTCAAGCAGATACGATCAAGTGATAATCTGACAAATTTCTTCACGAAGGCATTACCAACTGCGACATTCAAGAAAAATGTGCAGAATATTGGAATGCGAATACTTAAAGATATATCATTATGCATTTTTCAGGATGAGTAAATATCTTGAAGACTTGTGCTGATTTTACTTTTTTTCTTTCGCTAAGATTTTGTCCCATTGGATTTTTCTTGGTAAGGTTTTAATGAGACAATCCTAAAAAACACTTAGCAGCACACATGGATACTGTAATTTTTTTTCTTTGCTATTAATTTTTATTCGCACAGGAATTTTCCTTAGCAAAGATTTTAACGAGAAATATTCTTTATAAATGGTCATTCAAGAGGGAGTGTTGTATAAAAAGTTAGAAATAGGAGGCACATGCCCCCTCTCTTCTTATTTCACTCGCATTGTCCCTCTTCCCTGCATTATTGTGAATGCCCACCACCGCACTTAAATCCTTTATGTATATGAGGAGTTTTCAGATCATTTAGTAAGACAAAAAAGGACTAGAGAGAAAAAAAAAAAAAAACTTCAGTTCTTGAGTAATAAGAATTCTAAATATTTTTTTTTATAAATTTTTTTGCGATAGTAGTTTTTTTTTAGTTTTATAACATCAATCACTTTTTAAAAATTTCAAAAAAAAAAATTATGCACATATCAAAGATGACATTCAATCATTTTTAGAATTTTTAAAATTCAAAATTTTAATGATGTCATGTATATGTGAAAAATACAATTTTCAAAAATAAAACTTTTAATGATGTCATGCACATGTGAAAATTACAATTTTCAAAATTAAACTTTTAATGATGTCATGCATATGTGAAAATACAATTTAATGTTTTGTGAGAAAATATTAATTTTGAATCTTAATCTAATTTTGAATTTTATCAAGAGATGAATAAAATTACTCCAAAAAATTTATCTTGTAGACTTGTTCCTTTTTTTACTCTTTAATTTGTTGATATGCTTGTCTCCACTATGTAGACAAATTGAGCTTATGACTTTGATTCATTTTTTATTAACAAACTTTATAAGTAGATATATAATTATACGAATTTGAAACCTTTAGTTTAAAAAATTGTGTAAGTCAAATGGTGATTTTGGACAATCTTTTGCAATCCATTAGCATGCAAAAATTAGTCAAGGTAACCTCAATATCTTTTATTAATTAGTGTGAATTTATATTTTAATTCTTTTATTTAATTTTCAGTATTAATTTATGATTGCATTTTTGCTATACTTGCATAGTGGACTAATTTTGAAAATAAAGTTCCAACTCTTCAAAGATTTACAATTTGCTTATTAAGTTAATGTAATAATGCAACTAATTGTGAAAGAAATTGGAGCACATTTGAGTTTGTTAATTTGAAGAAGAGAAATAGATTAGAGGTAAAAAAAAATTAAAACAATATTTTTAACTATTTAAAAATATGTAATATTTTCATTTACATGTGACTTTTATTTTAGTAGAAACATAATGATTAGTATATAATGTAAATCAATTATAATTTACATTTGATGACTTAATATTAATAGTCTAATACTATGTTACTATTATTAATATACTTCAAATTTATATATAAATTAAAATACTAAATAATTACATGTGAAATAATGATATAGTAATACTAATGTTATTAGTAAAGTATACTAATACTATCACTATTAATAATATATTTATAAAAAATTAAACATATTATAACAAATACAAATATATAACTATTTTAATCACTATAAATAATACTAATATATGTACTATTAGTCTAATAGACTAATTTACAACTAAAAGATCGAAATTGGTAAAATCAATATTGGGAGTAATCGGTTCGTAATCAATTTAAAAAAATGAAAAATCAATTATATCAGTTTGATTTTAGATTTTATCCAAAATCGTTTCGAATTGGACTGGTTACACCCTAACCAAGAGCTCTCTTTCACCCAATCCCCTCTCTCATTAATCTCTCTCTCTCTCTCTCTCTCTCTCTCTCTCTCAAGCCTACCACCAATCCTCTCTCTTTCCTTGAATCTTAATTTTAATTTTTTTGATTTTGATTTTGATTTTTTTTCAAATTTTTTACAAGCAAGGGATTGAGAATTCGAAGTGGGTTTTTGTGTTTTTGTATTTAATTGATAAACCCAATTTGCCACATCAGGTATGTGGTGTTGAATTTATAAATCTACTGGTGAGAAGATTGACTCATATATATATATACTAGGAAAAAATAACGTGCAAAGCACGTTTGCCTAGTTGGATGAAACAAATTTTTAATAAAAATAATCTGATCTTTTATAAAAATAAATAAATAAATAAATAAATAAATAATAATTTAATGCAAAAAAACAAAAAAACAAATTTTAAAAGATATATTTGGATAATAATAAGTTAGTGAAGTATAATAATTACATGTTTGCATTATATCCATGATAAATTTGGACATAAACATTTTCACATCTTGTAGATGTAAAAACCAGCACTTTTATAATAAGTAAGAATACATTCACTTATTATAAAAAGGTAAAAAAGCATACATCATTAACCAATATTAGAAACAGTAGTTCGAATTGTCATCAATTCCTCAAGATTGATTGCTCAAGGATTGGTAACTGTTTTACTTTAAAATGGATACCCGCTAAAATTCTCAACTTCAAAGCAAAGGTTAGGTAACATTAATAGAGAACCTCCTCCACATGTTAATTCAAGAAATATGTAAGTTGATTCCAAACATTTTACTTTTGTAACTAAACAAATATGTCCAAATAATCTGAAATCCTATTAGTGCATCCAAGAAAGTTCTTGACAATTCTCAGAGTAGGCTTGGGCACCTTCATCATCTATAAACTGCAATTGGGGAATTAGGAGCTCAATCTGAAAAAGATAGCATGACTTTAAATAGTAGAAAAGAGCAGAAAACCGACTAAAGTAGTGAAGTCAATTTACAGAATTGAACAATAGAAGTGGCAACAATAAGGATAAATGGTGCAAAAATAAGACATTGATTAAAATAATTAATATATAATATGGACTTTAGGAAAAAACATGAATTTACAGGCTTAGTAAACAATATACATAAATGCTTGAAATCTACTTGCTAAAAAAGGAAATGAAAAAGAAGAATTTGCTTTCTACAAAGAAAGAATAAAGTTTTCAGGAATGAACTCTCTGATACTTTTGCTTTAGCCCAAAACATAATATACAATCTTTATAGTGGGGCTCTGGTCAATAAATATCAACTTGATAAAAAAAAAAATATTCCCATAAATGACATACAAAATTAAAGTCAATACATCATAGTCCATTATAAAACTAAGCTGTAAATGCCACTACAGTGTCTCTTTAACCATTCTGGATTTTGGAAATGGAACCCAAGGGACCCTAGGTTCTAACACCCAACAAATATACACATTTAACACACCATGCTATGAAATTCCAAAAGCCAAGCCAAGAATTTTCTGTTTCTACTTTTGTTTATAAGTCTTTTCCTGACCTGTAATTCCATTTGATGACTTCCATTATGCAAACTTAAAAACTTTATGCAGACTCTATTGTGCTTGATCAATGATCAATCAAGGCATCATACACAGGGAGAAGACCAATTTACCTCTGGTGGTGCAGCACAAAGCATATATAAGCAATGATAATTTCGTTCAGGATTAGATACTTGACAAACTCGGGATCTTTCTAATAAATAAGTTCTGATGGCAGCACTCGATTAACAGAAAAAATTTGTTAGTATTGTAATTTAAACTAGACAGAATATCAAATTATCAATATTCACTTTTGAATTCAAAATATTAACATTGCTTCCATTTTCTTAAAAACGCCTTTAGCTTTGGATTTCAAAAACAAATTTTCATAGTCATGTCAGAAGATTTAGATTACAAAAGAAACTGAATTCCCAACATTTCCAAATAAAACCAGAAGTCATTATGTGCTCTCATCAATCAATAACATGAGCACGCTTTTCACCATGCATCCAGAGATACATCTAGAGATACATTACACCATGCATTGAAAAGAAGGGCAAACGTTGGGAAAGAAAGCAAAGTAAGAAAATGATTTTCAATCAATATTTGAATTTCTACCATTCTCTGTTTGATGATTTAAGTACTGTTTAATTGAGAAATTACCAAATAAGAACTGCTAACTTACTACTTCTTGCATATCCAAAATAGTTGTGCACTAGTCAATGTGCTTCTTAGCAGCAATGGAATGGGGTGGCATGTTTACAGCAAAGGTCCTTTCAAACTCCCTTACATGATACTCCTAAAGTCCATGAATTCTTGGACCACCTATTATCGAAGACACAGAATAATAATAATAATAATCAAAGTACATCTTATATCCTCTTGATCATGTTTTATGAGTTTCTATATATCTGTTTTTCATTTCAATAATTCTCTATCCAAAAATTTGGTCATTTCTTGTTTTGTACGTTCCTATTAAGATTCGTTCTAGGAATAATCCATTCGGTAGTTCCAGATTTACCTACTTTCTTCTAGGAATAATCCCGTCTTATGACAAATTTAAGAATTTTCATATTCCTTAATATTTTTGTTAATCTTACTTGAGGAAAAATAAATCACTATCTGTAATATTTTTTTAAGATCCAAAATATCCAAAATAGAGAAATAGAAAAAGCGTGAAAAATCTAGTAGCTTCTAATGTCACCTTTTGCATGCTCCTTCCAGATCTCTCTCTTTGCTCCACAAAACCAAGTGCCGCTTCCCTTATCTGCTCCTCACTATTTTGATCCTACGAAACGAAAATACCAAACAAAAAAAATCATGCCAATGAAACGAAAACAACACCCACACTGCAAATAACAAACTGAGAAAATTCAAAGATGGCAAACTCACAACACGCAAATTCACAGAAAGAAAAACCAATCACGCAACGAAAGAAAATCTTATTTTAAAAAAATGCTTAAATAACGAAATAGAACAAAAAAATCACATTGATAAAATGAAAACAAAACCAATACTGCAAATAATAAACTAGTGAAGATCACATGCTCGTTGGAGGCCGGTGATATTGATGCCGGCATGGATCGACTCCGCTCCCATGCGCCTTTCGTTCTCGACGATCGCCGGCTTCGACTTTCATATACAGATTTCAGGCGTCGCCTTTAGTTACCCAGTCTCTATCACTGACTGTAAAACTCCAATGATGTCCGACCCTCTCTCCCGAGTCTCAGTCTTGTCGTTCTTCCTACTCCAAAAGAGAGATCATCATCGAAACCCCATCTGTTTCGAAGAAATGAAAAGAGAACGAAACGAAAGATGCAACAGAGAGAAACAAAGAGGACAGAACAGAGATAGTAAGAGAAATGAAAAGGTTGCGTGAAGACGTTGGGTTCTGTCTACGAATAGTAAATAGTAACAGAAAGAACGAAGCGACGTTACATTTGGAAACGAGAACTACTGTCTCTTCGAATTCCAAAAACGTTCACAGACGAAAAGTTACTTTTTAATGGGAGGCCGTTAAAATAAGAATATTATTTCGGTGATTAATAAATTATATTTAAAATGATATTTTTTATTAAATACAGTATTAATTTTAATAAAAATGAATAAAAAGTATTAATTTTAATTAAAAAAATAAAAGACGGACATGAGAAATGCAGAGTGAGGTTGGCCTTGCCCAGCCCCCTGCTCTACTAAAAAGTCAGTTGCGGGGCAGGTGGCCCCGTCACTCATAGTTGGCAAACATGAATCTACCCTGCCACGCAGAGAAAGAGTAGATTAGGGTAGAGTAGCAGAATGCATGATCTTGACGTCCACTCCTAAGAATTATAGAAAAAATTTACACAAAAAAATTGTAATAAATTGTAGAAAAATGATAAATTTACAACATAATTTATATAATATATATTATAAAATAAGGATAATTTTTATAAAATAATATTAATTTTATAAGATAATTTATAAAATATTCATATTTTATAAGGTGTGTTGTGTAAATATTGTGTGTATAACTTCTCTAAATTGCATGCCGAACCTCGTAACTGACTTGCGATCCCAACACAAGCACATACGAAATCATATACGGTGGCACAGAAACTCTATCCTACCCATCAAAACATTTCATTTCGCGCTCCCAAAAGTCCTATTCGGCTGTCTTTCTACTTTGGAGCCAAACCTTTTTTTTCTTTTTTTCAGTGAAGAGCCAAAAACTACGTTATACGTCGACTCCTACGTCCGACCTCCACTTTCCTTTTTTGGAATAAAAAATAATAATTATATAATAAAAAATAATAATATAGGATCTTATTTAAATTTAATGATAAAATAAAATAAAATAAAATAAGTTTATTTTTTAATATTATTATTATTTTAAAATTTAAAAAATTAATTTAAAAAGTAAAAAAATTGAGTTAAGATTTAAAAAAATTATATTTTATATTAAATATAAAAATATAATAATAAATTTGTGATGAATTAAATTAAACTAGATTATATGTAATTTTATTTTTATTTTTTCTTTTTGCTTGTTCGTTGTATGGCATGACATTGTTTAGACGGGCCGTTTCTGGGCGCCTTTCAAGCTTCTTCTTTCTGTCATATCGAACTGGTTTCTCGAAATTTTATTGGTTTTTCTTCACATGATTCATACGCTCTCTCACTAACCGATTTGAGTTCTTTCGTCTTGATTTTTGTTTTAATATTTTTCTCGGCGCTTTAAGAAGTTTCATGAAAGTTTGAATTGTTTCTGCCTTCTTCCCTCTCACTGCCCGATTAGGGTTCTGCTCGAAATATAGGGTTTATATTTAAATTCATGTGGGGACTGTACTTCTGAGAGCCATTTCTAATTCAAAAAATAAAATCGCGGAGCAAATAATACGTGGAGATTCCGAATTCGGCTGTTGTTTCGGATAATGGTTTTGGTGTTTGATGTGAAGTTAGGGTTTGGTTTCATAGTTTGAATTCGCCGACTCGAACGGTTGGGAGGATGATTATCAAACGAACTATGAAACCCGAAATGCCGAATTTGAAGCGGTGCAAGCTCGAAGATTCCGATTGGGAAGAAGAAGACGATGACCGTGCGTGCTCCGTTAACCCCAAGAGAAGGAAACGCAATGGGTATCACTCAGTCGGTAGTGCTGAGGTTAAAGTCTTCAGCAATGGTTCAGGTTATATATGGCGGAGAGAAAGCGAGGGATCGAATTGGGGCGGAGAGTTCGAGTTGAACTCGAAGCAATTGAATGGAAAAGGAGATATTCAACAGTGCTCGGCTCAATTTCGGCCGCCGCTGTTAAAATCGTCGCGAGGGCGGGTGCAGATGTTGCCTTCGAAGTTCTATGACTCCGTTGTTGACGTATGGAAGACCGGGGAGTCGAAATTTAATAGCAAGGATTCGAGCTTGGAAGGAGACGAAATGGAAGTAAAAGATACAGAATTTATTAAAAGGAGCGAGGAGGACAAGTCTAGGTTCAAGAACTTGAAGCTTTATGCAAACTCTGAGAAGGAACAGAAAGGAAAAGTTGGTTATGTGGGTTATAAGAATTTCTATCGTAGGAGGTATTTGAATTCTAGTAGCTCCACGGCAAAGAGTTTTGGTTTGAATTCTCCAGCGTTGACAAGAAGTGACGTTTCTATACCCAAATATAGTTTTACCGGAATTCAGCGACTGGCGAAAGGGAATGCTGGGAAGAGGAAAGAAGTTTATAAGCCCGAGGACTTTGCCTTGGGAGATATAGTTTGGGCGAAGTGTGGGAGGAGATACCCAACTTGGCCGGCGGTAGTGATCGATCCCATATCGCAAGCTCCAGAAACGGTCTTGAGTTGCTGTGTTCCTGGTGCTATATGTGTAATGTTTTTCGGGTATTCAAAGAATGGGACACAACGGGTAAAGTCCTCTCTCTTTCTATCTGGTAATGATATTTTCGTCTACTTTGGGTTCTAAGAGAATTGTGGTGGGCAGGATTATGCGTGGGTGAAGCAGGGAATGTTATTTCCCTTCGGGGAATTCATGGATAGGTATGTAGCTAACTTGCCTTTTAATGATGTTTCGAGTAGTAGACTTTGGTTAATTAAGCTCAAGCTAAACTTTTACTTTGTTCAGATATAAGGAGCAGACACAGTTGTACAAGAGCAAGCGGAGTGATTTCCAGAGGGCATTGGAGGAGGCACTGTTGGCCGAAAACGGTATTCTGGACACAAACCTTGCGGCTGGGGAAATAGCAAACCCGGAAGCAAATATTAAGGAAATGCAAGAGGCTACTGACTCAAATCTGGACCAGCAATGTTCTGGGAATCAGGCAAGTTTCCTCAGAGCAGATTTTCTTGCTCTTCTTCTGATCTGCATGGCTTCGTATTTTTTAATTTAATTTTTAATTGGAGTTGAACTGCATGGCTGGCTGAGTCTAGGCTTCTTAGCCACTTGAGTGTTTTTTGGTTGCAATTGAGATTCCGTAAGTATTTGAAAGTGATAATGTGGCCTTTTCGGTTCTTAGTGTGTGGAAATACGAGACTACTGTGCAAGATATTGTTCTACAGAGCTAGCAATATTGCCTTGCTAGCTAGAACTTGATTTAATGAAAGTTGTAGTGTCTGTTGGGAAGTTATGCAACAGATTTATATCCTTTAATCCAATTGTGGTTCCAAATTTTTATTATTCTTTATTACAAAATTTTTTGAGTTGCTACTTCAACGGAGATATGCTTAATGCCTATTCTTATGATCCATAAAAGTTTTTGTTTACCGATAAAAAAATGGAGAAATGCTTAGTACCCTATCTAAACAACAATGAAATGCTTAATAGAATCTGGTCTGTTCTGTAAAAGGGTCTATTCAGTGACTTGTTGTGTATGCAGGATGAACACTGTAAGGATCCAATACCATGTGATGGCTGTGGTTTGTTTCTGGCATCCAAAACCATGAAGAAAATGAAGGGTCCAACCTGTGAGACCCTGCTTTTGTGTAAACATTGTGCTAAGGTTTGTTATTAATGCTAGAACCATATCTCAGAGAACATCATTGTAGCTTCTTGTTTTCTAGGTGATGTGAATGTCTACATTTTTACAGCTACGAAAATCTAGACAATATTGTGGCATTTGCAAGAAGATTTGGCACCATTCAGATGGAGGGAATTGGGTGAGATTCTTAGCAAAACAGGACTGGGTTTATTATTTGTCCTTAAAAAATTAATGTTTGAGAGATTGATGGACTTAACTCTTTGGATCAGGTTTGTTGTGATGGTTGTAATGTTTGGGTGCATGCGGAGTGCGACAATATTTCCAGTGAACTATTCAAGGTGCTAACCATATTTGATTTTTTATTTTATATCTCCGTTCCTTTGGTATGTTTATCCACCCAAGCTAGTGAGGAATTGAAGGATTACTGATTTGCTTATGGTTTAAAGGATCTGGAGCACATTGACTACTATTGCCCGGATTGCAAAGAGAAGTCCAACTCTGAATTATCAGCTACAGGAAAATGCCAGCAGACGGTGAAGTATGTCTGCACTATCCATGTTCTATCTTTTCTCCAGTTCATTTATGGGGAAATTTCATATTTGACTTTATTGACTGTCTTTTGAGGTTATAATCAATATGCCTAATGTTGCACAATTTTTGAAGCAGTTCTGTAGAGAATAGTGGACAAACTGTAATGCCTGAGGTCGTAACTGTGGTGTGCAATGGCATGGAAGGAACATATATTAGAAGCCTTCATTTGTAAGCCTTGAATTCCTTATAAAGAGATTATGTAGATTGGAATGGTTTTCCAAATTGGCTAGGACCACTTTTTTCGAAAGCATTTGTTCCAATCTCTGCATGCCTTCAAGTATTAATTTTAGTCATCATATGTTAATTGTTCATTCCATGCTGGATTTTTATCGAAATTTGATTACTAATGTGAGATTTGTAGTGAAATCTGAATTGGCGTTCTCTTTATCTTTATCTAGAATTCTTTTTGTTTTAGAGAACAATTCCATTCAACTGCTTTGTTTCCTTTTGTCTTAGAGTAATGTGTAAATGTGGTTTGTGCGGGTCGAAGAAGCAAACGCCCAGTGAGTGGGAACGGCACACAGGTTGCAGAGCCAAAAAGTGGAAGTATAGTGTGAAAGTGAAGGATACAATGCTGCCACTGGAAAAATGGGTCTGTATCAATTACTATTGTTTGAAATATGAAATTGTTTTTCCAGTTTTCTATGTTTTAAGTTCTTGTGAGTATTCTATTGTATGAAAGTAGCTTTCTTGTTCAAGATAATTCGAATTCATTTAAAGGGTGATGGCCTTTTTGTCTTAGATTTTGATGTTTTAGGTAGTATCTTCTCAATGGCTGATAGAAAAGCAAAGTGTTTACCTGGTTCAATTTGTAGTTTGTGTTGGATGAATTGATCTTTTTGCCTTCTAGTTTATTTTTATTTTTTTATTTTTTTTATAGGAAATACTTCATTTCATTCCAATTAAAACGAGGTTATAGCTGTGACCTAATAAATTCAGGAAAAATTCAAATTACAAGTCAAACTACTTAACTGTTTGAGGCTCTCTCGTACACAAATTACTTGGTGACGAATATCGTCTAAACCTCTATAATCTCTCAATTGACAAACCTTCATAAATTTTCATCTCAGTTTGTCTGAGAGTATAATACTTTGCGAATAGAGAAATATCCTCCAAAGGAGGAGAGGGAAGCAAACACTACCATCCTCAAATAGAGGAGTGAGACAACTAGAGGAAAGTAATTTCCTTCTTATTTAATATAACACAAACTATAAACATGAACAAATACGAAACAAAAAAAAAAAAATCAAAACACAAAACACTAAAACGGAAGAGCAAAGTGCGGTTGTAGTGGCCTGTGTTCTACATGTGCCACGCTAGAATTGTTCGGCCAAGTGATCTTGAAGCCACTGAAGCTGTGTAATCCAGAAATGCCGCGCGTGGTGGCAACATATGGCTTTGTGTGAAGGGGCATAAAATCCACGTGCGCAAGGTCACTCGCGTGTGTGCAGCACGCACTACTCTGTTTGGTGGATTCTTAGGCTGACTGGTAGATTGGCGTCGGACGAAATTCCCGGTGGGGCACGTGGCCGCATTGATCATCAGAGATCACCGAATTTCACTTCTCCTGAGTTGGAACGAAAAATGTCAGAAATATAAAAACACAACCCGCCCCACAATCCTGCGGAAGGAAGAAGGGAGGAGGGAGGGGGGAGCGAGGGAGGAAGGGAGGGGGGAGCCGAGGCTCCCACCTCCTGTGGCAGAGAGTGGCTTTGGCCACTTTGGGGAAAAATGTTTTCCGAAATCGCCGGAGAAGAAAAACGTATAGTTTTGACCAAAGGAAGATATTTCTAATTTTATTTTTTGCCTTCTATTTAAATACTCTGGAAAGTATTGACTTTTTGTGCTTTGGTTCTAAATACTTTCTTTTTATGTTTGTATTTAATTTTTCTGCAATTTGTTAGATTTTCTTGGTTTCCTGAACCAAATTGGGACATGTCAAAAGAAACTTAGTTTCTGTTTTTGCCTATATAAAAAAAATGACAATTTCAAAATTACCTTGGAGAAACCAAATAGGACTGTAAGTATGCTATCATGCTATGTTTTTTGAAAGCTCTACTTAATTATTTATTTTCACAAGTAGTTTTCAATTATCTCAAATAGAACCTTTTCCTATTGATTAAGCAGTATGTATCTGGTTCATGCCAGGTTGTGCTGATAGTGAACTTTTTATAGTGACTTTGAATTGATATATGATCCAAGACATGATGTGAATCTATTAACTGAAGGAGTTCATCTTAATTTAGTAGATGTAGATTTGTGATTCTCTAGCATAATTGTGATGCCTTCAATATCTTTATGAAAATGGTTTCTGTACTATTTCCTACTAACAGTGGAGATGCTTTCAGATTTCAGAGTATAATGCACATGGTGTGGATCCTCTGAAGTTTGATAAGCAGCAATTACTCACTTTTTTGCAAGGTAAAATATTTACTTCAGTGAGCTCTTACATGTTGAAGAGTGTTCTGTTGTCATGTGTATTGTTTGTGTTGGTGCTATGTCTGTGCCATTAAGCTCTTTCAGTGGATAATCTGAATGGGAAGGAAATACTTGTTTTGATTGCTACAGAGAAGTATGAGCCTGCTCATGCAAAATGGACAACGGAAAGGTGTGCGGTATGTAGATGGGTTGAAGATTGGGATGATAACAAAATCATTATCTGCAACAGGTATTTCTGTAACTAATTATGCTTTTATGCAGTCTTTTTGTTTTTTACGTGCTTACATCAAAATATTTTGAAGACCGTATTGCATCTTATGCATTTGAGTGCTGAAATTTTTTCTTTTACTTTCTTTTTGGTGTACAGATGCCAAATAGCTGTCCACCAAGAATGCTATGGGACAAAATCTGTTCAGGATTTTACTTCATGGGTTTGTAGAGTATGTGAATCACCTAATGTCAAGAGAGAGTGTTGCCTTTGTCCTGTAGAAGGTACACCATTGGGATCAGTGTCTTGAACCTTTTTGAGTCGCCTATCAATAATTTATATATAATCATATTATAATGCCTCTACTATTTTTTTTTAAATAATATCCTCTATGAAAATGCAAGGATATGTTTTTCTTCCTGTGGTGTGCAGTGAATCTTCTTTCTTTTTTTGATAATTAAGAGTAAATTTATTGATAGGAATGAAATAGGTATAGCCCGTGTACACATGAAGTATACAAAAGAACACTTAAATACATTCTAAGAGTGAGTGGTAGAATATGGGAGTATTCGGTCCGGTCCAATTGCTCTTGGAGGAGGATTTTGACTGGACCGATTCTTTCAGTCCACCAAAAGTCCAGACCGGACTGGTCTGGTCGGTCTTATTAGGCTGTTTCGGTTCGGGTCCCCCCCACCCCCCTTTTTTTTTCAAGTTTTTGACAAAAACTTACATAAAATAAGAAAAATATTAAGTGGTGATTTAGGCCTCGTTTGGTTACATAGATGTGATGAGATGATATGAAAAATATGTGAATAGTAGTGAGATAGTTTGTGAATAATAGTGAATGGTTTGGTTAAGATGTTTTATGGGGTTTTGGAAAAGTAGAGAAAAAATTGAATAAAATATTATAAAATTAAAATATTGAAAAAGCTATTTTTGGTTGGGATATGAAAAAGTTTTTTTTTTTTTTGGTGTGTGTGTGTTTTGTTTGGAAGTTTTGAGAAAGTTGTAATGATTATATGAAGAATTTGAAAATTTGAAATTGAAAAGTGTGTATTTGAATGATGTTTGGATGTTGAGATGAGATGGATGAGATGGGATGAGATGGGTTGAGACTAGGGGTGTATAGGAACTGTGTAAACCGGCTGCGAACCGATCAGACCAGTTGCCGGAGCACGGAACCAGCAAGGAATCAATCAGCGGGCAGCAAGAATTGTTAAAAACTGATATTGGCCGGTTTGGCGCCAGCTTGATTCCTTGAAGTGAAATGGCATCATTTTGCTCCTTGGAAGTTAAAAAAAAATCATATGGAATGGTGCAGCGCCGTTTCAAAATGGATTAATAAACCCACCACCTTGTCTTCTTCTTCTTCTTCTTCCTCAGTGCGTCATTTTTTCGCTTGCAACTTGCTTCTATTCTTTCACGGCAGACGACACATCATCCCTTCTTCGTCATAGAGACGCCGAAGGTAGACCGAAGAACCGAACTGCAATTCGGTTTACTCTCCCCCAATCGGCCGGTTCTGAGCTCTTATGGCAGACATCGGTGGGGTCTCGGTTTGGCACCGAAATCAATGCCAAAACCCATCGGTTTTCAACTCTAGTTCAGACCATCTGTAAAACAAACAGGCCTTAATTTAAGTTGTCTCACTAAGTATATACTTAACTAATTAAAAATTTGAATTGAGTATATTAAATTAATAATGTTATTAGTATGTGTATTATCAATAATTAATAGTTAATACCTTGTCTTAAAATTCTTAAACTTTAATATTTAATATAATCAAAGCATAAATATTAGGTTAGAAGACAATCACATAATTACTTATAATTAGTTAGAAGAAAATTGATATGTCCTATCAAAAAATAATTAGTTACAAGAAAATTATATAATTACTTGCTTTCAATTTATATGACTACTTAAAAAATTATAAAATATCATAGAAAAAATTATTTAAAAATTTACAAATTAAATTTGGTCGGTCCTGTCTATGGTGAAATAACCCCAACCCAAGATTGGACTGAATTTCCTTACTTTCTTGGACCGCTACGGACTGGTTCCTCAGTCCATTCCGGACTGAACAAACTGGTTGGTCCAGTCATATTTTCGGTCCAGATGGAAAACCTTACAACCCTAACCTAGAAACATTAGCTGTAGCTTTTATTTGAATTTCCCCATTATTTGTTTGGTTCACTACAGTGTAATATAGATGGTTCACAATAAGTCCATAGCCTGGGAATTCCCTCTATAGAATTGACAAGGATTTTCTTTTGCCACTTGGCTATCATACAATATTGCAGACTACGTATAAATCTTAGGATGAACATTGAGCATAGGTACATGAAAGTACTTATATATTTACTCACTAAAGTTGACTATCTTCAAAGGCTGCTATTTAGTTGTGCCAATTATATGTTCTTATTAAATCTGAAAACTGCTTCTTCAGGTGGTGCTCTGAAGCCAACTGATGTTGACTCGCTGTGGGCTCATGTCACATGTGCTTGGTTCCGGCCTGAAGTTGGCTTCTTAAATCATGAGAAAATGGAACCTGCTGTTGGAATCCTTAGAATTCCGTCCAATTCATTTTTGAAGGTTAAATGGTGTTTATAATGATTTTCTACACTCTTTTTGATTTCTGGCACGTTAGTTGCAAAATCTTAGGTATGATAGCTGGCAGAAGGCTTTGGAAAGTCGTGTGGTTTGATTGTGCTTTTTTTTTTGTGGACTACAGCGATGCATAATCTGCAAGCAGAGTCATGGTTCCTGCACACAGTGCTGCAAGTGTGCTACTTATTTTCACGTGATGTGTGCATACAGAGCAGGTTATTGCATGGAAGTATGTTTTCAAAGCTCTTATAGTTAACAGATCGTTTATTCATAAACAGTAATGCATAATAATATATTATTCTTCAATTGAACTGTCTATACCTTTTTTATGCTTGCTTGTTTGAATGATGCTTTTATTTGATTTGATTTTTTATTTTTTTGCGCAAGTTTTTGAGTGAATTGAACAGTTCTGTTAATCGTATTAACATTGTGTTCAACTCTCAGTTGCACAGCTGGGAAAAGAATGGGACACAAATGACTAGAAAGTTGATATATTGTGCAGTTCACAGGTTTGATTTCTACCTATCTTTTGATTCCTCATTTTATTTTAGTTGTCCTCAGCATTAAAATAATTTTTTGTTCTATTTCATCATCGACACGAAGGGCATGTTTGTGTAATGAGATGAGATGATAATTATGTGAATAGTAATAAAATGTTGTGTGAATAGTCGTGAAATGGTTTGAGTTAAGATGTTTATTGGGTTTTGAAAAAGGAGAGAGAAAAAGTTGAATAAAAATATTATAAGTTAAAAAGTTGTTTGAATATAATTTTTGTTTTTGAAATTTGAAAAAATTGTATCTTTTTTGTGTTTTGTTTGGAAGTTTGGAAAAATTGTAAACTTGTAATGATTAGATAAAAAAGTTGAAGACTTGAAATTGAAAAGTGTTTTGTGTTTGACTAATGAAGGAATTATGAGAAAGTTTGAGATGAAATGAGATGTTCTCATCTCATCTCATCTCACTTCCCAAACATGGCCTAAGGCTGTATTTTTTTTTTTCTTAACATCCTGAGGCTGTATTTGAGTCAAGTTTGAGAGAGTTTTGGTCGCCCAAGCTCGGGTCAGAAGTATTGAAATTAGGATCGAGCTTGGCTTCAATAAGAGCCTAGCTCTCAAATATTGGTTGAGCTTATCTTGAACTTCGAGTTGTAATAGAATTGAAATTCTCAATTGAGTTCAGCATGGCTTGATTCAAGATATTATTTTTAATTTTAGTTTTCTTACTTCTTATTCTAAAATAGATTATAAAATAAATGATAAAATATATAACATTGCATTATTATTGATATACTAGTCAATTATCAGAATTATACTCACACACTTGTATATATATTTTAATATATAAATATATTTTAAATATGCAGTTACTTCTAGTACTAAGATACTATATACAACTAATACTTAGATTTATACAACATTTTTGTTCATGTATACATGTGCGTGCGTGTGTATTACAATATACACAAGCGAGCTTACAAGTTGATTGAAACTTTATGCGAGCTGGGTCACAAATATTAGCAAGTGGGTTTGAGTTTTATACAAGCTGTATCGTTTGGTAATTAATAATAATTGTGTTTACAAACTGTTCATTTAATAATGATTTGAGGGTGAATGGTGTTTAATTGAGCCAAGTTTAAGCTACTTGTTAAGTAGCCTTTTTCCAGTTACGCCCCTATGTACCATATTTATTGGTGCAAACCTTGCTGATGCCATTTTTACTTGCAGGGTCCCAAACCCTGATTCTGTTGTAGCTGTTCATACTCCATCAGGAGTTTTTTCTGCCAGAAGCCTGCTGCAGAACCAGAAGGGGTGCTTCAGGGGTTCAAGGCTGGTTTCACGAAAGAAAACTGAACTTCTTGAGTCCTCAAACTTAGAGAGTGATGAGTTTGAGCCACTCTCTGCGGCAAAATGCCGTGTTTTCAAAAGATTAAAGAACAAGGTAACTTATGGAGGAAACTTGTATTGCCTTTAAATTATTGTTTCATCAGGATAATAATTTTTCCACTTGTACTTATAAAAGAAAGAAAAAAGAAAAAGAAAAGAAACATAGTTGCTTCACTTTCTAATCCCCTGGCAAAGATTGGATTTCTTTTGTCGTTAAGGTGGAGTCCAAGCTTTGCTACTTGTTGGTTTCATGTCTATTTTTATTTTTGATTACCAGAGGGCTGAAGGGCAGCCGTTATTCCACAGACCAATGGGACCAAACCATCATTCTTTAGATGCAATAAATAGCTTGAGCACAAATAATGTAAGTTATTGTATCTTAATTTTAATCTTCGGTTACCTTGCAGATTTTAGGCTTTTTTTAGAAGGGGCTAACCGCTAAACTTAATTGGATTTTTTCCGTGGATAACATGATGGATTAATGTACACTTACTTACTTCTGTTCTCTCTCTCTCTCTCTCTCTCTCTCTCTTCTGTTGTCTTTTAACAGAAATTAGAAGGTCCTAAGATTTTCACTTCCTTGAAGGAACGACTTTACCACTTACAGGTAAATCTTGTTTCTTCATATGCAATGGTTAGTCTACTTGAAGTTTTTTGGTTCTAACATTTCTTATCAAATGTATTTGTTGCTTCAGAGAACTGAAAATCATCAGGTTGGCTTTGGTAAATCTGGTATACATGGATGGGGTCTCTTTGCACGTAGGAACATTCAAGGAGGAGAAATGGTACTAGATGTGTATCTGTATTAATGTATCATGTGTATTCTTATGCCATTCACACAATTTCTGATATCAAGAGTTTTTCTTTAGGATGCCCAACTTTCCAAAGACTTTATGGTAAATATATGACAGACAGCATTGTAATTTCTACCCTGTTCTTTTTTTTTTAAGTGCACAATAGAACTAACAAAAATTAGAAGTACAATGGTAGGGTTGGGGGACCACAGTAAACACAAAAATAGACATTACAGTGCAGTTAATAAAAACAAATAAGGAAATGGAATCTAACGTTTTTGGTCTTTTAATCTCGACTTGTGCTCAAGGGAAGGATCCTATGAAGGCGGTTTTTTCAGTTGAAGGAGAATTCAACAGCATTTGCATTAGAGCTGTTTGTGTTTACACAGTTGATGAGAATCTCTTTTCCCGTGTTTTTGGACAAGGGACCGTGTGGAGGTTTCTTTAGTTAAAAGAATCATTAGGTGTATGATCTCTTGGCAAGAAGGGGGCAACATTTTCTGTTGCTTTGAAAGATAAGTGTCGTGCATGGTCCATGCATTGGTTGAATGCGGAGGTGGTTGGTTTTGGGAGAAACTAGGAGACTCTCGGTGGGTTGTGTGTGAAGTAGTGGTTTGGTGAACGTACGTAAGACAAATAAAACATACCATAAGAACAAGGAGTGCAGGAAGCACAGCTTGCATAAGGTTACAGAGTACAAGAAGGGTGCTGATAGTCTTGCTGCTCAGGGAAACTACCAAGAAGATTGTGCTGAGGTTGCAGTGCCAGGGTTGCAAGCATGTTTCTCAGCACCCGATTAAGAGGTGCAAACATTTTGAGATTGGTGGGGACAAGAAGGGAAGGGGACTTCTCTTCGAAATGCAATTTGTTCTGCCTTATTGTATGATGTTTTGCTTTTCTACCTTGTTGGGTCTTGAAAGCTAAAATATTGGATTATTTGTTCAGTTTGTTTTGTTAGTTCTAAGCGTTAAATCTAAACTTAAAATGGATATGATGGCAGGCGTGGTTAGAGATTAAAGCTGACAATCATCTTTGCTGTTGTGATTACCAATTGCGTGTGTATAAGACACAGTTAGATTAATTTTTTGACCAAAACAAAACCAGCGGTTGGGTGCAGATTTGAGATTGAAAGTCCTTGAAAACAATTCAAGAAAAAGAGGTAAAGAAAAGGTATGAAAATAGTCTAACAAGGTCTGTATGCCAAATCAATGTCTAGCCCAAGTGGTTGAAATAAAAAAAGCTAGAATAAGAGGTAGTTGGGCAGTGTGTGTTGGCCACTTGAGCCAGCAATGGTGTGGTGCCCTTGTGCTGGTCAGTGGTGGTCACTGATGGTCAAGGGTGGATGATGGTCTGGCGACCACTGGAGGCCTGTAGTGACTTGGAGCAAGAACTCTAGATTTAGACTTCAATGACTTGAAGAAAAAGAGAACATAGAGAGGAGAAAGTGGAAAAAGGAAAGAGGAGGGGGAAATGGGTATTGGTGACCAGATTTCTTAGGCCTTGTTTTGATTCAGAAAGCATCTCAACTCATCTTATCATTACAACTTTCTTAAATTCCTAAACAAAATACAATAAACAATTCAACATTTTCAAATTCCAAAACAAAAATAATTTTATAACAATATTTTATTCAACTTTTAACTTCATCTCATCTCATTTAATCTCAACTCGCTATTTAATTCCCCTTAGAGGAGTAGGTTTTCTTTCGGATTTTTTTTTTTTGGGGGGGGGGGGATTTTTGGAGAGAGGTTTCTGAACTTAGTTGGTTCTCTCTGTTTGTGTGGTTGACATAATAGTATTCTGTCTGCTTTTCTATACTCTTTAAAGTATCGTGTTAAGATTTTTGTGTAGGCCAAGCATCGCTTAAGGTTAATCACTTGAGAGGGATTATTTGGTGACAACTTGTGGTTCATTATTTTTTGGTTTTGAAAGTGATACAAATGATGCTAGGTATGTGTCTCCAGGTGGTTGAGTATCGCGGTGAGCAGGTGAGGCGCAGTGTTGCAGATCTGAGGGAGGCAAAGTATGGATTAGAAGGCAAAGATTGTTACGTGAGTGACTTGTTCATGTCCCTTTATTTTTGTCTGTTTTGGTGTGTGTGGGCTGTCTTGGAAATTGCTTATATTATTAGACATCTTATGCCTATATTGATCAGTTTGATATTTAAAGTACAGCCAGGGAATAATGGTGCACACCCTTGCTTTCATTAGTTAGGCTTAGATAATCAATGCACGACTTCAATTCCCCCCCCCCCCCCCCCCCCCCCCCCCCCCCCCCCCCCCCCCCCCCCCCCCCCCCCCCCCCCCCCCCCCCCCCCCCCCCCCCCCCCCCACCCCCCCCCCCCCCCCCCCCCCCCCCTTTCTTTTTTTTCATTGGATGCAAACAATTTCTAGGGATCCTCGGATTGGGGGAAGTTCTCCTTGAATTACCCAAGGTGCACTTGCAGGAGATTCCTTGCCGAGTGCCTGTGCACTCCTTGGATTAGTCAGACTTTGTTTTCTGACACCCAATGACAATAAAAAAATTCAACTACATATTTTACTCCAGTTAGTAAGCAGGTAAAGGTGTTGTGGTACAGAAGTAATCTATTCAAAATTTGAACTAATTTTATGTTGGGCGTGTGTTTACTTCCTAATACCTAGGGACTTGTTCATATAAACCCTGTGTAGAATAGAGTGACTTTCCAATCCATTTCGATATATGACTCGACAATTGCTGGTGTCTTAGGTATGCTAATATTTATCTGTATAAAATCCTTCCTACTTTTAGGCAGGTTAATTTTATATATTCTTTCTTCAGTTGCATTTGTTTCTTAAAAAATTGAACTAATTTTAAGTTGGGGTGGAGTTACTTCGTAATATCTTGGGACTTGTTCACATCAAACCCTGTGTAGAATATAGTGACTGTTCAATCCATTTTAATTTTTGACTCGACAATTGCTGGGGTTTTAATTATGCTAATATTTATTTGTATACAAATCCTTCCTACTTTTAGGTAGGTTAATTTTGTTCAGTTGTATTTGTTTCTTTAAAAATGGTTATTAAAGTACAACAAAACATTTTATGCAGCTTTTCAAGATCAGTGAGGAAGTAGTAATTGATGCTACAGATAAAGGGAATATAGCACGTCTAATCAACCACTCGGTAAGTTCTTATATTGGCATATGAGATTTTGCTGGAGTTGAACAAAAATCTCATGCTTTTCATGCACAAGCTCGTAACTTTTTGCTCAATGGGTGTTTCATAGGCCCATGGCTTGGCTTTGCCTTGTTTGGTTAGTGAGATGAAATGAGATGATTTGTGAATAATAGTGATTGAGGTAAGATGTTTTATGGAGTTTCGGGAATCAAAAGAAAAAGTTGAATAAAAATATTATAAAATTAAAATATTGTTAGAATATAATGATTTAATATAGTTTTAATTTTGAGATTTGAAAAAATTGAATTATTTTGTTTTTTTTGGAAGTTTGAAAAAGTTATAATGATTAGATAATGATTAAATGAAAAAGTTGAAACTTGAAATTGAAAAGTGTTTGTGTTTGTGGTGTTTGAATATTGAGATGAGATGGGATGGGATGAGATGAGAATGTATGTGAGATTTGAGAAAAATTTTCATTTGGTTATATAGATGAAATGAGATGAGAAAATTTTGAATTGTAGTAAAATAGTTCAAGTTAAGATTTTTATGGGGATGATAGCTTAGTTGTTTTCTCTCTCCTAAACTTTACTCTCCCATTTTTTCGCTCCTTTCTCCTTTGTCATTTTCTCATCGTTTTCTCTTAGTTAATGGCGTCTGAATGTGAGTAGTGTACTGGTGATTAAGATGGGGATGCGTAGGGAGGTTTCTATTGACCAGGAACTGTTCACCTTCAAGAAGGATAATAAGAGATGGTGGAGAATTAGTGAGAGTAGTCGTAGGGTGGTGAACTCCATTGCAGTTGAAAAGAGAGACGTTGGGATGGTTGTGTTTTGCCGTCTGAGAATGTGTTGCCTTGTTGGGCCAACCTGAGTTCCTTAGAACTCGGTGGAGAGGCAATCAAGTGTTAGTGGTGCAGAGGGGTCGCAACGTCAATGGTAGTTTCATTTCGCTTGTAGAGTTTGGTCCCGAGAAGAGAGAGGCATGATTGTAGTACCGGAGGAGAGAAGGGGGGAGGGATGGAGGAATTTCGGGGAAATACTGAAGGAGCTTCTCTCTCCTTCCCCTATTTCAAGTGTGCGAAACAGAGCAGGAAGTGGCATGGTGCAATTTCAGAAGGCCGACAACAAACCGACGGTGGGTGGAGGCAACGGAGGTCCCAGGTCGTACAGTGAGGTCCTTCAGGTGCAGAAAGCACCATCTTGAGTAGTGAACTTTGTTGGGGGTGGCTGCCATATGAAACCTTTTCAGGGAAGGAATAGATGCAAGAAAGGAATGGCAGTGTTATGTTGGGGACAAATGAGGAAGGCATTTTGAAGGTGTTGACAAACATGGAGGCGTGGGTGGGGACTTTGTTGGATGATACACTCAGCCTTAAACGCTGCATTAAGGGGAAAAATTTAAAGTGTGATGAGTTGGGCTTAAATGGGTTGTCGCTGGAGTCTGGCCTGAAAGAAGTGAGGAGATTGCTCACTCGGATTGGGCCTTTGAAGGAGCTAGGCCCGAGCATGAGAACAGGCCCATCAAAGTGCTGGCAACCAAAATATTGGGCCCCCACTGATATTTTGGTCTAGCTCTTGCAACCATGCCCTACGGTGCCGACGACGGACTTGTTGGACCCCGCACCGGCATAGAAAGATTTGACGGCCTCTTGTGAACATAAGGGGAAGCATCCACAGCTACCACGATCGGCGGACGTCAAGGACGGCGAGTTGGTTGAAGACTGCGTAGTTCGTGATACTAAGTAAGGTGGCAGAGCTTCAACTGTGGTTAGGGATCTCATGTGATGGGTATGAGGAGCAATTTAAGGCTCTTCTGATAGCATTTGAAGCAAACGGACCAACGGTTATGAAGTCGGCGATTAAAAAAGACCGGAAGCTAAAAAGATTGACGTGCAACATTAATTATGATAAGGGGGGTCCAGATTGGACATGTTTTTAATCTTCGTCGTGGGACACTCACTTCCCGGATTTATGCCAAAAGAGATTGCCTCGGATTTGTTTAGATCTTTTTTCTATTTTGTTAGATTGCAGGGGTATTCACAGGAGAAAAAAGATATTTCAAATTTGAGAATATGTGGCTACAAGTGATTGATTTTGAGGAGAGGGTGAGGAATTGGTAGTCTTCTTACTCTTTCCATGGCTCATCTAACTTCATTGCGGCTAATAAATTTAAACCTCTCAAGTTAGATCTAAAGAAGTGGAATAGAGAGGTGTTTAGGCACATGAATGAGCAAAAGCACCTGTTTTGGGAGGAGCTAAATTCTCTTGAGACCCCCCTTGGGGGGGGGGGGGGGGTAATGAAGAGCACATTTTGAGAAAGGTGGAGGTGGTGGCAGAGTTAGAGCGGGTATTGCTTATGGAAGAAACTTCTTGGAGACAAAAATCTAGGTTGACATGGTTGAAGGAGGGGGACAAATGCACTAAGTTTTTCCAAAAAATGGCTAATTCACATAGGTAGAACAATGCTATTGAGATTCTCCAATTGGGTAACACGGCGTATCATGCCTAAGAGGAGATCCAAGATCACATAGTGAGTTATTATAAAAAGCTTCTCCAAGAGACGGAAGGATGGCGACCGAAATTGGATGGATTGGCTTTTGACCACCTAGAGGATAGTGTTGCAAGTTGGTTGGAAAGACTGTTTGAGGAAGATGAAGTGCATAAAGTGGTGTGTAAAATGGGTAAAGACAAAGCCCTAGGCCTCGACGGATTTACTATGGCTTACTTCCAAGAGAGAGGGGATGTGGTGAAGGAGGATGTCATGCAGGTTTTTCAGGGGTTTCACTTTAGTAAAAAATTTGAGAGATGCCTTAATGCCACATTTATTGCACTAATTCCTAAGATTGCGGGAGCAATAGAGTTAAAGGATTTCTGCCCAATAAGTTTGGTAGGAGGGATGTATAAAATAATCTCAAAGGTGCTTGCAAGTCGTATGAAAATGGTGATAGTAAAAATTATCTCCAAACCACAAAATGCCTTTGTTTGGGGTTGCCAAATTCTAGATTCAGTTTTGATAGCAAATGAGTACTTAGATAGTCGTTTGAGGGACGGAATACCTGGAGTCTTATGCAAGTTGGATATGGAGAAACCTTATGACCACGCGAGTTGAGATTTTTTGCTGTATATGCTAAGGAGATGTGGATTTGGAGAAAGATGGCGTGGCTGGATTTTTCATTATGTCTCAACCACCCATTTCTCCATTTTAGTGAATGGCAACCTCTGTGATTTCTTTCCGAGTTCGAGGGGGTTGAGACAAGGGGATCCATTATCTGCATTCCTATTTGTCAAAGTAATGGAGGCACTGAGTAGAATGGTAGATGCTGTTGTCCAGGGAGGTTTTCTTGCTGGTTTTGCTGTGGGAGACAGCAACAATGGTTTATCCATATCCCACTTATTGTATGCAGGTGATATTTTAATCTTCTGTGATGTGAACAACGGTCAAATCCAAGCGTTAAGGGTTGTACTTCTGTGTTTTGAGACGGTTTTGGGGCTCAAGGTAAACTTGGGAAAGTCGGAATTGGTTCCGGTAGTGGTGGTGGAGAATATCAACCATCTAGTCGACTTGCTGGGGTGTAAGGTGGCTGCTCTACCTATGAGATACCTTGGTCTCCCTTTGGGAGCTTTTTTTAAGACATCTATTTGGGATGGTATAGTAGAGAAGGTGGAAAAAAGATTGGTAGGGTGGAAGCGCCTTTACCTCTTAAAGGGTGGGAGATTAACTCTCATCAAAAGTACCCTCTCTAACCTTCCTACCTATTATCTCTCTTTTTCCGTTACCGGTGGCGGTGGCGAACTAAATTGAGAAATTTTTTAGAGTGTTCTTGTGGAGTGGCATGGGGAAGGAACAAAAATTTCATCTAGTGGGGTGGACAAAAGTGTGTAGTCTAAAGAAGGTGGGTTGGTTTGGGGGTGTGTAATTTAATTCGTTTTAACAAAGTACTCTTAGGGAAGTGTTTGTGGAGATTCCATTTGGAAGATGATGCATTGTGGAGATTGGTGATAGAGGGGAAGTATGGATGTGCTTGGGGATGTTGGAGCTCTAAGGAGGGTCGGGGGACATATGGGGTGAGCCTTTGGAAGTTTATTTGAAAATGGTGGAAGAACTTTGCAACACACATTTCTTTTGAGGTTGGCGATGGTACAATAATTAGTTTTTGGTTGGATAAATGGTGTGGAGAACAAGCCTTATCTGTTGCCTTTCCATGGGTTTTCAGCTTAGTGGAAAACAAACACTTAGCGGTTTCCGATGTGTTGTGTCGTAACAATGGCACGGTGTGTTGAAACTTGACTTTTTTCAGAAATATTCAGGATTGGGAAGTGAATGAGATAGCAGATTTTTACAAATATCTCTTTGTACACGGTCCATTGCCTTGGACTTCAATGGCATGGACCTATATGATTTCCTTGTGTCTAATGTGCCTAGTTAATAGGCCATGTTGAACCTTGTAATTGGCTTTTGCCTTTGTTTAATAAAATTTTACTTAAAAAAAAAAAGAGATTTTTACAGCTTCATCTACTCTAGACAATTGGAGGGAAATGGGAGGGATAGAATGTTGTGGACAAGCTTCGGGAGCAAGATTTTTTCTATCAAGTCTTTCTACAAGACTTTGCAAGACCAACCATCGGTTGTATTCCCTTGGAAGGCCATTTGGAAAGCTCCGGCACCCCCTAAAGTTGCTTTTTCATTGGGACAGCGGCTTTAGGTAAGATTTTGATGGCTGATAACATAAGAAAAAAAGGCATGATTGTGGCGGAGTGGTGCTATTTGTGTAAGAAAAATGGGGAATCGATCAACCATATTTTTCTGCATTGTGAAGTGGCAAAGGAGGTATGGGATGGACTACTTAGGAGAGCTGGTTTGTACTTGGTTATGCCCAAGAGTGTTGTGGATCTGTTCGTATGCTGGACTAGGTACCATTAATGCGCTAAGCTGGCTGCGACATGGATAACGATTCCTCTGTCTTTTGTGGTGCCTATGAATGGAAAGAAACGAGAGATGTTTCAACAACAAAGAAATGACCGTGGGGGAAATTTGGAACTTTTTTGTATTTTTTTTGATTCAATGATTTTCTGCTATTGTATTAAAGAGAAGGAATGTCCATGAGTTTTTGAGTGGTTTTCAACTTGCTAGTGTTAACTAGGTGTTTCTTTGTATACTCTCTGTGTATATGGGCTTTGCCTAGTTGTATCTATTCAATAAAGATTATTACTTATCATTTTTTTTAATGGGGTTTTGGGATAGAAGAAATAAAAAGTTTAATAAAAGAATTATAAAGTTAAAAGAGGGTTAAAATATAATTTTTTTAATGTTATTTTTTTTTTGAAATTTGAATAAGTTTAATTGTTTTTTGGGTTTGGAAGTTTGGAAAAATTGTAATGATTAGATCAAAAAGTTGAAAAAGTTAAAAACTTGAAATTGAAAAATGTTTGGATGGTATTTAGATGTTGAGTTGGGATGAGATGGTTTGAGAGGTTTGTGAAATCAAATTAGGCTTACTGTTCCTTTATTTTCTCCCCAATTGCTTTTGCAACAGGCTAGGAGTATGGGTTCCTTGTGAAAAAGAGAATTTTATTTTCATTTTTTTTTTCTTTCATGTACAAGGGAAGAGAAAAATTTGATTGTTGGACAATCCAGTTCCTTTCTGCATATAATGATCCGACTTCAACCTTATGAATTTGGAATACTAAACTGGAAGCTGCATTTGGTCAATTCCTTCTCATTGAAGTTGCTCTTTCTTTGTCTATTGGCTGAATCCGTCCTTTTCCCCTCTTCCCCAAGGGAGAAAAATAAGAGAAATGAAAAGAAAACAAGTAAAATTGCTATACATGCAATATGATATGATGCCTAATATCAAATTTCTGTGTTGCTGCAGTGCATGCCCAATTGTTATGCGAGGATCATGAGTTTGGGCGACGAGGAGAGCAGGATAGTTCTTATTGCAAAGACTAATGTTTCTGCCGGTGAAGAACTAACGTGCGATTTATTCCTTCACATTTGTGTGTCTGTCTAGTGCACATGAATGGGTTTACTGTCATTATTTTAAGCTTGTATACGCATTAGCATTCAGTTTTGGGTGGATGTGGAGTAAATATTTAATCTGGTGGTTCTGTTTCAGGTATGATTACTTGTTCGATCCGGATGAGCATGATGAATTGAAAGTTCCTTGCCTTTGTGGAGCTCCCAATTGTAGGAAATTCATGAATTAAGTTGCACATTCTTTTTCCCCATGTTGTCTCCAAGGAGCTGACCGATCTCCAAACTGATGAGGATTCATTCTTTTATGAGTAATTCTACATATAATTGTGAGGTGCGTAACCATTGCGTGATCGCTTTGAAAAAAAAAGGGGGTTAACTATTGAAGAACTATTATTTTTATGTGGATTTTATGTTTTATTTACTTTTTTTCAAAGTAATTATGCGACGATTGCAAGATTCACGATTGCAAATATCTTTTCTTTTCTTTTATACCAGTGGGCTTGCAAATGTAATTTTTAACACCCATTTGTAATAGAATCATTCAGTTGCAATAAAATGTAAATAATTGCTATTTCCCTTAGTAATATTCATTCAATCATGACTTGGTAGTAAATACCATGCCAATTCGTAAATTCGAGTGGGAATTTTTGAGGAATACAAATGACTTTGGAATGTATTGTTGATTGCTTTCATGAACCCATCTTTTTGGGCATTTCCAGGTTCAGGGTAATCTCAACTACAATTATACATAATTGTTTGCAATTCAACAGGGACCACTACAAACTACAGATTAAAAATGCTTTGAAGCCAGGCTAGATGTTCTTGGAATAAGATCCTCTTCATTTAATGAGAAGATGAGTTATGTTGGCCGTCTTAAATTTTGTCATTTTCGGTCATTTCGATTGATCTGTTAACTTTTTAATGGTTGTTTTATTTAATTGATTGATTTACGAAATCACTTAAAAAAGTTGTGTATATTTTTTGAGCACTTCACTAATGTGATTGATTGAGTCATTTTGTTATTAAAATATAAAATAACTGTTTGGTTAATCACATTAATAGACTGCGCAATGTGTATGTAAAGTGATTATATATAGCAAAACTCAAGATTAAGTATGCAAAATAATAGTATTGAGTAGAAATGCCTTGTATTCTTATAATGCAAAACGTGATACTTAGGATCCATTTGAATACTTAAAATATTTTAATATATCTGTGAATAATAATAACATGATTTACTTGAAAAAGTAATATTTTTTTTGTGTTTTGTTTGAAAGTTTAAAAAAGTTATAGTAATTAGATAAAAAAAAATTAATATAAAATTGACAGTGTTTTAGAATAATTTTGTCGTCATGCGGACCTTTAAATTATTTTATTTCAACAATTATGTCTACATGATAGTTCAACCCAACTGTTTAAAAAAAAAAAAAAAAAAAAAAACACCAACTGAACATGGCCCAACCGCCAAAGAATTGAACTTCGGGCCTCGGGGCCCAAATATTTAAAATTTGTTGCGTTTTTCGCGCGCCTATAAATTAGTTCAGTGGGTGTGCCTCGCTGTGTGTGTGTGTGTGTGAGAGAGCGCGCTTCAGTCTCGACGTCAATCGTTTAGTTTGGCCTCTGAGCTTCCTAGCAAGCAACGATGGGAAAGCGACTTCAAAGTGCTGTTCTGCAGCCTGACCGAGTGGAGAAGCGCTTGCGACGAACCAAGCCGATCTGCTCTTGCAGCTCTCCTCGTCCACCTTTTCTCACTGCTCACTTCTCTTTCTCCTGGTTCTCTCTCTCTCTCTCTCACTGCGACTTGATTTTGTGGAAAATCTCTAACTGAGCTCTTAATTCTTTTCAATAAAGATGTATATATATTCACTCGTGCGTATCCGCGCACTAATTTGAGCTTCAGTGAGGAACGAGTGAACGGAGGTGTTATTTGAAATTTGATTCGAATTTCAAAATCTCGTTGAAAAGTCTGGTTCTATAGAGTTTCTCTGAGCTTGAAATCAATAAGAAAGATATTAAAGCTTATTGTGATTTGGTGTTGATACAAAGAACTCAAAAATCAATCAGTTTTCAGTAACACCTTTGAACAGCTATTTGAGTCCGATTCTGAATAAACTGTTGCTTAAAAGGTCCATAAGGTACCTACCTAAGATTTTAAAAACTAGGTTCTACTCTGGATGACAGATCCGATTCTAAAGCATGAATCTAGGAACTTCGCCAAACAAAATGTACAGAGCTCTGTTTCTACCTGAATTTGTCTGTCTAATTTCATTAACGCTCAATGTGGTTCATTCTGATTCCTGATCATCTGTTTTGTACCTAAGAGAGCGGAGGAAAATGAATTACGATTAGAACTTTGGATGTCTTTTGCAATATTCAATAATATTGGAGTTTATCCTGCGTTTTCTCGTTAAGCAAACACAAAATAGTGTTTAATTTCATTTGGAACTCGAACTACGTTTGAATTCTCACTAACTCTTGAGCAAGCGGTCCGAGTTGACCCGAAACTGAACAGTTGGTGCGTTCGTTTGATCACTTTTGTTTTACGTGAACTTTTTCTATTTTCATTGAACGGAAGCTGGAAAGCAAAATAATCTGAAAAAAACTTCTAACTTAAAGCTTTACATTTACAGTTACAGTAGAATAAAATCCCCCGGAAAATTGAAACAACAGTTTTAGGATGGTACATTTTTGTTAATTTGTTTCTTTTTAACTCCTCTTATAATTCTCGCAGCAATCGCATAGAAAGAGGCTGGCAGAATTTCTTTTTCTTTTTCCCCTTAATTTATTTTATCTTCGTTGACGAATCTCTGTTATTCGTTCAAAAAGGTTCGAAGAAGACGTATGGTCGGAGATCGCGAAGTTTATGGACGGAAGGTCTTTGGTGATGCTCGCCTTAACCAGCAAATGGTTCCACCGTATGATCATGGAAGATAGCATATGGAAGTTCGTTTGCCTGCGTGATCTTCAGGTCCCAGCTCCTGACCACGTGGCATTCAAGTGGATCAACCTTTACGCTTCATCCTTTGGTAAGGATCATAATGGCTTCTTTCTCATAAAAAACAAAAAACAAAAAAAGTAAAGATCATACATAGCCTGTGTGCAATGTGCATGATAGGTGGATACGTAGTCTAATTACCATCCGATTGAATTTAATTTAAATGGCTTTTGGGCAGGTGGAAGTCACTCTTACACGTTCCGCCAGAAGGAAAAGCATATTGGTGAGTTCCTTTTTCTTTCTTAGCGAGAGGTATCAATTGCCTCATGGCTTACCATTAACTGCTATTTTGGTCAATCTTATCCTTCAACTATTCTTTATTCGAACCATCGGGCAGATTATTCCTATTTCAACTCCTCTGGACGTCTCTGTTTTCTCTATGCTGATGCTGGGAGTCTGGGAGTTCTTAAAAAAAGGAAATCAAAACACAATTGCTTTTTACTGGATGTGATAGTAGTGGCGTGTCAATTAACTAAACGGGTTTGTACGTAGGATTTTTCTAACTAAAGACTATTTATAATCGAATCATATATATATTATTATATACACACACACACACACACACATTATACATACATAAATGGAGGTGACTGATCTGATGCGTGAGTTATATTATAAAGGTTAACAGCCCATTATCTTGAAATAATTAGTTTTCCTACATTAGCTGACTAGTGGATACATTCACTCTGTATTTTATTTGACGATAAAATCAGATTGGATGCGTATTGGTGCTTTTTTTCTCGAATCTTCAGTGGCACTATTCACGGACAGGCTCAATTTGCCAGCCAAAATCCCAAAAGATGATGCTACAGAGAGGATGTTACAGTCTTGTGACTGTTGTTTGTTAGACAATGTGAAATCTGGGATCTGGATAGCTGGTATTTCTAGTTCTTTTTGTATTTAGTCTATTGCTAAAATTTCATCCCTTCAGCTAACCTTGTTATTTAACTGGGCTGATGTTTTCAGATCTCCAGCTTGTCCGATGCCCTGTCTGTGACCTCAACACATGCGATGGTAAGCAATAAGAGTGCATTAGTTAATACAAAAGTGGTACAGAGTTCCTTTCCGCGTTAATTGCTTAATGGGATTAGCAGACAGGATATGATTGAGATATGTGAATATATAATTAGTTCTAAGCACCAAATATTACTCGTAAACAAGGCCTTTGAGAATATATGCCTAAATTGTTATTAAAAGAGATGACCTGCATCCTATTACTGGTCCCATTAATCTCATAACGAAACCAAGCTTATCAACCAAGGACAAGCAGCGAAATTTGCATACACATCACCTTGTTTTGGTAGAACAATGTGACACATAAACAGCTGTCCGTTGCGGGCAGCTTGCTTGTCTTGCTCTCATGTTATTGAAACACAACTTATTTGTGTAGGAACAATGCAGACATTAGATGCAAGGCATATAGAGCTGTTCCTCTGCGAAGGGTTTCAAAATGGAAGCTGGGATTATGAGCTTATTGGATCTCATGATGTCAAAGAGCGAGTAGACGGAGCTTCTGGAGCCATTTTTGACGCCAAACACCTTGAGGACCGCACATCCCGCGGTAATTTTTGATAACCTAGTTAATAAATCACTATCATTATTCAGTCAAAAATAAAAAGAAGAAAATTTGGCTTACATACCACAGCCTGAATCACCTGTAAACAGTGTCCGATCTTAAACTATTGATGTTAATAGGGGGGATGTTAGTACATTTTTTCCCCAAATGACACAGTTGTGGCAAAAACACCAGTGTAAGCGGATTTGAGTGCTTAAACATTTAACTTTGATCTTCCAGGAAAACAAACAGATCATGTTTGGATACACCGATAAGTAGAGATTAACGGATTACCTGTAATGGTGCTGATATTTGTGGGTGACACTGGGATTAATAATTTCAGCAACTTATTTTTTGTTTTCTTGAGTAATTATAAACGATACTTTTATACAGAGTAAATTCTAAATATAAGGTGGTTTTATGAAAATTTGAAACTCAAAAGAACTTAATATTTATTTTTGATGAATGGATTGATTTACATGTCGAAAAAGTAAGAAAATACAGAACTAATTTGGAAATGAACTGGCAGCGGTCTTTGATCTCAAGTCATGGGCAGGAAAACCAAATGATTGGCAACCAAAGGCTACGATCACCGTCCACGCAGTTGCAGTCAACACCAATTTACAAGAAAACGAAGGTAAAGAAACCTGATCCCCTTCTTCAAAGCTCACATACATATACATATTTGATTTCACTGATTTTAAGCAGTCCCTTTACTTCTGCCCTCACCAATCTACGAACAACTCTATAAATTTATAAGCCAACTAATCCTGGGTGTTTCTTTCATATAAGTTATAACTAACAAGAATCACAAATTTGCCATGATTTTGGTATTTATTTATTTCTTTTTGGAAGCAGGACTTCACATAAAATACCACGCCATGAGAGCAGGAGCGGATGGACAAGTCGTTTCTATTAGAATCTCTCAGCAGCTCCTGTAATTCTTCTCAAATCCCTCAAAACATAGGAATTTTTTTTTTATTAAAAAAAAAAACTCTATCCTTCTCTTCGCGGCAATTAAAATGCCCTCTTCGTCACCTGATATACATCCAGTGATACATACAAATGGAGTCGGTATACAGCCCAACTGGCTACTAACTTTAGTGTTGCTCCAAACTCCAATCCAATTAAGAAAGAACATAAGGAATTTGCGATATAAAGTCTGGTTTTTGATGCAATAAATGTATGTATGAAATTGGATTCTTTTGTATGCCTAAATGTACGTGTGGAAGGAGCGGAAGAATGTCGATGCACGGTTGTACAAGCAGTAAGTCTATCACGAGCTTAGTCAATTTATTTATTCTTGATAAATAATATTTATAATCGTGTTTATAATCGTCAAGTGTGCATATATTATGTAATTCTCTTAAAAAAAAGTGAGTCAATATAAGATTTACATAAAAAATTAGTTTTTATAAACACATCCCATTTTTTTAAATAATTATATAATATTTATGCATTCCATATATAACATTATTCTTTTTGAATTAGTCCATTTCACCAAGCCAGAGAGTTACCCAACCAGCGGCTCCACAGGAAGATATAACCCGATCCAATCTCTAGCAGCTCTCCTACCAACTTGTCATTTTCAGAGCATTAGCATTGATTTTAAAAACAACCTATACATCAAATTAAAATACATCCAAAAAACACAAAATATTAAAATACGTTAAATTAAGTGTACAAAAAAGGCAATATATAAAAAGAAGAAGAAGAAAATAACATAAAAAATGATGGCTAAGTTACTGTGCACAAACAAGATTGTTCATGAAGCACTTGTAACTTTGGTTTTAGATTATTCTGCCTAATCCAATTCCTCTTTTTTAAGTTTGATCAACTAGGTTTTTTACCCAGCATGGCAATGCTCTTACATCCACTTGAGAACAATTAGGTCAATCTTTCCTTAAATTTATCATCATTAACTATTGGTTTTTTAAGCAAATGAAAGACAATTAGGTTAGTTTTTTAGAAAAGGATCCCTTCAATCTCTTGCTCAAACTTGGGGGGTTTTAAGTGAAAGAGAGAGAGATATATGACTAAAGTATTTTTTAATTGTCTATATAAATATTTTAAACAATATTATATAAAGGATAGCAAGGAGGTTCAACTAGGGAAATTAAAAATGGAGGTTGGAGGTATGAAGACAAGTGCAATCCCATGGAAGAGAGGGGAGGGGGAGGGAGATCAAGACAACGGGAAGGTCGTTTGCACTCCATTGATATAGACACACCATTTCATCTGTGGTTCACCTGTCGGTACAAAAAGTAAAAAATGTTTTTGGTGCAAAAGACAGCTGTTTTATTTACTTTTACTGTTTTAGTCATCATGTTTTGTACTATATAACATGTGATTACTTTTGTAAAGGCAACTCCTTCGTTTATAAAATGAGACCTTAGTTTCATTTGAAGGTAGAGATATATATATATATATATATATATAAATTTTTTTTTAACAAGTTGATATTTTTGGTTTGTCTACTATGAAAGAACTCGCACCTTAATTTTCTCTAAGGAAAGCAAAATTCAAGGACACATTCTCCCAATAAATCTGATCGATTCACTTTTTAAATTTAATTTAGTTTTATTTACTAATAATTAAATAAGTATTTTAAAATAATGTTATAATTTTTTTAATTTATCTTTTTTAAATTTGAGATTAAAAAAATACAAAAAAAAAAAGCCTTCATGGGGAGCCACTCTCTAGCGCTTCTATTTCTTTAATGCATGCGTCCTTTGTTCTTAAAAAGAAAGAAAGAAATTAGCAATACTAATTTCCAAGTTCCAAGTACAACTGCTCCCTCGCATGATACACTTTAGAATATTTTAGAATTAATTTTTTGAAAAAAATATTTTGATATTATTCAAGAAAATTTGTGTGGACCGTTTGAATGTATGAAATAAACTGAGATATTTGTTTAAAATTTAAATATACGAAATAAATTGAGTTTTAAATTTTTATACGAAATTAATTTGAGATAAGATGGTATATGAATTCAGCATCCAAATATAGCCTCTTTCCTACTAGACGTCACTTTTTTTTTTTTTGGCCCTTTTATCTGTGAGGATTTTGTCCGCTTCAAGTCCAAATTTAACATTACTTTTTGTCAAGCTGGGCTGACTTTTAAATGTATAATAATATTTGATTCTATGAGTTTGATTCTTCAAAGTTACTCTTTGGATATTTTATTTTATTTTTTTAATAATATAGTGTGCGGCATGCTGCATTATTAGAAGTACATGAGTTCCAAGAGTCACAAGCTTGTCGAGTTCTTCAAGAGGATGGGAGGGTTGGTCCTGCTGCTTCCTCGGTAATTAAGTGGAACAAGCCTCCTAAGGATTGGTACAAGGTAACTAGAACGCTGCTTTCGATGATAAACAACAAAAGATGGCAGGTGGAGTTATGACGTAATTGGGAAGGAGATTTGATGGCTGCAGTTGGGTGGTCCAGAAGTTTTGTTTCACTTTCATCTCCTTTTCATGTAGAGGTAATTGCTTTGGAACGAGCTATGAGCTATTGGTATAATTATAGAGCTGGGTTTGTCAAATTTAATTTTTGAAGGGAATGCTCAAGTTCTAATCAGAGCTGTATAGTCAAAGGTTGAAGATTGCTTTTGCTATGGACAAATTATTGAGTATACAAATCTGTTTTTCACCAATAATTCTCGGTGCTAGATTTGCTTTGTGCCAAGACAAGAAAATGCTACAGCTCATTTACTAGCAAAAATGGGTATGCATTTTGGTGAAGAAATTGTCTGGATTGAAGAGGGCCGTTGATCTCTTACATTGTATCTCTTATGAGAAAGTTGTAATTACTGCTTAATGTTAGGTTACGTTGGGGGTAATAAGAAGTGTGTTGAGCAGTGTTGTGAATAGTAATAATAAAATATTAAATAATAATAAAAAATAAAAAATAAAAATAAAAAATATGTAAAAAATAATAAATAATAATAAAATATTCTAAAAATATTTAAAGTATTCTTGTTATGAAATCAATCGTTCATTTTAAAAAATAAAAAAATACGGTCGTGTAACGGACCGGCCCATCGCTTAAACTGGCCCAGCCCATCTGTACGGTTTACAAATTGAACTGCTCGTGCGTGTAATTTTGTAAACCTACACCCCTTTCGTTTCTCACTTCTCTTTCCCCCGCGCCACCAGTTTCTTCCTACGATTTCTTCTATACGCCGACGCCTCTATCAACTCCGACACTCTCTTCCAGGCCACCTTCATTCCTCCTTTCTCTATCGACTCTCCTATGGTTTTGCGTTTCTCTTTTTGGTCGGACTTTGCAAAATGGAACCGGCCCGTCCGGAAACCATTTTCGGATCTCGGCGGGCCTCTAAACGCAGTACTCGTGAAACGGGTTTGAAAATGGTTTCAAATCTACTATTTAGATGAAGCTTCATCATCCAAAAGTCGGGCCACCGGTGCCTTCCCTTTTTAGTTGCTTAACTCTCAATCTTGCTGAACTAATCCGGGGATTACTGTTGACTGGCATTGCTTTATATTCGGTTTTTCTGAACTAAAATGTTGTTGCTTTATGTTTGCAGTATAGCGTTTGGTACTTCAATATTTTTGTATTATTTTCGGCTGCCATTGCTTTATCTTTATTATACTTTATTGTTATGGAGAGACTTGAAGTTTAAATATTTGATGATACTATTGCTAGTTTTTAAGGTGAATCAAGATCTTATTAGCCCCCAAAAATTCCTTGTTTCACGACTTTCACAAGCCGTATTCAACGTTTTGATAAATAAATATCTCATTTAGTTTCTTATTGTTTAAAATCTATATTTATGTTTTGTTTTTTTCCTAGTTGATTCTTTCTTCTTTTTTGTTTTAATTATATACCATTTCAAGTTCAATGGATATGATGTTGAAAAAGTAAAAGGTATGAGCAGGAAGAATATGTTGGCGGTGACAATGTGTGAAGTTCGGGAAAAGGAAGAGGGCCCCTGTCCTTGTTATAGTTATAGCAATGTGACTTTCGCAACCTCTTCTACAACAATTATGCCGTGCTTAACCGCCGGCAACGGGTTGTATGAAAAGGCGTGGGTTGCATTTTAGAGTTGAGTGTAACCTAGACTTCTCCCTACATCATACATCTATTGCCCGACTTTGAACATTTGTCGGCTGCCAATGTGCTTCCTGCATTGATCAAACCTTAATGCTGATCCTTCCACTGTCTCATGTTTGTTGGCTCCGGTCTCTTTTGCTTTCTCTGCCAGAACAACTTTTGAGTCCTATAAATATGGTATTGATGATCTATTTTTATTCATCTGATAAAATTTTTGTGTGATGTTTAAATAATGTAGATGCTGAAATCTACACACCGGTTTGAGAATATAATTTTTTCAAACACAATTTTGTGTAAGTTGGAACTGCTGAATCAACTAGTGCTGAATCAACTAGTGCAGAATATAATCTACACACCTGTCCTTTTTTCAAAAGTGCTGAATCAACTAGTGCAGGTATGAATTGATCAGTTGAAACTGTATTATAAGTGATTCAAAAAATCTTTAGATTGGTTTAGCTTTTTACCAATGAGTAATCTGAGATGCAATCTCTCTTTGTGCATTTCATTGTTGTGATTGGTTGTATTATTTTTTTAATAGAAAATAATTGTTTTGACCAATTACATCAATGGAGTGTATAAAGAGTACACAAAAGTGATTGTATGTAGCAATGAATATGATCAGCAAAACCTGAGATGGAAAAATAGCATTTCTAAAAGAAGAGGAGATCCATCACTCTGATAGTTAGCTTGAGGGGGAAGATGGCATTGACATTATCAACTTAATTCTGCCCTCGAAGCAAGTCTCTAGCATCAGCACTGACTACTGAGAGAGCCCACACATGGGAACAAGATGCCGTGGAAATTGAAGTCGATTGAGATCTCAGAAAGCTTGACGCTTTTTTCCAAAAATGCAAATCGGTACAAACTACAAGCTATGTAATTTCAGATCCTCCATTAACCTGTTTCAGTAAAGTGGCTTTTGAATACCTTGATAAATAAAAATAATAAACGATCATTATTTATAGGGAGAAAAATCAGACCTCCAGACAAAAGTAGCTGAATTGTAATTTATGCAACTGGATTCATTTGGAAGGATGGATCCATGGTAGTTGTCTTCTCTGATCTTCTCGTCCATGCCATTGATTCCAGAACAATGACAGCAACAATTATTACACCCACGAGAAATCCGTAGCCTATTTTCCAGTCACTCCCTGCACCTCCAATATGGATTCCCAACACAATGTTCAAAGCTCCAAAGAAGAGGGCAATCCTCCCAACCCAATGGTGGTACACATTCCATGACTTTCGAATCTTGGCTTCCTTGTGTGGCCTTAGAAAGAATGCCAGAATCTGAACATCAAAGTACAATTCTCAATCAATATCGTCTTCTATTTCACAAGGAAGAAAAAAATTGGGTGAAAGTTGTTAATATATTTGCATCAGTGCTGTATCAATGCCTTAATAAGTAGATTTACAATTATGTACTCCTCGATTACACAACAGAGTCAGTGATTAACCTGAAGAATGCTCAGTACAAGAACAAAGATTCCGATGCCTCTATGCGTCGGGAAATCAGCCTGTATTAGGTTATAAAGTCGTCGTCCCAGTACAACGCCGGCGAGGCCAATGCAAAACCCCACAAATTGAGAAACAGAATGAAGGTAGTACCATAGAGGGTCCTTATGCTTCAAGTATCTGGGGAAAAGTGCCCCAATAGGAAGGATCAAACCCCATCCAATTATACCCAATATCCCATGATTCTTCTTCATCTGGCCAATATCAGTGGATGCAACAGACACTGAACCTGTGAAAATGAAATAGCAATATCAGACTCTGCCCTGCACTGCAGAAGTAATCAGTAGAAGGAACTTGAAGGTCAAGAACAATGAGCCACTTTGAGGTTACAAAAGTGAATGGAGCAATTATATATGCTATCGAACCGTGAGTTGCTAATCTATTCGAAACCAATTAGGATTAGAAAGACAATCTTAGACTTTTTTATCATTTTAGGGCATTCGACATTGCATCATACTGCCTGGTTTTAGAGTGATTGCAAATGGAGGTATGGTGGAAACACTCCAATTATATAGATGTGAGTTTACTAAGTGAAAAAAGCAAAAAGGAACATTTGATATAAAAAAGAGCCAAATGATAATGAACAAGAACCTGCAGAGAAGTCGAACAAGATGGTTGTTTTATCCTCATGCTCGGATAGGTGGGAGTTCTTTGGATATGAGCTTCCAAAAGCCAAGATAATGGGCTGGCGACCAAGTTGAGTTTGAAATTTCAACTGAAATGCCAAGTAAATCATTTCCCCATTGAGCCCCACAGAAGCAGGAAGACCAGTGAGTGGCAATTCACCTTTATCTGGTATGACTTGGCCTTGCTTGGAACCTTGCAAATAGTATTGCTTGATTCTTGCATGACCCTTTGTATTAATCCATCCAACCATGGCACTGGAACCAACCATCATTCCATCTTTAGAAAATCCCATTCCCACCCACCCAGTGGTGTATACAGCTGATAATATAATGTTCAGAACTTGATCTTCACTCTGGTAGTACTGCAACAAAACATGTTAATATATTAGTATGCTAAATAAATAATAAAATTTACTTCTTCCTATCAATTTAACCTTTTGGGATAATGAATGATTTTACATACTATCAAAGCAGAGGCCTTGAGTTCAAATTCCAACTCTTCAGTTTATTCCATTTTTTAAAAATATTTCACATATTAGACCACCCATTGAAAGAGAGTCTGGCCCACACCTGAGGTAAGCGTTAATATATAAAATAAATAATAAAATCTATATTTTTTGCCAGTTTAAGATTTGAGACAAATGATGATTTTACAAGAATATGATCATCAACCGAACAGAAGGCAGAGATTTTCCCTCTTATCCAGACATAATAAGCAAATGTTCAAGAGTCAGAATAATGAATTCTTTATCAAAACGAGGCACCGAAAAAGAAAGAAAAAATGTTCACCACTTGAAGCATTTGATATGTTAACTCCACACTATAAAATGGCAAGCATAATGTATAAAAGATCAACAAACAGAAGTAAATATCTTATGATGAACATACACTAATTAACTTGGTGATATTCATTTAGACGATCATACCCTCAAGATAAAGGTATTCCAAATAGGTTTGCAGACCAAATTAGAAAAATTTCCGTACGGCGGAGGAAGGAAGCTCATATCTATCCCACAAAGCTGAGATACTTCATCACCCCCAACTTTATCACTGTCATCTGTTAATGCAGGAACGTTCGGGTCGAAGACAAGAATCAAGACACAAAAGCTAGCCAGAAACTTTCTTTTCGGAACCCAATATCTCAAACTTGCCATTCAGAGAAGTGACAATGTTGATTTGAGATCTAAAATTAGCAGAAGCGGCTACAAGAACAAGAAGTGGGAATGAGAAGGGGAAGGTGAAGGTGAAGGCACATGTTGAGAGGCCGTTGAGAGGTCTAAATCCCTTGAGTCTGAAGGTTCAGACATGGTGGGTGGTGGGTGGCAGTTGGTAAACTTGGGTTCTGGAGGGTCATCGACTCATCATCATTCCCGCCAATTCTCGCAGAGTACTCAACTCCAGGGTCATCCATCTCTCCATCTCTGTAAACTGTTTTTAAATCATTAGAAAAAATCTACTTATCATCCCCACAGGCCACAACTACACCTATTTTATTTTATTTTATTATAACAAATATATAATACATAAATGTTAAGTAGAAAACTCAATTGGTTAATAAAATAAATTAAAATTAAAATTAAAATAAAAAATAATTTTAAAATATATAACATGTTTGGTGTGGAATGATGAACATAATTCTTTAAAAAAAATCTAATCATAAACTTAAATTTTTTTTTTTCAGAATAATAATTTCAAAAATGAAATTTTTTTGAATTTAGCTTCATTTGTTTTAATTTCCTTTTCTGATTGGCACTTAATTTCTTTTCTGATTGGCAATGGGTGTCTAATGATCCCTAGAAATTATTTACACTTGAAGGATTTTAATTTTAGATCTAGAGAGAGCATACTCCTAAGTCCAAGATTTTTATCACTTGAACCAACCCGGATTCACTTGTTTCAATTTAGGAAATGAACTGTTTCAATTTATCCCTTGAAGCTCTGAATTTTTTTAAAAGATAAATATCAAAAAAATTTATGTGTTTTCATATATATATATATATATATATTTATCCTTTTAATTCAATTTTAAAATTCTTCGCTCCATCAGATTTTAGTCTTAATCAAATTCAGTCATTCCATTCTTCATATAACATGTTACAGACTATCACATTTATAAAAATTAAAACGAAATAGCGTAAAATTTGAAAAATTATTATAAAAGCTAAGTACTAAAAAGAAAAAAAAAATCCAAAGAAAAATTAAAATCACCAGAAAATCTTAAAATAGGAAAACTAAAATAATATAAGAATAGTTAAAAAAGATAGAACTTTAAGGCAGTGAAATACATAAATAAATAACAAAAACAAAAGAACAAAAACAAAAAATCCACTTAATTTCAATAAATGAAATAACTAAGTGAGAATAAAAAATAAAAAGAAAAAAGAAAAAAAAGAGAGGCCAGAAAGGGGAATGATTACATCGGTGGAGGGAGGGGGAAACCACTACTCCAAGTTCCAACCTTCACACTCATGAAAAGGGGAAGGGGGACGGAACACTATCTCCAAAAACTATATTAAGAAATCTTAGCGACTTCCTTGATATTATGTCTAAAAATCTGTGGTGAGCTTTCACAAAAAGTAAGAACTGTAACAAAAGAATTGGAAATGGATTCTTGTTAACAGAAGAGTGTTCTGTTCTCCATCAAAGTTGGCATATCACTTGGATTAAGAAACCATATCCAAAAGAGTTTATCTATACTAATTTAATATTAAATCTTATGTTTAAGATTAAAATTTTATGTTATATTAATTAATTAATTAGCATATAATATATAACTTAATATAAAAAAGTTACATATACAGTATTTTATATATAATATAATATATATATATATATACCGGTTGGTTTGAATCAAACCGGTGTTCAAAATATAAAAATCAATACTGGACTTTTTCTGATCCATTTTAGTCATTTAAAATGGGTTTTGAACCGGACCGGTTTAGTCTAGTTTGATTGGTTTATTGATTTTTTTGTTGTTGTTGTTGTTTTACAGCCCTACGAAGAGTACTGAAACAGCCCATGAGGACATATTGGGAAGTATGAAACCCTTCTAAGAAACACGTATTTTGCTCAATATTCGTAGTAACCATCTCCACAACACCCCAGTAAGGTCGGCTTTTTTGGCGCGGATCCGGAAGGCTTTTCTTGCCCATGACGATGAATCGAAAGTCGAAACAGAGGTTGCTTCTCAATGTTCACTTCCTATAATCGACAAAATAAATCTATATAATAGAAATAAATATATACAATTGAGTGAAATTAATAAGAACCATGGTTCTATGCCTCGCGGCAGATTGGAATGCTTGCAAATATCCGTTGTACTTACAAATTGACATAGATTATCACATTCATCGCTAATTTCCATTCCTAAACTGTACTGTTTGATCAATTATTATTACCTTGAAGAGAGACACGTAGTTCTTGCTTTCTTTATTTTTGAACTTCTTTTCTGTCTACAATGTTAGCTCTTTTTACTCTTTTAAAGAATATGCTTATCGTTTTCTACACTACACCAACATGTGATTTATCATTTTTAACTTTCTACATCAATATGTATGTTTAAATAGAAGGAAAACTGATGTGAACATAGCAGACGTTCAAGATTTGCATTCTGAAGCATCTCTTGATTATTGTAGTTAGTTGAAAGAAGAAGAAGCAAGCGAAATCCAGATGTGGTACATTTTACAAGCCATATGCAGTTGAACTGAACTGAGTTAAACAAAAAAAAAAAAAAAAAAAAATTATACATGATTGATTCAACCTAAGTAGTTATCTCACAAGTCACAGTTAAGTTGAGAAATTCGTCCACAATAGCAACTAAAAAGTGACAGGAACAGTGAACACAATACATGGGTTGGCATATCATTTTTTAGCCAGCAACTTCTTAGGGAGCTTATCCAAAGGAGTAGATTTTAGGAGGAAAAGCCTGGCAGCACGCTCTTGCATAGTACCCCCGCATTTTAACCCACGTGCTTGCAATTCCGACTTCAACCTTTCCATGCCAAGTACCTGCCATGAGCCATCCATTATGGTCGTGACAAAATAAAACATATTAGAGATGTTTTAGAATATTGGGTTTGAATTAAGTCAATAATGGTACAGCCTTGGTAATTCGTTCCTCTTCATGAGGTAAAGCTATAAAGTTCAGTTCAACAAAGACCATGCATAATTCACAGCTTCAAAATCAAGACAAACAGCAGAAAAGGAAAGAACATTTCTATTTATTTTTTAATAATATATATTGATGCGTAAAACTTCTTTATTTACTTGCATCTGACAATAAGCTTACTAATCAACATAAGAGTCGGCCGTACACAATGCAAGCCACCAAAGAAGAACATATCCTATTCGACAAACAAAATACAATGGAAACATGTAAACACGCTGAACCAAATAAACAATGACTGCTATATGGTAAAATGATAATTCCTTTTGACATCTCAAACCTCCCCAATCTCAAAGTTTCACCTCATCTGACAATAAGCATACTAATCAACATATCCTATAAGTATCCAAATTTCTGCACAGATATAATAGAAAAATAGGCAGCGTCAAAACCATGCTTCCATAAGGATAGCTTTGAATGGACACGACCTAAAAATATAGCACACACTTTCGCTGGAGTTGTCTTCAACACAACTCCAATGTGACAGCACAATTTGGCAATTTGAGAAATCCCAAATCATGCCGGGTGCACGCCAAGAGCTGAAGAAAATATAATAGACATCACCCAAGGATTTTGGATCTACTCATCTTCTATTTCCTTAACAATGGGGCAGAATGATGGTGTCCTGACTCCTAACCTTACAAATATGGAATCAGTTTTTTTTTTTTTGCTAACTCAGAAAAAAAAAACAACCTGAACAAACCGTACAAGGGTAACAAATTTTTTTTGATAAGTAAGAAGTAATTTTATTGATATGAACATATAGAGACTTAGTCCGAGTACACACGGGGTATACAAAGGTAACAAATTTATTACTAACGTTGGAACAAAGATAATCCATATCTTTAGAGAAAATTAAAATACAAACAATAATTGCAAGTAAATCAATCACAAGATCATACATCAAAGAGAAAAATGTAGAAATGAAAGATCAGTCTTGTTAAGCATACCTCCATCTCTGCAGCTGTATTAAATTCATCAAAATTTAGGGGCTTCTCCATCTCTTCAGTATTTTCACCGGCAACTGTTTCCTCAAGAACTATAGATTTAGACTCTGATGAATTGGCTTCAGCATCAACTGATGCACTTTCAAGGCCATCCTCATTTTCTGCACTCAAGACAATGGGGAGTTCACTGGTTGCTTCTTCCAGCTTTTCAGATGGCAATGCGTCAGATTCTGAAAATAATGCAACCTCCAAACAAGGTACAGTTGTACTCTGAGAATTCTTCTTGTCAGTACTTTCTGGTTCAACTGCATCAGAATGAAGAGATTTCCTAACACAACCACCAGATTCCAACATTCCCTGCATAACAGTCTCTTTCTCTTCCTCTGAGCTAGTTTCAAAGGATGGTCCACCAGAAAATTCGTCCTCATGTTTTTCACCAGTAACTGAACCAAAACGCCCCTCAGCTTCTGTGCTTGAATCAGAATTGTTACCATTATTTAATACAACAGATTTCTCCCTTTCCTCTTCCTCATCACTGCCATCCTCATCCGTATCATCACTATCACTTTCAGCCATTTTTCTCTTCCCCATCCTGAAAAACTCAACAATTGCAAACATCAGAACCTGTAAATAAAATTAGCCTGCAATGAGTACGAACGTATACCACACACAAGGAGATAATAACAACAAAACCTCATGTTTTCTAGAAGCTTTCTACAGAATTCTTTTATACGTAATTCTGTAGAGGGTTTCTAAGGTTTCTACAGAATTGTTCCATTATAAAGCAAAATGCCACACTTATCTAAACCCAATGCCACTCTCTGGTTTGATTAAACTGAATTTTAAACATAAAACTCAATGCTGATAATAATGCATCTTTAATTAACACATAGTTCAATGCTGGTCTTCGTTCATTCTTTCCATTCAATATCCCTTCCCTGCCACATCTGTTCTATTCAGCCAATCCTTTGCTGCCAGTTCCATTCCGCCACCAGTTCATCAGTCTCACCCTATCTTCGTTCATTCTATAGGCTGGTTTCTAGCGCTATTTCAAATGCGATAATTAGGGAACTGAATAATGAAGAAAAAAACCATAAACTTTATTTGGCCACAATCATACCAACACATACGAGCTTTAAATTTAAATTTCATTCCTTTTTGAACTTTTCTATATATATAAGTACCCAACCGGAGTGTAAAATAGCTTGATATATATGAGTTGAACACAGCTCAACAAAAAAACAACGTACTATTGCACAAAGTTAAACCCCAATTCTAGACAGGTTATCAAACATAAATACATAATATGATCATATGAAACCAAATCGAAACACTAACTTACCAAATTTTCAAACGCTTCGCCTCCGCTCCCCCAGCCGGTCCACTCTTCCGCTTCACTGCGTCGTTAACCGAATCAAGGACCTCGGCGACGCACCGTTCCGACTCCTCCCGATACTTCGCCACATACTTCTCGGCCTCACCTTCCCCAACCCCTTTCTTTCCCTTCTTGGCCTTCTTCTTTATGAACTCCTCGGCGATCCTCTCGAGCTTCCTCTGTTCCTCCTCCGCCATCCACTCCTCCAACTTCTTCTCCGCATTCACGTGCCGCAGCCTCCGCCCACTCATGTCGCGGCACGCGTCGAAGTTATTCGTCTTCTTCTGCCCGGCCTTGGTCGCGGCACCACGCAGGAGAGAACCGAACCCTCCCTTTCCGCCGACAAGGCGGAGCAGGAGATTGACGGTGGGGAAGATCGCCACGTCGTCGGGGCAAGAGATCGTGGATTCATCAGAGATCTGATGGACGCCAGTGAGGAGGCGCTGGTGGCGGGAGGGTATTCGGGTGATTTCATGGAGACGGCTCTTGACGGCGATGGCGGAGACAGTTGGGGAGGCGAATCTGAGGGTAAGGGTTTTTCCGTCTAAGAGCTTAACGAAAAGATGGTAGATCCTGTTATTGCCCTCCGTCGCCATTGGTGTAGGGTGTAGCAACTTTCGTCGGCGTGAAAAGGGAACGACTTGTCAACAGCAGAAGATGAAGAAGAAGGTAGGGATTGAAGAGGAAGAACTTTAAACGTTGAACTGCGGAGGAAGTCGATTTGGGGCTAAACAGAAAAAACAATTCCGCTACGCAGTCGTTTTTGCACATCACACACCGGACGTAGCGTTCTGCCACGTCAGATCCTGTTTGATTAATAACAAACGGTAGTGCTACATACAAGCAGTCTCACGTAACCATCGTGCAAAGCATCAACAAATTGACGTAGTGAACTTGAAGTGGCAATCACACCGTCAACTAAATAAAATTTAATTAAAAAAAAAAAAAATTTCAAATTTATCTTTGCCAAACTCCGTTTAGAACTGATTCGTCTTCTTTGCCGTTATTTGTTCTGCTGCTCTTGTTTGATTTTTGAAAAAATTATAAGAAAATAAGTTGAACGAAACAACAAAGAAAAAATAAAAAATAAAAATTCTTTTTTTCTTAACAAAAAATTCTTTTCTTTACTCTTTCATATTCTTCTTTCTTTACTCTTTCATATTCTTCCTTTTTCTTAAAAAAAGATTTATTTGGTTGGAATTCGTTAATTGCAGCGGAATTGGTACGATGAAGGAGCTTGAAGTCGAAATCTAACTTTTTATTTTTGTTTAATTTTGCTTGGGAACATTATGTATTGTGAAATATAAAATGAAAAAAAAAGGAAGAACAAGTTCTACTTTTTCAAAATGCATTCATGATATTTTAAAAAATGGGACAATGTGTTCCAACTATGATTTTTGGTTGCAGCTATATGAATGAGAGGAGAAGGATGAAGGAGCATGGAAGGGGAAAGGGAAGGGGAAGAAGAATCTTGTGAGAGGAAAGGTAAAGGGGAAGAGGAAGAGAGGAGTTAGGATTTTTTTTACTAATATCCAATGCACCGTTTCGGTAAAGTGATTTAGCAAGGATGCTTGCACAATGATTGCACATGTATGCTTGCAAGCAGAATTTTGCATTAACAAAAATTGAAAAGTATGATAGGAAAATTTTCTTAGTAAGAACGTTGGTATTGGTCTTATTATTATTAAATCTAAAATTTGATTAAAATTTAAGATTTTGACTAAAGTTAAAATTATTGAAGATATTAATATATATTAGACTATCTATATCAAAGTTAAAATAATAATCTAACAGTATATATTTTAATAATATTTTTTTATATTTTGCAAATACACTCAATGTATTAGTTAATAATTTAATTTTTACCTAAAATTATCAGTTTTCATTTATTTTTCTCCTTAACCTAATTATACCAAGAGTAGTCACTGGAAATCTTTTTAGAGTAAAATATTATTTTAGAGATGAATAGTGGCTGGCCAAATTTGGAAAAGGGTATGAATATATTCTAACTTAAAAGTGGAGTTTTGGGACTTTGACTACTTCAACGTCGATAGGGGTGTAAAAGAAAATCGAAAAATCAATAAATCGATCTGAACCGGTCCAAACCAGACTGATTAAACCGGGTTTGAACTGGTTCGAGCCAGAACTGGTTTTTAAAAACACAAAATCGGTAAGATTTGGTTCAGTTTCGGTTCTTTTTATTTTGAAACCAAACCAAACTAGTCCTAGTAACTATATATTTTAAATTATTTTTTTAATATTATATATAATATGTTTTAATATTATATATATATTTATATAATACATAATAAAATAATCATATGTAAATAATATTATAATATTTATAAAATAAAAGTTTAATTTTTAAATATGAAATTAAAACAATTTTTTATTTAACATTTTCTATATAGCAGTTTTTTATTTTTATTTTTTTATATAACAGTTTTTTTTATATAACATTTTTTTTTTAATTTTATAACAATTTTTTTATTATAGATTCTTTATATATAACAGTTTTTTTTGTTAGTCTAACATATTTTTGTAATAAAAAAACAGATTTTAAACCCTTTTTTTTAAAGATAAATTTATTTTTGAAATTTTACAATTTATTAGAACTGGAAAACCGATCCGGAACGGGACTGAAACCAATAAAACTGGTTTTGGGAGATAATCTGGATGTAATTGGTTTTGTATTTTGCAAAATCGATGTACCGATTTGATTTTATATTTTGGCCAAAACCGGACTGAATCAGATCGATTATACCCCTAAATGCAGACCACTTTTGAACTATTTAGTCAAAATCCAACTTAGTGCTGGTTTTTGATTAGGCCAATGCTGGTGCCCTACACATAGAAATATTCTACTTAGGATTCCCATACAACACACTTTACTTATTTTATTTTTTCTTCATTTTTTTATAATAAATATGTAATGTATGGATGATATTAGAATAATTCAATTAATTTAATAAGAATAAAATAAAATAAAAATTTAAAAAAATAAAAAATATTAAAAAACAATTTTATAGGCTTTTTGAAAGTTATAGGACTAAAAAGTTTGAGGATGTAGCATGACTTGCACTCGATAAATTCTATTTTTCATTCATTTCTTAATATTTTTAAATATTTTTTTAAATCACAATATTATTAAAAACTACTTCCTTAATCACTAAAAAAAAATGTCGAGACATCCTCGAGACAAAACAATCAAGTAGATTTATTCGAAAAGTTTAGTAGAAACAACATGCAAATCAAACAAACGCTACCCCGTACTAAGACGAGATATGAGAAAACCATTTTGAACAAAAGTCTAAGGGAAAAATATTCTACGAACTAGAGACCCAGAGACAATTTTTTTTTTTTTGGTTTTTTATTAAACAAATATCTACAAATCAGAAAGTAAAACAAATAGGAAAATCGAATACAAGAATTTGGTTTTCAACCTTGGAGAAACCCAAAAAAACACAAGACACAGCAACTGAGAGTGGTGCTTGGGGTACACGCGTCGCCTTTAGAAGGTGGCGGATAATCAAGGTCGAAGCAACCGAAGGTCTTTGTTCCAACGGCGCTGTGTGTGGCTACCAAAAGTCATTATCGGAGATGGCGTGTGGCAAAGTATGCCCTAGCTTTGGAGTGCACATGTGGTTCACGCGCTGCTTCGTTTGATGCAGGTCCATCCCAGTTGAAAGGTCGGTGTATTGGAAGCTTGTAGTGGGGCGCGTGAGGTACTCTAGACCACAGAGTACTTCGATATGCTGACATTCAAAGCCTCCAAATAGTGTTCTTGCCAAAAATAAACCAAAAAAAAAAGAAACAAAGAGGAGAGAAAAGACGAAACAAAATGGGAGAGAAGATGGGACGGGAAGAAAACAAAAAACAAGAAGAATGAAAACAGAAAAGCAAAAGAAACTAGGAAAACTAGAAAAAGAAAAAAAGAAAACCAATGAGAAGCTAAGAAGAGGGATGAGAGAAGGGAGGGAGGAGGGAGGAATGGAAGAGAGTTGAAGTCAACGCTAACACTCTACCCCCCAAGCGGCACTATTAAGCTAAAGGTTCTTAGGATTTTTTGAGAGCGTTTTTCAACTCTTAAGTTTAGAAGGGTTGATATGAAGAGCCACCGTCTTCACTAATTTTATTATCACCTTATTATTTTTTTCCTTTTAAATTAACTTAAAATTTTATCTTTTCTAAAAGTGATTTTAATTTATATATAAGTGATTTTAAAGTAATAAGAGTTTGTTGGAGGCAATAAAAATCACATTAACTGTTAAAGTTCATACCTTAACATTAAAAAAGAAAAAGAAATTTCTTTTCATAAAAAAAATACAAAAAATGAGTGTACAGTAAGAAGATTTTGAAACTTGCGTGATTTATGCATGCCATTGTGCCTTATTCATATGCACTTAAGCAATGGACTCGTTCTAATCCACTCTAAATTTAAAATGGCACTAGATGTGAAAAATCTCATCTTTATTAGACTAGCTATAGCTTCAAGTCTTAAGACTTGAGCTACAGTAAAAACACAACCCTCGCCAACATTGGCGAGCTCCTATTTACCATCCAAGTCATTATTTTATGATTTTATTTACAGGTAGAAGACGCACGAAATTTTCCCTTTGTTCCCTGACATTTTCTTTCTCCTTTAGCCGTTCGACTTCTTCACCGGCTTCTAAGAATATCCTAGATTTATGGACTTTGGCTGCAAAAGAAAGACAGAAAACCAAAAGGGTCAGACAATATCCAACCAAAACTTGATTCTATAGGACAAAAATTTTCAATGTACTGCAAGATGGATTCTATAGAACAAAAGAGATACGTTCCGTAGAACAAAAGAGACGGGTTTGAGAAAAATGGGTTTGAGAGATGGATTCTGTAGAACAAAAGAGATGGAGGGGAAGGGGGTACATCAGGAAGAGGCTTTTGTGGAAGAAAAGCGATCAAGGGGACGAGGGATGTACGACAAAAGGAAGCCTCTGGAATACCGAATAAACATAATTATTAATTATCTACAACTATTTATAATAGGCAAATGAAAGGAAATCTCGAGAATAATAGGTAAAATCTGAAAAAAGTTTTTAAAATATTACATCTACAATGAAAGTTTAAATAATACAATATAAATATAATTACATTTTTTTAAATAATCAGATTGATCACAAATAATTAAAAAATAATAATTTTATTATTTAATAAAATTATTAATTAATATATGAAGTGTAAAATATTAAATATTATTAAAATATAATATAATATTATTATTTAAACTTTTAAATAGCTAGACCAACGTGGACTATCTAGCTAAAAGATGTGGATTATAGCCAAAAAGTTAGATTTTAACTTCATTCTAGATTTAGTAATAGCTAGATCATTGTTAATGCTCTTAGAGTATTAACACTGGACTTATCAAACTTTTCTTTTAAAATTTGATAGAAAGTACAAATTTTAATGAAAATACAATATCTAAAAATATCTTATATTGGACTCATAAAAATTCTTTCATTATATTTGATGGAAAATGAAGAAAAGAAAGTGGAAAAAAATAAAATATAAGTACTTTTAATTTAATTTTTGAATAGTAGTTTTTCATATTTTATCTTTTTATCAAATCTGTATTTTTTTAATTTAAATTTAAAAAAAAAATTTTGATGAGTCTAATTTTAATAGATGTTTGCATGCCACTTACCAATGCAGTCTAAGATTTCTGGAATAATAATAATAATATATATTATAGATTAATTTTTAAATTATAAAAAAAACTGAGTCAGATTAGTTAATAAAAGAGTAACCAAGCAAAGCAAAGTGATGCCTAGAAAAAAATAAAAACAGGCAAAGCAAAGTGATGAAAAGACGTGAAAGGACGTGAGAGAGAAGGGTATGGGTACAATGGGTAATTTGCACTCTATAGTGGTTTTGAAAGGCCGAGACAATATCAGCCGAGAAAATTGGAGAACTGAAGAGAGGTTAATAATTGAACTATCCAAATTTGAAAACTTCGTGTCGGTCAAAACGCTAAATATCGGCCTAAATTAGGGGTGTAAAAAGATCGAATCGGATTGGTGGACCGGATCGGATCGGTTGTCCCAGACCGAGACCGGACCGAATCGAATGGAATTCGGTCCGATTCGGTCCAAATTTTACATGGACTGATTAATTCCGGTCCAGTCCGATTCAAAGGATTTCTCCTCCTGGACCGGACCGAATCCTACATATATGTTTATTTATATATGTATATATAAAAATAGTATATAAATTATAATATTAATATTAATATATATTAACATATAATATATATTAACATATTAATATATAATATATACTCTTATAATATTAACATATTATAATTTATTGGTTGACTAGTTGTAATATAAAAATATAAATTATAATATATCTATATAGAATATTAGTAATAATTTATAAGTAATAAGTGTATTATTATTATTTAATATATTATTACTAATTTATTACTATTTACTAACATATAAATATATAATATACTAATGTAATAGTATTATTAGTTATAATTTACTAACATACTTAATATATAATATATACTAACATATTAATATATAATATATACTCTTATAATATTAACATCTTATAATTTATAGTAGTTAAATTTGGGCCAAAAAAATATTTGATTATTGTAGAATTTTAGATTAAATTTAGCCCATTAAATCATATGGAGCACCCCTGGATCGGACCGGACCGCCCCTGGACCGAATTGGACTGGACCGGTATGGACCGAACTCCTGTTCGATCCGATCCAGGGTGAGATAATTTTTGGACCGAATGGAATCGGTCCACAAATTTCTCAAACTGGACGAGACCAGACTATTTACGCTCCTAACTTAAACTAATCGAAATAACTTGATATGGCTGAAATCTAAGCCGGCCGTACTAAGCACAAACTGCCAAATACGAGTTATTATTCTGTTACGGCAAATACCGGTCAGATTTTAAAAACTTGATTAGTATTAGAGAAATTCTGGGAACTAGTCGGTCTGGTCTTCTTCAATAATCAATCTTCCAATAAAAATTTGTAATGTAAGCATATCAAGTACTCTTCTTGTTTCAACACTCGTGCCTCCCTTTCTTCCTTCTTCATTGACTTTCGATTATCAGGCATGTCTTCCTTTTCTTGCTTTCCAGCTTATTCGGCCTCATAGTACTAAACAACATTAGGCTTATTCTTTACTGCCAGTATTCCATTAATTTGGTTCAAACGCTTCATACCCACCCCACCCGCATTACCACTAGGCTTTTGGATAAGCTTCAATTAAAAATAAAAAATAAAAAAATGGGAAAAGTATAACAATCAAAACAGCAAATACCTTGTGGTTTTTAATATTTAAAGACAACAACTCAAGCAACAAACACCACCAACAAAAAAAAAACCATTTTCTCTTTACTTTTTTCCTTAAATTTTTACAAATGGCCGTGTGGGGTTTGCTGCGGTAGCCTGAACCAGACTTGAGAAGTAGGAGACTTCCCCGACATGCCGTGCCAACATATACCACCCTTGCACATTTCGTGGGCATGCTTGCGCGAAATCCCGACCTAGGTAAAAATCATCCTAGGTGAAATTAGCATTAATCATGTGCCCTCGCCATCCTCGTTTCCACCTTCCATTATTAGAAGAATCCTTCAGCAATTGATCATATTTGAAGTCATTGTTACGAAAAAGAAAGGGTAAGTTTTGGAGGCTGGGTTTCGATTCTCAAAGGGGAAGGGAAGAAAGGGTATTTGTTTTGTTAGGATTTATCACTTGCTCGCATGGTGTCTTGTGTTAATTATCTTTTCTCCCGTGTATCTACCTAATTAGAGGGTTGTTTTTCCTCAAAAGACAACAAATTGTCTCAAAGGGGCTCTCTTAGTATTACTATATCACTATAGTCAATAATATCATATATGTTATGAAACTTAAAGAAAGGAACTACTATTGCAAAAGAGAAATAAGAAATTCTCTCTGAAACTCTTAAGAACTGAAACTTTCTTTCTCTCTCTATTTTTTCTTATGAATTTCATTACAACTGAAGCCCCTATTTATAGGCTTTGAAATTACTATGCAAGTTACTATGCAAGTCACTATGCAAGTTACTATGCAGAATTTAATATAATAGTGGTGGGGTCATTCACATAATTTTAGTGGTGGGACAGGGGGCGGCTGCCGTCCCTCCACTTACAGAATTCATTACACTCCCCCTTGAATGACCACCCATAAAGAATCTGCCTCGTTAAAACCTTGCCAAGTAAAAACCCAGTGGGAAGAAAAACCAATGGCGAAGGAAAAAGAGTACAGTCTTCTTATGTATCCACAAGTGCTTTAAGATTGCCTCATTAAAACCTTGCAGAGGAAAACCCAGTGGGACAAAACCTCAGCGAAGGAAAAAGAGTACAATCAGCACATTTACTCCCCCTGAAAAGTGCATGACAAAAGATCTTTGAGTTTTCGCATTCCAATGTTATGCACAATCTTCTTGAATGTGGAAGTTGGTAACGCCTTTGTGAATAAATCTGCCAGATTATCACTAGATCGTATCTGCTTGACATCAATTTCACATTTCTCTTGAAGTTCATGAGTATAAAAGAATTTAGGTGAAATATGTTTGGTTCTATCACCTTTGATGTATCCTCCTCTGATTTGAGTGATACAAGCAGTATTATCTTCATATAAGATTGTTGGGCTATTATTGATCATAGGAAGTCCACACTTTTCCTGGATATGTTGAATAACTGATCTCAACCAAATACACTCTCGACTTGCTTCATGAATAGCAATGATTTCTGAGTGATTTGAAGAAGTAGCAGATAGTGTCTGCTTAACAGATCTCCATGATATGGCAGTATCTCCATAAGTAAATAAATATCCAGTTTGAGATCTACCTCTGTGTGGGTCTGAAAGATAACCTGCATCTGCATACCCAATCAATTCTGGACTTGAACCACGTTGATAAAATAATCCCATATCAACCGTACCATGAAGGTAACGAAGGACATGTTTAATGCCATTCCAATGCCTTCGAGTTGGTGCAGAACTATATCTTGCAAGCAGATTAACTGAGAATGTAATATCTGGTCGAGTGCAATTTGCAAGATACATCAAAGCTCCAATTGCACTGAGATATGGTACTTCAGGACCAAGAATTTCTTCATCGTCATCACAAGGACGGAATGGATCTTTCTTCACATCAAGTGTTCGAACAATCATTGGAGTACTCAGGGGATGAGATTTGTCCATATAAAAATGCTTTAGGACTTTCTCAGTATACATGGACTGATGAATAAAAATTCCATTTGGCAAGTGCTCAAGCTGCAGGCCGAGACAAAGTTTTGTTTTGCCAAGATCTTTCATTTCAAATTCATTCTTTAAATATATAGCGGTTTTTGAGATCTCTTCAGGAGTTCCCACAATATTTAAATCATCAACATAAACCGCAATAATGACAAATCCGGATTCTGATTTCTTAATAAAAACACATGGGCATATAAGATTATTTTCAAATCCTTCTTTCAATAGATATTCGCTTAAGCGATTATACCACATGCGTCCGTATTGCTTCAACCCATATAAAGATCTTTGTAGTCTGATTGAGTACATATTTCTAGATGTACTTGTAGATGCTTCAGGCATCTTATATCCTTCAGGGATTTTCATATATATGTCATGGTCTAAGGATCCATATAAATATGCAGTGACCACATCCATCAACCGCATTTCTAATCCTTTTGTAACAACCAGACTAATCAAAAATCTAAATGTGATTGCATCCATAACGGGAGAGTATGTTTCTTCATAATCAATCCCGGGTTTCTGCAGGAAACCTTGTGCAACAAGCCGTGCTTTGTATCGCACAATTTCATTTTTCTCATTACGTTTTCGTACAAATACCCACTTATATCCAACAGGCATTACACCCTTTGGTGTTTGGACAACAGGTCCAAATACTTCTCGTTTTGCTAGCGAATTTAATTCAGCTTCAATAGCTGTTTTCCATTTTGGCCAATCATTTCTACGTCGACATTCTTCGACGCTTTTTGGCTCACTTTCTTCATTACTTCTGGTAATGTCAAGGGCCATTTTATATGAAAATATGTTGTCGACAACACTTTTATTTCTATCCAGAATTTCTCCAGTTTTCATGAAATGTATTGAGATCTCATTATTTTCAGGTACCTGTTCCTCTTCAGGGGAAAACATTTCATGACACACCTCTTCAGGAGGTTCTGGAATAGAAGATTTAAGCTCTTTAGGAGCACCAATTATATTTGTGGCCTGTATTGTGGGTACGTGTTCTTCAGGAACACCAAATTCATTTTGTATTCTTTTCCTTCTGGGAATTTTATCTTTTGCACCAATAGGTCTTCCACGCTTCAGGCGTATTTTAGATTCACCTATTGCTGCTTTGACAATTTGTCCTTCAGGGACTTCAATCCTTGCTGGAGTATTAACAGCAGGAATATAAGATTTTACTACACCTTTAGTGTCAGTAAATACATCCGGTAACTGATTTGCAACATTTTGCAAATGAATAATCCTTTGAACTTCCCGTTTACATTCATTTGTAGGAGGATCAAAATGAGACAGGGTCTTATTATCCCAAGTAATATCTTGTCGTGCTTCAGGCACCGACTTTTCTTTACCCATTAACGGAAAATTTGATTCGTCAAAATGACAATCCTCAAAACGGGCTTTAAACATATCCCCTGTAAGGGGTTCAAGGTATCTAATAATGGATGGAGAATCAAAACCAACATATATCCCAAGTCTATGTTGAGGGCCCATTTTTGTACGTTGTGGAGGTGCAATTGGAACATATACAGCACATCCAAAAGTACGAAGATGAGAAATATTTGGTTGTTGATCATATGCAAGCTGTAATGGAGAATATTTATGATATGCAGATGGTCTAATGCGAATTAGAGATGCTGCATGAAGTATAGCATGTCCCCAAACAGAAATAGGTAGTCTTGATTTCATAAGTAAAGGTCTAGCGATTAGTTGAAGCCTTTTGATCAAAGACTCAGCTAAACCGTTTTGTGTGTGTGTATGGGCAACAGGATGTTCAACATCTATTCCTATTGACATGCAATAATCATCAAAAACTTGAGATGAAAATTCACCTGCATTATCCAATCGAATGGTCTTAATTGGATACTCAGGAAATTGTGCTCGTAGTTTAATTATCTGAGCAAGAAGTCTAGCAAATGCAACATTTCTAGTGGAAAGAAGACAAACATGTGACCATCGACTAGATGCATCAATTAGAACCATAAAATATCTAAATGGTCCACTTGATGGATGAATAGGCCCACATATATCTCCGTGAATCCTTTGTAAAAAGGATGGAGATTCAACAATGACTTTTGAGGGAGATGGTCTAATAATTAACTTACCTTGAGAACATGCAGAGCATGGAGATTCATTGGGTAGAAATATCTTTTGATTCTTTAAGGGATGCCCATGCGAATTTTCAATAATTCGTCTCATCATTATAGAACCCGGATGTCCAAGGCGATCATGCCAAGTCATAAATACTTTAGGGTCAATGCACTTCTGGTGCATTACCACATATGATTCAATTGTTCTCATTTTTGTATAATACAATCCAGAACATAGAGCAGACAGTTTTTCTAATACGAACTTCTGGCCCGATACTGTTTTAGTAATAAGAAGATGCTCTTTACTGCCTTCATTGGTCGTTTCAATATGGTAATCATTACGACGTATATCTTTGAAACTCAATAAATTTCTTCTGGATTGTGAAGAGAATAGAGCATCATCAATACAAAATTTGGTGCCATTAGGTAACACAATATAAGCTCTTCCGGAGCCCTCAATTAAATCCGATGAACCTGATATGGTATGGACATAGGCTTTACTTAGTGTTAGATTTTGAAAATATTTCTTTTCTTTGAGAATTGTGTGAGTTGTAGCACTGTCAGCCAGACATATATCTTTATTATTCAACTCAGAGATAAAAAGCTCATCAATGTGATCCATGATTCTACAAAATATACAAAACTTTTATTACTGATAGAAAGAAAATACATTAATTGAGTGGAACACTTCCATCTCCAATTAAGTGTTCAATACTACCATCAGGATGATTAAAGAAATCAGATACATCAAGATGAGTAACGTCTACATCTACTGAATCTAATAAATCATCTGATGGTTCTACTAAATTTGTTTCATGCACTTTATTCTTTCCTTTAATAGAAGCTTGATATAAATCAGCTAAGTGCCTGGCCGTACGACAGGTACGTGACCAATGTCCAGTCATTCCACATCTATGGCACACCTCTTCACTTTTCTTTGAAGAATTATTCTGAGGATTTTTACCCCTCTCTGAATTGTACCACTTCTGGTGATATGGTATATTATAATCCCTTTTAATGTTGTCACTCCTGGGACCAACATTTCTATAATTTCTCCTACCACGTCCACGCCTCCGATTTCTTCTGAAGGATGCACCATTCACTTCTGGGAATGATGCAAACCTATTACCATTCACTTCAGGGAATGATATTGAGCCAGTAGGGCGTGACTGGTGGATTTCTAATAAGAGCTCATTATTCTGCTCAGCTACTAGAAGACATGATATAAGTTCAGAATATTTCTTGAACTTTCTCTCTCGATACTGCTGCTGCAGGAGCACATTCGAGGCATGAAATGTAGTAAAAGTCTTCTCTAGCATATCTTCATCGGTGATTTTCTCACCGCATAATTTTAATACTGAGCTTATTTTAAAAAGTGCGGAATTATACTCACTAACACTTTTAAAATCTTGCAACCTCAGGTGCATCCATTGAGAACGAGCTCTTGGGAGGATGACAGTCTTCTGGTGTTCATACCTCTCCCTTAAATTATTCCACAGAATATAGGGATCTTTTACTGTGAGATATTCTGTTTTCAATTCTTCATGAAGATGGTGGCGAAGGAAAATCATTGCTTTAGCACGTTCCTGCAGGGATGCTTGATTTCCTTCTTTAATAGTTTCTCCCAGGTTCATTGCATCAAGATGTATTTCAGCATCAAGTATCCAGGATAAATAATTTTTCCCAGATATATCAAGAGCAACAAATTCCAATTTTGTAAGATTTGCCATTTTCTACACATATAAATAATAAATATGTGTATCTCAGAAAATATATTTATAAATTCACACAGATAATCATCAATAATATATATCAAAGATTTCAAATAATATATTGAAAAACTTACAGAGGAATAAGGCCACTAGCTTCAGAATTGGTAGAACCGTCGTGCTGATAACGTGTTATGAAACTTAAAGAAAGGAACTACTATTGCAAAAGAGAAATAAGAAATTCTCTCTGAAACTCTTAAGAACTGAAACTTTCTTTCTCTCTCTATTTTTTCTTATGAATTTCATTACAACTGAAGCCTCTATTTATAGGCTTTGAAATTACTATGCAAGTTACTATGCAAGTTATTATGCAAGTTACTATGCAGAATTTAATATAATAGTGGTGGGGTCATTCACATAATTTTAGTGGTGGGACAGGGGGCGGCTGCCGTCCCTCCACTTACAGAATTCATTACAATATAGTGATATATTAATATAACTAATACTATAATAATTTATATAGATTTAAAGTATATTACTAATAATAATATAGTTTTAGTATAAGACCATAAAGTATAAATTGTAATTAATATACATTATAAACTAATATATATTAGTATTACTAATTTACTAATGTACTTATCAAAAGAAATATACTGAGAATTTATTAGGCCATAAAATATTATTAATGTGACATCCCCAATTTACGTTCGTAATTCAATGCAAATTGAAATGTCAGGGTCAGTAACACTTGGTTACTCACTCCCGTACTTATTGAAACGTGAGGCAAATCGCAGCGAAAAAGTAAAAATAAAAATTCTAGAGATCATATGGTTACACAAAACCTTAGTATTCATATCATCCATTCTTAAAATATCATTGTATCATTACATGTATAACCAAGTTAGTTTTCTTAGTCGAAATACAAATTTATCAAAACTTTTGTGTTAAAGCAGCCTAGGCTTTTTTCTTCTTCATTTCGGGAAACTCTTTCTTCATGCCCGCGCTGGTCCTTATTACTACCAACTGGTCATAAACTTTTATGTATAGAGAGTACTTCGGGGAACTCTCAGGGTTTCTCCAGGTCTCTCGAGTAACTAGGGTCTAGTCCATGACCGTCATCCAACCCTGCAGTGAAAATTATATTCCAAAAGAAAAGGAACCATACAAGAATGAGATTTCTAGGGAAATCTCAGTAAGTACACATTTAACTTAATAAAAGCACAAACATCGTGAAATAGTTACATATAAGAATCAAAGTATATGTTTATGACATGATTTATGTGACTTATGTATGAATTAAACTTATCTCTTATGTGGACTCACATAAATTTGTATCATACATGGACTTTTCATTCTTAGCCATATCATTTTCATATCTTTTTATCATAATCCACTATTATTACCCGTGGTTGGGCCATGCCACTGTTATTACCTGTAGTCGGGCCTTACCACTCTTATTACCCGTGGAAGGGCCATGCCACTATTATTACTCGTGGAAGGGCCATGCCACTATTATTACTCGAGTAAGGGTCATGCCACTATTATCACCCGTGGTTGGGCCATACCACTCTTTTCTTATTTCATTTCTCATATCCTTAACCTTATCATCATCTCATAGTGTCATAATATAACAAATAATACTTGAATAACAAATTATCATAAAATCATGGATAACCAATCACTTTATAAATTCAACATCTTAATTTCCTTTACTTGAATCATAAAATTTTCAATAAAAATCTAAAAATCAAACATAATAGGGTATTTCGCTCGAGTCAAACGTTGATCAAGGGTCGAGCTAAATTTTTTCCTAAATCTCGTTCTGTCAACTAAATCTAGATTTTGTCCTTATTGATTTCTTATATCGTAAAACTTAAAACATAAAAGTTGTAGATCTTTGTCTTATCTTTCCATAGCCTCTTGAATCATTCAATTCCAATATCACATTAATAAGTTATGACTATTTTACCATAGAATGTTAAATCTGTCATCTTAACCCCTTTTAAGTCCGAAAGTTGCTAGGGTTAATCTATCAATTTTTTTCAAATCAAGACCTCATATTTTCACATAATCCTCTTAATATATCATCATAGAATATGTTTCTAAGATCTCATAATTTTCCTAGCATTTTATCATAGCAAAAACCACTTCAAAACTCAATAGGCTTCAATTTAACACCTAAACAAAGATTAAGCTCAAATAAATATCAAATATAATCCAATCACCAAACCACTTATTCTATGCCAAGACTAAGTTAATATATACACTTACAAATTTTTCCAAAACTAAATGATTAGTCTTGAGTTGGTTTTGCACCACACTTCTCTCCAAGGCCCTTACTTAGCTCTCTTTTGACACTTAAGTGATGTGAGTGGGTTTTTGTGTATTTCTCTTGGGTATTTCTCACTATGGCCGACTGGTATCTTTCATGGGGAAAGCCCATGCATCTATTTATAGGCATAATAGGCGTGGGGTGCAAGGGAAGATGGCTTGGGCATTTCAGCAACTCCATTTGGCTGCATAGGTGAGGTGTCCCCTACTTGTGGTTTCATGATCACCCTTAATCCTATGGGGATTTGCTGATATTTTAATCCCATGGTTGAGATTAATACACCTATAAAATGATCTTGATCAAGGGCTTAAAGAGTTCCAACACATGGGGGTGAAGACAAAACACCATCATAGGAAATCTTCTAAGGGGTGCATCTGGCCACTTGGCCTCTCCAAGGGATTAGCCACGTTCCAGCCCTAATACGTCAATGATAAAATTCGATTCTTCCAAAACTCAAAACATGAAAGTTTAAGATAATCCTCTTAGGGTTCTACAGGATTTTGAATCACCTTATTCCGATATTATATGAGAGAGATATGATTAGTTTATTGAAACACGTCAAAACTTACCCGAGAATATCCAATCCGAATTCTCCATTTGTTTTCCATTGTTTTCTTACCTACCAAGGCTTCTAGATGAATTCTTATCAACTTGCCACATGTTCCCACACATGTCAAGACTTCAGAAAATATTGTAGCTAATCTTAATTTTCGTCACATGGTTTAACCTAAGACAACTCATCTAAGTCGGTTACCAGTTGACTCCTATCTCTGTCCGTCCACTTCACATTAGATTTAGTCCTTGATAAATTCATTATCTTTAAAAACCCAAAACATATAAGTTTTATATCTCTCTCTAATGGTTTTATACGAATTGGAATTAACTTATTTGGACCTCATATGAAAAAGTTATGATTATTATACAAAAATTCGACGGTTCAGTCTGAGAATCCGTTTTGGCACACCAAGTGTTTGATGTTTTGTTCTTTCACTTCCCTTTGAATTTCTTCCTCAAATTTAGAAAATTTATCTCTTTCTAGGTCTAATTTGAATTTCTCTAGTTGATACATTGCTAAAATTCCCAAAAGTCCATCCAACATTTACTTTAGAATGCATCTAAGTCTCATATTCTTTTTCTATAAAATATTATTTCCAACAAATTTCTTAGAATAAATTCTCAAGAAAATATTATATCCTAAAAATTTGGGCTATTACAATTAATATATATTATATTTAAAGCATATGATCAAATAAATATTCATGTTTAAGATTATAATTTTGTTATAAATTACAATGACATTATTATATATAATTATAATTTATGTTATTATATATATTACATACAATATAAAAATATTGTATCATATTAAAAATAATTAATTTAAAGTATATAATATATTGAACTGGTCCAATTCGGTCTTAAAAAGCATAGAACCGGAATTGAACCGGAATTGGCCATTTTTGAAACTAAGAAAATGGGTCTCAGACTAGTCCAAAAACGGATCAGTTCCACTAGTCCGAGCTAGTCCGGACTGATTTTCTAGTTATTTTTTACACCCTTAATATTGAGGAGCCCAAATTGAGGATGCTGTTCAAGTATGAAGAAGAGTTAGTTTCTTATTATAAGAGAGATAAAAAACAATGTGGTTTCAAGATAATGATGCACAAAAGCAAGAGGGGTGAAATGAGAGTTTAAGGTATGTCACGTTGGGTTATGCTTGTGGTGGGAAGGCATGAAGTTGAACATCAAATGTAACGAGACCTCATTCAACATCAAAGACATACTGTAAGGCGAAGATTAATGCTATAATAATTGATTGTATATTGAAAGTAGGGGTGTAAGAAATCTAGTCTGAACTAGTTCGGACCAAACCTAAGGGGGTATGGTCCAGTCCAGTCCAAAAAAATCAGGATCGAATATGATTTGGTCCAGTCCCAATTTAAAGATTTTCTCACCCTGGACTGGACTGGACCAAACCGGACCGAATACAATAATAAATATGTATATCCTTTAATGTATAACTATAATATATAGTAAATTAGTACTAGTATATAACATTGATGTATTAACATATTCTAAGAATTGTAGGATAAATTATAGTATATGTATAAATTTGTAATAGTAATAGTATAGTAAACTCAATATGTTAGTATTAAATCACCATATTAACTACATAGAGTATTAGTAATAAATAATAAAAGTATTACTACATTTAACATATTATTACCAATTTATCACTAACAACATATAGTATACTAGCTAGTGTTACTAGTCTATAACTATATATAATTAGATCAATGTGTTATTATAATTTATATTTTTTGATGTATAACTATAATATATAGGACTAGTATATAATATTAATATATTAATTTATTATAAGAGCTGTAGTATAAATTATAGTATATATATAAATTTATATTAGTATTAATAAAGTTAACTTGATATGTATATGCATATGTATCATCTTGTAAATTGATTTTTTTTCCTACTTCTTTTTTATTAAGATTAATTTTCTTTTATCAAATTTTTTCAAGAGTAAGTTTTTTAAATATTTTTTTACTTAAATTTGTGATAAAAAGGTGAAGTGGGACGAAAATAATTGAAATTGGGCTGAAAAATAAATTTGATTATGATATGATTTTAAGTTGAATTTGGCCCATTAAGTCATGTCTAGACTCCTCTGGATCAGACTTGGGTTGAACCGGACCGAATAGGACCGATATCCCATTTAGTTTGGTCCAGGGTGAAAAAAATGTCGGACCGAATAGAATTAGTCCATCACCTCCCCTGGACCAGACTGACCAAACCGTTTACACCCTTAATTGAAAGTGTTAACGGTTCACAATACACACAATCACAACCTATCACCACAAAAATCTCATTTCTTTCACTGCAATATAGAATTGAGTGAGTTGTAAGTAAAGAGAGTGTTAAATACAAATGATTAAGCTAGTGGATTCGAAAACTTACTATTATAGAAAAAGACTTTCGTAACTACATCGATAAGGCACATTACCTTTGACTTGGAAAAGGTGGTGTTGGAGCCATTTGTGAGTTTTTTGCTAGGACGTAATAAAAGAATGATGATTTTTTTACATTGATGAACTTGGATGATGATTGTACGTTGAGGAATATTTTCTAGACAGATGCACGAAGTAGAGAGGCTTACAAATATTTTGGTGATGTTTTCACATTCAAAACCACATATTTGATAAATAAGTATGAGATGCCGTTTGAACCGTCTATAGGTAAAAACCACCATGAGCAGTCAATCCTGTTGGGAGTAAGGGTTGATTTATAGTAAAGATACAAATACTTAATTGGAGCACAAATATTCCATTTGTTTCCTTGTCATTGTAGATTTATGTCTCACAAACTAGCTTTAGGATAATATATATGCCATTACAAGGAAAAGTAGTATTTTCGGTGACACAATGTCGTCACAAAAAGCTATATTGTCGCCGCAAATAAGTTTTCGCGCTCATTTCCATCGGTGGTATGGTGTCGCAATAGGTGAGTGAGGAAAAGTTATTTTTGGCATGGTTAAAAAATGCGGCATGAAACCACTTTTTGCGGTGACTAAAAGACTATGCAAAAGCGCCAAAAAAAGATTATGCAAATGAAATTGATTTTTTGTGGTGACTAATGTTTGCCGAAAATATTTATTCCCCACAATTTGTTTTTTTTTAATAAATATTGTAATAATTATACAATTTAGCATGCTTTAAAACATCAATTTAATTCATGATAAGCATTACAATATCATGAATTCGTCATTAAAATATAAAAGGTTTAAACATTTCAAACATCATACATTAATTAAAAGAGTTCAAATTGAAATTCATATCAATTTATTCTAAGTTAACATCTAACAATGCATCATTATTGTTTTACAAGTGTTGAATATATGGTAACTAGGACTTTCTAAGCATGCCGTGATCATCCCTTGAAATCTATTCTTCATGATCTCAAACTGTCTTCTTCAACTATTCTTCTCAAATTGGTTGCCTTCTTCATTGATTTCAATTGTTGCAAACACACATATATATATATATATATATATATATATTTTAGTGTCAAAAGTTAACCACAATGTACATTCTTTAGTATAATAACTGAAATTTCTTTCCAAATAATTTACCAATGGAAGTAAAGCACACCAAAACATGAATATAGAGGACAAAAAAAAAAAAACTACATGTATAAAGAAAATGATAGACAGTTAATAATTGGTCAACAATCATACTCAATAAAGAAAACCTTAAGAAGTAAGGAAACCAAAAATAAAAAAAATGAAACTTTACTTTTGATATGAGAAATTATTTGATTGATTTGAATATATTTTGGCAGATCTTCAGTGTGTTGGTCCTTCAAGCAAAACATAGTCCATATTACTTATGTAAGTTCTGAAAATAGGAACAAATAAGGGGAAAATGCTTCTCCTTGGAGCTAGAAACTAAAAAAAATATTTCTTGAAGCGGAATTGAGAGCATGAACAAAGATAGTCAGCTTAAGCTGACCAGCTATAGTCAACTTACTATTGCAACAAAAGGAAAATAAATAATATTTGAAAAAGAAGCAAAAGATTTTCAGTTAATGCATTTCGAATGGTTATATATAGTTTCAGAAAGCTGAACTAATTGATGCTTTCAAGGATTCTCATCTCCGTGTTGCAAAATAAACAGTAAGTGCAACAGCAACACCTTGTGAAAAAAAAAGGGTAAAATGAAAAATGACTTTTTATGTCAATGATATTTGTGGCTTTGTATTGCTGATCTTTGGCCTATAGCATTTGAGTTAGGCATGTTTTTTCATTATAATAAGTTTGAGTTTGGCATGTTAGTTGGGCTCTGTTAATCTTGGGCCTGCTATTAATTTTCCCAAACTCAAAAGATATTAGGTCACCTTCATTTTATTTTACAAATGGAGAAAATTATAGCCTTAGGCTTTGAAAAGATATTGTATTTTACGAGGATGTGTGCGTGAGTAATGAGTGGTTTCTTGATCTTTTTAGGGATTTAAAAGGTCACATTAGTTTATATAGAGAAAAAACTTGATTTATTTTGAGTAAGCTTTAACTTCTAAATTTGTGCAGCCAAAAGAGAAGAATCACTTTTGATGATCCACGATTTCCAAAATTTCTTTTGGCAATATAGCAGTCTATTTATGGAAATATTAATAGAAGTTAATGGGCATGATAAAAATATAAAAATATAAAAATCTTAGTGGTCTATTTCTATTAGCTCATATAAGAACTAGCTTACCAAAAAGTACAACTTACAAAAAAATAACCTGCCACATATCTAGGTAGATAAACAATTCTAGAAAAGATATAGAAACAAGGCTACACACCTGAGTTTTTCATAAGCAAGATTCAAGGTCCACTTCAAAATCCCTGAGTTTCAAGGGCTCTCTTTGCACTCGAGGACCTGTCGTTGCAACACAAGCCACCAATAACAATAATTATTCACCCATCAGTCTAGAATTCAATTGGAACTTGTATTCATAACTAAAATACATTCTGATTGCACGAGTGTCTAACTAGGCAATAGGCAGCATTGGCCATTGAGGTGTTTCTAGTTTCTCATTAGGATAGAAGGTTGCATTTGCTGCCACCATTCCTATGACATTCTAGTCTCATCTCAATCCATGAATAGCACAAGCATGGCCTTATCCACCCTGTTTTTATAGGAGGAAGACATGCCGTATCTTCCAAAGGTCATTTTCCTTTTGAGTAACAACTTGAAAATTGTTAAGACCAGATAGGCGTTGTTGATGTAATTAACTTGTACTGTTAGCTAGCTAGTATATATCATTCAAACCTAATCGAGAAGAAATTAAAGCAGTAGACAGCAATCCGGTCAATTAGTGATTTAATTTCTTCAACAATACGAATTTGACGGAAATAGTCAAACAAAAAACATTTGTAAAGCATTTTGTCCAGAAATTAATGAAGTTGTCTAATATATATCAGTACCCATGGAATCAATTATGTCCAGACATCTTGGTCCCATGCAACTTACAATCAATTAAGTTAGGTTGATTGGTCAATCAAGTTGCTTATATATTATATATATAACTAATATCGATGACTTTAGATAATTAATAATGTATGTATGTACTAGACGCCACGGCTACATCAGGCAACAATTAGTCTGAATTAGAAAATCATGATGACACTTGTAATATAGGTCTGTTCTTCAATGTATCGATGGAGATTTGGGGAAGAAATAGTAAGTTTTTTATAGTTTGTAATAGAAAATATAAAATGCTTATTAGTTGGATAGCTGAAAGTATATTCAAGTCTAGAAACTAGAATTTCAAGTAGTTTCACATGGAAACGTGGAATTAATTAGAATTAATTGAGAATGATTACTGCATGCGAGAGAGAACTAATTGACAAGTAATTGAAAACCAATCCTTCACACCTCAAATCCAATATTTCCTTCTATGCCTTCGTTAGTTTTTCTCCAAATAAACAGAACTAATGAGAAAAACAGAGGGAAAATACGGAGAAAATCATGTGAATGGAATCCTTGAAAAGGTATCTCAGCGCAAACGACAACAACGACAATAGGAAAAACTACTACAGCGGTGCCAAACGTAAATTTTTTCCTCCCTTTTTCCGACTTTCCCACCAGCCAAACGCATTACAAAAACTTAAAGATAAGATTTAATCTAAGTATTTGTGTGTGTAAGAAGATATATTGTACATTTAGGCCTAATGATTTCAGATTCTAGAATATAAATCAGCTAAACCTTTAGCAAGAGAGGCAAGAGAGACGACCCAAAGAATGCTCATCTGAAAGAGCTAGAAGGAGCGAAGGAGAGACTAACTCTATGGAAAGCTGATCTTCTTGATTTTGAGAGCCTTTAAGGCAGCCATTAATGGTTGCGATGGAATTTTTTACACCGCTTCACCTGTGATATATTGACGATCCTGTGAGTTCCTAAAATATTCACCCCCTTTTTCAATATTAATTATTTCCTGTTAATTCGTTTCTATATATCTACATTTTTTTTTAAATAACATATATCTACAAATTAAGTGCCTGTAACGAATGCGCGAGAAATAGAAAAGACAAAAAAAAAAAAAAAAAAACATGGATTCGCTAGGTCGATTCAACTGCACCCTACTCATACATCATTCTCATGGAATGTGACACTACTCCATCAAAACATTTTGTGGCGGCAAGTCCTCGTCAATTTTGCAGTGAATTTGGTAAAATGATGAAATTAATGGGCCCCTTGATTGGAAGAAATATGTATCGAGTCATGATTGGTCGAGGTTTTTTTTTATTTTTTTTTTGTGGGTCCGTATATATGTTTCTCTTTATTTTCTTTAAATCTTTACTGGTTCACCTACATTAATATGTTAACAGGGGATAACGTAATTAAGACTAATTAATAAGTAGAGTGAAATGTATCTATTCGAAGTCTATCACCATTTCTGATATCAAAAATGATTAAGAGCAACCACACTCAAGTGCACACACTCACATGAACAGTAGCATGTTATTGTTCATGCTACTGTTCATGTGAGTGTGTGCACTTGAGTGTGGTTGCTCTATAGTGTTGCTCTTCTGATATTTCTTGATTTTTCTTTACAGTGATCGCTGGACAATATATATATTTTTAGGATGCTGATATTAATTAGATGAGAACTTTTTAACTTTTTAGAGTACTTTCACTTTGTGATTTAATAATAACATTCTAAAGTTTGATATATTCCCGGTCTACTACTTTTTAGCAATTTATTGCTCGAAATTAGCTTTTCAATATTCTATTGGAAATTTAGAAACCCCTTTTATTTGATCTGTTGTTGGTTTTTGTGGTGCAAATTAATTAACACGGCTTGTTAATAAGGAAAAGGGAAGGAAATTAAATTATTAATGGTTTGTGGCTGTGATTTATAAAGGAACAAATATATGAATTTATATTTATGGAATCATTAAAAATTATATTTGTATTGTGAGAGTCTAGAGATGATTTTCTAGGTGACAAGCAAGAGGTGATCCATAAATTAAAGCAACAAGTTCCTTATTTTGGTGAGGTACGGAATTAAGCGAGCAGGAACTAACTGCAATATAATGCATTCAACTGAAAATCATGAAACTTGCATGCTATGATGGAATTGAACAAATAAAAGAGAAAAGAGTAGGTACGTACGTTTGAAACAATCCCACCAGCATCAATATCTCTCTCTCTCTCTCTCTCTCTCTCTCTCTCTCTATATATATATATATATACATTCGTCCCTTAGCATGTTCAGCATTCACAAGCAAAGCATATAATCAAGATTAATTTGAAGCTTTTCAGAACACAAAAAATAAGTTTCCAAATCATGTCAGCTTATACTAGTAGTACTGCAGCAGCAACCATGAGTCGGGTTGGCACTATTTTAGCCATCCTTTTTCTACTTTGTGGGGTGATAGGATATGCAGCAGCCTCGAAGACATGTTCTAGTTATGGAGGGATGAGTGAAGATCATCATAATGCAACTTCATGCGCTGACGTTGTCACCAAGCTTATGCCATGCCTGCCTTTCGTACAAGGAAAGGATAAGAAGCCATCCACGCAGTGTTGTGGAGGTGCAAACCAGTTGGTCGACAGCGCTAAATCCAAAGAAGATCGAGTGGCTATATGCGAGTGCATTAAGAAAGCTGCAGGATCAGCGGCTGGCAAAGTCGACCCTGCTCGCATTACTAAACTTGTCCAGGATTGTGGCCTCAAAATCAAGCTCCCTCCTATTACCAAAGATGTCGACTGCTCTAAGTAATACTCTCTCTCTCTCTCTCTCTCTCTCTCTCTCTCTCTCTGGGTACTAATTTTTTTGTTTCAAACTTTCTTGCAGGGTATCTTTCGATCATGAAGGGTGATCATAATTAAATACACAAGGAGATACACACACACACACACACATATATATATAGCTATACTTGATCAAGATCTTACTTCCTATCAAGAGTACTACTTCATGATCATTAATGATGATGATCTGATGCATGAATCCAAGTGATAATTATCTATTAAGCCAGGAATGAAGAAAATAATAATGTATACCATGATCAGTTATTTATGAAAAATAATCTTCTTTAATTAATTTGTCTCCTCTATATATCTGTTGGACTATTGAACAAAAGAAAATGCTAATTAATGGAGTATACATATTTTGATAAAGAGACACCTTAATTCAGGAAACTGGAAAGGTTCTTTAAGATTATTCTCATTATCAAAATATCATATCATTGACACAAAACATTGCTACTATATGCCCTGCTAGATTTCTACTTTTGGTCACCAACATAAACAGATCATAAAGGTCATAACAACAAGATCAGACCAAAGGTCTTGAGCAACCGATTCTGCGGAGCAATATTGGCCATCCATAATCTACTGTACAACATTGTTGGGGAAGCCAAAGGAACATAACCTTAATGACTGAGCAAAATACTAACCAGAAATTTATTCAATTTAAATGACATAAAAACACATGAAATTATATCGACCATATGAGGCGTCGCCAAATGATGTAAAATAATTGAAAATATAACTGATATGCAAATCAAGGGAAGTTTCAATGATTAAGTATTGGTCATGTCCAGCCGAAGAATAAGTATTTGTTCAACATAATAAGAGGCCCATGGGGGCATGAAAATGTCTTCTGCATAGCATGCTTGATCTTGAAAAGTTTTTTGGGTCGGGACGGAAAAAGTTTGAGAGCTACATATCACAAGCTGCTGTCGAAAGCTATGTATATATATATAATTGCCTTCTATTATAGGTTTATAGGAAAATTGAATAATGCTAGATACAAATCTAGATAATACAAGTTCCGCACACACTTTTTATCCACTTTTTGAAAAGAGTGCGTGATACTAGCACGTTCTACTTTTGCAGAAGTTGGCTTGGAAGTTGGCTTGTTGATGCATGCTATATATACACTATAATACAAAAAACTATGGATTAAAAAACCTTTATGTAAAAACAAATAGTGGGTTATAATAAACTTGAAACAGCATAGATACTAGTTTTAATGACGGTAAGCAGTGAAATCGGGATCAGTAGGTTTCTGTGGTAGCAACTTTAGCACTCTTTGTGGTGTTCTAGGGGTGCCTGATGCAGCCCTTTTCCGTTTCAAGGTTCGAAGTACATTGGCAGCGAACCTTGATGCGTAAATAGTTGCACCAAGACTAACCGAGGTGCCAGCTTCATTTGCCAAAGCATCTTGCAGTCTGTTTTCTGACTCGCGCAATGCCTTCTCAAGCTTTCTCTTACAGTGCCGGCGCCAAGCTGATTGGATAAAACATGCCGCCCATGTCTTCCATTGTTGTGAGTAGAACCTGAAAACCATATTTGCGGAGTCAGATAATGAAGGGATTGTGAAACCAACTAATGGGAATGTGTAGATTTATTAATTTGTATTATATTCTTAATGCTCTCATCTACGTGTGCCCAAACTTTTCTTAACGAGTGAAATATAGATTCAGAGTTGAAACGCAGAACCATTGCTCTAATATAATATGAAATCATTTGTATGAAAAATTTAAGTTGATGCAAAGAGATGTAGTCTTATATTTTAAGAGGGATCATTCACTCAAATGGAAAGGTAATCAGATTCATTATTTCTGTCTTTGTATTAAACATAATTTTCAGCCTTTTCTCCATGTTAGTAGTGTAGCCTCGCTTTGTTTAAACAGCTATGAAATAGTTATATCCAAAAAGTGTTCAAGCATAGTTTAAATAATCCTTGCCTGAAAGTTTGTTGAAGCTCCTTGCTATGAAGTTTCCGAAACTGAGAGGCGACAGTCTTCAAGTCTTCAGCCATCAGCGCAAAGGCTTCAACCTCTGTTTTTGCTTCCACTGTTCTAGTTGAGATGGGGAATTTGGGGGCTGAGGTCTGGGGATCCAAGGCCCAATTAAGAAGTTCTTCACCACAAAAATCACCAGCCTTAAGATCAGCAGAGTTGAAGAAACCAGTTCTTCCACCATTGGTAGTCGCGGTGGCCAAGTTTCCTCGGATGATAAAGAGCATCTCGTCCACTGGATCCCCTTCACGAACAATGTAGCTCTTGTTTGTGTAAAGCACCGGCTTGAGACGATCAACCAGTGGATCCCAAAGTTGCTGATCCATCTTTTTGAACATGGGCACCTATACAGATAAAATTTGACAAGATGAACAACTTTGCTGATAATTGGGCCAAAAGATGTAAAAAAAAAAACCACAAACTCTCACTCCCATGAGAAGATCCAAGCAAAGATGACGCTTTATGTCCCTCCTGAGGTCCTTAGGAAGGTCACGAATGAGATCCTCTTCCTCGACACCTCTGGTTTCCTGCCATTTGTATTGTTCATATCGTCTGACTCGCTCCCTTAAGTTATCAGGGAGCATACGTTGGGCCATCCACTGTTCTGCATCAGTCCTTCTCACTCTCATTTCTTCTACTTTCACTGTTGTGGATTGCAGATATTTCTATAGCAGCACAAGAAAAATTGATCATATAGCAGCTTATTCCATTCTAAAACTATTCTGGGTTCTGCAGAAAATTTCCAGTTCGAGTGAGTGGATGGAATTGTGAAGAACAGACCCAATTCATGTTTATGTTGGCAATATGTCAGTTGGCAGGTTAAAACAGAACTGCAGAATTGTTGAGAATAAACATTCCTCAGAGGTACTTATTGGATACCAAAGAAGTATAATGCATGTTTGACATGTGATGAATAGAAGGTGGTCTGATTTTCTATAAGCCCATCAATTAGAAGGTGTAGATGAGGTGCATATGCACACAATTCAAAATATTTGAATATAATCATCTTAAAATGCTACAACAATAGCTTGCTAAGAAAATCCCTGAGAACCAAAGAACTACCTGCATATTGCCAATAAGTAATGAGAACAAGACCAATCCAGAGATGCCTATGAAAACAGCAAAGGCTATCTCCCAAAGATATGTGCTTGTTGACAGGTTTTGGCCAAAGGAACTGAGAAAACAAAAAAGGTAAGGTACAAGTTAAAAATGCCTTCAGAGTTCAGATCCAAAGCATTAGCTAAAGCCTGACAATGTGGTCAATCTTGCTATCTATAACAAACTATGAATATAGTTTGAGGATTATATATTACTAACCTCAGACTACGCAGACCCCACCAAAAGCAGTAGGAGAATTTCTTTGGAAAAGCTCTTGATTCCACCACTTCAGACCTCAAAACATCAGTAAAAATTCCAAAGTTGAAGGTTGAATTCTCAATCTCATCAGGCTTGATAAAAGGGCAAGGCTGACTTAGATTTCCAAAACTATTAATTCGGTGCCTATGACAGTAAAAATATTCTGGACAATTATCCCGACCTTTGCAAAACTCCTGCCAGCATGCATCCCATTGTTCAATGGCAAACAAGTACCAAAAAGCACCAATTGCCTGGTATACCGAATTATTTTTGATCAGAAATCTTGGAATAGGATGAATAATCAAATAACTTAATAAACTTACATGACTTGCAAGCATGTAGAGGAACAGATTATAAGCAGCTCCAGCCCATGCTGTCTCAGTCATTATGCCGGATGTTCTTTTTACTTCTACATATAGTGGATAGATCCGCCAAAGCCTTGGCAGATATTGGCAGAAGATTACTGCCTTCAACATTTCCTTAACGACTAATGGAACATCATTTTGTAATTTGGGAGTAATAACGAAAACTACCATCTGAACATAATAAGCAGAATGCAGTCAAAATTGTAAGACTAATCGTTCAGATACTAATATTATCTCAGAATATCTGTGAATAATGGTGAAGTCGTTTGTGAATATCGGAAACCAGTTATATTTCCAAACAAGCCTAACACTCTATATGTATATATGGATATAGTTCGCTCTTTTACATCAAGCAATTGACAAAATTTCAGCTTGAGTCATAGTGACCAGAATTTTTTGCATTTCAACATATTTATATATGCATATGCTTCCAAAATATCATCACTTTCTATGGCTCTCAGAAGTGAACTAATAAATCACTTCTGCAATTGGTAATAATCAAATAGTTCTTCAGTATGTGTAAAATCCGACCTACTAGCATATAAATGCATCATGTGGCTGCTCTTCCTTGAGAGATTCTCCCTGTCATGTTCTCTAGTAGTGGAATATATGTTGGGAAGCAAGTTTCCTTTTATGAAATTGTGAACGTATGACTACCACAGGTCCAGACTGAATATTTTGTTGAATGTTAAAAGGCCATAGAATTTCTAGTAGCAAATGAGATTACTGATACTTGAGATTGATTGAGAGCCAAATGCATACCTGTGGCAATGGGAGAATTGATAGAATGTCAATAATTAAGTGTGTGGATATGTATCTTTTCGCTATAGCCATACGATCCTTAATCAACTCACCCCTTCCAAACCCTTGAGATCCCGGGTGGAAAATTGCTGTATGGAATTTGAACAATATGTGAATTACATAAAAGGCATCGATGGCGGATCGAATAACACAAGCAATATTTGCCAGTTTGTTGTCTAAAGCTAAGCATTTGTCCCCATTATCGCCGTCATCCATCACAGGGGAGTAAAAGAATAATGGGTCCACAGCCACTGATATCACACAAGAAATCACAAATATTTTGTTCCATGTTTGGAGAAATTTATCCTGTGGATCAAAGACTTTCCTAGTACGACCAGACTCTTTTTTTGAACGGTCCCCTACAGAACGGGTGCTTATAATTGGTCTCGTTGTCAAACTTTTAACTCTCTCAACTCCATTCTGAAAACTCTCCAAAATTCTGCCAAAAACCACTCTGATGTTTCTTGGATATTTTTGCTTAAAACTCGGAGATCTCTCTAACCTGGATGAAAGAACAGATATCAAAATGTCAGCAGCTATATGATTACTTAATTCTACACTACCAAAATCAAACAATTACTTGGGATGGTCAGTGACCGGAATGTCCAACTACCCAATCCTGCACTAATTCCAATTAATATTGGAAATTTGGAAGAACCAGTGCAATCCTTAGTTGAAGACCTTAGGATTATGCACCGCGAGCCCTGGTTTGGATTTAAAAACCTTCTAATCTAATCCCATCTCATTATTACAACATTTTCGAATTCTCATCACAAAATATAACATAGAATTCAACATTATCAAATCTAAAAATAATAATAATATTAAAAAATATATATTTTTAATATTTTATTCAATTTTCATCTAAACTATCTCATCTCGTCTCACTATACAAATCGCACCTATTTTTGAGACAAAATAGTGATTGTAACAATTGTTCCTTACAGAATTGACTACAAAAAATAGAATGCATTAGGGGGATCCTCTTGTAATGTTCTTTTAGCATGTTCAAGTTCCAGGATAGTTTCAAAGTATTCAACACACATGCACATAAAATCGTGTAGGAAAAGTTAAAATCGAACCTACAAACTAACCTTATAAACGTACGTCTCCTCCTGAGGTCCATGACCTTGGCCAATTAGAAGTCAGAAATGAAGAGCCCAGGTACTTTTGATTTAGAGGAGCTTTAGTAAGCTATCAAGTGCTGAAATCCAAGCCCTGCAGAAGTACAAGTTCACGTTTGATATTCTCTACAAAGGAGAGTAATCACAAAATAAGCCATGCTATATATGCAAAATAAGATCATTAAGAGTAAGAAGTACGATATTTATAACAGTTTCGTGACCAACATGTATAGCTTGTAGACCTGGAACTAGTCAATCCATCAAGTCTACAAGACAACTAATTAATTAAATATGAGATGAGATCGTTTTAGATAAAGTTGAAAGTTAAATAAAATATTATTAAAATATTATTTATTATTATTATTATTATTTTAGAATTTAAAAAAATTGAATTATCTATTATATTTTATATAAAAATTTAAGAAAACTGTAATAATGAAATGACATGAAACCGTTCCTATATCCAAATTGAGCCTAAGTATGTAACATGCAGGTCTCATCACTTTCTACACCCGCCCAAACCCCTTTTTACAATCACCAATATATATTAATTGGAACAATTTTGTCTTGAGAGAGACAGAACTAATAAAAGATCAAAACAAAGCAAGTTTATCAAGTGGACATTTGGATGGATGCTCAGAAAAAAAAGAAACGAGGGTAGACTAGTGGAATAATAAAAATTATTTGAAAGTTAAAAAAATAAAAATTATTTGAAAGTTACCTAACCAGGAGCATAAGTAAATCAAGCACAAGTGAAATAAAAAAAAAAAAAAAAGTACAGAAAATTGGACTAATAAAGATCAAGAGATAGAGAGACATGACTAATTCCATCTTGTTAAGTGGAATAGAGTTTGTTCCCCTATCTCTAAAGGAGGCCTGTGAGTGCTCAATTTGAGAATCTTTAATAAAGCTCTATTGGGCAAATGGCTATGGAGATTTCACAAGGAGTAAGAGTCTTTGTAGAAGGAAGTTGTTGTTTCTAGACATGAAAGTGCATTTTTTTGGGGGGGGGGGGGGGGGGGAGGGTGTTCTAATGTTGAGGGGGAGGCATGGTATGGGTTTATAGAAGCATATTACAGATGGCTGTCAATGTTTTGAAAACAATATCCGTTTTGTGATGGGCGGTGGCACTAAAATCAAATTTTGGTAAGATGCTTGGTTTGGTGTGTAGCCCCTTGAAAGGGTTTTTCTAACTCTCTTTAGTATTACAGCGAACAAGGAGGCTTTGGTAGCGGACTTGCTTGAGATGGCCCATGGTTTCCCTCAGTGGAATATCCTTTTTATTAGGGCTAACCATGATTGGGAATTACCTACTGTTTCAGAATTTTTTAGCTTGTTACATGCTTCAGGAAACAGAACGACACGGGTTGACAGGATACAGTGGTGGTTTACAGATAGCAAGAAATTCATAGTCAAGACTTACTATAAAATGTTGGCCTCCCAAAGTAATGTAGTTTTTCCATGAAAGAGCATTTGGCGGACTTCTGCCCCCCCAAAGTGGCTTTCTTTCTGTGGACTGCAACCCTTGGGAATATTCTAACTATGGATAACCTAAGAAAGAGGACTCATTGTAATGGATTGGTGCTATTTGTGCAAAAATCATGGGGAGTCAGTGGACCGTCTTTTATTGCACTGTGAGGTGTCAAGAGCATTATGGAATGGGATATTCAATAGAGTGGACATGGCATGGGTGATGCCGCCTAAGATAGTGGACTTGCTTGCATGCTGGACGAGTATCCATGGCTGTCCATAGGTCGTCGCAGCATGAAAGATGATACCATTATGTCTTATGTGGTGTATTTGGTCGAAAAGAAATGGGAGGTGCTTTGTAGATAGAGAACGAACAATGGCAGAGGTCCAAAGTTTCTTTATGCATACTTTAATCCTTTAGTTCTCAGCAAGTGTACCTAATGGAAGTAATGTGCATGATTTCATTTCCTTTACTTTAAGAACCTAGAATGTATTTAATCATTTTCATTTGTATACCCCCCATGTATTCGGATTGTGCCTTTTTATATTCACATTAATAAAATTACTTCTTACTTATCAAAAAATAAAATAAAAATAAAATATCAAAAAAGCAAGTTTATTAAGTCAACTAGACAACTGGATGCTCAGAAAAAAGAAATAAGGGTAGACTATTGGTCTTTAAGGGTAAATTATTGGTCTTTTATTTATCATTTATTAAAAAAATCAAGAATTATTTGAAAGTTACCTAACCAAGAGCATAAGTAAGTCAAGCAACAGTGAAATAAAAAATGTTAAGAAAATTGGACTAATAAAAAATCAAACAAAGCAAGTTTATCAAGTGAACAACTGGATGCTCAGAAAAAAGAAATAAGGGTAGACTATTGGTCTTTTATTTATCATTTATTAAAAAAATAAAAAATTATTTGAAACTTACCTAACCAAGAAAAAAAGTAAGTGCATGTTTGGGATAAGGCTGTACAAAAAACCAAATTATTGACCACAACTGTCGAAATCGGTCGCCACTGACAAAAAACTAGTCGGCGGGCAGTTCAGAAATCATGATTTCTCCTTTGCTCTACGTCGGTAGCGGTTCAGGCCCATGCTGAACTTTTGAACTGGCCGATATGTTATCTATTTATATATATATATATATATAAGAAACGATGCCGTTTCATTTAAAATGAATAGGCGTCGTTTCTTTCAAAGGCAGACACATGTAAAACACCCCCCATTCCTCTTTAGTTCTTGAGTCTTCCATTTCTTAGGGTTTTAAGCGCTTCTCCCACCCCTCCCCCCCCAAAAACCTCGCCCCGCCGTCGTTCTTCCAAATCCCAACAGCCACCACCCATCGCAGCTTGTAGCTTTGTTCGGCGTCAGCATCTCTCCCAATCGCATTTACGTCCTCTTCAAAGCCCAAAGGTATTTTATTTTTTTCCATTTCTTCTTGCATTGATTTAGTTTTCATTTTTGAATATTGTCGACTTTGAGCAGTAATTTATTCGAGTTTAGGTATTGTAAATTGTCAAGCATTACTTTATCTAATTTGGGTATCCGATATTGTTTAATTTAATTAGGTATTATTTAAATTATACTAAGTACACTATTATTTAAATCTGATTTGGGTATTGTTTAAATTAGTTGGGTATTGTTTAATTTAATTGGGTATTACTTAAATTATACATAGTACACTATTGTTTAAATCTGATTTGCGTATTGTTTAATTTAATTGGGTATTGTTTAATTTAGTTGGGTATTGTTTAATTGTGTATTATTTTTCTATACTTAGATGGATTCCTCGTCAACTCCAATTGATCTTGATAATAATGAGGGAATGCCTAATTTCGAAGAGACCCAAACACCTAATCCCCCAAGTGTCCCTAATAATAGTACTTTTTCACTTCCTAGGAAACAAAAGGGGAAAGAACCGTCCTTTGTTTGGGGCCATTTTGAGAAAATAGAGGGTTATCTTGTAGACGAGCCTAAGGCTAGGGGTATTTATTATGGCAAGATTTACCTTTGCCACTCAAAGAGGAACAAGACCTCAACTATGAAGTTACATTTAGAAACATGTCCAAAAAATCCTCATAAACATGAACCTCTAGATAAGTTCCAACAAACAACGGCGGGTAAGATAACAACCTAAGAGAGGATTGGAGAGAGTGAAAGTGGTGTGGCGAGAAATATGATAACCCACAAATATAGTGAAGAGGCAGTGGGGTTGGCCATTGCAGAGATGGTAATTCTTGATAAATTTCCATTTATAATTGTTGAAGGGCAAAGTTTTAGGAAGGTGTTGTGGTCGCTGGAGCCAAGATTTAAAGTGCCATGTCGGGTCACAGTTGCAAGAGATTGTATGAAGTTGTTTGCAACTGAAAAGACAAAACTTAAGAAGTTGTTTAAAGATGGGGGGCATGAGAGTTTTATTGACTACTAATTCGTGGACATTGATGCAAAATTTGAATTATATGTGACTAACTGCTCATTTCATTGATAGAGATTGAAAATTGCAAAAGAAAATCATTAATTTTTTTTTTATCCCTAATCATCGAAGGGACACAATTGGGAGATATATTGAGCAGTGCTTACTTGACTGGGGGATTGATACTATATTTACTGTGACTGTAGACAATGTTAGTTCCATTAATAATGCTATTGCCTACTTGAAGCGTTACTTGACGGGGAATGTGTTGGGAGGGAAGTATATACATTTTAGGTGTTATGCACATATATTAAATCTTGTCGTGAACGAATGGTTAAAGGAGTGCGGTGACGCTATCATAATGGTTAGAAATGCGGTTAGATATGTGTGCTCTTCCCCTGCTAGATTAATCAAATTTAAGAAATGTGCAGAAAATGAAAAAATTGATTGTAAGAAATTGTTGTGTCTTGATGTGCAAACTCGATAAAATTCAATTTACTTGATGTTAGATGCGGTTGAGAGATTTGAGAAGGCGTTTAGGCGGATGGAGAGTGAGGATTTATCATTTTATCTTCTACTTTAATTATGACCAAAAGGGGCCTCCTAGAGTTGATGAGTGAGAGACGGTGAGGGTTTTTATGAAATTTTTGAAAATGTTTTATGATGCCACTTGTCAATTTTCTAGGTCCTTTCATGTCATGGCAAATACAGGTTTTGTGGAGATTTGTATGCTTCAAAAAGAGTTAGTTAGGCTGAGTGAGGCTCCTAGAGAGTGTTTGAAGACTATGCTCACGAGCATGAGAACAAAATATGATAAGTATTGAGGTTCATTGGATAAAATGAATTTATTGTTGTTGATTGCCGTTGTGTTTGATCCTCAAAATAAGGTAATTATTCTCACTTTAAACTTGAGAAAAATATATTATTAGACTCGGGCTGAGGCATTGGTGTCCAATGTGAAACAATTATTATTAGACTTATACGACAAGTATAATGTTATATTTGGTTCTACCTCGAGTAGTAAGAACATGTGACCGCTTCAACATCTACACCCTTAAAAGATAATGAAGAAAGTCATGAGATACAATTAATGGATAAGTGGTATCAGGTAAGTGAAGAGTTTGGAGCTATAGTTTCCAAAACAAAGGTGGACCAGGATTTATCAGATGGTTGTGAGGCACGCAGTCCATCATTTGATTTGTTGGTCTGGTGGAGAAGTAATAAGAATAATTATCGTATACTTGCAAGGATTGCACGGGATTTGTTAGCCATGTTTGTTTTCACTGTAGCCTCTGAGTCGGCATTTAGTATGGGAGGGTGTGTACTCAATCCTTTTCAGAGTTCATTGGTTTCGAAAACAGTTGAAACACTTATTTGTACTTAGAATTGATTGCAACATCCGTCAACGACAATTGATCTTCGAGATGCCATAGATAATATAAAGAGATTTGTAGTAGAATCTGGTAATGTTTTTCTCATTCAATATTCATTTATTTTTATAAATTAATTTAACTTGTTTTTTATTATCCAAGTTTATTAATTTTTTTCATTTATTTATAGAGTTGGGAGAACAATCAAGCGTCAGAAGTATTGGAGATTGAAGACTTTTTTGGCTCTTGGTTCTTTGGCATAATTTTATAATTATTTTATGTATTATTTGCTTACTTACAGTTATTACTTGAAACAATTTGTGTTGCCATGTTGGTTTGCATTTTAATTTTATGTATAATTGTATTAAACATCTACTCATCTAGTGAACATTTTTATTGTTTACTTAGTAGTTAGAACTAGAAGTTAAAATTTAATAGTTATTAACTAATTAGTTAGAAGTTACTAACTAGTTTTATTGTTTTTAACTTTTTAATTTTATTCTTCTATACTTCTATTTATTAATTACTAGTTTTATTTTTAAAGTGTTGGGAATATTGATAATTGACTAATAAAATAGATGAAAAAAGGTCCTAACAAAATTAACTAATACAAGTTAGAAAGAAAAAAAAAACCAATTGAATTAACAGCCCAAAAGGGGCCCAACCCGATGGGCATCACCGACCACCGCGTCAACGCTGACATGCCATCACCACTGTGAGGTCGGTGGCGTTCAGTAGAACAAAACAAAAATTTGGTCGGTTAGGTGTCGGTCTGTGGCAAATCTGCTTAAAATCACTTTTTAAGCTTCAAAACATAATCCCAAACAAGCTCTAAGTTAAGCAAAATTAAAATAAAAAATGTAAAGAAAATATCTAAGAAAACAAGAATCAACACAGGAAAAAAAGATGATTAGGTAATTAAAGATCAAAGCAACGCAAGTTTATCAAGTGGATAATTGGGTGCTCAGGATAAAAGAAGATCAGCAAAAAAAGATATAGTACTATTGGTCTTTTATTTATCATTTAATAAAGAAACTTATTATATGAACGCCAAGAAAAAAATTTATACGATCAATTATTGTCAGAAGCAAGGAAATGTAAAGAAAATATCTAAGAAAATAAAAGGGGGTTTAGCTTCTGTTTGATTTCAGAGAAAAAGTGAGGCTTCATGACACTTTATGGTTTACTACTGCGGTTTCAATATCTCAACTCAGAAAATGGAAAGTTTCTCAAAACAAAGAAAAAAACTAAATATGTTGTCGTGCTTTTCAAAACAAAAACCATATATACTTATTGAACTAAACTCAATCAAACTAAAAGTTCTTACTTTCTCCGAGGCTGCTTTTCCTTTTCTTCCTCTTTCCAACCGTACGTTTGCATTAAACAAACAGATCAAAATTGACCTGAATCATTCTTAGGACTTGTGTTTTCTGGAATGACAACATGGCCGGGTACGCTATTTGCTTGGCGAAGAACTCGGTAAGAGAGAGCGAGTCCAGGTATTTTACACCAAACGCACAAAGAGTACTATTCAGCCTTGCTTACATTTGTTTTGATTTTATGGAAGACGAGCTGAAACAAAAAGAATAGTATAAGTATTTGAAGAAGTTAATACCTTGAGGAAAATGACAGAGACGTAAAGAGAAAGAAAGGGCGTCGAGAGAGTCTCCAGTGGCGGCTACGAAAATTAAAAACACACGTGAACAGAAGAACAAGGTAACTACTACTAGTCAGCGCGAGGAAAGACCCAACTTCCAGGAACTTATTTTGAGAGCTACTTGGATGCATGTAGACTCAACTTCCAGGAAATTATTTTGAGAGCTACTTGGATGCATGTAACTCCTAGATGTAAGTTACTTAATATGGTATTTATTATTTTAATAATACTATGTACAATTGTAGAGACTAGAGGGTATAAATATCGCATAATTATTTTAAAAAATTTGATTTATTAATAAAAAATTGATTTGTCTGATTTAGATTCTATGTTTTATTTAAATATATACTATTACATAATTGACGATTACAAATATTATTTCTTTTATTAGTTTGTACTTATTCTATTTTAATATTTAAATATGTATATATTTAAATAAATAAATAAAAATAACAAATTATATGTTACTAAGTTGGAGGTGTGTGATGAGACTTTTTTATATTATTTTTTAATATATTTCATCTCAACTTTAAAAATAATACTCTATTAGAGCTAATGTTTTTTTTTTTTTTTTAATCAACTCGAACTTAGCTGGGGAATCTCGAGTTTAAGTTTATATAAATATGGGGTCGGCTTGGCTTGGCTTGGCTTGATAGGTTATAATTAGTATTATTCATAGTCAAGTACTGCATTTAAGAGAAAAAGAAATTAGAAAAACAATATTGAGTGGTAATTTAATAGAATTTAATAAGTATCAAGATTTTCTAAAATCTTATCATGTTTAATAACACAATATCTTTCCTGCTCTAAGTAAAAAATTGAGTTACACAATTAGAAGATTAATTTTATTAAGAGAGACGGCAATGATCAGGTAGACATCAGTTAAAGAAATTTGCTAATTTGTCTTTAGATCATGAGGTTCAACGTTGGGTAGAGGAGGGGCGTGATATAATTGCCAGTAAAATTACAAGAAGCTATGTAACGAATGATTGATCATGAATGAAAGTTAGTTTCTTACTTAAAAATCAATTAATTCATTAATTAATTACCCACCTTACAGTTTTTGGCATCATGCTTGCTGCATTTTCTTCTTAATTCCTCCACCAAACTATCTATAAAGGTCCTCGTGTCTTAAAAGACTCTTATTAGATTGTCAAAATTTAAATGACAATTTTAATTGATATAAGAGAAATTTAACTTTTAGCTATTTCATCTATATAAGTCTCCATATTAGATTAGTTATTTTTTTATTATATAACAATAAAATAATATATCAATAACTTAATTTTGGCTATTATCATCAAATCTTCGCATTGGATTATCTATTTATTCATTATATAGTAACGAGTAATTAATAATTAAATAATTTTTAATTTTTTGTAGTTATTAATTTATTTTATTATATTGTATTATATTTTATCATTCTACCTATTATATGTTAATTTATAATTATATTTTAATTAAATTATCGGTTAAAAAATTAATTAGAAATTATATTCTATTTAAATTAAATTACTAATTAATGATTTTAAAAAATCTACTTAATAAAATAAATATTTGCATGAATATAGATATTTGCTCTATGTACAGTGACTACCAAAGAAATTAATGAAATAAACATTTAATCACTTTAAAGTGATTGCCAAAAATGAAAATAAATCTAATAATGTTGTAGTTAAAATCCAAAAGGTTAGGACTTGATAGAGAAGGTGTGCACGGCTGGTACATACAAAGTGGTCTTGTACTACAGTGCCTTCTCTTCTCTCGTGAGAAAAGGTGAGGCTCAAGTACCTTCGAGTCTTCAAAAGTATAGGTCTCACAAGTATGAGGTAAGTTTCTGTTATCAGTTATTCAATCGAGTGGATACTGAGTAGTTGGCAAAGTGATGGGAATGTCTGCACTTATCCAAGGAAGAAAATTCCTACTTTCATGTCAAAAAAGGAGACCCGAAAGGAGATAATGTACAAGGAAAACAATGCATAGTTAGCAAGGCCATGGTTGAAAAAGGCGTCAATAATGAAGCCTTTAGGGGAGAGGGAGAGAAAGAGAGAGAGAGAGAGAGAGAGAGAGGGTAGTGGCGCACAATATAGAAGAACTCAAAACGGCATACACAGAGAGAAGGAAAGGGAGTAAGAGGAGGGGGGAGAGAGAGAGAGAGAGAGAGAGAGAGAGAGAGAGAGAGTGATATGTGGGGAGGGGGAAGTGGAACCCTAAGCCCCCGCCCTCCCCCAAAAAAAGATGTCATTTTGGCATTTTCCTTTTTTTAAAAAAAATTCTATTTGACAAAATGATATCGTTTTGGTAACAAAATCTTTTTTTTTATATATATAAAATATATATATATTGAGTTGGGCCCAATCCACATCCCATCTTTGCCCTTGTCTACCCTGTCGGGCGAGGGTACCTGCTCCAGTATTGCACACACCACCCATGCAAGGGCAAGGGGTGGGATTAAAATGGATTGAAGAAACTTGCCCAAATGAGGGCAGGTTGCTTGCCAGCTTAGGTTGAAGTACATTTCAAAGACCAAATTATCTAATTCGGACTTAGAATCACACCACAATAGTCATGTTTGGTTGTTAGACTCAACTCAGATCAAGTCAATTCAATCTAATTTTAATCTAAGTCTAGCATCCAAACACTCAACTCTTAAATTATTAAATTCATGTCAACTCAAAACAAAATTTCTTTACACTTGAGATTTATAATCTTTTTTAATTTTTCATAAGTAAATCTAAACTCATATTAATATCCAAATACATCATCTTAAATGAATCCCACAAAATTCACTCTACTATTTCAACTTACAACTATTAATAAAGAAACTCAACTCAAATTTACTCAACTCACTATTATAAATCTTATAGCTAGGAAGTCCATACAATATTTAAGCAATAAAAGTATTCATGGGGACACTGAATGTATGGATTGAAGAAACCAAATCATTATTCTCGTGTCTTGTTTCTTACATGGCTTACACTCAAGCTAGGATTCAATTGTCAATTGGGGTAATCAATTTCATATTTTTTGCCTTACAGCATTATTCTTTGGGTAATGCTAGAGCCCAACTCGGAGATTCCGCCAGTGTAGTTGGCTCCTTTTTTTTTTTCTTTTTAACTTTCCTTTATATATTTTTTTTTTCTCATTTTTTAATATTTTTTTTTAAAAAATTTACCTCATTAAAAAATTTAAAAAATAAATAAAATACTTACTTAATCATTAAGTATATAAAAAAAAAAAAAACACCCCGGGGTGTGATGACTTAAGCATTTTCCTTAATTTTTTTTACAATTTTACCTATATTGTCATTGTGTATGAGAATAAACTACAAACAAAACAAGGCACCAAACTGACATTATGTCCATATATTAAAGTTTAAACTTTAGCGTCTGCATACAGGACAGTGGTTTTTGTGTACCTTGATGTCTAAGAGGAACTACATCCGAAAGGAAAGGGAATTAAAAGCAAATCAGAAGCCGAAGGACCAACAAAAGCAGATCCTCCCCCCCCACCGCGCCACTCTTTTCTTTTATTTTCTTTTCTTCTCTCCTTTTTTCTCTCTCAAGTGTAAACAATAGCTAAAATTTATCTGTATCCATTTTTTAAGTAAAATATGTTAATTCGGGTGGACATACTATATTAATATGTCATTTATCCACAATTAAATTAATGATAAATAAAAGGAAAAAGTAAAAGAATTCAATCCATTGCCTCGTTAGTGGTTAGTATGTTGCGTGGAACAAGGGCAAAGTTACGGTATCACTTAAATAGGAAAGTTAACATCAATGTAGCCAACACAAGAAATTACAGACAACACAGTCCACTTTCTAGATCATGATGTTTTCTGAAAAAACTTATTACTAGAAAATTTATAACTTCCATTGCCATAATTGCTTTCCCAGCTGCAAATTAATGCAGAATTCAACGTACGATGTTCAAATGCGTTAATAACAAGATCCCAACATGCTGAGAAACCTAAAGAAGAATTCTTATTTATTGATCTAACGTTATCCTATCATCACAAATATAAAGCAAAACCAGATGTGACTCGCCTTTCTCTAAGATTTCTCCTCGTCTGATGGAGAGCATGATGGTCCAGGTACAGAATCTACAAAGAACTCCTCCACTGAAATGAGGTCAAGCAATTAGCACAGATGAAACACTTAAAATTTTAATCATGAGAAAAAACAATCTTTAGTTACACTTGGACACCTACATCAAACAATTGACTCTGTTAATGCCCATAAATTGAACTCTAAAAATACAAGGTACTCAGATGTAGAATATATTTACGATATCATGCCAATGGCCGAAACATGTTGATGCTGCTACAATGATATTTTTCCTTTTCTTGCATGGATGTTGGATATTTCAGAGGATCAATACACCATTTTTCACATCTAGCGCTCAAGTTCTATCTGATTGTCCTATACATATCTATGTATTTTGAAATGGATAATTTGCATCACGTTTGCCAATTACTAATAACCAACACCATTACGAATTGACATCAAAACCAAGATAAGCAATTTCCATTACCTATATCCTCTTGCTCAGGAGAATCAAGCAAAAGCTCTGAATCAGATGGCAAAAAGGGGGAACCAGGATAATTTCCCAAGGCTCCTAAGTCTGCAAAGGATTTTGAAAGCAATGCATTAGCAAAAGCCTGAAGATATCCAAAAGACATTATGATTTAATCTGTATGTAGTGTTTAGACCTAAATGATAGCATATCCATTCAAGCATGTAGCATTCTGTGGTGCCAGAATCCTTTAGGACAGCTTTTAGTTTCTGAATTTTTTTTTGCCATAATAAGAGAACTATTATAGTATACAAAAGATATTATATTGTTTACGAGCTAGTAGCAAGAAGCAATTTGAAAACTTGTACGAATCAGTACCACTGTTCCTCACGAGAAGAATAGTGCAGATGCCATATTATATCAGGAATCTCTATATTAGTACGTACACTCCCTGTTTTCTTTTTGGAAAAACTTCATTGCATTCATCTTATTTTATTTCAATTAACCGATCAACTTATCAATTCTTATAATTTGTATGTGAAACCACAGACATGTTTGCTTGTAGCAGTCGTATACTCAACTTTTGAATTTTCTCAAAAGATGGTGCATAGCCCTTGACTAATAAAGTCGAGCTATGAATTACCTCCCAAGTTTGATAAATCAGCTGTTAGATCTGATAAACTGAAATTCCAAGGTATCTGATCCAGCGATCTCAGAGAATCCCTGGAATTTCCAGCTCCACCATCTGGCGCAAGTTGCAATCCTACTGAACTTGCCACATCTGATGTAAATGCTGTATCGAGCGCTGATGCGTCTACCCCAATTCCTGATATTTCTGATGTGTTAAAGGGGAAATGGCCACTTGATGCCACTGATGTAGGACTCACAGCCATCTCTGACATGGATGACATGGTGCCATTTGGGGGAACAATGGGAGTCACATCAGCATTACTGCTCCCCATCACCATACTTCAACCAGAACAAAAGCACTTGCCATCAGCATAATCTCCATAACAGCAAAATACTTTGCTAGAAAGAAAGAAAACTGGGATTCAACTTTCATCGATCAAATTAGGTTTTGACGAGATAGTCATCAACGCACACTGAGTGCAAATATGGGGGCACATGTAAACATGACCATTTACCATGAGAACATACACATGCAAACAGCTCATAGTTTATGGTCAAACCATTTGAAATTCAAGTAATGCACTAATAATCTAAGACAAATAACACAAACAAACTAAAATACATAGACCAACTACAGTCAGTGCCATTACTTGAATAGAAAATCACTGTTCGACAACAGGAATAGAGAAAAGTGCTCACTCATTCCCAGAATTCATCCGAATGGGATGAAAATTGCTTGGAGCAGGGACTCCATTAACCACGTGACAGCTTGACATTCCACAGCCCATTGGGTTGAGATGAGGTTGACCTGCAGCTGGAATGGAAGGTGGCTGTAGGACAGGATATCCCATAGGTAAGTTGTTAACTGCACTGCACACAAGTGGCGTTATAACAATGACAAATAAAAATGTCATATCACAAGAGTCTTGCTTATAACCATTATGGTTTTCTGCGAAGGAACCAAATACCTTCTAAATTAGTTTATTGCACGGAAAACTGACCTCCCAAACAGAAAGAGACAGTTTGATAATGAGTTTCTTCGCTACGCATTTCTTCACTACTCATGTATCATACACGTTCAATGCCTTATAAAGGCTAAGAAAGAAGATTTAGAAGAAATCAACTACCATACCTATATCCTAAATAAATTGATGAAAGTCAAAGGATAACCTCAATCTAAAATGATAATTATGAATCTAACCTATTATTCCTAACTAATATACTAACAACAATTACCGAATAAACTACCTATTACTCATGTACATAACAAGTAATTAGTTCCATTTAACAACCATAACAGTGTAGGGCGAAGACTTTTTTTGATAAGTAAATAGGGCGAAGACTTACCAGGCATGGGATGAATCCCATTTTGTATCGGGGCCAAAGGAACCTTTGGAGGTACAGGATACTTCATGAGATGATACTGATGCTCAAGCAGATGATTGAAGAGGAGGATTTGTTTTTTCAATTTTAGCCGTATATAATAGGCCCTGAAAAAATCAGCATTTTCTTCTTCCAACTTCTGCCATACTGAATAAAAAACAAATATATAAATAAAGAGCAATGCTATAGATTAAGGAGCTTCAAAAATGTATTTTAATTACATTTAAGGTCAATCTCGTATTTTTTTTTTTTTACAAGTAAAAATATATTAATATCAATAGGCATAACCAAGTACACTGGGTGCATACAAGAGAGAACACCTAGCCCATAATAGTTTGAAGGTTAATCTCGTATTAAAGAAATAGATTCACAAATACAGATGATGATATGTGATAAAGAAATTTAAAAAATAAAAATAAAAACTAAAAACTTCTCTTCTCAGTTTTCCACTTCATCAAGCATTTGATTTTTTTTTTTTTTTTTCTAAGCATCAAACATTAGAGTATTATCACCACCAGCCAACCAGAATTAACAAATTTTTAATACAACATACAAACAGCAGGTCAAAGACTAACAAATGGGCTACCTACCAAGAGTTGTAAATCCAGGATCTATCCTTGCACGAGTCAAAAGGGTCTTAACCACTTCATCTCTATTCATATATAATTGGAGACATCGCTCTATTAGATTCTGGACCTACAGCAGCCATTTTGTATAATTATCCACATAAATATAAGAAAAACATTAGCTGAAATCCCTTTTTTCCCTTGGTAAGATAATTAGAATGAAAAAAAGCGAAAGGGTAGTCTTACAAGTTCAATATCTTGGCGTGAAACCTTTTTGCTATCATTGCTAGAAGCAGATACTGAACCTGAGTCTGCGACAGGAGCCTCAGTTTTGGGGTTGTTTGGTTGTTCACCATGGGACTCATGTGAAACTTGGGTTGAGGATTGTATTTCTTGTGTGCTCTGTGACTCCATAGAAGTTCACCTCATTTAGTGACAAGATATCACAAATGCTGCAGCTAGCATAAATGCACCACCATTAGTAGTGAAAAGAAAGGACATCATATCTACTTTGGTTTTGGAGAACATAAGTTGATATTTTGGCTTTCTAAAATTAGTAAAAATACTCACCATAATTTCTTCTCTACCATAACTATATGTATGCAATAAGTACATGCTTATATGTAAGACTATAAGACTGTAATGCTTAATTGAAATCCATGGATATGCTTGCTATTAATGCCCAACTTATCTAAGTTATTATTTAATCCATTTATCATGTGTATATAAAAGCCAGATTGATGTTTAGTGTTTTGTTGGTGGCCAGTATTGGTAAAAGTGCCAAGCACGCTTTAAGTGTAAATGCCGCCTAGAACCCAAGCATAGACTCAGAGCTTGAAGAGCATGCCCACACCTGATTAAAGTAGAGCTAATATTTAAAAAAAAAAAGTGTATAATAATAAAATATTAATAAATACAATAAAAAAAAGTTTAAGAGCAAGACAGGTATACATTTACCTTATTAACTCAATTTCCTAAAGTATCATGCAATATGATATTTTATCAGTATATTTATGCAACATGTCAATCAAGCGATCAGCTAATTACATAAATTTCAACATAACATTTTACATAATTTTCTTGTGTTTTACAAATATACACAACCACGATATTCAATAGCCATAATCAAAATAATGTACATGGTAGAATCAAAGTATAGCCAAAATGCAATGACCAAAAAATATAAGAATTGCAAGACTTCTATGCTAAAATAAGCAGTACCGTGAAACTCTAAAGTATATACTCATTGTCATCCTTAAGCATAGGGCCATCATCATTATCATCAGAAGATTTGTAACCTCATCCTCTTTCTCATCTACTTCATCTAAATTAATGGTCTAGACAAACAACAATATTAAAACTGTAATTACTGCAAAAGTGGGTTATTGTGCTTTAACCTCATTATAAAATGAAGAGCCAATAAGCATGGTTAGTGCATGCTTTTGTAAATGTGATTTGCTTTTGGTAAGCAAAGCTCTTCAGTTTTTGCACTTAAGCGCACTTTTACCAACACTGTTGGTGACTGGGGCCAATAATTTGCAAGTAGGGGTAACATCAAATCAACCATTATAGTTGATCATAATACAGTATCACAAATGCTTGACTGTAGATTCAGAGTTGCACATTACTTGTTAAAAGTTAAATGGGTAGTGGTGTTATTTGACAACATAATCACTTATAAAAAAAATGTTACTTCACAACATAATCTGGAACTATGAAGTGGTAGAACGAGCAATGAAAATGAGATTTGGGAATGCGCTACAAGTAATGGTTTGTTAATATCATGATTTGGGAAGAATGTAACTAGGCTTTTCTTTTGTCTACTTCCTGTGTACACGGGCTATGCCTATTTCATTTCTATTAATAAAACTTTATCTTTTACTAATTAAAAAAAAAATGATTTGGGAAAGCTGTATGAGATCCGGGGTAGAAAATCGAAAACTTGGTATTCATAAAAGAATTAAAATCTAAAAGAAAGAGATTCCATGCTAAAATCCAGAGAGTAAACTTGTAAAGTGGTAGATCAGCAGAACCTGTATAGTCTTCGTTTCAGCTGATGCAGGCCAACCACATTTCTTCAAATAGCTCATTTACTCCCTGACTGCAGACAAGGGAATCTAGATCATTGGGGCCAAGATTTTAGCATGTATATCTAAATATCTGCGAAACTGATGCGGTTTTCACCTGGAAATGTTAAGTAGAACTACTCAGACCAGCACACTATAAACCCTTGAAAGTGTAAACATAAATCATCATGATTTTTCTTGCATAGAAGCAAGTTCTCTTCTAATGACAAAATTGTATTGATCGCAATATGGTGCATTTAAAGTTGTATAGTCTCCAACTAGAGGAGGTTGCAAATCTGTGGATACATTTTTTTAAATCAGTAATCTGTTGATATATACATGGAGCATTTAAAGTTCTATGGTTCTCCAAGCATGGAAGCTGTAAATAAGTGGATACCTACACCACCATGATGAAACCAAAACAAAAAGGGGATGCCCGTTGCCATTGCTAAACCTTCATTTTTTACAATGGGTCTAATGAAATTACTAAGAATGGAAAACATGAAAATTAAAATGTATTTCATCAACTATCTGATCAACCATCTTTCTGCCACTCAACAACACGCATACACAAACTGGGACACATCTCAAAAGAAAACTCAAACAGTTAAAAGAACTAAAATAGTTACCCCCACAAAAAATCAACCACTTCCAGTTTAGTTATTCAATTGGACAAAATTTGGAACTAGTACCATGAAGATGGGGCAGCTATAGCTGATTATTTCCAGATTTCTAATGATCGGTTCCTTTGGAATGTGGAATTCAATAGAGATTTACAAGATTGGGAACTTAGTGAAGCTGCTAATTTTTACGCAAGATTATATAATTTGAAGATAGACCATAGAAAGGAAGATAGATTGCTGTGGCTGCATAAATCTAATACCAGATTTTCTGTAAGATCATATTACAAAGTATTAAACTGTCATGGAGATTCTGCATTTCCCTGGAAGTACATCTGGAAATCTAAAGTTCCTAGCAAAGTTGTTTTCTTCTGCTGGTTGGTCTCTCTTGAGAAGATTTTGACTATAGACAATTTGAGGAAAAGAGGATTATTTGTTATTGACTGGTGTTATATATGCAAAAAGGATGGCGAGTCTGTTAATCACCTTTTCTTCATTGTGAGCTGGTGACAGCTTTGTGGAATGAAATATTTCATAAGGCTGGTACTGTTTGGGTAATGCCATTGTGTGTGGTGGATTTTTTGGCAAGCTGGAATGGTTCTATGGGTAGGAGAGGCAATGCAGATTTCTGGAGGGTGGTGCCTTTGTGTTTTCTTCGGTGTCTATGGCTAGAAAGAAATGGGAGATGTTTTGAAGACCGTGAATAAATCTTGGGGGAATTCAGGGATTTTTTCTTCACTACTCCTAGTTTTTGGGTGCAAATCCTTGTAAGGGATGGGGATTCTTGTAATGTTCTGCTTTAGTCTTGTCTTTCTTTAGCTTGTATCTAGGTATTATCCCTTGTATACTTCCTGTGTACTTGGCCATACCTTTTTACATGGAATAAAATTCTTAATACGTATCCAAAAAAAAGATTTTCCAATAATCCACAAGAAGTATGCAACAATGACGCTAATAAACATCCTCTCTGCAAATTGTTACGCAAGTAACATTTCAAATCTTCCAGAAAATTTGGACTTTGTAATGCAACAAATAAAAATAAAATGCAGGACTTTACCTCCAAAAATGCAAATCCTATTTAATTCTTGTAACAAACACACCCGCCTCTGGACAATGATACATGTTATATGTTGTGTAAGAACCAATTAGACCCTACATAATGTCTTAAATTTATATATTATAATATCTTCTTTTCTTTATTGGCAATGGTTATCCGGAACAGCATCCCAACTATCCGGAGGATCCACAAGCCCTAATTCCATCTTTTTTAAATAATAATATAAGATATTAGAATATCTTTTATTATTATTTAAAAAAGATGGAACTTTAGTCTTGTTATTCATAAATCTCCACTACTCCGACGCACGAGGATCCAACTTCAGCCATACGTTCATTGTAAAAATAATGCAACAACAAAACTGTAACTTCGTACATCTCAATCATGAACAAGAGAAAGAACATAAAAGCAAACGAAAATTGGAATAAGAAAAAACAAAAACAAAAACAGATCTCAAACAGGTTCATGAAATTATTGCTAGTAGCACATCATACACTTGCATAACCATGAAAACACCAATTATCCAAACTTATATCCCTACTCTGCATAAAACAGATATAAAGGCTGAAGGATCAGAAAGGAAACAAAACATGAAGATCTGGAAAATATTACCTTCTACACACTTGTTAAATCTCCAAAGACACTGAAGAAAACACTTTTATTTCGGCGAAATTAGCAGAGGCCAATATTCGAAGAATATCGACTAGAACGGAGCTCTAACCAACCAAAACGTCAAAGACTTACAAAGGACAAGTTGAGACTCAAAGGATAGACCTGAGCTGTGAGTTCCAGCACTGTTTAACAAAATCCTCCATGGAAGCTGAAATGCAGGAAGGTTTAAAATGATATTTACACAATAATAGAGAATAGAAAGGAGAGAAGTAGTAGATTTCTTTCGGGTCAACTGAAAATGTTGCGAGGGTTACCCTCATAATACTGCAAGCTTGAGAGAGAGGCAGAGAAGACTCTGAATCTGAAGGAGAAACAGAGGGAACGAGAAAATGAAAACAAAAAGGGAAAAAAAATCTTACCAAACTGGGACCGCCACTCCAGTATCCTGCTTTGGGTTTATACTTTCTATACGTTTTTTTTTTCTGGGAAAAACTTTAAAACTAAGAAAAAAAGGAAAATGAAATAGAGATTTCAACAAAGCTTCATCGGCTTGAGGCGCGACTTCTCGTCGTCATCACGAGGTCTATGTGAATGTGATACTAATCCGTAACGGAGATCTTTCTCAAAATGTTTGAGATAAGTTGGGGGATTTAAAAAAGTTTTTAATTTTTATTTTCAACTACCATGATACCATCCTATTCGAAATTAACCTACTCCACTATTAATTTTTTCAATCACTCCATCCAACAACCAAAAATTACAATTTTCCTCCTCAATGAAAATAGGACATCAATATCCTTGATAAAAATATATATATATGGAAAAAAAAAAACCAAAAACTTAAATTGTCTGATATCAATTTAATATATATATATATTAACTTGAAAAGTATTTTTTTTTTTTTAAATAATGCTACTATAATCTCTCATTTTATCTTCATTTGACTACTTATGTATTTAATTTTTTTTTTTTAAATTGCTTAATGGTTAACGAAATAACTATTAATATATTGATATTTTTTTTTTTTTAAAAATATTTGAAAAAAAAAATTACAATTTGTACTAGAGAGTGCACCAAGGAAATAAATTGAAGAGGTATCGTAGTATTACTCTTTATAAAAAAAAATTAGAAAAATTAACTTTTTAAAGGGAAAAGAAATATATTGTAATTCTTTTATAGTTTGGAGGGAATTGAAAATGTTGATAATTTAGGGGATGATTGCTCATTTGACAGTAGTTTAAGAGGATTTTATGTATTTACCTCTATTTTGTTTTAGTTAGGACTTAAGAAAAATGTTGTAAATCTATCATATGAGAGAAAGCAATAAGAACAAATACTAGCTAATGGTTAATGTTTTCTCATAATTTTTTTTTCTAAATAGCAATTTTGATCCAAACATCTCTAAATTGGAAAAGAAAAATCTATTTTAAATTTTCATTCAATCTATATTATAGATCTTAATGAAAAAAAGAAAGTACAACGATTAATGCAACTTGTAAAAAAACCAAAATAAAAACCACCTTAAGAATTATATCCAAACAACATTTAAATATACCTATATATTTTCACAAATTCCAATTCAAAATACTTATTATATTCTATCTATCTTCATAAAACTCAAGAACAATACAACTCACTAAAAATATTCTCAATTAATGAATGCTATAAAGTAACACATTATAGAGATTCAACAGTAATAATTGTATTATTATGTTTTATTTTGTTATCTTAACGGTCATGTTTCAAAAAGAAAAGTGATATTTTACAACAACCAAAAAAAAAAAAAAAAAATTGTGATTAGAGGATGCAATATGTTAGAAATATTTTAGATATAATTTTTTTTTTTATAAAGGTAAATTCACAAATTGACGTGACTTAATATAATACATTATATTATAAAATTAATTTATTAGAAAATAGGAAAAATGACAAGTGACCCCAGACTTTTGCCCTCTTATTTTGATAGCTTGTGTATTTTACTTTATTTTATTTCTTCAAATGGGCAATGAAAAAGCAGCAGATTTATCCTCACTTGTGTAATTATGAGAAGATGAAAGAATAATGATATATTCTAGATTCTCATTATTTTTTCATCCTACGATATAAGATGTAACAAAATTATCATCATTAGATGATAAAAAATTATCCAATAAAATATCATCTAATGATGATAAATGTAGGTCTTATATAATAAGATGAGAGTGAAATGGTAGAATGAGATGGTAGTGTAGTATAAAAAAATTTCAAGATGAAATGAGAGTTAAATAAAATTTTGTTAAAAGAAAATTATTTTAATATTATTTTTGTTTTTAAGATTTTAAAAAAAATTGAATTATTTTTTGTATTTTGTATGAGAGTTTGAAAAAATTATAATAATTAAAAAATATGAAGTAAAATAAGATAAGATGGTTTATAAAAACAAACACCACCTTAACCTCTAAAATGACATATGAGCAGAATTTGTGAGGTATGTTTGTCTACACTTCGCTATCAAGAGATGAGAGAAAATGACAAAAGCTGCAGTAAACGGTGTCCAATTCGTTGATTGTTATTACACACAGAGACCTGACCAAGGCAGCTTTGCTAAAATTGCTAGCTGCTGCATTATTTGTTATTATTGTATTTATTTTTGTATGCTTTTGAAGGCATACGCCATCAGTGTGGTCCATTCTTTTTTTTCTTTTTTCTTTTTTTTTTTATCAAAATCTCACAGGCCATCAAGTTGATACTTGATCGTGAATTGGATCTTCTGTATATTATTCGTCTTCGTACATACATATGACTATTGACAACCACAAATTCTACTTTAAATGGGTCCTGTTTAAGATCTGAACCCAAGGGTTCTTCCAAAAGCAATATTTTTTGGGTATTACTGGATTTTCCCCCTACTTTGCTGGAGAAATAGAAAAAAAAAAAAAAAAAAAGCGTATCGTTGGATATTCGCATCAACTTATGTTCCATTGGACCATTACCCACACGAGAAAAAAAAAAGGACTTATTTCTGCTGGAAAAACAAAGAAAAAGCTTGTAAGTGAGATTTTTTGTATTCTATTTTTTTATTTTTTTTTTCTTGAACAAAGTAATCATTAATGCTTAGAGAAACACACAACGTATGGTGAAGAAACCCAAGAATTATTCCCCAAATACAGTGCAGAAATTTAAAACAATTTGGCTGTGGCAGCCGAAAGTGTTTTGTAAGCAGGAGTGTCCCAAGTATTTTCAAAAGAGAAATGTTAGTCTTACAAACGGGAATCCCGACTGGAATTCCCGAATGTAAGTATAATTTTTTTTTTTGTATAATGATTAAAACATATATTTTATTAATATTGTAATTTTATTTAATTTTTTTAAAATGTTTAAAAGTGATAAATATATATATATATATATAAATCAAAAATTTTTTCAACTAGGGAGGATCCCATTCGGGACCCACCGTTTGTGAGCATAAAAATGCTCTTTTCAAAATACTTCACTACAATTCATTACTTTATTATTATTTTTTATATACTTTTATTCTATTCATTACTTTTTCACTAATATTTAATATTTTATTATTATTTTTTATCTAATTTTTACTACTATTCACAAATATTCTCAACATCCAAACCTAACCTTAGCCTTTCAGGAAGTTCTATTATATCTCGGCTGGACTGCTTAAAGCCCCAGGCTTTTCTTAATTTTGAGTGGGGTTTAGAATCTAGATTCCCGTTGCATTTGCTTGCATATTACTATATCCAAGATTGGGCTAAAAATTAGCCCATTCTAATAACCCAAAAAACTTGGGTCAGATTTAAGCCCATGGACTTAAATTTCAAAATCCGGCCCCAATTCTAAGTTCTAGAACTCGCCCAACCTTTATTTCATCCTTCAATCACTTAGAAAGCAGCCAGGCTTGTGCTTCTCTGCCAACCCTTCAATTCTATTGGAGAGAGTCATGGCATAAATAGAAGCTGTTGAAGATTCTCAACCTTGTCCAAGCTTCCATGAGATTATTATATGCTGCTGGGAAAACAAAATCTTTAAAAAAATTCCAGTGAAGAGACCAATTCCTGCTACATCCTGAAACCATACCAAAACACCCCCTTAATTCTAGGTCCCTTTTGGATTTTAGAGATAAAATGAGTTTAGATGAAAGATAAAAAATTGAATAAAAAATTATTAAAAAATTATTTTTTAATATTATTATTATTTTGAAATTTGAAAAGGTTGTATTATTTATTATATTTTTTGTGAGAATTTGGAAAAGTTATAATAATAAGATTGAAATAAGATAAGATGAGATGAAACGAGTTCAAATCTAAACGATAGCAAACGATAGCTAAGTTAAAAAGAAGCCATCATGTCTCTCTGGTTGGTGGGAAGTCTGTTTGATGAAATGCAAAGCATATGGATTTTCACCTTCAAAGTGAGGAAAACCCAACCTGAATTCCCTGGCTGGCAAGACTGGCAAGTATCTTTCACTTTGAATCACCATCTCTAGCCCAAGATTTCTGTCTTCCCATAAAACCCAAGTATATACAAAGCTATATGTCTAACAAATTAACAATAATGTTTCTCTTCCTGCTAAGCAACTCTAACCATAAATATTCATCCTACAATGCATCATTACTTCATCACTTTGACCAACCAAGATAACATTAATATCTGTCAGCGTCCAAAACATCCAAAATTCTAATCAGATTAAAAAAGAACGACCCAGTTTTGTCGATGGCCTACTTCATCACTTTGACCAACCAAGACAACATTAATATCTGTCAGCGTCCAAAACATCCAAAATTCTAATCAGATTAAAAAAGAACGACCCAGTTTTGTCGATGGCCCTTAAGACCATATCTTTATTAACAGACTTGACTTGAGCCTTACAACTCGAAAAATTTTGAAGGACAATTGATGCTCTTTCTTTAATTCTTTCTACATGAAAGAATCATTAAGACCGCTAACATAACTACAGCCAAAAATAAATAAAAAATATAAGACAGAAGTATGAGCAATTTTGTTTTTGATAAGTATGAGCACTTACCTGCTATACGAAGAATATCTCTTAAACCTTCTATAAAAGAGGGGGTTTTCATTTGGTTCTTGCCATTCTTCCTCTCCTAAACCCTGCTTCTCCATCAAGTCCTTTGCCTTGCCACATAAAGAAGAAAAGAAACAAACACCATAGTCAAAGCTAGGTAGAATTTTTCATCCAAAATTATCGTTGTTATTGATACACAGGTAACATATTAGGCAAATTAATAAAAGAGCCTCGATATGATGAGAATATTAATGAAAAAAGCCCTAGTACATTGTGTAAGAGAAAGTCCTGACAGAAGAAATTTATAAGAAAAATCCTAAATTTGAAGCCCATGGAGTTCCTATTTCAGTGGGGTTACAAGTTATCAGCTTAAAAAGAAAAACTAACTAATTTTCTGCATCCAGCATCACCGAAACTCTGCCATCCTGGTAAACAGAGCACATCCAACCATGTATTGTACAAACAAGCACAAGGCCAGCACTTAAGGGTGACCTTTCTATGAGAAACATATTAAGATATGTTCAAATCATAGAGGCAATTCTTCCTCTATCATGGCATCCCTCGGTCGGAAACAAGGAGGGTTTCCCATCATAATTTCTCCCACTATCATTCCCTCCTCTGTTGGAGATGCAACAGGCATAAAATCCTCAGCTTTCAACTGATATTTCCCAAGTTACCGATCTCTTAAATAATCAAATCCCCCTGTTAAGATTAAAAAGAAAAAAAGATGACAGCATCACAAAGCAATTCCAGTGAAATAGTACAAAAGCAACTGAAAAAAACGTAGAAGAAACAAGTATCGTTCATCCTCTTCTCTCCCCTGATGTTACACGTTACACTACCCACAAATATTTCAGATATAGTTTTTATCATAATAACAAGTTTAAGATAATAAAAAAAACCACCACCCAAATAGATTTCAGGGCTGTCCTAAGAAGGAAGAGGAAGAGACCAGCCAAGTCCATAAAACTAGTTGAATTTTTTTTTTTCTTTTTGGGGGGGCGTGGGGAAGAGCTTGACCCATACACTATTGGGTCAACCAGAAGCTGGCAGCTCCACAACTGGAAAAATATAGTGTTTACACATTTGATGCAATTTAGTTGGTTTAAGATGATTACCAGTCAAGGAGAAAGCGCACCAGCTACCTCTGGATATCGGGTGAAGAAGGCTCATCTGGTGAGGACCGTTGAGCCGAAACACCAAGAATTTCATATCCCCCACTACATCGGCTTCCATCATTCAGTTGTGATACTTCATTCACAGCTACAGGTCCAAGAGATCCAAACTCAAGCTGTCCAGCATGTGATACAAAGCCAGTACTACGCTCATAAGGATACAGCATAACGAGAGGTGGAATAGTACGTCCATTTGACAAAACCCCACTGGAATTCATGGATGGTATTGGATGCATTCCATATGCCACATTGGCAGGACCAGACCGAATAGAGTGTGGGCGAACTGAACCATTCTGAGAATGGTATGAAGGGAATGAGTCATGTCTATGTGGTCCCCAAGACCTGTCAGCTCGACTCTCACTTGCCACTAACCGGTCTGATCTTGAGTTTGGCTTTTCAGCTTGGCTGCGGCCGTGGCTGCGCCCAGCAGCTCGCGACCTCAAATCAATGTTCCAATTCCTCTCTCTATCACCATGGTGGTCGCTTCTATCATAGCTGTAATTCCCTCGTCTGGAACTTGTAGAATGTCTGTCCGGATTAGAAACCTTCTGAAGTACGTACATAAGATATTAAAACATCCACATAATAGAAGTATTAAAGCATAGTTTATAAGCGCTTGTAAGTTTAGCTTAACAGGGACGCATATTACACTTCTGGGATTTAACCAAGCAAAACAAAAAATGAAATAAAATATTTTTTTCGATAGGAGCAAATAAATATATAAATGAAAATAAAATACGGAAAACTGACTTCACTTCACTATAATTCTCAAAAGGAAAAACCTTCAGACCGGATGGTTGTGATAAATAGTTTCACACCAGCTAATAAGAAAATGCCACGTAGGCAGTCTAACAAGAAGTGAAATGCACCCGCATGCACCCAACTCCTCTCCCTCTCCTTCTCTCTCCCTCTCCCATCTGCATCTGAAACCCTTTCCTCTTTTCTCTCCCTCTCCCTCCCTCCATGGCTCCATCTGCACTCACGGAAGCCCCAAAGTGTATGTCCTCTGCGTTGTCCACAAATTTATCAGCAAGATCTCCTCGTGGCATGGCGCCATTATCACAGAGTTTATGTTCGGCTCGTTAATAATCTACTCAGGTTTCCAACTGGATGCGAGGTATTTGGGGTAGTTTTTCTTGGGCTTTTTGGGTGTTTTCATGGGATCAGTGTTTTCTTGTATACCCGGGCTGGGTGTTTTCTCATATATATCCAGTGTACTTGTTAATTCCTTTTGATATATATAATATTTTTACTTATAAAAAAAAATAATGTACTCAGGCTTATACCACCAAGCTGCACAAACCCCAAATCATTTCCCTTGTTGCCATTTCAAGACAAATTCCTAAAACTCACAAGAAATTTGACTCACACTTCTTTTGAAAAGCGTTTTAGGAAAAATGGAAAGAAGATAGGCATATTCAAATAGAGGCCATTTTCATTCGAGGCTTTAGCAAAACTGGGTCAGAATTGTGCGCAAAAAGAGAGGCAAGGAACCTTCGGCATTTGCTAGCTCTGCGTCAACGTGCGAAGGAAATACTCTGCTAGTCCATGAGTGCAGATGGAGGGAGGGAGGGAGAGAGAGAAAAGAGAAAAGGGTTTCAGCAGATGGGGGAGGGAGGGTGAGAGAAAGGAGAGGGAGAGGAGTTGGGATACATGCGAGTCCATTTCACTTCTTGTTAGAATGCCTATGTGGCATTTTTTAATTGGCCGGTATAAAACTTTTTTTCACAGCCATCTGGCCTCAAGTGCCTCTCTTCTCAAAAACTCAACTTTTCAGACCCATCCACCAAAGTAATTTATTACAAGAGTACTTGGTGGATTTCAAAATTTGTCCACCTTGTAACATACCGTCTACCTCGTTAAAAAATAATATGCATGAAACATGCATTTCAAAGAGAAGAACACAAGAATTTGGGTTGGGTCTTGCACTTTTTATGTTCCACCCAAAAGGTCCAATATGAAAGACTGTTAAATCTAAAAGTAATTCATTGGCATACTCTAATTGCAAAATTAAAAAGCAAAGAAACCGCTTAACAATTTATAAGGGAGTTAAAATTGATCTTACAGGATTTGGCAGGTACGTTCCAGTCCCACTACGCTGCTTTGGTATTTCATCCACATAACATTGATAAACAGCAGGTCTATTTGAAAGAGACTGAGGAGCAACAGGAAAAACCCGATGCCCATAACTCATAAACTGAGTGAAGACATTCATATTTGCGGACAGAGGTCTCCCTGTACCATCCAATGGAAATCGACCCTGTAATAAGACAGGAGGCATCACACCAGGTGAAGAATAAATCGTAGGAGCAGGATACCGTGAGTTTTGACAAAACCGCCCAAACTGCAAATTTTGCCAATGGCTAGCAAAGTCACTGTTCAGAATGTCAGCCTTGTATTGTGATGGGTCAACAGCAGCAGCTCTTCGCATAGAATTGAAATTACTTAACACCTCAGGCTGATCAAGTCGATCAGATGAATCAAAATTCTGACCAGAATTAACATTATCCAGCTGCTCTTCCCTACTTAAATGATTCGTCACTCCATCAGAAGTTCCTGACTCTGTAGGGAAATTGTACACCGGAACCATTGTAAAAAAAGGAACAGGTGGCCCTGTAGGATAAAAGGTCAAGGGAACAACTCCAGAATTATCAGGAACCCTTTGTTGTGAACCATGACCTACAAGCATTTGAGGAATTTGATGGCTTGGAACATTTAGAGAAGCAACAGGTCCCATGGTTCTTTCTACTATTTCAGTGCCCATGGTTGGGAGTGGATTCCAGTCTCTGCTGTCATCGTCTGCTTGAGTGGAGGATAGATCAGACACACTCTTACCTTTCACATGAACAGAAGAGGGCACAGCAGATGTAACAGTTTTCCTACCCCGTTTTTCCTTGGCTGACTTTGAGACCTTTGCCGAGGATCCTTCCCAGGAACTCTCTGAAGAAGTTCTACTCCTCAGCGAACTAGGGGGTGCAGTGGACAAGGATCTCGGACTTAAAATTTGGTCATCATAGTAAACATCATTTCCTCTGTTATCATGATAATCAACATTGTCTATATGATCTACCCTTAATGACCCTCGGTTTTCTTTCGTAATCTTCTGGTGAACTCTTGTAGAGATTTTAGAACTAGCAACCCGCGATTGAGGAACAAAGTTAAAACTAGCTGAAGTTGACTGTTGCTTGTCATCCGACTGAAGCATTTCAAAACTTTCATGATCAAGATCAAACCCACGAGCAGAGCCCCTGTCCTGCTCATGCCAGTTATCATGATCAGATTCCCTCTGGTTCATTTCAACTGATTGAAAGTTCTCCTTACCAAGTTCAATCAAATCTTCAGGATTTGAGCTCCATCCCATGCCAGGGAAATTTGGAGCTAATGGTGAAGGAAAACCTTGAGGATATTGCATGTTTGTTCCCCAAGGTGTCTCGATAAATGGGATATTTGTGGGAACCATTCCACCCAATTTCTTGGAGCATATCCCATTGAAGCTAGAACTGAAGAGGGGATAGGAGATGGTAGAGGAAGTGGTAAGTGACCTGAAGCCATATTCAATGGAAGATGAACCGGCCTATTAAAACCATGTGCTGTAGAAGATGCCAACATGTTCAAAAGATCTTGCTCGTCCTGATGCATTCCCTGTGTCCCCAGGACACTAGCGAAGTCTTCACTCGTAGCTCCTGAACCTGACTCTTCATGGAAACTATTGGAACCATTGTTTATATCAGCAGCAGTGTCTAGACCTTGATGGGTTGAGAAGTGCCTAACAGATGAAGGATCCTCAGTTTTAGTGCTATGGCTTGCCAAAATATCAGATCCTTGGTTCTTCCTCCTATTATCCAACCTAGCAGAAGAGTTCTGGCTTTTTCCACTTTCTGGGGCTCTACTACACCTTGCATGAGAAGAAATTTCACCGTAAGTATCAGTAAGCTCAGGGCTGGAACGTGTCCTTGCAAAGACAAACTTTCCCTGGATGTCATTCGCCAATTTATCAGCTTTAGAACTTTTCTGACCCATATCCAAATGTGTACCTTGATTGGAATTAATTTCTACTCTAACCTGATTGGATATCCTCGAGTTGTTTGGGTTTCCATTTTCACTTTTAGCCTGGGAGACTATAGAAACATCACTGGTTCTAGATGCACTTTCCAGGGAATGATTCCCATGCCGGAAGGAATCACCACACGAACTTCGTGTTCCATCAACTCGACTTTCATTTTCATGACCAGAGAAAAAATCCTTTCTTTGACCACTTGAATTACTCCTGAGACTCTCAGACTCATTTAACTGGTCTGAATTGGACAATCTCAAGCACCACAAGTCATTCCTCGGGGCATCAGGACGATGGCCACTGCCATGTCTCTCCCAAGTGTTCAAAAAGAACTGATTTACTTCAAACAATAGGTCGTCTTTTGGGCAATCAAGTAACCTTGCCAGCCTTTTAGCGCCAAATGTGAAAGCACTGCGTATCCTAAAAAAGTTACCTAGAAAATATGTGTGTATCAATATGATATTGTCTGTAGAAAAGGGTAAGCCTGTGCTTGTGTTATTGCTGTTGAATATTGATATGAAAAAATTTATTACTACAAATGCCAATAAGTGCGCACAAAATCATGCCAACAAGTGATTGTAAAATCATGCCTACAAAAATAAACACAAGAAAAAATAAGAGAGACTGAACTCCACAAATGGACATCTTCACGACTCTTAGTCCTCTAGAGGGTAACTTCCAGGTAAGTGCATAAAGTATGCACAGAGCTGACATATATTAAAAAAAGCTTAGGGATTTTTTTTTTTTTTTTTTTTTTTGTGATAGGTGAAATAAGATTTTATTGGTCAAGAAAAAAAACCTTAGTTTTATAAATGAAAAATTAAAAAGAAAAGTATCCACCTTCCAGCCATACATTGTTAAACCCTCACTCTTAATACCTTTTACCATGTATCTGGCTACAGTCAATTTATTTAATGGACTCCACATACTCCTGCAATGCAGGTGACATGAATGTGTGAAATGTGAATAATGCCACAATCATTCATTAAATATGGTGTGCGCAACAAGGTGCAGACCTCCTAAGTAATAGGCAAATACAGCCCCAAGGCAATCGTGCAATACACTACAGTACAACATAGAAGTATCACGGCAATTTTATGTATAAAAAAAAAAAAAAAAAAAGTATCATGGCAATTAGCACAAGGATTTTGCTTCGGGCATTGAAAATATTCATATTTCAACGACTTCCCTCTCATGTTGAGAACTTTAGTTTTTATCGATCAAAAGAGTAGGCAAGAGCCCAAGTATTCAGAGCATATAGAAGAGCAACGCCTAGGCGAGCTGGTTTAGTGAACATATTGAAAACTCTGAATCCACTTCCTTAGAAGGACTCAACTAAACACGAGAAAAAAAAAATCAGACTCCCAATCATCCTTCAGCAATTGGAGAGCACTATTGATGTAGGATAATAGTGAAATAAACAAGAGAAATAGAATAATAGCAAATAGAGAAGAAAAGAAGTCAGAAAGTAGAGAGAAGAAGACAAAGAAAGGGGTTTGGAAGTTGACGGCTGAACAGCACTTTTTCAATCTCAAACTCAGTCTGACTTCAAAATCTCAATACAAGTCTTTAATAGTAACATAACAAACCCTAATTAAACCCTAGAAAGTCAATTGGCTTTGGCCCAAGCCCATTAATACAAACCCAAATAAACTAAATAAAGCATAAGTAAAATAACCCAAAATAATAAAAATAGGAGATGTCCTCATCAACTATCCCCTAATTAACTCCGTGAAATTTGACTTCTCACCTAGCCCAATCCATATGAAGTCTTGCTGTGACTTCTCAATTTGATTGACACACTAATGGGAAGGAAACGGACAAAAACATGTAGGCAAATTAGAAAGGGCGTCATTGAGCAAGGTAATCCTACCATCTTTTGACAGGTACAACCTCTTCTGACCAACTAATCAACACTCAATCTCCTCACTCACCATCCCAAATAGACTTGGCCTTACAAGAGATCAAAGGAAGGCCAATATATTTTTTTTTATACATAAACAGTGAAGTTGATAAGAAAAAAGGAAGGCCAATATATTTCATAAGCAAAGAAAATACCTTGCACCCCAAGATGCTAGCCAGAATATCAACATTAAAAACATTACCCACAAGAACCAGCTCTGACTTAACTAAATTCACTTTCAACCCAAAAACTGCTTTGAAGGATGACAAAGAGCCCTAAGAGAGCAGAGGTGCTTTGGGTTTGCCCCCACAAAATACCAAGGTATCATAAGCAAACAAAATATGGGATTTTTTTTTTTATCATAAGGTAAATTAATGATGAAAAAGGTATTTACCCCAACACACAGGATGTATAAAAAAGAACCACCTGATAAACAAAAATAAAAAAGTAAAAACTTTAGGAAAAGAGAAATAGAGAGAGCAACACCATCATGGGCTGTTTCCAATGAAAAAGGTGTTTAAAATGAAAGACTTGAGCTCCAACACCTTTTTGATTTTTTGCAATCATCAAAGCCATACTTTGGTTTTTCTCCATACACGCCATAGTATGCACGATGGGGTCATCTTCCCCAAAGATGCACACGGATGGTTGCCAAATTGAGCTTTCCAACATATTAGGAATTCCACAACCCATGAGGACATCACTCAAACAATCCCAAAGAAGCCAAAGATGATCTTTCATATGATGTTAGCAACCTCATAATGTAGAAGAAAGATGATCCAACCAACTCCCCATGCAACAACAATGAACCACCATCATGCCCCACTTCCTCATGTTGTCTAGAGTAAGAATCCTCCCTGATGCCATTGTGCACATGAAAGAAGTCACGCAGAGCCTTATCTCTCCATATGAGCATCCATCCAAGGGAAAGACAAGAAATGTTAAGCACAGAAAATTAATAGCCCTACAAAAGATCCAGAGAGAACCTCCATCCACAATAGCCAATAAAATTAAATCAATTCAACAGGAGTCATCATATCAGTTGCAGCTAACAGATCGTGGCCAGCGTCCATGACAAAAACGAAAAGTTGCAGAAACTACTAATCTTGTCTAAAACCATGAGAGCTGCTGAAGAAACCAACAGAAGTGCACTCACCAATACAGAAAATCAGATAGAAGAAATACAATATACCATTCAAGATTGTCATTTCTCCCCAAAACCACATCTCCCAAGTAAATAACTAAGAAACTCCAACAACATGAACATAAATGATAAGGTTTCTCAATATATAACTTGCAAAGCACCCCTAGCTCACTTGGTCCAAGCCTAGTATCAAGATATTAATTAGCAATAAGCATAGAGACTAAAATTTATCTACCTTTGACAACCCATTTGTTGGCTTTGAGATTAAACCCAACTCTACCAATTAGCAAAGACTTTATTATTTTACACCCTATTAACAAGGCTAATGGGACAATAACCATTAAACATCCATTGCCCTGGTTTTTTTTTTTCCTTCTTTTGGGAGCAGGGACCATGAAGGTACATTAAGGATTTTTTCAAACTTGCTGTTGAAGTGAAAATCCTGGAATACCTTGAAACACCTTTAATCACAATCCCAGCACGCTTAAAATGAAGCCATTGTAAAAGCATCCAGGTCCAAAATCATATGTATTACCAATTTGAGAACCTCACTCTCTCCAAATGGCCTCTCAAACCACATGGCCATCTCTTCCTCTATGAACTCAAGTGCTAATCCATCTAGCTTGGGCCTCCACGTAAACTGCTTAGAAAGCAAATACTCATAATACTCCACAATATGATTCCGTATCTCAATTTGACCATAGACTTGAGCCATCCACCAAAAGCATCTCAAAAGTACTGTTTCCTATTTGTGCTAGCCGCTTGAGGGAAAAACATTGTACATCTGTCGCCCTCTCTTAAACTATAAAACTTTTAATTTCTACCTCCAAGACATCTCAATTAAAATAATTCTTTCTAGTTCAATGATCACTTGGTTTTTTCTTATCTTTTCTTCTTTAGACAAAAAAAAAACGAAAAATAAAAATATTTCAAAAAATTTAAAGACAAAAGAAGAAAAATATAAAGCCAGAATAATTAAAATATAAAAATGCCCCCTCACCCCTACCAAAAGAGGGAAAGACCTCCCCCCACCAAGTGCAAGTAAAGTGGATGTTCCGGGGGCAAAGGCAAGATTCTGTTCTCCATTTTCTTCTTCTTTATTTATTTTGCATTTATTTAATTTCTTTTCTATTCTTTATTTTTATGCACTTTTTGTTGGTAAAGTTCTATTCATTTTAAATTTCTACATCATTTTGTCTTTTATGTTTTGTTTCCTATCTAATTCTTTAGTTTTTATTTCTTATAATTTTTTTTATAAGAATATTTATTGATCTTCATGATTAGGCAAAGTCAAAAGTACACAGGTAGTATACAAGAAAGGTTCATGATTCTAAATCCATTTTTTCAGTAAGATCATTTTACAAAGTGCTGATCTGTAAGGGTGATAAGGTTTTTCCTTGGAAATGTATTTGGAAACCAAGAGTCCCTAGTAAAGTCGGCTTTCTTTGTTGGTTGATTAGTCTTGAAAAAGTTTTGACTATTGATAATCTCCGAAAGAGGGGGCTGTTTATTATTGATTGGTGCTACATGTGCAAGAATGCTGGGGAATCTGTTAGCTATCTTTTTTCTGCACTGTGAAGTGGCGACAACTTTGTGGAATGATATTTTCAATAAGGCTGGCTTTGCTTGGGTCATGCCCTCGCGAGTGGTGGACTTCTTGGCAAGCTGGAATCACTCTCTTGTTCATGGAGATGATGCTGATTTTTGGAGAGTTGTACCTTTGTGTTTGTTTTGGTATTTATGGTCCGAAAGAAATAGAAGATGTTTTGATGACTGTGAACGTTCTTTGGGGAATTTTAGGATGGAAGAGGATGTATTTGTCTAAAGGGGGCTGGTCACTTTGATCAAGAGTACTCTTTCCAATTTACCCACCTAGTTCTTATCCCTCTTCCCAATTCCGACTAAAGTGGCAAGCCGTCTGGAGAAGTTGGAACGAGATTTTTTGTGAGGCGGGTTGAGGGAGGAGTTTAAGTATCACTTTATCAAGTGGGAGAAGATCTGTCGCCCTTTATCAGTGGGTGGTCTGGGTATTCGTAATTTGAGAGTATTCAACCAAACTTTACTTGGTAAATGGTTGTGGAGGTACCATCAAGAACCAGAAGCTCTCTGGAGAGTAGTGATTGGGAGCTGAACTCATTTATAGACTTTCATAAGCTCATCTACTCCTAAAGACCGAATCTTCAACATCAAGATGGTTTATGGTGGACCCCTGCAGAGAGAGGGAATTTTACAATCCGCTCTTTCTATAAGGTGCTCAATCAAGGTGCAGCAACTCAGTTCCCGTGAAGGAGAATTTGGCATCACAAAGTTCCACCGAAAGCGGCCTTCTTCATTTGGACAGCTTCGCTAGGGAAGATCCTCACTGCGGATAATTTGAAGAAAATGACAATTATCGTCACAGATTGGTGTTGCATGTGTCGTAATGAAGGAGGGTCAATTGACCATCTTCTTTTACATTGCGAGACAGCTAAAGTTCTTTGGAATGAGGTTTTTAGAAAACTGGAGTTAGCTTGGGTTATGTCAGAGATTGTTGTGGAAACAATGGCTTGTTGGACCTCTATAAGGGATGAACGACAAATCATAGCTATATGGAAGATGATTTTCATCTGCATCATGTGGTGCCTTTGGCTGGAACGCAATGGGCAGACCTTCGAAGACAGAGAGATCCAACGAGGAGTTGATAGTCTTTTTTTATAGAACTCTTTGTACTTGGTCCCTTGCAATTGATTTTAATGGAAAGGACCTACACAATTTACTTACATCCAATGCGCCTAGTTAAAAGGCCATGGTGTGTCTTGTAATTGGCTTTTACCTTTATTTAATGAATTTTACTTATCAAAAAATAGAACACAAATTTGGGAGCGGATGGGAGGGGTTGGAACTCTAATGAAGTGAGAGGGGCTAATGGTGTAGGGGTGTGGAAAAATATAAGAAGTGGGTGGGGGATCTTTCAGCTGCATACTAGGCTTCAATGTAGCGTAGGCGCAAGAATCAGATTTTGGAAAGATGCATGGTGCGGTGATAGGCCCTTGTTTAACTTGTTTCCTTCTTTATTTCAGGTTGTAAGAGATAAAAATAGCATTGTGGCAGAGGCACTGGAGTCAGCTGAGGGAGGTCGCCACTGGAACATCAACTTCATCCAGGCGGCGCAGGATTGGGAAATAAATTCTTTCGTGGACTTTTATAGTCTCCTTTATTCCCAAAAACCGAACATCCAAACTCAAGACGACCTATGGTAGATCCTTTGCAATGAGAGGAATCTTCTCAGTCCGATCTTTCTATAAGGTTCTCATCCAAGGTCCTGAGTCACAATTTCCATGGAGGAAAATCTAGCGCCATAAAGCACCCCAGAAAGCAACCTTTTTCAAGTGGACAACTGCACTAGAAAAGATTCTCACTACAGATAACTTGAGAAAAATGGGAGTTATCATTGCAAATCGGTGTTGTCTGTGTCCCAGTGAGGGTGAGTCTGTTAATCATCTACTCCTACACTACAAAACTGCCAGAGTTCTTTGGAACGAGGTTTTCAGAAGATTGGACTTAGCTTGGGTCATGCCAGAGTCTGTAGTGGCAACTATAGCGTGCTGGATCTCCATTAGGGACGAGCGCCAAATTATAGCCATATGGAAGATGACTCCTATATGCATCATGTGGTGCCTTTGGTATGAGCGCAATGAGAGAACTTTCGAAGACAGAGAGAGATCCCATGAGGAACTAATGGTTTTCTTTTATAGAACTCTTTGTACATGGTCCATTGCCGTGGATTTTAACGGCATGGACCTTCACGATTTCCTTGTATCCAACATAGTTTCTTAGCTAATAGGCCATGTTTTTCTTTGTAAACGGCTTTTGCCTTTTTTTAATAAAATGTTACTTACAAAAAAAAAAAAAAAAATTCAATATGATAATGTTGAAATCTCTCCGTGAGGGTTTTGGACAGATTGTTAACGGATGGACTTAAAAAACTAAAACAAAACCAGAGTAAAAAGTCAATTTTGAAAACCAGCGACGTAAGAGCAAACCCAGCAAGGCCGTACTTTCAAAATTTATACTCCAAACCAAAAATCTTTAAATCCCGAAAACTTTTTTGTTTCACGAGGAAATAAAAATCATCTAATTAGGAATTTTGTGAAAACAAAGAGCAAAAAAGTCGAAACAATTTTCATAAAAGCCCAAAAATCAACTATACAAAATTTTCAAATCAACCTACCAACTTTCACAAACTCTGATAATATATCCCAAATTTTTCTCCAAACAATTTCACATTTTTCTCATCCACTTTCAGACAACCCAATAAGAGCACATCTCAAAATTTCTTTCAAAACTTCTTAAGAACTCTGAAAAATTCTACTAACTAAACATGGCCTTAAAGTGTAGAATTAGCCTATACAAAAGGGAAATAGTGAAGCGACATCACATGAAGTATGATTTGCATTTCAAATAGAAAAGATTATATAATCAACAACACAACATCCATCTTACCAAGTTGTTTATGAGTTCTCACTTAAACATACTACAAGCTTAAACACCAAGATGTGACCTGCATGCAGTGGCTGGAACATATAAATCCTCTTTCCTCCTCATATAGTGCCAAAGCTGGCTAGTCGAAAGCAACAACAAACGAGGACAAGCTTGTGACTAGTTGCTACTAACAAATAACATGACGAAAATATATTTTATCCAATTGAAATAATTGCAACACATAATGTTATCAAAACAATTCAAAATCAGCAGAACAAATATAAACATAAGATTAATAAATTAAATGATCTAGCAGCAACTAATAATCCACAGCCATACATGTATCAGAGGCATGAACAGATATAGTCGCCATGAATAAAGAAACAACTCTGAAAGCTCAATAAAAAATCTTAAGAACATTTAATTAGGAAGTCTATTAGGTTAGAATTTATCTACCTTTACTGACACTTCGGCCAAGATTGTTGTTTACCCGCAAAGGATCAATTACATTAAAATGTTTGGAAAGAAAGGGTTGCCCTTGATTTTCTTGACCACCAGGGAAAACAGCATACACTGAGCTACAAGCAACCAGAAACGACTTGCTGAGTAGTAACTCTCCACCATCATTTCGAGGAGGTTCCGCTGGCAATTTTCCAAGTAAGAAAAAATCACTGCAAGACCTTGGAAAAAATCTGGGATTTGTTCAACCAAGTACTAATAGAAGAATCTTGAAGCCAATTATATATACCTGTTACATCTGGAAGGGAACTAATGGGTACAGGACCCCATAGGCTTACGCAAAAATTGTCCCAATCAAATTTACTAAAGAACTCCAGAAAACGATAAAGGACCTGCATGCCAAGAAATTAAAAACAAAACTTCCACAAGTATGGACAAATCAATAGTACAAAACAAGTATGGGAGCTAATCATAGTCACCTCAAGAGGTCCGGCAAAGGAATTATTAAAGACATGAAATATGTAAAGAACCAAGGTTTCCAAGGCATAAGTTGAGATAAGCCCATGATGAGCACCCAGGATCCGGCTCTCATAATAGCACCAGGCCTTTATCAATATAATGCTACGCTTAAACAAATGATTCTGATTTATCAAATGATCAACCTAAAGAAGCAAAAACTACGATTCAGCAAAGAGACTTAGACATCATCATGGTGTATTTTTTTCAAGGAGAGAGAATTAGTATGAGTTTCCAAAATGAAGCGCTTACCTCCTCAAGGAAACAAAGAGTGCACAATCCTCCAAGCTGGTCGAATGATATGTCCACCACAATATTTTCCACAAGACACTTGATTATCTTCACCTGAAAATATAAGAAGACAAGAAAGATTGCCAATCAATTGTCAGATAAAAACTTAAGAGCCAAAATAGCAAGATATTTTAGATTATGTTATGGGGAACATAAACTAATGCTACATCTAAAATATTATACTGAAAAAAAAAACAAGAAGAAGAAGAAAAAAGATCAGGAGATAATACCACCTTCTAAATAAAACAAGCTTAAAAGCTGTGGAAAAGAGAGATGAAAAATAGCTTATCAGCCATGAATGATCTCTCCCCAATACTCCAATAACAAAAAACAAAGCTCAACCCTAAACCGTAATGTGTAGCTGAATTAGCAAGCGACATTCACTGCAAGGATGACAAGTATAATGATAGTAAAGCAAAGGGGTGGGAGTTTGAGAGTTGAGTGTTGACCTGCAGTTCTAGCCTGAATGCTCAAATTTTTTTATTTAATTTATTTTTTATAATAAAGAACCCCGGAGACAAGGCAGATGCAACATGTTTTTCACGCAATTAAATCCCGGGATGCACTAACATCCCACAGATTAGGTCGATTGTTGTCCTTTAACTGATGGGACATGGTTCCTAAAAATTGTTTGCACCCAAGATTTGAAGCATAGACCTTGGGAGGGCATTGTGGGATTTTTATTGTAGAATTGCTTTGCCTTGGGTGCCTTTGAGAGTGGTTGATCTTCTTGTGTGTTGGAATGGGCTTCATGGTTGTGCTCAAGTGGATGTGGCTTGGAAGATGGTTTGTCTTATGTGGTGCATTTGGATGGAAAGGAATGAGCAGTGTTTTAATGACAAGGCCATACTTTGGAGCACATCCGGAACTTTTTTGTGCACTCTTTTTTGCTTTGGTTTTTTGTTTTTTGCTTTTTGCTTTAGGGAGAGCAAATCCATATATAGTTACTGATTTTTGAAGTGTGTATCATGTACAAACTTAGTCTTGTGTATGATGTACAAACCTAGTCTCCAAATATAATAAGGTTATGTAAAAACATTCAAGTATGCAAGGTTAGTGCATATGCGAGTTAAATAAGCTTCGTAAAAAAGAATTGTTTGTTGTATGTATTAAAAATCTGGTCTACCATAAGATATACATTTAGGAAAATGCACAGATTTGTTAACTAGCAATCACAATATTGAAGTTCTTTTTGAATGATTAGTGCTAACGTGTGTAGGATTATTTATTTGGTTGCAAATTTATACATTACTGCACATTCAAAATAATTGCTGTGACATAACATGAGCCTTGCCCATTTAATTGTAGTCCTGTTTTGTAGTTATCAAATAACATCAAGTATATTATAAATACATAAGAGGGACATACTTCTGCCTGAATGTACTGAACCTCTTTTACATGAAATTCAGCATTCTCGTTCTTTTCCTCATTCTCCAGAATATCACGAACTTGATGAGCCCATGTTTCTTTCATATTTTGATTATTACTGAAGGCTGTTAAATCAATGTCCCCATCAGGCAAATAAGTCTTGAGCGGAACAGACCCAAAGGTAAACACCTGCGGAGAGAAATTAAAATTTAAGGTATTTAAGACAAGGCCCAGTGATATAATAATACAACCCAAGAAGATGATGCACTTCTTTTTTTTTTTTTTATAAGTGAAGATGATGCACTTCTAATGTACTCAAAGATGTGAACAAACAATGAGGTATTCCACAAACATGATTGTAGGTCCAAATTTGCATCATGGAAAGATAAATATTGAAATCAAACAGGTCACAACCTACTAATTGTAATTTTCCAGACAAATTCAATCTTACTATTGTACTCAATCTGAGGTCAAATCCATCTATCTCCCAATCTAACTTACGACTCCCTTCTTAGCTCTCCCTAACTTATAAGAAAAGATTAATGATTGTCCCCTCATGCCTTTAGTGGCTATAGGCAATCACCCCAAATGTCATGCTTAATATTTTTTGAAAGACTTCGTCGCCACTACTGTGGAGGGCCACTCCTCGCCGGGGTGACACAAACTTCGTCGCCGGCGTCATCTGGTCAACCTCCAATCATCTCGGCAACCAAGTCTCCGACGACAACAACAACAGAAGATCCCGGTACTTCGCAGGGGCTTTACAACTACTGTGGAGGGCCACCTGACTTCGGGATGCCTCAAATCTCAGCGCCAACGTTGACTAGACCCCCACCTGCCACCATGGCAGTTGCAACTCCGGCGTTGACCTCTACAGAGTTGCCACATCTCGAGGGTTCTTTGTTTGTCCTCCCTAGTCTGGTCTCCAGCCACCCCCACTCAGGCATCTTGTGCTCCTTCAGTCTTTCATACGAGGGAGGTCAACTTGGCAGGTTCTACGGTTTTGTTTGAGGCAAAAAGGGATAGGGAGGAAGAACCTACCCCCTCTCAACACTTTTAATCCCTAGATGTCGGATTGGGTTATTCAGAAAGCAATGGATGTTAAACATATTGTGGGGATGCCATGTGTGGGATTTGAAGCTGAATTTATGGCAGTTCTTATTGCATGTGAAGCTGGACATGCTCTTTCCAAATCAGAGCAATCTTGAGCAATCTCGCACCTCGGCTAAGAAGAAGGATAGAGAACTCAAAAGACATACGTGGGATATGAATGACGATGGTGGAGAGAAAAGCTCCAATCACGTGGCAAGGGAAGGGGTAAGATGGTTGTTCCATGAAGCTAAAAATATTATCATGGAATATGAAGGGGCTACATGATCCTAATAAGCGGCTCCAAGTGAGAAATTTACTTAGACAATGGAAGGGTGATATTGTTTGTTTACAGGAGACCAAGTTGGAATCATTTACGAACCAACTAGTTCGTAGCTTATGGAGAGGACAACACGTCGAGTGGTCTTATTTGCCATCCAAAAGTGCGTCACGGGGAGTCTTAATTATGTTTGATAAAAGGGTGGTGGAAAAGGTGGAGGAATGTGTAGGCGAGTTCACCGTAGCTTGTTCCTTTGTTAATCTTAAAGACAACTTTAGATGGATATTCGCTGGAGTTTACGGCCCAAACGTTGACTTAGAGAGAAGGCTATGGTGAGAAGAATTGGCGGGACTTCTTAATTGGTGGGAGTTACCAAGTTGTATCGGGAGCGACTTTAACACTTCGCGCTTTCCAAGCGAAAGGTCGGGTGCATCCCACATCACTCTTGCTATGAGAGATTTTTCTAATTTCATCTCAAAATAGGAGCTTATGGATATCCCTCTTTTAGAAGGCACATTCACTTGGTCCAATAACCGAGATCTCCCATCTTGGTCGAGGATCGACAGATTTTTATTAACTCCCAATTGGGAGTCTCAAATCACTTAATCACTTCCCCATCATCTTAGATTGCAGCGGCATCCAAGGGGATAAAAGTATTTTAAGTTTGAGAATATGTGGCTTAAAACTGATGGTTTTGTAGACAAGGAGGTGGTTAAGGAAGACTTTATGCTAATCTTTCATGATTTTCATACCTCTACTAGCTTTGAAAAGAGTCTTAATTCTACCTTTGTAGTACTCGTTCTTAAAAAGATGGGATCTACAGATATTAGAGATTATCGCCCTATTAGTCTTGTGAATAGGGATATAAGATTCTCTCCAAAGTGCTCGCAAATGGATTGAGTTCAATGATGGAGAAGCTAATTTCAACACCACAAAATGCATTTGTAAAAGGTCGACAACTTCTCGACTCTGTCCTTATAGCAAATGAATCTTGGATGGACGATTGAAATCTAGAGAACCTGGGCTGCTTTGTAAACTAGACATGGAGAAAGCTTATGACCACATCAATTGGCGGTTCCTACTTTATCTTCTTGCTAGATGTGGCTTTGGGGGCAAATGGCATAAATGGATTGAGGTTTGCATATCTTCAATGAGATTCTCTATCCTGGTAAATGGATCACCGGTTGATTTCTTCAATTCTTCTCGCGGGTTGAGGCAAGGAGATCCTCTTTCTCCTCTACTTTTTTTATTTATCATGGAAGCTCTAAGTAAGATGATTGAAGGCTTGGTGGACGGAGGGTTTCTTTATGGTTTCCTGGTGGGGAATGGTGATCTCAACATCTCTCACCTGTTATTTGCAGACGATACTCTCATTTTTTGTGGTGCTAACAGTGGATACATCCAAGCCTTGAGGGCGCTCCTCCTTTGCTTTGAAGTTGCATCAAGTTTGAAAATTAACCTTTCAAAGTCTGAATTAGTACCAATGGGGGAGGTCCATGATGTGGAGTCTTTGGCTACACTCCTGGGATGCAAGGTATCATTTTTGCCTCTCAAGTATCTCGGCCTACCGTTGGGTGTCTCCTTTAAATCTGAAAGGATTTAGAATAGTGTGGTTGAAAAGATGGAACACAGAATGGCTTCTTGGAAAATGTTATATTTGTTGAAAGGTGGCAGGTTGACTTTGATCAAAAGCACTCTTTCGAATTTACCCACTTACTTCTTGTCTTTATTCCCACTTCTGACAAAAGTAGCTAACAGAATTGAGAAGTTGCAAAGGGATTTCCTTTGGAGTGGCCTAGGGGATGAGTTCAAGTTTCGTCTGGTTAATTGGTCAACAATTTGCACCCCCATCTTTGGGGGAGGTTTGGGGATTCGACACTTAACGAAATTCAATCAAGCTTTTTTGGGTAAATGATTGTGGAGGTACCGACTTGAAAGGAATGCCCTTTGGAAGTTGGTAATAGACTCCAGATTTGGAGAGGCTTGGGGAGGTCGATGCTCCAATGAGGTACGAGGTACATATGGTGTGGGATTATGGAAATATATAAGGGGGCATTGGGAGACCTTTCGAGGTCATGAACATATTGTGGTGGGAGATGGTTCTCACGTCAATTTTTGGTATGATGTTTGGTGTGGTAACCGTAACCTCCAGGTTACATTTCCTGCCATCTATGAGCTTGCAAGAGAAAATGATGTTGCGATCAGATCTCTTAACGCTCTCAAATGGCCCCCCTCAATGAAATATTGATTTTGTTAGGACAGCCCAAGATTGGGAGGTGGAGATGATTTTTGAGTTCTTTGCAACTTTGTATTCAGTACGCATTCCAAGGGGTATTGGAGACAAGATGCTAATCACTCAAAGAAAGGAAACTTCTTTGTTAGATCGTTTTACCAAGCTTTAACGAGTCCCGGTTCCCCCAGGTTCCCGTGGAAGAGCATATGGCAGACGAAAGCTCCTACCAAAGTGGCATTTTTTGCTTGGATAGCATCATTGGACAAGATACTGACTATCGACAACATAGGGAAGCGACGGGCAATTGTGTTAGACTGGTGTTGTATGTGCAAGAAGCAGGGAAAATCAATAGGCCACCTACTTCTACATTGCGAGGTGGCCAAGATCATGTGGGATGATTTCTTCACGAGAGTTGATTTGTCATGGGTCATGCCCTGAGGATTGGTGGATCTCTTTGCTAGTTGGCGAGGAATTCAGGGTAACTCCCAAGTGGCAGCAATCTGGCACATGGTTCTTCTTTGTATCTGGAGGGAACAATGGAGGAGCTTAAACTTTTCATTTTCAAGTCTTTGCTCTTATGGGCAGGTTCTATTGTTTGTGACGGTCTAAGTGTTCAAGGCCTTTTTGGTTCTATTGTAAACCCTAAATAGGTTTTTCCCATGTATACTACCTGTGTACCTGGAATTTGCCTTTTTCTATTAATAAAGTTTCTTTGATTACCTATAAAAAAATTTTTTTTTTTTCAAAGTTACGCCAGCACTTTATTCTTTCCGCACGCAACTTACTCACCTCAACATTCTTACTCAACCATGTCTATTCAATTAACTTCTCACATGCAAAGCTTCCCTTGAAGTACCCAATATGCACTTGCTAGGAACTCCTTACCGAGGGCTTATGCACCCCCGGGATTAGTCAGGAAGCTATTCATAGACACCCGGTGCCATTCAAAGAAAGAAAAAAAAAATTCACACATTCACAGCTAACAATCACCTTTTATACTCGCAACAACTTAACAAGCATTTCAATTTTAAATTTTAAGCAATTCTTCATCTATTAAGGCATAATAATTCAATTATTTTTGTTACAGGTATGGATACAGAACTATTACCCCGTCAATCTTTGTGCGTGTGTTATAATAATTCATTTATACCATATAGAACTACATGACCACCATATCAAATCAGTGTAAACAACAATAACGCACAGATAAACATAAACCACTCAAGAATTTGGACATGTATGAATGAGTCGATGCTCCACCTGGCAAGGAAAGCACGTCATAATGAGCCGCTGCACATAATCAGCCACTGCATTTCGACGCTCCTCAGACGGAGGGTTGGGCTGGATGCAGGCAATAAGCTCTGCAGTCCGTTCCTCAGCCTTCAGCCATCGGTCCGAGTCGAGCACTCGCATTACGGAGGCTGCTTCATTGGGCAAAAGGCCGTTCGGCAATAGCCCACACGATGGCTGTGCCCATTCCTCATGTTCGCCCATGCAAGCTTAGACTTTCTCCCCCAAAACCCTCAATGACTACAATATCTCCCTCCACCCAAAACAAACAACCAGAAGACAAAAAATAGATATCAAAAGCAAGAGACGTAACTTTGGACGTTAATACGAAGAGGTTGTTTTGGGGTTCAGTAAACCCCAGAATCTGACAATTTATCCAAATCGTTGACAGTTATGCTTAAAAAGGAAACTTTCAGAGCTCTACAAGCAGGCTCAGATAGGCTTTTTAGAAAATGGTATATGTGAGCTGTAAATGCCGCCAAGAATTATAGGCGTTTCAGAAAAAGATCGCAGACACAGAACCCTAAATAATTCATATATTAACACCGTATATGCAAAAATATATTGCAAAAATTACAAATATAAGTGTATAGGAATATCTTGGTGGGAAATTGAAAAAAAATCTACAAGGTTAACGGGGAAAAAACCCTATAGGAAAGGGAAAAAGGAAAAAAAAAAAATCGTCGATATTGAATACGGAAGAGATTATCAAAACCCAACGAGACACAAACGTTGGTTAATCGCAACAAGGTCGGAGTGTTGGCGAATCAATGGTGGGAGTATAAGAGGCCAAATTGCAAATGTGTTGAGGGAGGGAGGGCCGTGGTTTGAATGGGGGGAAAGAAGAGACGTGGATGAAAGAATTAGGTTTTGTGGGAAAGAAGAGAGAGGAGAAAAAATAAGGGGCTGCTTGGGAACGAAAACAGGGATTGAGAGACACGGAGAGATTGCTGAAATTTGTGAAATTTGTGCATTTGAAATGGAACGGAAAAATGTATTTGAGGAAGGAGAGGATGATGGTTGGAATCTGTAGAAAAAGAGTGACAAACGGATGAAAAAAAATGATCTTAAAAGCAAATGATTTTTGCTGTTTTATCCAATGGGCCGGGCCCATTATCCTTTACGTTTTTTCATAAACGACCAAATAGTCTATTGTAGAGTTTGTAAACTTTATCAATTTTTTTAAAATAAAAAATAAAGTTTATTATTAAAAATTAATTTTTGTATTTGAGTTTTATATTTTCTCTTTTTTTATATGAAATTGTGTGAGATTTACACAATTTAAGAGTGTACAAAACTGTTTAAATCAATCGCCACCAATAAAAACCAATCGTTAGAATCAAGAATCAGACTGAATAAGTGAAGAATCAGTCAGCTGATGATAGGATTTAAGTAGAACCAATGTTGGCCGGTTCAGTTCACAGTTCAACCCTAAAAAAAAATTGTTGAACTGGCCGACATCAGCTATACCCTTTTATTTTGATTTTAAACCTATATCAAAATGACTTTGTTTCACTTTAATGAGTGAAATGGTGTAGTTTAAGACCCTAGGCTGAGAAAAAAAAAAATTAAATGGATTGGCATTGTTTGGCTTATGCCAAATGGCGTAATTCCAAAATAGGATCAAATCATTAAAGAACTCTCATCCCCCTTCTTCTTCTCTATCATCTTCTTCCTCAATTAAAAATTAGGATTTCTTCACTTTCTAACAGCATGTTTTTCACAGATCCTGGGAAAAATCGTAGATGTCAAACGATGCTCTTCCATCATAGAGACACCAACAGCAAATCGAAGATTGCGTCAATGCACGTAAAGACTGATGGGATCAATTTTCTCTCCCACAATCAACTAGTTTCGACCGATTGTAAGTAACATTCTCTCACATTGGTGGGGTCTTGATTTTGCGCTGAAATCGACACAGATGACATTGGCGTACACCCCTAATGTAATCCACGACTACATATATTATTTTTCTTTTTATATTCAAAGAAATTTATTATCAGATTAATTTTTTTTTCTTAATTGCACAATATGAATAGGGCTAAAGGAATTGAAAAGCCAATTGAACAAGTCCGATTTAAAAGCACTAGTACGACTCTTAAGAACCAAAACCAGTCCTAAACTGGTGCAATATCAATTTTCATATTTTAAAAACCGATTTAATTCGAACAAGACCTATATATATTTATAAATTTTTATATTATACTATATATTATGAATTAGATTTCTAATTAATATAACATGAAATTTTAATATAACATGAAATTATAATCTTATTATTCAAATATATTAATCTTATAACATATAATTAATATAACATTTGATATAATATATAAACTTTAATCTTATAACATAAAATTTTAATGTTAAACATAAACACTAATATTAAGTAATTAATATAAACTTACTCTAGATATTTATATTATTGAAAAATACGTTGTTGGCAGAATAAATTCTAATATATATATATATATTCTTTTTTGTAAATACATTTTTACACATTTGAATAAATTGTAGTCTCGAAATCATCTTGTGTGGTCCTAGCTGTATAAGAAAATTTCTACATATCAACATACTATTTATCACTTTTTGTCATTCTATTTAAATATACACATATTGATATATGCATTTAGATAGAAGGATAAGAATAACAAATACATGGTAATGTATGGTATGAAAATGATAAGTATCATTTCTCATTTGTATAAATAGTCCAGCTACCCATAGGTGTGAAAAACACGTTCTCATTATGTGTTAACATTGCCATGTCATTTTCTATGTATATATATAGAGAGAGAGAGAGAACTGGACAAACCCTAACCATCTACCCATCTCTCTTCCTAACATTATATGTAAGAGCAAACAAAGTGATTGCCAGCTTTGTAAATCAAGACTAGAGTTGAGATATATTGGGTGGGATAAAGTGAATGTTAGACTAATAATATTTCACTTTTATTTAGAGTTATGCATGTATTCATTATTAGGCTCGAAATGAGCTTTTCTTTCTTCTCAATAGTCTGCCCCAGGTCTCTGAACCCATCTTAGTTTTGAGGAAAAACTTGCCCTAAATCCATCCATTTATTGTCTGTATCTCCATTACGTCATCTCTCCTACCTCATTAAGTCATTTCATCTCATCACCTACCTCACTCAAACTTCCTGTATCACCAAATCTCTCCTTCATTTGAAAACTCACCTACTTCATCTTTCTAAGGCAAAAATGGAAAAGCTCCCAAATGAAATAGATGAACTCATCCAGCAAACTAAAGCACTATCTTGGGACGATATAGTTTTAGAACCGACAACTGAAGCTGCCATACAAGTTGCAAACCAAGCCCTTATTGGAAAGCTTATCTCGCCAAATGCACTCAACAAATACACCTTCCAAGCTACAATCAAAGCGGTATGGAGTTTCACTGTTGGTCTTATAATAGAGGACTTAAGGACTAATACATTTCTGTTCACCTTCCCTAACGAGCAAGATAAAAACAGAATGTTTCAACAATGCCATTGGAATTTTGAGGGCTATCATATGCTTCTAAAAGAGTGGAACCCAGGTCAAAGTCTCTTGGAGATTGACCTTATTAAATCTGCATTTTGGATTCAAACCTCAAGCCTTCCACTAGAGTTAATGACCTTTAAGAATATTGGAGAGTTGGTAGAGTTTTAGGTACTCTATAGAAGTGGTTCTATTGTTTGTTAATCAGATAGATCCCAAAAAGTTCATGCGAATACAAGATGAAGTAGACGTCACCAAACTACTGATCGATGATTTTCTTTTGCCAAGAGTTAACTCTCACTTGGCCAAGATATATTTCAAATATGAAAGATTATCTAAGTTTTGTTATGGGTATGGGTGTTTGGGACATATACAATAATCATGTCCTCTTTATTATGGAAACTCTGAAGAACCTTTGTTTGGTCCTTAGTTGAGAGTTGAAAGTCCTGAACCTAGAAGAAAGAATAGATTTGAGAAGGAAGTCCATGAACCCATTCGGTAGTCCCTCAACACATTGAACTATATCCATTGTCACTTGTAAGACTTGTCCCTGCCCCAGCTTTACCCCCAATCCATATCCAAGAAGGAAGACTGCCCACAGTTCGTATCCAAGAGAATAGTCATAACGTGCAAGAGCCTATAGTGATCTAGAAAGGAAAAGGAAAATCAATATTGATTACGAAGGAAGAAGAAGGAAAGCTTCTGAGGAAAGCTATGAAAATTTCAGCCTTTTTTGTCAAAGAAAGTTTTGGTTCTGGGACATCAACTGTTCATCATCAACCTAAGCATCCATGTAAAGCACCTAAATAGTCAGCTGTATCCATGAAGCCATGTGTCACAGATCAAAGAGATTTGCTACCCTCTGCAGAATCTTTAATGACAGAAGTCTTTCAGCTATAATCCATCAAAAATTATTTCCCTACAAAGCTCAATCTGTAACCTCGAAGGTACAAAAGCAGTTAGGATCAAAAAATGTTTAAATCCCTTCCCTAAACATGGGTCAAAATGCTTCCTCAATCATTACTAGCATTAACTCATCGTCCAATTGCTAGCTGCTACCTCATCAAATGTTGCTCTCGGGATACATCACTTTATGCAAGAGGATGAAAGCATGGGCTTACACTTAGGCCCAAGCCTAATTCAATAGTGGATTGGCCACCTGAAAAAACTCCAAAACCCAGAAGTCTACCTAATGAAAAAGCCCCGATTTTTAATTCTCATGAGTCCTTCGAGTAAAACTTGCATAAAACTTGAGCCCATTCCTCCAGAAGCCTTCGTTGAAAACCCAAACTGTCTGGTCCTGAGTCAGCCAACTGGTCCTGAACCCTATTTCCAAGCCCAACCCAACTCAACAGTTGATATAGGGCCATTCAATAAGAGAAAGCTCCTTTCAATAGACCAAGAAGAGGAATTCTCCTCAATGAAGATGTGTTTGCTCAGCTCCAAGATCCTTGTTGAGGAAGAATTTGAAGGCCAAGGCAATTATGGAGGGACTAAAAAACCAGATAAGGAGGGAAATCAGGATATCCCACTTATTCAGCTACTCAGGAATAATATCAAAGGCAAGAATAAGGTTCTTCAGCATGCTAGGAGGAGCAAGTTTCAGCCTTACCACCGCCCAAATTTCCATCATAACACTTTTTCCGCTTAACCCAATGATCTCCGAAGCAGGGTCCAACATGCCCCCTCCAGGTCCATGAAAATACTGTCATGGAATTATAGGGATCTGGCCCGAACCCATGCAACTCGTGCCTTAAGAGCTACTATCAGACTTCTTAATCCCGATGCTTTATTCCTCTCTAAAATAATGCTTATTGATGCTTATACTAGTAGTATGGCTAGAAGACTAGGGTACCTTAATTTTGTTCATCACTCCCTATTTCAAAATGGGGGGGTCTTTTGTTTCTGGATAAATTCGATGTAGATGTTGAGGTAGCCTTTAACTCTGGTAATATAATATCCTGTTTAGTTTACTCTGATCCCCATCATATGCCATGGTTGTTAAACCTAGTCTATTGTCCAGCATGATTTCTCAAAAGCCAATATTTTGGGATACCTTGCATACCGTTAATGCTTATTTCTTTGGACCTATTCTTGTTATGAGAAATTTTATTTCAACTATATAGAAAAGGTTGGAGGAAAACCAATATCTTCCTCTTCCTCACCAAATGGACTCTAATTATACATAGAGAATAATGGACTCATTGATCTTGGTTTTCAAGGTCCAAAATTTATTTGGTCCAACCATCGACATGGTCTAGCTAATATTCGTGAAAGATTGGATCATGGGATTGCTAATGTTGATTGGAATAAGCTGTTCCCATAAGCAAAGATCACCAACTTAGCTAGACATGCCTCCAATCACTCACCCATATTGTTAGATGCTATAAAACATCAGACAGGTCCAAAACCCTTTTAATTGGAAGAGTTCTGGTCTAGGGATCCTTATATCAGAAATCTTATTGAGTTAGCTTGGTCATCCTCTTTCTAGGTACCCCTTCCTTCATTCTTAGCAAAAAAATTGAAAGTTACAAAACTAGCACTCAAAAGGTGGAATAAGGAAAACTTTAGAAACATTCAAGCTGCCATGCATGATCTGATTGACTTACTGAGCTCTATTTAAAGTAATCCTAGCCTTGACTACCCCATAGAACTTGAATCTACCATGCAGGCCAATCTCCATGAACTACAAAAAACGGAAGAAATCTTGTGGAAATAAAAATCTCAAAATACATGGCTTACTACCACTGATCTAAATACCAAATATTTCCATACCTCTACAATAATCAGACGTTGAAGGAACCACATAGAAAGTCTCAAATTAGGTAGTAACTAGTGGACTTGTGATCCTCTTCTCATTAAAGGCAAATTCCTGGACCATTTTAAAGCAATCTTTACCTCCACTAATCCAGAGATTTTTGATAATAATGAAGATCTCTTCCCACAGAAAATTTTCACTGCAGACAACATTTTTCTATGTGAAATTCCTTTTGAGCTAAAAATCAGAGAGATGGTGAAAAATCTAGCACTTCCTAAAGCATTTGAGCCTGACGAGTTTAGAGGGCACTTTTACAAGACATATTAGAGCATCATAAACCAGAACCTCATAGCAGCCATTCAAAATTTTTTCATCCATGGAAAGCTGCTTAAAGAACTAAACCATACCGATATTGCTCTTATGCCTAAGATAGACTCCCCCAATGAAGTTCATCATTTTAGACCATTAACCTTTCAAATGTCTACTATAAAATTATAGCAAAAATCCTTGGTAATAGGCTTAAATCTCTGCTTCCAAAACCATCTCTCCCTTTCAAAATGTCTTTTTATCAGGTAGGTTTATTCAAGAGAATGCGATCATGGCACAAGAGATTTGAAAAGGCATAAAGGAAAATAAGGTACGATGGTAGCCATAATAGATATGGAAAAAGCATTTGACCTTATGGAGTAGCCTTTCCTTGTCAAAGTCTTTAAATCTCTTGGGTTCAATTAGATTTGGATTAGTTGGATTTATGAATGTCTCTCTTAAGTCACATATTCTATTCTTATCAATGGCACTCTACATGGTTTCATCAGACTTACTATGAGACTTCGCCAAGGTGATCTTATATCACCATTCCTCTTTATTCTAAATAGTGAAGTTCTTTCTAAAATGATAATGAGGGAAGAGACTAATGGCAATATCAAGGGCATTAAAATTTCAAGGCAAATCCCTATGATGTCCCACCTTTTATTTACTGATGACTTGATCTTATTCGGTTCCATATCAACTCTTACAACAAAGACTTTCTCTGAATGTCTTACAAGTTACTACAATTGGTCTGGGCAAAAATTGAACCCCCAAAAAATCTTCTATTCATTTCAGTCCAAATACTACTCCTCAAAACAAAAATGGGATCAATGATCTACTGATGCTTAAGAGTGCCCCTGCTAAATAAAATATCTTGGACTCCCACTATACATTGGTGTTAGAAAAAATGAAGTCTTTGCTGACATCATGACTACAATTCAATCTAAACTTCAAGAGTGGAAATCCAAATTCTTATCCCAAGCAGGCAAAACTACTCTCATTAAAATTGTAGCTAGCTCCATTCCTGTCTATACCATGTCGTCCGACCTTTTGCCTAAGCAGTTCATAAAAAAAATTGGATGTTAGTTTCAAAAGATTCTAATGGGGGTAACAATTCAAATCATAGCTATACTCCCAAAGCATGGAAAGAAATCTGTAGCCTGAAAACTTTGGGAGGATTAAAAGCAAACACCTTTTCAATAAGGCTTTGATTGCTAAACTGGTCTGGTCTTTCTTCATTGTTGCCCAGATGATTAACACAAGAGGGGGGTGAATTGTGTTATATTATAAAAATTAACACTTATAAATCAAATACATGATATAAAATATAAACAGAATATAAAGCAGCAAGAAATGTAAAGAGTAGGCTAAGAAAAAGCAAACTCAGTATTTTTACGAGGTTCAGCCTCACTGCCTACGTCCTCGCCTCAAGCTACCCCTTGAGGATCCCAAATTCACTAGTCAATCTCCTTTAGGTGGAGATAGAAACCTATTACACCTTTGAGCAGCACCGCTCCAAAGAATTTGTGTAGAACACTCTCTACACTTCCAATCACCTCACACTTGGTGATTCAACTATTCCTTATATAGAACACCTTCTACACACACAAGGGTTATACTTACCCTCTTACTGATACAAGAGTTGATAGTGGTAGACTATCAAAGTACACTCCTCAATGAGTGAGATAGAAACAATACAGCGCAACCTATATCTCTCTAAAAAAAAAAAAGAATTAAGATTCAAAACTTTAGAAAAGAGAGAATGAGAGCTTTGAAAGAATGATGCAAAACTTAGCAATAGATGTGTAAGCTCTTGTTATGATTTTTGCAAAACTCAAGTGAGCTATTTATAGACAAATGAGTTTTCAATTTCAAATTTGAAAAGATTCACATGTCAAATAAAAGTACTATTCACTTTTCAAAAAATTTAAATAAAAGCATTTCCTTTTTACATTTGTCAAACATAATTCCATTCATTTTTTAAAGAAATCAAACATAATCTTTTGCTTTTCATATATGAAAAAATGAGCATCAAACCAAATCATCTTCTTTTTGCATATGTCAAAAAAACACACAACCACCCTTTAAGATTTTCAAACAAAATCATCTACTTTTTGTATTTGTCAAAAAAACACACAACCACCCTTCAAAACTTTCAAACAAAATATGCACATGTCAAATATAATAATCAATCATCTTACAAATTCAAATTTTTATATAAAAAAATATAATTTTTGAAATTATATTGTTTAATGATGTTATGCACATGTGAAAAACATAATTTTCAAAACTGAAACATTTAAAAATGTTTTGCATATGTGAAAAAAGTAATTTGATGTTTTATGAGAAAAAATAGTAATTTGGAGCCTTAATCAAATTTCGAATTTTACCAAGAGATGTACAAAAATAATCTATGAGTTTCATTTGTAGACTTGTTCTTTTATGTTTGATGTGCGCTTCGCTTCATTGCGTAAATAATTTGAGTTTGAGACTTGAATTTATTTGTTATCATCCAAATCTATACGTAGATACGAAATTTGAAATATTGGATTCAACAATCTCCCCCTTTTTGATGATGACAAATACTTAGTAAAATTTTGAAACTTGCAGTAATGCTTAACCTCCCCCTGAGAATATGCGTTAGTTTTTCAAGTAATAGATAAACATAATTCCAGCATATATAACATAATTAAAAATCTAAATATTTACGTCTAAAACTTCTCCCCCTTTTGGCATCATTAAAAATGAATCATAATTAACTCAATAAGATATCTTCTTATAATAACCAATAGACAAATAAAACGGTGCGTTAAAAGAGACTGTAGAGAATTCGGTACGGAGCCACGCGTTTCCGACAAAACCTGCAAATGTTGGAGGTCTAGTTCTGGCAATTTGGTGCGGAAGGAGATTCAAATTCGCTTGATGTTGTTGACAAATAAGATACGTAGAGACTTGAAAGTTTTCGATTTTTGTTTAAATGACCATTTTCACCCATCGAATACTAAAACAAATCTCACATTGCTCATTAATCAAGTATCTGTTATCCAAAACGATAGAATGTCGGAGAAAATTTCGTCTAATAATCTTTCAGATTTGAATCAGGAACCATCTCAACCAGTCATTTTATCTCCTGAGGTTGTCAACACCATGATAGAAGCAGAGATGCATTTTTCTGGTAGGACTGATTCTGAGGTTGTTGCAGGATCAAGAACTTTCAGTGCTCAATATGCTGCCTCTGTTACGACCATATCTCGGAGATTACTAGCGAGGGCAAATGAGGTTGATCGACTTAACAATCAAATATCTGTTCTGCATCAAAAACTTGCAAATAAAGGTAGAAAGAATAAGAGGTTGAAACAAGAAAATAAAATTTTGACGGAATTAGCTCGTGTTCTAAAACTTCGAATAGAGGAATCGGAAAGAGTGAGAGTTCCAGCACAGAGTCAACATCAGCAAATAATGGCAACGTTTCACGAGAAAAATATGGACAATTATAATTAATCTTGCTGGTTTAGTTCGGTAACTTTTGACAATATGCATCTGGCATATCTTGTAAGCTTGACTAAGTAAGATTTGAAGAGATGACAGTTTGTCTTCTACTTATTTCCATCTTTATAAAAGCAATCCTAAGTTTTATCTAATCCACATCAAATCTTCTTCTCATTTCTGTAGTTCATCTTCATTCTCACTTTATAAAATTTCAATGGCTCATCAATTTTCCTTCAGTGCTGCTCGTGATCAAGATATGAGGTATTCTTCATCTTAAACTATTTCTGCATTTGTTGTAGGTGCCATGAAGTAACAAAACACTGATTTGGCTAATAAATCAGATCATGATGCCATTTACGAGCTTGTGGATCTCGGGACTTGATACTCATCTTCCATTGTTGCTGTTTTCACTCGGTTGCAGTCCAAAACTCGCAAAATTGATAAGTTTAGCGAAACGATCTCTGTACTTCAACGACTTATTTATGAGTCAAACAAAAAAATAGTAGAGTTAAAACAACAGAATAAGGATTTAAAATCCTTACTTGCTTCTTTAATTCGATTGCCTAATCCTTTAGACAAGGATGTCATGATGATTTATGAGGAGCAAATGCATTTGAATGATGAGGTTAAATGTCTCAAGTTTCTGTAAGTCATTTGAGATAATGGAATAAAAGTATCTAGCAGATATTCATGGCATGCATCATTCCTATTTCTCTTCTAATCATGCATAGTCTATCTTATAGTAGGGATTTTGTGAAAATGTCTACCAATTGATCATGTGTACTAGTAAATTCTAATACAATATCGCCCTTCTACACATGATCTCTAAGAAAATGATATCTAATTTAAATATGCTTGGTCCTAGAATGTTGTATTAGATTCTTTGAAAGATTTATAACACTAGTATTATCACATTTAATAGGAATATGATTGTACATAAGTTTAAAATCCTCAAGTTGTTGCTTCATGTAAAGAACTTGAGTACAACAACTGCCTGCAGCAACATATTCAGTCTCAGTAGTAGATAATGCAACAAAATTTTGTTTTTTACTAAACCATGAAACAAGTGCATGACCTAAAAAATGACATGTTCCACTAGTGCTTTTTCGATCAACTTTGCAACCAGTATAATCTGCATCTAAATAACTAATAAGATCGAAAGAAGTGTGCTTAGGATACCATAACTCTAGGTCAATGGTACCGGCAAGATATCTAAAAATACATTTGACTGCAATCAAATGAGATTGCTTTGGAGATGATTGAAAACGTGCACATAAACATACACTGAACATAATATCAAGTCTACTAGCTGTCAAATATAATAAACTACCAATCATACCTCGATATACCTTTGAGTCAACTGGCTTACCGCTTTCATCTTTATCAAGTTTGGTGGTTAGACTCATTGGTGTTCCAATTACTTTCGCACCTTCCATCTCAAACTTTTTGAGTAACTCTTTGATATATTTTGACTGATTAATGAATGTTCCACTTTTTACTTGTTTGATTTGCAATCCAAGAAAGAAATTAAGTTTTCCCATTATGCTCATTTCAAATTCTTCCTGCATGCTCTTAGCAAAATCTTGGCACATATTTTCATTAGTAACACTAAATATTATATCATCAACATAAATTTGAACCAGAAGAATATCATCATGTTCATATTTGATGAAAAGAGTTGTATCGATCTTTCCTCTTGAAAAATTTTTTTCAATCAAGAAACCACTAAGCCTCTCACACCAAGCTCTAGGAACTTGTTTGAGTCTATATAATGCTTTTGTGAGCTTAAAAACATGATTAGGAGAAATATGATTTTCAAAACCTGGAGGTTGCTCAACATATACCTCTTCATTTATAAAACCATTTAAGAAAGCACTTTTAACATCCATTTGAAAAAATTTGAAATTTTTATAACATACATATGCAAGTAACATTCGAATAGTTTCTAATCTTGCGACAGGTGCATACGTTTCATCATAATCGATTCCTTCCTCTTGATTGAAACATTGGGCTATAAGTCGAGCCTTGTTTCTAGTAATAATTCCAGACTCGTCTTTCTTATTTCTAAAAACTCATTTTGTTCCAATAATAGCATGATTTTTGGGTCTAAGAACAAGTGTCCATACATTATTTCTTTCAAATTGATTTAGCTCTTCTTGCATAACTAGAATCCATGATTCATCAATAAGTGCTTCATCAATATTTTTAGGTTCAATTTGAGATAAAAAAGCAGTGTGATTACAAATATTTCTAAGAGATGATCGAGTACTTACATCTTGTGGAGGTTCTCCTAAAATTTATTCCACTGGATGATCTTTCACATGTTTCCACTATTTGATTGCATCTTGTACTCAATTTTGATGATCTTTTCTGATGTCTCCATGTTGGACTTCTTCCATTGTATTCTCTTTGTCGAGATTAAGACTATTTGTGTTATTTGTACCTTCTGATTCTTCATCAATAGATTTCTTAGAGAGTAGAGGGTTAGATTCATCAAATACTACATGCATAGATTCTTGTACAGTCAAAATTTTTTTATTGAATACTCTATAAGCTTTACTATTTATTAAATATCCAAGAAAGATACATTCATCAGATTTTGCATCAAACTTTCCTAAATTATCTCTGTCATTGAGTATAAAACATTTGCATCTAAATATATGAAAGTAACCAATGTTGGGCTTTTTCTCATACCAAAGCTCATAAGGGGTTTTATCTAATTTAGACATTGGGCTTTTTCTCATACCAAAGCTCATAAGGGGTTTTATCTAATTTAGACCTTAACATAACTCTATTTATAACATAACATGCAGTACTTACTGCTTCGGCCCAAAAATAACTAGGTAAACTATTTTCATTAAATATTGTTCTTGCAATTTTTTGAAGAGATCTATTCTTCCTCTCTACTACCCCATTTTGTTGAGAAATTCGAGGAGCAGAAAAATTATGCAAAAAATCATTTTCATCACAAAAAGACTCAATATCTTTATTGACAAACTCTTTCCCCCTGTCACTTCGGATGTTTGAAATAGCTTGGTAAATGCATAGCTTGGTAAATGCATTATGTACCTCATTTTTATGAGCGAGAAAGATGACCCAAGTATATTTAGAGAAATCATCAACAATAACAAATGCATAATATTTTCTTTCCAGACTCACAACTCTGTTTGGTCCAAAAATATCTATGTGTATTAGTTACAAAGGTCTAGTAGTGGAAATATGTTTCTTGATTTTGAAAGAAGTTTTTGTTTGTTTACCAAACTGGCATGCATCACAGATTTTGTCTTTAAAAAAGTTTGCTTTTGACAAACCTCTCACAAGATCATTTTTTGAAAGTTTGGAAATAAGTTCCATATTTGCATGACCTAACCTTCTATGCCATAACCAACTATTTTCATGTTGAGCTGATAAACAAATAGTATCTTGTGAGGCAATTTCTTCAAACTCAATTGTATAAACATTATTGTTTCTAAGAGTAATAAAACAAACATTGCAATCATGATTATTCAAAATAATGCACTTATCCTTTTTGAAAGTAACTGTAAATCCTTTATTACATAATTGACTTATACTTAAAAGATTATGTTTTAGACCTTCAACAAGTAGAACATCTTCAATTATGAGAGAAGACTTATTACCAATTTTACCTATTCCCACGATCTTCTTTTTTGAATTGTCTCCAAATATCACGTGTCCTTCTTTTTTAGGAGTGAGATTAATGAACTTAGTTTTATCTCCTGTCATGTGTCTTGAGCATCCGTTATCTAAAAATCATCTTGTTTTACTTACGGAAGACTTCATGCATACCTACAAAAACAATTAAAATAATTTTTCTTGGTACCCATGTTTTTTGGGTCATTTATTTATTAGTATTAGAAGAAATAAGATTTTTTGGTATCCATATGGCCCTAATAGTCATTGTATGTTTTCTTTTAATAGGACAAGCATGATAGTTATGACTATTTCTATTGCAAAAATTACAAATAACATGTAACATACTTGAAGAACTTGAATGATTGTAATAATGTCTTTCTTTGACAAATCTATTTTTAGGAAAAGAATTTTGAAAGTCTGGTTTTGATTTAATGAGTTTATCAAATAAATTTTTATATGGTTTGGGTTTTTCTTTTGACATGTATCCCAAACCTACCTTATCAAAAACACATCTTTGATTACCAAGAAGTTTTTCAAAATTTCTTTTTTCATTTGTGAAATTTTCAACAATCTTTTCTAAATCAGCTACTTTATTTTTCAGTTCATTATTGTCATCTTTTGAAACTATATATTTTTTTCTTAAAATATCAATTTCATTTATTAAAGAAGAATTTTTCTTTTTCAAAGCGGTATATTTAATATCCAATTTTTTAAATTCCTCATATATCTATTCCAAAACATTTTGCAACTCTTCATAAGAAGGATTTTCAATATTTTCAGAATTTGTTACCTTAAGATCATCTTTAGCCATGAGACAAAGATTTGCAGATTCTTCATTACTTGCGTCACTGTCTGAACTACTTGAATCATCATCCCATGTAGCTTTCATTGCTTTCTTGCCTTTGTATCAATCTTTCTTTAGCAGGGAACAATCTGCTTTGATATGTCCAGGCTTTTTACATTTATAACAAATTAATGAATCATTTTTACCTGTATCTTTGTTGAAAGATTTTTTGAAAGGTTTCCTTGGAGGAGTTTTATTTTTCAAGAATCTCTTAAATCTTCTTGTGATCATTGCAATCTCTTCGTCATCACTTTCTTCATCTTCATCGCTTTCACTTTCATAATGAACGGCTTTGAGTGCCAAACTTTTCTTTTGCTTCATTTCTTCTTCTCCTCTTTTCTATATGTACTCATGGGTAATAAGTGACCCGATGAGTTCATTTACTTCGAGTTTTTTAAGATCTCTAGTTTCAAGAATCGCTATTACTTTTGATTCTCAACGTTTTGGCAAGGAGTTGAGAATTTTCCTTACTATCTCCAAGTTGGAATAAACTTTATCAAGAGATGTCAAACTATTTATAATATTAGTAAAACGAGTATACATAGAAAAGATAGATTTATCATCATTCATTTTGAACATTTCATATTCGAGTGTAAGTACATAAATTTTTGATTCTTTGACTTGCGAAATTCCTTCATAGATTACTTCCAAATTGTCCCAAATTTCCTTTGCTGTCCTGCAAGTCATTATTCTGTTAAATTCATTACCATTGAGAGCATTATATAGAAAATTCATAGCCATTACATTCATAGTATAAAGTCTATCATCTTCATGATCAAACTCTTCCTCTTCCTTTTTGACCTTTACTCCATCAACAATTTTTGTTGGAATATAAGGCCCATTTACAATACATTTCCAGATTTTTCGACCTTGAAACTGAAGAAATATTCTCATTTTAGCTTTCCAGAAAGTATAATTATCTCCACAAAATAGCGGAGGTCGATTACTGGATTGACCTTCAGTGAAAGTAACTGCAATATTAGCCATATAATCTTAACTCAACAGATAGTTAATCTTATAACAGAGCCTTTGCTCTGATACCAATTGTTGCCCAGATGACTAACACAAGAGGGGAGTGAATTGTGTTATATTATAAAAATTAACACTTATAAATCAAATACACATTATAAAATATAAACAAAATATAAAGCAGCAATAAATGCAAAGAGTAGGGTAGTTCAGGCCTAATCTTATGCTTTTCATACATGACAAAATGAGCATGATTTATTTTTCAAACTAAATCATCTTCTTTTTGCATATGTCAAAAAAATACACAAACACCCTTTAAGATTTTCAAACAAAATCATCTACCTTTTGCATTTGTCAAAAAAACACACAACCACTCTTCAAGACCTTCAAACAAAATATGCACATGTCAAATATGATAATCAATCATCTTATAAATTCAAATTTTCTTATAAAAAAATATAATTTTCGAAATTATATTGTTTGATGATATTATGCACATGTGAAAAATATAATTTTTAAAACTAAGATATTTAAAGAATGTCTTGCATATGTGAAAAAAGTAATTTGATGTTTTATGAGAAAAAAAGAGTAATTTAGAGCCTTAATCCAATTTCGAATTTTATCAAGAGATGTACAAAAATAATCTATGAATTTCATTTGTAGACTTGTTCTTTTATACTTGATGTGCGCTTCGCTCCATTGCGTAAATAATTTGAGCTTGAGACTTGAATTTATTTGTTGTCATCAAAATCTACACGTAGATACGAAATTTGAAACATTAGATTCAACATTCACCAACACTCAAAGCCTATGGAAAGACCTACTTGCTGGCAAATACCTAAGAAGTGTAAACTTTTCAGAAGCCATCAGCAAACCCTCATATTCATGGTTATGGAAAAGCCTCATTAAAGTAAAAGATTTTGTCAAACTTGGTTGTTGTTACAGAGTTAACAAGGGGGCCCATAAAAGTGTGGAAAGATCTTTGGATACCCTTTATAGAAAATTCCATTCCCCAGCCAAAAGTTGATCTTACATGGTATGATGGAAACATGACAGTAGCAAAACTCATTATGGAGGAACCACGCCGCTGTAATACATTAATGCTACATGCTTGTTTCAATGAAACCACTTATCAAGAAATTCAAAAGATTCATCTTGCTTCCATCAACTACCATGTATCGAATGATAGGATTCATTGAACCCACCGCACATCAGGCAGATTCTTAGTAAAATCAACATATGCAGCGTTACATATTTCCTCTCATCCAGATATAAATGCTCCCTCCCATCAAAACTCAAGATGGAAACAACTCTGAAAACTTAAAGTCCAAGACAAGCTAAAATTGTTCCTCTAGAAGGTATGTAATGACATTCTCCCGACCAAGTATCTCCTTCGAATAATCAGCTAAGCTGTCATCTTTGCAATATGGGGACTGAAACTCTTCATCACCTATTCATTCAATGCCTTTACTCTTGGATCCTGTGGAGGCAATCAGAATGTGTTGAGTATGGCTTAGGAATACAAGCCCAGTCCTGTCTCGCTCGACCCTCGCTCGAGCGAGACTTCGAGACTTTCAGAATTGCTCCAACCCGAGACTTCGCTCGACCCTCGCTCGACCTCCCGCTCGAGCGAGGTTCAGGCAGTGACTTCGCTCGACACTCGCTCGACCTCCCGCTCGAGCGAGATTCCACGTGGCGCCAGGTGTCCAATTTCTAGTCGAGCGAATCTGACCTAGAAGTCCTCGCTCGAGCGAGTTTAAATCTCGCTCGAGCGAGATTGCAGAATATAAATAGCGCGAAGTCTTTTTCGCGTAGCAGACGGACGAAGAAGCAGCAGACGACGAAGGCCCCTGTTTTCGGCGCCAGTGAACAGTAACGGCCTCTAGATCATTTTCTTCTCCATTTCTCCACTATTCTGAGTGAAACTTGTGAGGATTGAGTGTATACACGTGAGGTGAGTGTTCTCTGTTGTAAGTATCTCTCGATACTCTCTCTGTAACCTCCATTTGATCTAGTGAAGTTTTGAAACCAACCCCACAGTAGACGTAAGCTCATTTTGAGCTGAACCACTTAAATCTGTGTGTGTTCTTTCTGTCTTTACTGTTTTATTTCTCACTGTTGCATCCGCTGCGGTTTATTTCATATCTGTGTTGTTTGTTTCGTTGCCTATTTCCCAACAAACTGGTATCAGAGCGTTTTCAGGCTCTGTGAATATTTGAAGGGATGGCTACAGCAAGATTTGAAGTTGAGAAATTCGACGGTCATAACAGTTTCAGCTTGTGGCGCCTGAAGATGAGGGCTTTGTTGCGCCAGCAGGGGTTATTCAGAGTTCTAGAGGAACGGACGGCAGATTCTCCTGTACCGTCTAAGGACGATGAAGAAAAGGTACATAGTACAATTCTGTTATCATTGTCTGATGGAGTGTTGAGAGAGGTGGCGGAGGAGGAGACCGCTGAGGGTCTCTGGAACAAGCTTGAGAGCTTGTACATTAAGAAGTCTCTCACAAACCGGTTGTATTTAAAACAACGGTTGTATACACTCAAAATGACTGAGGGTTCGTCTGTATCTGAACACCTAGATGAGTTCAATAAGATTGTAATGGATCTTAGAAATGTTGACATTAAGCTTGATGATGAAGATCAAGCTCTAATTGTGCTGTGTTCATTACCTGCCTCTTTTGAGAATTTTGTGAATTCTATGCTCTATGGTAGAGATACTATCTCCTTAGCAGATGTGAAGTCAGCTTTGAACTCGAAAGAGTTGAGGAGTAAGTATGATAAGGGTGGTGAAGCACAGGCCAGTGGTTTGTTTGTCAAAGATACCTCCGACAGAGGAAGATCTAGTCAGAAGGGTTCAGAGAAGGGCAGAGGCAAGTACCGGGGGAAATCAAAGTCCAAGTCCAACAAGAAGAATGTAAAATGTTATTACTGTCAGAAGTTTGGACACTACAAGAGTGAGTGTACGAAGCTGAAGAAGAAGGAGGAATCTACGAGTTCCTCTAATGCCGTCAGTGCTGCTGATGAATCTGACGGCTCTGATGTAGTTCTTGCAATCAGTGACTCAAACAGTTGGTTCAGTGATAAGTGGGTGATGGACTCAGCTTGCACATTCCATATGTGTCCCAGAAGGGACTGGTTCATGTCTTATGAATCAGTCAACAGTGGTTCTGTTTTGTTGGGGAACGACACTGCTTGCAAGGTTGCAGGAATGGGTTCTGTGAAGATCAAGATGTTCGATGGGATGGTTAGGACATTGACCAACGTCCGGCACATTCCAAACTTGAAAAAGAATCTTATCTCCATGGGGGCCCTTGATTCTTTGGGCTTAAAGTACACAGGACAAGGTGGAGCTTTGAAAGTCAGCAAAGGCTCCATGATCATCATGAAGGGAGACCTGAAAGACGGTCTCTATTTCCTCCAGGGCAGTACTGTCAGCGGTGAAGCTGCAGTTTCAGTATCTGATCAGTCTGAGTCAGATGTTACTCGTCTATGGCACATGAGATTGGGCCATATGAGTGAGAAGGGGATGTCTATCCTCAGTAAGCAAGGATTGCTAGGGAATCAGAATTTGGGCAAGCTAGACCTGTGCGAGCACTGTGTATTCGGGAAGCAGAGCAGGGTTCAGTTTGCAACTGGGGTCCACAGAACAAAAGGTACAGTGGACTACATTCATTCCGACCTTTGGGGTCCGTCTACAGTTCCATCAAAAGGTGGAGCTAATTACTTGCTTACATTCATTGATGATTACTCACGGAAAGTGTGGGTTTATTTTTTGAAACAGAAAAGTGAAGTCTTCAAGAACTTCAAGCAGTGGAAAGTTCTGATAGAGAATCAGACCGGCAAGAAGGTGAAACGGCTTCGGACTGACAACGGGATGGAGTTTTGTGGCAATGACTTCGATGAGTTCTGTAAGAACGAAGGAATTGCTAGACACCGTACAGTCAGGCACACTCCACAGCAAAATGGAGTGGCTAAACGGATGAACCGGACCCTCCCAGAACGAGCACGCAGTATGCTCTCCAATGCCGGCCTGTCTAAGGACTTTTGGGCGGAAGCAGTCAATACAGCCTGCTTTCTGGTGAACCGCTCTCCAGCCACAGCTATCGAGTTGAAAACACCTAATCAGGTATGGTCTGATGAACCTACTGATTATTTGAACCTGAAGATTTTTGGTTGTCCTGCTTATTTTCATGTAAATGATGGTAAGCTAGAACCTAGGGCAAAGAAGTGTATTTTTATGGGATATGCTTCTGGGGTGACGGGATATAGGTTGTGGTGTACTGATCCCAAGTCACCCAAGTTTGTGATAAGCAGGGATGTTGTGTTTGATGAGAAATCCATACTTAGTCCGACAAAACAAATTCCCGTGTCTACAGGGAAGAAGGTGGAGCTGCAGGCTTCACTTGAGACACCACCAGCAACTCAGGATCATGCTATGACTGATGAGCATGGTTCTGAGTCAGAGACTGAGACACCAGCTGAGGAGCAATACAGTATAGCTGCAGGTAGACAGAGGAGGCAGATCAGACCACCTCAGAGATATGCTCATGCAGATATGATCAGTTATGCACTCGCTACAGCGGAAGAAATTGTGGGGCAGGAGCCTTCCAGTTACTCAGAGGCTGTGAAGAGTATTGAGTCTGCACAGTGGTGTACAGCGATGACTGAAGAGATTGAGTCTCTTCACAAGAACCAAACCTGGGATTTGGTTAAGTTACCAGCGAAGACCAGAGTTGTGGGCTGCAAATGGGTTTTCAAGAGAAAAGAGGGAATCCAGTCTGATGCAAGATACAAAGCTCGTCTAGTTGCTAAAGGCTACAGTCAGAGAGAGGGGATCGACTTCACTGAAGTGTTCTCTCCAGTAGTAAAGCACAGTTCAATTCGAGTTTTACTAGCCATCACGGCTTTGTATGATCTGGAGCTTCAGCAGCTTGATGTGAAGACAGCGTTCTTACATGGTGAGCTTGAAGAAACTATCTATATGCGTCAGCCAGAGGGGTTCACAGTTGAAGGTAAAGAAGACCGTGTATGCAGACTGAAGAGGTCTTTGTATGGGTTGAAGCAGTCACCTAGGCAATGGTATAAACGTTTTGATTTGTTTATGAGTGATCATGATTATTTGAGAAGTAATTATGACTGTTGTGTATATCATAAACAATTGCCTCATTCACTTATTGCTTTATGTTGATGACATGCTTATAACTGCTAAAAGCATGGTTGATATTGATTTGTTGAAAACTCAACTTAAGGATGAGTTTGAGATGAAAGATTTAGGTGATGCTAAGAAAATACTGGGGATGGATATTTACAGGGATAGAAAAGCTGGGAAGTTATACTTGTTCCAGAGAAAGTATATAGAGAAGGTTCTAGACAGGTTTGGAATGTCTGACTCCAAGCCTGTCAGCACGCCGTTGGCGTCGCATTTTAAACTTTCAGCTTCCCTATCTCCCCAGACAGATGAGGAGGAACAGTCCATGGCAAATGTTCCCTACTCTAATGCTGTAGGTAGCATTATGTATGCTATGGTGTGTACCCGTCCAGATATTTCACAGGCAGTGAGTGTGGTTAGCAGATATATGGCTAAGCCTGGTAGAACTCACTGGCAGGCCGTGAAATGGATTTTGAGGTACTTGAAGGGAACCTCGCATGTGGGCTTGATATTTGATAGAGATGTAGATCTCAATTCTGTTGTGATTGGTTTTGTTGATTCTGACTATGCTGGGGATTTAGATAAGAGAAGATCATTGACAGGCTGCATTTTCACTTTGTGTGGTTCTGCTATTAGTTGGAAAGCAACACTTCAATCAACTGTTGCTTTATCAACTACAGAGGCAGAATACATGGCAGCAGCTGAGGCTGTTAAGGAGGCCATTTGGGTGAAGGGGCTTATCAGTGACCTGGGTCTTCAGCAGACAGAGATGACAGTGTTTTGTGACAGCCAGAGTGCTATACATTTGACCAAAAATCAAATGTATCATGAGAGGACAAAGCACATTGACGTCAGGTATCACTTTATCAGAGGAGTAGTGTCAGATGGTACAGTCAGTATTCAGAAGATAGCTACTTCAGAGAATCCAGCAGATGTTATGACCAAGCCAGTTGCAGTATTCAAGTTCAAACTTTGTTTGGACTTGATAGGGGTTCGAGGTTTCCAGGTTCCTTAGGGAACTCAGATGGGGTTGGTTTTCTCAGTTGCTGCATTTTACATTCTCGGGTTAATCTGGATTTTATGGGGCTGTAGGTATTCAAGCCAAGGTGGAGATTTGTTGAGTATGGCTTAGGAATACAAGCCCAGTCCTGTCTCGCTCGACCCTCGCTCGAGCGAGACTTCGAGACTTCCAGAATTGCTCCAACCCGAGACTTCGCTCGACCCTCGCTCGACCTCCCGCTCGAGCGAGGTTCAGGCAGTGACTTCGCTCGACACTCGCTCGACCTCCTGCTCGAGCGAGATTCCACGTTGCGCCAGGTGTCCAATTTCTAGTTGAGCGAATCTGACCTAGAAGTCCTCGCTCGAGCGAGTTTAAATCTCGCTCGAGCGAGATTGCAGAATATAAATAGCGCGAAGTCTTTTTCGCGTAGCAGACGGACGAAGAAGCAGCAGACGACGAAGGCCCCTGTTTTCGGCGCCAGTGAACAGTAACGGCCTCTAGATCATTTTCTTCTCCATTTCTCCACTATTCTGAGTGAAACTTGTGAGGATTGAGTGTATACACGTGAGGTGAGTGTTCTCTGTTGTAAGTATCTCTCGATACTCTCTCTGTAACCTCCATTTGATCTAGTGAAGTTTTGAAACCAACCCCACAGTGGACGTAAGCTCATTTTGAGCTGAACCACTTAAATCTGTGTGTGTTCTTTCTGTCTTTACTGTTTTATTTCTCACTGTTTCATCCGCTGCGGTTTATTTCATATCTGTGTTGTTTGTTTCGTTGCCTATTTCCCAACAGAATGGCCTCTCAACATTTTACACTCTGCGGACCAGGACATAAACAACTAGATAGATGTTACCCTCCATCCTTCATCCCACCTTGGAATCTTAAAGGAAGAGCAACAAGATTTCCAATTGTTTGCAATACTAGCAATGGATAATATGTGGTTCCTCATAAACCAAATAGTTCATCATCAAACTCGTTCTACCCCAATGCAGTTTGCTAGATCAATCAACAAAATATATGCAGAGCATAAATTTGCCTAAGCGGAAAAAAAAAACAAAATGATGAACTACAACCTAAGTCCATGGGAGGATGCAATGAGATCTTCTTTGATATGGCAGTAAGAAGTAGAGGTAGTATAATTGCAGCAATAGGTATGAACTCTTCTGGGAAGATGATATTTGCACTAACAGAAAATCTTCCAAGCACCAATCCCAATCTTCGAGAAGCAGCAGCAGCGCTAATGGGGATCAAGGAAGCTCAGCAACGTAAATGGAGCAAAACCGCAATCAAGAGTGATTCGAAACAGGTAGTTCAGGCAATTAATTCCCCGCAAGCAACAGCTGATTGGACTATGCAAGCGGTTATTAACGACATCACAACAACTTTACAACAAATACCTCATTGGACTATGAGGAGAACTCATCGACACCAAAATCGTTGTGTGCATGATTTAACGCAATGGACAGCTTCCACGCACGCCTAGGTTCATTACTAGTTTCTTTCAATTAAAATTTTTACTCAATTTTCATAGTGGTAAAAATCCCCCTTGTATCTCTCATGTAATAGATAGGAGAATAACTTTGTAATAACTTGCTTATATATATATATATATTTAAATGTTTCACTTTTTCCACTCCAACATTGGGGCTTTCATTTTTTAATAAATTCGTTAATAGTCTATGAAAATCTTTCCACGGGTTACTAGTATTGGTTACTATTATACGCACACTTGCCTACCAACTTTTAGAAGAGCTCGTCTTCCTTTATGTATAATAAGGACGGCCAGGTTGCTTTAAATAAGGACCGATCCTAAGTATTTAGGTAATCAAATAATTTAGTGATGACACTTATTGCCTACCCATATATACATGCTTTTAGCATGGATGTCTTCCCATATGTATGCTTTTAGGATGGAAATAGCCTTAGTAAGATGGAAAATCTGCTGCCTCAGTTCTGTTTTTTTCAATTGATAAGAACCAATTTGGGTCACTCCATATATATTGATTACCACAATTATTTAAAATTCATTTTGAAACATACAACCTCTTTTTTTTTTTTTTTTTTTTTTTTTTAATTCTTGAGGTTTTAGATGTGGCATTTAATGATTTTATTTTTGCAGTTGTTAACTTTCTTATGGGAACTAGAAGTCATGTGTTCTAAAGCTTATAGTATAATAATGAGATTTCTTTTGATATTCAACTTTCTATATTTGCAAAAGATTAATCATCACATTTACCATGCCGATTGGATGGGAGCACTCAGCTTGATTAACTAGGTGTATTCTTGGCATAAAGGCTTCGAGTAGTAGAGATGAGAATTTGTTGTCTAATTTTTTATCTATGCATATTTGCTAATTATGTTGCATGAGATATATGGTATTTAACTTGGAGTTGTTGAATATGTTGCTAGTAATTATAATATGTTGATAGTGTGGTGCTAATGTTGGGACACAAGAAGTGATCGAAGAACCAAAGGTTCAAATGACCTTTGCCTCAAAGAATAAGTTAGAGAATATTATACAAAATATGCTAAAAATCAGGAGTTTGGTATGCTTAGATGAAGTTTTAGAGTAAAGATGATGGAAAATTGAGGTACTTCACTCTCGCTTATGTATATCAATTTCATCACTCTCGCGTGTGTACGTCAAGGCAAAACTAAATCAACAACTTTTGCTCTTAGCCCAAGACCAATAGAGAGATTCAAATGTAAGGCAAATATCAATGCGGCGATTTGTCTCGATGAAAGTTATATATATATATATTTTTTATATAGTTGTACTTGAACAAACACATGCATTGAGTCAGAGAAAAGAAAAAGATTTTTTAGATGCAATAAGAAAATGGGTCCAGCTGCAAAGAAATAATTGGATGTAAGTGATACCGTTATTATAAAGATATGTAAAAGTTTTTAAGTCTTTTGTATTTCAAGTTGGTGATTATGAACCTAACGTTTGAAGAAAAAGATTATGGAAATTATCTTGATAAGGTGAGATGGTTGTGGCTTGGTGAATACGATGCCAAAAGTCTATGAAAATATTTTGTTCGAATTCAACAGGAAAATGGTCATGGATTTGGACGATTGGGCAGTTTAAAGAATGCCTTTGGGCAGATGCTCGAGGTAAGGCTACCTTTGATATTTTAAAGATTAATAATATTTGACACAACCTACTTGATTAGTGTGAATAAGATTCCATTTGCTCCTTTTGTAGATGGGAATCATCATAGCCAATCAATTATTTTTTGTTATGGTTTAATATCAAATGAAATTGCAGACACGTTTATATGGTTATTTCCATCATCGTTGAATTGAATGAAAAGCCAAGCTCATTGACAATAGTAACATTTCAAGAAAAGACAATGCAAATTGCTATTACTACAGTGTTTTTGACATTACAACACAAGTTTTGTCTATGACACATTCAAAATAAGTTAAAAAAATATGAATCACATTTGGGAGTAAAAAAATCGATAAGCCGATAAATCGGATCAATCGAACCGAACCGGTGGGTCTAGTCCAATACTGAGTTAAATTTGTCCTGGTATTAGTTTTATTTTTCTTAAAACAGGTCAAAATGGGTCCGGTTCTAGTTTTTCTTTTCCTAAAATCAGAACGAACTAGTTCATATATATATATATTTTTTATATCGTATATAATTTTTATATAGGATGTATAATTATATATAAAATAATTTTTTATTATATAATAAATTACTAATTAATATAATATTAAATTTTAAAATCTTATATTACTCTAATTTATTGTATTAATAGTTATAATAATATTATATAGTGCATATTAATAGTTATACTAATATTATATCATTATATCCTATAATATACTATAATATATCACTATTTTATGTATTATAATATAGCATTATAGTCTATAATACAATTATAATATATTACAATATATTATCACTACAGTATTATATACTATAAATATACTATATTATATATTATATATATATAATATAGTATATTTAGAACTAGAAAATCGGACTGAATTGAACTGGACGAACTGGTTTAAGGGATAATTAATGTGAAACCAATTTTTAAAAATGCAAAATAGATACATACTGATTCAGTCTAAAATTATCTAAAATCGAATCAAACCAGACTGGTTAGGGGTACATTCACAATATGAAGCTATCAAGCAATCAAGAGTCTTCTTAGATATCAAACCGGATTACGTTTCAAAACTTAAAAAATATTTTTAAATAAATAAAAACACTTTTAAAGAAAAAATAACATATTTGATAACTTTATAAAAAAGTACTTTAGTCAATTAACAAAAACTAAAAATAAATTTTTTTAAAAAGCATCAAATTGAAATTTTTATCAAAAAATTTCTGTGAATAACTGTATATTTTAAAAAAATCACTATAACTAACTTTAAAAGCGCTTTAGATACATATTTACTAAACAATAAACAACTTTTAAAATATACCTCATTGGACTATTTAAATTATAAACTATAAGTCATAAAGTTATAAGTTATATTTCTCACTGCAATCTCAAACATGTACATCAATCAGTACTAAAAATGCATAATTCTCAAAATATATTGTTAGATGTGTGGGATAGCCTTTTACCAGATTTCTCAAGTCCCAACGGGCAGTGCTCAAACCACAATCAAGTTACATTACCAACTGGACATTCATTCTTTGGCCACATAGCGAACAATAGAGATACATACAAAACAATACCATAATATCAAAAGTGCTTCTCTATGCCTTACAATTTCCGATCGATATTTAGTTGCTTCAATCTCCATTGCAGCTCTGACTCTAAATTTTCCTAGCTCTAGAATAAATGGGTCTGACAAACCTTGACACTCGAACGTTAATTTCTCTCTCGTTGATTTTTAATCAACATTTTTTTCATAGGCATTGGGTCAACCCACCAAAAACATTTTACACATCTCCCAAACTAAAAATCATAAGAAACATCTTAACACGCTATGCAAAATACATCTCTACTTTTTACACATAAAAGACCTGCGTCAATTACTGTCTTCCTTACTAGTAATCTTTATGAATGATTTTTATAATAACAGTATGGAGCCTTAAATGATGGTGTGAATGTCGTCTGTGACATTCTGACACTAATTAATCCCTAATATAAAAGAGAAACCACGACATGGCACTGTAGGAGCTTATTGAATTCCAAACATTGATAGAATTTAATTTTTTGCCAAGCTCAACCATATTCGAAAAAAGCTTGCTAGAAATCATATTTGTGAATAGAAACCTCACTGAACAACATTATATAGTTAGAAGATGCAAAATGCAGCAAACAACCATCTAGCATTCTACAACCATAGCAACCAACACGTTAAACAAGGTGCATTTCTTGGGAAACATCTATATCTAATGATTGGGATTTTGGCCAAAAAAAAAAAGCATCCAACCATAACAAACATAGTTCATTTTTTGGACAAATTTAACATATTAAACTTCCATATTCATTGGGCAGGGCCATTTTGGTAGCAAAAAGAACCAGCTGACCATAACAGAGTGCATACTTGGGACAAATTTAACATTATTAAACTTGTTTTGATGAATAATCTAACATATTAAACTACCATATTCATTGGCTGGGGGCCCAGGGGCATGGGGAACCAAGAATTTGAGCAAACAAATCGACTAACAAGAGGCAGCATATGAGTTAAGGGTACTAAAAAAAAATTGGTCATCGGGGGCAGTTGATGAAAAGCAAAAGATTGATTAGCCTTCAAGATACAAATTGATGGATTTTCCCCTTCAAAGTGAGGAAAATCCAACCCGCATTCCTTGGCTGGTAAGTATCCTTCATCTTGAATCTCCTCCACCTCTCGCCCAAGATTTCTATGCGCTCCCATTAAACCCAAGTATACAAAGCTATGCTAACAATACTGTTTCTCACCATCAATATAGATAATATATGACTCCCATAATTTTCAATCATATTTCATCCTACAATGCATTATTACTTCGGCCACTTTGACTAACCAAGATAACATTAATATCTGTAAGGGCCCTTGAGACAATATAATTATCAACAGATTTGACTTTAGCCTCAACTCGAAAAAATTAAAACGAAAATTGATGCTCTTACTTTAAGGCTCCATTTGGATAGCAAAAACATTTCATCTCATCATTATAACTTTTTCAAATTTTCACACAAAATATAATAAATAATTCATTTTATTCCAATCCCAAAATAATAATAATATCAAAAATAATATTCTAACAATATTTTATTCAATTTTCAACTTTCATTTAAGACCATCTCATCTCATCTCATCTCATCTCATCTTACTATCCGAACCGCACCTAATTTTGTATACATGAAAGAATCAATTTTTTACAAAAATAAAAAAATAAAAAATGATCTTTTTATGTAGAAAGAACCGAAAAGCATAAAAAAGGATCATTAGGACCCGTAACATAACTACAGCCAAAAACAAAAGGTATGACAGAAGTATGAGCAGTTTTGTTTTTGACAATTCGGGCAATTCTGTTTTTGACAAGTATGAGCACTTACCTGCTATATGAAAAATATCTCTTATCCCTTTCCATCTTTTGGTTCTTGCCATTCTTCCTCTAGTAAACCCTGCTGCTTCATCAAGTCCTTTGCCTTGCCACAGAAAGAAGAAAGAAACGAACGCCATAGTCAAAGATAGCTAGAATTCTTTATCCAAAATTATCGTTGTTATTGATACACTGGTAACATATTAGGCAAGTTCATAAAAGAGCTGCCAAATGATGAGCATATTGGTGAAAAGGCCCTAATACATTGTGTAAGAGAAAATTCTGACACAAGCAATTTTGTGAGTAAAATCCTAAACTCAAAACCCCTAGAGTTCCTATTTCAGTGGGATTACAATTTATCAGCCTAAAATGAAAAACTAACTAGTTTCCTGCATCCAGCACCACCGAAACCCTGTTATCCTTGAAAACAGAGCACATCCAACTCATCCAACTATGTATTGTACAAACAAGAACAAGGCCAGCACTTAAGGGTGACCTTTCCAAGAGAAACATGTTAAGATATGCTCAAATCAGATATCCAATTCTTCCTCTATCATGGTATCTCTTGTTTGAAAATGGAAGGGTTTCCCATCATAATTTCTCCCAGTATCATTCCCTCCCTGGTTGGAAATGCACAGAGGCAAAAAATCCTCAGCTTTCAACTGACATTTTCTTCTGAGTTACCGCTCTGTTGAATAATCAAATCCCCCTGTTAAGATTAAAAAGAATGGCAGCATCACATAGAATTCCAGTGAAAAGGAAGCAACTGATGAAAACATAGAACAAACATACAAAATTAAATCCATAAATGATAAACATTATTCATACAGCACAAAAAACAATTATCAATCCTCCTCTCCCTGGGTTTACACATTATGCTATCACAATAACAAGTTCAAGAGAATTATGTTAAAATGAAACCACTTATTTAACAGATTCATATGACGAGCTGGACCCATACTATGGGGTCAACCAGAAGCTGGCAGCAGCACAACTGGAAAAGTACAGTACTTACAGACTTGATGCATTTCAGTTGTTTTACGATTATTGGCAGTCCTGGAGAAAGCAAGCCAACTACCTCTGGATATGGGGTGAAGAAGGCACATCGGATGAGGATCGTTGAGCAGAGTCACTGTGAATTTCAAATCCCCCACTACATTGGCTTCCCTCATTCAGTTGCGATACTTCATTCACAGCTGAGAAACCCAGTGGTCCAAGCGTGCCAAACTCAAGCTGTTCGGCATGTGATCCATAGCCAGAACTATGATCATAAGGATACAGCATAACGAGAGGTGGAATAGCAGGTCCATTTGACGACACCCCACTGGAATTCATGGCTGGTACCGGATACATGCCATATGCCATGTTGGCAGGACCAGTCTGCATAGAGTTTGAGCGAACCGAACCATTCTGAGAATGGTGTGAAGGGAATGAGTCATGTCTATGTGGGCCCCAAGGCCTGTCAGTTCGACTCTCACTTGCCACTAACCGGTCTGATCTTGAGCTCACCTTTTCAGCTTGGCTGCGCCCTTGGCTGCGCCCAGCAGTTCGCGACCTTGGATAAATGTTCCAATTCCTCTCTCTATCACCATGGTGGTCACTTCTATCATAGCTGTAATTCCCACGTCTGGAACTTGTAGAATGTCTGTCCTGATTAGAAACCTTCTGAAGTAAATAAAGAAGATATTAAACATCCATATAATAGAACGAATAAAGCATTGTTTATCAGCACTTTTAAGTTCAGCTTAACAGTGATGAAAAATATTTATCCAGAAAATGAAATGTGTCTGGGGCTTCACCAGAAAATGAAATGTTGTGTTTGCACGTTCTGGGGTTTCTCATCATAAAAATAAAGATGTAAGAGTTTACCAATATGTTGCAGGTAAATGAAAAATATGAGTTTTCAAACCTACAGTACTTATCCATAACCCTGTCGCACCACTAATTTTGAACTTTGACAGAGCAGAAAAGATAAGACTTGAAACTAATTAAAAAGAAACGGAATTTTTTTGTTAAATGCAAAAAAAAAAAAGGTAAAATAAAAAACGCGAAACTGACTTCACTATTCTTCTCAAACACTCCACAACTTGGCCATCCACCTAGGTACTTTATTATAGAGATCTGTCGAGTGGCAGAATATTTCTAGCAAATTTGTCTACCTTGTAACATTCTGTCAACCTCATATTAAAAAATAATATGCATGAAACATGCATTTCAAGTGAGAAAAAACACCAGAACATATCTTCTTCTGAGAAAGCTCCTGCTCTTCTCTCTCCTCTCCTCTCTATACTTTTCAAAATTCAAATCGGAGACATCGACGTCACCCACCCTAAACCAGAGAGTGACCCTTCACCGCCGGCATAGATGAGGTCAACAGTCCCCGGCAACTTCACCAAGGGTTGTCTGGATGTGATCAACTCTCCGGCGACCTGACATTTTAGCAAGATCTCTCTAGGATCTGTAGTGTTTCTTCCTTCGATGTCAAATTTGTGTCGCTGTCAACTACATCGACACAAACAAGACCGGCGGCCTTAGCAAGGGTTTTCCGATGCCAGTACCCCTTTGACGAACGGTTTTTTGGAGCAAAGTTTCGATTTTTCCTTGTCAGTCACCCATAGATCTACCAATGTTTACAAACTTCTAGGCCTGGTGATTTTCACAGGAGTTTTCTTCTTTTGGGGGTTAATCATGGGTGTTATTAAACATCTACTAATTGAGAGTAAGGTTTTTATCTTGGCTACTAAGGGTGGAAACTATCGAATCTTAGAGAGGGGCATGAAAGTTTTTAAGGAGTTTTTGCTTAGTCATGCTAATGCGTGTTGGGTGGCCAATGCAGTCAACGATTGTGCTCTATCGGGAGGTAGAGCAAAGTTCTACAAGACGTTTAGGGATGGATCAAAAGCTCTCTTTGCTCAAAGAAGGGCCAACACTTATGGTCGGTTTTTGGAAATAACAGAATATGGTGGTGGCAATGGGGGTTTGTTAGTTATCCCAGAGGGAGTGAAAGGCAAGGATGGAAGAGTTTCTCACTGGAGTTAAAGCAAATTCTGTCTGCTAAGAAGTCACAAGTGCCTATTCCACATCTAGGCAGATAAGCTGAGAATGGGAGGCAGCTCAAGTCATACGCAGAGGTTGCGGTGGGCGGTGTAGGGAGCAGGGAGGCTATGCATGGTGGTCAACGCCACCTTCAATTTCTGAAAACAATGGAAAATTAATAAAGGAGAACTCGACAAGGGCACTTTCGGAGGGCAATGGCATGCAAAAAGGTGAGAGGTGCAGCAAGTTTTTTGAAAATAATTGCGTAGAAGAAAGCGAGTTGTAGAGGTCTTTGGTTTTACTTAAAAAAGAGGCGACGGATATGAAGAATAAACTAAAAACATTCAGAAATGATGTTAATAAGTGGATCAATGAATTATTAAAAGACCTAGGCTTGGGTCGCAACTCACGAGTTTTGCCCATAACCAACAAGAAGGGCTCTGTTTCAAAGCTTGAAAAAGGAAAAGTTAAGGGCCTAGGTCGTGGAAGCCCAAAAATGAAATGGAAACCGAAACTATCGTCGGCAAACATTGAGAAGGTGCAGGAAGGTTCGTGAGAGGCTTCTGTCTGCGGGGGGGAGACTTCTAAACTCAGGGGGTCACAGACCCCGTCGCCAACTTCCTCTAGGTTAAACCCCAGCCCTCTAGGTACTCCTAGTTGCCAATAACGAGTCGCCTATTAGCAGGGGGAGGCTTCTGTGCTCGGGGGGCCACAGTCCCAATCGTCGGCTTTCCCTGGGCAGACCCCAGTCAATTCGTGCTCCGAGAGATCCAAGACAAGTTCAGGGCAAAGCATGGAGATGAACAACACGTCAATTGTGGTGTGCGCAGAATCCTTAGAGCAAGTAACGGTTTTGGGAGAGGGCTTGTCGTTGGTGCCTTGTGATGAGAAATTATCGTCGGGATCTATATCGAGAGAAGTTGTTGTCCCTTTGGTATCTCTTCCTCTACTAAGCAATATAACTAGATCATCACCTGATTGGCTTTTGCAAAAGGTTAATGAGATTCAACATGTAGTGGGAATCTCACATGGAGGATGTGAAGATCAGTTTAACACACTACTCACTGCACTTAAGGAGGGCTACTCACATGATACCAAATCAAGATTTAAGAATAGTAGGGAGCTGAAGCGTCTTTCTTGAGGAATCAACTACGATAGTTCAAGTCGAGGGAAGACTAAAGGGAGGAGATTCTAAAGATGTTCCCTGTATGCGTGTTTCGGGTGGTTATCAGTCTATGGGAACTACGGGTTAGGGTTGAGGAGGTGTGTTATATTCCATGGGTATTTTGGGCTTAAGGTATTTTGGGTAATTTTCTTGGGCTTATTGGGTTTTTCATGGGATAGGTGTTTTTGAGCATGCGCTAAGTGCTTTCTTGTATACAACCAGTGTACTTGTTTACTCCTTTTGATATATATAACATTTTTACTTATAAAAAAAACACCAGAATTCAGGTTCGGTCTTGTGCTTTTCATGTTCCACCCAAAAGGTCCAATATGAAAGCCTGTTAGTTTAAAACTAATTCGTTGGCATACTCTAATTGCAAAATTAAAAAGCAAAGGAACTGTTTAACAAATTATAAGGGGTTAAAATTGATCTTACAGGATTTGGCAGGTACGTTCCGGTCCCACTACGATGCTTTGGTATTTCATCCAAGTAACATTGATAAACAGCATCAGGTCTATTTGAAACGGACTGAGCAACAGGAACAACCCGATGCCCATAACTCATAAACTGAGTGAAAACATTCATATTTGCTGAAAGAGGTCTCCCTGTACCATCCAATGGAAATCGACCCTGTAATAAGACAGGAGGCATCACACCAGGTGAAGAATAAATCATTGGAGCAGGATACTGTGAGTTTTGACAAAACCGCCCAAACTGCAAATTTTGCCAATGGCTAGCAAAGTCACTGTTCAGAATGTCAGACATGTGCTGTGATTGGTCAACAGCAGTAGCCCTTCTCATAGAATTGAAATTCCTTAACACCTCAGGCTGATCAAGTCCCTCGGATGAATCAAAATTCTGACCAGAATCACCATTATCCAGCTGCTCATCCCTCCTTAAATGATTCTTTAATCCATCAGAAGTTCCTGCCTCCGTTGGCAAATTGTATAATGGAAGCATTGTGACAAAAGGAACAGGTGGCCCTGTAGGATAAAAGGTAAATGGAACAACTCCAGAATTATCTGGAACCCTTTGTCGTGAACCATGACCTAAAAGCATTTGAGGAATTTGATGGCTAGGAACATTTAGAGAAGCAGCAGATTGAGGTCCCATGCTTCTTTCTACTATTTCAGTGCCCATGGTTGAGAGTGGACTCCAGTCTCTGCTGTCATCATCTGTCTGAGTGGAGGATAGATCAGACACAATCTTACCTTTCACATGAACAGAAGAGGGCACAGCAGATGTAACAGTTTTCCTACCCCGTTTTTCCTTGGCTGACTTTGAGACCTTTGCCGAGGATCCTTCCCAGGAACTCTCTGAAGAAGTTCTACTCCTCAGCGAACTAGGGGGTGCAGTGGACAAGGATCTCGGACTTGCAATTTGGTCATCATAGTAAACCTCATTTCCTCCGTTATCATGATAATGGATGTTGTCTATGTGATCTTCCCTTGATGACCCTCGGTTTTCTTTTGTAATCTTCTGTTGAACTCTTGTAGAGCTGTTAGAACTAGTAACCCGTGATAAAGGAACAGATTTAAAACTAGCCGAAGTTGACTGTTGCTTGTCATCTGACTGAAGCATTTCAAAACTTTCCTGATCAAGATCAAACCCACCAGCAGAACCCCTGTCCTGCTCATGCCAGACATCATGATCAGATTCCCTGTGGTTCATTTCAACTGAGCCAAAACTCTCATTACCAAATTCAACCAAATTTTCAGGATTTGAGTTGAATCCCATGCCAGGAAAATTGGGATCTAATGGCGAAGGAAAACCTTGATGAAATTGCATATTTGTTCCCCAAGGTGTCTCAATAAAGGGGATATTTGTGGGAACCATTCCACCCAAATTTCTTTGAGCATATCCCATTGAAGCTAGAACTGAAGATGGGATAGGAAGAGGTATGTGACCAGAAGCCATATTCAGTGGAAGATGAACCTGTCGATTAAAACCATGTGCTGTAGAAGATGCCAACATGTTCACAAAATCTTGCTCGTCCTGATGCATTCCCTGTGTCCCCAGAACAGTAGCAAAGTTTTCACTCATAGCTCCTGAGCCTGATTCTTCATGGTAACTATTGGAACCATTGTTTGAATCAGCAGCAGTGTCTAGACCATGATGGGTGGAGAAGTACCCCACGGGTGAAGGTTCCTCAGTTCTAGCGCTTTGGCTTGCCAAAATATCGGATTCTTGGTTCTTACTCCTATTATCCATCCTAGCAGAAAAGTTCTTGGCTTTTCCACTTTCTGGAGCTCTACTACACCTTGCATGAGAATAAATTTCACCATACGTTTCCATAAGCTCAGGGCTAGAACGTGTTCTTGCAAAGATAAACTTCCCCTGGACGTCATTTGCCAGGTTATCAGCTTTAGAACTTTTCTGAACCATATCCACATGTGCACCTTTATTGGAACTGATTTCTCGTCTAACCTGATTGGATATCCTCGAGTTTGGGTTTCCATCACTGGTTTTAGTTGCACTTTCCAGGAAATGATTACCATGCTGGAAGGAATCACCAAGTGAACTTCGTGTTACATCAACTTGACTTTCATGACGAGAGAAAAATTCGTTTCTTTGGGCACTTGAATTACTCCTGAGACTCTCAGACTCATTTAAGCGGCCTGAATTCGACAATCTCAAGCGCCACAGGTCATTCCTCGGGGCATCAGGACGATGGCCACTGCCATGTCTCTCCCAAGTGTTAAAAAAGAACTGATTTACTTCAAACAATAAGTCATCTTTTGGGCAATCAAGTAACCTTGCCAGCCTTTTAGCGCCAAATGTGAAAGCACTACGTATCCTGAAAAAGTTACCTAGAAAATATGCGTACATCAATATTATATTCTGTAGAGAAGGGTAAACTTGTGCTTGTGCCATTGCTGTGTTAAGAATATTGATATGCAAAATTTATGACTATAAATGCCAACAAGCATAAAATCATATCAACAAGTGCGGGTAAAATCAGGCCAACAAAAATAAACACAAAAGGAAAACAAAAGAGACAGAACTCCACGAATGGACATCTTTGTGCTCTTCGTCCTCTTGAGTGTTAACTTCCCGGTAAGTGCATAGAGTATGTAGAGCAGACATACATTAAAAAAAGCTTAGTTTTATAAATGCAAAAAGAAAAAAAATATCCATGTTCCAGCCATATGTTGTTTAAACCTCACTTTATTACCTTTTACCGTGTATACGCATGCAATGCAGGTGACATGAATGTGTGAAATGTGAAATATATCGTGCATTTAGTATTGTGTGCAACAAGGCACATACCTCCTAAGTAATAGGAAAATACAGCCCCAAGCCAATCGTGCAATATACAGTACAACACAGAAGTATCACAGCTATTAGCACAAGGGTTTTGCTTCAGCATTAAAAATATTCAATATTTCAACCTGTTAGTGCTGGTGCAAGATACCTTTTTTTTTATATAAGTGCTGGTGCAAGATACCTAAAATTATTTATCCACTTCCTGATTGTTCAAAGCCAACTCTCAGTCCTTGCGGTTATTTAGTGTGTGAGGATAGTTACTCATTGTTAGCCCACTCCCTGATAGCCTAAGTTTTTGGGATTATTCCTAACACCACTAACATTTGCAGTTCCCTTTTAAGTTTCTGAACTACTATAAAAGGAAACAAAAATCTCAGTATGCGAATACGATTATGACACTATGACAGAAAAGAGATAAAAACCCCTTTGATCATACTCAGAAACTAACTAAAATACTATACGCTCCATGCAGAGCTTTTAAGGAAAAAAGTACAACATGGGACACTAGTTGTTCTCAATAACTAAGAAAGCCTATTCAAACCAAGTAGAGGACTCAAAATTAGTCAAAAGAAAGCACTGGTGGTAATTTTGATTATCTCCTTTGTAAATGATAGGTGCAACAGATGAGACTCTCTTTTTAACTTTTTTTTTTTTTTTTGATAAGTAAGAAGTAAACTCTCTTTTTAACTTTGAAGTGCCTGAATTGCTCAACCCTGAAGGGAAATGAGAAAAATAAACTAAGTTATCAAAAAGAAGAGAGAAGAAAACTAGACGACTCTATCAAACAGTAGATAATATGCTTCCTTTTGAACCTGTTGTTTCTTGGAAAATTGATAATTAGTCCCACAGTTTGAACTTGAACCTGTTGTTTTAGACTTCTAATCCATTAAGTTATGGCCATTAAAAGAAATGGTCCTTCTGTTGTACTCCGTTAGTACCACTGATAAAATAAGTGTCATGACAACAAACAACTAACGTGGCACCATGCTTGATTCCAATGCCTAAAACAGACATATCTAAAATATATAAAAATAAAAATCTTTCTAAAAATATAAGATAAAAAAAATAATTGAAACACAAGAATAAATCATAAAAATAATAGACAAGATAAAAATTTTAAAAAAAATGTATCAAAGGCAAAGAAAAATGATTTTTTTATTATATAGAATTTATTAGTTTTATTAGTAAAAAAGAAACTTCATCAATGAGAATAGTTAGAGCCCAAGTCCATTAGCAATCATTGAAACTGCTTTCATTTCTCTCCATTTATAGTGAAGGAATGAATTAGGAATTGCAATGGGCATATTCCAAATACACAGAAAGCATAAAAAATAAACACTTAACTAGAAATAAAAAAGAAAATCATGAAAACTCATCCCATTTAGATTTATGAAAGTTTCCCAAAGTAACAATCTTGAAAAAGAAAGTTTTTAAGATCCTCCATCATCCGCTCATAACAGTCAAAAGTTTTATCGTTCTTTTTCATCCAGATACATCATGCTAGACATATAGAGACTATCTTCCATAATATTGCAATTTGTGAGCTACCATATAAGCCTCTCAGTTTGGCAAAGAGATCTACTATCCTTCTTGGGAAAAGAGAAACCAGCCCAACTCAACTAAAGAAGTCAATCCAAAAGGCAGTGGCAATCTCATAGTGGAGTAAAATCTGATCTACAAACTCCCCTACCTTTCTTAGGCTAATTGTGGTTAGGATCTTCCCTGAGGAGGCGGTACAAGCAAAAAATACTACTCACAAGGGCATCGTACTTTTCCAGATACTCCCTCCAAGCGAAGGAGTTACTAAGCCAAGGTATAAGGACCTTGTAAAAAAATCACAGTGGACTTCTCTTCTTGGAAGGGGGCCAAAGAATATAATCTCTACCTCCAATCTGATTGAGTACAGGAAATTAAGAGAACTCTGTGAAAGCATCAATCTCCCAATATGAGCCACTCTAAAAAAATTAACATTCCACTAAGGGAAGCCACGGAAAACTCCACCGAATCAACCACTAAAGCCTCCTGTGCATGGGCAGCGCCACACAGTTTTAAAAAAGCTTCCTTGTAGGCTGGTCATCACACCAAAAGTCAAGTCCTGTCCTCCCTCCTCAAGTTTAGTTTGAGGTCCATGTACCTCATTAGAATAGCACCCACCCCAAGAACAACCAAATTTAAATGTCACTATGACTTTCCACGAGACATCTCTCTCCAATTTGATTAAGCACACTAGTGGGATGGGGAAACAATGACAAAAAGCATGTAACCAAATTAGAAAGGGTGTGCTTGATCGAGGTGATCCTACCACCTTTTGACAAGTACACCCTCTTCTGACCAAGTAATCAATGCTCAATCTTCTCACTCACACCATCCCAAATAGGCTTGGTCTTAGAGCTGCCCAAAGGTAGGCCAAGATATTTCATAAGCAAAGAAAATATCTTACACGCCAATGTGCTAGCCAGAATATCAAGATTAGAAACATTACCCACAAGAACCAGCTCTGACTAAGCATTATTTCTCCATACAAGCATCATCCAAGAAAAAGATGAAAATTCTCCAGCACATCCACGGGAAAAATGAGAATTGGTAAGCATACCAAAATGATTAGTCCCCACAAAAAAACCAAAGCAAAAACCTCCATCAATCATAGCCAATAAAACTAAATCAATTCAATATGAATCATTCTGTCGATTGTAGCTAACAGATCATGGCCACTATAACAACTTTTTTTTTTTATAAGTAATAATCTTTATTGAATAAAAGCAGGCTAGGCAATGCCCATGGCCACCATAACAACTTAATGAGTGCATCCATCAAAATTATGAAAAATTGCAGAAACAACAATCTTGTCTTAAACCATGAAAGCTACTGAAGAAACTGACAGAAGTGTCACTCAACAATACAAATCTTGTCTTCAAATGGCCTCTCAAACCAAATGGCCATCTCTTCCTCCATGAACTAAAGTTCTAATCCATCTAGCTTGGGCCTCCACATAAATCACGTAGCAAGCAAATGCTCATAACACTACACAATACGATTCCGTATCTCAATTTGACTATTGGCTCGAGCCATCCACCAAAAGCATCTCAAAAACACTGTTTCCTATTCCAGCTAACCACTCGATTGAAAAACATTGTACATCTATCGCCCTCTTAAACTATAGAACTTCTAATTTCTACCTCATAGACATCTCCTCCATTAAAATGACTCTTTCTAGATCAATGATAACTTGATTTTTTCTTAGCTTTTCTTCTTTAGATAAAAAATAAACAAAAGAAAGAAATTAAATATTTCAAAAACAAGGATTAAAAAACAATAAGAGCCTTCAAAAAGACAACATAAAAAGATTAAAAAGAATGGAACAAATAGAACTCAAACATAAACACAGCAAAACATAAAAGAAGCCAAAACAATTCAATGATACAAAAATAAAAGAAATAAATTTAATAATAAAAATCTAACTTTGAAGACAAAAGAAGAATAATATGAAGAAACATTTTTTTTTAATAGGTAATCAGAAGGATTTCATTAATAGAAAAAAGGCTAAGCTCAGGTACACCGGAGGTATACCTGAGAAAAACTTAGCTTGAGGTTACAAGAGAAAGTAAAAGTTCACGGACACTAAGTCCATTACAAATGAAACCCACCCAAGAAAACAAAGTCCTAGAGAAGAAGATCTTTAGTTCCTCCAATGTTCTCTCACAATCTTCAAAGTTCCTTGCATTTCTCTCTCTCTCTCCAAATGCACCAACACATACAAATGGGGACCATATGCCAAATAGTCGCCACCTGAGAGTTACCCCGAAGGCCTCTCCAACTTGTTAGGAGATCCACCAAGCGAAAAGGCATGACCCAAGAAAGGCCAAGCCTCGTGAAAAAGTCATCCTACATATTCCTAGCCACCTCGCAGTGGAAGAGTAAATGATCTACTGTTTCCCCTTGATTTTTGTACATACCACACCAGTCGAACACAATTATACGGCATTTTCTCAGATTGTCATTAGTAAGGATTTTGTCCAATGCTGCTGTCCACACAAAAAAAGCCACTCTCGAATGAGCTTTCGTCTGCCAAATACTCTTCCACGGGAACCTGGAAGATCCGGAGCTAGAAAGGACTCGGTAGAAAGAGCTAACTGAGAAGATACCTTTCTTAGAGTGTTTCCATTACAGCTTATCCCTAGTGCCATCCAGGAACATAAGTGATTACAAAGTCGCAAAGAAATCAAGAAACATCTCCATCTCCTAGCCTTGGGCATCCCTCACAAAATCTAGATTCCATTGAAGGGTGCCATTAGAAAGGTTCACAAGATCTGCTATAGCTACATCATTTTCTCTTGCGAGGTCAAAAATAGTAGGGAAAGAGTCTTTGAGGCTATTGTGACCGCCACACCAACTATCATGCCGGAATCTGATTTGCGAACCATCCCCTACCACAAGATGTTCATGACCTCTAAATATCTCCCAATGTCTCATTATAAACTACCACAAGATTCAAATATCTCCATATTTGAATCTATAACCGACTTCCAAAGCGCCTCCCTTTCGTTTTGGTACCTCCACAGCCATTTACCCAACAAAACTTAATTGAATTTCACCAAGTGTCGAATCCACAATCCTCCCCCAGTTATTGGAGTACACACCGTTGGCCATTTAACCAAATGAAATTTTAACTCCTCCCCCAAGCCGCACCACAATAAATCTCTTTGTAACTTCTCAATACGATTAGCTACCTTTGAGGGAAGCAGGAACAAAGACAAATAGTAGGTGGGTAGGTTTGAGAGGGTACTTTTAATCAATGTCAGCTTTCCCCCTTTCGATAAATATAACCTCTTCCAAGTGGCCAATCTACATTCTACCTTTTCGATCACCCCATTCCAAATACGTTCTGATTTAAAGGAGGAAGGAGTAAAGAAGACACCTGACAACCCAACAAAGTAGCCAAATTCTCTGCTTCCTAAACAATCCCCATTGGCACTAGTGTAGACTTAGAAAGATTGATTCTCAGGCCTAATGCAACTTCGAAGCAAAGACGAAGCCCCCTCAAAGCTTGTATATGTCCAGGGTGTGCGCCACAAAAGATGAGGGTATCATTAGCAAATAAAAGGTGGGATATAGTAAGATCACCGTTCCCCACCGGAAAACCATAGAGTAAACCCGCATCCACCACACATTCAATCATCTTGCTTAGAACTTCCATAATAAATACGAACAAAAGCGGAGATAAATGATCCTCCTGTCTCGAACCACGGGAGGATTCGAAGAAGCCCACCGGCAAGCCATTTATCAAGATGGAGAAACGAACTAAAGATATGCAAAATTCTATCTATTTTTGTCATTTCTCCCCAAAGCCGCATCTTGAGAGGAGGTCTAGTAGGAATCGCCAATTAACATGGTCATAAACCTTCTCCATATCTAATTTGCAAATCAAACTAGGTTCTCGAGATTTAAGACGTCCATCCAAAATTTCATTTGCAATAAGGACCGAATCTAAAATTTGTCTACCTTTTACAAATGCATTTTGGAGCTTCGAAATTATCTTTTCCACCACCGAACTCAATCTGTTTGCAAGCACTTTAAAACAGATTGAGTTCGGTGGTGGACAATTAAAACATGAAGGCTTTGGACCGGCTAAACCAAGATTCTATAGGATGGGCTTTGGACCAGCTGACACCTTGGTGAGACTGTGGTGACGGGCTTGCCCTTTGGGCAGTAGCTATGGCTCAAACCGGACATTCTGCAACGGGAAAGGGCTCCTATGGTCACCTCCCCTTTTTGATTATTAAAAAAAAATTAAAACATAAAGGCAAGATTCCCTGCCCCCACTTTCTTCTTTTTATTTTGTATTTTTGTTGGTAAATTTTCTATTCATTTTAAGTTTCTACATCTTTTTTGTCTTTTATTGTTTCCTTTATAGCTTTTTAAAATTTTGTTCGTTAAATTTATTGTAAGTTTCCATTTTATTTTTTAGTTTTTATGGAAACCTATTATTTTTATGTCTATTTTCATTTTTACTGCTATTGTTAGTACATCTAGTATTTTACAAGACTCAGTGTCTCATGGGTCATGCCTTTTAGTCTTGTGAACTTTCTAACAAGCTAGAGAGGCCTCCAGGGAAATTCACAAGTCGCAGCAATCTGGAAAATGGTCTCTATCTGCATATGTTGGTGTATTTGGCGGGAACAAAATGATAGAAGCTTCGAAAACTGTGAGAAGACAATGGAGGGGCTGAAAGCTTTTTTCTTTAAAACATTGTTCTCATGGGCGGGGGCTAAAGTTTGTAACAGACTTAATGTCCATGAATTTTTATTATTAGTTGTAGACTCTAGTTAGGTTCTTCACATGTATACTTCCCATATACTTGGTATTTGCCTACTTTTATTGAATAAAATACTTTGATTACCGATTAAAAAAAAAATCTATCTTTTTACATTTATTTAGCAATATGATACGGTGTAAATCTCTCTGTGAGGGTTTCGAACAGATAGTCAATGGATGGACTTGAAAAATAAAACAAAACAAAACCAGATTAAAAGTCAGTTATAAATACCAGTGACCTGTTTTTAAAAGGCTGTAAACCAAGGGACTCTTTTCGTGGAGCAAAAAATTTGCATTCCTTAATCGCATCTCAAGATGTGGAACAAAAATAGAAGTAAAAGCAAACCAAAAAAGACTAATTTTTAAAAATTTATATACTTAGGAAAAAATTCAAAATTTATATTCTAATCCAAAAATCTTTAAAATCTCTAAAAACTTTTCTTTTTCTCAAGAAAAGTCGTTTAATCTAATCATGATTTTTCTGAAAACAAACACAAATCAAAACAACTCTCACAAAAATTTTCTCCAAAACATTTCTCATTTTCTCACCCACTTTCAACAACCCAATAAAAACACATCTCAAAATTTCTTTCAAAACTTCTCAATAACTCTAAAAAATCCTTCTAACCAAACATGGCCTTAAAGTGTCGAATTGACCTAGTCAAAAGGGAAATAATGATGCGATATCACATGAAGTATCATTTGCATTTCAAATAGAAAAGATTATAAAATCAATAACACAACATCCATCCTACCAAGTTGTTTATGAGTTCTCACTTAAACATACTACAAACTTAAACACCAAAAAGTGGCCTGCATGCATTGGCTGGAACATATAAATCCTCTTTGCTCCTCATGTAGTACCAAAGCTGGGTAGTCAAAAGCACAGTTTTCCAACAACAAAAGAGTAAAAGCTTGTGACTAGTTGCTACTGACCAATAACATTACCAAAATATGTTTTGTCCAATGAAATCATTGCAACAGAGAATGTATCAGAACAATTCAAATTTCAGTTATGCATGTATCAGAGTCACGAACAGATGTAGTCGCCATGAATAAAGGAACAACGAAAGATCAATGAAACAGCTTAAGAACAGTTAATTAGTAAGCGTATTATTACTTATAAAAAAAAATTGTAAGCGTAGTAGGTTTAAAATTATCTACCTTTACTGACACTACGGCCAAGATTGTTGTTTACCCGCAAAGGATCAATTACATTAAAATGCTTGGAAAGAAAGGGTTGCCCCTGATTTTCTTGCCCACCAGGGAAAACAGCATACACCGAGCTACAAGCATCTAGAAATGACTTGCTGAGTAGTAAGTCTCCACCATCATTTCGAGGAGATTCCGCTGGAAAATTTTCAAATAAGAAAAAATCAATGGAAGACTTTGGCAAAATTGGGTTTGTTCAACCAAGTACTAATACAAGAATCTCGAAGCAAATTATATATACCTGTCACGTCTGGAAGCGAACTAATGGGCACAGGACCCCAAAGGCTAACACAAAAATTGTCCCAATCAAATTTACTGAAGAACTCCAGAAAACGATATAGGACCTGAACGTACCAAGAAATTAAAAACAAAAACTTCCAGAAGTATGGACAGAAATAAAACAAAACAAGTATGGGAGCTAATCAAAGTCACCTCAAGTGGTCCAGCGAAGGAATTATTAAAGACATGAAATATGTAAAGAACCAAGGTTTCCAAGGCATAAGTTGAGATAAGCCCATGGTGAGCACCCAGGATTCGGCTCTCATAATAGCACCAGGCCTTTATCAATATAATGCTACGCTTAAACAAATGATTCTGATTTATCAAATGATCAACCTAAAGAAGCAAAAACTATGATTCAGCAAAGAGACTTAGACATCATCACGGTGCATTTTTTCAAGGAGAGAGAATTAGTATGAGTTTCCAAAATGAAGCGCTTACCTCCTCAAGGAAACAAAGAGTGCACAATCCTCCAAGCTGGTCGAACGATATGTCCACCACAATATTTTCCACAAGACACTTGATTATCTTCACCTGAAAATATAAGAAGACAAAAAAGATTGCCAATCAATTGTTAGATAAAAACTTAGAACCAAAATACTAAGATATTCTAGATGAGAAATGATATTTGTAGTCATAGAGTGTGTACACCCTTTATACTCTCTTTTGAAAAAAAAAGTGGGTAAATTTGGGACCCACATGAAAAAATTATTTTTGTTAATGGTGGACCTCACTTTTTTTCAAAGGGAGTGCGCAGGGTTTGCACAACCTAGGACTATATCTAGAATTACTCTAAAAGGTTGTGTTAAACTTTCAAGAATACAAGGTTAGAACATGTGTTAGAAAAACTTTGTTTAATAGAAATATTCATGGGATGTATTAATAATCTGGTCCACCTCGAGATATATGATTTAGGAAAATGCACAGATTTGTTAAATTGCATTCCCAAAATTGATGATCATTTTGTACAATTCGTGCTAAAGTGTGTAGGATTATTTACGTGGATGCAAATTTATATGTTACCGTGCATTTAGAATTATTTCTATATCATAAGATGAGCATGCACATTTAATTGTACTCCTGTTTCGTAGTTATCAAACAGCATCAAGTATATTACAAATACAGAGAGGGACATACTTCTGCCTGAATGTACTGAACCTCTTTCACATGGAATTCAGCATTCTCGTTCTTCTCCTCATTCTCCAGAATATCACGAACTTGATGAGCCCATGTTTCTTTCAAATTTTGATTCTTACTGAAGGCTGTTAAATCAATGTCACCATCAGGCAAATAAGTCTTGAGGGGAACGGACCCAAAGGTAAACACCTGCAGAGAAAAATTATAACTTAAGGTATTTATGACAAGGCCAGTGATGTAATAATAGATGACATGAAGATGATACACTTCAAATGTATTCAAAGATGCGAACAAAAAATGATAACAAAACCATGTTCATACGTCCATATTGGCATCATGAAAAGTTACATATTGAAATCAAACAGGCCCACTACCTACTACTTGTAATTTTCTAGACAAATTCAGGCCTTGTTTGTTTTCCCAACTTATCACATCTTATCTCAAACTTATTATTACACTTTTTAAATATCTATACAAAATAAAATAAATAATTTAATTTTTTCAAATCCCAACATAATTTTTTCAAATCTCAAAACAAAACTGATATTAAAAAAATATATTACAAAAATATTTTTTTTTTTTTAAATTTTTATCTCATCTCATCTCATCTCATCTCATAATACTAGCAATGGATTCATCAAAATTTTCTTTCAAAAAGTACAAGTTTGCACACATATCAAAAAATAACTTTTGATGGATCGCTATTCAAAAGCTAAATAAAAAGTACTTTTATTCCCTTCTTTCCACTTTCTTTTCTTCACATTTAATCAAATATGACGAAAGTTTTTTATATGTGTACAAATTTGTACTTTTTGAAAGAAAATTTTGATGGATCCATTGTTAGTGTTCTGATCTTTAAAAACAAAAACGGCCTCAATCTCACTAATGCACTCAATCCAAGGTCAAATCCATCTATCTGCCAATCTAACTTGCGATCCCTTCTTAGCTCTCCCTAACTCGTATCAAAAGATTAATTTTGCCCCCTCATGCCGTTAGCGGCTTCAGGCAATCACCAAAAACGTAAGCTTAATATATTTCAAAAGTTACACCGGCACTTCTATTCTTTCTGCATGCAACTTCCTCACCTCAGCATTCTTACTCGACTATGTTTATTCAATTAACTTCTCCCATTCAAACAAAAGCAAACAATCACATTCTATACTCGGCAACTAAAAAAAAAAAAAATCAATTTTAACAAATTTTCTCATCTATGAAAGCAAGATAATTCATTTATACCATAAAGAACTAGATGACCAACATATCAAGTCAGACTAAACAACAATAATGCACAGATAAACAAAAACCACTCAAGATTTTGCACAAGTATATATGTATGAATCAATGCCCCACCTGGCAGGGGAAGCACTTCATGATGAGCCGCTGTACATAATCTGCCACTGCATTTCGGCGCTCCTCAGATGGCGGGTTGGGCTGGATGCAGGCAATAAGCTCTGCAGTCCTCTCCTCAGCCTTCAACCATCGGTCCGAGTCGAGCACTCGCATTACAGACGCTGCTTCATTGGGCAACAGGCCGTTCGGCAATAGCCCACTCGGTGGCTGTGTCCATTCCTCATGCTCTCCCATGCAAGCTTAAACTTTCTCCCACAAAACCCTCAATAACTCCAATATCTCCTTCCACCCCAAACAAACAACAAGAAAGAAGACAAAAAGCAGATACCAAAAGCAAAAGACGTAACTTTGGACGTTAATACAAAGAGGTTGTTTTGGGGTTCAATAACCCCCAGAATCTAACGATTTATCCAAATCGTTGACAGTTATGCTTAAAAGGGAAACTTTCAGCTCAACAAACAGGCCCAGATTGGCATTTCAGAAAACGGTACATGTGCTGTACATGCCTCCGAGAAAAATTATGGTCGTTTCAGAAAAAGATCACAAACACAGAACCTAAATAATTTCCGATATTAACAGGATATGCAAAAATAACAAATATAAGTGTAGGAATATTTTGGTCAGAAATTGCAATGAAATCTAAAGGGTAACGGGGAGAACCCTACAGGAAAGGGAAAAAATTGGTAATTGTATACGAAAGAGATTATCAAAACTCAACAGGGCATAAAACGCTGGTTAAAATGGCGGAGTGTCGGCGAATCAATAGAAGGAGTAAGAGGAGGGCCAATATGCAAATGTGGGAAGGAGGGAGAACCGTTTGAATGGGGAAAAGAAGGGAAAGAAGAGAGACGTGAGTGGAAGAATTAGGTTTTGTGAGAAGGAAGAGAGAGGAGAAAAAAGAAGAGGTTGCTTGGGAAAGAAAACAGAGAATGAGAAACAGAGAGAGGTTGCTGAAGTTTGTGGAATTTGTGCATTTGAAGCGGAACTGGAAAATCTATTTGGGAACGGAGAGGATTGGAATCAAACAAGCGAGAAACAGAGAAAAAAATTATCAGTACTCAATTGAAGGAGAAAACCTTGCATCTGGATTGTTGCAAAATTTTTTACATCAATCCAATAATGTAGTGCCACGTAGGAACTCCTTAAAAAAAATGTTGCACACGCACCCACCTGATCATTTGTTTAATGCCTGGTCTCCCCCTCCATCTCATGGCGTTTAGAAGAAGAAAAAAAATTAGCAGCAAGAAATTTCACGATAATTGAAGAGGGAATGCGGCTTGACTAGTTTATAAGACTATAGAGTTGGAAGGCTTTTAGACCTGTTCTAAAAAAGTCGAGGCATTTCAAATTATTTGTTGACATAGACAAAGTCAAGGCAAACCTCTGAAATTATTTCAATATTGGATCTTAGACATATAATAATTCCGAATCGGAATATGTATATTTTGTGGTAACTGTGTTGAATATTATCCAAGCAGCTCGATTGCCGCGATAGTATCTAACATGAACAATAATTTCACTGTTTACATAAACAGTAAAACCACCGTTTACGTGAGAGGCTGTCGTGGCAGTCGAGCGGTTGCTCATCACATCTCTTTGAAGAAAAGAAAATCTCAAATTTGAAAATTTTTAAAAATTTATAATGGAAAAATCTTTACTCTCGAGCCTCCATTTGCTATGATGTTAGTATCCCTTGACATCGATAAACTTGTTTGTAAAGTACAAAAATTTCTGTTTGGAATTTCCTTGTGTGATTTTGTTCAATTTTTTTGAATTTTTTTTTTTTTTGTGCGATTTCTTTCAATTTGTTTGGAATTTCTTTGTGTGATTTCAATTTTAAATTTTTTGGTCTTCTATATGGTCTAATTGGTCTGTTTCAAATAGGGGTGAAAGCCCTAAAACGTTATCTTTTGTTTGATCTGTCGCCATGGAACCTGCATGACTATTTATTTTAGATTTTGGGTATTGATTCTTGAGTTATTGGCAAGTCAAATCGAAACAAATTGATAAACTTAATAACCAGTATTATTTTATTTTCCTCTGTTTTTCTTTTTTTTCTCTCCTCCTAAGTTCAAGAAATAACGCATCATGAAAACCCTCTCTTCATTTGTTGATGTAAATTATTCGCATTAAGCTTGAGGATTCTTTCAATTGGTTTAGGGGTTTGGACTTAACTGGAAGGAAGAAGCAAAGTAAGCAACAGTAATTTGAGAAAGAGAGAGAGAGATTGGAAGGGAAAAGAGAGGGATCTCATACATACAAGCACATTTTTTATTATTTTGAAGTGTAGGACTGAGCACTTCCTCAAACGAAGTTAAAGAAGCCATATACCGACTCTGACTACAACTTAATCAAAGAGAGATATGACATTCGTCTCCAAAGTGGAAACTACTACTCTGCCTCTAACTCCGTTTTGTCGGAGCGGAGTTGGTGGTTTTGAGTTAGTTGGTTTTGGACTTTTCGTAAGCTTTAATATTTTATGTTGGATTTTTTTTTAAACATTTTTAAAATTCATAATGCCAAATTAGGCTTTCTCTGGGCCTTAAATAGGATGCCAAATTGCCTATTTTTATTTATTTATTTTTTTAAATCACATTTGGACCTTTGGCTCTAATGGTGTAAATGGTCCGGTTCAGGAAAAATGTGGACCGATTTTATTCGGTCCAGGAATTTTCCCACCCTAGACCGGACCAAACTCCTATTCAGTCCATACCAGTCTGGTCCAATTTAGTCCGATCCAATCCAAGGGTACCTGATTTGATTTAATGGGCTAAATTTGATCCAAAATTCTTCAATGATCAAAAATAATTTTTTACCCAAATTTAATTATTTTCAGTCTAATTTACGTATTTATCACATATTTAAAACAAATAATATTAAAAAAAATTACTCTTAAAACAATTGGCAAAAGAAAAGTAATCTAAATAAAAAAGTAAAAAAAAAAAAACCAGTCCTTAAAAACCCAAATAAAGTAAAAAAGAAATTAACTAATTAATTAATAGTGATTTAGTGATATATCATAAGTTGGTAAAGTATAACTCATAACACTATTACATTAGTATATTATAAATTTAAATGTTAGTGAATAGTGATAAATTAATAATAATATATTAAATAATAATAATACACTTAGTACTTATAAATTATTACTAATACTCTATATAGATATACTATAATTTATATTTTTATACTACAATTTCTATAAATTATAATATGTTAATATTGTAAGAGTATATATTATATATTAATATGTTATACTACTACTCTTAATCTATATTAATATTATAATTATAATTTATATACTATTACTTATATATATATATATATATATATAAGTGTGCATTCGGTCCGATCCGGTCCAGGAAGAAAAATGCCCTAGACCGGGATCAGACCGAAAATATTCAGTCCATATAGAAATTGGACCAAACCAAACCAAACCAAATTTCATCCAGGTTGGTTTGGTCTTCTTACACCCATATTTGGCTCACTAATAAAAATCCACATTAAAATCTAAACATCTAACTAGTAATAATAATAACAGAATCTTTCAAGAAAAAATAACATAATGAATATATGATGAAACACATTTGGGCCTTTGGCATATTAATAAAAATTCACATTTAAGAAGTATGTACTTATTACATACAATAAAAATCCACTAATTAATATGATGAAACCACATTCAAAATCATTCGCATCCAACTAAATTACTTCTAAATAAAATAAAATCACATTAAAAAAAAAAAACCTAGGATAGGGACAACATCCATGTTGTCCCTATCCATCATCCACACTTCACACTCATTATCTATACTTCATTATCTACACTTCATATTCATCATCCACACTTCACATCCATCATCCACATCCACATTCCACACCCATCATCCACATCACTAATAATAATAGGTTCTTACAAGTTTACAACAATTAAAATAAACATGTTCTAAATTCTAATTTTGACAAAAAGATCAAACATATTACTACAAACTAAGTACCAAGTTCTAACCAAATAAAACATCAAATTAAAAATGTCAAACTCCCAACAAACATATTTGATATTACTAAAATAATAAGGTTCCACCTTATAATGTTCTTTTCAACAATGCCTGAAAAAAAAAAAAAATCTTAATAAACGTGAGCAATATATAACATGATCAATATAACTAAACAAGTTACATATAAAATTATAAATTTAAGAATATCGCAAGAACTCAAATCTCAATTATCCTCATGTAGTAGGTTCGTCATACCAATAATTAATTCTACATTAAGATGTCAAAAAGTAGGAGATTAGTATCACTAGGGGTGTCAAAATGAACACATATACAAGTTTAAAAAATATATATTACCTGTGTCTATTTTATAACTTTCTGCATCATCAATGGTATCCGAATAATTCTCATTTAAACATATAGGGGTGGACTTCAAATACTCTCTTTTAATTTTAGTAGATTTGGATTCCTTTTGGGACAACCGATTAATGTGGTCATAAGACGACCTTTGAATAAATAAATAAATTGATAAAACTGACACATTTTCAAATAATGTAAGCAATGTTTTCTTCTTTCGAACCAAAGAAATCAAAGGAAAAAGAAGAAATGAGGTCAATAATGTAAGCAGTACAGAAAACCAAAGATTCGGCAATGTTTGGTTATGAAAACATGATGAATGCCGAAGTTTGCTTCTCAATAACACAAGCCTGGACAGATAAAAAAATATGGCAGAGAAATTTTGTTCTTAGAAAATGAAAACAGAGAATTCCTTTTGCGGCTTTGGCCCTTAAATTCGTAAAAATAAAAATAAAAAGTAAATAAATCTACCACATTAAATTATTCATTTACCAACAATAAATTACCTTGAATTTTGCAGCGAGATATACGTATATCTCGAAGTTTATAGATTGAGCAGAGCACAAAAAATCATATCTTCTATGTCATTTGGATTCAACTCAATCGGCTTCAAAAAAACAGAATATAAATGATTTATATTAGTAGCTCTAACCTTCACTCTCAAGGTAACGTTGCGATGGGAGGCGACGCCGTGAGAAGAAGGCGACAAGCGACGGGGATGAAGGTCGAAGGGCTCCTTGGGGGTTGGGACTATGAGGCGGCTACGGTTTTCTTGAAGGGAAATGATCAATGAATCGGGGGTGGGGGGATTGTTTAGGGAATGCTGACCCTTGGATGTAAGAAATGGCATCATTTTTGACATGGCATTGTTTTTTTTTTTTAAGTTAAAATAAGTAGATTAGTTTTTTTTTTTATAAGTAAAATAAGTAGATTAGTTTATTATAGTAGTGTTTACACATTAATTTATTACTTATTAATCTATTTATATTATTTTATAAGTAACTTATATTATATAGCTAATGGTCACACGAATGTAATAGTATATAACACTTACACATTAGTATATAGCTTATAAGTATATTAATTATATTAGTATATTAATTATATTATATAGCTTAAAAATTAATTATATTATATAGCTTATAAGTGGATTAATTATTAATAGATGTCTATTTATATTATTTTATAAGTAGCTTATATTATATAGCTTATAGTAAGACAAGTGTAATAGTATATAACACTTATATACATTAGTATATAGCTTATAAGTATATTAATTATATTAGTAGATTAATTATATTATATAGCTTATAAATTGATTATATTATATAGCTTATAAGTGGATTAATTTAGGCTTGTTCATCCGGGCCGGGTTGTACCCGGCCCGATTTAAAATTTTATTTGCTTATTAACATTTTTGAATTTTTTTTTTAAATGTTTAAGGAAAATTTGAATCCGGGTTCCGGATTCTCAAATCCGGGTTCCGGATTCTCAAATCCGGAATCCGGATGAACACCCCTAGATTAATTATTAATAGATGTCTATTTATATTATTTTATAAGTAACTTATATTATATAGCTTATAGTAACATATATTATATAGCTTATAGTAACATAAGTGTAATAGTATATAACACTTACACTTATATTAGTTTATATAACTTATACATTAGTAACTTTACTAACTCCTAAGTTTATATCACTTATACATTGGTAACTTATAACATATTAACACTTATTATAAATTGGTAATCTAGCTAATTGCATTAGTTTATATCATTAACTATTAATAGTCTAATAGATGTCTACTATATTATAAATTATTATATTAGTAATTTTACTAACTTATAATTTCATAACACTTATATATTAGTAAATTTATAACATATTAGAATTTATTATACATTACTAATATAACTAATTAAAACTTATATTATAAGTAGATCTAGTCATCTAGATGTTTATAACTTATAAATTATAACATATATTAGATGTATATTGTAACTTATAACATATTAAAACTCATTATAACATTAGTTATGTCATGATATATCTATATTTTTATATTTCTATGTAAAATATCAGAGTCAGAATCGAAAGTTACGTCGAAGGCAGAGTCGACAGAGGTCCCTTCTCGGCCTCTGCTTCCGATTAAGACTTCAAGAGGGGAAAAAACTCCGACTCCAGCTTGTTGGAGTCGGAGTGGAGACGGAGCAGAGTTGGGTCGGAATTAGTGTCGGAATCAGATTTTCGGATTTATACTCAGCCCTAGTGAAGTGCTTACGTGGCGCATCTTGATTGGGTGAGTGTAAAAGTTGTTTTTACACCCATCCGAACCGCAGCATGAAATGATACAAATGTTTTCTCTAATGTGCCTCTTATATATTTTTAACAAAACATCCTAATATTTTATATTGTGATTATTTATTATAAAATTAAGAATAATTCTACTTATTAATATCACACATTACACACATGTTTCTCTAAAACTAAATTTGCAAATTGATATGATTTTATTTAGTCATTATATAGTAAGTCCTTTTACTGTAAATTAGATGTAACGTATCATATAAAATCATATTAGTTTATAAATTTATTTTTATGAGAATTTTTTTGTGGACATAGCACTTTATCTTTATTTTTTAAAATTGTACATGGCAATAATTGCAATTTGCATCTAGGATGGTAACCGGTTCAATTTGAATCGATTTTGGACAAATTTGAAATGAACTGATATAAATCAATTTTAAAAATATGAGAATTGATACAGATCGATTCATCTAGGAAATCAGGACTTTCAATTTTTTCAATTTTGATTCGGTTCTGTTCGGTTTACATGTATGATTCATTCAATTATTAACAATTACCATTTCACTAGTATCGAATTATATTAGTATGATATAAGTACTAAGAAGTGTCTAAAGTTATTAGTTATTAGTGAGACTAACTTAGTATAATACAATTAGTGACATTAACTTATTATACTAGACTTTTGTTTTCGAGAAATTATACTAGACTTATTTTTATACTCTGATTTGCTTAGAAAAAAAAAAGTAGTATCTAATTTGCTTAGAAAAAAAAAGTATCTAATTTATTTTTATATTAGACTTCTGTTTAATTATATAAAAACCAAGTTTAAAATTGATGACTTAGCATTCAACTTGCACCATTCGTTAAACTACAAAAAGTCAGGCGGTGGTTTGCAAAGTTACAAATAGTTTATTTATAAAGAGCGAAGAGGCGCATATAATCAGCATATTTACCAAGTCTCATGCAATGCAATTAATGATCCAACTCATCCCATATCCATGGGTAAGTGCGCATGGACAGGCACTTACGAGAATAACCAATACTAAATAAAACAAATGGTTACGATCTAATTTTACTTTTAACGATGTCGGTACAACTATAAAACATGTTGATGTGATCAGAACCGCTGCAAAACACAATTACCATTTGGTTTCTATTATAAACATCTTCTCTTCATTAAGTTTTTTCTATAATATGAAGTCGACATATATATATATGTGTGTGTGTGTGTATGTGTGTGGATAAGAGATTTGCTTAACTTGGGGTATAAAACTTGGCACATTTGTTAATAATTCTCTGAGTTCTGGATTTACTACTCTAAGCCTCTTCTACAAGTGAAGTTTAAATAGCCTAATTGCTTTAACATGGATTGAATTAATCAGGTTAAATTGCTTCATTATAAATTGTTATAATTTTTAAGTTTCAATTTTTTTCTTACATATAAAGATATAAATCGATTCAAGATTTCACCCAAATGCACTATTTCAATCTTTATATTGTTTCATCAAAATAAACCGTCCTATAAGTCGTTTGGAAATTCTACACTATAAAATCATGTCTCTTTCTAAACCCCTCTCCCTCATACACAATAATTCGTGCAATGTGCAGATTATAGGCTAGTATATTATAAAGTCTAATTACATATTAATGGGACACCCGCAAACTCTGCTTAAGATTTAATGGAGCTTGAAACGTCGAGACATGCAACATATGATCACATACCATAGTATGCAATATTTGCAGCGAAACTTTTAAATTTGAGCAATACTCTACATACCATAAATACTATATCCCAAAAAATAGGTATAATTTATATTTCCATAATAAAGGCAATGTTATAACACTCGTCCAACATGTATGTATCATCGGTAATGGAGAGAACACTCCATAAATACAAACATCAAATATAAATTAATGACATAGCTTGGTTACAATATCCAAAACAATGTCTCAAAATCAGAGTATCAACTTTCTTATCCACCTAAGGCTCTTCCTTGACTTATTCAACATCCTCCAGCTAATCATCTGTGTTTCTTCTATTTCTTGACATATCATCTACCATTCTGGAGAAAATTATAGTAAGGATTATCAAGTGAGATTTAATCACAAGTCTCAAAAAATAAGCTACTAAATTACTAATAGTATATATATATGCATGCATGAAAGTAAAAGGATATGGATGCATTATAACATAAAATGAACATGTGTGACTTGACTTGACAAAATAGCATGACATGTACTTGACTTGAAAAATAACTTGACTGCACGAGTATAACATGACGACTAAACTAAACGTAACCTGACTTGAGATGAACGTGACATGGATATGAGAATTTGTTAAACATATACGTGATTGCAAAATCTGGACAATCAAAATGATTTGGCTAGTTATTTCGTCAAGAATATTTGAACAATCTGAATGGTTTCGCCGTGAGTACCTTGTAATAGTTTTAGTGAAAATACTATAATAATCAAAATGATTTCATTATGAGTATTTAAAAATGAAGTACTCTTGCAATAAAAAGATTACGTATGAGTACTTTATATAAGGTTTAAGTAAAGATGCTTTGACAATTAGAGTAATTATGTCATAAGCATTCTATGCATGACTGACTGAGAAAATATGTTATGTTGGATTCATGTGCCTCATAAGATGTAACCATAACGTGTAACAGATAAATGCATAACAAATGACAAGGCATTCATGACATATAACAAATGAGCTTATAACAAATGACATGACATTCATGAATGTAAAAAATGAATTACTTGTAATAGATGGCATAATATTCATAACATGTAACACATGAACTTGTAACGGGTGGCTTGACATTCACGACATGTAACAAATGAATTTTTAACAAATGACATTATATTTATGAAATGTAATAAATGAACTGTAATTGATGGCATGACATTCATGAAATGTAACAAATGGCATGAAATTTAAAACATGTAACAAATGAACGTGTACCAGACAAGCATATATTGTAATACATGACATGACATAACGGTATGAAAATTTATAATAAGCATAATAAACATAGAAATAATTCCTTACTGCCATAGATATTAAATAGACTGAGAGTAAGTTAGAAGCTAATTTATCAATAAACATATGCTTCATGACATAATTAAGGGAGACCAATAGGTCCTCGCCCCAGTCCAACCCATCTCACCTCCGCCACTACAAGGCAGTGGCCCCGTCCATCGGATGCGGGTGATAGGCAATCTGCACACATCCGACCACCCTACGAGTGTGAGAGACAAACCAAACTTGGCCTCAATTCACGTATCCCTCGCCACTCGTTATATATATATATACACACATATATATTAAACAAAACTAAGCCATTTTGGATATATCCAAAACATCATCATTTTGTTTAATGCATAAACTCACCTCTCATTCCCTGATCTCAGACTCACTCAAATCTCTCTCTCTCTCATCACTATCGCCTTAAATCGTCGTTATAGTCACCAAGTCTGTGTGTCTCTCTTCTACATCTTTAGCTTGTAAATATCCCAAGGACCATAAACACTACATTAATTTCTAGTTCTCAGATTAGCCTATGAAGGATGAGATTCATGAATGGATTTGGAAGATGGGTTTGTGATTTGTGTGGTGTAAAGATATTTGTGTGAATTTATGATGATGTTTATTATTTAGTGGATTCATTGTAAATCTAGGATTTCCATTTGAAACCCTAAATTACTTTAGGGGTCTCAATTTTAAAACCCATAATAGTTTGGGGTCTTAATTGAAATCCCTAATTAATTTAGTAATGTGTTTTTAGGAATTTCAATATTTAAAGCCCAAACAGATGGGGGTTTCAATTTTTCAATATCGAAACCCCTTGTTGTTCATTGTTCATTATTGTATGTATGATTTTATGAAATTGTGTCATGATCATGCCTCATGTATGTCAGTGTTTTGTCGATCAACAAGAATGGGCAGTGAGGCAAATCTAACCACTAGTCTTAGTGCTAGCTCTGATGACTCTAAGGACTCCTTACCACTACCCCCATCCCACCACGTAAGCAATTTTCTATTGTGTGGTCCACTTTTCCAAAATACAGGGTGGTGACTTCAATAATCTTCAAACTAATATATTGTGATAAAGTGTATAGATGTCATTAAAGGAGATATGATACATCTTAATTGACAGTCCACTTAGAATAACAATGAAAAAAGAGTCCAATTAGATTTTTTTACAAGAAAAATGTTAGGAGTATACTAAGTATAACCTGGAGGAGTGTAGGAGATACCTAACTTGTATTAGGCATGTGCTCTGATTCCGATGGAGTTGGAATGAGGCATTCTGATTGTCGGAGTCGGAGGAAAATTTCTACTCCGATTCTAACTCTGACGAGAGTCAGAATTTCATCTTCGACGGAGGTCAAAATTCTGATTAGAGCTTGAAACTCCGATCAGAATTTGGGTTGAATTTTTTCCAATTCCTGTTTACCTGAACCTGCATCCCATCCCAGCGTGTGAAATGGCATTTTCACAAATATCTTGCCTACATGCACTGCCACTACCCACTCGACAGAAACATCTCCGATTACATGACCTAAGGCCCTCTCGACTCATAATCATAGTAATCATCTCCATTTACATTTACCAATAACCCAACATTTTAATCCCAATTTCAAAATTTAGGGCTCAATGATGAGTGAACTTACAAGTTACGACTTACGAGGATAAGCACGACAAGTCACGAGTCCACGATGGCGAGGTGAGTTGGCGATGGCAAGAAAATGGTGAGAATTTGAGAAGTCTAGGGATTCTATCGCACCCAACAAATTGCCGAAGAGTGAAAGGGGTTGGGAAATCGGAAATGACCCATGATGCCATGTTTTTCTGCTTTTGCACACTGAAGAGACAAAAAATGAAGTGGTTTCCAAAACTTTTTCAAAATGGGTCGGAGTTCGGAGCTTCATGGAGCTTCGACTTCGACTCCAACTCTGATAGCAAAACTCAAAACACTTCCGACTTTGATTCCAAATTTCGACTACTCCAACTTCGTCGGAGTCAAAATCAGAATAGAGGTCGAACGAAGGTCGGAGTTCGAAGATTTTGCACAACCCTAGCTCGTATGATGATAGTTGATTAGCTACCATTTCGGGTTATAAAGGGTGAAGAATTCAAGCATACTCAAAGTATTTAGAACCTAGGTTTGACATTTCTTTTTATACATAATGGCAAAATGTATGATGAAACTATACAGTATACATGGAGAACTATTGAGAAATCAACTTAGGGGTCAAATAGTTTGCCTCATAATTGATATATGGACATCAGTCCAACATTTAATTATAGGATTAATTACATTTAATTTTCTCGAACTTTCACTCAATTCACAATGTGCCCCCAAAACCAATAATTGCATCAAAGTAGACCCGTTTACTTTCAAAACTTCACAATCCCTGCCTTTCGTCTACCATCATCGTTAAATGAAATGGAAAGTTAAGCACGTGCTGCTTACGTGTAACTTTTCACTTGCAAAGACAAAAACACCCAAAGGAAAAGTTTCACTTTATCCCCTAAAACTTTTACACGATTCTCAATTTGGCTCAAAATTCACATTAAATTAAATTTTTATAATAAATTAAATTAAAATTTTATAATAAATTTGAATTTACAAATCTGGGAAAAAGACTAGTAAAAAGATAGATTTTTGAACTCAATAAAATATTAGAATATAATTTTCTGATTGTTTTTAATTTTTAAAAATATATTTGAATAACTCTATATAAAACACACTAAATATATAAATATATATAACTAAATATGTAATATTAATAAAAATAAAACTTATCCCTCTACCTCATGAATAATTATTATTCTCACTTTATTATTGATTTTGATTAATTGCTTATATTCTTATTAATAGAACATGAGCTATTATATATTTTCATAAAATCTCATAAAATTAAAGAAAGAAAATTATTGTAGATACTATTTCATACCCTCACTTTTCCAAATTATAATCCTAATCCAAATCCCTAACAATCTAATCTGCAATCATTGATAGTCTCACTAGATTTATAGCTATAGTTTTATGTTTTTAATTTTTTTACATGATATGTATATAGCATTATATTGTTTTAATTGTAATTTATTTTCATATTTATATCTCATGTCCTATAATGTCACAGTGTCACTTACCCACCACCCTCAAATTCCAATCTCAAGACTAAAGTCATATTGTTTGTCCAAATTTCTAATATTGTAATATTATTGATTTCAATTCATGGACAAATTGTAATATGTTTAGATCAATTTGTAATAGTTTTAAATTAATTTGTATTATTGTAATAACTTAGAATGCTTAAATTTGTATGTCTTATGCTTTAAAAAATTGTTTAATTGTATGTTATATGTAAATTGTATGTTAGCTGCGACGGAAGGGTGCTAATCGGAGCAGTGAGTGTTACACACGCGCCTCTCACAGTGGGAGTGTGCTCTCTTGGAGCAACCATCGGAGGGGTCTTTCAACTGGCAAACGCGAGGCCGAAGGGTCGGGGGCTATCGGCGCTCCACTTTTGTCCTATCAACTACCCTCCAAAGGTGGCGCGTGGAGCAGCAGCCACCTGTGTTGGTTTAAATTCCTCCAAGGTTGAAAATCGGACCATTTGGTTTCTGGTTTTTCCATTTAGTTTTAGTTTCTGTCTGTTTTTTAGTTTTAATAAAAACCAATAAATCTAGTCTCTTTGACTTATGGTCCGTAGAGTTTTGTCCCCAATTCCGTCATAGTATTGTACTGGGTTTGTCCCTAATTTCGTCTTAGTACGGTAGTGTGTTTGGTTTGGTTTGGTTTGGTTTGTTTGGTTGGTTGTCATTCTGTCTTGAATAGAGTTAGGACTGTCTCTTAGACAATATTCTTGAGAGATTTGTAGTCAGGATTAGAAAATGTTAGTCAATTTTAGTGTACTGGAAAGTTACAGATCGTTACTTAGTTAACTTGTAATGTATGTTTCAAGTTAATTTGTAATGTCCATTATTAATAAATGGAATGTTGTTTTCCTCTTAAAAAAAAAAGACCAGAATCGATAAAATCAGAAATACCAATTTAGAAGAGTAATCGGTATGTAATTGGTTCTTAAAAATGCAAAATTAATACATACTAGTTGGACCCTAAATTCTATCCAAAACTGAACCAAACCAGACTTGTTAGACCCATAGGCCATAAAGATTATGCAAATCTTGGTGCTTATTCCTCTTTTCTTTGTCGTCAAATCTGGTTATATTTTGTGCTCCTCTTTGTTTATTTCGACATCTTGGTACGGCTTTCTATGCACTTTTTTTTGCCAAAGGGCCTCGTTGTCCCACTAGATATTTTTCATATCTGAAGTCATCTTCTTCAAACTTTTTTCCATCCTATTGTTTTGCTTGAACGCTTGTAATTTTTATTTCCTGATTGCGGATGGGAGCAAGTTGCCATAGGCATACGAAAAGCATGTTGAGATGTAGGAAAAAAAGATTTGACAAACATTGCTAAGTGTTGTGGACGAGTTTCATATCATTGTCCACGAACTTCAGTAGCATGCAATCAGAAGGTTGGTGAGCTCGGTGTGTGTGGGACAACTTTGATGTCTGAGTCAATATAAAGTGTGAAGGGTATGTCTAGCTTCAAGGTAATTAGAAGTTACTTCAAATGTGTTCTTTGACCTCAGAGCTTAATATTCTCTAATTCGAATCAACTGTTATGCTGGAGGGAATTAATATCTTGATGAGCATCATAGACAATATCATCTTGCCTGTTATGTCATTAATTAGTGATTAATGACGACTGAATTAGAATTCTATGTAGGTACACAGTGATCGTTGGGATCCCTTGACCATTGTTTTGCAGGTCCTTATCCTTTGGTTTGTAGACTTTCATAATTATGGATTCGGCGACTCTTTACGAGGGTGTACTTAGGGCTGTTCAACCGACCCGACCCGACCATTTAGTGGTTGTTTCCGACCCGACTCGATATCAGTCACTTTCGATAGGCCGAATACCCGCTTACCCATTTGGGTTCCGACCCGACTCGATTTACACTTCGCGTTTGACTGTTTTCCTTCATTCTTCTTTTCCTTTTCTTTTCTAACAAACACCTTCTATAAAACCAAATTTACAGATCTACATGCGAGATGCGCCAACCTGTTTGGAATCGTGCGACTCTCTTCACCGCAACTTGCACCTTCGAATTTGGAAGGGTCCCTTCGTAAACTCAACCGAACCCACCTCAACCGAAGAACAAGCAGGCGGAGGTTTGAGCTGGCTTCAAAGGGAAAACAAAGATTGAACGAGCTAAAGAGAGTCTTTAATCCACAACAAACTAGAGTGTCTGTATGGAATTTCGTTGTCGAACAATGAACTGAGATCGAGAGAGAGAGATGCGAGGGAGATTTTGCGATTTTTCGTTGCTCTGAAATTCCATGCGATTCTGTTTTACTGGGGATGTGTCTGTGTTGGATGAGATCGAGAGAGAGGGATGCGACGGAGATTTTGCGCGGCTATGACTCGACATTGTTATAATCCCTGCTCAAGGCTAGGGTTTGGGGATGAGTATCTGTTGAGATGAGATCGAGAGAGAGGGACAAACGGCTTATCGGCTTACCGTTCGATTAACCGCTTCCGATTTATGTGCTAATTGAGTCGGGCACTTCACATCGGGTCGGGTCGAAAAATGGATCGGTAACGGTATGCGGCTAATTTGAACAGCCCTAGGTGTACTTGGCCTAAGGCTATGCATAAAGGGCTTGGGCCCAATCTATTTGAATAACCAACTTGCCTAGCCTGAACAAAAACAGATTCATTGAGTAAAAAAAATATAAATAGCAGGTTGAATAGTTGAAACCGATCCTCTTCTCCCTACTGCTTGCAGAAATCCTAGTAAGTGGCGTTCTCCCTTGCCATTCTTTGTTGCTGTCTCCATCGGCATTCTCCATCACCATTCACCATAGACCTTCCACTGTTGCTCCCTTGGCCTAAGTTACTCTATTTCACAAATATTAGTTTGGTTTGAAATGTGTCTTTGTGTTTGTTCTTCTTGCTTCTCTTGAATGCTAGATTGGGTTGTTGGGATTATAGGAGCCTAAAACAATGGCCTTTATTCACATCTCTCCTTGGCCCAAGTTACATTCGCCATCAGTGACCTTAAAAATCTCGTCGCTGCTCAGACCAGCACTCGTGCCCACAAGATAAGTATCTAGAGTCCCTCTATTAACTAAAAAAAGAAATAAGGGTTATTCGCTAATTTGCCCAAGAAGCTCCAAGCTAGTGAGTCCCTCTATTTCATTTTGGGTTTTTTTTTTATAAGTTTTTGTTCTTCATTTTTTATTCTAAAGTAGCAGAGCCTTTCTTTTACTTTTTTCTTCACTTGTAAGGGTATGATTTGAGTGTTGCGGGGTAATCATTCAACGAATTCTAGCCTCATTCACATGAACATTGCCCCATTGTTGCTAAAAATTCCACATGCAAAACTCACTCGCACATTTCATGATCAGTGACCTACCACAGAGAGAGAGGGGAGAGGCCCTTGATCTTCTTTTTTTCCTCTTTCTTTTGAGCTAAATAAAGAGATGCCATTGTCCATTGATATCTTCCCTTTGTCCCAATATGCATGTGAGTTAAGTCAAAACAAAGCATTTCTTCTCCATCTAGAGGATCTCACATGTGCTTGTGATTTTCACTGTTCAAGCTTTGACTCTGACCATCTTTTGGGCTGAATTCGAATTTGGAGTGTGTCTATGTTTTGGATTGTGTTCCTCTTTGGTTCAACAAATTTATAAATTTTGCCTTCTGGGTGTTTGACATAATGGATGCTTTCATTGACTTTAACTTCATATCTGCTTGGAATTGATTGAGGCCTCATTCAAATTTGTTCATATTCTCGAAAACTTTATAGAACGCCATTGTCTTGTCGCCTAAAACTTCGATGTTTATGTGAAAACTATGGAATGGTGCTATGCCTTTCGATAACAAGATACAAGCTTGTGGTTTCTCTTTAGTTTCCATATGCAATTTATGTTCTATATATAGTTGAGGAGTCGGATATACATGTACTTAGTTTTTGCTCTTTATTGGTCCTCCAACATTGTATATGTGTGTGTGTATATATATATATATATATATATATATTAAAGTTCGTCTTTTAGGTTAAAGTATTAAAGTGGTTCATGTCTTCATGAATTCTATAATTTTTTTTAAAAACTTTTAAGTTTAAATATGCGGCATGTGGGGTTTGCGCCTACTAATTTTATATTGTTTTTTAAAATAAGAAACAACAAAAAAAAGGAGAAGTTCTACTCATAAGCCGTTCTAGAACACGCAGCACACACCATTATGAGGTGGCAAACCGGATTTGAAGACTTGACAATAAATTAACGGTTTAAAACCAAATCAAGACTCTTGAAAAGGGTTATCTGTTTCTCTCTTTTCCGGTTTACTCTCACTTTCTATTAGGGGTATAAACGGTTCGGTCTAGTCCGAAAAAGCTATGGACCGGTTACATTCAGTCCAAATATTTTCCCACCTTGGACCGGACCAAACTCCTATTCGGTCAATACTGGTCTGGTCCAGGTTCGGTTTAGAGGCATCTGATATGATTTAATTAGCTAAATTAAGCCTAAAATTCTGCAATGATCAAATATATTTTTTAGCCCAAATTTAATTATTTCAGTCCAACTTACGTATTTATCACATATTTAAGCTAAAAAATATTAAAAAAAAAATTAATCTTAAAAAATGGTAAAAAAAATAATCAAAATAAAAAAGAAGATAAAAAAATCAGTCCTTAAATAGATGAGTTCTATAGTAAATTTCAAATTTTCAAGAGTTCAGATAAAATAAAAAAGATATTAAATAATAATAATAATACATTTATTACATATAAGTTATTAATTTATTTGTAATGGTAATAGTCTATGACTTTATATAGATATACTATAATTTATATTTTCATACTATAACTATTATAATATGTTAATATTATAAGAGTATATATTATACATTAATATGTTATACTACATCTCTTAATAAATATTAATATTATATACTATTACTTATAGAATATATCATATATATAATATATAATTTTTTTTAAAATTACGTTACTCGGTCTGGTCCGATTCAGTTCGGGAGAGAAATCCCTTAGATCGAGACCGGACCAGACCACATCACACATAGGTCTGGTCCGAAACAACTGGTCCGGTCTGGTCTATCGATTGTCTGGTCCATCGATCCGAATTAGAATTCTTACACCTCTACTCTCTATTGTTCTTCAAAATGCATTTGATTTTTACTATTGTTCTAACTCCACTAATTATTACTTGGGAATATTATGACTTGGTTGGAATGCTTTCATGATGTAAGAACCTTTTTCCTCCAAGTGTTCTAACTTCACTAGTTGTTCTCTCTCCCAATTAGGTTCTCCTCATGAGTTCTTCAAATCTGGCTTCTCTCTCGACATATCGTTTTTCCATTCTTTTTGATTTCTCATCTTGGTCTAATTAGAAAACTATTTTGAAAGCTTATCTAAACTGAGATTTGGGTAGAACTTGCTTTGCAGAAAATGAGATTTGGATAGAATTTGATTGCTGATTTTGCAGTTGATGGTTTTTTCCTATTATTTGTAACCAATTGAATGATTTACGATGTCCTGGAGCTTTGATTATTGTTGAGAATTAGGAAGGAAATGAAAACTATTTGAGAAAACAAAATCAAAAAACTTTGGTATTCTTTTTGGGTCACAGTGTGGCATTTTAGTGAATAGAAATGTAACCGACTCGGTTCAGTCTTATTTTAACCAAAATATAGAATTAAAACAGTACTATTAATTTTGTAAAATGCAAAATTAATTACGCTTCAATTATTCCCAAAATCAAGTTTATTGGTTCAGGTCTGATTTTTAAGTTTTAATAAATTGTAAATTTTTAAAACAAAATTTGTTTTTTTTTATATATATAAACTGGTCTTATTAAAAAAAAAATGTACTTTATTATAAAGATCCGTTTTACCAAAAAAAAATTGTTATGTAAAAAGAACTTGTAATAAAAAAATTATTATATAAAATAAAAACTGCAATAAAAATCTGGTTTAAAATAATTATTATAAATATATTTAAAGCATATGATCAATTAAATTTTTATGTTTAAAATCTTCATGTTTATTTTATAAATATTACAATTTTATTTATATATAATTATAATTTATATTATTTAATATAAAAATTATATATAACATAAAAACATATCATATATAATATTTAAAAAATAATTTTAAATATATAAGTAATAAGATTGGTTCGGTTCAGTCCGATCCACAATTGCTCGAAATTGGACTGATTTTTACCCATTTTATATTTCTAAAAATTAATTCCGGATTGGACTTTTTCAAAATTGGTCTACCTGATTCGATTTGGACCAATTCAAATCGATTTTTTCCTGTCAATTTTTTTGTACACGCTTAATTGTGAGTTTGCATTCTAAGCATTTTGACCGAGGAAAGGAAGAAGAGGAAACATTGGGGAAGAAGAAACTATTCGAGGAGAAAAATGAACTGCTGTTTGTAATTGGGAAAATGCTTTATGCTCTGTTTGGTGCACACCTGTGTGCATTGTTGTCCTTTTTTTTTTTTTAAACTTAATAATTAAATAAATATTATTTAATATTATTTCAATTTTTTTTTATTTTTTTTATTTTTAATTATATTTAAAAATGATATAAAAATAAAAAAATAATTTTTTTTATACTAACGAAATAATAAGAAGGTGCACTACAGTTGTGACTGTAGCATCACTCTTATAATTGAGGACAAATATGATTATTTATAATTGTTAAAAAATTTTAAAAATAAGTTCACATATTACACAATACATTTTTTATAATTTTTTTTAATAAAATATTAGATATTTATATAATAAGTAGAAGAATTTAATTAATTTAAGAAGAATAACTCAATTTAAAAAAAAAAAAAAATTAAAAAAAATGATGTGTGCGCGCGTTTACGTGTAAGTTTGTAACAAAGCTCCGATTCCCACTTGTTTGACTTTATCCAACCCACTTGCAGAATGAATCAGTGACGGTCACGTTATATGACCTTTCCACTTTCCATTTTACTTTTCAACAAGGGCAGTGCTACATATTCTTTTGAAATTCATTTTCCGTTTTAAATTTTATTTTATTTTTCATGATTTTTAAATAAATATTTTTAAATAATATTATGATTTTTTTTAATTTTTAAAAATATTTTAAGATGTTAAAAAATTCATATAAAAAAATAATATTTTAAGATATTAAAAAAATCATGTAAAAAAAAATATGTTTTTTTATATAAATTTTTTAACATCTTAAAATATTTTAAAAAATAATTTTTTTTAATATTATTTAAAAATACTTATTTACAAATCATATAAAAAAATTAAAAAAAAAACCCAAAACGAGATGTGAACGGAATAAATTTCAAAGAGGTAAGTAACATTTTCCTTCCAACAATTACCACATGGCATCGGCGTGCGTGACCACAAAAAACAACCCAATAGCTGGGACACCTTATCCAGCCAATGCTAATATTAAGAGGGTGTTTTGAAGTTTTTTTCCAAAACATTTTTTCATCCGATCCCGTTGAGATGTGAATTGAGGAATTATTATTCATCCTTAAAAATATTATTTATATATTTATTTATTATATTTTATTAAGAATAGCATTATAATATAAAATAAAATAATAAAAAAATGAATAATGTAATTATAATAGATGAGAAAAAATATAGAAAATGATATGTATGAGATTTTTTAAAAATGAATAAAATTTATGAAAAAATTATAAGAATTGAGACTTTTAGTTAAATTTGAGAAAATTTTTGAAGAGTGAGATGGAGATACTCTTAATTTATTATTATTATTTGTAATTAGTTTATTACTGTTTATAACTTTTTTATAATATATGATTTATTAATATTAATTATTTTTTATTATTAGTTATAGATAATTTGAAATCACTATAACATTTGAACTTAATCTAAATAAATACTTGAAGAATGAGTTGATATGAAAATTTTAAAAATAGTAATAAGATAACTCAACTAGAAATGCTAACCTTATGGACAAGATTTTTTAACTGGAAATCCAATTAAGAATCTCGATTGTGAGGTTTTTTATTTTTTAACTCAAATGATGAAAGACGTATTTTTTTAATAATATTATAATTTTTTTAATATTTAAAAATATTAAAAAATAAATATAAAAAGAGAAAAAAAGAAAAGAAATTTTAGACTAGGTGGGATCCGTAAGTGTAGAAGTATTTGAAAATAATTTATGCAATCACTCAACAACATATTTATTTATAAAATAAAATAGAATAAAACATTGTGGGTGAATTCGAAGATTTTATAGACAAGCCTGCCAAGCTAAGACAAGCTAAGGTTGTTTTGTTCTTTACACCACAAACCAAGTCTCCCTCTGCAACCAAAACCAAAAGCTTCACCAGCTTCTCTCTCTCTCTCTCTCTCTCTCTCTCTCTCGAACCCACTGCTAAATTCTTGGAGGATAAATTTGTTGAGGAGAGAGAGAGAGTGAGTGATCGAGTCGAGTATCGAAATGAACACTAGTGGTGATGCGTTAGGCGCAATGGAGACACCCTACATAGGGATGCACCACAGGCGCGAGCCCAGGGAGAACCAGTGCACCTCAGTGCTCGTCAAGCACATCAAAGCGCCTGTTCACCTCGTAAGTTTAGTCTCAACTGTCCCATCAGATGTTCACCTTGGTTTCTTTTCGAAATGGAATGCCGTTGATGATTGATTTATATGCCTCCCTACCTTCTGTTGTGAGGATTTTTGCGTGGTTTTACTTTGTGGGTCGTTGAACAACTTTGTAACTCGTTTTGATTTCGAATGAATTTGTTTGGTGCCTTATTTTTCTTTTTTCTGGTTTACTTCTTTGTTCATCTTCATTCCGGTTTCTCTATCTTTATATGCGGATGCTTTTTCAATTTGATTTTTGTCTCAAGTGGTTCGGATTTGTGCAAATTATTGTACATGGTGAGTGATTTGCTTCCGGGTTTTCTCAAAACGTGAGTTTTATTGTCAAATTAGAGGAATTTAAGGTGATTACCTTACCTTTTAGGTGGTTTAATATTCATGTGGAATATGGATGCAAAATTTTTTTTAGGTGATGTTTAAGGGCTCGAACATTTAAAGATAAAAATCTTTATGTAATTCCTTACATTTTCAGCCGCTTGCTTGTGAAAAAGGTAAAAGGAAAGGAAAAAGATTCAATATTGAAATATGTCAGACTTTGCATTAGTTTGCACCTAAGAAAAACAAAGTCCACTCAGCTAGGTTTATGCCATCAAGGATTCAAAATTCTGTCTCCTTTCCGTAAGGAAAGGATGGTTATTGACTTGTAGACAGACGTTTTCTTTTGATAGGAAAACAACATTTCATAGTGGACTTGTAGACGGATACTTAATTGAATAGGATAATTACGTTTGACTTTTCGTGATTGTTGGTTTTTCAGCTTATTGAGCTGTTAATGAGACTTTTCTTACATCAGGTGTGGTCCCTAGTGAGGAGATTTGATCAGCCCCAGAAGTACAAGCCCTTTGTCAGCAGGTGCGAGGTGAGGGGAGACTTTGCTATTGGCAGCGTCAGAGAAGTAAATGTTAAATCTGGGCTTCCTGCCACGACAAGCACTGAGAGGTTAGAACTTCTTGATGACGAGGAGCACATTCTTGGAATCAGAATTGTTGGTGGAGATCACAGGCTCAGGGTAGGTTCTTTTCAACATCTTATTTGTTCTTTGCTTATAGTTTTTAGCTTTTTTCGTGGTGGGAATTTAAGTATTTTTTTTTTATTAAGAAATGAATCATATTTATCTATTTTTATAGTATGTACTGAGTTCTCCTGGTGCTTTGGAATATATCTTGTATGACAACTTATAATCTCATCTATAATATGTTTTCATATTAGGCTTCTGGATGTCTCTCTCCCCCTCTCTCTCTCAGCTGTGTCTGGTGATTCATCCGATGATATATCTCTTTCTTTCTTATTTTTAGTTTGACTGGTCTCTCCCAGTCATGTTTTACTGATTCAACCCAACTTGATGAATGACAAAGGAAAAAGACTGATGGTTGTGTGACCTGTCCAGGCTTTTGAAAAGAGTTGTCTGAGTCCCCGCCTAACTTTACTGGTTCTAAACTAAAAGAACCTGTGGTTTTGACGAAGACCTCTCTTCAAATGAGAGCTAAGAGACATTGGTTCAGAAGCTCAGAAAAGGGGTCTTGTAGCTGATCTGCATGAAGCTTGGGATTTCAGTGCGCCTGCTAGGGCTTAGGGGATTCTAAATTTGGTTGTGCATTGGGTGGGTGGTGTCAATTTAAGGTAAATGTGTGTTGAGGAATAAATCCCACATTGCTTGTGGACAAAGTCTTGGGCATGCTTATAAACAATGTGCAAACCTCTCTCATTGGACCGGTTTTATGAGATGAGTTAGGCCCATAAATTTCTACATGGTATCAGAGCCTGCCACAGGACGAATGTGGGCTCACACTACTTATCCCGTGACAAGGACCAGAAAAATTACTGGCCTGCACGTGAGGGAGGGTGTTGAGGAATAAATCCCACATTGCTTGTGGACAAAGTCTTGGGCATGCTTATAAGCAATGTGCAAACCTCTCTCATTGGACCGGTTTTATGAGATGAGTTAGGCCCATAAATTTCTACAATGTGCAGCCTGTAACAGCCTCTTCTTCTCATTGTGGGGAGGGAATTAACACCATGGCTGGAGTAAAAGCTTTCTTAGATGGTCTAATTCTTTGTTGGAAGCTACACTTTATGGATGTGAAGCTTGGCTTCATAGAAGAGGGTGTGTACCACGGAGTTCAAGAGAGGCATGGGATCTGATCTTATTGTTAATCCTGTCATTGATTGCTTAAAAGGAGCATATATTTAGAGATATTTATATGGTGGCTGGTGCATTGGCCAAAGTAGGTGCTTTTGGGTGCAAGTACGAAATATTTTTCTTGGCTTGATTTTCCAAGAGATGTGAAAGGCTTTACTAGCAATTGATAGAGTAGGTTTACCTTGTTTGAGATGTAAATGATTGTATTGTATTGTGTGGAGAGTTTTTTCTTGTCGTTGGTTGAATTGTAGTGTATTTTCTCACAGATAAATGCAACAATCTTTTTCATAAAAAAGGTTCATAGGCCAAATGAGGATAATCATCAACAGAGGAAGAGGTTCTTTTCTTATGAAAAAAGGAAGGGGTTCTTTTCTTAGTTATACTAGACTTGAGGTGGGTAATGGCTTTAGGACTAGATATTTCATGTCTTAAGGTATGGTGATAGGACAATCAAGGAATATTTTTCATGTGTGGGAGGCTTCAATGACCAATCTATTAGAGTTTTCTAGTGGCTCCCTTTAATGGAATGTTTTTTTTTTTTCAGAGCAGCTTATGATTGAGAGGGATGCCTTGCAGAGTTCTTCAATCTCTTGTACTCTACTAGATTATGTCTTGAAGGTGCATATAAGATTCTTTGGACCCCCTTTCTAAAAAGGGAAGTTTGCTGTTAAGTTTTTCTATAAGGTGCTCGGGACATATAGTAAATCTTCCTTTGGAGGAGTGTTTGGCGGACTTGAGCTTTTTATTTTGGACAGCCTTTGTAGTGAAGATCCACCATGGATACCAAATGGAAAACTCATATCATTGTAACAAATTTGTGCTTTGTGTGTGGAAAGAGTGGAGAATCTATAGACCATCTTTTACTCCATTGTAGATAGCCAGTGCCTCGTGGGACGACTTTTTCAATTGATTTGTTTTGGATTGTGTGATACCTAGAAGAGTAGTAGACCTTTTTGCCAATTGGAGAGTATTATATGGCAACCTACAAATTGCAGCAATGTTGAAGATGATGTATTTATCTGTCTAGTTTGATGGTAGATGAATGATAGAAATTTTAAAGATTGTTTGCCGAGGGTCTGTGTACCCTTGGGATTAGTTAGGATGCTGTTCTCGGAAATCCTCTGCCAATTAAAAAAATCTTTTTTTTTTTTAAAAGATTGTGAGCAGATGATGGAGGAGGTTTAAACTTTCTTTTTCATTACTCTGTTCCTTTGGGTAGCTTCTATAGATTCTAAGGGGCTAGTTTTCTTTATTTTCTTATCGCGTTTTCTATTTATGGTTAAGGCTTCTCTTAGATACTTCTTCTGTACCTTTTTGATGACGAGGAATCCGAAGACTGCAAACCAGCATGCCATTTACCGGTTAAACCTGACAAGTGTAATGTGTCCCCATCACAAGGATCAGCTAAATCGTGGCTTTTCACCAATGGGATGTGGACTCTACAATTTGTTTGCACTCAAGGGTCAAACCTTAGACTTGCTGGGCGCATACCACAAAGACCAAGGCCTTACCATTTGAGCAAACCCTAGGGGTTACATCTTTTGTACTTGGGTCATGTCGTTTGTTTTTTTCTAAATGCACACTTTTCAGATAGATATTTATTTTTTGAAGGTACACTTGCCAGATAGATATCTGGCAATAGTCATTCGTGTAAGCTTGACTGCCTAGAACTTAGAATATGAACTCGTCTAGATCAACAACTGAATTCACAAATGACGATTGATAAATGGCTTATATCCCATGGTATTCTGTGACTTGTGAACACATTATGCCATTGGAAGTAACTGAAAAACTGTTTGATGAACAACCTACTATTGAAAAAAATAGCCACAAGGACTGATTACTAACAATAGAAAATCCATGAAGATCATACTGACTTTTGCTACTTGATAATGCCTCTCTGTTTTCTTTGTCATAACTTCTAAACCCAGATGAAATTTGCTGAGCTATTCTTTGCAAAATTGCAATTTGGTTTTGAATAATTGTTAGATGGTAGATGATAGGGGGTCTCCCGACCATGTTGGATATGCAACCATGTCATCGCTTATCAGCTTACAAGGTTCAGTTGGTATAAGCTTGGAGATCTCTTGGCCTGGTTTAATTTCACTGAGTGAATTATGCCATATATCTCAAAATAGTAAAAGGGAAGAAAGGCAAGCAAATATCTACCAGTGTTGATCTGATTGGGTTGCATCTATTAGGTATTTTTGAAAGCACATTAGTTTTGCTTCCTGCAAGGGATTAAGGTTACCACTAGAAGGCGGCTTCTTCTGAAGAGTTAATTTACTTATAGCCATTGTTTGGTAGTATAGTTTGGATTTGGTTGATAAAGCACATGGGAGCTGAGATGTGTTGCCATCCTTTTAATGCATTCTTTATCCTTGCTCCATGATTTTGAACACTAATAATATATAAGGAGTTCAGAAAATTGTGACATCTAAACTCTGTTGAGATTTATTCCTGAAGAGACGCTACTTACTCTTTAGTAGATTTTGACGTGGACTTTCAGATCTTCTATTACATAATTTTGTGAGCTTAGGCTGTGTTGTTAGGTAGAAAATTTTGTGAAAACATTGTCGCCTTTTCATTTGTTTGGCAGGAACAGAAAATTAAAGTTAACAATAGCCGTTTGGTTGGTCAACAGGAAAATTAAGTCTCTGGGTTGTAAAATAGCTTATCCCCTCAAGAGGCGAAAACTGTTTTCCAAACTGCTCTCCCCCTCTCCCAACGTCCAAATCCCTTGAGTGGGCTTGTCCATACCAGTTTTGTGGTGGTTTACAAATGGAGATTGGGTGATGGTAGTTTATAAATAATATGCATCCCAACCAATGCCTGAAAACATTTTGAAACCTTTTTGAGTCTCCACTAAAAAGTGAAAAGCCGATGGTTTTCTCTGAATTATTTTCAAATGAAACTAATTTTCTATGTTGCTATAAGCTCTGCTAATCTTACCCCAATCTCATTGCTTTTAACTCAAGGGAGGTGACTGTTCAAGTTTTAAAAGAGCAGTATAAGAGGGATGTGTGAACAATACTATAATGACAGTGTATAGACAAACACAGCAGAAGGCCATGAGTACCTGCCATTACATAAGATGTACACTTGGATTCTCTGATAGGGGTATTAAATTGATTGCTTATTTTCATCCACTACATTAAAATAAAAACTCATGCTGCAGTAGTTATGCTTCAACTAAGAGCTTAAAGTTCGTTAAATTTGCAGAACTACTCGTCAGTCATTACAGTTCATCCAGAGGTTATTGATGGAAGGCCAGGAACACTGGTAATTGAGTCATTTATAGTGGATGTGCCTGATGGGAACACTAAGGATGAGACATGTTACTTTGTCCAGGCTTTAATCATGTGCAATCTCAAATCCTTGGCTGATGTCTCAGAGAGGATGGCTGTTCAGGACCGAACCGAACCTATAAACTATTAGTGCATCTGAGGATGGGGTGGATGTGTATGACTACATTTACACGGTTGGAGGGTTTTGATACCGATGCCATCTAGATTGGCAGGAGCTATCCTTCCATTTTCTTAGAAGCTTTGGATTCAGTGCTGGCTGTTGCTTTTCCATCTCACAGGGGCCATCTCAGTCTCTTTTCCTTCTGCTTTTTCTTGTTTGTTTGTTGGGTTTCTCCACTTTCATTAATGTCCAAAGATGAGGACCATTTGCTTTTGCTAGGTCTCAGTGGATGGATGTGGGAGAGTTTCTTTGTGCTGTTATATTTCTTCTTGGGTTTTTTGCATGGTGGTGCTTAATTATTACCATGGTTATCTATACCTAGTAATGCAGGAAAGTGGTGCAGGGACTTGGGTTTATCTTGTTTTACTCAAAAAGAGTGTCTAGGTAAAGGGGAGGATTGAGGAGAGAACCCTTGTGTAGCACTTTTTCGGTTGTGCTGGATATGCTTTGTATTTGTAATAGATTATCGTAAATCTCACTGTTTGTATATGGAAATAATATGTTATTTATCTATTTATCTATCTATCTATCTATCTATCTATACCTTTGTTTTGGGCTTTTATTGAAATATTTTATTGAAAGTTTTTTAATGAACATTAAGGGAAACAGAACTTTCAATCCCGGCCAACTCAACAATAACCATTGCTTCAAAGCAACATTGGTGTGTGCAATTGTCTGACTTGCGGTACAACATACATGAGAAGATTGTAGGTTATGGAGGATTGACATTCTCTAAAACTTCGTATTGGTCCAACAAATTAACTCAGGATGGGAGAAAAAGAGCAATACAAGTAGTTTTCGGTATAATTGCCTTAACGCGTCTTACAAATCCAGGAGTATTTTGTGTATATTTTTATGATAATAATGATGGCACTATGCCTAAAAGTTGTAGATGTTTGGAATTGTGATGGATAATATATCTTTTAGCTTAAGGCTTCTAGTTGTAGAATTTAAAGTAATAAATTTTATTATTAAAAAATTATTTACAGTTTGACACCTGTGAGAGGGAAAATGGAAGTTAATACCCAGCCAAACATTTATTATACTAGAGGATAAGAGTAAGCAAAGCATGGGCACTGATGGATGTGAGGTGACTTATGGACACAATGATACTATTGGGCAAAATGGAGTGTCAATAAAAAAAAAAAAAAAAGCACACTGGACAAAAATAACTGACGCACGCCAATTTGCATTGGCCCTAACAGATCACAGCACACCATTAGAGCTTTATAAAGGCCTCAAAATAGATAAAAAAAGGCGACTCTCTTTCTCTCAGGCTAGATTACAGGCTGCTCTCTAGTACAATCTTCTTAGTCTGCACAAAGGAACTCGAGAGCTCTAACCAGTGAGCTTAAACCATAAATTTATGTATTTTTTTTTTGTACAGTGAGTTATGAGAGACTATAAAAATATTCATGATAGTAAATTCCCTTTCTCAAATGCTCGTGGACGTAGGCCTCACGTTGAACCACGTAAATTTGGTGTCTACTTCTATTATTTCATACATTATTAATGCACACGCTAGCCGCACCAGAATCTTGCCGGGGGAACAACTCCGAACGAAGCCCAAACTGTACCAGTGGGTTGGAAATGACTCTTTCTCCTATCCTGGCATATTGACTGATTTTTTCGACATCGAGAGTACTTTTATGTCTAATACATTTTCAAATATTAAAAAAAATACTTTTTGAGGTAGAAATGATATAAAAAAGTTAATTGATTTTTTTAAAGATTATAGCCATATCTTTAATAGAAATAACATCTTATAATCAAATAATAATGAAAAATAGTCTAATAGAATTCTTAGTAGGAATAACGAAAAAGAAAAATCCGCATAAGTGAGATTTTCTTTTCGAGCATGACCTTAAAGACTTGTAGGGAAGAGAGAGAGAGAAATGTGCCACATAGATAAAAGACCACTGGTCTTAGCAATGGCTGGTTTTGCTTCATGTGTTTCCATGAATAAGACCAAAGGAAAAAGAGGTAATTATCTAGTGAAAGTTGTATGACCATATCTGCCCACACATAGTTTCTTTTATAATTGTAACCATGTTCCGCATTATTCGGAAAAGAAGGCCGTTTGAAGAAAAGATCAATCATTAAAGAGCTTATTACTTTAAATTCTAGAGATTAAAAGATCATTTAATATATAATTACTCAAACAATCTAATTTTATCATTAAAGAACTTTTAGGGTTATTTAAACACTTTTATGACCCTTAACGGAATCCAAACAGGACGAAAATATAAGCTAATTTGAAACAGACAATAGTACTTATGATAGAGGAATGAATAATAGCTGTCCGAGATAAGTTGATAGTACAGTCAATTATATGCTCTAATATTTTTATTATTTTGCAGCTGAAATATTTTACTTGACAATTGTATAGAGAGGTATACAAAATAGGTCGCTATACTGAACCTTGCAAGGGAGATTTCCTCCCATTATGTTTTTTAAATATTATCTGCTAGGATTTAATTATCTCCAAGAATATGCACTGATATTCTTGGATAAAAAAAAGAGGAGTTCAAATTAGTATGAGCAACAGATAAGAGAATTGAAGTAGATCAGTTTGGTATACTAAAATTGTGTAATTAACCAACGAGTAAGCTAGCTGTAAGCATTATTGGTTTATTTTTCAAAATTGTTCTTTTTGTTTTTTATTTTTTTGTTTTAAAATTATTCCTTAATTTCTTCTTGGTTTCAATTTTTTGCTACAAAGGTTGTAACACATCTAGGGTTATGGGCGGCGAAGGTAACTAGGGTACCGATGGCATAGTGCAAGGGTCTAGAGTTTGGATGGAGAAAGGGGCATGATTTGAATGCTAGACCCTTGCACATTGTGGGTGGTGGTGGATCAGTTGACCAAATACAATCACTTTACCCTTTGGGCCACCCCTACTTAATTGTTGTGATCTAATGATTGATCAAATATGTGTTTAAACTACACAAGATGCCCAGGTCCATAATCTCTGACCGAGACAGTAAATTTACTAGCCTATTCTTGAAGAGTAATGCTAGAGATCACTCACACTCATCACACTCACTCTCACATGAATATTATATATATACTATTAATGTGAGAGTGAGTATGATGAGTGTGAATACTCTCTATAATTTTTCATTCTTGGAAGAGATGTTCAAGGCCCAAGTAGTATAGTTAGCCTTCGATGCGGTCTACCACCCCCAAACTGACAGGCAATTAGAAGCTGTGAACAAAAATTTAGTGACTATCTTAGATGTTTCGGGGTGATCGACCTAAAGATTTGAGTTAAATGGTACCTCTTGTAGAACGGTGGTATAACACCAGTCCACATGCCTCATCTAAATAGACCCCCCATTAGGAGTTTATATGGATACCCCCCTCCTAGACTAGTTTTCCAACTTAAGAAATAGCTAGGAGAAGGGATCTCAGTCATAGCCTAGCTACCCCACTCGGCCAGCATATAAGTGTGTTACAACCAAAACCGGCAGAGGTTCTAGGGTCGTAGGGTCATGCCGGTGAACAATTAGCTAGTAAAAGATCTTATGGTTTGATAGTAGGGATAAAAGAAAGAGGAAGCAACATGGGAGAACTACTACAAACTCAAAGCGGCATTATTGCAACTTGTGGGCAATGTGCTTTAAAAAACGGGGGCATTGTAACATACCTGGGCTTATGGGTAGCGGAGGTAACTAGGGTAATGAAGGCATGGTGCAAGGGTCAAGGGTTTGGATTGAGAAAGGGACATGATCTGAAATGGGGGAGTGACTGAAGTGAAGGATAGGTAGGGCAACTCAGAGGCTAAGAAGGGTTTGGGCCATGCAGTATAGGCCGGTGTTGGGCTGGATGATTCCGTGGCCTTAGTGAGCCTAGTGTTAACAGCCCGTTATCATTTCTTAGTTCTCATTTCACGGGCCTGTTAAGCCGACTAGTCATATGCCTGTTGTCTTCTTAGCTATATGCACTAGTAGTTTTACATACTTTCTTAGAGTTTGATACAGAGATAGTGAATATAACTTCTCGTGTAAAGGTATTTTTCCCTCACGTTGAATACAATGTCCATTTCCCTCAATTTTCCTTATCTTCTTTCCCAATAATTCCCTGGAGGTCTCTCGCCTTCGAAGTGAGTTGATTCCCATCCATTCTATCTGCGAGTAACAAAGGTTAATTTCTGTTTTATCAATGAATTAGTTCTATTTTTTTTTTTTTCTAAAAGCTACATCAAAAGAGACACATGTAAGAGATATTTTCACTCAACATTTAATTATTGATACCCATCTTTATTACTTGTAGCATACTGTTCAGACTTGCCTTAAAATTTGAAGTCTAGCATAAGACCAATATTTAAGTTATTATTTTTAGCTAAAAATCAAAGTTCCCTATCTTGTAGATCATCCATTTGTGGCAAAAAAAAAAAAAAAAATCTAAGTTCCCTATCTTTTTAGATGAAAAGGTGAGGGTGGAGGTGGCAAATGGAGACCGCCGGTTACTTAGTGAAGGCAATTAGGGGCTAAGAGTGAAGGTTATTATACAAGGCTTTCCTTTCAGTACCATAGCTTGTTTGTCCTAGAACTAGCTGGATGTGACATGGTTCTGGGTGTGCATTGGTTATAGATGTTAGGGACGACAAAATGTTTTTGGTTAGGAAAATAGATGGGTCTTGGAGGATGTTGTCACCAACGAGATCTGTAACCATTGCACACCAGTACTTGCTGTTGGTTTGAAAAATATTAACAGTACTACTGCACACCATTGCACATCACTACAGCTAGTATAATAATGTTGTTGGTTAGTGACATTGGGGATGACAGATGTTGGTTCTGCGTGCATGTTCAACTGCAGTTAACATCTCACAATTAATGCAGTTTATAATATTGAAAGGGTAAAATGTTACCTTGACAGGAATAGCCTTGGTCCAGCTCTTTGTGGAAATTAGTCCTTGCAAAAAAATAAAAAAATAAGTTAGCTAGAAAGGGAGTAAATATGGCAATTGATTTGAGCAAAACTTTATGTAGGATTGCAATCAACTAGCTAAGGGAAGTTGCTACGTACTAGGGTGAGGATCCAGAGTAATGAGCCTCTAACATAGTCGAAAAATTAAGGAATTAAGCTTGAAAATTTTTATTCAGATACAAGGGAAATATCTCAAGACAATAATGTAATTTAGCTAGCGCATATGATGCAAATGATTCATGGGATCGATAGCTAGTTAATTACCGAAGGGTAGTGAAGCATGCATAGAAATGGGTTCTAGAATCTAAGAATTGCGTTGATAATATATATTAAAAGAAGTGTATATTTAATGATCACGTCTAGCTTGTAATAATGTGTCATAAAAATATAACGATAACTTTGGACAATTTTTTTTTTTTCCCTAATTGGACTTTGGACAAAAAATTAGCTAGTGCATGCTGGAGATCTAGATCTGTCTTACCACAATACGACACTTTTATCTCAAGTGAAATCCATGAAACATGTCAATTTCCAGACATGGAAAACACAAGCTGCATGTATAAAAGTTATTTAATACTAGGATTGGCATGTCGATTAATTAATTGAACGCAATCAATTCTGAAAATCATCTGAAACGTCTAGCTAGCTTGTGTAATAATTAAATCCTGCACAAATTAAAGAGATATATATGCTTATAAATTCGATCAAACGAGCACGAAGTGAAAAGAGATAAGCCTACTTGATGACGTACGATCGATCGAGCTGAAAGCTGGAAAATAGGACACGAAGATGAACAGTAATAAACTAAACCCTAATTAGAGGCAAGGGACAGTTTGTTCCCACCCCACCAAGGGCTTCTCGCCCTCCTAATTGCTTGCTTTGGCGAACACCAAACATGGAAGGCTGGAAGCCCTTGAGGGGGAGTGAGCAGCCAGTGCCTTGAAGAGAACATTAATATTGACTTTTGACTAATTTCCTGACTCATGAACAAAGAGTAATTAAGCAAGCAATTAGCAATTAGATCCTCTTTTCTGGCCACCAACCTGGCCATAATTACTTGCTAGCTAGCAAACTAAATACCTATTTATAGGCTAAAAGATGTGAGAAAATGCAGGTCAATAAATCTACTTCTCCTCCCGAGATCTCCTGATAATTATTTTAATTTTTTTTTATTTAGTACTGATTAAGGAAGTATTTTTAATGATGTTATAAATTATTTTTAAAACAATTATTTAAGAATATAAAAAATGAATAAAAAATATAAAAAATACAAAAGCTTTTTTTTTTTTTTTTTCTCTCTATCAAGATAACTCTGCTACATCCTCGAGACAAGTAGCACTGCTCAAAATGCAGTACTGGAACTACTCCACGTACGTCATGCGTACGATGTGCCGCATCTCAACCCTTTACCTTGTCCTAAAGCCGGTATTAATCCTTATAAAATCAATTAAAAAGAGAGAATGATGAGCAAGGGCCGGTGGAAGGTGACATATATAAGAATAAATAATTAGGTTTAGGGTTTTAGTAATCAAACTGCATGAAATGTACTGCAACGCATATTCTCCACTTTTTTTATTTTTTTATTTTCAGTTGTCATCCAACCCCAACGCACCCTACAATATTATGGAATCCTTCACGGCGGCCTGTTTGTTTGCATCACTCTATATATGTATATAAAAACAAGGCCACCCGCCCTCGACTAAGCATGCATGATGGTTATTGTCGAGGTTAACATATATAACAATGCGTGTGGTGGAGAACATGTTCATTCCTCATTAATAAGCTTAGCTTAAATTAATTAAGCTGAAAACACCGTGGACCACAGCATGCAGTACAACAGTAGTGCTTCAAATGAGATGTTATATGGATATACAAAGGAGGGAGGGAGGGAGAGAGCATCGATCAATGGTAAAGAAAAGATTTATATACTTCTGTACATTGTACTTTCATCTTATTATATAAGATGTGACATTTATAATTACTATTAGATGTCAATCCTTTATTAAATTAATGATTAAGAATTATCAAATAATGATAAATATGTCACATATTACATAATGAGATAAAAGTGAAATGTGAATGTGGTGTGTACGACATTACTGATCATGATGAAAACATGGTTTATAAAACAAGTTGACATAAAACCTAAAAAATTTATTAGTCGAAGAATGTCCAATTTGATATAGCAATATAATTTTCATATGGATGAGAACTCTAGACATTTTTCAATTACATATTATAAACAAAATTTGTCAAATGGCCAGGAGAAACATGACATAAAATGACTAGAGTATTTTGCTTTTGCTGTAAGTTGTTTAATTCAAAACCTAGTACAAGCTAATTACTAGCTAAGAAAGGAACCAACGACTAAAAAAAAAACTTAGTGCTAAGCTTAAAAGCCATGAAACAATCAACACGACTATTTGGCTTGATTTAGAAATGTGATTGTTAAGAAATAAACAATTGACAAAAAACTTGAAGAAAAAAATTAAAAAAAAGATCACTGGAAAAAGTGTTACTGAGAATTTTTTTTTTTTGGGGGGAGGGGAAGACTTGATAAATACAGGAAAAATCAAGATCGCAGTTACGACTTAATAATTTCATTCCAATAAATTGAAGTTACAGTTGCGACTTGATAAATACAAGGAAAACCCAGATTACAATTGTCAAATTACTCAACCGTTGGAGCACTCCCACACACAAATTTATTTGAGATGGACATTATCTTAATTTCTATATAGCCTCTCAAGTGACAAAATTTTTTAGAGATTTCAATTTCGATTTGTCAGAGAGTATGACACTCTATAAATAGAGATAACCAACTCCCTCATTCCAAAGAAGGAGATGCGACACCATCTTCCAAAGGAGGAGAGGGAAGAAACACCCCCATCCTCTAAAGGAGGAATGTGACTACCAAAAGAAATAGCCTTTTCATTTTTATTATTACTTAATACAAACAGCAACATAAATAAAACACGGAACGAAAACTGAAAAATCAAAACACAAAACACTGAAACACGATTGTAGTAGCATGTGAAGGACACGCGCCACACTTAGAGTGTCCAGACAGTCAATCCTGAACCACCAAAATCGTTGAGCCCAAAAACGCCGCACGTGGTGGCAAGAGAGTTCATCGTGTGGTGGCACATGGAACTAGGGGTGGCAATTTCTTACACGACCCGTTAACCCAACACGAACACGACACGATAATAGTGGGTTAGGGTTTAGGCTTAACGGGTTTCGGGTCAAAACGGGTTGACCCGTTATGACACGATTGCTTAACGGGTTGATAGCGGGTTAACCTGCTTTAACCCGTTATGACACGTTATGACACGCTAAGAAAGTTAAAATTACAATTATATTCTTATACTTAAAATTAAGATTGTTAGAATTTTAATTTTGATATTTTATTGTTTAGATTGTAATATAGACTTACAATGAGTGTTATTAGTTTTATAGATATTGTGATTTTAATTTTTATATAAAATTATACTAAATTTAATTAAGTCAAACGGGTTAATTTTGAACATATTCAACTCATTTACATAAACAGATTAAAACGAATCATATTATATCATATTAATATATTTTGTAATATTTACTAACGGGTCATAACGGGTTGACACGATACGACACGTTATGTTAACGGGTCGAGTTAGGGTTTGAGATTTTGACATGATAAGCTTAACGGGTCGGGTTATGGTTGACTTATATAGTATAATATACATGTCTTGACACGACATGAACACGACCCGTTAACACGATTTGACACCCCTACGTGGAACCTTCAATAGGCTGGTAGATCGGCGGTTGAGAAAACTCTTGGTGGTGGTCGCTAGCCACCGATAAACACCGAACTCCACTACCCCGTGCTAGAACTAAAATAACGAAAAACAACCAAAAAGAAATGATTGACAGGGGGAGGGAGCGAGGGGAGAGCTGAAGCCTCTACCCCAGTGCGGTGGTTTTTGTCGCTTTGAGTGCCCTGGTTCTTTTTCGCGAGAAGACGGTTTTGCAAGAGAGGAAAGGTTTCTTTGGATTATGTGTTACTGAGAATTGTTACTGTAGTAAAAACCTAGTAAAAATAATTGACCGTTTCGAGACAAAATAAAAGTTTTGCCAAGAAAATAATGGAAATTTTTAGATTTGATTAAGTTGATTTCTAGTTTGATCCAGTAAGGCAAGAACACATTTGACACATTCAAGATGGTGAAATCCATAATCATTATCTTGGGTATAATATACAAAATGAATTAGCACACTTGCTAGAAAATGAAATTAAAAATCATATTATTAAAAAATCCAATCTCGGTCGATCTAGTAGTACTCGTCCAATTTACTTTTAATGGCATCGATCCATGCATTATTATCACAAAACCACAACTTCAATACTTTTTTTTTTGAAGATTCTCAAAACTTTTATTCACTTTTCTATGTTCAAACATGGTTAAGATCAATAGCTAGTTGGTATTGGCTAATTTGGTCGATGCATATATAAAAGTTCTTCATTTTGAAGGGGGAATGGGCAAGAAATCTTCAAAGATGGATGAAGGGGGAAGTAGGGAGGGGAAGGGGGAGGGATTTGTTTCATTCTTCTAAATCATGAAACAAAACCTATATTTAGAGAGAAATGAATTATTCATGGAAAAATTGGTTTGATGAAAATGTCAATAAAGAGACAACCCAATCTGCTAAAAAATCTCTTAGAATTAATTATTTCTTACTTATAGTAGATATAGCAATTTCTTCAATTCAAAACAAGTTGGAACAATTTCAGATATATGAAATATTTTTGTTTTTGTTTTTTTGTTTTTTTATATAATTTCAAGAATTGAAATCATTTAACGATGATTTGCAAAAAAGCTATTTTAGTCTTAAAACTTTATGAAATATGATATTGATGGTTTAGATTTATTTTATGAACTAAAAGTTTTAAAATAAATTTTATCAAAGAAGAAAGCACTCTAATTGATATATTAAATTATATAAAAAGACTTGATTCTTTTCCAAATCCATGTTTGCTTATAAAATCTTATTGACAATACTAATAATTATAATGGTACTTATGTAGAAAGAAGTTTTCAAAATTAATATAGATAAAAATCTTATCTAAGACCAACAAGGTCGTAGGAAAGATTAAATGGACTAGTCATATTATTAAATTAGAAAGAGATATTAGAAGAACTTGAATATAAAAGTTTAATTAGCAATTTTGCATCTCAAAAAGCAAGAAAAATATTTTTAAATAAAAACATGGTTAGATATGACCTAGTTAATTTGATTCAAGAAAAAGACTATATTTTAACTTGGATAATTCTACTCATTATCCTTACATCACACAACAAACATTTATTTTTTATTTTATCTTTTATCTTTTTTATTGTTTTTCGTAGCAAATATGTGATATGTGATGATGAGTAAAAGAACTCAATTAGTTTAGTAGGAATTAAATAATTTTCTTTTAAAAAAATTTAAAACATGTGGTGTATTGTGTAGGATGATGTGTAGCAAAACCTTTTTAACTAAGAGAAATGATACTTGCAATCAGGACAGAACTAGGATTTAGTGTTTGGGGGCGATTGACAAAGTGTTTTTTGCATGTGACTATATAAAAACCAATAACCATACCTCATAAGATTATATACAAAAAATACATTTATTTTTTGCACATGACTAAATAAAAACCAATAATTATATCTCATATATTGTATAAAAAAAATACATGTCTATAAATCATTTTGTAAGAATTTTTTTTAAGATTTTCGTAATTTAGTACAGAACATTACAAAAACAAAAGAAAATGATATACTAATTTATAACTTTTTCATAAAATTAAGCTCGACGATGATCTTTCATGAAATAAAATTCATTTATTACATCTCAAAAGTTTTAGAGGCTTAGGTATTGAGGGCAATTTTTTATTTTTGATTAATTGGGAGGACAATATTAATTATAGAAAAGATATTTTATATGTCTATATACTAAATAAAATATTTAGAAAAATTTAGGGGTGGTAGCCCCCAATGTTATACTTAGTTCTGCCTCTATTTGTAGTTGTGAGTAGGCAAATGATGTGCAAACGTTTTGAAATAAAAGTGAATAGGCATGAAACCTACATGAAAACAATTAATTATTTAATAGCAGACTCTATATTTTTTTCAAAACGACCATATAACATTTGCATATTTTACAACTTTTTAACTAATGGCCTTAGGCCTCAAAATCTTTTGAGTTGGCTTTTGAGCGGCCCTGGCTAACATGCTTGCATGCAGAAAACAACCGGCCCGATCATTTATGAGCTTGATATGGCTATAAACACATATCAGGCAGTTTCAGCCTTTCAGGTTGAACAGAGACGCATATATGAGCTTGATTTTGAGAACTTCAAAATAAGATAAACATCGGAATCACAGATAACAAAAGCAAACGCATGGTTTGATGAATAAATTATTCTTTTTAAATGGAATAAGAATTTTTTTTTTACCTCTTCGATATATTCATATCGGATTATTGACCAACATTGGTGGAATATCTGTGGTTAAAGTTCATGCGAGTTGGATTGCATCATAATCATACCTTTTGATAATGCTCCAGTCTGCTTCACGAAGATTAAGTTTTCAAAGAGTTGCCAGAGTTCCTAGCATTGGCGCAATGACTTTCATCTTATCATGAGCCTGTACTCTCAAAAATTGGAGATTTCAGTAACTACATTAGAGCTTGTAATGTCAGTAAAACTTTTAAGGAGAGGCTAATTTACTGTCACCCCTAATAGAGGATTTGGCTGTTTAATATTTGGTTGCACTTCATTGTATATCCCCATGTCTATCTTTAGATCAATTTAGCTCCTGTTTGAATTTGGAAAATCTCATCTCATTTCATCATTATAATTTTTTCAAATTCCCACATAAAATTTAATAAACAATTCAACTTTTTCAAATCTCAAAACAATAATAATATTAAAAAATAATATTCTAACAATTTTTATTCAACTTTTATCTTTAATCTAAAATAATTTCATCTCATCTATTCTTTGAATTCAAATCGGGCCTAATTTCTTACTTTATCCACACAGAAAAAGAGAGAAATACTAGCACCAAAGAAGATCTCAAAAGAATCCATACGCATGAACTTGGGAAATGAAATCAGGGCATTTATGTTGAGGCAGATTTCATGTAAATTTACAGAAATCTTGGCAATCTCACAAGAATTTTACAACCATTTGAGCTGATTGCCTGACCCCAGTTTTGCCTTATCACTCCTTGTCACGAAACTCTTTCCATTCAACATGTGAGATAGCAGGGCTTGATTTGCTATGCTGACATGGCAGGGTTTGATTTGCTAGAGAACTTACCATGTCAACAATGTAAAGGACGTGTCCTCCATATATACCAGCATGCAAATTAATTTTTCTTATGTATACATATAACTCAAGCCGGTAGATTGAATGTGTAGAAGAATAGTAGTACATCATCCCAAACAATGGACTCATTTATGCGGTAAGAAAGTTTACATCTCAGCTTCACAATACTTAAAAGCATAAGCAATGAGGAAATGACCACATAGACTTATCAATGAGGATAATCTGCAGATCTGTTACATAAAGGCAGAGATGAATATGAAACCTGTAGTTTATGACCCTGCATCAAGTCAGCAATGTCATGAACCATAGATGTAGGGAAGAAAGTCCAGGCCTAGGAGATTGCACGTTTCTTTGAAGGATGACCAAGCAGAGTCTGTATTATATCAGTACAAGAGAAACAGCAGGCTTCTATCGAATTTACCAGCGTTCTCTAGGCCGACCATCAGGGAACTCTAGAGAAAGCACCTTCTCATCAGTTTTTGCTGAGGCGACCTCTTGCTTAATCTTATTGTTCTCTCCAGTCCTCATAGATTCAACATCTTCATCGAAGTTTGGAGGCATGTCATCATCTTCATCACCCCAGTCGTCATAATCTCCATCATCATCTTCATCATCAAATCCAGCATCACTCATTAAATTATCTATATCAGACAATTCTTCTCCCTCTTCATCACTTCCATATCTTGGCTTATAGATTCCTTCTTCCATATCTGCACCCGTTTTCGAAGAACCCCTAAATCGAGGAACAGCAACAAGAGAACGTAGTTTCTCCTTAATGAGCAGCAAACGATCCTTATCTATCAGTTGTGAATCCCGATATGCTTCCCTGAGGAAAACAGAATCTCTATCCCCTTTCAGGGAGACATAAAACATATCCGGGTGCCTTATCAGCACCCCTCGCAGCTGCTGAGAAAACCTAAACTCCTCTCGGAAATGAGTGAGGTGATCGACAAGAGTTCTCTTCTCAAGCGTGAGGCTCAAAATCTCATGAATAACTCCACAGGCATGTTTCTCTTTCTCACGCGTACCCGACCTGAGTGCCGAGAAATCAGAGTAAGGCGAGATGTAAGGAATTTCTCTAAACTGGCCTATCTTCCTCATCTCACCCTTGGAAAGATTAAGGCCCTTGGGTAGCCTTACTCTATTGAACCTGGGAGGCCTATCAATAATCAAATTCTTCTCTTCTAGCTCTCTTAATCTATTTTCCTCCTCAGATAACTCAGCTGCTGAAACTGCAAGGTCAGGATCCCAATGAGTTAATTCTAATGCAGGACCCCTTGCAGTCGGAACAACTTTAAAATATTGTGGATATCTTTGACAAATTGTGTCACGAAACTCAAGCGGCAGACCAAAATCAGTCCTCAAATGGGCAATCTTCTCCAAAAAAATTCGCTTCTCCAACGACATCATTAACAGTTTCCTTAACTTGACAACCAACAAATCTTCCATCTCATTCCTAATCCTCATCTCCTCCAAATAAAGTCTTTCTGCTTCTGGCGTCAATTTGAATTTTAACAAATACGCCCCTTCTTCCACAATTTCAAACACCTTTGGGAAATTCTTCAACAAAGCTATAAATCGCCGCCTCTTGTCAAGACCCAAATCTCTTCTATACTTCCCTAGCTCTCTAAGAGACATAATTCTATCAGGTTGACTAACTAGAATCTTCCTGATCTTCAACACCAACTTCAGTTTTTTGTCCCTTTGGATCACGTTGTCAAAGGGAAGCTCTTTCCTTCTTTTCACAGCAGCTCTTATAGGTCCAAATGGAACATGGATTTTTCTCAGATTATCAAAAATAAGGTTGGTCTGTTGCAAAGCCAAACTTTCGCCCCAAAACTGTGACCTCTCGGCCTTCATGGTTGATAAGGAAAAATGGGATTTCACAGATACTTTTGGCTTTTGAAGAAAAGGATACTTGTATGAGATAAACAAAGGTGAAGAAGTCGATGGAGAAGAGACCATGAGTTCGGGTTTCATTTTGAGTGACTTATGGTATTACAAGAGAAAATTACATAAAAATCAAAGAAAAGAAAAAAAGAAAGTTGAGGAGAAAAGAAAATGTAACGGACAAAAAGAAGTGAGAAAGGTGAAGGTTATCGGACTCACCAAGTGTGCTTAGGATTAAGATTTGGAGGCTGCTGCGGGAGCCTAGGGTTTTGGAAGGAGAAGTTGCATATTGGGGTTTATCCACAAATGCTAAAAATCCCTTCGCAGCGAACTTTTCTCGGGCAGTGACGCTTATGGGCCTCCAATTTCACGAAGGAAAACTTACTAGTCAGTTTTCATTCAAAATGCAATAGAGTTATTTTTGTTAAGAATTAATGGGGCGGATCCTATTCTTCTTAATTATTTTATGAATAACTTCATTACTATTATTTTAATTTTTGCATAGTAACTTACATAATAATTTTAATGCCTATAAATATGAGTTTCAGTTATTATGAAATTCATAAGAAAATAGAGAGAGAGAAGAAATTTTCAGATCTTAAGAGTTTCAAAAGAGTTTCTTATATATTTCTCTCTTGTAATAGTAGTTTCTTTCTTTAGTTTTATAACACGTTATCAGCACGAGATTCTATCGATACTGAAGCTACTGGTCTTCTACTTCAAGTAAGTTTTTCAATATATTATTTGCAGTCCTCGAAATAAATATTAAAAGTAATATTGTTGAATATTACTTGATAAAATTTTACTTTTATTCTTATGATAATGTGAATATATTTCTTAAATTCACAGATTTATTTTTGTAATTTATATATATATAATGTTAAATATTGAGATTTATTACTATTGACATTTCTGGAAAAAATTATTTATCTAGGATCCTTGATGAGATCCATTTGGATATGATGATGAACTTGGGAGATACAATCAAATAAGAAAATCATATGTCTCTGAAGGACCATGCTGTATATCTCATGATGAAAAATTATCTTACTGTGTGAAATGAATTAAGAGAGAGATATGAACACTAGAAGATGTAATCCTATCAAAAGATCATTATGATTTATTGCATTTGAAGTTACAAGATTTTAAGAGTGGTATTTAATATTCTGCATTCTTTAAAATTAGCTCAATATTAAAATTATGCAGTGAAAATGTCACTGATGATGATATTTAAAAGAAGACATATTATTTTTCATACTTCGAATGTGCTCCTGCAGTAGCAATATCGAGAGTGAAAGTTCAACAAATATTCTGAACTTTTATTTTGTCTTCCAGTGATTGAGCTAAATAATGAGATTTTGTTAATAAATCACCAGTTACGTCTTATTAATGATATTGAATTTACACCATTCCCAGAAGTGAATGGTGCATCCTTTTAAAGAAATAAAGGGCGTAGACGTGGTAGAAAAACTATAGAAGTGTTGGTCTCAAAAGCGACAATACTAAAGATGATAAAATATACCATATCACCAGAAGTGATCCAACTCAGAGAAGGGTAAACGCTCTCAGAATAATTTTTCATAGAAAGATGAAGATGTTTGTCATAGATGTGGTATGATTGAACAGTGGTCACATACCTGTTATACGGCCAAGCACTTGATTTATTTATACTAACCTTTTATATATAAGCTTATTAATATTTCACCATATTTTGAAATAATGAAATATCTGTGCCTGAAGCACGATAAAAATTACTTGGGATAATAAAACTCTGTCTAAGTTTGATCCTCTTATAAAGTGAATGTGAACCAGAATTTCAGAGGATTATCTATTTGCAAAGTGTTACAAATCAATTACAGAAGGTATTTATTGACACTAAAGGTATTGTAAAATCATATATTACTGCTGTTAATGCTTAAGCAAGAATTGAAGTTCCCGAAGGACGAATTGTTAAAACAGTAATAAATGAGTCTAAGATACGCCTGAAGCGTTTAAGACCTATTTGTGCAAAAGGAAAAAAAATTGGTGCTCATGAAGAGACCGTATTTTCTGTATAAAACATAATCCTCCTGAAGAGGAAACCTCCTGAAGAGGTAATTCCTGAAGAGTATAACTCCTGAAGAGTCTAACTCCTGAAAAGGTAACTCCTGAAGAGAAAACTCCTGAAGAGTACAAACCTCCTGAAGAGGAACCTCCTGAAGAGGAACCTCCTGTAGAGGTGTTTCATGAAATGTTTTTCCCTAGAGAGGAACAATGAGATCTCAATACATTTCATGAGTACTGGAAAATTTATGGATAGAAATAAAACAGTTGTCGACAACATATATGATAACACTTGATATTACTAGAAGTAATGAAGAAAGTGAGCAAAAAACCGTCGAAAAATGTCGATGTAGAAATTATTGGCCAAAATGGAAAGCAGTTATTGAAACTGAATTAAGCTCGCTAGTGAAGTGAGATACATTTGGACATGTTGTCCAAACACCAAAGGGTGTAATATCTGTCAGATATAAGTGAGTATTTATACGAGAGCGTAATGAGAAATGAAATTGTGCGGTACAATTTGTCGCACAAGATTTCTTGTAGAAACCCGAGAGTAGTTATGAGGAAACATATTTCCTTGTTATGAATGCAATCACATTTATATTTTTAATCAATTTGGTTATTGCAAATGGATTAGATATGCAGTTGATGAATGTGGTCACTGCATATTTATAAGGATCATTAGATCATTACATATATAAAGATATACGATACTTGAAGCATCTAATCCAAGTACATTTAGGAGTATGTATTTTATAAAATTTCAAATATTTTTATATGGGTTAAAACAATCCGGACACATGTGGAATAATTAAATCAACGAGTATCTATTGAAAGAAGGATTTGAGAATAATCCTATATGTCCATATGTTTTATCAGAATCCAGATTTGCCATTATTGCAGTTTACGATTTACCTTGTTAGAACTCCTGAAGAGATTACAAGGGCTGCTATAAATTCAAAGAATGCATTTGAAAAGGAAAGATCTTATTATTCAATTGATTAATGAGTTACAAGAATTTGAGGCTTCTAGCCTTATCTCTCAAATGTATTTTCTTTTCATAAAGCAAAATGACATCCTTATCTAAAGGATTAGGCAGTCGAAATGAAGAGACAAGTAAGGATTTTAAATCCTTATTCTCTTGCTTTAAGTCTGCAATTTTTCTGTCAGACTCTTGAACGAGTTGTTGAAGTACGGAAACCTTCTCGTTAAGCTCCTCAATCTCACGATTTTTGGATTGTAATCGGTTGGAAAATCCGACAATAGAGGAGGAGTATCGGGTGCTGAGAGTCACCAGCTCATAAACGGCTTCACGATTTGACTTATTAGCCAGATCATTCGCTTGCTGCAACATGGTACCTGCGGAAGATGCAGGAACAACTTGTAATTGAGGTGAATGATGCCTCATATGTTGATCATGAGAAATAGTGAAAGGAAATTGATGAGCCATTGGAAATTTGTAGAATCAGAATGCAAATATATATGAGTTATAGATATGAGAAGAAGATTTGATACAAACTATATGAAGTTAAAGACGGTTCTTATATAAATGGAAATAAGAACAAGACAAACCATCATCTCTTCAAATCTCACTTTACAAGATATGGTGGATGTATAATTTTAAAAGCCAGCGAGATTAATTACAGCTATCCCTATTTTCTTGTAGACGCTGAACCTCTACCTTTAGCTGCTGTTGTTGACTTTGTATTTGAGCTCTCTCTCGTTTCAGCTCTTCTACTCGTGTTTTCAGGTCACGAGAATACCAGTCTATAAGTTTCTTCAGCTCATTGTTTTATTGTCTTAAATCTTTATTTTTTCTATTTTTAGTTGCAAGCGTTTGATGCAACTCAGATATTTGATTTTTAAGATGATTTACCTCACTCGTTCTCGCCAATAGCCTTTGAGACATGGTTGTAAGGAAGGCATCATATTGAGCATTAAGGGTTCTTGATGTTGCAACAATTTCAAGATCAGATTTACTAGAAAGATATATCTCTGCTCCTATCATAGTGTTTACAGTCTCAAGAGAAAATATAAGTGGTTGAGGTATAAAATGTTCATGGTTTAAATCTGGGACATTAGAATTTCTATCAGACATAATATTGTTTTGGATGAACAACAACTGAATTTATGAAGAAGGTGAGATCTTTTTGCTGGAGTAAACTAATAGTAAAACTGGTCATATTTAAAACCCGAAACCTTTAAATCTCTTCAAGATCTCGTTTGTCAACAATGTCAAGCGGATTTGATTTTCCGCCGAACCGATAATATTAGATCTCAAAGCTTTTACAGCTTTTATCATACATGGATGATTTCCAATGTTATTTCCGCAGTATATAAACAAGTTCTCCCTAATAATACCGAATGAGGGGGAGAAAATTTTAGATGAAAATATTATCATGTTCTTTCCAATACATTATTTAGATGGAAATCATGTTTGAATTCGTAATCTGTTATATATGCTAAAATAATGTTTGCTTATTACTTGAAACACTAATGCTTATTATCAGGAGGAGTTTAAGTATTACTGCAGATATCAGATTTCTACTAAGTCTGTCAACCAGATATTATCTTCTACAAATCACTCAGAGATTATTGCAATTCATGAAAATAAGTTTAGAGTGTATTTTGATTGAGATTAATGATTCTACATATTCAAGAAAAGTGCGGTCTTCCCATGATCAATGATAGTCTAACAATTTTATACGAAAATAATCTACTTATCATTCAAATCAAAAGAGGATATATCAAAAATACGATCAAGTAATAATCTGACAGATTTATTCATGAATGCATCACCAACTGCGACATTCAAGAAAATTGTACAGAATATTAAAATGTGAAGACTCAAAAATCTATCGTAGTGCACTTTCCAGGGAGAGTAAAAGTCCTGAAGACTTGTACTAATTGTACTCTTTTTCCTTCACTAATGTTTTGTCCCACTGGGTTTTCCTTTGCAAGGTTTTAATCAGGCAATCTTAAAGCACTTGTGAATATATAAAAAGACTGTACTCTTTTTCCTTCGCCATTGGTTTTTCTTCTCATTGGATTTTTCCTTGGTAAAGTTTTAACGAGACAGAATTTTTATGGGTGGTCATTCAAGGGGGAGTGTTATGAATTATTAGGGGCGGCCCCCACTCCCTTTAATTATTTTGTGAATGACCCCACTACCATTGTTTTAAGTCTTGTACAGTAACTTGCATAGTAATTTCAACGCCTATAAATATGGGTTTCAGTTGTTATGAAATTCATAAGAAAATATAGAGAAAGAAGAAAGTTTCAGTTCTTAAGAGTTCCAAAAGAGTTTATTATATATTTTTCTCTTGCAATAATAGTTTCTTTTTTTAGTTTTATAACAATTTTATTATTATTATAATAATAATTTTTTAGTTAATGATAAAGAAATATATTTATTAATGAGTTGTGAATTTTTTTTTAAAAGAACTTAAAAATATTTGAAAAAAAGGACACTAAATAGAAAACTTCAATGGGCATCCTCGATGGTTCTAGCACCACTCTTTCACAAAATATCTCAACATCAATGTTTGGATAATTTTTATTTTTATTTTTATTTTTTAATGGGGAATCAGTCCTAGACTGGATTCTTAAGATTCACTCATGGCACATAAACTTTTGGAGAGACTAGCACAACAACCCACCGGTCCGCCATAACCTCCTACTTAAATCGTAATTTGATCACAAAGGAATCGAATCTGTGACATGAGGCATGTGCTCACAAGTTTGCCCTTACCATTTGGGTTACCCACGGGTGGGTATGTTTGGACAATTTTTTAATTGAATTATGTTGGTTGTATAATTTGAAAAGCGTTTAGCAAAGAGGTGTTTAGTTAAAAAGTGAATGGATGATATTTACTTATTTAAACACTTTGATGATTTTTGTGCATTAATTTACTTCTACATTAATTTACTTATAAGGTTAGACATGTTAGGAAAAATGTGTAAAAAATCAATAGTTGGTGGGCGTGAAAACCCTCTCCTCCCTAGGTTAAGGACGACGCATCAAGGAGAACTCTATGAGACCACATGGCCATTCGGACATGTCTCAACAAGGTACAACCCGTGAGAACCATCACCATCGAGATGGGCCAATGCATTCCTGCTAACTTGGTTGGAATGCCCCCTTACTCCATACCAAGGGTGGGTTAACCCATTAAAGCACCATATTGCTCACTCAAGGGACATGCCCATGTCAAGCCATGACATTTAGAATCCCATGAAATATTATTACATTTAATGTTGTTATGGCCTTTTTAGAGGGCATGCTGCTGTCAAGCTACTAAGAAAAGGGAAGGCTACACCAATCCAGGCAGTATATAGGGAGGGGAGGAAAATCCAAATATGTTTAATTTTTCTAGTAAACACACATACGCACCTACCAATCAAAATACTAGTTGATTTAGGCATTGGAGGTGCCCCTGCTTCAAGCCACCAACATTCATTTTGTTTGTAGGTAGCACGAAGGTGGCAGCATACCGAAATTGACATCAATATTTGGCGCCATCTATGAGATTTGATATTGTCGCTTTATGCTTGCTACTACACACTCCTAGACAGCTCACATACAAGGAACAACTGGGATGGGAGAGTTGATAGACAACTAGATGGAGAGGAGGTCCAGAGAGATGAATGAGAGGATAGGGATGATGATGTTTGAAATGGAAGCCTTATAGAGAGAAAATGAAGTCATGTGGAAAAGAAATGCAGGTCTCGAAAAATAAATAGACAAAGACCACTCAAGTAAATCGATGAAGAGTCGCAAGGGGAGGTGGAGGCCACTTTAAATCATGAGGATGAAAGAAAGAGAATGCGTGACATCTTGGGCAATCTCATGGATAAATACGAGAAAATAGTGAAACATTTAGGGACATTGTCCACATGTCAAACCATAAAAAAGATCCAAGGACCCTATCGAGCATTTGGAAACCTTTAAAGTCCACATGAACCTCCATAGGTTTCTTGAAGAAATCGGGTGATGCACCTTCCCACTAACCCTCAAGGGAATGATGAGGGAATAGTTTAGAAACTTGAGGTCGGGATCTGTTGCCAGCTTCGAGGAGCCGGGTAGACAACCCTTAACCCAACTCATGGCTAGTCGATGCCTAAGGGTACAAGCCTCAATCTTGTCATGGTAAAGTAGTGAGAAGATGAGAGCTTGAATGTGTACCCCATTCGATTCAACAAGAATGCTTGATCACAGACAACTAGGATGTGAAAATAATGACTAATGAGCATTTCATGGTCAAGTTAGTTTGGAAAACGAAGGTAACTTTGCAGGATTTCATGGGTAGGGCAGACGAATTCTTTAATGTAAGGGACACTTTGAGCATTGGTCACCTTAAGGCAAAAGAGGCTAGTAAGAGCGCCAAGAGATGAGAAAAAACAGTCTAGCTAGGAGGCGGTTGAGATGATAGGAAAAAGATAAAGGACTCTAGAATCAATGATTCAAGTTGGCTCATTCGAGCATGCAAATAGAGAGGGACAAGGAGGTCGGGCCACAACAAGATGACGATAGCAAACCAAACAGTGAAGGCTTAAGACCACATTGCACCTATCATGGGATAGTGAGACACTCGACTAGATAATTCTATAATGCCCAGTGTCAGGCTAAAACGAAATGAAGAAAAAAAAAGCCCCCCCTCTTGATGACTGACCAAGAAGTTGACCATAAAGGGCTTCAGGACAGCAAGAGTGAAAACTCGAGTAAAAGAAATATTGAGAGAAGAGAAATATGTCCTCACCAGAGTCTTGATAGGTCAAACACACCACTAGTGAAATCATAACCATAGCTGGGGGTTTCACTAGAGATGGCATGACAACGTCGGTTAGAAAGACCTACACAATAAGGGTGCAATAAGAAGATGTGTTCTTTGTCAATCAATCAGTGAAGCTAGTGAATATTTACTGAGAAAGCTGTGCAAAGGTATCGTACTTACACGGCGATGCCTAGGTAGTATAGCCTTATTAGTGACAAACTATACCACCCATAGGATCCTGGTAGATAAGAGGGGCTTAATTGGCATTTTGATCTAAGATGCGTTTTAGAAGATAGACTTGGGGTGGGATAGGTTGAACCCTACTCGACATCATTGGAGGGATTCTCTAGTGAGCCAGTGTAGCCAAAAGGGATCATCATGCTACCAGTACCTACAGGGTCAGCCCTTTGCATGAAAACAATCATGGTAGACTTTTTATTACTCAATTGTAAACTCTTGGAACTTAACTTTTTAGTGTTTATAGAGCTCCTTTCAAATGCCATGGGCATTTTCCTGGTCCTAGTTATTGATATATTCCTAATGCATGTTGGTCTTTTCTTTGAACTCAGACTAACATGAAATGGAAGTTTCGTGGCATAGAAGAATCTATGGTTCTTGATATAATGATATCCTAAGACATATTATCTATTTTGACCCTTAAGTTTTGGAATGAAAAGTGAAACTAGACATTGAAGAGTGAACAAGAACTTTCTTTTGGTATTATTGATTACTTCTGAGAGAATTCTTATTGGCTTAGTTAAAATCCAATTTTAACCAAATTTAGTCAACAAAATACTTAAAACGCCCCACATTGAATTAGGCATATCTAAATAAACTTAAACTTGTGCTACAGTAATTCATAAAATATGTGGTTGAATGGTAACTTAGCCAAATATTATAATATTCATTTCTCACTCTCATCAAATATGTAGGTGTTTTTTGTAATTAAAAACTTGGTTCTATTTAATATTACTAAATACAAAATATGATAAAAATAAATTAATTAGAATATCAATTACTAATTTAATTAGAATATAATTATTAATTTAATTAGAATATAATTTTTATTCATATTAATATTTAATAAATGTGATAAATATTAATATGAATTTAATTAAAATATAATTAATAATAATATTCAATTAATTAAAAATTAATTAATTAATTAATTAATTAGTTATTATTAATTATTAATTTAATTAGAATATAATTAGAAGAATATTATTATTAGTATTAAATTATATTCTAATATATTCAATATTAGTTTAGGATTTAATCAATGTGATAAATATTAATATTAATCTAATATAACATAATTATTATTAACATTTAATTGGTAGAATAAAAATGTGATAAAATAAAATAAAATATTAAATTAATAATATTTTATTATTATATAAAAAATAAAAAAATAATCCAATATGGGGATTGAATTTGAACGAAATAGACAAATACAAATTCATGTGATATTAATTAAAATTTGAATTTGCATTTAACCAATTTGAATTTGCAAATTCATGGGATTGGTAAGATCAGAGCTTTCTTTTTCATATAATATTTTAGTTGCTTTTCATATCTGAAGATTTCTTTAAATGCTCATGCGAAAATATTCATTTACTTGAGTTCTTGTATGGCTTTTTTCATGATTATACGTATGGAGGCGTACGGGGAATGGTGTTCTAATAGGGTCCGAGAGGCATATGGAGTGGGATTAGCGAAAAATATATGGAGAGGTTCGGAGACTAGTCCTTCTAGACATACAAAATTGGCGGTGAAGATGGCTCCAAGGATTAATTTCATGATATATGGGGAAGTTTTACTATTCATTATCCACACACACCACATATCATATATATACATATATATATATATTATATATATATGTTTTATTTCTTAATTTTTAAGATTGTTTTTAGATTTATTCTTCTTAAATTAGTTCATGAATTGATCTTCTACTCATTATCTATATATCAAATATATAGTAAAAGAAAACAAATATGGTGTGTGGTGTGTGAAGATGATTGATAGAAATTTGTATATGATGTGCGAATAGAGATACGTTTCTCCCTCAATTTTCAGCTTGTGGCTTGGGTGACTGAAGTAAAGGTAATCTCCACCAACAATAGTCTAATGTCAACTTCATGAGAGAGGGCCATGATTGTGGTGTGTGAAGATGATGGATAGAAATTTTCAATTTGATGTTTCCTTTCGGAGCTGGTAATGAAGAGGCCCATAAAATTCTTTAGAGACATTCTAACTAGAGGTGTAAACGGTCCGGTTTGGTCTGGTCTATAAAAGCGATTGACCGGTTCTATTCGGTCCAATATTTTCCTCAACCTGGACTTGACCGAACTCATATTCGGTCCTTACCGATCCGATCTCATTCGGTCCTTACCGGTCCGATCTCATTCGGTCCTTACCGGTCCGATCTCATTCGGTCCTTACTGGTCCGATTCCATTCGGTCTAGGACCAGTTCAGGAGGACCGGATATGACTTAATGAGCCAAATTCAACCCAAAATCCTGCTATGATCAAATTTCTTTTTTAACTCAAATTCAATTATTTTCGACCCATTTCATATTTTTATCACAGATTTAAGTTAAAAAAATATTAAAAAAACTTGCATTTAGTAATAGTATATTAAATAATAATAATACTCTTACTACTTAATTTTATACTACAACTCTAATACTCTTAGTACCTATCTATATATATTAGTATTTATATATTATATATTATAGCTATACATTAGTACTAATAATTTATATATTAGTACTTATATACTATATATTATAATTACACATTTAAGGATATATATATCTATAAATTTTTTTAGTCTTGGTAATAGTATAATAAATAATAGTAATAATCTTATTATTTTATTTTACACTACAACTCAATGCTTTTAGTATTTATATATATTTATTTATATATTATAATGTAATTATACATTAGTACTAATAATTTATATAGTAGTACTTAGATACTATTTATTCTAGTTACACATTAAAGGATATATATATATATATATATAATTTTTTTTATTAAACTATTCGGTTCAGTATAGTTCGGTCTGGTTTAGGGGGAGAACTCCCATGGACCTAGACTGCACCAAATACTATTTAATACTATTTTTTTTTTGACCGGATTGGACCAAATCTCATTCGGTCCCGTCCGATTTGGTCCAAAATAACCGGTCTGGTTTGGTACATTTGATCCAGACTGGATTTATTACACCAGAAATTCTAACAAAGGAAATTTTTTCGTACGCTCATTGTATGAGGTTCTCACTGCTTAAGATAACAATTACTTCCATCGAAGAGTATTTGGAGGTTGAATGTGCCTTTTAAGACCACCTTTTTTCTTGGCCTGCTTCTTTAAGGAATTTTTTTTTATCATAGATCACAATCTAAGAAAACCCAAGAATTTTTTATCATTAATTGATGTTATATGTGCAAAAAATAATGACAAAATATGTTTCACTTATCTATTCTGAGATTGTCTAAATCCCATGGAACAACTTCTTTAGTAAAGTAAGACGAGCATAGATTATGCCTGGGAAGATTGATCTTATGGCGAGTTGAAGAGATTTAAGGGTATTATTTCCTAAACTGCAACAGTATAGAGGTCGAGGATGGCACCCACTTGGTGCATTTGGAAAGAAAGAAATGGTTAAAATTTTGAGTTTTGGAAGCAATCTCTTGAAGATCTTAGAAGCCTCTTTTTGAAGAATTTATTTATGTGGGGTGTAACTACTTGTTTTAGTGGGCTCAATTTGTATGACTTCCTCGTATTTTTTTCCAATTCCTATATGTGCATCATCTTGTATTCTTCCTGTGTATTTAGATGATGTCTATTTTGATATTAATAAATTTTCTTTTACTTATTAAAACAATAATTATAATTTGGGATACAACATGCAATACTTTGATATCATTGTGTTTACTTTATGAGGCAATTATTATACAATGATTTGCTGAGATCACCAAGAACGTTATTGACAATATTGATTTAATCCATGAAAAAATCTACACATAAGGCTATATACCACACACCATATATTTTTTTATTTTTTTTTCTTTTATAAAATATTTAATATATAAATAATAAGTAGAGAATTCAATTAATTTACAAAGAAAAAATTTAGGAAAAAATTGCAAAAAATAAAAAAAAATTATATAGTATGTGGTGTGTGGGCTTATGTGTAGCATTCCTCATAGGCCAAATATGTTTCTTTGGAGTTTGGAGCTACTCAAACACTCTTTAATGCTATTTGAATCTCTAATGTATGTAGACATTGCTCCGTTGTTAGGGAGGAAAAAAAATGGAGTTTGCATTGCTAGTGAAGTTTCCTCTTTTTCTATCGATGGACCATTTCAATGTGTGCATTTGGAAAAATAGAGGAGACATGAACATAAGGGAAGTAGAAAAGAAAGGAGAAATGAACATTAAAGGAACTAATAGAAACAAAACCTATTGTCTACACATGAACTACACGAGAACTTGTTTTTAAAAGAGGTTTAAATTATTTTACTAGTATTTATAAACTATGTTACTACTATTAGCAAAATTATGATCTCATCACATTCTCCAAACTCGTGAATGAGGATTGCTAGTTTGGGGGAAAAGAAAGAAAGATGAAATAGGCAAATTCACTACATGAAATTTGACTTTTAGGGACAAACTTTGTTAGGGACAAATTAAATTTTGTCCCTAAAAGTGATTTTTAGAGACAGATTTTAAATTTCATCTCAAAAGTTTGACGAGTTGCAAAATTAGTTCGGACGGACCAAATCCGTCCGAACAAGACATATTGTGATAAAAAAAATCGTCTCAAAAAATAAAAATGCATCTGGACAGATAATTCTTTATTCGAATGAGATATATTTGGAGGAAAATGTGGCGAGATCTTGCAAGACCGTCCAAACAGGAAATATAATGTTCGGATGAAAAATAGGTTGAAAATTAGATTTTAATTATTCATCACCATAAATTGGTGTATATATATATATTTCCATTAATTTCATTTTATTTTTTTCAAAATATAAAAAATATGTTTATATTACATATTATTATTTATGGAGCATTTAAAATATTTATAAATGCATAAATTAATTTTATTTAAGTTATATATTTTATTATCACGAGCAGTAAGTAAAATGAGAAAAATAATAAATAAATATTGTTATGAACACTAAAAATAAAATAAAAAACACATATTAATTACATCCCAAAATATATAATAATGTTCGATACAACACATAGAGTCAAATACTAAATAAAAATACAAACTACTACTTTGGTATCAAATCTATGTCCTCTTACATAGATTTGTCCCATGACTCTATATCAACTAGCCTTTTGTTGAGGCACTCTTCTGCCTCCCTTACTGCTCGTCTGACCACTCTCTCTACCACTCAACTGGTATAGTGTAAATCCAGCGGCTTGGCACCCAACAAGCTGGGCAGTCGTACTAGACGCGCAGGCACATCCGATGCGGGAGTCTTAACACGAGTGGGGTACTCATTGCTCTTGCTAAGTGTGATCTTGTTGAGGAGCCCATCTGTAGGGTGATTTCATCACCCACTCACGATGTAACTCCATCTTGGAGCAGGAGGCCGGATATCATCAGTCCAAATGTGAGACTACCTCCACTCCCATAATGTGACTTTGTCCGAATGCGGAAGAAGATGTAGAGGGCCAAATCAATCGGCTGCATCCACGTAACCTGCACAAGAAGTCTGGCTCGATCGATCCCAAAATTCGTCTTATGCTTCTTCAGGTCCAGGTTATAGCTGACTATCAAATATAGCATCTTGAAGAACTTGATGCAGTCGACCTGTCTAATGATCTTCTTGCCGTCATATGGCGGAACATTCAGAAGGCGCAATATAGCACGTACGTGATCGTCTGTGAGACTGTCATCAGGTACGTACTCCTCATCATGCTCAGTATCATTTGAGCCAGCCTGCAGCTCTTCATCAGTGAAAATTGAAGCTCGCCTTGTGGTGGAGGCCTCTTTATCCACATTGGCTGCCGTAGTCGCTGTTACCGTAGATGGTGCGGAATATGCGTCTGGGACGTGCAGGATATCCAGATAGTCCACGATAATCTTTGAATTGAAAGGTACCCTAACTACCCACACTGTCAGAACATAGTGGAGCTGCTCTCCGGATTGCTCCCCCATAGCACGGTAGAACTCGGATACCATCTCAGGGCACGCGAAGTCCCTGCTGGGCATGCATATTGGCCCCCATCCTCGCTTTGTGAAGAAGTGCGAGATGCTGCGTCTTTCCTAGGCCAGCTCTTGGAAATTAGCTAACTTGACCACCCGCTTTACAAGGATGCCCATTTTGGGGGCAGCAGGGGCGTGCTGGGCAGCAGGAGCGATAGGGGTAGTGGCTAGTGGGGTCGCGCAGACTGGCTCACTAGCTGAACTGCTGCCAACCTTAGGGCCTGTGGGTATGGTGGTTTGGTCCCTCCCATGTTTTCTTCCTTTGGATGCTATTTTTACATTGTTCCATAAATAAGCGAAGGAAGATGTCAGACTGTGATTAAACACCAAAAAAACATGAATAGAAATAATATGAATGCTTTAAGTGTGCAGTGTGCCACTTACTCATTCGATTGACTTAATAATCGTCCGGATAAGAACTGGTCATCTTCTTCATCTTGTTCGGATGGGGAATACCCCCGTTCGAATGGAAAATTTTACTGAGGGACCAAATTAACCCTAGTTTACTCCTAAAGGTTCGAATATATGTAATCCTGAAAAAAACAACAAAAACTACGAAAAATTGGTCGAGTTCGATTTGAAATTCGAGCCATACGAAAATGGGTATTCACAATCTATTTCCAACCAAATAGAGGGTGTTAGAATATACATACCTTTGATATTTTGATGGAGAAATGGAATGCGGCTTGTTCTTGAGCAATTGAGGGTGGTTTGGGAGTAGTTTTGATATTTTCTCATTTGATGCACAAATGATGCCGTTCGGAGGTCCTTGGTATTATATACTCGGACACTTATTCGGACGAGCTAATGAGCGTTCGAATGAGTTTTGCAACTGTTTGGTTCGTTTTGACGTTTTGTATAGAGTCCGAACAAGATGTCAAGATGTTTGGCTCGTCCAAATGTTTTGTATAGCATCCGAACAAGATATCAAGATGTTTGTCTTTTATCGCTGCTTGTGTTCATTTCGAATTTCGTGTCAAGACATGTAAACAACAAAATTAATTATATTTAAATTATCACAATAGTACTACGAACATATAAAACTAATTGTAAGGTTAAAAAACACACACATCTTTGGATGTGTATGTGTGTCGTTCGTAATTGTATGTATGTGTCTTATTGGTAATTGTGACAACTAATTACCATCGAGAAAATTTCTTTTACAAGTGGGGATATGAGATTTTATTGTAATTTAATTAGTATCAACTAATTAACGTATATTTTTATGAAAATGCTGTATAATTAATTTGACAATCAAATTTACAATTAAATTGTGTGTGTTGGATAATTTCTCGATTGACGTGTAAAATATTGCCACCTCTAGTGCTATTATGTATTATAATTATACAACATATTATTTAATATTGTTATTAATTTCTTATGTTTAAATTAATTAGACTATACTTAATATTTTTGGTTCTTATATGATCCGTTCTAAAGCGTCCGAACGAATAGGTTGTCCATTCGAAAGGATTGGAGTAGACGTCCGAATGCATATTTTAGAGTTTGGAGTTTGAGCTTTTGAGTATCTGTTCGGGTGATTATGATGACATCAAAAGTTACTATATGCCACTAATAGTATTAGAAAGTACTCGGTATAAAAAAAATATTAATATCTTTCATATAATTTACTTATATACTGTACATATTACTTATATGATATTGTTATAGATAATACTTATAGTGGTTAGTACATCGTATATACCAATTGTACAAGTAGTATTCTATAATACTACCAAGATAGTATAGAATATTTAGTATATAAATATTATACTATTTATACGTAGTACTTAGTATATACTAATTAAGTACTTATCTAGATTTCTTAGTCTCATAACTCGTTATTCAATTTTATATATAATTTTTAATATATATCACTCAGTATAGTATTATCCTACTATTATAATACTAATCGAATAATATTATATTAATATAAATTAAATTAAGAGTATTTAGTATATTAATATTATAATATCATTATAAAATTACCTAATGATATAATATAATTACTTAGTATATTACTATTATAATAATATCTTTAATAATCCTAATATATTATTTAATATCTTAATCAAGTACCTGTTTGAACCGTAATCTACTATTGTTCGAACGTACTTTATCTCGTAGTTTGTGTTTTGAATTTGGAGGAAAGTTTTCGCACCAAATATCGAGGATATTTCTACGTCATAACATGAACTTTACTGTTTAAACAGTAAATACCTAGAATATGCTTAGAATAATGCATCCGGACATGAAAAAACTACTGTTTGGATACCAAAAGTTAACATTCATCGAGGGGAAAACAAAGCAGCAATTTGAAATTTTCACGTTTGGATGGGTAAATTTCACGTCTGAACGCAACTTCACATATTTAAACACCCAACTTTTTGGCTCATTTTTCTCGCGAGAATTCACTTTTATTGAGAGAGGGAGATTGAGAGAGAGGCAGAGAATAGCCAGAGATTGTAAGATGATTCTTGGGTGTGAAGAAGAAGGATTCTTAAGAGGGAATAGGTAAATTTTATTGTCAACACTTTTTTTTTTGTGTATTTCGAGTTTAGCTATTATTTTCCATCATTAAAAGTGGTTTGAGGTTTTCTAATTTTGTGATTTTTTATTGTGGATAGTGTTGTTGAATTGGATTTCAAGTTGGAAGTGCAAAAATTAAGCTTAGTTTTCTAGTTGTTAGGGTCTAGAGATTAGAGATTTTATCATATTTGGGGGTGATTTTATATGGAGTTTAGATATTTATTTATTTGAGAGTTTATTATATGACCTATTTTGAGCATGATTTGTTTATTTGGACATTTGTTACTTACTTACTTAGTGTTGAGGTTTGGCTCTGGTATTCTATATGTATGATTCTCGTTCGAACATGACTGTTTATGTCCGAATGAGATTTTTCTTTCTTTTGAGTACCATTCGGACTTTAAAATGTCAATTCAAACGGAACTCATGCAGACAAAATACCATCGTTAATAATATATTGAGTTTGCAAATATTGTTTATTATTACTAATATTGTAGCTTATTGTACTATTATAGTTGGATGTTAAACTAGAGGGTTTAGTGCTATATTGAATCTTAGACCTGTTCAAGAGTGGTGGCCAATTATTATTTTAAAGAATGATTGGGTACAACTTTTGAATTGTCCAAAGTGGATAATTTAGATTTTTGTCATCTATATGGCATATATATTCAATCAGAGCTCTTATGTTAGTTTATAAAATTTTGGTGTGCATTTTCCTACGGATATGCAATATCACAACTGGCATACTTGAAGAATTGTAGGAAAATGTTGTCAAAATTTTGACTAACATTAGAGTTTTAGATAGAGTATAGATATAATATAGATGATAGTCTCTCGAATGGGATAGAACCAACTACCTTATCAAAGTAGTGCTATGAGAATATCAATTAGAATGATATTGATGATGTTTATGAAATGAATTGGGTTTTGTTAGTAGACAGTAGACGGGTACCGAAAATACAATGGATAAAAATTGGATGTTATTGAGAGATAAACTTAGGCGAAGCTATAAGGAGTATGCATGGGAGGTGAAATTTTTGCTAGAGTTTGCGAAAGACTGTGCTGACAGTCGGAATTTTATAAGATGTTCGTGTAAGAAGTGCAAAAACTTGAGTTGTTTAAACATGGTACGAGTGAAGTCTCATTTGTTCGTTAATGGATAGATCCTAAATACTTGCCTTTGGTTTTACATGGCGAACCATTTCCTATAGGAGTTAGATTTGTGAGTCATTCCAATCGGATGAAGGAAACTAGTGTCGAGATCGATATGGAAGATATAAATGTGATCGTTTTTTATGATAGTGATGATAATGGAGGGATATGAATGAGATGTTAGGGAATATTGGCATAGGTATGTTGAGGTTCGAGATAAAGAATGAATATTTTCACAATCTTTTGAGGGAAATGAGAACTTTACAAGACTGTGGGAGGATGCACATCGAAAGCTGTATGATGGGTGTACCTGCCATAGCAAGTTGTTATTTACAGTGAGGTTACTATATATCAAATTAATATGCCAGATTTCTTTAAAGGCCATTGACATGCTACTAGAGTTATTTAAACAGGTTCTCCCGCAAGATAACGTGGTGCCTCGTAACTTTTATGACGCGAAGAGGTTGAAGCGGGAGTTGAGATTTGATTATAATATTATCCACGCATGTAAAAATGACTATATACTCTTCTGGGATCAATATGCAGTATTTGATTTATGTCTAGTGTGCCATGAGTTAAGATGGAAATCAGATAAGCGTAATGTACCGAATAAAGTATTAAGACATTTTTCATTGATTCCTTGACTTCAACGATTGTTTACTTTCCAGGTGACTACGAAGGATATGATTTGGTATAATATAGAAATGGTTCGAAATGATCAATTTATCTCGCATCTGACAGATTCCTTACAATAGAATAAGTTTGATAGAGAGTATCAATGGTTTGCTGAAGAGTCTCGGAACGTGTGCCTCAGGTTAGCAACTAATGGTTTTAATCCATTCGGCAATATGAGCACATTGAAAGTGTATACAAGATCATTATTTTATGATGACTCTATTGATCCTAGGTTAGCACTTCTTATAATATGTGGCCTGTGATATTAATGCCTTATAATCTGCCACTTTGAAAGTGTATAAAAAATCCTTATTTTATGATAGCTCTATTGATCCCAGGGTCGAGATCACCAAGAAACGACATAAACGTATATCTGCAGCCACTAATAGCAGAGTTGAAAGAGTTGTGGGAACAGGGTGTGACTACGTATGATGTAGGCTTGTCGTAGGAATTCAAGATGCATGCTGCAGTCTTATGGACAATAAATAATTTTCCAGCATATGGAAACTTGCCCAGGTGGAGCATAAAACGTAAAATGGCTTGTTTTGATTGCAACAAAGATACACAATCACAGTGGTTAACAAATGGATAGAAATTATGTTTTATGGTACATCGTCGATTTTTACCTAATAGCCATAAATGATGTTCAAACAGAACAATGTTTAATGGGAAGACTGAGCGGAGGTCACCACCGCTAACACTGTCTGGTTATAATATTCTTGCACAACTACTTGAGATTCCAGAAAATAGATTTGGGAAGGACGCACAAGTGCGAAAGAGGGAGCGAGATGCAGTGGAATTCAATTGGGCGAAAAAAAGTATTTTCTTCGAGTTGCCATACTGGTCTACGTTGACACTCCGTCATAATTTAGACGTCATGCACATTGAGAAAAATATACGTGAAAATATTTTGGGCACTTTGATGTCAATAAAAGGGAAGACAAAAGATACAGTTAATTTTCGTAAAGATTTAAAGGAGTTGGAAATAAGACCGGAATTACATTTACAAGATAATGAGTCTCGAGCCACCATGCCTCTCGGATGATATACACTATCAAGTAATGAGAAAAATAAATTCTGTGACTAATTCTTGACAATCAAATTACCTTATGGGTATGCTTCGAACATGTCAAGATGTGTGCGAACATATAAATGAAAGATAACTGATCTTAAAAGCCATGACTGTCATGTATTTCTACAGTATTTGTTGGCAGTTGGTGTGCGAGGAAAGCTTGACATATTCGTACAGCTCTCACGGAGTTAGTGACATTATTCAGGGGCATTTGTAATAGGACGTTACAAGTTGATGCATTGTTAAAAATGGAAGCCGACATCGTAGTGATATTGTGCAAATTAAAGGGTTTGTACCTGCCTTCTTTCTTTGATGTAATGGTTCATTTGTCTGTTCTCCTACTTCGTGAGGCTTTAGTTGCTGGCCCAGTTCAATATAGATAAATGTATCCTATTGAATGAGTTTTAGAAAAATTTAAGCGAATTGTGGGAAATAAGGCTTGTCCAGAAGGTTTGATTGCAGAGTCATACATTGAAAATGAATGACACATTTTTTGTTCAATGTATTTTCTTGGAGTTGACACCAGATTTACGAGATCGGATTGAGATTATGAATGTGAACAAATGGGCGTTTCATCACAATTTTCTGTATTTTCTCAAATCGTACGTCCACTAGGCGCACAGGGGGGCTACGACCTGTGTGGACGAGATTTTGATAGAGCTCGATGGTATGTCCAGAATAACTGTGCAGAAATTGAGCAGTACTTGAGTTTAGTAATGAATTTACATATTAATCAAGTTTTGCATACACAAATCATATGAATATAGTATTTTTGTAGAAATTAATATTTCACATGAAAACGCATAGCTAACATTTACAACTATTTAGCTCTGGTGGTGTAGCTGACATAGAAAAGAAGTATGAAGAAGAATTTGTGTCATGATTTGAACATACGGTATTATTAAAAAATTAATATGGATTTTTTACATATTTAATATTATACTAAATATATTTATTGATGCAGATTCTATCAAAACATGCTGAAAGTTCTGGTGAGATCAGGAGATCTCACCAGAACTTTATGCGTTGGCATGTGGTCTGGGCAAGAGGGCCATCTAATACTCAAGATGTTTGGTATGTGGATATAGATTCCATACATGTGACAGAGAATGATATAGAAAAACTTAGAATTATGGGATCGTAGTCGAAGGGAGCCGTGGAGATGATAACATTGACCTATAAGGAGTTGTAGAATATATTATAGGATTAAAGTATGTGGGGGATTATATTGTTTGGTTGTTTAGATGTACTTTGTGGGATGTTTCAAATCCTAGGATGGGAGTGCGTAAATATTCCAATTTTGTTAATGTGAATACATCCCGGACCTGGTACAAGTATAATCCTTTCATTCCTGCCTGCTAAGTGAATCAAGTTTTTTTATTTAGATAATCCGGAATAGGAGAACCTATGGCAAGTGGTAGAGAAGTTTGCACCAAGAAATGTATATGACTACATTACAGAGGCAGACGAACCACATGAAAAATTTGATGGTTCGATAAATGAAGAAACATATCAAGAAAACGAGTTAGAGATCAATCTATTTATTGACCTATGTTAATGTGACATGGCCTCACTGCATAGAGAAGACGTTACACCAGAATTGATTGAGAGTGGAGTGTCGGAAGAATATGAATCTATTGAAGCTACTAGTGAGGATGAATGAGAGTGGTCCAGCAAGACTGATAGTGAATAAATCAAAATATATGTGTAAGTATAGATCTTATAAATATCCTCAATATTTATATATAATATATTTAATTCATTACAATTTCAAATAAATATGTCTTCAAAACGCAAAACAGTGCGTGCGTCATTCCTACCCCACCCATTGTCGACTCCCTTGCATGTGATTCACTGGCCAGCAATAATGGGCCAACATCACCAGAGCCATCGTCAGATATTTTGTCAAATTATGATATTTAACACATGAGTTAATATATATTTACCAAATTATATATATCTATTTTAATTTATGTACATGTAGTTGTATGCCAGCGCCGAGGGTGAGTCATTACGAGGTGTCTGCATAGAGAAAGTTAGAAAAATGGATAAAATTAAAGTTGATATATTAGAGGGTCATACCGGTGGGCACAGTAATTCACAAGTTTGGCTTTCTACTTATGTCGTTGCCTTCACTCACACGTATGCTTCGATGTTAGCAGCATATTGGGTTAACGTTTTCGAAGATGTGAAAGATTACATAAGAAATCGTTGCTTGATAATGAGGTATAACCCATGAAACTAAGTATAAATTAAATTTAAAACTAATTGTATTTATACTAATTATTTATAATTTTTTTAAAGGATGAGTTTGATCTTGACTTTAGTCAGCGAGAACATCGAGAAGCAGTTGAGGAACTGATGTCGGGTACATTCTGAAGGTACAAAGGTCGGTGCCATGAACACCACGCCAAGTTCAAGACTGTGGCAGAGCGCGCCAAAATTCATTCCAGTCAATACTATCAGCCAACTGGGAGAATGTTTGTGATTTGTTTGAAGACCCTGCTTATAAAGTAATATCGCATTTATCTTTTTTATAATAGAAAATAATAGATGTATTAGAATTGGAAACTTATAATATAACTTTTTTTAGCAACGAAATGCTGTGAACAAATCAAATAGATCAAATTTAAAGATACACCATCGTGCGGATTCTTGATGTTTTCATCGTTACAAAAAAATGGTCAGTGCTACTAGTTCTAGTCTCATATTAAAACAAACACTTCTCTCATTCGAGTTCTAATATAATTTTTATTTTGTAGTAGGCTGAAAATTCTGGTGACTTTGATCTAATCCAGTTATATGCTAAAGCACATAAAGATCATAATGGTGTTTGGACCAGTCTCGAAATTGAGGCAAATTATGTAGGTTTAAGTATATTAAGTCAAGTATAATACAATATTCTTATAATTTATACTAACTCTAATATATTTTTTTTGTAGGAAAATATGAAATCTCTAAAGGAAGCTGTTGTGAATCCATCCAATGAATCATTTGTCAATGATGCTCAAATCCTATATGAAATTCTTGGATCGTGTTTTGAATATTTGAGAGGCTTGAGGCGTTGTGTGAAGCAATCTTCAAATTCATCAACTTCTTCTAAGGCCAGATCCAATAAAAACAAGACTCAAGAGTTAGAGATAGCACAACTTGAGATAGAACGATTGAGGTCTAAGACCAAGAGTTGCTGACCAGATTAAATAAAGCAGCAGAGTTAGAGAAAAGAATAAAATGGAGATTGGAGTCGAGGTCCCGAACAATACTTGAAAAATGGATGAGAATGTCACAAAACTCTATATCACCACCACAATCTTAAAACTTGTTTTTTTTTTTATTAATTGTACTTTTATTATTTTGTTCAACAACAATATTTGAACACTTTTAATGTATAAATTAAATTTTTATTAAAATAGTGATATATTTTTTAATAAAATGTGAATCTGTATAGCAATACTGTTCGAATATTATTTTTATTGTTCGAACGGTATTTTCCCCCTCCTATACTTTAAAAATTTATCCGAACGAAAAAGATTACGTTTGAACACTACGCAAATTTGTTCGAATGAATATAATTAAAATAAATTTATTTGTTTGAACGGATATTATTTGTTTGGATGCTGACCTTGTTTGGACATGATAATCCGTTCGATTCAAAATTTTTCGTTCGAACAACTTATGTCAGTTCGGACAATAAAAGTTTTCATTCGAATGGGTTTTTGAGATGAGATTTTTTTGTCTCAAATAAAAATACCCGTCCGAATGGAAATAGATGGGCAATTGAGATTTCGTCTCTAAAAATCATTTTTAGGGATGAAATTCAATTTTCATTCCTAAAAACCTTTTGAGACAGCCTTTTTGAGAGAAATTTAGGATAAATTTTTTTTTTCTCTAAAGATATTTTGAGACAAAAAATAAACTTATTGAGTTAAAATTATTTACCTCAAAAAATCTATTCTCTTTGAAAGATTATTTCAAAATTTTGGAAAGAGAGAGGCTTTGATTTCGTAATTTCAAAGTCAAATATGTACCCTGGCTAGTGTGTAAGGAACTAAAAATGAAGAATATTGGTTAGTTTGTCGTTGACATTTACTTCCGTGTAGTTGCCGACATGTCGATCGATGTCCTTCATAGCATAGGTGGTACAAAGAATCAATCTTGCCTTTATTTAGAGTCCTAGATGTATGAGTTTACTAACCACTACAATACACCAGTACAAAAATAATTTGTAGAAATTCTAAATATATATAGAAGAAATTCTTGGAAAAAGGGAATTTTCTTGGATTTGGATTTTTGTCTCAAAGAAATTTGAAATATCCTGAAATCTAAATCTATTAATTTTTGAAATTTACAAATGAAGGGATTTGAAATCATTGCGACCTCTTTGTTAGAATGATTCAAATACAAATTTCTTGGTTCTTGTTTTATGTTCAAAACAAGGTATTTGAATTTTTTTTTCCTTTCAACAATAATGGAAGATGGGGTAACCAGCGTAACAATCCTCTTTGAGTGTAATCATAGAAACTATTTTTCATTACAAAATATCTAGTTGGAGTCATAGTTACTGTCTCTAAGGTGAGTCCGTCGCCACACCACCCCCAAAGTATCCAGATGGTCCAAAACCTATTCTATGACTCAAATATCAAACTTCTATCATATAAAGTGGTTTCAACTTACATTTTGATTCCAATTCCCGATTTCAAAATCATAAAATATTAACTCATACCAACTGACTATCACATTGATGATGAGAGATTTGGATTTTAAAAGACCAAATCCAAAACTTTCATTTTAAATCCATCTACACATACGTACCATTAATTTTGTTTTGATTGAATAACAAATGCTGCCAGAAAATATATATTAGCAGTTAGAACCCTCTATGACTTGCAACTCAAATTGATGTAGTTGTAAGAGTTTTACTTCTACAATATCTCATATATATGTAATATCCGAATAATCTGATGGACATTAGCATGTCTGTCACGCCTTTTATGCCTACTTCGTTAGTAACATTACACAGATCATCTTACACTATTAAGGGTTGTTTGGATTGAAAAATATTCTCAATTCAATTTCATCTCATATCATTTCATTATTATAATTTTTATAGATTTTTATACAAAATATAATAAATAATTAATTTTTTTAAAATATTAAAATAATAATATTATTAAAAAATAATAATATTATTAAAAAATAATAATATAATAATATTTTATTTAATTTTTAATTTTATATAAAAAATCTCATTTCATCTCATCTTACTATCCAAAAAAAAAATCTGTTATGATATTATGAGTACTGAGTAGGATAATCCTAGTTTTCATTAACACAAATTTCAAACTAGAATGTCTTTATGTCATTTCCCTTCATTCTTGCTGATCTTTTGTGGCCTTTACACCGTTCTCTTTTAGAACCTTAGTTTGATGTGAAGAAAAGAAGAGAATAAAACTTGTAGCAAGGTAGTTCCAAGAGCAAAACCAAACCTTTTATCCTCTCTTTATATGGGTCCATGATTAAACCCCAGGGAGAAGCAAATTCCCAGTTGACTGACGGTTAAAACAGTTGATTAGACACGACTTCAGAAAAATAAGTGGCTGTATTGAGGCTGAATTTGAGATGATTCATGATCCATTATCCTGCTCCAACTGGTCCAGTCTTTAGCTTTTGATCATACACTGCAACTTTGGACATCCTCTTTGCACAATACTCTTTGAGAGGTCAGACTAAAGTAATGATTATTATTAGAGACAATCCCTCTTTGCTTTGAAAATAAAAAAGATTCTAAGGACTTTTTTTACAAAATAAAAAATTGAAAATAAAAAAGGTGGGGAACAATCACCCACCCACCTTTTTTAACTTTGAAAATAATGCTATATCATATCAGTCTCGGATATTATGAGTTAGCTTTTAAAAAAATTGTAAGGACTTTTATCTTGAATTTATATTTTATAATTTATTATTTTAATCTAATATACTTAATTTAATTAAAATAAAAAAAGTCTCGGACATTTCTTTTAAAAGAGAGCATACATGAAACTTTTTATCAAAAATTTATAAATATTATTTATTTTATATTTAACAATAACGTGTATAATTTTAATCAGTTGTAAGGGAGTTGTGTAATAATATATCATTATTATGTCGTGTTTCGTACATCTTTAGACCAGATTTCAACAATTAAGATATTTAAAATTTAGTCTTGCATATGTGAAGAAAATAAGAAGAATGGAGGCCTTAGTAAGATTAGAGAGTCTCCTATGCCAAAATTAACATATCGTTTTGAGAATTTATACTTGAGCTTATAAGTGTTTAGAGAGTTTATTTGTACCTAATGATCAATTTTTATACTAGGATCTTGAGTGAGACAAATCGTACCTGTTCCCATGAGATCCATGTCCTTTCAACTGTTCACTTTGATCAAGATCTTTTAATCGTCTGGCCTTTGTGATAGCATCATTAATGTAGAGTATTGTCTGTGAAGTGATGCCATTAATGCAGCATAGTTTTCTGACTTGTTTTATTTTGCAGATGTCCTTGATAACTCAGTGCCCACTAGTTAAAAAATCAAAGGCTCTCTATATTCCCTCTCATCTACTTGGGTAAGTATTCATGAGTCTAGCGCTATTAAGGGAGTATTAGGATGGTGAGTTCCATTATTCTCGATGTCGCCTGCCCCTCTACGGGAGAGTCACATGGGATGGTGTTTCTCTCATAGGTTCCGAGCCCTACAAATGGGGGTTCCATTGACTTCATATTGGCCTGGGCTTTTTCATCTCATTTCCTTAGTCACTTTTAGCAGGCTTATTATTTGAGCCCGATGGAAAAATATTTCCTTACAATGACATTTATTATAATTGAAAAATTTATAAAAATACAATTATTTTCTTATATGGTAATTGACTTAAAAGGTTCCTATATATCATAGAGGTGTTGAATGTGTCAGTAAATTAACAGACTTATAGATAGATGTTTTCAATCGGATAATTTCTTATGATGTTGGTGATACATTAGTGCAACAATGATTGAGGGTAACCTCTGGCTGAAAGGCTGAAAGCTTTCAGCCTCCTGCAGATCATGAACCTTGGACATCTCATGTGATATTTGGCTGTGATGAAAACCACAAAAGTAGTTAGTTGGTATATAATCCAATATTCAAATCTATTTGTTTCTTTGATGCATTATCTTACACACACACACACATATATTTAATATGGATTTTGGTTCTTGCTTGTCCCTGTGTACTTGTTTTGGTGGATATGTAGGAATATTTACAATATCTAGTTTGTCATGAATTGATAAAGTTTCATCCCTACAAAGATAGTGAGTGATCAATTTCTCTCATGAATATTAATATCAATTATTCACTTATTCATGGTTATTTAGGATTTTCGTTCTCGCTGTATACACCACTACTCTTCGTGGTCTAGGAAGAAAATCAACCTCAAAAAGTCCACCATCCATTTCAACAAGAACACTTCCCTGAACACCGAGCGCAAAATTCGAGACTACCTTACCTTCAAATTGGACTATAGCTCCATACTTTCCTACCTCATGACCACCTACACAATCCTAAAAATCATTTCCTCAAAACATTGATAGTCTCTTTAGAAGTTTCTGGTAAGGAAAAGATATAAACAACAACAAAGGCCTTTAACCAAAATCTTGGGATCTTCTTTGCACCCCAAAATCTATGGGAGGTCTTGCTCTTAATACAAATTTGCTTGGGTTACTCATCAATGATTCCAATAGACCTTGGGAGCATTTCCTCACACAAAAGTATATTAAAAGGTCAAATTTCCTCGAAGTGCAAAAAAAATCATTGGACTCTCGATTTTGGAAGTGTATGCTTAACTAGAGAGATTTTTTAAAAGCAAACATTTGCTTCTAAATAAACAATGAAACCTCAACAAAAGTCTGGTCCAATCCTTGGATACCCTCCCTCCACCCCTATACACCCACTCCTAACCACACCTATAACTAGATTGACCCAAACATGAGAGTGGTTGAGCTTACCTTTGAAGAGCCTAGAAGATGGAACATAATCCTCCTTCAAGCTCTTTTCACTCCAGATTCTGTCCAAGCAATCACAAAAAATCACTATCTTCAATCCAAACTTTGCCACTAACTATGACAAAATCAGATGGACTCCTCACTATTTGGGGAACTCCACTATAAAATCAGCATTGAGGCTCTCATCCAAAACCTCAATGAACCAAACTTCCCTAAAAAAAAGCTATGGAAAATTCAACTGCAAGATAGACTTAAACTTCTCCTTTGAAAAGTGTCTCAAAACATTCTTCCAACTCAGTCCCACCTAAAAAAAATTAAGATCCTGAACCAAGAAAACTCCATTTGCCCTCTATGTCAAATTGAAGAAGAAACCATCATTCACCTAACCCTGACCTGCCCCTTTACTAGAATCCTTTGGAAAACTTCAAAGTGGCCCATTAATACCACAAAACTCAGCTAATACCCCATCATAGAATGGATTCACAACATTATTGACCCCCACTTCAAATTGAAAATCCTAGAAGAAGAAACCCAAGCATTCCAAATTTTTGCCACACTGGCAATCGACAACATTTGGTTCTTCGAAATAAAGTCATCTATGAATCCTTCACTCTTTTACCTGTTTGGCTTATCACAACAATCACAAAAGTGCTTCTAGAGCACAAATTAGCATGAACCAAAAAAGCAACAATGGCCAAAATCACTAGGCACTGCAACAAAAATCAACTCATCATCCAATTCGATGTTGTGGTCATAAAAGAGAACTCCACCACAACAGCCTTATGCAAAACAAGGCAAGGGGATATTATCTTTGCAATAACAGAGTCTATTCCAAACACAAGCCCAAATGTGGGAGGAGCTTTTGCAGCACTTCTAGGAATTCAAAAAGCAAAGAATTGTGGCTTCCAAAAAATTCTTCTTGAAGGAGACCCAAAGCAAACCATCAATGCAATCAACAATGACCAAGCAACCACGGACTGGGAAATGCAGGTGATAAAAAATGATATCCACCACCTCTTGCACTCATTTGAAGACTGGACAACGGTGAAAAGTAATCGATCTACGCACTCCCTCGTGCAATGGGTGGCCTCCACCTCACAAAGTGGAAGCATATCCCTCTCAACCCTTCCCCCTTGTCTTTTGTCTTTTTACAATGGCAAAGACCCCCTTCTCCTCCTCCTCCTCCTCCTCCTCCTCCTCTCTCTCTAATTTTCTGCTCTCTCTCTAATTTTCTGCTCTTTCATGTACTAAGGATGATTATGTTTGTTTGTTGTTTCAATATATCCCAACTTGCTGAGAAAGGAAAAAATTTGTAAATAGAAGTGAGAGAAAAAATTAATAAAAAATAGAGAAATATTATTTTGATAGAAATAGAGAAAGGATAAAGAATGAGATGTAGAAATTCTTTTAAAAATGAATAAAATTTAGGAGAGGATTTTAGAAATGATGTTTTTGAGCCAAATTATAGATAAACCCAATACGAATGTTCTAAACTAGCCGTTACCTCAATTATTATTATCATTTGTCGTTTGAATAGTTGTACTTACTTCGAGGGCTAGATGGTCTTCATTTTCTTATATTTTATGTTAGCTTTAGACTCTATAGGTTTTTTGTTCAAACTTGTGTTTCAGGTCCATGCAGTTTTAGAATATAATGAAAATAACTGCTTTAGCAATATCTCTCCACCCCAAGAAGTTAAACATAACATCCTACACATACTTAGAACTTGTGTATGCCACTTAAAAAGTCCAAGTCCAAGCAAGATTGTGTTTAATGGGATTTTCATTTTAGCCAAGTTCGAGCAACTGTTGAGCGAATATTATGTCCGACTCAACCATTAGAGGTAGTCCTAATTGGCTCGTTGAACTTTAATGCGATTGAAGACAGAGAGAGATTGGGGGTTCAAATTAGTGCCTAAACTAGATGGACTCTTGGGCAGATGTGGTTGACAAGTTTCGGTTTATATTTAGAGATGAGATGATATAATTTAAAAAGAAAAAAAAATGAAAATTAAATAAAAATATTATTTTTTTATATTATTATTATTTTAAAATTAAAAAAATTAAATTATTTATTATATTTTATATAAAAATTTAAAAAAATTACAATAATAAGATAAAAGGAAACGCTTTTCACATTCAAACAGAAGCAACGGTTGGGATCATCAATTCTTTTCATGATCTAACAAAAAAGAGGTAGGCCCATTTCTCAGAAAGCTTGACAGAGCCATTGCTAATGTTGAATGGGAGAGTAGAGTCAGTACTAGGTGATTAGAAGTAAATTTTCTGCCAGTTGGAGTATGTGGCCATTCTGATCTTATAGTAATTATTGGCTGAACTATTCCAGACGAGAAAACATTAGTACAGTTGATCTTTTTAAATTTTTTCGACTGTGAGAATTATATCAAGCTGTTTTGACATAGTAAACGTTGAAATTTGAAGATATTTTTTAAACATAAATTTGTAGAGAACTAGGGTTGGCTTTCCGACGCCACTAAGATCTTATTAATACAATAACGTCGAGATTAATTATATAGGCGCATTTCAAAACGGTGAGAAGCTAAAATAATAAGTGTCGTTGGACTAAAACTTAATAGACTTTTAGTCAAACCAATAAATGTAAATTCTCTTAGCCTTTATCTATCTCTTCTCTTACGTTAATAAAGCTAGACTTCTGCAACACCACTTTTCAAAAGCTCTTTTTTCTTTCACAAAATAAAGGCTTAAAAGGCTCTCAAATCCTGTAAAAGCTGTCTACTGTAGTGGATTTTGAATCTCTTTTGGACAATTAGTATGTTGTTACCTAAAGCATATATATAACATAAAGATTTTTCTTTTGTACCAAAAAAAAGAAAAAAAAAGAAAAAGAAAAAGAATGAGACATTCTTAAAGCGCTAACATACATGCCTTTCTCTCTTTCGGTCGTGACCTTTCTCTATGGATGTCCTAACAAACATTCTTCCCAAGTTACCAGCTTTAACTGAAAAAAGATTTATTTAAACAAATTAGAAAACGAAAAGAAAGGCTTTAGTTTTAGATTTTAGTTTATTTTTATTTTTATATAAGTAACATATATTCCTGATCATCACGAAAAGAAAGGCTAGCTATACTTCGACGTTGGATTATGTGTATTTCATTACAAAAACAAATTGTAAGAAAATTATTTATTCGTGATGAGTTATTTTTTATCAAAATAATTATTTTTTATTAAAATGAATATATTTTTATTATAAATAATTATTTTTATCATAAATGATTTATCACAAATACTAATATATATATATATATATTTTTTTTTCAATAAAACATACGGACAAGTAACAAGTTAATCATGGCGCATAAGTTTGAAGCTGATCATGGACGCATATACGCATGCGCTTTTACGGTCACACAAACTTCAATGATTAATTACTTGCAGGTAAAAATTGCATGCGTGGTCTGCATGAGTTTGATCTGACTACTTCAGAATTTTGATCTCTTTTCACTGGACTGACTTCAGTATTGAGAATAAAATCCATTAGCATCCATGCTTTATCCTCCCGTCCTTCCTATATATGATCTTGATCAACTGATCTGCATGACTGGTCATCGATCGTGATCTAGATCGATCATCTTAGCCAGTTCTTTTTAGCTCATTCGAAACAAGTACTACTCGATCGAACGTCAGAAATATTCACGAATCTCACTGCAATAAATAAGATTTTTTGTTGCGTTTTGTTTAGCTCAGAGTTAAATTCAGCCGCAAATATTAGTATTTGCTGGATTTTCTAGCCGCAAGTAGTCAATTTGCTGCCAGAAATTAGGCATTTGCGACGAGAAATTAAGCTTATTGTCACGCCCAAATAGCCGTGGTTAATCCGTGATCTTCAAAACACGGTAAATGACTTTTTGTCGTGATTTTGAGGCTTTTTGCGACGATTTTGAATTTTTTAACAGCGACTTATCAACTGCTGCAAAAAGCCTTATGTGTTGTAGTGTTTATCTATGCATGGCTGATGCCTTTCATGATTTAATTTCTTGGGAAAATTAAATTTAGCCAACTCAAGAGAAAATAAAACAAGATAATTCAAATTTAAATGTACTAATATTGTGAGGCGAGGTCCGTCTGTGGAAGTTGGGCCAAGGGCCCAATCCTATAAAGAGGAGTTTGGACTCATAGAAGGCCCCGTCCCAACCTCCTAGTCAGGGTGGGTAGTGTAGGATTGAGCCACCAAGAGATAGGGCGAGAAGCCGCGAGCCATCGAGAGACCTGGCGAGAGGCGAGCCACTGAGAGATTTGGCGAGAGGCGAGCAGAAAATGTAACCTGCAAGGGCCAGAACTAAGTCAAGCGAAGTCAGATACTCCCCTACCGTACCATAGCCGAAAGTCGGCCATAGCACGCCGCATTAAATACTGTATGACTGGCATGGTCACACCGCATTTAATGCCGCCTCAGGACAGAGGCACTTAATACCTATCAAAGCACGCCGCATTTAATATGGTGTGACCAACGCATTCAATGCGGATCCAAACTGAGGCGCCTGGAGCCTAAAGCTCATTTAATGCATAATCAAAGCTTCTCCTCGTCGCGTTTAATATGGGTTAGATCAACTCACATTCGACAAAAGGAATGATGACTGACTGGACAGAAATCACCCATCTCCCCCCCGCGGGAGTATTTGAGGTAAACCGACTCCTATAAATAATCAAATGTCCCACGACTCACAAGTTAGTTCATGTACCTCTACTTTTATATTCATTTCCATATTCTCACTGTAGCCCTTCTAACTTTGGCATCGGAGTGGTTTCAGGGTCTCAATGCCTGACCTATCCATCCTTATCCCAGACACAGATTGTTTGGATATTGCTGAGTAGCCCAAATTGCAAAACATGACCTCAACAAGTACTACTGGCCAAGCAAATCTAATCAATCCCACGTAATGAATAATTATACGTATATTGCATACTAGACTATATAAATTGTATCTATTTGTACTTCGACAACTACCACACATGTAGTTAGCTAGTGATATGTATATCAATCAACCCTATTGAATCATAAAGGAGAAAAAGAAAAAAGCACTCCTTCCATTTTCTTCCATTGGATTCAAAGTAAAATTCAACTCAGATGTAGATAATGACCATACACGAAAATTTTGAATTGAGTATTTCAATGTTAGTAAATATATATATATATATAATATAATTTGAGCATCTAAATTAATTCATGCATCAATAATTAAGAATATGTCCATTATAAGAAAATTACAAATATTTGTAATCATTTTTTAGTTGTAAATATTTAATCATAAATACCTATTTTTCTTATAATGCTTATAAGAGTCATTCCTGGCCATTTTACCTCATAGGCTCATAGCCCATAGGATGTCAAAGGTTCCTACCGAAAAAGAGTTCAGCAATGAACATGGTACCCGAGTTAATATATCTACACAAATTACCCTCGTGTTAAGATCTAATTAGCTTATATTATGATATACAAGAAATAGGTGATATGGTAGTTGGTACAAATTACAATATTTAGATCCTATATTACCACCCGGCCCCTTTTTGTCTTACCACTAATTAAGATTGTGCTATATATAGACGTTGGATCTTATAAGAGCTAGTACAATGTCGTAAAATCATGATGAGAGTTTGGGATACTATGGAGAAAAAGAGTAAAGAGTTCGGGAGGAAATTAATCATTAGCTGGCGCAAAATCTAGAATATGTCGTTCAAATTGCAAAATAAATGTTTCTTTTAAGAGGGAAAATCAAAATTAAATATTTTGTACTATAAGTTCAAATAAATTAAAAATAATTAGGATGAAGTACTCCTGAGTCCTGACTCCTATCAAATAAATGAGTATTTTTTTAATCTTTTAATTAGTCATATCAAAAGATTTTTCTAATTGGTTATTGAAAAATATAATAAATTTCATGAAAGTAAGACATTATCTAATAAAATTGAGAGTCCAACTAAATTATGTGTACCTCAATGTCTCTTTAAATTCGAAGGTCATATATATTATATATGGATTTATTTTCTATAAAATAAATTATAAGTACTCTCGAAATATAGATGATATGATACTGTATGATCTTCTCAAATATAGATGACATGAGGTGTAAAACAATCAAAATTATTTACATAAATATCAATTTTGATTGACGTGGCATCCTATAATAGAATGAGAATAACAGATAATATGTGGTAATTATCAACTTTCTACTGATAAAAATCATTCTATTTTTTATTTTATTTGATTAGGTTTGATGCCTACAATGTTTGGCCCCACCCAGCAGAATGTTGATTTGTCTGTCACTCTACAAGATGACACAGCCAATATTAACCGGAGTACTAAACTAAGCCGCCTTAAAGCTACTAATTAACGGTAACCAATACCAATCCAAGCATTAGCATCCAAATAAGAGCAGAAATTAAGCACTTAATTATTATATTATAATATAAGCGGCTACATTCCACTGCATGGGTTGACATTCATTGATTTTCTCGTTGCATATAAGTCAAATTAATTAAATCTGTCTTGTTTAAGTTTTTTTTTTTCAAAAAAGAGAGAGAACGTGTCATTTCAATTTATTTGTTTATATATAAATTCTATTTTAATTTATTTTATAGTGTAATATTAGATACAATAATAAAATGTGTAAATTTTGCATGTCACTTTATAAAGAGGTGAGCCGGTAGATCCGAAAAAAAAAAAGAGTTTTATGCGAGAATAAGATAAAATGATATTTACAATTTTAAAATATACATACATCGCATATTTTTTTTAAAACAAGAAGATAAATTGACGACCCACAAGAAAAAATTATTATTTAATAATAATATATAATTTTTTTTTAAAGAGAATTCACGAGACTAGTACTTATCAGTTAACACCATGTCCAAATTTCTTTGAAGGGGTCGCACGCATTTTAAAATTGTATAGGTTATTTTTCATTTGATATCCAAGCCAAACTATTATGTAATATAAGTAATTTTAATATAAGTTTTTCTACTTATAGGTCCTATTCCTACAGATAGATAAGGCACACTCCAATCTCCATGACATTGTACTATAGAAGTTTGTATTATCTACAAGAAAAAATATAAAAATATAATCTCTTATAATTTCAAATAGGAAAATTCTTGTTTTAAGTGATTCTACATGTTAACATGCATATTCATTCAATATAATTGATAAAAAAAAGTCAGATTGTATATTGTGAAGGGACACCACGAGATGTGGACCAATGAAACGCAGAAGAAGGACTGAGCACACGAGTTTGCACCTGCCAAATTACAGTATTTGTTCATCCATGAAGGGGCAATACTGTACCTCTACACTTCTCAGAGTCCTCCCAACGAAATTAATAATAATAATAAAGAACGCCTTGGATTTTGCAGAGCTAAACTCAACAGGGACAATTAGAAGACAGGGACAACTACAAGTCAACCCTAATTAATATTTTGTTTGTTTGGTAGGACCTGCCGTTAACCCCCCCCCCCCCCCCCCCCCCCCCCCCCCCCCCCCCTTGCTTTGTTCAGAAGCGTTCAAGCTCTTCTTTCAATGGCATTTAAAAGGTCTGCTGCATTCAAAACCCATTGTTTGTTTACGATTTCCAAATTCCCTTTCGGGAAACTATTTAATGTCGATTATTCCCTCCTTAAAACCACATTTACTATCAGGGTGCCTGTGTTTCTCTCCTTCTCTTTCTTCTGTTTGGTCTCTCCGATTCCTTTTCTCTCCAAATTTTCCTGTTGCTGGAAAGCTATGGATAAGCGTCGCAGAAAGCAAGCCAAGACCAGCAGTTCACACTGCTCTGAGGGTGAGTTTTTTTTTTTTTTAATTTAGTTCATGAATTCTCTTTTTCTTTTTCTTTACGCAAAAATCATCCTTACCCCTTGTTTCCTCTTCTCTTTTTAGTTGTCTTTTTGTCTTTTTTTTTTTTTTCTGATTCAAAGCATCTTCGGTTTTACCTATTTCTTTTCTTTTTGCTTTAAAATCTCTTCTTCATTTTGTTTTCTTTCTGCAACTTTCATTGCTGCGTAGTTCTTATTACTGTTACCATCATTTTATCTGAATGCCTGACTCTCTCTCTCTCTCCTTTTTAGCAGAGGTGAGCAGTATAGAGTGGGAGTTCATTAACATGTCGGAACAAGAAGAAGACCTTATCAATCGAATGTATAAGCTGGTAGGCGACAGGTAAATACTCAAAATAAACCAAAAAAAGAAAAACACCCAAAAAAAAAAAAAAAAACTTTTGTACAAATTCTGCCCCTTATCCTTCTGTTGGAAAACAGAGACTTAACTACAAGTCTAAAGTTGCATCACTTCGCTAATTCTCTATTTAAATTGCCAAACATGCTCTCTGTCGAAACATAGTACTAAAGATTAGAATTTAAGGAGTGCATGTTAAGATGTAGCAGACATAAGCGCTACAAATCCTAAAGGCTTGAGCTTTTAGGATTTCTCTATTTCCAGTTCGTACACCCTTCATAAATTCCAAAGTGAATATTTCTTTTCCGTTTTTGAAAAGCAAACTTTTTGCAATCTTTAAGGTTTTACTTTTGATTGTTCCAAGCAGAAACTTTGTCCCTACATTTTGCATTGAATTACCACTATTTATTTTAGTAAGTGGATATAATTACCAATATTAACACGTCCTTTTCAAGTATACATGAAAGAGTTTTTACAAGATAAGAGTTATAAAATGATGGTAATTGTTTGAAAAATGCTAAATGTATTTGAGTAAAATTTACAAAAGAACTTACTTTTTTACATGTGAGTAGTTGATATGTTGAAAATCATAAAATTTGAGTTTTAAAAGAAAACTAATCAAATGAGTATTGTAAGTAAAAGTATAAGTACTTGTTTATTTTGAAACCCATATATGGAGCCATGAATACAACTTAGCCTCTAAAACAGTGTAAATTTTCATTTATTTGTGCAAGTTAGTTTCTTTTTTCGGCTTTACTTTAATCCAACAAGTATTAAACAGATGGGCTCTAATAGCTGGCCGGATTCCGGGTCGGAAAGCCGAAGAAATAGAGAGGTTTTGGATAATGAGACATGGAGAAGGGTTTGCTAGTAGAAGAAAAGAACTGAAGAGATATGGTTCCTAATGCTTCCCCTTTCATATCCCTAGACTAGAGAATCTCATTTTAATTTCATTTTTAATCATTTTGTTTCCCTATATATGTAGTAATTAAGGTACGTATTTGTAACTTCTAATTTTCTGGCTAATTTATTATGAGTCACCTTTTAGTCTTGTTCCTTTTTCATATATTATATGTTTGTGTCTTTTTTTTTTTTTATATAGCAATGTTAGGGATTCCTATTTTGGGATCACTACTTTGTTTCTGATTTTACTTTTTTTATTTTGTTTTTTTTATATGATTTTTATATAAGTGTTTTTAATATATTTTATTTAAATGATTTTTTTAACCTCTTAAAATATTTTTTTAAAATATAAAAATTCACAATATTTTTTAAAAATATTTATATAAAAATTATGTAAAAAAACAAAAAACAAAATCGGGAACCAAGTAGAAATCCCTAATATTTTTTATTTTTCGCCCTTTAATTCCAATTTCCAAATCTTGTCTATGTAACATGACAAAATTAAGTTTTTTGTAAGCGAGTTAGTTGGAACTTTGACCTATTTGGGTGATGAACATTTGGGCCCCTCTTTTGTTCTCTCTCTCTGTCTCTCTCCCATATGAATACAACCAAATATAACAAATGGAGACTGATTCAGAACAGATATTGAAATCGATTGCCATTGTACTCATACGGTCAGTCTACAGTTATATCTTGGGTCTTGGCCTAACCACCAACCCGTGATTGATTTTTGCGTTAGATCATTAATGTTGGTATAAAGTTGGTCCTTACTCCATTTGGTAAAGGTTAATGTTATATATTAGTAATGTTATATACGGTCATAGAAATTGTAAATGTCGTATAATTGTTTTGAAAAAAAATAAAATGTATTATTAAAAAATTAATCTTTTTTATATGAATTCTGTATTTACTTCATTTTTCTAAAAAAAATTGCGTGATATTTATGTATTTCATAATTACAAATATCATTATCTTGTTTCTTTTCAGATTTGGTTTTGGTTTCATTTGTTCCAACATGAGGAGCCAGGCCAAGTATTTTACAATTTTTTATAAATTTTTTGAATTTGACATAAATTAATATGAAGTTAACATGATAAGGTTTAAGAGTTTGATATGTTTAATTAAACAGTATACAATTAACTCGTATACGACTCGAAGTTAACTTCAACTCAGTAGCTGATAATTTTTTCTTCTTATAAACTCTCACAAATTGGTATATTAGGATTGAAAAATCTCACTCAGTTAATTAAATGGCTCTCATATGAATTGATTATTATAACATGTTAACGACTTGAACTTGATTTGGCACTACAATATACCGTGAGAAATCCTTTTCTGCTATAATTAATTTACCATATATTCTACTTAAAATAAAGGGTAGTTAAGTAAAATTGAAATTATTTTTAATGAAAAGTCACAATTATATCGTTGCTTGATTTACAATGAGTTATAAACTAGTCGTAAATTAGTTGTAGATATATCATTATCGTGGCGTGGTTATTGATCGACACGTCACATCCAATAAGAAAAGAACATACATGTCATCAGTATATTCGATTAGTATTTAATAAATTAAAGAATATACAATCAAACATAAAACAAAACACAAAAATAATATTATTTTTTCAAATTTTAAAATAAAAACTAGATTAAAAATTATATTCAAACAAATTTTTAATTTTAAAATATTTTTATTCAATATTCTCTTAATTATTTTCTAAAACCAATAAAATATTTTAATTCAATAATTTTACTCCTATTTATAGATATATTGAGAAATTCTAAATATCTAAACGAGCCTTAAAACTACAACATTACTAACAAGAAACTAAAAAGAATTAAGCAAATATTCAAAAAAATTAAGAGCATTAATTTTTTTTTTTCAAAATAAAAAAAAGACTAGGCTCGTTGGTTGTCTAGGCTCCAAACTAGACAATGGAAAATGCTATTTTTCCCCGCTATATCCTATCTCGATTTCCATTCCGTTACATAATTTTTTTTTAAGTCTTTTTTTATATAATTTTTAAGTAAATATTTTAAAATAATATTATGATTTTTTTAACATTTTAAAATATATTTTAAAAATATAAAAAAATCATAATATTATTTTAAAATATTTACTTAAAAATCATATAAAAATACTAAAAATAAAAAAATAAAAACGGGACAGAAATCGAGATGAGATACGCCAGGACGAGTAGCAGCTTCCAACTAGACAATATGCGTTAGGTTTCAAAATCTAGGCAAGCTTGGGTTAAAGACCTGGGTTACTAAACCCCAAGCGACCTCGGTTGGCTCCGGTGCATGGTGCAACCTAGGTCACCTTTATTTTTATATTTTTGAAAATTTTGTTTTGATTTGAGGATGAGTTGAATTCGTTTTAATTTATTTTAAATTAATTATTATATTTTTTTAAATTTTTATATAAAATATAATTTTTAAAATCTCAATTTAATTTTTTAAAATTTTAAAATAATAATAATAATATTTTATTCAACTTTCAAAATTTATCTTCAATTTATATCTTATTTTTATATCTCTAAAACTTTGGACTTTTATTAGGTTGTGCAAAACCTCTACCCGCCCTAACTATGACAGAGTTGGAATCGAAGTAATTCCAAAAATTTTCTTCTTAAATCAGATGTAAAATGACGCCATTTTACATCTAATATTGTGAAACTAACTAACTAAAATGATATCGTTTGCAAGTGGAACAACATCGTTTTGTGCAAATCGGGATCCAAAACTCAGGTTCTCTCCCTTACTATTTCCTAAATCGATTCTCTCCCCATTGAATCTCTCTGCCCGTTAGCTGTGCTGCATGTGTTCTCGTTGTCGTGGTGCCGTTGCGAGTCCAGCCCCATCATAGACTATTTCCTGTCAGCCATCGTGACGTTGTAAGTTGGTCTAGTCCTAGTTTGATTTGCTTTTGTTGTTTGATTTGTGTTATTTTGATCAGTTTTAAGAATTAAAACTTTGGATATTTTTTTATTATTGTTTCCGTTGACTACATTGGGTTGATTTAATTATATATTTAGTTCATTTTGTTGTTTTCATTTTTTTTTTATTGTATTATTGCAATAGATAAATAAATGCATCATGTATGAATTACCAAATAGATTGAATTATGATTTCAAAAAAAAAAAAAAGATTGAATTATGACCGACGGCCTGGAGGTCCTCTCCTTTTGAAGGGTGAGGTGGCAAAAGAAGCGTAACTTAGACTGGGGTCTGAAGATGGTACAATGGAGGAAGAATTGGAGAGGATGTGGAAGGATTTAGTCTGACTGATCAAGAAAAGCAAGAAATCCGGTTGACAACAACAAAAGTTGACAGATCAATTATCAAAGAGAATATGTCTTCTTGAATTGGTCATCACTGACAAAATGATTGATAAGGAAGCATTCAGGTCCAAAATGTCCAAGGTATGGAGAATAGAAGGGTGGATTCAATTCGAGGTGGGTGATAATCGGGTGTTAGTGGAGTTTTAGCATGTATAGGATATATAAGAGAAGAGTTTTTATGGGGGAGATAGACCATGGACTTTTGATAGAAGGCTAGTCTTCCTGATCATGAATTTGATGGGTCCATTCTACCAAAGGACTTATATTTCTCTTCTGAAACCATCTGGATACAAGTTAATAGCATGCCATTAATTAGCATGCATGGCAAAAGAGGTCAATCATCAAATAGGTTCTGGTGTGGGAAAAGTTGTAGAAGTTGATACAGATGGTGCAGGTAATGGTTGGGGGCAAATTTTATGTACGAAAGTAGAGATAGATATCATTAAACCTCTGGCTAGAGGAAGACTTTTGAATATAGAATAAAAACAACTTTGGCTTCCTATAAATTATGAAATGCAGCCCTATTTCTGCTTTCATTGTGGTAATTATTAAACACAAGGGGAAAACGTTGTTCAAAGTTGACACAGTCCGATTGACACTTGAGTAAGAGTCATCAAGCTCAGTATGGTTCTTGGTTAATTACGAGTCAATCCTCCAAAGGTTAGTAGCACAACAACCAAGAGGTATGGTGGTGGTGTCCAGAATTCGGAGCACTATAGCTAGAAACAAGAGAATTTCGATGACAAAGATATATTTGGCAAGAGGAATCAGGCTGTTGATTTTCAGGATCAATCTTCAATCAAGGCAGAGAGAATTCCTGACAAGCAGTAGGATCAAGTGCTAATGAGGTAAGTTGAATTACAAGGAGAAGGATCACACCAGAATAAGGAGTGCGAGTATTCCGAATGGTACAACCAAAAATTGAGGGCCAAGTTGGTGGGATCACACCCATTAAGGAAACTGAGGAAGTAAAAAATGGTAAAGATGCTGTGAAGATACACCAAGAAGTTGTGAAGGAAAGAAAGGTACTCTTGGTAGAAGATTCTATCGTGGATATGGAGACTCAAGTCCACAAGGCTTTACCCCCCCCCCCCCCCCATATTGCTAACTCATATTTAGAATCTTCTATAGCCAACCAGGCAAGTTCACTAAACCATTTTATTTCCAAGGAAATTCAACAACTGTCTACTGCTAAGCTTCATGCAAAGTGGAAGAGAAGACTAGGATGATCACCGGAAATTTTTGAGCGGATGGTGAGACTAATAGGAAGGTTATCTCGATAGACCCTACTAAAATGAATGCTTAGAGAACATAGAGGATGGAAATATTGGCCCTCTTAAAAAGTCAAAATCAATCATGTTATCCGGAATTAATGTGAAGCATGAAGAGTTGGTGGTGGTTGTAGCGCTATGAATTGCATCAGTTGGAACTACTAAGGGTTTGAGAACTCTCGAACTAAAAAAATAATTTTTATTTTTATTTTTTATTTTTATGATTGATCTATTTATTTTTTTCCAAAGTGAGTGCACTAATTTCCATCAAGGTGGGCAATTAACACATAATTCATTGATCCTTTTGGATTGCCATGATGATGCGTAGAGAATTTACTTCTCTAATATTTAAGTTGTCGAATCTGTAGGGTTGTCTTTGCTTCTCCAATATTAGGAACAATATCTTGTGGTTTTTTGTGTCCATACATAATGATAAAGAATCATGTGTTTGTTATCATGGCTAACCAAAATTAGCATTAATACTTGAAAATTGTACCAAACTACCACGTTCAAGTTTATCTCTGCGCGGTTGTCATGAGTGGAGGAAGAACCCATTTTTCGTATTGGTCTTTTGGATATTGTTCGCTTGTCTTCCTTGTGATGATCTCTGCAATTTTTCTTAATAATTTGTGTTCCCGTAAGGAATCTCTTTGTTATGGACAAATTTGTTTATAAAAAAACTAAATTATATTCATAACAATTGCTGCCAACAAAATAAAATATTGACAAGCATCCAATTATTAATGCCAAAAATTTCACAATAGACCACAATGAGAGAAATAGTGATTTTTGACCACGGATGCAGCCCAGGTCTTAATGAAGTAGTTAGAAGCCCATGGTAGCGGTTCGGGGTGTTGATATGGTGCCCGTATGTAAATCCATAATAGCAAATAAAAAAATACTGAAAATATAAATGACAGGGGAGACACAAAATTTATGCGGTTCTGTATAGGGTCTACGTCCATAAGTTGTTTGAGGGAAAATTCACTATAATATAAGTATTTTACAATCTCTTATGATATCTTATTTCTCTATATGCAATAAAGGCCAGAGATCCCTTTGTCTAGGGAAGATCTCTAGCTTTCATTGTGAGATTGAAAATGATCAATTTTTTTCAGAATACCCCATTTTTCTCATCCGATTCTACTTTTATTGAGGCCCTAGTAGTGGTAAGTGAGAAAACCTACTTTATGTCACTTTTTACTCTTGCGTATTTGACTTTCTTTCCTTCCTTCAACTCTTCATTTTTCTTTCCTTCCTCTTTCTTCCTGATGACACCTTAATCATGGACTAGGCTTAGTCTATCTTGGGCCTGGAATGTTTACCCCCAACAATTGCTCGCGATTCTTAAGGTCGATTGGCTTAGCAGGAAAGCCTTAAGAATCTTCATATCCATGATAGAGATAGTCTGTATAAAACTATTGAGAAATAAATTATAGGAAATGATCTTGGCTTAGAGAGGTGTGAGCATAGAGCTTGGCCTAGAAAGCTAGGTAGAGATATGACTTGACCGTGCCAAATGTGAGCATAGAGCTCATCGTGGAGTGGTAGGCGAGAGATGTGCTCAACTGCGTTAGTTGTGAGCGTAGAGCGCGGCATGGAGAGATAGGTGGGAGTGCAGGGTTCGGCTTGAATGCGAATGTTCACATGGTAATTGAAAGTTTAGAAGGTTGCATGTGACCAGTTGTTGTTAACAAAGAGCGTGCATGCTTTTGATTCTTTTTGTTTTTATTACATTAGCGGGTTTTTTTCCCTTGATGTGAATTGTTGTTTGATGTTTCCATTTTAGTGTTAACATTAGAGTTTGTTTATATTATAAACTTGGGTTAGGTGGTCAAGGAGCCTGTCAACCACTTGGGTCCATATCAAGTATCTATCGAGCTCGTAATCTCGTTCCCAAAACGAGGCAGTTGTGGAGCATGGAGGCTTGTTACTGAAGGCAACCCACTAACAGTAGTTGTGGCACGAGTGTTTTACATTTGTGTTTTTCAAAAAGATTTTATGCTAGCACTGTTGTCCAATGTAAGTGCAAAGGCACGTGGCTCTAAAGAGCAAGGGTCCAAGTGGTCAAGGCATTATCACTATTGCGTGAGTGAGGGTTGAAGTAGTCAAAGAATTATCATTACTATTATTTGTAGCAAGGGAAGTGACTCAACTTTGTGGGTGAGGATTTCAGCAGTCAAGAAACTGTCATCGTCTTTGATAGCCACGAGTGAAGGGACTTAGTTTTTGTGGGCGAGGATCAAAGTAGTCAAGGGACTGACATCGCCATTTTTTGTTGCAAGTTAAGGGACTTCGTTTTGTTAAAGAAGTTGCTCGACCATGCTGTGGTTGCAATAGGGAAGGCCTAACTATGCTCTATAGTGGGAGAGTGAGCTTGACTTCATTGTTGTGGTAGGCGGTGGGCTCAACCACGCTGTTGCAGTGGGAGGCCAAGTTAGATCACGTTGCTATTGACGGAGCTCAACAACGATGCTATAACAATTCATTCTTGTGTGTAGCGCGTGGAGCCATGTCTCCCGAACGATCATAGTCCCGAACGATCATAGTACGGTCGCTCATCTAATCTAATATCAAATCAATCGGTCAATTAGGATTGTTCATTGCCAAAGGATTTTTGCCTAGTGTAAGTTTGTTCCCTCTTGTTTTTATTACTTTTTATTTGAACTATATTACTGAGCGAAATTCACTGTTCAAATAACTTTAATTTCCTTGGTGTTTTGCTGAATGCAATCGAAGCGTTTTATCTTTTAGGTGGATTTTGTGGGTCCATAGGTCATGATTGTCGATCAAGTTTGGCAGCACTGTGGTGTGCAATTGATAGCAACCTCTTACGTGTGCTAAGTAAATCATAGTGGTCGAGGAAAGTGGTGGCCAAGAACCTACAATCTTTGATCAGGGTACTTACAGTGGTTGAGGAAGGTGTTGGCCTCATTTGGTTGCCACAGTTCGAGCAACGTTACATGCACATTCAGCTAGGCAATAGTGAGAGAGGGGTGAGATATAGCTCATCATGAGGATGGTGAGATACTACCAATTTCTTGCCTTGAAAATGGAGCTTAGCTTATCATCATGTTAACAAGAAGCTTGCGGTCAGTCAGCACACATTGCATGGCCCATGCAACGACAACAAAAACTTAGGTGGATGCCCACCAAAGGAAGTGGCGAGTTTGCCATGAAGGTTATTGTTGAGTAACCCTATTCGGCCAAGTAAGCTCTGGATGGGTAAGCTTTAGTAAAACAATGGTTGGGCAAGCCCTTGCCGAGGAGCTTATGGCCAAGTAACTTTGTGTGGCTAGGCTATTGCAGGTGTGTTTGGTGGAGAAAGTCTTGTCAACATTTTCTGCTGTTGAAGACCACCATGCAGGCAATAGAAAACATTGATAAGTCCAATAATGGCTACTAGCAACCTCACTAGGCTCATAATGATCTCCGTGAGTCTCCTGTGTTGTGCACATACTGCACACACTGTGGACGACTGTCGTGGTCAGAGACCAACTTAACGGGAATAAAAGTCGCCGACAATCCATGTAATGGCTATCAGCATCCTCACTAGGTTCACCACTTGCAATCGTGAGCCTCCGGAGTACACGACTACGTGCACTCAATATGCATTATGCATGCGATGCCTAATTTGGACGTGCTCTACTTGCAATGTGCACTTTAAATGCATGGTGCATGATGTTGATTCTCGCCTCTTAGTTGGGACGTGCCCTACATGCACTATGCATTTTAAGTGCACAATACAAGTTCACATCTTTTGTTCTTCAGTCATTTAAAATAAGAGATGGTAAGATGAAAATAATTATCTTAGAAGAAATTATCTGCTCCTTTAGTGATGACTTCGTAAGTCAGAAAATCATTATTCTACCACTTCTTATGTAGAGAACAAATGAATTCCATAGACAACGCCAACTATTAATACAAAAAATCGTCCAATATGCCTAATTGAGAGAAAAAAATCTTTTCTAGCTATAGTGTATTAGTGTATTGAGTTCCGACTATGACCACAACCACGTAAAGCTTGTCTCTAGGAGTGATTGGGTGTAAAAAAAAAAGTATAAATCCTCAAAGTTGCAAGTCAGAACGTAGATTCACACACACACACACTCTACAGTCACATATGGAGAATCTCGATAATGATTTTTTTAGGATTTTTTTAATATATATTTTTAATCTTTTAAATATATATATTTTTAAATCACAACATCATTCAAAATATTTTCTTAATGACTAAATAAAAAATTGAATAATTCTTTTTGTTGGAATGCATTGTAGACCTAATTGAAACGCTCTCATTTCATGAATAAATGAAATGAGTTTTCATATTTTTGGACTTTTTTATTTGTAAATAAGAATATTTTAGAGTCCTGCTAGTCCTGCTACTGCATATGGAGAATCTCGATAATGATTTTTTTTGGCTTTTTTTAATATATATTTTTAATCTTTTAAATATATATTTTTAAATCACAACATCATTCAAAATATTTTCTTAATGACTAAATAAAGAATTGAATAATTCTTTTTGCTGGACTGCATTACAGACCTAATTGAAACGCTCTCATTTCATGAATAAATGAAATGAGTTTTCATATTTTTGGACCTTTTTATTTGTAAATAAGAATATTTTAGAGTCCTGCTACTGTGCCGCCTACACAGTATCAACTTAGTTGATTGCTAGTGCAAAGCATCATTCATTTTGTTTTTTAGTTTTTTTATTCTTATATTTTTATCATTTTAAAATATTTTAAAAATATATAAAAAAAAAATATTATTACACTAATAATCATTTCCTTAACTATTAATTAAAAAAAAATTAAAAAAAATTAAATTGTATGAGGTGTCAAAATAAAGTATCAAAATGAGTGGACATACTAGTATTATTCAATATTTTAGTCAATTTTATTCTAAAATAGAAATTTTTTTTATTTATTCATTATTTAGACGATAAATGAGTCTAATTTTATGTATTATATATAGCATTGTCCTAAAAAATTACTATTAAAATTTTCATGTGTAGATTTAGCATTTATGTTTTGGAAAACTTTGTTGAGAGCGACACCAATATGCATGGACTAATGACTCGTGTAAAAGAGCGCGTCGTTCTCGAGAGAGGAGAAAAATGAATTTCTCCAGTATTGAGAAGAGAAATTAGAATGTGAGATTTCTTAACCTAAAGTTTCGACATACAAAGCTAGTTATGGGAAAAATTAGTTCCAAATATATATATATATATATATATAAATCTAGAAGGAAATTAATTGATTAGTGTATCAAACATATTTAAAAGGAGAAGTTTATTCTGTTTTTGAGGTCGTAGCTGAATCCCTTTGCATATTTCGCGTTTTAGTGCATATGGTTAATTGGTATGAAATTATATTTCCATTTTGGTTAAAAACTTGCTAAAAAATGTTAGATCAACTACCTCTTTTTTATATTTTAGAATATAATTTATTTATTTATTATTTTACTTTTCTGTTTTTTTTTCTAATTTTTTACACCGTGCCACGTCAACATGTTTTTAAATTTTATTAATAAAATTAATCTGACTAATGATCATTTTGCTCAATCTTTAGACTACATGCATTTATATGTTGAGATGATCTTAAATAATCTGTCAATAATAATGACTTCATTTTCAAACACGACCTAAGACTACACGTAAATAGTTCTATTGAAATGTGTAGCAAGTGATTCGACTTTAAGGTAAACTACAAACATTCAATATATGTTCTGGCCAAGGATATGCTGATGATTTTGGGACTTGTTCCTGCCCAGTGGTTCGAGTACAGCAAGGAGGGAAAAGTGGTCCATTCTAAGAACTGGGGGAATAAGTAAGCAGCCTCTTCTAACCTCCATTCCAGGATAAGATCAGACTCAAAATTAATGGATCAGAATGTTTGGACAAAAGTTAAAATTGGGCTTGAAAGCATTTTTAAGTTAATATTGATATTTTAACTTTTCTTTAATTAAATATTATAGATCTACAACAAGCGTCGTCGTATATATCAAATTCATTACAACAAAACTATTTAACTGTAGCTAATAGAAATAATTATTTTATATTAAAATAAGTTTATTTTTATTGTAAATAATCTATTAGAATGAATTTATTTTTCACTTTTAAATAATTGAATTTAAAAAAAATATTTAAAAGGATAATAATATAAAATTGTTATTGGATGGGAGAATTAATTTCAGGTGAGGGACAATAAAATGGACAAGGGGATAAATGAAAGGTACAAGACTAGAAGACACCCTCGGGGAAAGCCAAAAGCTGCACACACTTCAATGGAAAGATGTACAATCCTAGAAAAATGAAAAGCCAACATATGAAGGTCAGCTTTTTCTAAGGGAAAAAACAGTAATTGAGTGAGGAAGTGAGATTGAGATGTGGTGGATATTATTCCTGAAGACTCATGATCGGCGTATAATTCTCCAAACATGCAAGTAAGTTTGGCACATGCAGCTGTCTTTCTTTCCTCTCAACTCTCAACACATCTAATACGCCAAATTACATGTATATACACAACTACAGCTTCAACAAAAGTCATCAAATAAGACAATCTACCATTCTCACGTCACAATCTACCAATCCCCATCTTTTTAAGAAAAAATATAAGCTGCACTTGAGTTGCAGTTGCAGCCCCTCATATGAACAGTAAAAATACTGTTCATATAAACAATGTTTCTACTGTTCATATGAGGGGCTGCAGCTAAGCAAGCCCATCTTTTTAATCATCCTTCATATTCTTTATGCTTTTTTTTTGTTTTGTTTCTAAGCCTACTGACACTTTAGATGGGATTTTCCACTTTTGCTACCTTCAAACCCACATTCATTAAAAGAAAGAATATAAGGAATTGTTCATATCACAGGCGACTTAAAGGTGGTGCATGTCAGTCCACTATATATATTGGAGTGTGGGAAACATGCATGGGTGGGTTGTCATGGAGTGTTTGAAGGTTGAATTTTTTGTGTGAAAACACACAGCGATGACAAATAAATTAAAGTAAATACAAGCAAATCAATCAGACGATAAAAAATTAACGTGATTCGACAACATGTTTACGTTGACAAAATTTCAGAGAATTTTATTATATTGAAAAATTATAAAATATACTTTGGGGGCGAAATATCATTGTTCAAAACATTTAGGGTGTGCTAAACTGTTCATTGAGAACAGATTATAGTGTCATGCGGCAGAAACCATAATTTTCATTTTTCTATATTATTTGCTCGAGTGGAGTGTCGAGCATGCCTCGATTGAGATCTCTATCCGATTCTCACTTGAGCTATCTATTTTTACTCGAGCCACCTGTCGAGCGAGGCTAGTGTGAACTCTCTGCCTAACCTTCACTCGAGCCACCTGTCACGTGAACGTTGAACAAACTTTCTACCTATCAGTTCAAGTCTGTGCACTATGGCATAAATTTCATTGAAAATTCACTCAAAATTGTAGAGAATTATTGTCAAATTTAGTCATTAAGTCGGGCTGACACACCAACAAAGCCAAGCTCCACAAACTCGACAAAATTTGGAAGATCTAGACCAAAAAGTCATTTGATATTGCACAAGATTAATATATCATTTACAAATTTAGACAATATTTCATAACCTGTCTCACAATATTTTGAATCCATTCTCGAATATGTCATTAATCATGCATAGCCCTAGTTATAAACATCGAGCTATAATTTAAGTTCATTCAATGTATGTTTTTTGTACTTGAAAGAAAACTTGCTTGACTATCGCTTTTGTGAGCTCATTTTAATTGGTATTGTTGGGTATAAAGTCAACAACCAAGATATAAGGCAAGAATTAAGTCTAGAGATAAGACAAGTTGACTTAGATATAAAAATTAAGGTCTTCATAAGGTAAGCATAACTCAAACCACTCTAAAAGAGGAAAGAGATCTTTATAAAGAGAGGAAATCTCCTCAAATCTGGACAGATTTTACTGTGCACAAAGATCCCTCAAACTTTCTCTCTTGAGGAAGATGGCATCTTCTTCAACCTCCATATTCTCAAATCTACTCCATTGTATTGAAAGACAAGTGAGGTAACGAGAGACTACAAAATTACTCATCATAGTGGATTTCACCTTCAAATGACCTGTGGATATATGTTTTTATGCTGAATCACGTAAATTTGTCTCTCTATTTATATTTTATGCATCCTGTCTATTATTTATTTCATCGATGAGTATTCGAGCTTACTCAATTGATGTCCAAACCATCACTATGGACTTTTGGACTATATCTTCTCGGTCAAAATAACCTCAATGGGCTGGAGGTGACTCTATCCTCCAATTCCAGCCTATTGTGCAAATTTAAGCATTAGCAGGTATGACGAAACTAAATAATCCCAAATCAACCAAGCTATGTTTCTCATTATAATTTTATTAACAAAAAAGATAAAAAATAACAGGTATGGCCAAAATCAATGCAGCCTTGCTTTTACCGAAGTAAAATAACTTGCTATTACAAAAACCAAAGAAACTTGAAAGTTTAAGAGCACTTACGTAATTTTTCTCCAAAGATGATGCTACATACAAGCTCTCTCAAAAAACATATGACATCAATAACATTCCGCTATACTTCTTTACCAAGGGAGCCTCTTTCCTTCTTGTTTTCTCTCTAATAACTCTATCCATCTCTCTAAGCAATTGATTGTCCACTATAGAACTACTGTGTTTTTCTAAGGGGGTGTTTCATGGAAAAAAGGGAAGCTCATGGCATAAAACTCACCACAAAAAGCATTATAGCCCATGAAAAGTTTAATTGGTGGCTAATCCCTATTTTTTCTTTTGACACATCTCACTGCAAAAGCAGAAGAAATTTGCCGCAAAAGCACGTCCATTTTCGTTTATGCTTGTGGGAATAGAAGCAATTACCACGAGAGGTACTGGCGTGCATATGTATTACCCATTATAACATTTGCCACAAGTTGTCTTCATGGCAAAGACTAAAAGAATTCAGGAAAAAGAAATGTAAAAATCATAAAGGATTTTCTAATATAAACTAAAAAATTATATACAAACCTTGGAGATTCAAATTGACACTAATAACAATTTTAAAAAAAAAAATCTAAAATTGTGCTAACATGTTTACAAGAAAAATTCTTAATGAGAACCCAAAAGCAATAAATATTGAACAACCTCCCTTTCTTCTACTAAGTAATCTCTAATTGATAATGCATTTGGTAATGAGCCAATCTGTGGAAGCTTTTGGATTTTTCAATAACCATTTCATACATCTAACAAGTTGCACGGCAGTGCATCCAACAAATTGCACGACAGTGCATCTAACAAGTAGAACTTCAGACCAGAGTAACTAACTAAGTTAAACTAGCTCCAGGACTCATGCTCTGTGGAAGAGAAAAACATAGTAGGTATTTTACCCTCAAGAAAAACTTATAAAAAAAAATTACCTTTAAGAACTACAACCATGTATAAAAAAAACTTTAACATTTAGTACACAACAACAACAATCCCAACCAACATATCACCTCAATAGTTAGTAATAATTCACATCATTCCACTTCACACTCCCATATATGTAACTCAAAGAGTCAACTTGTAAGACATATATCAACATGCTTGCTACCCATCTAATCCAATCCAACACAAATGTAGATATTTTATCCATCTGACACATGAGTTCAACACAATAAATAAAACAACCGTATAATCATAAACCAAATTCACATATCAAAAAATCTGAAAATATATACATACAACGAAAATTATATATACTTGAAAAGGAAAGGTTGAAGCTTACCCATAACAAGAGAAAAAAGTAAGGCAAAGAAAGGAAATCTACTTTTAGCAGTGCAATGGAAAAGATAATGGATATTGGCTTTAGTTCCACTATGGGTGTAGGAAAACTAAGATTTTGGGGGATTTTTAGTGTTCATATGGAGTTCTGGAATTAGCTACACATGAAATAAAATAGATGCGTCAAGGAAAATAATTGGAGTTGCTATTGCTCCTTTACCTTAGCTATTGCACTACTAATTGTTGATTTTGACTTCCCCTATTATGAAGATCATGAATGGCTAACAAAGATTTAGAATTTGTTGGTTCATTTGCATGGACTGAGGGACTAAAGGTCTTCAAATCACCAGCTTTCTCATTTATTTTTTAATAGAACTCGTCAAAAACACAACCAGAGAAAAAGAAATCTTCAACAATAGATTTGATCAATAGATTTGATAAGGTACTTACAAAAAAAGATTTGATAAAGACAAAAGAACCAACCCTGCAGCACTCTTTTGTGCATGAAATACCATCTTGACAATATTATCACGCATTGTTCCATACTTACATGCTAGAAACAGAAAAATTAACTCTAACATAAAACCAAACCATTGAAACTATTTATAGAATTTTTTTTCTACTCATGTGAGTGAGAATTTATCGTATAAAGAGAAGCATCCAGATTACCATCATAAATTTAAGACTAAAACTCATAAATAGAGATCAGTCAAGTATATTAATGCTACACCAAGCCAATGCCACTATCAATGCTACACCAAGCCCATGTCACTATCAATGAAGAATATAATTTTTAGTGGAGTCTTTTGTGTAGAAAGTACTCTGTCCCCATTGATGCAGCATTAACAAGAATGAGATTCAGAATAGACCCCACAACAACAAAGTATTTGTCAAAATGGAAGGTTAGGCAAATCACTAGTCCTTTTATCTTCTGCTAGCAATAAAAGTGGTCTAATACAAAGACATTGATGAGTAGTATGCTTATAAAATATCAAAAGTCAACCTACGAAAAGCTTAGAAAAATGCCTCTAAAACACATACATAGGAAGTTGGCAAAACAACTCTCACACTTGGAAAGCATCGAGAAGATGTCAACAAAGAAGAAACCATAAAATTTGCTTAATCATCATTTCAAACTAGAATTTAATAAAGGAAAATAAAAAGCATGCATATTAGTAAGGGTGTATAAAAAAATCAGAAAACTAGACTGGACTGGTCTAAACTGGTGGAATCGATCTAATTTTGAATTGGTACCGGTCTAGAATTGGTCCCGTAATGTCAAAACCAATCAGTACTTATCTGGTTCTGGTTCTAAGTTTTTTAGAACCAGACTAGTTCAATAAAATATATTTTTTTAAAATAGTTTTCTTGATATTATATTTAACATAAAATAATACTTTTTATACTATATATAATATTTATACATTAGTAAATAATGCAAATTAATTGCAATTTACAATTTATGGCCTAATACTAATAATCTAATACTATATTACTATTAGTAATATATTTTAAATCTATATATAAATTGTTATACTAAATAATTATATATTAAATAATGATATAGTAATACTAATATTATCACTATCAATAATATAATTCTAAAACATTAAACTTACTATAACAAATACTAATATATAATTATTCTAATTACTATAACTAATACCAATATATATACTAATGATCTAATAGACTAATATAGACTAATTTAAAATAAAAAATCGGAGCAGAACCAATAAAACTAGTACAACCAGTTTTGGGAGGTAACCTATATGTAATCGATTTTAAAAAATGAGAAACCGGCGGTATCGTTTCGGTTCTAAATTTTGTCCAAAATCGGACCGAACCGGACTGATTACACCCTTACATATTAGAGATATAATCCAAAATATAGACTTAGAAACATGAGAAAGAAAACTCAAAAGCCTATTAAAGCTAAACTTATGAGTTATGTAAACAAATAAAAATTACGACAAGAAATACAGAAAATTACAAACTGAACCTAGATAGGATGGCATTTGCAATGATTGTTGTCTTTAAGTTTTACCCAAAGAACACTACATTGACAAATAGTAACATAAGAGCTTTTTAATATAAGGACCCTACATTCACGATCTATTTTTGTAAGTTGAGAGTACCCAACATTTACAATGACAGTCTAATAATTTTCAACACTATCATTTCAAGCAAACCTGATTGCAAAGTAGTAGATAAAGTGATCAAACTTGTGACAGCAAATTAACAAAACTAAACATCGTTCAAGCAAAGTCTAGCATCAACACAATATCCACAAGATCAACAAAATAGTAAAAAGAGATTTTTAATGCCATTCTCCTAGGCCTAAAAAATTAAATTCAGCCAATGACATAATTTGCACATAATTGTTATAAATGATCTCATTTGACATTTTCTATTTCCAATAAGTATTTTATTTCTCTCAACTCAACTAAAAATTTATCTCATTTCCCATTGTAGGGGACATCACTACTTTGTCTTTACCTACTCCACATGGCATTCCAGCAAAATATGACCATGATATATAAAGTCCAAAAGTTTTAAGCCAAGTAGGAGAAAGATGGGTGTATTGAGTCAAGAAACATAAACGAACATCATAAATAGCCCATTATATTGCCAGATCTTCAATGGCTAAGGGGAGTCCAAGTTGGCCCGGTTTCCCATTTACTACATACAAAATAATTAAATGAAGTCTAATAATTTTACATGGTAAAAAGTTTACAGCAAATAAATATATGCATATACTTATTGAAGACATATATACATTTCAATATATTAATCCATCAACATATGTGAGTTATAAAAGCTGAGTCTTTTACAAGATTTTAACTCAAGTGAGGTACTTTATTCATGCATTTTATGGTTGCAACTTAACACATTTTGAGCTCAAGTTAAAATCACCCATAAAAGAATCTGTCTAATTGTATTCTTTTCAAACTTTGAACAAACAAGTAGAGTGCATCTTCCGATAGAGCAGCACGTCCAATTCATAAAATGTGTAAACATGAAATTAACACCAAAGTAGTGAGGTTATTGTAAATAAAAACATTTCTTTCTATGGTACTAAACAAAACCTGCAAGCTTATAAGGTTTGGATATAGTAAAGAAACACATTTTAAAAAGAGAGGGAGACAAACTATATAGAATAAGTACATGGAATCTCTTACCTTCAATTTGAGAGAGAAGAGACTGAAGGGTAGAGATAGAGAGAGCTTACAATTGGAGAATGAGTAGGGGAGCTGGGTCATCAACAAATTATATATAAATGTATTTTATATTTTTTGTTATAATAACTTAGATTTGGGAAATTTGGATTTTATACTATATAATTTATAAAGTCGTCCCTTTTATACATAGCTAATATGTAATTTTTCCAGATGGTTAAATCTCTAATTTAGTTGCAATTCTATTGGATTGCTAGACTATTGCATATAACAATGGTAGCTTCAAACCGGATAAATCATAAATGCATGCAGAGAAAATTTTAAAATATATATATTTGTATATATATATATATTACTTAGTGTTTATAAATTTTAAAATTTATACATTTTATTTGTATATATATATTACTTAGTGTTTAAAATAAGTATTTTTATTAATATTATGAACTTTATATGACATTATTTGATTTAGAAAATAAATTTTAAACTTTAAATCTTACAAATCAAATTTTATTATTTAAATGATGTGTTGGTGTGTTGTACACAACAACTTGAGAATAGATGACTCTATGTTATATACTATATACTCGTTTTGCTCCTATTATATGCCTATTATGCTATGTTGATATTATATAATTATCATAATATATCTCTTATTTTTTGAAATAACAAATATAAAGATTGATGAATAATGGAAAATCAACGCAACAAGATAAGAATAGGAGGAGAGACGTGGTATACAACATTTTGTACCACTCTCATAGCTAACTTGATGCCCATAAATATTCTTTTACTAAATTTTTGCTTGCAGGGAAGTAGATATGCTCTGTTTGGTTGTTTGAAAAACTTTTTTTGAATAAGTAACAATAAAAAATTTATTCCAAAAAAGAGGTATAGCCCAAGTACCCATGGAATACACAATTAGAAACACTTACTTACAAGCTGGAACAAAAAAAACTAGAATTGAACAATACAATTAGCTCCCTTTCTAACAAGATTTTTCACCAAAAAATTGAGTGTTTAGAAAAAACTCTCTAGTCTCTCCAAAAGAACGTTCACAATTATCAAAACATCTTCTATTTCTTACGACCCATAGACACCAGAATAAACATAAGGGAATCATCTTTATGGCAGCAGCACTAATGTCTTTCCCCACTGTGAGTGGCCGGGTTGAATAAAGATCCAACACATGCATAGAGATTGCCCAGAAAAAACCAACCTTTATAGATATTATGTTCCGAAGCATTGTTGCTACTTCACAATGGAGAAATAGATAATTGATGAATTCACCATTCTTTTTGCACATAAAACACCAATCAGCCATTTGAACACATCTCTTCCTCAAATTGTCAATGGTTAGAATTTTTCCTACGGAGACAAGCCATTTGAAGAAAGAGACTTTACTAGGTATTTTAGCTTTCCAAATACTTCGCCACGAGTAGTCTTCAAGTTTATGATTGATTAGAGCCTTGTAATAGGAACACACAGAAAATCTGGCATTATTGGAGTGAGACCAAAGCAACAAATCCTCCCTGCAATGATCAATCTTTTTAGCATACAATCTTTTCAAAAAAACTGAAATTTCGATTGATTCCCGATCACAGATATCTCTAGAAAATTTCACGTTCCAACATAACAAATTGTTTGAAAGGAAGTAGGAATCCGCAACAGAGGCCTCTTTAAACTTTGCAATCTTGAAAAGATGAGGGAATGTCACTTTGAGGGGGGAATCCTCACACCAAATGTCATGCCAAAAGGAAATCTTGTTCTCATTTCCCACATTGAGGACAATATGCAAAGCAAAATCATTCCATTTTGCGGATAGTTTTCCATAAACCCACTCCGAAGGCCCTTCTTACATCATTCGTGCACCAGTTCCCCTACCTCTTCCCATGTTTAACATCCACTAGATTTTTCCAAAGAGCATTACACTCAGTGTGGTATCTCCAAAGCCATTTTCCAAGGAGAGCTTTATTGAAAATTCTTAGATTGCACACACCTAAACCTCATTGTTTTACCGGAAGACAAACCTTATTCCAACTCACAAAATGAAACTTTTTATTCTCACCAATACATCCCAAAGGAAATTCCTAGCAACCCCAACTGGTAGAGGGAAGAGTGAGAGGTAATAAGTTGGGAGATTAGTCAACGTACTCTTAATTAGGGTAATTCTTCACCCTTAGACAGATATAGTTTTTTTCCAGCCTTCAAGCCTCTTTTTAATCTTCTCAATGACCCCATCCCAAATACTAACTGCTTTGTGAGAAGCACCCAAAGGCAAGCCAAGATATTTCAAAGGTAACGAAGCAATCTTGCAATTCAAAATGTTGGCAAGATCCGAAATGTTCCCAACAGGATCCACTAAAACAATTTCAGATTTAGAAAAATTAATTCTTGGACCAAAAACAGCTTCAAAGCATAAAAGAAGAGCTCACAACACCCGAAGATGATCTTCATTGCAATCACTAAAGATTAAAGTATCATCAATGAATAGCAAGTGAGAGAGAAAAATATTTTCCTGAGATTCATTTTCCACCACAAAGCTTGACAAAAGATTTTCACGAACAGTCGCATCAATCATACGATTCAAGGCATCCATCACCATGACAAAAAGAAAATGGGATAGTGGATCACCTTGCCTCATGACTCGAGTGCTATTTAAGAAGTCAACCAGATTACTATTAACCAGAATAGAGAATCTTGTCGTTGAAATGCAAAATTTAATTCAAGAACACCATTTACACCAAAACCGAATCGCTTAAGGATGTATAGTAAAATATTCCAATTAACATGGCCGAATGTCTTCTCCATATCCAATTTTACTAAAACTCTAGGCTTCCTTGACTTAAGTCTACTATCCAAGCATTCATTAGCAACAAGGACTAAGTCAATGATTTGTCTATCCTTAACAAAAGCATTTTGGGGTTTCAAAATAATTTTGTCCATCACCAAGCTGATACGATTGGCCAGTATCTTAGCTATAATATTATAGACCCCATTCACCAAACTAATTGTGTGATAATCCCTTAACTCCAATGCTCCCACTTTTTTAGGAATGAGAGCAATAAAAGTTGTATTGAAACATTTCTCAAATTTCAAGTGAGAGTGAAATTCACTAAATACTTTCAAAATGTCGTCTTTTACGATATCCCAACATGCTTGAAAGAAAGCCATCGAGAACCCATCAAGGCCTGAAGCCTTATCTTTATTCATACCTCTAATCACATCAAGGATTTCATCCTCTTCGAAGGGTCTCTCTAGCCAAATAGCACTCGAGTGGTCTATGAGATCAAACATGAGACCATCTAACTTAGGTCTCCAAGAAAATTCTCCACAAAAGAGCTTCTTGTAAAAATTCACAATATGATCTTCAATTTCCCCAATATCAGAGAGAACATTAACACCATCATGAAGAGATTCAATGGTATTGTTTTTGCGATGAGAGTTTGCGATTTTGTGGAAGAATTTCGTGTAATTGTCACATTCTTTCCACCAGTGAATCCGGGACTTTTGCCTCCAAAAGATTTCTTCTAAAAGAGAGAGATGATCAATATCAACAATAATCTCTTTTTTTTTTATTCAACTACTCAAAAGAAAGATCACATGCAGTCTCTTTAGCTTCAAGAGATTGAAGTTAATCAATAAGTTGAATTTTTCTGTTTGTAACATTGTTAAAAGTCTCCTTATTCTAGATTTTCAAATCCTTTTTCAACTCTTTAAGTTTACCCTTAAGAACAAAACATGGAGTACCAGAAAAACTGTGAGAGTTCCACCACATTCTAATTCTTTCAACAAAGTTGTCATCTTTCAATCACATATTTTCGAATTTGAAATAGCCTTTTCCTCTAGGAATACCACCACAATCCAGAAAAATAAGGTGATGATCGGAAATAATTTTCACTCATCTCTTTAATCTCGAATCCAATAATAGGGCCTCCCAAGATGGAGAAATCATAAATCTGTCAAGTCGAGACCAAACAACTCCATTTGACCAAGTAAAATCACCCCCAACCATGGGTAAATCAATCAAGTGTAGATCTGAGATAAGATCTGAGAAATCAGTCATTACTCTGGTAGGCTAAGAAATGCCACTTCTCTCACAGGGAAAACGAGTAACATTGAAGTCCCTTCCAAAACACCAAGGAATATCCCACCAACTGTAACGTCCAACCATCTCATCCCACAAAACGCTTCTACAACTATCCAAATTTAGTCCATAGATGCCAGCAAAAGTACATTCAAGTCCATCATTAAGGTTTTTAAAATGACAACCAACAAGAAAGTTTCCCGCGTAGTGGTTAAAAACTTCTACAATCCTTCTATCCCAGATAATAATAATACCCCCTGAAGCACCTAAGAAGCAAGATCAATCCAACATGCCCAACAACAATTCCAAAGGCTATTGATTACCAAGTGGTTAATGGTTTTCAATTTAGTTTCTTGTAGACAAATAACATCGGTTTTCCATTGACTAATTATATTCTTAACCCATAGGCATTTTCTATAGTTATTTAATCCCCAAACATTCCAAGAAAAGATTTTTGGCTTCATTGGGGAATAACTTTAGCCATTTCCTTGACTTTCAAACTATAGGAGTTCCCGGTCTTATTGTCATAATTAATGGAGCATTCCAACCTTTTAAGCTCCCTCTTTTTTTTGGAAGCAGATATGTCCATCAAAGGCTGATTAGCATCCATGGCAATGAGTAAAACTCTAAATTGCTCCTCATACTCATCAAAAGATAACCCCACAATATTTTTGATCACATTCACCTTTCTCAATACCCAATAAGAGGAATTAAAAGACAAATCGGCACCAGGGCTCAAAGAACATAGAGGATTAATATCATTGTTATCCTCATTGTCGAAAGCATGCAACTCTTTTGAAACATCAAAATCAGAAACAAAAACACCATCACTAGTGAGCTCTAATTGAGACTCAGGTAAAGTTTGGGAACAAGGGCCATAGAAATAAAAGCATCCACACCCAACTGACTATCAGAATCTGGGACGTCTCCAGAGTGTATAACAGAAGCTGAGACTTCCAAAAGAGAGGCTGAGTCGCCAGACATATCCATCGGAAAAGAGGGAACAATTGAAAAGTTATTTTGAGGAGGAACAACCACTGAATAGGTTCCAAAAGATTCTCCCACTCCCATCGATTTTTTCTGTGAAGGAAGGGTGATCCTTGACTCAAGCATAAGAGTGGGCTTAGACATGGAGATATTCGCAGACGTGGAAGAAGCATTGTACTTATAACCAGAGCCATTATTTTTCATGGGAAAACCGCCAACCGGGTTGCCTATCATCGTCAGCAACAATGGAGGAGGAGGACTGGTTTTTTGGGCCTCCGCTTCAATGGGTTTGAAGGAGACATTTTTTGGATTTTTCTGAGATCTGATGCGCGGGTCAAGAGTCTAGGTTTTTTTGAAAGAGGACCAAGAGGATGGGCCTGCGACAGACCCATTGTTTTTTGCCTAAAGAGACTTGCGAAAATCTGCTTCAACAAAAGAAAAGGCTAAAGGGCCTAAACCCGAAATAAGGCCCAACCCGTGATCTACCATCTTCAGCAAAGAATCTAGCTTAGTCTTCCATCCCTGTAACTCAGCTTTCACATGCCAAAAGGACCCTTCAGCTTCTCTTATACGCTACGCAAACTGGGAAGCAAAATTATATTTCTTACCATATTCAAGCCCGTAGGAGCCATTAGGGCAGATGAAAATGGGGCCTTGTGGGGAGAAGGTTCTTCATTTGACTTTATAGTCATTTTCGTGTTAGAAGGACTACCTCTATTTTCAAAAACAAGAACAAAGGAATTTGAAGCTAATAGATTTCTCACCATTCTTGCGAAGCTAACCCATCCATTATCGTTATTGCCTTCGAGGATAACAATAACACCCAAACTTTTCCTCGAACCTATCTAAAAAAGTTTCAGAAACCTACCATGAGAGTTATGACTAGGTTGAAGCGTTACTCTCTCTCTCTCTTGAGTTGAATAGGTAGATTGTTACCAGAAGACTTATAAATATTCTTGAAAGCCTTAGACAACCAAACAATCGCCTCTCTGCTTAAAAACAAAGCCACTGAGAACTTCCTTCCTCTCTCGATTAGACGAAAAGAGTTTCCCTCCTTCTGCTAATCGCAAATTGTTTTGCTTCAATTTACACGCTATGCTCCATTGAGAACAAAAACCAGAAGAGAAGAGGAGAAACAAGAGCACCAAAACGAGGAGAAAAAGCAAGAGGGAAAAGCGAAAGAGAGAGAGGAAAAGAGAGAAAAAAGGAAATGGGTAAGAGGGATAAGAATCGAAAAGAAGGGAAAATGATAAAAATGAACAAATGAACGGGAGAGTCACTGGCAAGAAGCACCGGTGATGGGAAGGTGAAAAGTCATATTGAAGAGCATATTCTAATAGAAAAGTCAAAGAAAGAAAATTTTCTACTCTCCTTGAAATGAAAAGGTACCTTAGAAAGATGGAAGAAATTAAAACTACAAATATTTTCTACTCTCCTTGAAATGAAAAATAAAATAGCTTAGTAATATCAGTATGAACTTTGTGGTAGTTTCTTGAGTTTCACCAATGAAAAGTCCTAAGATACCAAACCGATAAAAAGTGAGAGATCCACATGAAAAAAAAATACATTTTTTAATAACAAATTCTATATTTTTTCAAAATAAATATATGAGACTTGCACATTTTAAAATTGTATATAGATTACTCTTTATCCATTTTATTTGTAGTACCTGCATTGAAGGTGTGTTCCTTTGTTTTGAGCCTGTATCAAGTTATTGAATACTAATAGATGAGTAAAGCGGTCAAAAGCGAAATGTCTACTATCATATCAGTGCAATAGAGCAGGCCGCCTCCATAGACATTGGATTTGAAGGATCAAAGCATGAAGGAATGTTATCCGAAAGTTACAAATTTAACCAAATTAGTACTCTGTGTACATTGTCTCTTGCAACGGCAAGGCCTCTATTAATTGTCATAACTGTTAAAGTGTTAGCCATCGAATTCAAATTCAAAATATTTTACAAACCAGCAGTATTGACTACTTCGTTTCCCTGTCCTATGTTGGTTTTCGCTTTAGTCCATAGTTGATCTTCACCAACAACAATACAAGTGTAATAATTAACCTACGGCGAAACAAATTTTAATACCATAATACAATGAGACCAACTCAATCGCATTTTTAACTTCGTCTGGCCAAAGTCTTCCTAGCAGCTTAGATGGCAACAGGGCCACATCTCAAATATTCAAAATTGATGAAGCCAGATCATCATCCCAAGGACCTGAGAAACCCAGTTACCCAGATATAATAGCCCAAACACAACTTTAGCAGCAGTACTCATCTATATTTTTCACCATTCACAAGCAATTCCATCACCAAGTCATTCCAAGAGTCAATTGGCCCTGGCAAGCACCAATGTAAGCAATCATTCTGAACTTTGGCATTCTTATTATCTTTCCCAAAAGGATGGAATTGCCGGTAGGGTCCCGGGTGTCCGTCCGGCCGCAGTACCGAAAGCCGGGTTGTATCTAACAGCTTCAAAATTACCCCATTTTCAGACCCTACTCCGGCAGCCTTGTCAACTTCTTCCAACTCGATGTCACGCATTATAGCGTCGACATCTCTCATCTCAATCTCGCCATCCCTAAATGGCACTGTTCGATTGCAGGACCCTCCGCTGAACCACTCTCCATTCTCAAAGTGATCAGGTGTTGTAGTTCTGAAGTACACGAATGGCTTGTGTTTGTGGTACATTACAAAGTTGAGAACCAGCTGAATTGCCTTGCGGTATGCATAATCAAATCCTAGGTCTGTTAATTTCTTTCCAGGGCAGTAATGGCAGCCTGAGATGGTGTTGTTCTCATGGTAAATTGCTGTTTTGAGAAACCATTTTCCACCGGCAATCACCACGTAATCAAAGTTGTTGTATTGATGGGTCCATTTTTGGTCAAGTTTGTCGAGGTAAAGCTGGACTTCTGATGAAGAAACGCCATTTGTGTCCTCGAAGATTGCTGCTTTAACGAGGAAAGGAGTCCATATTACTGAAAGCGTGAAGTTGTGAGCAGGAAAATGCCATCTTTTGGATCTGTATTCCTCGTCGTGGTAGGCCTCAACAGCTTGTTCTACCTGTGGAACATAATCACGGAATTGCATAATATGTAGGACCAAATTGTTAAAAACTGATACAAGGATTAAGGATATCCATCCGAGGCTCTACAACCAGCAAAACATCGGTGGAAACTTCTTCAGACAGCAAAACTAAGACGCTCGGTTTTCGATGTTTATTTGAGTTGAGATTAATTGAGTTATTTATAAATAACAGTGATTTGAAATGTTTGAGTAAGTTTTAGGGAGTTAAACTAAGATAAGTTTAGATGTAGTTAAATATTAAAATAAATTTCAATGTATTTACAGAAGAAAGTTAAAAAAAAAGTTATAGGTCTCGTAGTTAAAGAAATATTGAGTTAAAAAAGGTTGTGAATTTTACATAGAAAAAAGTCTTAAATTAAAATTAGTTTAGTGATTTGAGAGTTAGGTATTTGAATTTTAAGTTCAATTTAAAATTAGACTTAACTAAAGACATCTCAATTCAATCCAAGTTCCAAACAAACCTAAGCAATCATGTCAGATGCTAAGAATAGGTCCTAAGTGTATCTTTATCAAAGTTCTTTAACCCAATATTTGGAAAGTGAAGTAATCTGAGATTACTTTATTACTATTCACTAGGAGTCTTCAAGCGGGTTTCAGATCGAGAATCTGGGCCAATTCGGCCTGGAACCAAATGGTTAAAAGTGGTTTGGACTCCAATCAGGATTCATCCGGGTTGGACCCGGGTTGAAATCCCGGTTGGACCCAGAATTCCGATTTCCGGATTTCAAACTGTTTTTTTTTTCAATTTATAAAACCGGTATTATTACTTTTTTCTAAGAAATTTGTTCTGAAAATATTTATAAAAAATCTTTTACTTTATTATCAACAAATTTCTCAACAAAAAAGTAATAATACAAACTAAAAAAAAAAAGGGTTTAAAATTTGGAAATCGGATTTCCGGTTTTTAAAAATTGGGTGAATCCGAGTCCAACCCGGATTTCAATCCGGGTGAATCCAGGTTGGAGTCCAAACCGCTTTTAATATAGGTTCCAAATCTAGTTTAATATGGGTTGAAAACTGGAACCAGGTATCTGAATATCCAGGTTCCAAACCGGACCGGGAAAAAAACCAACCCGGATGAACACCCCTACTATTCACAAATAGTTCACTATTACTATTACAAACTATGATTATCCGAAATAACCTCACAATCCAAACATAGTCTCGAAATTGATATAAATAAGATAAATTAACTATCCCACTTTGTATTTTTTTCTAGTCGCATAAATCCTTTTTACAAAGTACCCAAATTGTGTAGAGGAAGATAGATCAAGAGGGTGACAATGGACTGCATTAGGAGAAATGAGAATATAGAACACAATCAGTAGTTACATAAGTTAGGCCTATTTATCCGGGTCGGGTATTTCGGCCCAACCTTGAAGTTTTATTTATTTTTCAATAGTTTTAATACTTTTACTTAATAAGTTTAAAAAAATTAATCATTTTTTAAATTTGAATTCTCAAATTTAAAATTTAAATGAATAGGCCTAACAAAAATGGTTGGTTTCCTTGCTTCTTTCTTTTCATTTTCTTCGGAGAATTTGAATTAAGGCCTTATTTGAATTTAAAGATGAGATAAATTGAGATGAATTTAGTTTATTTTTTAATATTATTATTATTTTGAAATTTGAAAAAAGTATATTGAGATTTGAAAAAAGTATATTGAGATTTTAAAAAAGTGTATAAAAATTAATATTTTATATAAAAAAATTATAATAATATAATAATAAAATAAAAATAAATTAAAGGAAAATTCTCAATCCTAACCGGGTTAAGAGTGTCCTCTTTAAATAACCTGTATCGTGCTGATCACGAGTGGAGCCAAGCCAATTAGTGCTAATGATAGTGCAGCCGAAAAACCAGTTACGATGACGGTCATGCCCTCACAACTAATTATTGACTTTGAAGTTTGAAGAGAAAGCCAATCACATGGTAGCTAACCTTCTTAGCCAAGACAAGACACCACAACATCTTGAGAGCAGTATTCTAACATAAAAGGGACAGCTGTGCTCCCCAAATGAAACCATTATTGATGGTACAAGTTGGATTATAATTGTATCCTTATGATCTCCAGCACAGAAATAGAACTGAAAAATAAGAAGAGGGATGCGAGTAATTATAGCCTCTAGTGTAGTTGAAATAGTTGAGTTGGATTATGATTGTATTCTAACATAAAATTTTATTTGGATATTGAATTGAATTGAAATTAATTGAATTTTTCTTAAATAATATTGAATTAAAATAGTAGAATAAATTTTATAGAATCTAGCTAAGATGACAGATAATATGAATTTAGATATGTTTAAATATTAAGATGAATTTATGCCCTTGTTTGGATTCGAACTCGTTTCATTTCATTTCATTTCATTTCATCTCAATTTCATTATTACCACTTTTACAAATTTCTGTACAAAGTATAATAAATAATACAAGCTTTTCAAATCTCAAAACAATAATAATATCAAAAATAATATTCTAACAATATTTTATTTAACTTTTCATTTTTCATCTAAACTCATTTCATTTCACTCTCATCTCATCTTTTAATCCAAATATATGTATTTATGAAAAATTAAAAAAGATTGTGAATCCCATATGATAAATATACGTTCAATTGAAAAAAATTATGGATTTCCATGTAAAGAAATTTTAAGTTGAGAAATGTTTAATAATTTAAAAGTTGTGTGTTTAAATATCGGAATAGATCTAAAATAAAATCCAACCAAAATGAGTTGAATCCAAAGGAAGCCTAAAGGGTCGGTCCATATATGGCAATCATATGAGGAAAACATAAACTTCAATGAAGCCTGCACATGGTATAAGGAAATCATAAGGAAAACATAAACTTCAACTTAAAAAGTATACCTGAGAGAGGATACAGAGTAAAGACTGCACATGGTTACGAGAGATGGAATCACCAATAAAGGCCCAAGATTTATCCCTCATAAGGTCTAGAAATTTGTGAGAATTGAACCTTGGTAATTCACAGTCCCTTGGATTCCACCTCCAGTAAAGGTAACCTGAATCTGGCCGTCCATTCCTCATACAATTTTGATGGTCCTCAATCACATGGCAGCTCTCATTGGTGTAAGCTGGGCCTGATTCCTCAGCTATCCAATCTCCCTTGAACATATCACATTTTACTGAAACCATATTGCGTAAACTAAAATCAACAATGATGGATGAGGATGATCATGGTGTGCAATTATAAAATCATCATTTATTTCAATAATTTAAGCTGATAAAAAATGGTAAATTTTATTATTTATTTTATATTTTAATAATCCGCTCTTGTGTAAACTATACTCTTTTTTAGTGAGTAGTCTAATATGTAGTATATGTAATTAAATGAGATAAAATATAAAATCAGAGTTTAAATTCATGATCTCTGTTTTGATATCATATAAAATTATTATTTATTTAAAAAACTTAAACTTCCAAAAAATGTAGATTTTATTATTTATTTTATATTGTAACAGCAACAGGAATTAAACTGAAACAAGAAACCACTTTCATTTACATTCGTGGAGATAGATTTTAGATAAACTACACAAGTTTCTTAAAAAAGATGGAAAACTTCCTTACCATTCTCAGATGTGTAGCTTTCATTTTGAGGGAATGGAGAAGAAACAGGCGCTTGAATGGGAAGAGAAACAACAACACCAGGGGACTCTGTTTTTCCCTCTGCAACAGGGGGTGTCTCTATGTTTGAAACAATCCTGATAGAATCAGAGGATAAAAGGCGAAAAACAAGACCCAATACGAGAAACGAGATGGCAAACTTCACAAATACATGATTGTGTTTCTGGATTGATAACAGCTTTGAATCCCACCTAGTTTCTTTCGCCATTTTCGTGTCAGAAAGACCAAGAAAATCTCGACCAGATACAGAAAGAAGAAGGAAAAAAGAAAAACCAAAATGGGTTTAGATTTATGAAGCCATTCACGGCCACTCGAGACTGTTAAGGCAAAGACAATCGTTATAAAAAGTTTTGGACACCAAACCATGCATCAGCAGAATATTTGTCATCCTAATTTATTGTTTGGTCTGATTGCTTTGGTAGCAAGTTGGAAAAGGCAACAAACAGAACATCATGGATCTGAAGCACATGTCTTGTTTATCATCTCAAGATTCTCAACATTTTAGTGCATTGTAGATTGGATGGACAGCTTCTTTTTCAAATATAAATTAAGTAGATGCATATGGATAGCTCAAGCACAGCCTCAAGCACAGCTGTCTGCAACTTAAATTATCTAACTGCTTTAAAATGTTAACATCATAGGTGGACCACCTCTCCCTCCCCATTAATAATAATCATTCATTTTTGTTTTTCATCTTAATATATCTAATGGTGATTTTATAGATTTCAAGTTTGTGTCATTTAAATTGTCAATAAAAGAAATTAGTAGAAATGGTGCATCACAAGAAATGTGACTAGAGATGATAGAAAAATTAACATTATTCATTTATTACATTTAGAGAAGTTTTTTATAAACAAAAAGATTCTACAAAATTAAACTTACATATTGACGTGAGTTAATGTGATATGTTAAATGTAAATATACTTTTATAATAAAGTAGATCTAACGTAACATATGAAGTTTTGTCAGTTTATGAGTTTATTTTTGTGGAATCTTTTATAATTATAATAATTATCTTACATTGAATTGTTTAAATAATATGAATGATGGGAACATTGGCATTTAAGATGGAACGAGCGTATGTTTGGTATGGGATTCATATCAGTCAAAGTAGAAGACAAACCACACCCCAACAACAGCTTGAGTGGACAGAATTAATTTAGACGGTAAAAATCCTTAATCATTGATTGAGAATGCTTAAACTGATATCAGGAATGATGATTGATCTCAACTAGTGTCGGTCCATGCAGCTTCAAGAAATTGATTGTTGAGAAATGAATGGCATATATATACTTTCTTTCCTTTTCACCACTTGATTTCTATAAGTAGATTAGAGCATGCAACTTTGCATTTTTGTTTGTTGCTACAAAATAATGATATTTCATATAAATAAATAGGTTTCTAATAAACTTATCAAAGATTTGCATTTCTTGCCTAAACCCAAACATTTCATTGCTTTTTATCAAAGATTTTCATTGCTTTTTATAGCATTTCAAGTTTTAAATGTTAATGTTATAAAAAATAAAAGTTTTAAATGTTAATGAATCTCACCTGATGCTGAGAATGTTTGTACTGTTTCGCCCGTCGATCCCATCCGTCCAAGCATTTGATTGGAGTCCGCAGAAGTACTTTATCATCATCTCTATTTCTTTTCTCTTAACTACATTTAATATCCACCCATGGTTACTAATTGTTTAAATTTCTTGGAAAAGTGTTACTCAACTATTGATCCAAAAGTTCTTAGACTTTTAGATGCTAATTTGATTAAACTTTTAACTCTCAGAATCATAACATTCTATCACACTTTCTAATTCAATATACACAACGACTCATTTTATTGACACTGATCGGCTGATAGATATTTCTTTTTTGATGGCTTCACTGATCTATCAATATTCAATGATTCAATACTATGTTTAAACATAGTACCAAAACATTTTAATCCAACCTATACGTCGCCCTCTCCATGACTAAAACTTATGACGTGATCCCTATTTTGTATCGTAAACGATACACTTTAATTATTGATCCAAAAGTCTTAGAATTGTTGGATGGTTTAGTTAAACCTTTAATCCTCAAGATCATAACAAAAACATCTAACCGGAATTCATTACTTGGCTGGAAAGAAAACGAGAAGATTGACCCACCACGCATGAAATAGCAACGAACTTGGCCATGCGTGCCTGCTAGGAGAGGGTAGCATGGAGGTGTGAGCGCTACCCAACATCATGCAAGCAGGCAGGCAGGGTACCCCTGACATGATGCACAGCGAGCTTCTATCCTTTTTATTGGGAAAGCAAAATGCTTTTAAAAGAAGCGTTTTCCGTCTCAATGTCATGGAATTGGCTCTCTTAAGTTCAATTTCACCAGTCAATCTCAAAAAACGTCTTTTTGCATCTCTTTCCTATATTTTATTTTTGGGCCCACTTGAAACGGCCGAAGAGGTGGGCCTCATGAATTGGAGGTCGGGCAACCATTGGCCATAAAACTTTAGGGCCCAGTGTCTAAACATTGACCTTTGTGCGTTTGTACCATATGGACCAATGATTGGTATGCCATATATCATTATCCCCTAGAAATTCCAACTTTAAACTGGGAGTATGGTTTGAGTAAATTCGGGTGCTCAATCCTATTTTAGAAAATAAAAGGATGATTGTACCCATCATTTCACTTACATATTTTATATATTTTAAAATTATTTTTAATATTTTAATATTAATTTTGTTTTATTCTTATTAAACTAATTAAGTTATTCTATTTATTATCCATATACTACATATTTGTTATAGAAAAAATAAAAATAAATATAGTGCATGAGGATGATCAATGGAGATTTTCTTTCCATTACAATGAAAAATAACATTATATTTTGAGAATTTAGTCGTCCTAATTAGGAAAATAGTTTACTTAATGACTGAAAGACTCTCTGCTTTTTGGCTAATCATTTACAGCTGCTCCAGGAGATGATAAGATGATAATAGTTAAAAGAACAATTATTAAAATTTTGTGAATAAAATCACATTTTTAAGGCTTATATTTAGAATTTTTCTACATTAATATCTCTTTCTTATAATCGATTTTCTTCGCTGATATTTGTTATAGAACATCCTCAATACTTTCTTTTACATATACCATAATTAATGCAATTATAGATAATAGTAGTTTTAATTTATTATTATTATTTTTTAAAACAGGCAAGAGGATCAATTTTATATTTAACCCTAGAAAAAAACATAGGAGAAATTATTTCAAGTTGTTCATCGGCTAATACCATTAACTGGGAAACAGAATTACTAATATTACCATCATACCATTACAAAGTAAACTTCAACCTCAAGAACAACAAATAGCACAATACAATTTAATTTACAAAAAGAAAAGGAAATCAGGTCAAAGAAAACAAACCAAGTGATTTACATATAAAAATACAAAACTGTGGTGTGCAACAAGACAGACGAATCAGGCATGACAACCATCCCATGTTTAGCAGTAGATATAAGGTTTTCAGATGTCAGCGGTGGACCAACTGATCATCCAAAAATCTTCTTATTCACGTCCATCAAGCTGAGAAAACTTCGTGCAGATCCTCCTCCAAAAAGAATTTGTTAAGATAGTTTTTTTGTTTTTTTTCTCCAACTCCGGCACAGGATGGCTTAATATTTCCAACATGCCAGAAGTGAGATTTCTATTGATTACGATCTCTAGGAGCCTTCATACCAAATCCATGCTTTGCCTTCTCAACTCTGCTCAAAATTTCAAGTCAGACGTGCTAAGAGTTTTTCTTCGATACCCACCAAGTGTTCAGATATTAGATGAATAAATATTATACATTTGTAGATTCATGGCAACCAGAAATGCCAGATGTTCTTGTAAAGTGCAAAATAGATCATACTAAGACCTTAGAAAATGAAAGAGGATAGAACAGAAATAGCAGACATTTTTCTTTTCATGCAAATTCAATAATAGGATTGGTGTGAATAAATTATATATTCGAACATATTTACCAAAAATAGGGCTCAGAAGAGGTCAAATATTGAAAGTAGAATTGGTTTTCTAGACATGTTGCCGCCACTCAAGTGGCTGGAGTAGTGCAGTACATTATAAACTGAATGTAGCAAATATATGATGCGGCAGATGGAATGATGCATATGCTAAACTGAAAAATTGTCTTAGAATTATTTTTTTCCCCTTTTTCTTAACAAGTTCAACACGCACTCCCTCTTGTGGGTCTCGAACACAAGACCTCTCACTCATCTCTCATTCCAGATTTCCTAAATGCTAAAACCAGCTCATTGTCATAGATGTTAAAACTATGTTGTAGAGTATGCATGACCAAAATTTCAACTTTTATTTACATCTAACAAAACGGTTAAATGTTTCCAAGAATATAGAAGATGATATAACCCATCTTTGTGGCTGTTGTTTATCTACTCCCCCATCAAATTGAATTATTGAACAAGCCATCTCTACTGCCCAGGGTGACCAAGAGTCGCTAATCTCTGATTAAACAGTGATGATTTCCTCATTATATTTATTTGTCTCCAACCTAGATAGCCTCTACCTATTGCTTAATATTTGAAGCAAGTGAAATGCAACATCGATTCTTGAATAATGAAAATTCATCCAAGCAGACATGCATTGAAAGAATCATTATCCTGAGCAGATTTTTTTAGAAGTATTATCCTGAGCATGACCACAGCAATTTGCGTGTTTCAAGTAATTAATTTGTATGTGTTGGTGTATTTGGAGGGAGAGAAATGTTAGAAGCTTCAAAGATCGTGAGAGAACAATGGATGAGCTGAAAATTTTCTTCTTTAAGTCGTTGTTCTTATGGGTGGGGGCCATAGTTTGTAACGGACTTAAGTGTCCATGACCTTCTGCTTTTGATTGTAACCTCTAGCTAGGTGCTTCTCATGCATACTACCAGCATACCTGGGCTTCACCTATTTCTATGAATAAAATTTCTTGATTACCTATAAAAAAAAATGGCTGAACAGAATTGAGGAAAAGAAATATCGACAAAAAAAAAAAGGTACTTACGTCGGGGCAAGTTTGCCAAGGCCATCTAGCTCTTCACCAGTGTCTTCATCCAGGACACTCCCAGAAATTTCAATGATGTATGATCTATCTCTAGAAGTTGGAAGCCCTCTATTAGCAAGCAAATCTAAATCTTTTTGGTGAAGCTCTCTCCCATTTACAAAAACACCAGTATTGCCTCCAGCACAATTATCTGGCATGGGATAATTGAACTCTTCAATGAATGGCTGCAAGAGAGATATCATGAGCAATACAACCAGGAACAAAACCAGCAACATATGACTGGTGTTCAAATACTGTTTTTATAATCAGTTGGTCTTACAGGAATGATTCCAAGACAAGGTCCACCCATTACACCCCAGAATCCAGCTCGGGAGTCATACCTGGTTTTTAACAAATTGAAAGAAAAAACGGTTTTATTAATAGAACTGGAGTATTAGAGGCAAGTACGCAATTCTGTTGATAGCGCAGTTACAACAGCAAATATTTCAATTTCCAGGAAAAAAAATTAAATACAATTTCTGTAAGGTAGATGATTTTCTATGATATCAGATATCCAAATGAGGATACAGTTAGCTAAATCCAATGCCCACAATGAAATTCATTTTCAGCATAAGCAATACCATTATTGGTCTTTATTGTTATTACTGATCACACAACTTTGTTATTGTTTCGCTTAGCATAGGCACCATAATAGCTCACTATACAGTATTACAACAAAATGATAGTGTTCATTTGAAGCATGCATGTCTGGAGGATTGACACAACACAGGCTTTTGAATGTATACTTACCAATATTTTCCAGGTTGAATTGGTCCAGCACGCTTTTCAGCCTTTCTAAGAACCCGTTCTGGTATGAGATGCCCATTTACAGATACATTACTTCTGCTACGGTCGTCCGTTTGATTAGATCTGGAAAAATCCCTAAAGCTCTTCTTGATAATATTTGCAAAAAAAGATTCACTCCCTCTGTTTCTCGGCCGATCATCTTCTCTGCTTGCATCTCCAGAATCTTGAGAGACACCCGTGTTGGAGTACTCATTGAATGATACATCCATCTCAGTTGCATGTGATGCCTCTTTCAAAGAATTCTGGCGTGAGGTAGCCTTGCTAGGTTTCACTTTCTCTTGGTCTGAACGACTACTTCTGTTTCCTTTCGCAAACCGGTTCACTACACTGTTATTAGAAGAATTGTCAAAATGTTCTTGAAGAGGTGAACCTGGAGGTGGCGGAGATAGAATGACTCTGGTTGCTTGCTGAGTGGAGTTGCCTTTTGAAGCAATTAAGACTTCTGGACCACTTTCATCCTCAGAGGGGCTGGGGGATGAAGAATGAAAGCTTCCCATATCTCCAGCCTTGTTTGAGTTCAAACCCATGCCCATAGACAATGAAACAGGTTCTACATCAATAGACTGAAAGTTGTAATCAGATTCATCATAATCGTCAGAAGAGAAATTTACTTTGGTTCTATTCATGCGGCCATGGAAATGTGAAGAACAGCCTTTAACCAGTTCACTAGAACTATCATCGCAGTCTATGGGAATATCCTTTGCCTGTGCATGAACCGAAAGGACTAGTTTCTTGTCAATTACAGCAACATTGATTACCGCAGAACAGGCCCCACACCGCATTTTTTGTTGTTTCTTCAAAGTAACAGGCACTTTCTTGGGCAGTTGCAGTACCTTAAAGCAATTATAACATGTGAGGAAGGGTGCACCACCTGCCATTGGACGGCAACGGCGGGCACCACTAGGTACCAATACCCTGCGAGGATGGCCGGAAACAAAACCACCCATATCCAAATTGAGGTTATTTGGCCATCTTGCATGGTGTTGTGCATCACTATTGCTTGATGGAGGAGGAATCGTAGAATTGCGAACAAGTTGACCAAATGCCCCAGGTTTCTCGTGATGATATGTAACTGGATGGTTTGGGACATTGGGAAATCTTTTGTTGCCGAAAGAAGGGGCTGGGGCCGGGGTCGGTGCTGAAACTCGCTGAAGTGTGTCATAGCAATGTAAACAAGCACAAGAAGGCTGGTGAAACATTGAGTTAGTTGGGTATGGCTCAAACGATTCTGGATTGTGATCAACATATTGTCCAGAGAAGTATGGATGCAATGGTGGGTGTGGGTATTGACTAGGTAAGTGGTGTGAAGCTCTCCTCAGTCCTTGAGATCCAAAAGGATCTCCCAATCCAGGATTATGATTAGGATTGTGCATTGATGGATAGAAGCCATGCATAGCCATTTCATGCCTGTTTGTACAAGGGAATGGTTCAGGCCAATAATTGGAATAAGGTTGTCCTGCCACATGCTTTTCATGCCCAGAGAACTGCATTGAAGCCCTATTCAATGCTGAAGGACCATTTTGAAACCAATTATCACAGCCACCATAAGGATCTGGAGGAACCATCCTACCATCAAGAGGAACCTTCTCTTTTGGTTTATCAACCACATTACAAGACCGACTAAGTTGATCCTTTAGCTCATCCAGCTTCCTCAAAAGTTCAGCTCGATCTTGTTCAAGAGACTTAACCCTATTAGCCTGATCAGGGTCATTATCATTCCTCGACAGTTCCCCATAGCTGTAAGGAGAGTCCAAATTGTAATTTGACGGGCCCTCATCAGGATGGTTCGAAGTTGAAAACCTCGCACCCTCAACATTACGTTTTAGGTTTCTTTGGAACCCATCCATCTCATCTCCCTCCCCAAATTTCCAATCAGACATCCATCCTGACCTTTGGAACCCACTTGTAGATTTTATTTCAGAATTACGTTCCCCTTTATCCCTTCCCATTGTATCATCATTTTCTGAATCCCTTTGACCACATCTCAAAGTGTCACCATTTGGCTTAACATCTGTATCAGAAGCATCACTCAAATTAACCGCTCCTTTAACCAAGGAATTGTCTGATTTTGTAGAAAGTCCGCCTACCCTTTCTTCATCTGACTTATCTGACAAAGCAGCATCTACTTCGCAATTCTTTTTTTTGGCTGCAGAGTAAATAAATAAGTATACTACATTAACATTTGGATAAATAAACTGATTTTGGGGCGGAAAGAAAACCGGATCATGCTCTATCTGGTTTCAGATCAAATAAAGGAAACGGTAGCTGAAATCTTAAACCAAAAGCTTACAGATTTCTTTTGGCATCAAGAAAATTTAAAACCAACCCTATAGTGCTAATAGTGTGCTGATGGAATCTCTTGCCAATGGGTTATTTTGGTTACGGAGAAATGGTAGGTACAAAAAATATTACGAAGTTTAGGACTTTTAAGGAAATTGAAACGCACATAGTTCCAAATGTCACTTTCTATCCCTACCTCCCTCCCTCTCACTCTCTCTGTGCTCATTTTCCCATAAACCAATAAACAGTTGCAGAATACCATTCAATCGGTGGAAAAGTACCTCGAAGAACAGCACCACAACCACCGCACTGATAAACAGAGTAATCAGCCAGCTCTGGGAGGAGATTTTCGCACTTTGGGCAACGAACCAGCCGTACTTTAGACGAGTCCGCCATTGTTGACAACCAAAAGAAAAATCGAACGAAATCCAAAAACCTAACAAAAAAGAGCAAATACAAAATATTAAAATGGAGTAAAACTGTTTATAGTCAACGAATGGTTGCTCGAGACTACAAGGCAAAATACAATACATAAGGGTAAATTTTTTCTACAGGAAAAAAAGAAAAAACCTTGAGTGGTTAACCAACAGTTTTCTCAGGAATCAAACAGAGGGAAGAGGAAGACTCAGAACTTTTGTGTTCTGAGAAAACTGAGTTTGTTCTCCGTTCATGATTTCGTATTAAAGCGAAAGAGTTGCAGAGAGAGAGAGAGAGAGAGAGAGAGAGAGAGCGCGAGCCAGCGAGTTCTCGGAACGTGCTTCAATGTTGTATGGAAATGGAAATAGATATTGACCGGGGGAAAAAGCGACGACGTTTAATTTAAAGAAACTAGTTAAAAGTTAAAACGACTCCGTTTTTAATAAAAACCTTGGCCACATCAACTTCCATTCGAGAATCGCCCATGTCATGTCCGGCCTGCAAAGAAAAGAAGAAACTAATGGGACCACTTTATACTTTTATCCCAACATGTCACAATTGGATTAAGGTCGGTCCTCTACCCTATTTATTACCTATTTATTATTGCCAAAAGTTTTAAATAGACAATAATAAATGAGAAGTATTGCAACAATTAAAAAAAAATCAATAAAAATAAATTTATAAATTAATATAATTTTTATAAATTTACTTTTATGAGAATATTTTTCTAAAACATTTCTCTTCTCATAATAAATATTGTAGAATTCATGACTTTATGTGTTCTTCTCTTGTTTAAGACAAACACTTTAATATTTTTTTAACAAAATTAACCTATTAAACTTTCAATCCTTACTTTTTATTTTTCATTCATGTTCGATAGTTAAGATAATTAATATAGTAAATCAATATTTATAGAATATTAATGATGAATATTATCTTTCATTTGTTTAAAACAACTTGTATTTCATTTTCAATCTTATTTTTTATTGCTTTCTTTAGCCAACAATAGTAAAATAATAATAATAATAATAATAATATTTATTATTATTATTGTTATTTTTGCTCTTCGAATCTTAAAACATAATATTTTTGTTTTTGAATGATTACATTGATTGATTAAATTTTTTTTAAAAGATTATACAAGAATATCATGTCTTGAAATTTTTACTCCAGATTCAAATAGCAAAATGAAAAAAATAAATATTTAAATAATAAAATAGTAGTAAATGAAGTGTAAAAATATCATTATCCAAAAAATAATATCCATAGAGAAGTTTTAATGTTTTATTATGATGCATCATCAAACACATTTTTAATATCAACACATTCCACACCAACTCTCATAAAAAAAAATTCATAACATACTATTTTTTTTTTGTTTTTTTAATTATAGTGAGTTTCACACTAATATCATATTTACACATCGACTAATTATAAAAATCTTAAAAGTAGGCATTAACTGATAGGACTATTTAAGAAACTGTTGAGAAAATAACTTTTTAATTTTATAATTTGAGATGAAAAATATAAAACAGTCAAAGCTTAAAAAGTAGAAAAAAAAAAAAAAAACATTTATAACCCTAAAATAAAACACAATTTCTGGCTGAGTGGAAGAAAAACAAAAATTTTATCCGCCATATTATTATTTGATTTTTATTTTAAAAAATAATATTTGTATACGTCTTATATATCTTTTACATATATATCGTACAAAAAAATAATTATTATATATTATTTAATCTAATTATTCATATTTTTATTTTTATTTTTTCTTCATATTTTTATTTTTTTTATATTTTTTATTTAATCTTTTTATTGATATAGCATTATTATTATTACATCATTATATATTAAAAAAATAAAATCATAATTTTAAATAAATGTACAAAATGTGCCAGCTTCTTACTCTTTATTTTATTATTGCCCAAATTTCGCTTTGTTGATTGTACAAAATGGTTCGAATCCTTTTTTGTTTCGGTCTGTGCACTTTAACTTTATTGGCAGTCTCTCGAATTATCTTCTTTTTTTTTGGTTATCTTTATCTTTATCTTTATTTTTATTTTATTATTATTATTATTATTATTATTATTTTGAGTCTTTAACGTTGGAGATTGATGAGTGGAAAAAAGCCTGGTTTTGGCCGTTATGAAAAGGCGTGTAATAAATAGTTTTAAAGAGAAAAAGAAAGAGACGTAGCCGCGTCAAATGACTATAAAAGGCTGACAAATGACTCTGGATTTTCTGACTGAACGACTTCTGCTCTTTGATTCGTTGCTCCAACACCTAATTCTTCTCTGCTCTCTCCCTATCTCCTTTCTTTTCTCAGTGCCATCATTTTCTTCCCACTCTATCGTTGCCATTTTCTTCGACTTTTGACTTTTGAGCACCTGAGTGAATGCGAATATATTAATAATAACATCAATTTTTATTACATCCTACAACTATTAGGGTAGGAAAAAGCTTGGAGTGCATTTTTCCATCGGCTTGAACACCGATTGACAATTGTATTGTTGAATGCTCAAAAATAATATTTATAATTATAAAATATATATATCACATAAATCCTTTTTAAAAAATTGAATAAATATAAAATATATATGGACAAAATTAAATTTTTAATAATAAATTTTTTTTTTAAATGATTGTTCGACATTTATACGATCTACGATTATATATAATATTATATTAAAAAAAAAGTTAAATTATCTCCCTAAGATTTCTCTCATTACAAAAAAAAATAATATTTAATGATTAAAGAAAGTATTTTTTTGAATGATGTTGTGAATTTTCTTATTTTTTTAAAATATTTAAGAATATTAAAAAATAAAAGAAGAAAATTAAAAAAAAAAAAAAACTACATTGTGTCGGTATATAGATGTCGAAAGTCATCTTTCGAGTGAAGTAGCATTACTCTTGCTCTTTTCTGATATTCTTTTTAAAAACAGTTTCGGCTGGTGCATTTTTCCCATAGGTGAACAGTGAACAGTGAACACTAGTATATTGTTTATCCATTATTTGTAAAATACATGTGTCCAGCTTAGATAAAGATAAACATTGAGATTTACGTGATTAACACTAAAACTTATCATGTTCAAAGGTCTTTTGGAGATTAAATTCACTATGTATGACGATGATAAAAGCTCTTTTTTTTAACATTAAATGTTCTCTATGATAGTGTTTCCAATGGTGAATGAATGTTTGTAGAAAAGGAAGCTGGTGTGATATCTTACAAGAAATCCCTTCGGGTCGATATTATATCTCCTGTTGATGATGGCATGCTCCCCTCATTAGTATAGTTATTTCCTCATTTTATATCACTTTCTTGGTTTGAACTTATAACTATTATGGATACTACTTGCACCTCTACGATGAAGGCCCCCTAGTCCCCGCCCTCTCCCATGCATGGCAGGGGGAGAGGTACAATTCGTGCCCCCAAACTTTAGCACTGCCCTCCATGAGTGGGTGCCCCTGTCTGTCTGCTCACCCTGCCCAAAATCAACAAAAAAAAATTATATCAAAATCCAACATCAAAATATGGCTCACAGAGAGATAGATGTTGCAGGGGTGGAGGGAGGGTTAGTGTTTTTTTTTTTTTAAATGCGGATGCTCTAAAGGAGGGTTAAGTATAGACTTACTCTTATCAATATAAATATGAGTTATTAATTATAAGCTATCCACTCATAAAATGAGAATAGCTAGTGTATGTAATCTTCACACTTATTTGAGAGATTGGATATATTTCTTGCAAATAAAGATGGTGCCAGTTATTTGAAAGAGCAGGTGTCTTCCATGAATCATGTTCATATTCTGATCACTTACCAATATGGTTAGATGCTTTAGGACCACTAGTGTTCATTAAAAGACCTCAACCTTTCAGATTTGAGAAAATGTGGCTAGAGGAGGATAAGTGTTCTCAGATTGTCACTAACTCATGGAATATGCACACTAATCAACCTGGTCTACAAGGAATAATGTCTCATGTTTCTTGTTGCAGTGAGAGGCTTCAAGCATGGAACAATGCTGAGTTTGGAAAGGTCCATATTAACTTGAAAAAAGCAAGGAAAAGATTGTAGGTTTTACAAGAGCGACACCCTTCCTATTACTGTTAAGAGGAAATGAAAGTAGCATCTGATTCTTTTCAAAAATTGTTTGGGAAAGAAGAAATAATGTGGAGGGAGCGCTCTAGAATAAATTGGTTAACTGAAGAAGATCAAAATACAAGATTTTTTTATGCTAAAGCTTCTCAAAGGTTGAAAAAGAATAGTATTACCAAGCTGAAAGATGCAGTAGATGTTTGGCAAGAAGGGGAGCAGTATATAGAACCTTTTCTGAATCATATTCACTCCCGAATTGATATGGAACAACAGACTGAACTCTCAAGAATCTATAAGTTGAAGAGGTGATTCAAGCATTAAAGGAGATGCACCCCTCAAAGGCACCAAGACCTGATGGTATGCCTCCATTATTTTTCCAAAAATTCTAGTCAAAAATTGGTAGTTCAATGACTCCTGCAGTTCTTCAAGCCCTCAACTCTGGTCAGTTACCTAAAAATGTTAACCACAATTTCATTAAAATGGTGCCTAAGAAGAAGTATCCTATTATAGCCAATGACTTTCGGCCAATAAGTTTGTGTAATACAATTTACAAGCTTATCTCAAAGTGTGTTGCTAATAAGATTAAGAGGATATTACCTAACATCATATTAGAAACTCAATCAACTTTTGTCCCTGATCGATTGATAATTGATAATATCGTTGTGGCTTATGAAATAGTGCATTTTCTAATAAGGAAAATGAGAGGGAAGAAAGGTTTTATGTCACTAAAACTCAATATGAGTAAAGCATATGATCAAGTTGAATGACCTTTCCTTCAACCTATCATAAGTAAACTCAAATTTCCTTAAAAAATGATTGACCTTGTTATGCTTTGTGTGAAAAATGCTTCATTCTCAGTGCTTATTAATGGTTTCCTTTTTGGTAAAATTACTCCCTCTAGAGGATTAAGGCAAAGAGATCCCATATCTCCTTACTTATTTCTCTTATGCACTGAAGGTTTGATTGGTTTACTACAACATGTTGCTGAAACAAAGTCCCTTGCTGGTATTAAAGTATGTCGGGGAGCACTATTACTTAATCATCTATTATTTGCGGATGATAGTTTAATCTTTTGTGCTGCAAATGTTGATTCAAATCTCATTGATTGGTCTGCTAAAGTAGTATGCAGAGGTAACATGGCAACTGATAAACCAAGAAAAAACAGCCATGATTTTTAACTGGAACATTGATGTTTTCATGTAGTCTGCTATCATGAATCTTTGGGGCTGTGCACGATTCCAGCACAACTCCAGCAATATGAGAAGTACCTTGGGTTACCTCCCATGGTGGGGAAGGCAAAAATGTCTGTTTTTGCTAGAATTAAACATAGTGTGTGGTTGAAACTGCAAAGCTAGAAAAGTAACATATTCTCTCAATGAGGAAAAGAGGTATTGTTGAAACGTATGGTTCTATCTATTCCCTCATATGTAATGGGTTATTTCAAGCTCCCTAACAAACTATTCATAGAAATTGAGAATATGATGGCATGTTTTGGTGGGGCTAAAAAAGATATGAGGGAAAGGTACATTGGTTGAGCTGGTCAAAGATGTGTAAAACCAAAGTTGTGGGTGGTGTTGGTTTTAGGGATCTTTTCACTTTCAATATGGCTTTGCTAGCTAAACAATGTTAGTGGCTCTTGCAGAACAATGACAGTTTGGTTTACAAGGTTTATAGCTCAAAGTATTTTCCCAACTCCTCAATTCTTGATGCTCCATTTAGTGGTTCAGCTTCATATGTTTAGCAAGGCCTATGGGAAGTCAAGAATTTGTTAAGTAAAGGAGGGACGTGGAGTGTTGGGAATGGGCAGCATATTCACATTTTGAAGGATCCATGGATTCCTGGTATGAGTGAATTGAATAAAGATGTTTTGGGAGTCTAGGCTCAATTTAATGGCCATATGGCAGAATTGGATGCTTCATTGGATACTTTAATAAATGCTGATATGCATTGGTGGAATTTCTCTAAGATAAGAACTATCTTCAATCCAAAAATGGCTAACTCAATTTTGAAATTACATCTTTGTACTACAAATGCTTCAGACAGATGGATATAGGAGCATGAAAGGAGTGGCACTTTTACAGTCAAGAGTGCTTATAGGTTTCTTAAAGATTTGACTGCTACAACAATAAGGGAAACTTCTTTCTGAGACAACCTCTATCAAGTTTTGGAAGTCCCTTTGGAAACTTCATATTCCCCAAAAAATTCAACTTTTTGGATGGAGGATCTGTAATGAAATTCTTCCAACAAAAGTCAATCTCATTAAGAGGAACATTCAGATTGAGGCTAAATGTTGTTTCTATGATCATGACCCAAAAATTTAGCTCATGCTATCTTTTACTGTCCTTTGATATACCAATTCTGAACTCACAGATTTCCAACTTTACAACCGCAAGCATTATATTAGTCATTTATCAAATCTGCTATAGCTATTTCTGCTATTGGCAGCTTTAATGATTTTGCTGATTTTTTATTAATGGCATGTGCTTTCTGGTATTGCAGGAATAAGATGCTGCATGAGAAGCTTGACCTGCCTCGAAGTCATGTATTAGATCATGCTTTTTCACTCAAAGCTACAATGAGAAATGGGAAGCTGCAACCTTTTTTCACAAGGCAAAAGTTGTATTGTTGGTGTCCTCCTCCAACTAACTGGTTCAAACTTAATGTGGATGGAGCTATACTCTATGACTACAATAAAACGGGTATAGGTGCTATTATACGTGATTCAAAGGGGGTTGTCATTATGTCACTAAGCAGATTGAATCCACTTTCCTGGAACCTAAAAATGTTGAAGCCATTAATATGCTCAGGGGAATGCAAATGTGCTTAAACATAGGGATTCTTAACATTCTCATTGAGAGTGATTGCCTATGTCTGGTTGAGGAGATAAATAAGGAGACTAGTTCATTCTCGATTTTTTGAAATATTATTTTCAAGATTAAGCATATGTGGCAGAGGTTCCAACAATGTTTCATCCAACATACTCCTTGGGCTATAAATGTTGCTGCTCATCAATTGGCTCGACATACATGATCTGTTGATGAGATGTAGTTATGGTGGAATGATGTCCTTCATTTTATTAAATATGTAATCTATATTGATGCTTGTTCTTGTAATGACTCTTAAGGCCTTTGTGCCTTGTTTAAATGGCATTCACTATTTCCTATAAAAAAAATATTAGTTATATTATTTTATTATTATATTTATAAAAAAAATAGCTATTCTATTGTAGGGATTTATGTGAATGGAATGGTTAAAAGTCAAAATCTAAGATACATTGACTAAAATTATACTTTAACAATGACCAATCCAATGAGAGTACTTTTAGAAAGAGATGATGAGCTAAAATATCGAAAACAAAGAAAAACTTCTAAATTAATCCACAAATGCATCTAGAACATCCAATAAGAAAAGACTGGAACACCTAATAGAAATAATATTTGCAATCCTAAAGTGGGTAAATCTGGTGTGTATATATATATATATAAAGTGGTTATCAAACATAAAATCTTGTTTTAACGGAAAATTTTATTTTTCTGTTAAAGTTAACACTTTCCATCCATTTTTGTTAAAATAAATACTGTATTTAATAAGAAATATTATTTTAAATACAATCCATTAATTCCATTAATCACCGAAATAATGTTCTTGACATTAAATTTAATTACAAAACTTCAATTTTCTATAATGATAAACTTTTTATTTAAAACTTTTTTTTATATAAAATAAATATAGAATAATAATAATAGTATATAATGACATAATAATAGTATAAAATATATAACAATATATATAAATAAATCATTCATAACAATATAACAATACAATTATCACTTAGAGATATTAATTTATATGTTAGAGTGTTTAATTTTATTTATGAAAATTTATTCCTATTATATGATTAATAATTTCATTCTTTAAAAATTATTTTATAATTTTAAAATGAATGTATTATTTATTTATTTTTTGAGATGATAAATATACGGTATATACAATTAACCATAATTATTTTAAATTAGTAATAATAGACAATAAATATAATTAATATATTATATATGTTTGATATTTTATTGAAATATATATGATCTAATAAATTTACATATTTAAAATTAAAATTTCATGTTATAAATTATAATATAACATTCTTTTATATAAATTATAAACTACATAATTTATTTTTAAAAAAAATTATATTATTTCTTAAAAATAATCACATAACTAAAAAAAACTGTGGATGATTCGAGTTTATGTAGATCTAGAAAAACTCAAAAGACTAAAAATATAAGTATTTTAATATCCTCTCTTTTAAGTCTGTGCAAAATGATGCAAATATTAGATCATTGTCTTAGAATTATAAAAATATAATATTTTGAACGGATCTTTTATTAAAATTTCAATCAAAATTATCTCAAACAAATTTGATAAAACTATAGGTTATATTTATTATGAGATTATCTTATTATTTTTATTAATACTTTTTTTATAATATATATATGAAAACGTGTAATTATTTATCATCCATTTAATTATGAATAATTTTCTAATTTTTATTAGAAATTAAATTAGATAAATATGTTTTGCATGTTACTTTTATTTATTATATATATAAATGTATAAATATAAAATCACTAGAAAAATAATAATAATAATAATAATATTTAATAATAGACCTTTTTTTAAATGGAGCGAGCTGCATGTAAATGCTAGAACTGTATGTAGAGCATTACTTTGCTAATATTATATAAATGGAGTTTCTTGATCTTTTCTCACGTTATACACGCATGCATTCAGACAAGTGATTAGAATCTCGACATATTACACCACATATAAATACTTCAATTTTAAGCCATTAGTTCCTCCTCACACACTTTATTAATATGTTACTTTCTCACATTTTGTATCATAATGTATAACTTAAACCTAAAGATCAGCTTCACTTGACCATTGGGTGTGCCACCCAGCAATGGCTATTGGGCGTGCCCTCGAGCCAAATTGTCTTTCATAATTTTTTTATTTTTTTATTTATATTTTTTATATTTTTAAAAATATAAAAAATATTAATATACTAGTAGTTATTTCTTTAACCAGTAACTAAAAAAAAATTTAAAAATAAATATAAAACAATCAAAATAAGTAAAATAGAAAAATACTTCTATGTTGTCTCACTTTGTTCATTCAATTTGACCGCTAATATTTTTTTTTTTAATTTTTTTTGTTTAATAGTGAAGGAAGTGACTATTAATGTATTAATATTTTTTATATTTTCTAAAAATATCTAAACATGTTTGAAATAAAAAAATAAAAAATAAAAAATAAGAAAGTGCAAATCACACCAAGAGATACACTAAATTAGCATTGTAAACGAGTCGAGTTTGAGTGAGTTGGGGTTGCTCGAGCTCGAATCGTTTCAAGCTCGAGTCGAACTTGGGCTTGACTCGTTTAAAATATGGGCCCATACCTCTATTCGAGCTCGACTCAACTGTGAAGATTGAAACTCTAGCTCGACTCAAGCTCAGAACCAAAATCACGAGTCAAACCCGAGCTCGACTCAAGCTCAGCCCGTTTTTAAGTGTCCAAATTCAATAAATTTGGGCTTGATCCATTTCTGAGGTCCAGATTCAATAAATTGGGGCTCGGCCCGTTTATAAAAATTAACCATTTTAGGATAAACAGCCTCTTACAAATTATAACTGATGATGCTTGATATCAACTGATGATATACTAATAATTTAAATAAAAATATTACATAATTGAGCCTATCTACAAATTACAACAAATTATAAATTACAATAAATTAAATTACTACATATTACAACCTACAAATTACAACAATAATTACTGCTAAGTGCCAAAAAATTACAAATTACAACAAAATGCATAAATGCAATTTGCAACTTCGACCTCCAACGTCCAGCTGGCCCATTGTCGGCTTGCCTGAGCTGCCTCTACAAACTACATACACTAATGGTAAAAATTTAGTTAGGCATAATTTTAATCCATTGCTCAAGTACTGTTAACTGCTAATTTAGTAGTACCGTCAATGGATGTTTTGAGAGGAATTACAAAATTTAATTTGCCTAAAATGTGATAATTTAATATATTCTATAAACATAAAACAGGTACCAATTATCAAATAGAGAAACAACTAACAATCAGTTAAAAATGGGAAAAAAGATAGCAAACTAGGTTGCACACATGGCAAATCACAAAATGAGAGGCAATAAACACTGAAACCTAGATTACACAGATGATAGATGCCATATACAGAAACTTAAGTTTGAACAAAACAGTTACCAAATAGGTTACTAGACTTGCACTTAAAGTGCTTTTCCAGATGCCATAGAATACCAAACATATAAATTATGCCATAAACACATACAATAAGTGGTTTTTCAGATACAATAACTGATAAACATAATTATCCTATTTCCAATCAGTTAAAAACTTAAATGTACCAATCGCTGCAAAGTCCAAACAGATACCAACCATAAAATAAATCATAAAACAGATCAGGATATTAAATTAAGCAAAAAACAATAGTATAAAAAATATATATCAAACTTTCTAAGTGCTAAAATTGTCAAAACTTGCACAGAATGCAAAAAATCACCATTATTCACTGAATCACTTGCACACACACACACACACACTAAAAAACATTAATAAGATTTTTATCCTCTTGCATCATTACTCAAGTACTTTTAACTTAGTAATATTGTCAAGGGATAGCTACAGATTGCAAAACTTAATTTGCCACTCATAAAAAGTTAGGAAATCCGGATGAAGCTAGAATTTTTTAACTATGCTGACTAATAACATCCCAACTCCAAATAACACAACAAACAATCAGAACAAGTTAGAACAACCAAACATCACAGTATGTCCCAATAAGTGACATCAACATAAACTATTCAGAATATTATTAAAGCAGTTATCAAACATGTCCAAGAGAATAAAAATATACCAAAATGTGCAAAGAGAAAAGTTATGGCAAGAGAATCTGGGTTTCTGATTAGACATCCTTCTGTTAACAATAAAATAGATAATGAGTGTTAGTTGTGTAAATTATAGCAATAATACTATGTTACAATTTACAAACTTATAAAACAGATAAATTTAAAATAAAGGTAAAACTTACAAAAGTAGTTGAAGATCAATGACTCTGTCTCTTGTACTAGATGTCGATTTCGAACTAACTGTTGTGATGGGTATAGATAATATATCTTTGGCCGTTCTTGACAAAGTTTGGAACTTGAAGCTATTCATTTTCCACCATTCCAAGGCATGGAAACTTGCATCTGAACCTTCTTCACAAATGTAGATACTCACCTCTAAGTAATTGTCAAGTTCTGATTTCATTCCACACTTCTAAGAAATGATTTAAACAATAATTGCCCACTTTTATGCTTTTCTCACCACTCAAAAAGGCACTAGATACAATTTGTCTAGCATTCTCTTGCTCTCTTTATGCCTCAAGAGTCTGATTGAAATTCTGAACATATTCATTATACAAGTCATGCAACACTTTAGAGACATATTCAGTATTCTTAGAAACGTTTGACTCAACATAAATCTTAAAAAAAAAACTGAATCAAAATCATCTTGAATCTAGGGTCTAGCATCGCAGCGATTGCCCTCAAGAGATTACACTCCCCCCAAAATTTATCAAACTTGACACTCATTTTTTGGACCATTAATTTAATGTACTCATTTTGATCTTTAATCTTTTTTGTTTATGATGTTCTTCATTCTCCACACTTCAAAAAGAAACAAGTTTGCTGTTGGGTAATTACTTCCCGAAACAATTTTGGTTACTTCATTGAAAATTGCCAGTAGTTGACAAACATTCTCAACTTGCCCTCACTCTTCAACTGTTGGAACCCATGTAAAACTGCCATCTCTATCCTTATATCTAGGAAAGACTTTTTTGAATCGAGTTGCAGCATCCAACATTAAATAATTGTCATTCCATCATGTAGAAACATCCAGGATCAATTTCTTTGAGGGCAATCCTAGCTGTTTGAAAAGTTCACTAAACTGTTTTAGCCTATTCTCCAATACTACAAAATATTTGATACCATCCCTCACGTAATCAACAATCGCCTTTATCTCTCCAAGTCCATACTGAACAAGTAAATTTGTTATATGCGCATAGTAACGCACATGGAACAATTTTCCTCCAGCCAACAACATTTTCTTCAAGCTGAAGTTATCTTTCAGAATTCTCATGGCAACATCATTAGCAGTTACATTGTCAACAGTAATTAAGCTTATCTTATTCTCAATTCTCCAATCTTAGAAACATTTTTCTAATGTGTCAGCAATAAGAAGATCAGTGTATGGAGGATGCACATTACAAAAATCCAACGCACGCTTCTGAAGGTGCCAATCATGGTTTATAAAATGACATGTGACTACCATATATGAAAGCTTTTGCCAAGAAGTCGACAAGTCAATCGTGATATAAACTTTGTTAACCGGTTTAAGGAAAGCCTTTAATTTTGTCTTTTCAGTATCATAGATCTGAATGCATTCATTCTTCGCAACAACATGAGACATTTTCTCCCAGTATGAGGTGTTCACACTCATAAACTTATTAAAGATAACATGCTCCATCATAGAAAATGGATATTCATGATAAATTATCATATGAGATGCAAGCTCTCAAACCCTAGTCTGATCATATATGAAGTTAGAGACTCTGAAGCCACCACCCGCCTCCTTAGACTCGACAGTTAAGACTTTTTATTTTTTCTTAGCTCCCATGTGTGGCAAATAGGTCTGTAAATGCTTAAGCAATGTGGTCGTAGAACTAACCAAGATGCCTTAAACACTTGTTTACACCACTTGCATTGAGGCTGCTTCTTCCCATCTCATTCAATTTCAACGAAGTCAACCCATACATCATAAGTCCTCTTTCCCTTCTTTCTTTCCTGAACTACTGTCTAGAATTCTGTTGGACCCTCAGTAGAAACAATATAGGCAGCTGGGGTATTCGTAGTGTTTTCACCATCATCATCTGAGACGGGCTCTACATGGCTAATCCCAACGGAGTTTTCATTCTCATACTCCTCCACCACCGCCTCCAGAAAAATCACCTCAATACAATCGTCCATTTTATGGCTAATATCTAGTAAATTAGTAATATACTAATTTAGGACAAAAAACTACGACAATCATACAGTTCAATTCTCGAACCCCAACCATGTTTGATGGCTTAAGGTGCCTCAAAAAGCAAGGACACTAAAGAATGTTAAAGCTATAAACATTTGACCCTAATTTACAAATTATACAGTATTGCCTTGGTGGCTCAATGTGCCTCTAGAAAGCGAGGCGTAGATTAGTTAGAGTCAAAATATTTTGACTCTTAACATTTTCAGCATACTTTTATCTTGATGGCTCTATAAGCCTAAAAAAATAAGGCACCCCAATCCTCAACAATATAAACGCACAAACAAGCAGCCAAAACATGTTAGATTAGACAATACACACAGATCCAATATCAACAAACACGTTGAAAGTAGCCATATGGTAAATTATAAACTATTGTCCAAACAGCAAAAGTCAAAACAGAAACAATATAAACACATAAACATATTAAGGCAGCCTAAACAGAAACAAAAAAATATGTTGAGAGTAGCCATGTCGTAAATTATAAAGTGATGTCCAAACATCAAAAGTCAGAATAGAAACAATATAAACACACAAACATGTTAAGGCAGTCCAAATCAGATAACACATGTAAACATATAAACATTGCAAAGAAATTTAAGAAAGCATGTCCTTATAAATTATAACCCTAAACATCAAAACAATAAAATAAAATAAATTATAATCGAAAGGATGATAGGATCAAATAACCCTAAACATCTTCCAATAAATTATCAAGGCAAAAATATGAAAGGATAATAGGATCAATCATCATATTATTCAACCATAACATGAACAACAAAGCATTATTAAATATTTCAAGCAAAAACATAAATAGCAAGTAACCTAGAATAACTCACAAAGAGGTTTGAATGTTACTTCAGCTTCAAGCACAGATCTCAGATTCTCAATCTCAATTCTCAGATATGTAGACAATAGACAAGCTCCTCAAAGGGTTTTTATGAAATAGAAACCACATAAATGAAATATAGAGTCACGAAAGAGGTAAATATAAAATGATATAGCAAAATGAATCTAGGCAAATTATAATAGATAAACACACAAAGTTGTATGTAATGCAGATGTAATAGAGGATGATTGTCTGCAAGTACTAAATAAAATCTGAAATAAATCATAAATAGGTTATCAATCATAGTGAATAGTGATGGACCTTGTCACCCTAGACAGTCACATACAGCCTATTGGAGTCAGAAAAACAGAGAAGTTTCGAACAAAACCAAAATTTTGAAAATACTCAAGAGTAAAGTTAAATTTATAACTAGATAACATGAATCAAAGTTAGATGACTTCAGTTCTCAACCAAATGAAATAAAGCACAAAACTAATATTATAACATATGAGTAAATTAGTAACCAAATCAAAAGAAAGTCATGGATGAATGAATTAACAAATCAGAGAACCCCAAACCGTAGAATCAGGAAAATGGTTGGTTAGGACTTATAAATGCTAGCATTTAATAACCCAACCAACTATTGAGGCTTGTCTACCATCTCTGAGATGGAGATGGCAGTGAGCCAGTCGGTTCCCCTGAAAATATGGCCGACGCCTCCATTTGCAAGGGGTTAGCCTTTGACATGCACAAATCACTCGCGAATTCACACTAAAATACCAAACACGCATGAATCACGGGCTAGCAGCTATGGAATCAAACCAAATTGGTCCAAACATACACTCGATTGAGATGGAAAGTAAAACCCTAGAAAAATCGAGAGAGATGCGTGAAGGTTCAGACTCAGGAGAAAGATCAAGAAGCACAACGTGAGATGGTGAGAGAGTGACGACTATATATGATAGCTGAGATTAGGATTTGAGAATAAAGTGATATTTATATAAGTTAAATGAACGACCAAGATTAATTCTCGAGCCTAATTCTATGTTCATGATCAGCCCATTTAATATATGATTTGAGCCGATCTTGAGTTTTATCGAGTCGAATTCAGCTGACTGTCGAGTTGCCTGTTTATTTTACAGCCCTACACTAAATAAACAAATTAAAGAGACATAATAATATCACTTATCAAAATAAAAAGACATGATAACATTATTGATATGCAAACCTAGAGTTCGGATTGGTTTAAAATGGCTTTTTGCACCAAACCAATAAGGTAGCGATATGTCATCATTTCATTTTACACTCTCGTGGACTCGTTTGCTTCAGATCTAATTGTTTTACACTCTCATCTCCCTCTCTCGGAATCAAGCTGCTTCATCCCACGATTTCGTCTTCTCTGTATTATCATCGCCTCACGAACCCACTTCTGCAAGCTATTCTCCATCAACATGAACAAACTAATCTCTTAAGTGAACCAAATCATATTTCAAAACCAACTCTCAGTAATCAAATCCAATTAAATTTTGTTATTTCCAAAATTAAAATCTTCCTTGAATTCTTATATCAATTGATCCGAAGGTAATGAAATTTCTTGGTTGAATTGATTGTTGACCAATGCGCACTGTCCCTTCCGTCGACGAACTCTCTAGTAAATATAGGTATTTTCTTCTCTCCATCGCGCGCCGTACAGTGGATTTTTGCTTCCTCTTGAATTTTTTTTCTTCATTTTCTTTGTTTAAAGAGTTGATTTGGTTATGGGTTTTTGGTTTGGAGCTTTTTGGTTTGAAAAATCTCCAAATATTGTCTCTGTTAATGCTGAAGATATTTTTGCTTCATCTCCAAATAAATAAAAAAAAACCAGAGAAAACAATGTGTGGGAAGATCCCATTCAACTTATACCTTTAAAAGCAAAAAATCAAAGCACAAAACCATAGTCTAATAAAAAAAATGTAAAGAAAAAAAGCCCTAAAAGAGAATGGGCCGTCGACAAATTCTTTGGGAGAGACGCAATGCAGCAGGAGAGTAGATGCTAGAATACCATTTCACACCCATAACTCCTTATGTGGCGTAATATAATTGGATGGGTGCCGGACCATAGATTAACTCGATTGATATATGAGAAATGCTAGGGACTATCCTCCTTACGTAGCAGTTGCACATTGCACACACACTCAAGTTTAATGGTGAAAAAGGGGGCATTTTGGTCATTGCACACTCATCATTAATAGTGTGTTTTGGACTGATCCCAAACAGATGCTGCCCCCAATCATTTTTCTTCTTATATAACTGTCACAATTTCTCTTTTGTACAATTGATTCCTTTCACAGTTTTTCCCTTTAAACTAAAATTGATTATTTTCTATTTCTTTGCCTAGAGGCTTGAGCCCTATCAATTTCAATGAGACTTTTCGCCAGCCTATTATCTTTTCGATTTATTATAGTCACTTATTAAGAGATTAGTATTAATCTCATCAAAATAAATCATCAAAATTTGATAAAAAGTACAGGTTTAATAAGAAGTCAATACCAAAAGTATCCCACATTAGACTCATAAAAAATGATTTCGTCATATTTGATCAAAAATAAAGAAAAGAAAATAGAGAGAATAAATCAAAAGTACTTTTGATTTGGCTTTTGAATAATAAATCATCAATTTTGATGCTTTACTATTGAAAAGTCAAACAAAAAATATTTTTGATTTATTCTTTTCACTTTTTTTCTTCATTTTTGATCAAATATAATGAAAGCATTTTTGATGAGTTTAAGTATGATTATTTTAGTGTTAATTTTTTTATCAAATTATTTTTTATTAAATTTTAATAATTTATTTTGATGATATTAATACTATTGCCTTAACATGTTTTTCATTTTCTACTGGTGCTAGCCAGCCGCTCGGTATGGCTAGTTGATTTTTTTTAAAGGAATATTTATTTTGCAAGCAAAAATATTGCACCCATGCGTACCGACATTGACATGTGATGGGACATGGAAAAACAACCGTATTTGTTTACCTTTTTAAGGTCTCGTTTGGATTAAGAAGTGAATTGAGCTCATTTCAACTCATTTTTATTTCATCATTATATTTTTATAATTTTTTATACAAAACACAAATTTCTATATATCTTTTTCAAATCTCAATATATATTTTTCAAATCTCAATACATTTTTTTTAAAATTCCAATACACTTTTTTTAAATTTTAAAATAATAATAATATTAAAAAATAAATTAAACTCATCTCAACTCATCTTATTTTCAAATCCAAACAGGATCTAAGTTTTCTCTCCCATCAACCCTCCCTCCTTTCACAGGGAACCAGAAAAATGATTTTCTTACAAGAAAGAAAATAAAACTTGTTATAAAAAAATGAAAATGAAACTTAAAAATGAAAATAAAAAATTATTCCTGAGGTCCACGCCTTCTCTCCATTGAACTTTCCCTTCTCTTCTTCTCCAATCGACTAACAATAGTTTTAGCCTTTAGGAATGATTTTTTAGAAGAGGATGATGAGGATGGAGGTGTTTTAATGGCGGCAAAAAGAGAATTAATTGGAAGATTGTTTTGGGTATGATGAGACTGGTTTTTTGAGTTCTAGAGTTGGCGGAGCTTGTGCCTACTTCTTAATTTCCAGTTCTGGAACCAATAGAAAATGTTGGCATAACCTACTTGACCATACTCTTGCAATTGATCTCCGATCATTGCAGTTGAGAATCTTCTTGAACTATTTCTTTTGTTGGCTAGTAGAAAGCACAATATTCACTCACCCAATTCTCGATTGCTGACCAGATCTCCAGCATTTCATTGATTCGGAACCCAAGATCTCACATTTGTAAAACATGACTAGAGACAGATGGAGCTTAGAGACGAAACCCCCCTTCTTTAACTCGCATTATTTGTCTTCTATTTTTTGAATAAAAATAAAAATTTCAATGTCATCGGTATGCAGTTTGAACGCACCAAACTGCGACCAAACTGCCTGTACCTAGCAATGCCTTTTTCTTAATATATTTTTCAGATCTTTAATTATTAAAATTAAAATAAATAAATATACAATTTTACTAATATCTTTTTTATTTATTAAATAAAAAATTAAAATTAAAATTAAAATAAAATAGTCGAACTTATAATTTCGAGCAATAAGATTGAGAAGACTAAGGCCCGTTTGGTTTCGGAGGTGAGATGAGTTGAGATGAATTTAGTTTATTTTTTAATATTATTATTATTTTGAGATTTGAAAAATGTGTATTGAAATTTGTAAAAAATATATTGGGATTTGAAAAAGGTGTATAGGAATTTGTGTTTTGTATAAAAAATTATAAAAGTGTAATGATAAAATGAAGATGAGTTGAGATGAGTTTTGAATAAGATATGTTTTTTTTAAGAATTCTGAGATAATTTTTTTCTAAGGCTTGTTTGGATTTAGGATGGTTTGTGAAAGCGCACAAATTGAATATAATGTTTTAAGATTATGGTTTAATATAGGTTTTAAAAATAGTGGGATTGTTATAAAACTAAAACTGAAACTACTATTATTACAAAAGAGAAATATAAAATGAACTCTTAAGAACTCTCAAGAACTGAAATTTTCTTCGTTCTATATATTTTCTTATAAATTTCAGAACGAATAAAACTCATATTTATAGACATTGAAATTACTATGCAAGTTACTGTACAAAACTTAAAATAATGGTTGTGGGGTCATTCACAAAAATAATTAAGGGGGGCGGGGGCCGCCCCCAATAATTCATAACACTCCATCTTGAATGACTATCCATAAAGAATCTGCCTCGTCAAAACCTTGCCAAGGAAAAATCCAGTAGGAAGAAAAACCAATGGCAAAGGAAAAAGAGTACAGTCTTCTTATGTATCCACAAGTATTTTAAGATTGCCTCATTAAAACCTTGCAAAGAAAACTCAGTGGGACAAAACCTTAACAAAGGAAAAAGAGTACAATCAGTACAAGTCTTCTAGACATTTACTCCCCTGAAAAGTGCATGACGATAGATTTTTGAGTTTTCGCATTCTAATATTATGCACAATCTTCTTGAATGTTGCAGTTGGTAATACTTTCGTGAATAAATCTGCTAGATTATCACTTGATCGTATCTGCTTGACATCAATTTCACATTTCTCTTGGAGTTCGTGAGTATAAAAGATTTTAAATGAAATATGTTTGGTTCTGCCACCTTTGATATATCCTCCTTTGATTTGAGTGATACAAACAGTATTATTTTCATATAAAATTATTGGGATATCATTGATCATGAAAACTCACACGTTTCTTGGATATGTTGAGTTACTGATCTCAGCCAAATACACTCTCTACTTGTTTCATGAATTGCAATAATCTCTGAGTGATTTGAAGATTTGACAGATACATGCAGTTCCATATCCCCATCCGATATTGTCATCTTTGGCACTTCAGGGCCTTATGAATTTAAAATGTGTTGGATAAGGTAAAGGGAACCCCACATATAAGGCGCTTGACAGATTTAGTAGAAATCTGAAACCTGCAGTAATATTTAAACTCCCCATGAGCATATGCGTCAGTTTTTTAAGTAATAAACAAACATGATTTTAGCATATATAACAAGTTAAGAATTCAAACATGATTTCCAAATAAATAATGCATTAGATAGAATATAATAATATTTTTATCTAAAATTTTCTCCTTCTCATTCGGCGTTATTAGGGAGAACTTGTTTATATACGGCGGAAATAGCATTGGAAACCATCCATGTATGATAAAAACTGTAAAAGCTTGAGGTCTAATATTATCGGTTCGGCGGAAAATCAAATCCGTTTGACATTGTTGACAAACAGGATCTTGAAGAGATTTAAATGTTTCGGGTTGTTATTTAAATATAACCAGTTTTACCATTGGTTTATTCCAGCAAAAAGATCTCACATTTTTCATAGATTCAGTTGTTGTTCATCCAAAATGATATTATATCTGATAGAAATTCTAATGTCCCAGATTTGAACCATGAACCTTTTATACCTCAAACACTCATATTTTCTCCTGAACCTGTAAACACCATGATAGGAGCATATATATATCTTTCTAGTAAATCTGATCCTGAAATTGTTGCAGCATCAAGAACCCTCAGTGCTCAATATGCTGCATCTCTTACAACCATGTCTCAAAGGTTACTAGCGAGAACGAGTGAGGTTGATTATCTTAAAAATCAAATATCTGAGTTGCATCAAACGCTTGCAACTGAAGATAGAAAAAATAAAAATTTAAGACAAGAAAACAAGGAGTTGAAGAAATTTGTCGAATGGTATTCTCGTGACATAAAAACACGAGTAGAAGAGTTAGAACGAGAGAGAGCTCAAATACAAAGTCAACAACAACAGCTAACGACAAAGATTCAGCGTTTACAAGAAAATAGGGATAGCTATAATTAATCTCGCTGGATTTTGAAATTATGCATCCAGCATATCTTGTAAAGTGAGATTTGAAGAGATGATGGTTTGTCTTGTTCTTATTTTCATCTTTATAAGAACGGTCTTTAGTTTTATATAGTTCACATCAAATCTTCTTCTCATATCTATAATTCATCTATATTTACATTCTTATTCTATAAATTCTCAATGGTTCATCAATTTCCTTTCAATATTTCTCACGATCAACATATGAAGTATCCTTCACCTCAATTACAAGTTGTTCCTGCATCTTCCGCAGGTGCCATGTTGCAATAAGTAATGATCTGGCTAATAAGTCAGATCGTGAAGCCGTTTATGAGCTGGTGACTCTCGGCACGCGATACTCCTCCTCTATTGTCGGGTTTTCCAATAGATTACAATCTAAAAATCGTGAGATTGAAGAGATTAACGAGAAGGTTTCCGTACTTCAACGAATCGTTCAAGAGTCTGATAGAAAAATTGCAGACTTAAAGCAAGAGAATAAGGATTTAAAATCCTTACTTGCCTCTTCGTTTTGACTGCCTAATTCTTTAGATAAAGATGACATGTTGTTTTATGAAGAGCAAATGTATTTGAGAGATGAGGCTAGAAATTTCAAATTCTTGTAACTCATCTATCAATTGAATAATAAGATCTTTTCTTTTCAAATGCATTCTTTGAATTTATAACAGCCCTTGTGATCTCTTCAGGAGTTCTAACAAGATAAATCACCAATGTAAACTGCAATAATAGCAAATCCGGGTTCTGATAAAACACATGGGCATATAGGATTATTCTTAAATCCTTCTTTCAATAGATACTCGTTGATTTAATTATACCACATGCGTCCGAATTGTTTTAACCCATATAAAGATCTTTGAAGTTTTATAAAGTACATACTCCTAAATGTACTTAGATTAGATGCTTCAAGTATCGTATATCTTTATATATGTAATGATCTAATGATTCTTATAAACATGCAGTGACCACATTCATCAACTGCATATCTAATCCTTTTGTAATAACCAAATCGATTAAAAATATGAATGTGATTGCATTCATAACAAGGAAATATGTTTCCTCATAACTACTCTCGGTTTTTTACAAGAAACCTTGTGCAACAAATTGTACCGCACAATTTTATTTCTCATTATGCTTTCATATAAATACTCATTTATATCTTATAAGCATTACACCCTTTGCTATTTGGACAACAGGTCCAAATACCTATCGCTTTGGTAGTAATTTTAATTCAGGTTTAATAGCTGCTTTTCATTTTGGCCAATCATTTCTATGTCGACATTCTTCGACAATTCTTGACTCACTATCTTCATTACTTCTAGTAATGTCAAGTGTTATCATATATGTTGTTGACAACAATTTTATTTCTATCCATAAATTTTTTAGTACTTATGATATGTATTGAGATCTCATTGTTCCTCTCTAGGAGAAAACATTTCATGAAACACTTCTACAGGAGGTTCCCTTTCAGGAGGTTTGTACTCTTCAGGAGTTTTCTCTTCAGGAGTTATACTCTTCAGGAGTTGCTTCTTCAGGAGGTTTCCTATTCAGGATGATTATATTTTATACAGAAAGTACGGTCTCTTCAGGAGCACCGATTTTTTTTTTCTCTTTTGCACCAATAGGTCTTCAACGCTTCAGGCGTATCTTAGACTCATCTATTACTGTTTTAACAACTCGTCCTTCAAGGACTTCAATTCTTGCTTAAGCATTAACATCAATAATATATGATTTTACAACACCTTTAGTATCAGTAAATATATCCTGTAACTGATTTGCAACACTTTGCAAATAGGTAATCCTCTTAACTTCTGGTTCACATTCATTTATAAGAGGATCAAATTTAGACAGAGTTTTATTATCCCAAGTAATTTCTTGTCGTGCTTCAGGCACCAACTTTTTGTTATTTTAAAACATGATAAAGTTTTACTATAATGTATAAAAGCTTAGTATAAGTAAATCAAGTGTTTGGCCGTACAACAGGTACGTGACCATCGTTCAGTCATACCACATCTATGACAAACATCTTCATCTTTCTATGAAAAATTATTCTGAGGGTCTTTACCCTTCTCTGAGTTGGATCACTTCTGGTAATACAATATATTTTTATCATTTTTAGTGTTGTCGCTTTTGGGACCAACACTTCTATAGTTTTTCTACCACGTCTATGTCCTTAATTCTTTTGAAAGGATGCACCGTTCACTTTTGGGAATGGTGTAAATTCAATATCATTAATAAAACGTAACTGGTAATTTATTAACAAAAATTTATTATTTAGCTCAATCACTAGAAGACAAAATAAAAGTTCAGAATATTAGTTGAACTTTCGCTCTCGATATTGCTACTGCAGGAGCACATTCGAGGTATGAAAAATAATATATGTCTTATTTTAAATATCATCATCAGTGACTTTCTCACTGCATAATTTTAATATTGAGCTGATTTTAAAGAGTGCAGGATATTCAATACCACTCTTAAAATCTTGCAACTTCAGGTACAATAAGTCATAATGATCTTTTGAGAGAATTACATCTTCTGGTGCTCATATTCTCTTAATTCATTTCACATAATAAGATGATTTTTCACCATGAGATACATAGTACGATCTTTCAGGGACACATGATTTTTTTCTATGATTGTATCTCCCAAGTTCATCATCATATCCAAATGGATCTCATCAAAGATCTTGGATAAATAACTTTTTTCCAGAAATGTCAATAGTAATAAATCTCAATATTTGACATTATATATATAAATCACAAAAATAAATTTGTGAATTTAAGAAATATATTCATATAATCATGAAAATAAAAGTAGAATTTTATTAAATAATATTCAGAAATATTACATTTAATATTTCTTTTGAGGACTGTAAATAATATATTGAAAAACTTACTTGAAGTAGAAGACCACTAGTTTTAGTATCGATAGAATCTCGTGCCGATAACGTGTTATAAAACTAAAAATGAAACTACAACTATTGCAAGAGAGAAATATAAAAGGAACTCTTAAGAACTCTTAAGAACTGAAACTTTATTCGTTTTATATATTTTCTTATGAATTTCAGAACGAATGAAACTCATATTTATAGACGTTGAAATTACTATGTAAGTTACTGTGTAAGATTTAAAATAATGGTAGTAGAGTCATTCATAAAAATAATTAAGGAAAATGGAAATCGTCCCCAATAATTTATAGCAGGGACTCATTAATTTTGACAACAAAACTAATTTTTAGAGTGATTTTCGACTTTCGAAACAATCTTTCTATACAGACAAACCCTTTACTTTTTAAAGGGAAACATGGTATATTATATTTTATATTATTTTTGAGAATAATAGTCGCAATTGATAGTTTGACAGATGATTATAGATTATTAGATTAGGTGATAATTTAAGGGAGATTTTTGTATTTTTGTATTTTTTTGAATGATATAAGAGAAGAGGGCGGAGGACCAACAAGAACTTTATTATAATAAATAAATAAATAAAAACCTGTCGAATAAATTAGACTCGGGCCCATGTTTTTTCGTTGAGCCAACGAAATGTCTGCTAAATCAACGGCTTTTTAATCCAACTAGTAGATTCGTCAAATATATACACTTGTGGTCCGCAGTTGGGAAGGAGATATTGTATACTAACATCCATTTGGATTAATAAATGTAGTGAGATGAGTTATGAATAATAAAATTAAATTTTAAATTTAAATTATTTTTAAAAAAAGAATGAATATTTGTGATTGATTATTTGTAATAAGAATAATTATTTATTATAAAAATAAATTTCTTTTAATAAAAGATAATCATTTTTCAAGAAAATATTTTTTTTTTTAAAAATCATAAATAAGCAATTTTGTTAATAGTAAGTCGTTCAGAAATTGGCGAATGAAGAAATTTCCGTTTCTTTTTTTCTTCTAAATTCTCGATTAAGGAATGTCGAACATAACTAACAATCTAGAATCGGATGACAGATAAAATATAGGGAGATTTATATATCTAACCCATTTTTCATAAATATAGACCACATTGGCCATCCCATGAAATAAACCAAAACCTCCGTACCAAAGAGCAAAGTTCGCTTTATTATATTTGAAGCTGAGATGTTTTGAGAAATAGTACTATGTAAAGATAGATTGTACAATCGTTTAAAATTAATTTTTTAATAAAAAAATTTTATAAATATATTTTTCTTCAAAATAATTGTAGATACTTAATGCACTTTTTTTTTTTTTTTGTTTGAGGAAACTTGCATTATTGTTTGGACGAGAATCAACTGCAAAAGTCTCGTAACCAACGATACGAGGCCCAACAGATGACATCCCAACCACGGGTGGCCTCGGCCGGCCTGGAAGGATTGACTATTTTTTAAAATTTATAATTAACAATTTATTCAAGATTTATTATTTCGATTTTAATTTTAAAATTCTTAAATGATTTATAATTGGGTATTTTTAATTTATTGTGTGGATTATCTAGATAATTTGTACGATTTTTTTCATATATTAAGGCGTCAATTGAATATTTTAGATATATTTGAGTATGTGGACAAAAAACTAACTCTCCAACTGAAGTATTGAGATATAATAATTTTTTCAAAAACAATTTCGACATAAATTGCTTGCAGATATTATCCAGTTTCTTCTAATTAATGAAATATGCATATCTTAAGAAGTAAGTCAAGTGGGGGTTCTCGCTAGTTTTCGTTCTCTCTATCGAGCTCTCTTGGCTCCTTAAGTCCTGGTATCGCGTCTCTGGCAAAGGGGTGGGATTTCGTCCCCTCCCCCCTCTACCTGTCTGGCTCGCTTTGTAAGTTTTTCTCTATTTCTTCCTAGTTTTTCCAATTTTCTTTTTTTTTTTTGTTTTTCTAGAGATAGAACTTTGAGTTTTTGATATGTTGCTTGCCGGCCTTCTCCAACTGTCATGTGCCCCTTCGTCAGACTCCCCAACCACCGATCTGTTGAGCAGTAGAAGTTTTGTATCCACGAGTATTGTGCATGTGTCACACACGCTATTTACAGCGTGCGTGGGCCTCACACACCGCTAAGCTATAGGGAGTCTTTAGCCGCCACGCACGGCAGTTTCGAGATCAACGACTTCCATCTTCAAGATCTGCACGCTTGTTTCTTGTTTAGAAAGGCACATGTCTTACACTTGCCACCACCATCGATGGTGGTTCTTCGCCGATATATCGGATCTCCCTCAACTTTCTACTCTCATATATTCCTATTTTTCCTAACCAGCAATCAAGACGACGTAGGTGTGAAAGCCTCATTCGGTCGGAGCAAATCAACAAAATGCAGCACACATTTCTCGACTGTGGCTTTTAGTTATAAGTTTCTAGTTTGTTTATCAAACTATGTCAAAACTGTTTTTGAGCGACTTCCCCTTGTGAGAATTGGGCTGAAGTCAATTTATTGACGAGATAGTCAACTTTTTATTTTTTTATTTTTGTGCTGCTTTTGTTTATTTTAGAATGACTGTTGGGAGCTCCTACTCCATTGAATATTGTGTCGTTGTAAGTACTTAGTTTATCTATGAAATGTTTTAACTAAAATTTTGAATACCGTACCGGTGCCGGTACTCGTCAAGGCACTAGAACAAAATATTTCAGTACCGGTACCGTTTCGGAATAATCTATATATAAAAAAATTATATATATAAATTATATTTCAGAAAAATAGTCAATATATGAATAGATTATATATATAAATACATATATGTAAATAATCTAGTCTAGATTGAAGTAAAAAAAATTAAGAAATGAAAAATAAAATTAAAATCCAGTATGGCCAGTACGGCCAGTACGACTGAAATACCAGTCGGTACAGGCTGATACGACCGGTATTTGAGTCGTTAAGGTACAGGCAGTATACCTGTACCGTGCAAATGACCGGTACGGTATGTATCGGCCATATCAATACGATACCAAAAACATTGATTTTAACTCCCCCTAAAAAAAAAAAAAACATACTTATGTAATAACCTTTTGATTTTGCATTTTTCTCGCTTTCTTTCTAAATGTCCACTCTCGCCAATTTACTCCTAGCCATTCTAGCTTGTTTCCTAGGGAGGAGCACGGCCAGACCCGGCTCAATGGTAAGGCCACTGCGTAAGGCCTCCACTCTATGCAAGGCCCCCCAAAAAAGTGAGTTTTTTTTTTTTAAAAAAAAACTTTTTTAAATTAATAAAAACTATTTTATTAAATAAATATTTAAATAATTTTTATATTTTTAATGTTTGCAATGCCCCATAATACTAAATTTAATATTTAATACAATAAATTATTTATATTTTTAAATTATATTTAAAGATTTTGCTAAATGAAGGTACAAAATTTGCATTGAAGTCCCATTTTAGATTATTTTATTAAATTTAAATTTAAAAAACTAAATTTATATATTTTAAATAAATTCTCATTTGATTAAAGATTTCGCTTAAGGCCCCAATAGGTATTGAGCCACCCCGGAGCACCGCCCAACACTATGCGGCTATTTATCTTTACTTTTTTTCTAATTTTCTTAAGGTTTTTTCAAGTTTTATTAGCTTTTTGTCCACAACTAAGAGAATTTATTATCTACTGCTTGTCGGGCTTCTTTGACCACTACATGCTATTCGATGGATTCTACAGCCGTCGATCCTTAAAAGGGAAGAAGCAGATTGACTAGTCGAGTGGCGTGTTTTGCTCATGACCAGGGGACAATGCGCGCGATGCTCACGCGTTGTCGTGCCAGGTAAGTTCTTTTGCCCTACACGCGACACCATCAGGATCAGTAGCCTCAAGTCCTTTGTTTTCAGCTCCTTCTTTCCTCTCCAATGTGGTGCATACTCTTCACACGCCGCCACCGTCGGCGGTGATCTTTCTCCGGTGCATTGGTTTTTTTTCAAATTGCTACTTTTCTATTTTCCTAACTAAGGATCAAGTTGAAGTGGACATGAGAATCCCTTCTAGCCATACCAACTCGATATAATGCAACACACATTCTCTCGCTACGACTTTTAGTCACAATTTTATAGTCTATTTATTAGATTATTTTAAGGCGGCATTCCTTTAATCAGAATTGGTAGGAGTCACACTTATGACTTTAAAATCGTTTTTTCTTTTTGGTATTTGCTGTATACTTATCGTATTGGGATGATTGTTAATAAATCTCATCTCACCAAATCGTGTATCCTTATATCCATTTAATGTTATATATATGCTATTCTTGCCTTCAAAAAGAAAAAAATCAATTACTTGTAAGAATATTTAATGAATGATAAGTAGTACTTATATACTGGTTACTGAAAATTATATGTACTTGATTTGATTTCAAAATTTTGGTCAGTAATTTTACAATATTCCATAAAGTAGAAGATTGACTTTCAAGCGAATGGTACATAGATTATAATTTCTAACATATTTATTATAATAAAATAAATGTTGTATATATACGTATTGTTAGGGACGATAAGAGAGAAAATAAATATATTTATTCTACGGTTTATGGTAAAAGATTTATGTGATTTGATTGTATTGGTAAAGATGACTACCTCTGCGGAACTACAAGAAATTTTATTTATATAATAGTAAAAAACACATTCTGCAGCGGCAAACAAACATTTAATATGGTAAATTAATCCTAATTAACAGGCCGAATTAAGAGCCGAAAACGTACCGGGTCATCAAACCGAAGGTCCCAATTTATACAATCTAACTCCACATGCAGATAGAAAAGCACAACAAAACCGACGGCCCCAAATTCAAACTCCACTCATAGAAAAGCACAACATGATATTATAGGAATACTTATAATATTTTCTGTAAGAACTAACACTAAAAAAAAAAAATGAATTTTGTGATCAATTAATTATAATAAAAAATTATTTATAATTAATTTTAATTATAAATAATTATTTAAATTAATTATAAATAATTATTTTATTATAATTAACTAACTACAAATAAATAGTTTTCTTATAGTGTAATTAAAAGTTAGGATTCAATTGCATTGAGCAAAATTAGTTCATCAAAATGGATAATGATGCCACCAAAAAATGTTACATGATGGGGGTCAAGCTCAATGTAACGTAGAAGAACCAATATATAAAAACATATATATATATATATATATTTATATATTACCCTAATCAGTTCATATGGATTTCAGCATAATTAGTAAAGAATTATGAAAAATTGCGAGCTGGTTTTAAAGTTATAATTAAGCTAGTGAGTTCAAAAATTAGAAAGAGAAAGTTTTTTAAAAATGAACATAATTATTTGTTGTTTGGATGAATAATACAATCATTTCACATTATTGATACAAAGAAGAGAAAATAATCAGCAATATTATCCTATAATGAAAACCATGAAATATATCATATATATATATATATATATACACACAGTGATCAAGTAGTTACCTGTTTCATTAATTCAGTCATACAAACGAGTGTTTCTAGATCTTCTTCCAGAAACCAATCCTCTTAAGTAAAGCAGACAGCCATGTTTTGGTTTTTTGAGGATGTTCCTTCCTTCGAGTTCCGCCCAAGTTCACTGTCCTCTTCAACAGCTTCCTCACATCAAATTTATCAAAGCTGGCCACCATGGCAGCAGATGCAGAACTTCTTCTTCTGGAGGAGGCCGAGTTCGATACATTAATTGAAGTGGTGGGAAGTGTTTGATCATTTGCTCGAGAGAATGATCGAGCGAGGAGGAAATTCCGCTTTGATCCACCGAGATATGGCAGTGACATCAGATGCCGATCGATGATATGAGTAACCGAAACCAATTCGTACGAGTCATATAAAGGGCTTCCGCAATCCCATATTCCCAATGCTCCACCTTGTTCTTCATCATGATCTTCTTTTCCTTTCAATGTCTTTTGCATCATCTGGGTTTCAACGGTTCAGATTTTAGTTGTTCAAAGGGAGTTTCAGAGAGAGATAGAGAGAGAGAGAGTTTTGGTTTCCATGCATAGTACAGAGATTCTTATTATAAGTTATTTGGTTGTAAGATGTAAATTAATAATAATAGGGCAACTTGATTTCTTAAACAATTAGTAACTTATTTGGAGACAGAAATCCTATAAGTAATTAGATTTCCCATGTTATTATGAAGATGATATTCTCTGTGAACATGATCGTCTTCCTATTATCAAAGAAAATCATTTTTTTTTTTATTATGTTTGGTGAAGAAAATGACAGATCCAATCATTTAAATATTGTGTTTCAACAATAAGTAATTAGTTTAATTGGTAGGATCTGATCACCCATACATTCATTATTGCACCTACTTAAAGCATATGAAAATAAAAACTGTAACACAAGCTGCTAGGTTCAAAGATCACCAGATTCATACAGGAAGAAAATGTGTATATTTCTTCAACTTTTGATCCAAAGACTAATATTTTATGGCTTGTAGAATCAAAATTATTAGAATATTCCAGAAACAAATTATACTGTTTTACTTTTAAAGGCAACGCATTAGAATAATCGTTATGTACAGTTATAGATAAACAAACGAAATTGTTTGCCTTTGATTTCAAGTTGATACTGCCTTTGTATGTATATTGTAGTTTTATTTAATAATCAAAAGAAACGATATTTATAATCACAAAATGTGTTTTTGTATAATTACTTTTAAAAAGTGATTAAACTCAGGACTCATGAAAAAATTAATTAATCTTTTAATAATAGATCTCACTATTTTTTAAGACAATTGTATATGACGCTTATGCACTCTACAATTGTATGTAGAAATTTCAATCAAAGTGATTGAATTTTAGACCTCTACTCTAATATTATCATAGGTTTCTAAGAAATACTTTATGTACATTTCTTATGGGAGCTTGTTATATTTATAGAGATAATTATAGAATCAAGTATGATTCAAAACCAAGTGTTTTTTTACAGCAAGTGTTTTTTTACAGCAAGTATACTTCCAAACTGTGCTATCTATTCTCATCTTTATCTTTCGGTTTTGACCGAATAAGATACTCTCTTAGAATTTGTTTTGCATGGTGCTCTATCTTCAAGAGCTTTTGATATTCCAGTCTTTAGCTGATCAGCTCCTGCCTCGGTATGCCCCCCCGCAAGCTTAGCGAGAGCTCGCGGATGGTAAGGTTGTCAAGTAAGATAGCAAACCAAGTAGATGGTAGAGGCTGGTAGGTTCATCTGCTACTTGATCTTTTGAAGACATAAATCGAACAAGGAGATCTTTTGAGGCAACTTGGTCCTTGAAAACGTGATAATCATTGGATATATGTTTGGTGTGTGAATGGAAAAAGGGATTAGCCATGAGATAGGAGCAGTGGCAGAACCAACATTTTTTTTAGGGGGCCAGTTTTTTGATGATATGCCAAATAACGTAAAAACATAATTTAATATTTGTTTAAGTAATATTCATCAATTATTATTCTTGTAAATATGAAATACTTAGAAATTGTTTTCTTCATCAAAATTATCAAATGATATTTTAAAATGCCATTTTTCATTCTAATATTTAAATTAGTTGATCAAACTTTGTAAAACCTATCTATTTTGGTGTCACATTAAATATAGAATATTACAAATGATTTGTTATTCAATGAAGTTTAAAGGATAAATTACCTCTATTATTTTTTTATATAAATCTTAATTAATCTTAAATAATTTTTATAGTATTTTTATTTTAAATTTTATATTAAGAAACTCAATACTGTATAATATCAAATTGGGGTAAATATTAATAGTTAATTGTTTAATTTAATTTTAGTGTGGTCACATTCTTGAAAATAGATAATATATGAAAATTATACAAAATCTAAGGGTTATAGGAAAAAAAAAAAAATTAGAGAGAAACATTTTTATGTATATTGAAATTTTATAAAATTTTAAAAAGCATACGGGGAATAAGGAAATTATGAATTTTTTAGGGAGCCAATTTTTATATACGAAGTTATGAATAAAATTTAAGGGTTATGTTAAATTAAAAAAAAAAAAATTGGAGGGCTATTTAAAATTTTGAAAAAAAAAATTAGGGGGAGGGGGGGAGGGAGGGGGCTCCAAGGTGGGTCCGTCGTTCGATAGGTGGCTCCAATATTTGCAATGGCTTGGTTTTCCAGCCTTTGATTGACCAAGTACAATTTTCTACTTGCAAGAACTCCATTAAATGATGTTAGGTCCAAAGAAGAGACAATAACCAGTTGTTGAGCAGAGATCATCGAGACGTGCAACCTAATCAATCTAAAAATGCTTGAAGGATTTGGGAACTAGAGCAACGGATTAGGAGGCCATGATGAGTTGTTTGTCGAAGGCACCTTAGAACTCCCAAAGGTATCTTAGAACTCGTTTCGCTGCACACCAATGATATGTGGTTGGTTTGTACATGAATTGACAAACTCGACTGACGAAGTAGGCAATATCAGGACTAGAGAAGATCAGGTATTGAGGTGAGCCAACAACAGTCTAGTAAAGAGTAGGATTTAAAAAGATGACTCTATATTGAGTGAGAATGGTGGTTGAAGACATTGGAGATGAGACTCCCTTGGCTTAGAGCATTTTTGACTTATAGTTCATTGATGTACCGTTGCTAGGTCAAGAAGAGGCCTGAGATAGTGAAGTGACCTTCTACACCAATAAAAAAATGTAATGGGCCAAGATCCCTAAGGGAAAACGTGGTCTATAGTATACTGATGAGTTAGACTATAAGAGTTGGATCGGGCCTTGTTATCAAAATATCATGTACATAAATAAAAATGTAGACAAGAGATGGGCCACACTTGTAAATAAATAAGTAGATATTTGACTTGGAACCCCTGAAATCCCATGTCAATTAATTTTGAGCTTAAACTCAAAAACAGGCCTAAGGAGATTGTTTAAGCCCATAGGGTTGACTTCCTCAAGTGACAGACGTGGTTTGGGAATGATGTCTAAAACTTGGTTGAGTCATAAATACATCCTTATAAATAACACCATGTAAAAAGGTACTTTGATATAAAGTTAGTGAATATAGCAACTTAAAGAAATAGCCATAGAGAGTATGAGCTGAATGATAATGCTTCATAACAAGGTTGAAGATTCGCCAAAATTAACCCTTTCTTGTTAATGATAACCCTTAGCAACTAGACGAATTTTGTATTGCTCAAGGGATTCGTCAGCCTGCCTTTTAACTTTGAAGACTCATTTTAATTTTGAAGACCCATTTACAATCTACCAAATTCTTCTTAGAGTTTGGAGGTACAAGAACCCACGTGCCATTTTGTAGCAAGGCTGTAAATTCCTTGTTCATGGCCTTGCCCCATTTTGGAAATTTTGAGACAATTGTATATGAATTGGGCTTTGAAGTGAGTTATGAAGTTTTTGCAAGATGGGCCTCTAGAAGATAGGCCAATGTGCCATCAAATAAACTTTTTGGTTTGGAAATATTGGCTTTTGAATACGTCTGTATGGGATGTAGCATGGTCTGTGATGTTAAAGCATTTTTTGTACAAGTAGGATGTAATAAAGAACATGCATTCCAAGGTATTCCACACATAATGAGATGTTCAAGACCCACAATGTGATTAAGAGCCAATTTGATAGAGAAATGATGCGGGTACTAAGGATAAGTTGATATTGTTCATATCACAAGTCATAATCGAGATTAGGTAGAGGAAGATCAGTTGGAGAAGTAGGAGAAAGAAGGGTTGGACATGCAAGAATGCTATCATCAACATATCCTAACTGCTTCTAACCACGAAGATATGGAATAAATTGAGCCTTCCAAGAGTGATAATTATCTCTAATTAATTTATGGGTTATGTGGTGGGTAGGATTTATAAGGGAGGTAAAATCAAACATGGTGGAAGAAGAGAGGGATGTAGTTAAGCTATTTGTAGACATGGTGAAAGAAGACTTTTGGTGTGACTATGTAATACCATATAAAATTATCACTTGTCTCAAAAACTTATATTAATAGGAAGAGATAAATTATATTATTGATTTTATATCTTAACAACAATCAACTGATCCAATTCTTGAGTAAAAATAAATTACTTTTTGTTGTTCCCTCCTTGGCTTAGCCAAGAAACATGAGCTTGATATATAGTTGATTGTCCATTTCTTTGTTATTTTATCCACTCTCCTTCCAAGCATTACCTTTACTATAATTGGGTTTTTGTATATGGAAACCCCCTCCCCCTCCCTATTCTTATATCTCTACTTTAATTTAATACAATTTTTTATTTTAAAATAACAATAGACGTCAAAATAATTTGAAAGCAGCGCTTCAACTTATCTCAATTAGGGTTGGCAATATGTGATATGACCTATGAATTCAATATGAATACAACACGAAAATAGCAAACTTGGATTTGATGGCAACGAGTTTAGGTCAAAATGGGTTGACTTGTTAAGAGACGATTTATAAATAGATTAGTAACATGCCAACCCGCTTAATAAAAAATCAACCTATTTTGAATCATTTAGATTTTATTTTAAAATTACAATTTCATTATTGTTAAGTTGTAGTATTGGTATTTTTCAGTATGCTTATATTTTAGCTATTTTTATTATTGAGATTGTAATTTCGACCTATACTCATATTTGTTATTATATGATTGTAATATTGCTTTTATTATATGTTAGAATTTAAAAAATAGTGATATATATTTTTTTCGAGATATTTTAACTACTAATAAATATAGATTTGAACTTTTATGTGAAATTATGTTGATCAGCTTAAAAAGATTATGCGTATTAGTTGAACACAGTTACATGAAAATAGATTTAAATGAATCGTGTTATGTTGGCCTATTTATATTAATTATTAAATTGGTCAAAATGAATGACACAAGTTTGATATGTTTAATTTAATGAATTGGATTTAAATTGATCTAGATAATTAAATATTTGTAACTTGACATGACATAAGAAAAATAGAAAAGGTCACCTTAGACCAAATTTGGTTTCTTAACTCAATTCAGTTTATCTCACTTTAAACTCATTTTATCATTCAAACACACAAATAACTCATTTAAAAAAATCATAATAAGAAATATTGAGAAGTATTAAAACCACTCTCTTCTCTTTTGGCTCCGACGATTTTGGAAGTGGGACTTAAAACTACTTCATTCTTAAAGATTTAAGAAGATGACCGCCGCAAAGGGGGTGGTGGGAGCCTCGGCTCTCCTTTCCTCCCCTCCCCCTTTTGCTTTTTAGTTTTCTAGTGTGTTTCTTTTCACAATGTTTGTATTTGTACCGGTTCAAGCATGGTTTTTTCAGTGATTTTTAGTAATGAAGGACGTCCACACGCCCCACCAGAGCCTTCGTTCGGCGTCAATCATTCATTTGACCAAAGGATTCATTGTAATAAGCTGCGCGTGAAAGACGTGTGGAATAGACAAAACACATGGATCCCACTCGACTCCAAACAGAAGCCTCTGCTACCGCCACGTGTAGCGTTTCTGGCTTCACGACGCAGTGGCTTCAAGGCTCCTGGTTCAGTCTTCTCCAACGTGGCACGTGGGCTAATAGACATGTTTTGTTCCGTTTCTTAGTTTCTGTATTTTTGTGTCTATTTTATTTCATCTTTATTTTGTGTTTTAGTTTATATTAAATATTAATAAAAAGGAAATGACTTTCCTTTGTTTGTCTCACTCCTCCTTTGGAGAATGGTGGTGGGTGGAATTTTAGTTTATTCTCTATTTTTATAGAGAGATACTCTGCGACAACCCGAGATCGAAGTCTCTGATAGTGTCGTCATTTGATAGGATATAGAAGTTAGACAATGTCCATCATAAAACAATTTGTGGGTGAGAGTGCGTTAATCAATTTGATTAGTTTGACTTGTAATTTGAGTTTATCTTATTTATCAGGTCACGGTTATAATCTCGATTTATTGGAATGAATTATAACCTTTCTTATATATATATATATAAAAGAATTCACTCTACTATAACAGTACACATGTCCTACTTCCACAAGACAAATCAGCTTTTTACTCTAACAACTAGCTTTTTTTTTAAAAGTTCACGCCATATCTCTCTCTCTCTCTCTTTCCTGTTGTGTAGCTAAAGTTGTCAATTGTTTTACTCCATCAAGCAATTGACACGCGTAGGGGACAAAAATTGTTCATAAGTCCCATAAATTTCACAACATCCCATAAATATCTAAACTCATCTAATTATCCAAATACATTTTAAACTTATTTAAGTGGGTCTCACAAAACTCATTCAATCATCTCAAGTCACTACTATTCATAGATAACTAAGCTCAACTAAACTTAATTTGACTTCCAAACTCAACCTTAATCTCAACCCACGAATTCTAAGCCATACAATTCATACTTACGGATACGGGATTAAAAAGTGATAGGAGAACCAATGCCATGGCATGGTATTTGTAGTATAATATGCCACATTACATATCCCTTCATAGTTGAACCCAGTGTCCAATTGATATCTATAATGATATTAGAGCATTCTTATTGGATTGGCTAAAAGTCAAATTTAATAAGATTTTGAACAACCAATTTTTTTTTCACCGGACATTGAATTGACTAAAAGCTAAATCTTTTGGCCAAAGTGAATGGTAAGATAAAAAATAATGCCAAATATAGCAAGTCTCAAGATTGGCCAAATCTTTATTCTATTATTATTTTTCTTTTTCTTTCTTACTTTACTCTCTTCTCAATTTATTTAGTTAGTAAAAAAAATTAGTTGGATGAGGAATAAGTAGAAATTATTATTTTTTAAATATCAATTACTAATTTAATTTAAATATAATAAGATTAGTAATCATTTTTTTAAACTCATAACTTAATTAAAATATGATTATTAATTAACATATAATAGATAGAATAGTCAAATATGATAAAAATAATTAATTTCATAATTGCAAATAATTAAAAAATAATAATAATTTATTATTCATTATTCATTATTATGTATCTTTATAAATAGATAATCTAATATAGAGATTTAATGTGAATAACTAAAGTTAAAAGTTAATTATATTATTTTATTATTATAATTTAAAAAATTAACCATTTTAATGTGAAATTTATGTGAATAGAATGCTCAAAAATTTAAATTTAAGTCATATTAATTAAAATTATATTATAACAATAATTAATAAAAATGCTCCTAGATGTGATCCCGTCTTTGCCTTATTGTTCTTCTTGTCTTTTCATGTATTTTCTGTAATGATGTCCTATTAATTCTTTAAAAAGAAAAACAAACCCACCCAACTCTCGCATGCTCGAAGCAATGATTTGTTTCTTTCTCAGTGATGTGGTAATGATCTCTTTTTGTGGAACTATTTTCTCTTCCAATTAGTTGTGGATTGGACACACCGTTATCACTCATGAATATCAATTATCAACCAATTAAAGGAAATGGACAAGTAGGATGTAACTGATCCTAGTTCGATTTAGTTTTAGTTAAAATATAAAATCGAATCGATATTATCGATTTTATAAAAATAAAAATCGACTACGTCTCGATAGTTTTAATGGTTTCGATTCGGTTTTTTTATTTTAATAAATTGTAAATTTTCAAAAGAAAATCTGTTTTGTTAAAAAATTATAATTTATTATAAAAATCTATTAAACTAATAAAAAATATTATATAAACAAAATCTGTAATAAAAAAACTGTTATATGAAAAATTGTTTTAATTTCATGTTTAAATTTAAATCTTTATTTTATAAATATTATAATATTATTTATATATGATTATAATTTATATTATTATGTATTATATATAAAAATTACATATAATATAAAAATCTATTATATATAATATTAAAAAAATAATTTAAAATATATAGTTAATAGGAACAGTCCAGTTTTAAAATGGCCGGAACCAGAACTGAACCAGATCTTACCGATTTTATATTTCTAAAAACCGGTTCCAAATCGAATTTATTTAAATCTAGTCTAACCGGTCCGATTTGGACTGATCCAAACTGGTTTTTCGGTTTTTTTTTTTTACACCCCCATGGACAAGGCTGTCTTGCTTGGTGCATGTTATGATAAAAGATGAAGGAAAATACTACTTTACTACTTTGTCTTGTGGTTTTGTTTTTTATTTTGACTACTTAAATATTTTATTTTATTTTATTTTATTTTATTTTCTTAATAATTAAGTAAATGATTGTTAGTGAATTGATGTTATTTTTTTTTTACATATTTAAAGATGTATAAGAAATATTTGAAAGAAAAAAGAAAAAATACAAATGCATAGGGGTGGTGTATTATCTAAAAGTAAATTATTAATCTACTTTCTCGGTAGTGATAATTTGGTAGAGAATAGATGTTCTGAAATTTGAATACAGACTCTACACTAGATCTATTCACAGTTGGATCTCACCAATACAGCCTCCCATATTTGTATATATATTTTTTTTGTCTGAGTGAAATAAATGGAAGCCAGGTATATAGCATTATTGTATGCAGCATTCTACAACTGTAACATTACTTCATATACCCCACTCCATTACACGAGACATGTCCCTCTCGATTTGGAATCCTGATCACTCTCACTGGGAATGCAGGAGGTAGCACCAGACAATTGACGTGTGCTTCTGTGGGTAGTTCTTGTTGTCGGCAACACATCATCATTTACTTTATCCACCAATTCTTTATGAAATAGAATGCATGGTTTTTTTTTTTCCGAACTTAGATAATGATCTTTAAGATTTCTTTTTGTTAAAGCATCTTTACAGATAATGGGAATTGTGTCAGAGAAAAAGGCACTATATTCATAAACATTATGATTTTCATATACCATATGAGATGAATGGAATCAATCTGCAATACTAACTTCTTGTAGGCATAATTCTGTCTGCTCTGTGGAGGTTGATTCATTTGCAAATTCATGTGGTCCTCTGCCAATCCACCATTAAACATATTGACACTGACCTCAATGCTTTTCTTATGTAAAAATCTAAACGCAAACGACTTTAGCGCAACTATTATGCACCCGTCGGTCTGGCATGGGACTCACAAAATAAAGAAAAACTCTAAATACAAACAACTTTATGTATCCATACGCGCATCAATGCTGAGGTAGAAAGGTAGATTTTAATAAAACACCTATATTTAAAATAAAAAAGTATAAAGACAGCTAATAGACATGTATTGATGCTCAGATTAATCTATAAATCTACTTGTATGTAGCATTACCGTTGTAATTTTGATCCTAGTCCTTAGAAAGGGGAGGGAGATTGCAATTGAGTTGACATGGGAAATCATCAAAATGCAATTACAACACATATATACAAACACTAGAAAGCAGTACTAAAGTAGCTCTCAACAACATTGTCACACAAGATTTCCAGCACCAGATTGTTGGTTGGACCTACACATCTTGGTGTTTTAAACTGGCTAACAGCAGACCCTAATCCTAGATAGTGATCTAGAATCTTTTGGAAAGTTCCTCTCCGAACAACTCGGAGCTCGAGCGCCCCAATGGCTTTGACCTTTCGCGAGCTAACATAGCCGGCATCAACAAAAGACCTATCCAAGCAGTTGCAACATTCCTTAAGAAGCCCCTCCCCTGCTTCACCACTTATTTCCCAAAAGATCACATAGTGTCCAGGATCTGTTGATGAATCTACATGGCTAGAGTAATCAACAACTTCGAGCTTTTCTTCGCCTAATAACTTGGATGCTTCTTCCACGGCAAGCTGCAAATCTTTCTCTGTGTTCTTGTCAATATTGATGGTTAGTAATAGGTTCCTCCTGCAAACAAACTTGAGTTCTGGGGTGGAGTTGTGGAATCCCATCACCTTTACTACATCTCCGAGCCTATACCGGTAGAGACCTGCAGTTTAATTCCAAAATAAAGACCTAAACATGCAGAAACTTGAGCAAAATAGGTAACAAAACAATTATATTTGGATACTTGGTGCTTGGTAGTTTTTTTTATTGGCATCAAGTATCTGGAACAGCGTCCCGACAAATCTCAAGGGTGCATAGGTCCTCGGCACTTGGTGCTTGATAGTTGAGGAGAAAAAGAGGCATTATTTATCTATCAATCTGTATGCTATGGAAGTTTTAGAGCATAAACCTTTTCTCTCTTGACGGCACAACATCAACTATCTCACTATATTATTGTTAATTAATAGCTAGTGCTGTAGAACAACATCATTACTTCTCATTTGTAGTATTAATATATGATATGTATAATTTAATAAATATATTTTTATAAAAAAAAGTGCATATCCAATTAAATTACTAATTTTATTTAAAATTATATGCATCTCTATATAATTTCCAAAGCATAGAGCTTTACTCTTATGAAACCACATCCTCCATTCTTGTTATATCATATGATTGAAAAAGAACATCATCCACTCCAATTGTTTTAGTATTAAATGAAAAATAAATAGCATATACAATTATGTTTATCTTATTAAATGAAAAATAATATATCAATCATACACTGCAATTGTTTTATTTTTGACGGTAGATGATGTAAAATGAATCTAAAACATCATTAAAATATTTCAAAATCAAATACATTAAATATCTTATATTAAAATCAAATAGTGTAGATAGAGAAACAACTAGCAGTTTGGCAGTTCATTAGTCGAGCTCATAAATTATATGAACTAACAGAGTCCAAGATCCAGTGGCTAATAACTAAAGCAGAAGAACTTTTTATTAATGGGATTAGGTATCTGCTTTTTAAAAATATTGCATAGACATTTTTATTTATTTAATGCAGCTCTATTTCAAACTCTAACTGCCCCATTTTCGTCTTAGACTCTTACATTACAATTTCCCACGTCGATGGCAGAGAAATTAGGCAGCGTTTGGATATAGAGATGGTTTTATTCCATCTCATCTCATTATTATAAATTTTTTAAATTATCACACAAAATATAATAAATAATTATACTTTTTTTAAATATCAAAATAATAATAATATTCTAACAATATTATATTTAACTTTTAATTTTTATCTAAAATCATTTCATTTTATCTCACTATTTAAATGAGACCTGATGACCAAACAATCTTTAAGGGCATTGGATTCTTTTCCTTATTGATAGATGGTCACTTCTGACATGTTTCCACTGCTTTCTTTCTTTTGACAACCAGGCTTTAACCTTTCATAAAAAAACAACAGAAACAAAAAAATCATTTTTCTTTTTGATAAATGATATTTACAATTTTAGAATATGCAAATCTCGCTAAAAAAAATTGAATAAATCTCAGATCCACATAATATATATATATATATATTTAATAATGAACTCCATTTTTTTCACCCTACTTTTTTTCAAACTGAGTGTGCGGGAGAATTACACGCTAAGACCGTATTTAGCACAACTCCTTTATTGATTTAGAAATCACTAAATGTAAAATACTTTAAAGAGGGAACATGAGCATCGAATTCATGAATAACTAGACTAATCATATTACTCCTTGAGAACAAACCAAAACAGTTTAGGAGTATTGAAAACTAGATACAAAATAGAAAGTATTTTAAAATATATATATATATAAAAAAAAATCATCCGAATAAATGAATGAATTTATTTTTTATGCTGTCTTATAAATTAGAGGTAGGAAGGCTATACAAGAAAACAAAAAAATGTCTACTGCCTGTATCTGATAAGGAAATCTCACTATTGCATGACTAAGAAAACAACTAAATGTTAAAACCTATATATCTGCAATAAATGGAGTAAGTACACATGGGGTCTCTCGGTTACCTGATGTCGTACTCTACATGTGGTCGATAAATATGCCAGCAAAAGCTTCAGAAGGTCACAGTTGAGGAATCTTTATGAGATCCCAATTCATTGAACATGTCTTTCACCATACAAAAAATGATTAAATTCAACCTTATAATGATGAATTTCTTAGCTAGCTGGTTTTAGTAAGAATATAATTGTTGACACTGCAGATTAAACATGACCACAAAAGTCAAAATAAACATCATGACAGTATGGAAAGTTTAAATCAATGGGTAGGTGCATTGTGCAGATGGGGGCAATTAGCAATCCATATTTCTGAATTTCCATTTCAGCAAAGGAATCTATATATAGGATAAAAAGAAGTTTTAGTACCTGCAAAATTGGTGACAATGATCTCATACTCTTCACCAATTTTGACTTCAGTTAAGTCCACCGGCTCCGGTTCGATACCGAAGAAACTAGGCTCCATCTGATTTTGATCCTGATCCTCAATGTTACGCTTGAGTGGGATGAACTCAAAAAATCCAATATTAGGAAGAACAGCAAAAGTGGCCAATTCAGGTGGCAATTTTGGATTGACATTTGCTCCAATCCACCCTTCAGAAGACCCATAATCTGCACTCAACAGAGGCAGCTCCCCTGCATAGTGCCTCAGTTTTCTCAAATAAGGCTCCATTGATCCAGTCATGATCCCATAGATGTACTTTGCATTGGGAAAAAGTTCCGGGATTAATCGATACCAATTACTCAAGCCTGTAATTTTCTTATAGACCAAATCAGCCAATTCAGGATTTGGTTTGAGCAATTTCGACATAGCTGCTCGGATCGATGGGGCGGAGACTCGGCTACTGAGAATCCCCTCCCTAATATCAGTACACAGTTCTTCCCAAACTTGTTCAAAGGTTCTGAATGCATGGATGATGCTATGTGCAAAAGTCGAGAATACAAACTGAACTTCATCCCGAAAAATCAGCCCACACAAGAGATGACAGTACAAAGACTGGTGAAAATCAGGACCAAATATTACTTCATCTGGGCAGCAAGATTGGGATTGAATTGCCTTCATAGTCTCTTTGAACTTTGAATTTCTGTACACATTAGTAGTAGCAGTTCCAGCTGCCAAACCCCCTTTGGTTTGGAACTGTTTGCTGCTGTAAATAAACTGCAAACCCTTTCCATTCACAATAGGAAATTCTCTGCAGAATGAGGGAAATGGTTGCATTTCAGCAGAAAAAAGGTAAATTAGATGCAAACACTTTTTATTGAATAAAAAGAGTTCCATTTTTTACCTGTTTCTAAAAGCAAAAGATGTCCAATATATCTGCATGGTGGATTCCATCAATTCATCATTGAAAGGGACAAACTTTGGCTTACCCTGAGTAGTACCAGAACTGCAAAAAATCAATCCAGAACAATTCTCAAAACCCATAGAAACTTATCTGCACCCCAAAATTCATTAATCCCTAACTCTTAAGGTTCAAATCTCCTTTAGTGCAAACAATCCCTAGAGGTCATCGGACTGGGAGATTTTTCCTTTAAATTAAGCAAGGTGCACTTGCGGAAAACTCTCTACCGATGGCCTATGCACTCCCAGATTAATCGGGACGCTGTTCCAGACACCCGTGCCAATAAAAAAAAAATCAAAGTTCAAGAAAAATCCAGAAAAATAGCATTAAAAAGAGTCAAATAAGAACCTTAATGAGATGGTTGTGATTGGTTTTCCGGTGAGAATAAGAGAAGGATCGCCGTCTGCAATTCTGTGAATATAAGGCTCCAATTCCTCGTGAGTAACAAGAGGAACACAAGTCTTGAAACTTTCAGGATCAGTTCTTCCATTGAGACCAAGATTCTGTAAATACTCGGCCGATCCATTCTCCTTCAGAATTTTCTTGAGAGTTTCTCTCTGAACTTTCCCGGCGTCTTGGGTTATTGCTTCAAATTCCTCTATCACTTTCTCTGGGTCAAACTCTTCCATCTTCGCTAACATCCTCACAAAGCTTTGACTGCAACCCACCTGAAAAAGGAGTAATATTTCTAATAAAATATGTATAAGGCGATCACGGAACGGCGTGAAAGATGATTTTTTTAAGGAGAATGCATTGAATTGAATACATCCAGCGCACATGCTCACGCATGCAAGTGATACCGACGAGGAATTCAAACAACTGAAAATGTTAGAAAAAGACAAAAGAAAAATATTTGTTTACATACCCAAAGAAACTTTAAATTATATTTCGGCGAACTCTAAGCAACAGTACGTTGGCACGGTAGACTAACAGTTCTCTTTTCATATATTTTCTTTTCCTCGATTTTCTCGGCAACCAAACAGAGGTGAATGGACATCTAATGCAAAAGAAACCATAGGGATAATAGTAGTCTAATACGAACAGCTTCGTCGGGTTGGAAAAATGAGAGCTTGGAAAAAATTGCTGAAAGACATCAGTGGTGGAAAAAAAAGATAAAGGAAGTTCACCAAACACGAGAGAAGTCTCCAAAAAGCTCAAAACCATACTTTGACGATGGTCAACTATGTCAACTGCCCTGAAACTTCCTGGAAACAGATTTTCTCAGAAAGAAGGAGAAAACTAAAGACGAAACACCAATTAAAAGTAACTAGTACAATTAGCTGAATCTATTACATCTGTGAGAGATCAAACTGAACAGCGTATTAAATTATTGCTTTAAAGCCGAACTTCTACCTTCAGAACTTCAGCAAATCCAGAACTTCGAATTCGGATAACAAATTTTAAAGAAAACGACGTTCGGATCGGAAAAAGAGGCTTACACTCGGGAGCGGAAAAAGGCAGAGACTCATCCAGAACAACCCGACAATTAAACAAAAAAAAAAAAAAAAAAGAGCTCCACTTTAAACTTCATCTGTTTGGCAAGCGGAAAAGTCAACACGGAAAAATGAAAGCAAAATATGCTTTTAAAAATCCTCTCGTCTAAAAAATCACTCAAGCTGATAATAATAAAAAAGAATCCAGCTTTAGAACAAACTCTCGAAATCCCAAATCATATAATATACATATATGTGTGGCATGTATACCTGTAACCGTACTCTTGAGCCTCTGACTGCCACAGACTGCAGAGAGAATACAGATAAGAGGTCTTGATCTGAACGAAAGTTAACAATTCATAAACTTTATGCAGAGAGAGTTTCAGGAGGAGATGATGTTGTTGGCACTTGATATCTATCTATGAATATGGCTACGGAGTATTGGGAAGTGGAAGCGAAGATTCTTAAGATATTGGAGACGCTATTCTATATATAGATTAATATATTTATATATATAGATATATATATATATATATAGAGAGAGAGAGAGAGAGAGAGAGAGAGAGAGAGAGAGAGAGAGAGGCATACCCGTAAATGCGGTTCACTTTTCGTCCCTTTATTTTATTTATTTTTGTCTGCATTATATGATTATAGAGTTTCATCTAAGAATACTTACAAATATAATAAAATAAATAAGGCTAATCACATTAAATTGTACAAGTTTACCAGCTCGTTTTTTGTTTTTTTTTTTTATAATTAGCGAGATTGTTTTTGTAAAAAAAATTTAGCTCTTCTCTAATGGATAATATTAAGGTGCAGTTCAAAATTGAGATAAGATGAGTTAAAATTATATTTAATAATTAAATAAAATATTATTATTTAGTATTATTAATATTTAAAAATTAAAAAAATTAAAAAATTTATTATATTTTATATAAAAATTTAAAAATATTATAATAATAAAATAAAATGAGATATATGAAATAAAATATTTCTTATATCCAAATGAGTTATTGTAAGATTAGAATAGTTAGGATGTAAAGCAATCAAATGAGTAAATAATAATGAATCAATAGCAACAAAAAATTGAAGTGTTCTTTTCTCATTAGAAAAATAATAATAATATGGTAAAAGAGTACTTAAGTGTAGGATAGTCAAATACACAATTAATGAAAACTCAATAACCATTACAAAAATGATTTTCTTTACTATTTCTATTGAATTAGTAATGATTATAAATGGTAAGAAATCTTTTGTCTTCATACCTTTTTAATCTTAAGACAAAATATAACTTAATAAAATGAAAATTCTTTTAGTAAAATAATAAAATAACTTAATATAATAGAAAGAAAGAAAGTGTTTTAAAAATCATATAGATAAAAAGATTTATATATTGTTTTGTCTAATTTAATCTGACAAAGTTCTCAAACCTTTTTTATTAGTAGGTTTTGATGCAACAAAATAGGTTTGAGAAACTTGTTATGGACGCCACTTATAAATTATATAACTCAACGATTTAGCTGTTTGCTTTCGCTAAACATATATAGATAAATAATGGTGAGGGTCTGGTTGGAAACAAAAAATCATACTAATTTACAGCGCATTTTGACGGGATTTGCAGCGAAAACAAATCGCTGCAAATGATTATTTTGCTGCGGCGATTTGCTCCATTCACGCAGGAAGTTATAAGCAAAGTGTTGATACCACCGTGCAGGCAATAATCGCTGGGATAGCTTTATTGCGGCGAATTATCGTTGTTTTTGCCGCGAATATTAACACTGCAAAAACGATATTTCCTGCAAAAATGAGGATTTCTGATAGTGCAATTTTTTTTTTTTCGTTCTTGATTTTACTGATTTTCACATGGAAAATCATAGATTTACTATTTTATTACTATTTATTTATTATTTTTTTTATTTTTTTTAATTTTTTCTTTAATAATTAAGGAAATAATTATTAGTGAAGTTGTATATTTTTAAAATTTTTTTTTAATAATTAAAAATGTTAAAAAATTATTTTAAAAAATAATAAAAAAATAAATATAATAAAAATAATAAACAAATGATAATTAAAGTATATCACTGCCCTCTGCACATTATTTTTGTCCACCATTTTCATGCCTAAATTACGGATGTTGTCCTTGGGAATGACGTTCTCTTGGGCTTTGGTTTTGGGGGCAATTACGATAATGGTTTGTCGTTTTTACTATTTCTTTCTGGACTTATCGCTGTCTGGATTTATGGGGCACATTGGATGAGGGAGAGAATCTTGCCTCCCCATGTTGAGATTTTTTTTTTTTTTAATTCTTATTCGTTAAATTATAATTTGTTTGGACGGTGCTGCCTGATTTTTTTTTTCTGAAAAATCAATGGCTACAATAAAATAAAATAAAAATACCGGATTAGATGTTGAAAACTGAATAAAAATCTCATTGCAAGAGACGACCTTATAAATATAAAAATATGGATAGTTAGAATGAGATGAGATGAAAATTTTAAAATAATATTTAAATAATTTGTGAATAATAATTATATATATAATTTAAGTTGAGCATGTTTGGACGGGATACCCTGCCAAAATAGAAGAAATTTGAACTAAGAAAGCAAAGAGCCTTACCTTCGATAATGACGACGACGGTGACAGCAAAGGAAACTGGGAACCAATCATTCACTTCAAAGATGCACAATGCATGTCACATAGAGAAAAAAGAGAGTTCGAGAGACTACTGAGTGCTGGGATTCAAGAAGAAGAAATGAGGGGGGAATTAAAAACCCCCAGTCAAAACGCACCGTTTTAAGTTGGGGTGTTTTCTAACCCTAGATAAAACGGCATCGTTTTGACTGAGGTTAAAAATAAATCATTATGCTCAAAATGTTGTCATTTTGACTGGGGGGTTTTTGAATCTCCCCCCTTCTTCTTCTTCTTCTTCTTATTCCCCTTGATACCCTAGTTTCACAATTCATAATTTCACTTACATCTCTCTCTCTCTCTCTCTCTCTCTAGATATATATTGTAGTTGAATATTTATGTATAGTGTATACAATATATGGTGGTGTAGAGTAGAGTAGGGGAAAACAGGGGCGGGGGTCACCCATGTCCACCCCTTGCCTCCACGACACCCTAGAACATGGAGTAAGGTGCCCCGTCCCCCATTGTGTAGAGCGGTGAATCCGTTCTGCCCAGGCAAGGGCGGGGTGGTCGGAGCGGGTAGGTTGGGTATTGTTGCCCCATTGCCTACCCCTAATGAGAAGAAATTGGAAAAGGTAGATTCCATCGACGAGTCAACAGAGAAGAATTTTAATCTTTGGGATCCTCTGAAAAGAAAAAAGAGTCTGTATCAAATATTAAGCGCACTTCAAAACAACCATTGTCTTGTTGATGGATCTTCTGGGTATGGTTTATGAGGGGAGAAGAAATGATATATGGAGGAAGAGAAAAGTGGGAAAAGAGAGAGGAGGATGTGGTCTTCTGGGAATGGTTTATCAGGGAAGAAGAAAGGATAAAGGGAGGAAGAGGAAAGTAGGAAAAGAGAGAGGAGTTTACCTGGATGTAATTACATTGTAATTTTTAGAAATCACATATGTGTTTGCATTTCACTGGATGGTATAAAAAGAAAACCTACACCCATCCAGTTGTAAAGTTTTTTCAATGAGATTTGATGGAATCAAAGCCTTTTCCAAACATACCCTTAGAAAAGAAAAGATAAAAAATCGAACAAGTTGGATCTTGAATTATGTTCTTTGGGCCAACTAGGAATTGTTAAAAATGTTAGATATGGTCATGAGTTATAAAATTGTCGTTTAGTAAAAAAAAACTTTATTATTAAAAAATTAATTTTTTTTCACATAAATCTTATATTTATTTATTTTAAAAAATATATATACAAAGCTTGTTCAATGACTGTTATCTTGTTTTTTATTTTCTCCAAAGCAAGAAAACATTTTAATGGGGGTTAGAATAAGTGCAAGGTAGCTAGGCTGTTAAATTAGATTGCTATTATAAAACACTGATTGACATGAGTCTGACAGTAAATACAGTTAAAGCAAATTTAATAACTAATCTTCTTCATATATATTTAGCACTAGTTGTGGAGACCATTGAAGCAGAACCCCACACGTTGAAAATAAATCTAAAGGTTTTGATGAAATAAAATTAGAAAATCTAAAAGGCAAATCATGATTCATGACTTTTTGTCATTTGACATTCAAGGTACATGTTGTGCATTTTATTTTTCTCTACTAGAAAGGCAATGGTGGAGAGGACTTTATTAATAATTGGATCAGAGGCATGGCCAAGTCTATGATGCCACTCATGAATAGAAACGCAAATACTAGAAAGGACTTGAGGTAGACTTGTTTTGCTGGAGAACTGATAGAGACCATAACTGATGTCCTTGATGAAAGACCTTTCCCGAGTCTTATTTCACAATAAAAAAATCAGTATGAAATTCAAAATAAACCGAGTTGTCAACACAAAACTGGTGCACAGATTTGAAGTTCTTTTAAATTTTAGGAACAACAAGGACTTGGTTAAGAACAAAGGTAGATGTAGGAAATGAAAGTTTAGAAGATCCAATTTTTGAAATTTGCAAACTTTGCCCATTTCTAAATTTCACATTATCTAAACCATTGTAGTTATTATTCTTTAGATTCAGATTAGCAATATCATTTGTGAGGTGATGAGTTGTTCCTGTATCTGCATGCTATTTAATCTCCCACTTAATGTTGATTCCATTGTTCATTGCTACCATGACTTGCTTAGGTGGCATTTTTGGAAAGTCCTGATAAGATAGGTCAAATCTACGATAACATTATCTAGCAGAGTGTCCCGATTTACCACAAACCTGATAAATAATAGACTGGTCACTGCTTCGACTACCTGAATTATAGCCACCACGATTGTCATGTCCTCTTCCTTGAGAGCTACCACGTCCATTTCACTAAAAATGTTGTGATCGTCATTGCGCAATATTTGCAGAAGGTTGCTGGACTGCAGAGGTGAGTTGATGTTGAGAAAGACGAGCTTTATGGGTTAGCAAGAGGGAATAAATTTCTTCGAGTGTGATACTATCCGATGCATGCTGAAATGGAGATCACAAAGTTGTCGTATTCATAGCCTAAACCTACAAGAACATAAGTAATAATAGCATCATGTGTCATTGGTTATCCTACAACTGCTAATTCCTTTGTGAGCCTATTGATGAAGTGGAAATATTCAGTGGTAGATTGGTTGCCTTTAGTTGCAATAGCTAATTGTGTGCAGATTTACGCTATGCGTGCATGAGATCTTGAAGAGAAGGTTTTTGGTAGCTTGGATGTGGTACCATCGATGTACCCAAACAGGTCTTGATCTCAAAAATAAGGCACCATTTGTACTTTTCAAATGAGGTAATTGTCTTGATTAAGCTTAACAGTAACAACGTTAGGCATGGGAGATGATAGAAGGGTGAGTAGAATTTTGTGTTTAGAATTGGTAGTGGAGGGATTTGAGGAAGACATTCTTAAACATTGGTCTTTTGTGTCTCTATTGATATCACGTAAGATAATTCAAAGTAGGGGAATTTGAGAATAATCTGTATTTCTCATTGACCGATATTTTGTGTATGTTTGGCTTATATAGCATTACGAATACAACTCATTTCTAACGAAAATAATTCAAACGCTAGTTACAGCTATTCAATCAAATGATTGGGTAAGATAATAGGATCGAATCTTCCTCAATATTAGGCTCCGAATTTACTGTTGTGATTTCATCATGCTGTGATCTCGTGTGATTGTCGTTGTTGCATATCTCAGGTTTATTAATGTCCTGGTCTGCAGTCTTGATTTTAGTAACAGCAACTGGATTCTCTACAAGCTATTGTTGTTGGTTGTCCATAATTTTCTTTTTTCAATTCTTCAGGTTAATAATAAAAATGATTTTTTATTATTAAAATTGATTATCGTTTAAAATATTGATTTATTTTGTTTAAAAATTGTAGATGATATGTGACAGTTTTTTGTCAGGCCAATGTTTTTCTATTAATGTTAATGGATGGAAAAGTTAATAGATAGACATATTTCTAAATAAATACAAAGTGTTATTTCTCAAAAAAAAAATAAAAACACACAAAGGGAACTAAATCAAAGTCAGTGTGTGAAGATTATTGAGTCATAACCTCATCTCATCTTAATCGTATAAAGATAATAATGACATGAAACCATTAATTAATGAGAAAATCTAAGATCCAGTCCGACTAAAAAGAGTTAAAATATATAGCCCTCCAATCTGGTGTAGACACGTAAGCAGATGCATGGATTTACTTGAAGTACAATTCCACCCAATTGGACGTGAACGTCTCTTGAAGTCCTTTGGTTTCCTTCCTCCCTCCCTCCCTCCCTCCCTCAAAGTCCTTCAGTTTCATCCCCCACCCTAGACCACGCCGGACGGCGTAGACGACAACGACCCAAACCAAAAAGAAAATACAAAGTAGATACAAAACCCACACATCAACCTTACTATCCAGATTTAAGCACCCAAAACCATGTATTGGGCGGTGCGAGAGAACCAAACTTGCCAAAGTTTTCTGCCCCTTCTTACCCCCCATCGCTTGTGATCTCACCTCCTCTTCTAACATCCAATCCCAAGACGCACAATTTTCCTGGAAAATATACAACCTCCAGCCAACCTTTGTTTTCCCCACCCAACAATAGAGAAACCAGTCCCCAAGTGCAATTCATCTGCTCCAAGAGTCCAAAAAGCCCAAATTATAACGACATTACAAGAAAATTGACCTGTTGTGATTTTTTATAGTAATCAAATAGACAGTTGTGACATTTTTATGTCTCCAATAATCTATTTGACTGCTATAAAAATGTCACAGCAAACCAATTTTTTTGTAGTGCGATATGCTACTTCTCTCTAATTTTTTCTGACTTTTTCATTCTAATTTTTTTGTCGGTTAAACATATTAACAAGCTGTCTCAGGATTCAGACTAAGCTCACCTCCTCTTTGCGCAGACAAAGTTTGAAAACACAATATAAGGTATCTCGCCTTATTTTTTTATTGTTTGGCTGCCGAGAAATCTAGGAAATTTGGAAAAATTGGAATTTATGGAGTGGAGATGATCGACGGAGAGGAGCGGAGATGATGGACGGAGATGGGTGACGGAGTGTGGCCAAAGTTATGTTATGTTTGGTGAAATAGGTGAAATAGGTGATGATGAAGATGATCAACTAAAGGCCATTTTGCATATATGCGCCATAAAGAATACCATGAATATGCTGTTTTAGCCAACACCAGGCGTAATGATCACTAAATGGGCTATTTTATGACAAAATGTGCCACTACGACGCTCATAGTTTCAGATGAAGACAAGGAGAGCAATATATATTGTCCCAAAGCATGAAAAATGATATAAATATTAATTTTTATAAGATCAATATTGGTTAGTAATTTTCAGTATTAATCTTCTTGAATCATGAGTACTAGACAACTAAATTATTCTGAAGTTGATGTTTATGATTATTGGCCAAACAAAATTGGGCTTAGAGCACCAGCGACCTTTTCGTTATAATCAAGATTTTAGATAAGATTTTAGATAGCAATCCTAAATCATTTTTTATATTTTTTTTGTTCTAAACTTATTATATAAAAAAAGGAATATAAATAGAAGTGAAAGAAAAATTAATAAATAAAGAACAAAGAAAGATTATTTAATAGAATAGAGAAAAAATAGAAAGTAACCGGATGCAGGAAATTTAAAAAATATGAATCAAACTTGTGAAAAAATTAAAAAAAAAACTTTTAGCTATTTAGAAAAAAGTTTGCTCATCGATGGTTTTAGGTCTCGTTTGTATTCGTAACTCATCTCAACTCATTTCCATTTTATCATTTCATTTTTATAATTTTTTTATACAAAACACAAATTTCTATACATATTTTTTAAATCTCAATACACATTTTTTAAATATCTAAATAATAATAATATTAAAAAATAAACCAAACACATAAACTTATCTCATTTCCAAATCCAAACAGAGCCTAAACAACTATTTTTACAGACATGAGGATCCAAAAGGACGCCACTTACTCCAGTTTGATTTTCAAAACTTACATCAATCTTCTTATCTCATTATTATAATTTTTTTTTTCAATTTATATATATATTTTAATTTTTTATATAAAATATAATAAATAATTTAATTTTTTCAAATTTTAAAATATTTATAATATTAAAAAATAATATTTGATTTAACTTATCTAAATTCAATTAAAGAACGATTTATTTTCCAAACTCATTATTACTATTCATAATTTATTTCAACTTATTTTAATTTTATTATTTATAATTCATGTCATCTTATCTCATCTCATCTTATTTTAAAATTCAAACTAATTTCTAAGTCTATCTTAACATCTAAAGCAATGGCCATAATAATTTTGTGGTAATTAAAGAATTCTTTTTTAATAATATTATAAATTTTTTAAAAAAATCTAAAAAATATATTTTAAGAAAAAACACGAAATTCATGCCTGGCTGCAAAGCCACTCTAATGGCTAACATAGACAGATTAAAGTGTACGAATTTGAATTCGATCTAGGAGTCCTCGACAGTCGACACATTGTCATTGAGGTGAAAGAAGGAACATAACGAGACAAAAACGAGTTGAAATTCGCTGTAAAAAGCTCACAAGTCACGACTCCCAACTCACATGAAGAATCTTGCCACTTTGTACTTTGAGATTTTAATATGTTTATTTTTTTGTTCTGACACGATGTTTTCAACCAAATCAGAGCTCAATGTCTTTCCGATCGCCAATCTGGTAAACATTTGCTTTTATCCCTTGCGGCCGATGTTGTCTAGTGAATAAAAAAAATGAAAAGAAAGATGATTTATCTCCAATCAGTGCCTTTCCAGCACATTATGGCAAAATGCCACTCTCCATCTAATCATTGAAACGGCTCCAGTCCGATTGAGAGATAGATGTCAAGCCAATTCCTCGACTTTTAGCTTTTTATTTTGAGAAATACAATTTCACCTAAAAATATTTCTTGAATATTGCTTTCCAAATCAAAATATTTTTTATTTTTTATTTGTTTAACTTGATACTAAAATGAGGATAAAATATGTATAATAAAAGGGACATTGTTATTGGAATCGAGAATATAATCATTTTTTTAATATTGGTAGATATTTTTTTTTAAATTAAATCAATTAAATAATATTTACTTTCAAAATTATTAAAAATTTTAAATGAATCAGTAAAATCATTGATCACAAAATATTTTTTATTAAAACACAAAAATATATAAAGATCAGTTTGGGGTTTTAATACTGCCACAGGTTACAAGTGATCCAATTTTGTACCCACAAGGAATATTCAATTCCTAGGCTTTTTAAATAATTTATGTAAGGGGAGGTTTTCCATTGGAGGAGAGTCCAGGTCTAAGAAGAGATGGGCTCGGCCGTTCACGGAAAAGGAGCCTTCAAAAGGATTGAGAGCCCTGACTCGAATGTGGCATACTAGGCCCATCGCTGAGTGTACCCAACCAATCAGAATTGAGGACCTGACCCAGATAATAAGCACTGTGGGATATAGATATCTCAGAATTGAGAGGACGGAAATGACCCCTGCATGAGGTTTTAAATATTGGTCAAACAAAAAAGCACGCCACATTCAATATTAATTAGGCTGGAAGCACGCCATATTTAATGCGGGTCGAAAATTTCGAGTGATCAACAGCAAAAGTCAAGTTATGGGATTGGCTCGGGCAAGATATCCATCCTCTGGCTTCTCTCAATAATCCTCTCAAGTTAGACCTACACCTTGACACAACCAAACAAATCATGGTTAAGCTGACATAGACGTGACATTCTCATCATTATCTCCCAACAAGTAGGACTCGGGCAACATATAAATAGAATCACATGTTACAACCCATAAACTCACATGTTACATTTTCTTGGATATTTCTTGGACAAATTAATACTTAAATACAAAACAATACACAATTTTACTTATAACTTTACGTATAAAACTCAAATTGTTTGTTCTATTTTGAAATCAAATTTTGAATTCCAAATTTTGTAATTTTTAGCATATCAAAAATTGGGATACAGAGAGCTAATTTCTCTTTTTTGTAAATTTTACTTACATTAAGTACGGTTAGCATTTTTCATATTTTTTTTATCCCAAATTCCTATAAGTTTGCACAAGGAAATCGTAATCTTTGTAATATTATTGTTCTCACAGCACATATTAATATGTGATTTATTATTTTTATCTTCTTATTTAGACTTATATTTACACATCACTATGTGTATGTTAAAATAGAATGACAAAAATAACCAATCACATGTTGATATGTGGTGTAAGCATGATAAATAGATTTTTTTCTTCTAAATAAATTAGGGTTGTAATCAAGCGAAACCAACCTTTAACTTGTTGAGCTTGGCTCGACTGAAAATACTCAAGGTTGAGTTCGAAATTTTTGTTTATTCTTTGTACGAGCTTGACTCGATAAACTTTTAACTCGAGCTCATCCTACAAACGAGTTTGAGTCAAGCCATGCTCGAGAATTATTTATTTATTTTTAATATCTTGAAGAAGATTTAATAACTAAAAAATAAGATAAATAAAAATATGATATTGAATTTGAAAAAGCGATAGCAAATTACCTTACACACCTAGAGGGGGGGTGAATAGGTGTATAACAGAAACTTTGGCAGTTAAAAAATTAATCAACATAAACAAGCAATCAACGAAGAAATCAACACACAGATTTTGGTTACGAAGTGGAAACTCATTTGAAGAACCTCTTCAAAATCTAAAACCACTCCGGGTGTAAGACACCACCTCTAATCCACTATAGAAATTTTAGTTTGTTACAACAAATTTAGAAACACTCACAGACCCACTGTAGCAACTAAACTTGGCTTGCAACACCACGAGTGACCCACTCGATCTCTACACGCATGTAGTGCCGGAACTCCGACCTTTCTATAGCTTCTCACACGAACACCTTGATTTCTTCATCCAAGCTCCTTGAAGAACTCTTCCAGCTTGATGACCACGTCCACTCCAATGAACTCACTAAAGGTTTGAATGTGTGTTGTGAGGGAGTAATATAATCCAAGAGAGAATGATCTTTGAAACAATGGAGAAGTTTCTCTCAAGGGATGAAATGTGGCTCCTTGGTTTTTCCTCTGTATTTCTCCACTTTGCAGCAGAAGACTTAAGAGTCTATTTATAGGCCACCTCTTGAAACGGCGCTTAAACCCTAAAGGAATTCGTGAAACCTTAACTTCGCTCGAGCGAGGTGTCGAGCGAGTGTCGAGCGAAGTCTCTGCCTGGACTTCGCTCGAGCGCCATGTCGAGCGAGTGTCGAGCGAAGTCTCTGCCTGGACTTCGCTCGAGCGCCATGTCGAGCGAGGGTCGAGCGAGATCACTGTGTTCAGTTTTTCTGAGCCATTTTGATCCTCTTCATGTGTACTCTGTCCACCATTAGTTACAACTCAATTATATTAGGTTTTTCACTAGAAAATTGCCAACTACTAAATTTTACATCAACAATCTCCCCCTTTGGCATTTCTGTGACAAAACCTCTAACCTATACATTGGACCTAATCCTATCACACACAAACAACAGGACTTCCACATGTAGGTTTAGTCTTGGCAAGTGAAGTATCTGCACACTTAACAAACATGTAAACGTACCAACAGAAAACACTTGCAAGGAATTTAACAGATGAACTCAAAAGTGAAAAAAAAATTGCCATAAAAATTTAACACTAAACCTTCAATAGCAATTAGTCCAACACAGATTACATCAAGAGTATAATCACATAGTAAAACTAAGAACAACAAGCTACTAGTTACTCCCCCTACAAAGTAGCTTAGCTCCCCCTAAATCCTATCTATTCCCCCAAGATCCCCCAAGATCACTCCCCCTTTTTGTCACAAATGGTAAGGGGTCTCAATCGTCATCAGTCTCTTCCTCATCAGCAAGAAGGTGCTGAACTTGATTTCCAAGCTCAATCACTTGAGTGTCAAGTGTGTCAAACCGAGCATTGATATGAGTATCCAATTGAGTAACCCGAGTCTCAAGACTGTTAAGTCGGTTATCAATGCGAGTATCCATGCTGGTCACAGACTGCTGAATGCTAATCAGAAAGTCCAATAGGGTCTGCCGAGATGGTTCTGTAGCTGGTGGCATCAAACCCGAGCTGGAAGGACCCGAGCTGGTCTCAGGAGCGTGAGGAATAGGTCTGGTCTGAGTAGAATGTGCAGGTGCGGGTTCAACATTGGGAAGATGCGCCTGACTTAGCTGCATGGTCTTCCGGCCAATCGGTGTCTTCAGGCTCACTCTAAGCTCCTGGGGCGGGAAGGCCACAGACTGAGACACTGCTATCCTCGTAATGAGACAGGCAAGAGGAAGACCAGTTCGAAAATTGGACGACATATGGGCCTCAATCATGACCCGACAGAGAAGACCGCCCAAATCAATAGGGACATCAGTGAGCAATGCATGTAGGAGAAGGGCACGATCCGGACCAATGTCACTATAATGACCAGTGGGGTAGATGTTTGTCAAAACAATTCGACTCACAATTTGGTACGCATGAGGAAACGACTTGGTCGCTAGAGGGGGAATCCCAGTCCAAGTTATAGGAGACCTGGTGAGAAAGCGACCCAAATCAGGTCTGCTAGGAGCTGGGGTACGGAGATAGGGGTAAATAGGATTGTTTACTCGAGGTGCCCCCAGCAAATTTGCCACAAGATCGGGAGTCACCCGGAAAGTGATATTCCGGATATCAACTTGAAAAGTTCCCTCTGAGATATCATGTATATTCGAGTAAAACTCCCTGATCAACTCCACCGAGGGAGCGGGATGACCAGTGGTTAAAGCAAGCCACTGGCGCGACTCAAAAATCTGAGGGACAATGGGATAGGTATCCCGAAACTCACCTAGAAGAACTTCACGTTCCACAAGAATGGAGCGATGGGAAAAGTTCTGCGTGTAGAGTTCCTCAGCTTGAGGACTGTGGAAGTAAGTCCGAGAGGCAGATGGGGCAGTGCGAGGACGAACACGCCGGGATGCCATGGCAGCTGTAGATGGACCAAGTACAGACAGTGAGACACATATGATATGATGTGGAGATGGATGTCCATCATGCCTAAAATGCCTAAAATGTCTAAAATGCCTTATATGCCTAACATGCCTAAAATGTGACCCATAATGTTCTCAACAAGGTGTGCATACTATGAATGATACCTACATTTTGTCTAAAGAGCAATGCACCAAAGGAGAGACAAAATGGAAGACAAATTTTCATTGAGGCATTTCATCGAACAGGTAGTGTGCATGCTGTGCAATCATGGGTTTAACACCCAATTAATTATCCCATTCCTCCCTAAATACAACACTATGCTACTAAGTTCATCCATACCAAAGATGAACCACCAAGTTTCTAAAAACAAATCCGAAAAGAAAAAAGAAATTAACCCAAACACAACCCATGAATGTAATGCAACGGGAAAGAAAAGAAAAGAGAAAAGAAGAAAAAACAAAAATAAAAATGAAGAAGAAATGGATAGAGATAGGCTTACCGGTGATTGAGTGTTTGAGAGGAAATGAGATGCTTAGGCTTGGATTGAGTGGTTGAGAGAAGATGAGTTAAGTTTGAGAAAGGGGAGAAGGGATTCGGCAATCTGGGCTTATCGCGCGATGCAGAGCGCAATATAAGGGTTTTTCGCTCGAGCGAGATTTTATGGTCGAGCGAGATATCGAGCGAAATTCCAGCCCCCTTTTTTTTTTTTTTTTTTTTTTTTTTTTTTTTTTTTAATAGTAACTTCAAACTTGGGAACAATTTTTAAAAAAAATCATAGCAGAGCAAATGTAAAATAATATCATACTCTAAATGCCACGCAAGTATAAAGACTGTATGTCACAATTAATATGACTATGCGTGTTTAGACAGTGCTCTTGCTCAATCAAGAAATTTTAACCGAGAGGTGTGAGTGGGGTTGGGCTAAACAAGAAACCATAAGAGCTTGGGAGACCCGTCAAAGCGCAGAAAGTCAAACCCAATGCTGCTAGGACCTAATTTCTTGTGTCTAATAGAACCAGAGTCAGGATTTCTATTTTGGCCCTTTTTCTTTCTTTCTGCCCCCTTTTTTTTTTTTTTTTTTTTTTTTTTTTTTTTTTTTTTTAATACAATAATAGAGCCTCTTCATTTTCTTTCCTTTTTGGATACAAAAGTTCTTACACAGGTCATCTAGCCCGAGGTCAATTCTGATCACTCGTAAGGCTCCCCCTTACACTTTTGATTGCCTCCCCAAAGTCTCACATAAGGTCAAATGTCAAGAGATTGAGCTAGGCGTGCAGTGTGTGCGGCAAAACGCATATTTAAAGTGACACACATCTTCCACCTTTGCAACATAAGCCTATGATACAATTTTCACAAGACACATGCTTGAAAGTGTGCTGTCTAGTAGTAAGGTCATCCATCACATTGAAGAAAAGGCAAAAGAATCAGGGAAAGACAAAGAAGAGAATGAAGACAAGAAAAATAACAATGCAAAAGAAAAAAAATGATATGCATGCAATGTATGAAATGCATGTTATATCTCTTGTGTTAAGGCACAAATACCAATAGCCTTTCTAAGACACTCAAAACGAAGACCATCTAATGGTTTGGTAAAAAGATCGGCTAATTGATGTTCGGTGGGAATGTACTCAAGAGTAATTACATGTGTTTCCACAAGTTCCCGAATGAAATGATGCCTAATGTCAATATGCTTGGTCCTAGAATGTTGGACAGGATTTTTAGAGATGTTGATGGCACTGGTATTATCACAATAGATGCTCATCACACCTTGAGTAATACCATAGTCACGAATCATTTGTTTCATCCACAGCAATTGAGTACAACAACTCCCAGCAGCAATGTATTCAGCCTCAGCTGTAGACAAAGAAATGGAGTTTTGTTTCTTGCTCATCCAAGCAACAAGATTTGTTCCCATATAAAAACATCCACCTGAAGTGCTCTTTCTATCATCTGCATTTCCAGCCCAATCAGCATCAGAGTAGCCTGCAAGCTCAGTATTGGAATCTCTGGAGTACCAAATTCCATAATTCACTGTAGCATTCACATAGCGAAGTATGCGTTTGACAGCCACAAGATGAGATTCTTTGGGGTTTGCTTGGAATCTAGCACAAACGCCAACACTGAAAGCTATGTCAGGTCTACTAGCAGTGAGATACAGTAGACTCCCAATCATGCTTCTGTACAGAGATTGCTCAACCCCCTTTCCTGACACATCAGCATTAAGTTTTACACTTGTGCTCATGGGAGTTCTAGCATGGCTACTCCCATCTAATCCAAATTTTTTTAGCAGGTCCTTTGCATATTTAGACTGGGATATGAACAATCCTTCATCTAGCTGTTTTACTTGGAGTCCCAAGAAAAAAGTTAGCTCACCCACCATACTCATCTCAAATTCATTCTTCATTTCTTCTGCAAACTCGAGAGCTAGGTCATCAATGGATGATCCAAACACAATGTCATCCACATAGATTTGAGCTACAGTTATCTCCTCACCCACTTTCCGGATAAAAAGTGTCCTATCCACACTTCCTCGCAGAAACTTGTGCTCCAAAAGATACGAAGTTAGCCTCTCATACCAGGCTCTGGGAGCTTGTTTCAAACCATACAGGGCTTTCTTCAACCTGTAGACATGATTAGGGTATTTTGGATCCTCAAAACCTTTTGGTTGCTCTACATACACTTCTTCTTGAAGGATCCCATTTAGGAAGGCACTCTTTACATCCATTTGATAGAGTTTGAAACACATATGGCAAGCAACACTTAATAGTATTCGGATTGACTCAAGTCTTGCCACCGGTGCAAATGTCTCATCAAAGTCTATTCCTTCCATTTGGGCATAACCTTGTGCCACCAATCTTGCCTTATTCCGTACAATCATTCCATTTTCATCAGATTTGTTCTTGAAAATCCATTTGGTACCTACAACATTGTGCTTTTCAGGCCTTGGGACTAAGTACCACACATCATTTCTCACAAATTGATTAATTTCTTCATGCATGGCATTTGTCCAATTCTCATCCTTTAAAGCTTCTTCCACCCTTTTTGGTTCAATCTGAGAGATGTAACATGAGTGAGCTAGTTGACTTATCACTTTCTTCCTCAACCTCATCCCTTCATTTACATTCCCGATTATGTTATCTTGAGGATGGTTTAGCTTCACTCTCGAAGATGGCTCCTTGTGAGTATGTACTTTTTCAGTGGATGAGGTCTCTTGATCTTCATTAAGTTCAATAGAGTTCTCTTCAGTTCCACTTGGTGTATCAATTTGATTTTGATTCAACTCCTCTTTAGGAGTATCATCTATAACCACATTGATGGATTCCATGACAGTTTGGGTGCGTAGATTGTAACATCTGTAAGCACGACTGTTTCTGGAATAACCAAGGAATATTCCCTCATCACTCTTTGGGTCAAACTTACCCAGATTTTCCCTATCTCTTAAAATGTAACACTTACTCCCGAACACCCTGAAGTACTTCACATTTGGCTTCTTTCCTTTCCACAGCTCATATGGTGTCTGAGAAGTGTTGGGTCGAGGGTAGACTCTATTCACAATGTGACATGCTGTGTTCACAGCTTCACCCCAAAAATGAGCAGAAGCATTTTTGGTATGCATCATAACTCGAGCCATTTCTTGGATAACTCGATTTTTTCTTTCAACAACTCCATTTTGCTGTGGAGTAATGGGAGCAGAGAATTCTTGACGAATGCCTTCTTCATCACAGAATTTCTCTAAACTTGAGTTATCAAATTCTCGTCCATGATCGCTCCTGATTCTGACAATAGGGTTCCCTTGTTCATTTTGAAGCTTCTTACATAAGTTCCTTATCACATTTGAAGCCTCACCCTTTTCCCTCAAAAATTCTACCCAAGAGTATCTGGTGAAATCATCTACCACCACCAGTATGTATTTCTTTCCCCCCAGACTTTCAGTCCTAGAGGGTCCCATAAGATCAATGTGTAACAACTCTAAGGGTCTTTTGGTCAGGATATCTGTTGTGTTCTTGTGGGCTGCTCGAACTTGTTTTCCCACTTGACATGATCCACAAACAGATGTCTCCACTTTCCCAAGTTCGGGCAGTCCAATCACCATTTCTTTCTTAGCAATCTTTGACAAATTTTTTGTGATTCACATGCCCAAGTCTTTGATGCCAGAGAGTAGTGGCTTCACTTTTAGTACTATTGCAGCTGTAATGTGAAGTGGGAGCGATACCATAGCAATTGTCAGAGGTCCTGATTCCTTGCATCAAGCATTGTCCATTGTTATCAGAAACAATGCACATATCTTTTGAAAACCGAACTTCAGCACCATTATCACACATTTGGCTTATGCTAAGAAGATTTGCTTTTAATCCGTCAACATACAGAACTTCTCTCAATGCCGGTAGTCCAGTAATGTTGATTTCACCTTTCCCAATTATGTTCGCTTTACCACCATCTCCAAATGTCACTGTCCCACATTTGTACTCTTCAATTGTCTTAAAAAGAGTTTTATCACCGGACATGTGTCGAGAACACCCACTATCAAGATACCACAGTGAATTATTCTGGGTCTTCAAGGCAATGTGAGCAATGTGACGTGTGTCTCTTTCCTCCTTCTTGACCCACACTCTTTTGATTTTTGGAGAGTTGACTTGCACAGTCTTCTGGGTACTTGTCAGGTTGTCTATCTTAGCATTTAGACGAGCATTTTGTCTAGTGAGAACCATGACTTGATCCCACAGATTGAAGTGACCTCTTCTTGAGTCTCTCTTTTCATTTCTCACAGGAAACTTATTAAGCACATAGCAGTTTGGTCGGATGTGTCCATACTTGCCACAATTATGACATGTCTGATTTTCTCTGTAGGTTTGCTGTCCCCTGAAAGGCAAGTCATCCTTAGGAGATTTTCTGGTGAGTCTTTTAAATTTCAAGCAATTTGTTTTCACATGACCCAAATTCCCACAATGATGACACACGGGTCTCGTGTTGTGAGCTATTTGTTTCTCTTGAGATGAAATAAACTTTTGTGCATGTATAACTTTCTTTCCCTTTGCTAGTGAGTGATTTTTCACCATGCTGTTTTGAGGAGTTTTCGAGCTCGTACCCACTTCAAACTTTCCTCCAACATATCCTATTCCACTCTTGTCTCCTGAGGGCTTTCCAAGAGTTAGAATTTTGTCCAGATTTTGTTTTCCAGTGGAAAAAGCTTGCAATCTTCCCTTTAGCTGGGTTAATTCATTTTCCTTAGTTTCCATAGCATCTTCCAAAGCCTCACTTTTCTTTCGCAATTGGTCAGTCAAGATATAAGCTTCATTCAGTTTGCCTTGGAGCTCATCATTTTCTTGTTTGCACTGATTTATCTTTTCAGTCTGTGCTTTGTTGACTTTTCTCAATTTCACGCACTCCTTGTAAAGTCTTTCATAGATTTCTTGCAGCTGATCTTCACACTCGGACTCATCTTCCGGTATGTCACAATCATCAGACGCTTGTTCACTGCACTGATCTATGTCTCCAACGGAAGATGTAAAAGCCATGTAGTTGAGATTCCTTTTGTGAGTGGAGTCGCCAGATGAGTCACTCGATTCAGACTCACTTTCACTTAGAGAGGCAATCTTTGCCTTTTCTTTGCTCTTCTTATAATTTGCACACTCCAAACGAATGTGACCAAATCCATGACATTCATGACACTGTACTCGTGTCTTGTCCTTGTTAGGCCTAATGTAATTGTTGGAGTCTCTTTCCTTATTCTCTGAACTTGACCCCTCAATATATCTCCCAAACTTCTTCTTCTCTGGTCTTTGGCTCCTGTGCCTTTTTGCTACAAACATTTTTCTGAACTTCTTAGCATAAAATGCTATTTCTCTGTCACTCATTGCTAATTCATCGAATGACTCATCTGAGTCCTCTTGAATTGTATTAAGAGCAATGGACTTGCTCTTCCTATCCAATGGCAGAGTATGTTCATAAGTTTGCAGGGAACCCACCAGCTCTTCTATTTTCATGACATCCAAGTCTTTACTTTCCTCAATTGCAGTAACCTTGGGACGAAATCTCTCAGGAAGAGATCTGAGGACTTTTCTTACAACTCTATTTTCTGGGATTTTGTCTCCCAAGTTGAACCGAGAGTTCACAATGTCATTTAATCTTGCATAAAAGACATCAAATGTTTCATCCTCCTTCATTCTAATTTCCTCAAAGCTGGTGGTAAGCATTTGAAGTTTAGAATTTTTTACAGCCCTAGTTCCCTCGTGAGTGATCTCAAGAATGTCCCATGCCTCTTTGCTTGTATTACACATGGAGATTCGTTTGAACTCCTCCTGAGACACGGCCATAAAAATTGCATTTAGGCCTTTACTATTCCAGTTAATTTCACTCAACTCATCCTTTGAGTAGTTGTCCACGTCTGTGGGAACTTCTACTCCATTAACAATGGTGACGGGCTCTTTCCATCCTCTTATCAAGGACACCCACACACGTTCATCTATAGACTTAAGAAACGCTCTCATTCGAACTTTCCAATAAGCATAGTTGCTACCATCAAAATATGGTGGTGATGAGAGGGATTGAGACCTATCCATTTTGACCACCAAAGCAGAATCACACTCAGGAAATTAATCCTAACGAAGTGTACCCTCTCTGATACCAATTGAAAAAGCGATAGCAAATTACCTTACACACCTAGAGGGGGGGTGAATAGGTGTATAACAGAAACTTTGGCAGTTAAAAAATTAATCAACATAAACAAGCAATCAACGAAGAAATCAACACACAGATTTTGGTTACGAAGTGGAAACTCATTTGAAGAACCTCTTCAAAATCTAAAACCACTCCGGGTGTAAGACACCACCTCTAATCCACTATAGAAATTTTAGTTTGTTACAACAAATTTAGAAACACTCACAGACCCACTGTAGCAACTAAACTTGGCTTGCAACACCACGAGTGACCCACTCGATCTCTACACGCATGTAGTGCCGGAACTCCGACCTTTCTATAGCTTCTCACACGAACACCTTGATTTCTTCATCCAAGCTCCTTGAAGAACTCTTCCAGCTTGATGACCACGTCCACTCCAATGAACTCACTAAAGGTTTGAATGTGTGTTGTGAGGGAGTAATATAATCCAAGAGAGAATGATCTTTGAAACAATGGAGAAGTTTCTCTCAAGGGATGAAATGTGGCTCCTTGGTTTTTCCTCTGTATTTCTCCACTTTGCAGCAGAAGACTTAAGAGTCTATTTATAGGCCACCTCTTGAAACGGCGCTTAAACCCTAAAGGAATTCGTGAAACCTTAACTTCGCTCGAGCGAGGTGTCGAGCGAGTGTCGAGCGAAGTCTCTGCCTGGACTTCGCTCGAGCGCCATGTCGAGCGAGTGTCGAGCGAAGTCTCTGCCTGGACTTCGCTCGAGCGCCATGTCGAGCGAGGGTCGAGCGAGATCACTGTGTTCAGTTTTTCTGAGCCATTTTGATCCTCTTCATGTGTACTCTGTCCACCATTAGTTACAACTCAATTATATTAGGTTTTTCACTAGAAAATTGCCAACTACTAAATTTTACATCAACAGAATTTATACAACTAACAAGTAGAACCAAACCTTTATTAAATTATAAAATTTTAAAAGTTTATAAATAATCAATATGTAACTAGTTGATATTTATCCATAATAATAATATATTTTATGACTATATATATTATTATAAATACACATTATATGATAGCATATATCTATTTCAGATATGATTATCACATATTAGTATATAAAATTATTACATCTTAATGACTAATTATTGTACAAATGATAAAATATATAATATATTCAATATATAGATATAAGTAATTAAATTATATATTATATACTTAATTATAAAAGTGTTATGCTTATATTAATTAAGCTAAAATAAGTAAGCTAAATTTTGAGATCTTGCATTTTAAAGGAGAAAAGCAAAAGTTATTGTATTTTTTAGTCATAAATGAGAGTATATCAATAAAAAAAAAACATATATAATCGCATACAGTACGTGTGTATATATTACATACACATCATGGAGTATCATGAGAAGCGCCTAATCTGACCCACGTATGAATTTTTGGCAGCTATCTTACTTTTGGAGAGTATACCCACGTATTTTATATTTCACAAAATCAATTACAATTGATGGAAGATTTTATCGAAAGTGACATTCCGCGTCTTAAAAATTCTATTTTTAATGGCTGGATCAATACGACCTCATTTTCATCAATTTAAATATGAATATATGATTGCCACTTCAAAGATAAATTATATCATTATAAGCTTCATATTCTAATTTCTACTTTTTTAGCAAATATTTCCTTAATTAAAGAAAATATAAAAGGAGGCCGGTTGAGTAGTCATGCACAACAAAAATACCTGTTACGTACAAAGTTACAACGGTAGTCTTATAAATAGAGGTTTTTACTAGTAAGGGACTGCGATATTGCAGATAGAGAGACCGGCGACACGTGAACGCCTTGCGCCGGTGGTTTTGAGCCACTGATCATCAATGTTGAAATATAAGTGATTGAGAGCATTAGAACGGATCATTCAATTTTTTTTTTTTTTAAATATAAGTTTGCATATATATTAAAAAAAAATTATCGTACATTTTTAAAGAGTTATTATTCAAAAATTAAATAAAAAGTCTTTTTATTTCATTCTCTTTACTTTCTTCTTATCTTAATTAAATATGACTCAATTTTTTTGATATGTAAAAATTTATATTTTTTGAAGGAAAAATTTAAAGAATTCATTGCTAATACACTGAGAGGAGGGAGGAGGGGGGGGGGGTGGTGGGTGGTGGAGGGTGGTTTGTTACAGGGGTTCTAATGCATGGTAGCTAGCAGAGTTGTCAAAAACTCTCTACGGCTGTTTTTGTACGTCTTAATCGGAAGTTCATATACTTAGGCCGTAGCGCCCTCACTACTTGAAATTATCCATGCATTTATTTTCTATTTAATAATGGTCATTACAAGAAAAATAGATTTTTATTATCTTTTAATTATGACGAAAAAATTATTTGTTATCAATTTTAATTGTAAATAGTCATTTTATTGAAATTAACTAACTATAAATAATCATTTTTTTTGTAATAGATAAGGATGATCTTAGTCGTCATTCCAAAATTGAATAATGGGGTATGGATCATGGAACTAAGATTCATGGAAGTATTAATCTAATTCTCTAGCTAGTGATTAATCTTAGATTAATATCAAATAACCTAGCTAATGGAAGGGCGATGGTTTTGCATATATACTGTGGTGGAACCAAGATTTTGTACTGGGGGGAGGAGGATTGACAAAGTGTGTGGTATGTGTGAGTTTTAGAAGGACGATCATTAGTGATAGAAGTATCACATTCCGTTGTTATCAAACTCTCTAAACGTATATTACTTTCTGAATTGTCCACACTTTTTATTTTTATTTTTAAAAGAATCAATTGTTCTTTGATTTGCTCATATTTTTCTATAATTAAAGAAAAAAATATAGATTAAAAATAAACTTGAGAAGTTACTAATAAGTATGATCATATAACGTTATTAGATTTTTAATGAAGTATAACTCACAATTATACAAGTTAGAGTGAGACTATATAAGTGATAATTAATCAAATTTGGCAATGATCATATAAATTTATAATCAATTTTTTTGTCAAAGTTAATTAGACTATTAGAGTAATTGTAAAACTAGCTAGGTGAGTTGAAATTTGAGTCTTAATAGAGTTAAAAGTTAAAATAGAACTAGATGTATATTTGTATTTCAGATGTATATTTGTATTTGAGGCTAGAATATTAAAGGCTATTCAAACAGCTTGAATAGAAGGGTCTCACTTCATTCATGTGATTTCTAGCTCAAAAAAAGGCTTTCCAAACTTGAAATATTGGAATGGGACTCATAATTTCAACTATATATGCCCTAGTTTTGAGGCTAGAATATTATTTCTCATGTTCTCATATATATATATATATATATATATATATGGTGCTTGTAATTGGTCTCAATGCATAGAAATAGATACTCTAGATATACAGACGTGAGAAAGGAACAAGCTAAAGGTGTGTGTCACCCTTATTAACTTGAGACTAGAGGATGTTAATAGACATCATGTGATCTCAGCAAAGTAAAGAGCATTAGATCAGCAGGCCATAGATGGAGGTCATCAACCTCTAATTCAAATGATATATATCACTCATTCATTTGTCTACAGATCAAGCTTCAGATGGGAACTAATCAATTCTTTTGATCTTTGTAATATATTCTTAGATGTATAAAATCTGTTGTATCATATATTAATTCCTTAATTTCTTGTTATACTTTCTATAAAGTGTAAGTAGCCCCGCTGCTATATGCATATTCAATCAAATACACATTGGCTTGGTGTGGAAAAACCAAACTATTCTTCTATTTCTTTCACACTTTCCCACAAACTAACTACTTTGTACAAGCTGTTTGGTGCACTAGGACCACATGCCCCAAAACGGGATCCCCATAATCTTGTTTTTTTATTTTTTAATTAAGCCATTAATTTTTATTTTTTGGCAAAGTGCGTGCTAATATACTCAACCTATTTTGATTAATTTAATTAAACAGATTAGACCCTAATTCATGCTTAAATGGTAATTTTGTTCGTCTCACGTTTATAGGTAGCAACAAAAAATTCGATTTTTAATGTCGCGTGTTAAGTTTGAATTGTCTCAAATAGATCATTTTGAATAGTATATAAATAAATTGTCACGATCCGTTGGTTTAAACAACTCATATTCCTTGATCTAACTCATTAATTTCGTGTTGAATTCGTGCTGATGATCAGTTAATCATCGGCGCCTCTGTACACATTTCATCAGTCTCTTTGTGCATCTTTCATAGAGATTAAAATTAACGATGTCAAACTTCCTAAAACTATAAGAAATGTCTTTCTAGTACTAAAAAAAAAAAAAATATTTGTGATATTTTAATTACAACTATAATAACTATTTATAACAAAAATAGTCTGTTTTAATCACAAATAATCATTCTGATTGTAAATAAAATGTTAGTACAAATGCCTATTTTTTTTTATAGTATGATTGTAATCAAAATATCACAAATAATAATTTTTTTTTGTTGTATTAACTATAGATTATGTATAATCGTTCTTCTAATTGCTCTAACGATCGGTCTTTGTAATATTGATCGAGGGCTTGGAAAACAGGTATCGCATATGGTAGTACTGTGGAAAAACAGCTGCCTAAAATGATGCGGCCGAAATCGGTTGGCTTTGAAGAAAATAACAACAGCCTCCTAGTCTTCATTTTTCTTATCTCTCAATTCAGGCATGCTTAATTACTTTGGGATTTTGCTGATAAGAATCCTACAATGGATATGGAACGTCCTCTCACTATAAGAAAAATAGCTATCTGTGACATTTTAATTACAGCCAAAATGATTATTTTTGCTGCAAATATTTTTTTTTAGCATTCTTTCTACTTTTTGCGATAAAATCTAACGTCGCAAAAAGTTAATTTTTTTGTAGTGTCTATTATTTGCGGTAATCACATGGGGAATATAAACTTGAAAAAAAAAACTCATTTTACTACCTACAAGAAAAATAAGTATTTGTAACTAATTTTTTACAATAAAAATAATTATTTATGATAAAAATAATATTATTTTAACTGAAAATAACTAATCGCAAAAAAGCATTAATTTTCTTTTTAACAAGTGTAATTTTCTTGTTCAATATATATACACAATGGAAAGCTCATGATCACTGACCCAAACTGAATGCTGACATGAAAGCAGAAGTTCCGATGGAAAGATATCTTTCAATTGAATAAGAAAATTATTTATTTGTTACCCATTAATTTTTATGAAAATTACTATAAAATAATGTCTTAGTATCCCATTTATTTTAATTATGATAAAAAGAGGTTTATAATTTAACATATTATATACTACAAAAAAAAACAGGTAATTATGATATTTTAATTATAACTAAAATAATTATTTGTTATTAAAATAGTCTATTTTCATCATAAATAATAATTAAAATATCACAAATACTTATTTTTCTTGTATATATTTTATAACATCAATTTGTAAAAAATTTTGTAAACTTATCATTTTTTTTTCCTAAAAGATGAGAAGAGGAATATAACTCTTATTGTAATTATATATATCTTGTTTTGATCATGATGAGAACACAAAAAAACAGTGAATGGAATAGCTTAAAAGGAGTTTTTATCTTTTACAAACATTTAAAGGAAACTTAATTGTGATGTTGACTTATTTTAGAAAGGACATTAAATCTTTCTTCAATAGATGGAAACCTTTTTTAGAATATAAATTCCGTACAACTAATGGTGATCATGAGCAAAACAGAAACTTGGATGGCTATTATATTTTAACATCGAGAAAAATGTGATGAATGGAACCTTATAAAATGAATATTTTCCTTTTCATTGAACTTGCCATGCACACGTTAAATTCAAACATAGTTTTCTGTCACTTTCGATCCTATACATACATTAATTAAAACAAATTAGAAGCGACAAATTAATGTTGTGCTTGGATATTAAGAATTCTTTGAGGGCAGAGACATTGACTGTTTGATAGGTCATGCTTTAATAAAAACCCTTAATTTTAAGATGGTCGGGATTACTCTTTTTTTTTTCTTTTTAATATTTTGGATTTTTTTTATAAAAAAAAAAAAAAAAACCCTAGTGATTACTAAACATTTTAATGATGTTGTGAACTTTTTAAAAAAATATATTAAAAAATATTTTTAAAAAATGAAAAAAAAAATTGCTCTTGTTGGGACCAACTCGTGCCTACATCCTCGGTAGATGTAGCAGTACTGATCCACTAAGATAATACGAATAACACCTACTTCTGCCATGCATGCATGTAATTAATAGATACTCGAAATTAATAGAGTGATTTACAAATGCCCTAAAATCTAAGACCTGATTTTGCAACTAACTTTTATAAAATTAAAAACGTGATAATTAAACGAAGTTCCCAATCCCAACTTAGCAAGGTCTCCAAGAAATATAGGTCCCAGTTATCATTTAGTTAAAAGTAATTAAATTTTGAATATCTTTAATTGCAAGTTAAATCTCGTTATGTCAATAGTCTTCTATAGACTTAGAAGACTAATATACCGACTTTTAATTAACAGAAAAAACACTTGAATTAATTTAGAATATTAGGTGGGATAAATATATATATAATAATTATTACCAATCTATTTGACTTAGAAACTAAGTAATGAGTTGATATTTTTTCTCCCATCAGCAAACTTGTTGGGATCATGACTAATGACTAGATCACTATTAAACGCCAAAGATATGCATATCATACTATTGTGTTAAAAGTCCAATCTGAAATCTTTTGAAGTGCCCAAAGTCGTCCAAATTTAATTAACATGGCAATGGGAAAGGAAGACGTACTGTTATTTTTCAAATAGCGACTATTCTTTTAATATTGTATGGAACTCATGAAGACTTGAAATGAATGGATTTGAGTTTCTTTTAATTAGAATCTAATCTCTCTCTCTCTCTCTCTCTCTCTCTCTCTCTCTCTCTCTCTCTCTCTCTCTCTCTCTCTCTCTCTCTCTCTCTCTCTCTCTCTCATATTTAGACCTGATAAAAATTATGGATGCTCTGAATCTAAAATTAACACATAGTTTTAAAAAGGTGCTATTCATGAACTTGTGGGCGCAAGCTTTTTATGTTTATATATGTTTGAGAATGATAGAGACTGCTTGGATTAAGAAACACTCTCAATCCATCTGATTTTATCTAATTATTATTACAGTTTTTATAAATTCTTTTACAAAATATAATAAATAATTTAGAAATTTTAAATTTTAAAATAATAATAATATTAAAAAATATTTTAATCAACAAGATCTATTTTAACTTTCAACTTTTATCTAAAACTATCTCATTTGATCATCTCATTATTTAAATAACCTCTCAAGATTTACGGACAAAAATATATTGCTATAAATAGGAGCATCAACACACAAAAATAGACACATGAACAGTGAAATTATTGCTGAATATAAACAGTAATGTTCTGTTTATGCATCAATTATGCCCGCGTAGTCGTGTGTTTATCATTTTTAATGATTACCCACAAGGATGCACTTCATCACTGAAATGCATCATTCCAATAACATCACTAAATTAATATTGCCACGGGGTGAATGAACTGGAAAATTGCACCATCACATGGTCCAGGCAGCCATCCTTCTTTATATATATATATATATAATGACAGGTTAATAAGCTTTTTCAAGGGCAAAATACTTTTCTCTATTCCATAATTCCATCTGTTTTCAGCTTTTTCATTCGAAGATTCTATGTCATTGTTGCTTTAGACTTCAATGTCTTCGTGGAACTGTACGTAAAATTCACCATAAAATCTACTCGAAAGTTTATTTGAGTTTCCATGGGCTTTGATGAGTCCAACTAGGAATAAGAGCTGCGGTCCTATTGATCTTTCGATGTTTAAACTCTGAACTGGGCTGCCTCTTCTGTTTTTTTTTTTTCTGACCCAAAAAACATAAAGTTGCAACTTAGGTACTGAAAATATCAGGCGGAGTCGCAGATCATGTTAATGTTAGAGAGTGCTTTTCCATCCGAGTTTTACTGCATACAAGTCATATTTACGTAGATTGAATACATAAAAGTATGCAAAAATGACTATATATATAAAAATTCTGTTTTCACCCTCCTAGGTAAAGAACCTCTCTCGGAAAACCAAACCACCTGACCAACGTGTTTCCACTTTCTCTGTCGTTTCCTTACACGTTGATCAACATCTCTAAAGTCAGTTACCAAATTTTTTTTTTCTTCTAGTTTTTGTGTTCAAGAGAAATTGTTGTTGATATATTTATTTTGATTTTAATATCGACTAGGATAATCACTACGTTGTCATCAGCCTACAATGGGATGGATCGAGTTTAAGTTTTAACACTATGAGAGGAAAGCTCTTTCTCTCATCCTTAAATAAGGGTAATCAGTACTGTAAATATAATTTAAATTTGATTAGGATTAAATGATTTAGTTTTAAATTTAAATATTAGATAAATATAATTTTAATAGGACACTAAGTATTATTCAATAAGGATAAGAATTTGTTTTGCAATTTAAGTCTTAATAAGCAATGTTTAAATTAAAAAATAAGAGATTTTACAAGTTCTAAATAAGTATTCGAGCCTGGAGATCAGCTGAGGAAATCGAGATGCAAGAATTAAATGAAAAAATCGAAATTGGTTTAAACTCGGAGACATCCATTAGAAATGTTTCAGTCTGACACGTTAGCAAGTAATTACTAGTGTAACAGACTGAATAACTCGATAAACCATCAGCATTACCTATTTAAGGAGGTGCTCGAGTGAGATTTATGTGAACACTTGAGATCATGAAGAAACACTTTCACATACATTGTTGAAAACTTGAAAATTTGGATCGAACATTAAGTATTCGTATGAGAGAAAATTCTTGAGTCATTTTTTTTTTTGAAGATGCTCATTCCGAGAGGATTGAGTAAGAACATACTTCAATGGAGAGTTTAAGTTTTCGTGGCCAAATACTGGAGGTTTTAGGAGGAAAGACAACAGATTAAAAATTGTTAGAGGTTTTGACAGCTATTGCGATAGAAAGCAAGCGGATCGTTTGTCTTGTTGAATAAGAGTATCTAAGTTACACATGTTTTATAATTTGAGAACTTTATTTATAATATTTCAATCTAATAAAATTGGCTTTCTTGAATTTGGCTGTCCTGTAAGATTTTACTGTTGAAGAATTTTTTATTAAATTTTCATTTGTAATTAAATATTATGTTTATTTTATTACATATTTCTTGCATTATATTATTAGTTATTAATTGGTGTTAAATATTTTTTTTGTTAAATATAACGTGTATAAATAGCAATAATACGAGAATTTCAAGTACGTTGGATTCGGAAGCCATGACATATGTGGTGCCCGTTTCTCGGTAAAGGACTTGATTGCCCCTAATATTTTTAAGTTGGGCTTAGTTTTAATTAAGGGCAATGCTACATGCAGTCCAAAAAGTTGGACTCCTTTGCAGTCCAAGCAATAAATAAATAAAAAAATATCTATTTTAGAATAAAGTTGATTAAAACACCCTTATTTACAAATAAGAAACTTTAAAAATTTAAAAAATTCATTTCATTTAGTTATAAAAATGGAGCGTTTCTACGTGGACTGCAATATAATCCATCAAATATGGACTGCAAAAAGAATTATTCAAATAAAATGATTATTTTAACCGATAAATCTATGTTTTAAAGAAGAAATTAGAAATTAATCATATTATTAAATATTAATTTTTTTACTTGATTTCGGTAGTAAATAATAAATGGTTTAATTATATAATGAGTTTATTTTAACAAACCAGTTTCAATTGTTATTTATAAATACTTTTATATATAATACGTTTTCTTACTAAAATATAAAATGTTATTAGTATTAAATTATTGTTAGATAATAATAGTAGTTTAACCGAGATTTAAATTTTAAATATGATTAAGTTTAATTAAAACAAGTTTTCGTTGTTATTTTGTCAGATTTGATAAAATTATTATATTATATTTTAATTAGAAAATAAAGAAATATATTAAGAATATTTAAATGATATTAACATTTATTAAATTAAGTAATTATGTTAATTATAAGAAAGTAAACATATTTAATAAGAAAATATCTTTAGACATGTGTCTCTTGTTATTTTCTAAATAACGACAATCAATGATAATAGACCACATAGGATACGCATCTTTTTATTAACAAAAATTATTGGCTGCAAATCCTATGTGCTGTAGCCCAGCGGTACATAGGGGCCGCAACTCTTATTTAAAAAAAAAATATATTGGTATGAGTGTGTGTTGCAATCGAGCATTCCCCTTTCATTGATGGGGTGTGTTGCAAAGAAAAAAGAAAAAGAAAAATCAAGTACCGCTTCTCTCGAAACCCACCCCTTCACTCTCTCTCCTCTTTCGGACATTCACGAACCCAATGACCACAATCTACTTAACATTCAAAAGATGTTAAGTAGGTCTACTTCAATCACCACTCATACTCAACTCTTCTTCCACAATCTCTTCTCTTTTCCTTCCACAATCTCCACAATCTCTTCTTCCACAATCTCGTCAAGGAACGCGTCTAATGATTTTCCAATGTTTAAGAAGATAGAAGGAGAGAATAAAAAATTAATATTCTAAATCTTTTAATTTCCATCACATAAAGCTCCAACTCTAGTTTTTAATGGTTGATAATTTTCTTCTATAAATCAGTTGGACATTTGCGCTTGAAGGGAAGAAATGAAATTTATCCAAAAAAATCGATTGGATTTGAGATCGGGTTGTTATGGTTATTTGGCAAGGAAGAAGTTGAATGAGCTTATGTGCACTTGCATCTTCGCAAGCAGACCCAAACAGGTGGGGGAATGCTCTATTTGGACTTTTTGGAGAAGAGGGTCATCGGGGAAACCTTCGGTAGGAAGGAGAGATCAAGTTTGGGAGAGTGTAGAGTTCAAGCTTGAAGGGGAGAGAAAGAGCAGAGAATTATGGTTTGATCCCCTACTACGCATTCACACACGGTTTCTTCAAAAATCCTTATGTGGCAACTCTCTATTTGTTTTTGATAATCCTTCCTTACAGGAGACACTGGCCCAAAATGTCTCTCATTTAATAATTGAACTTTTCATGACTTATTTTAATAGAATTGAATATAGCCCAAATATTCTACTAATTATAATTTGAAAGTGAGAATATGTTAATAGAAGACATAAGCATTCTATGATTTTATATTAAATAGAGTATTTATTTATTGTTTTCTACCGTATGAATTTAATTAAGTGGGATATTAGGATATGTTTTCCAAGATAAATTTACTAACGTTTAATATTTCATATAGGTGACGAACTACGAAGTGAGATTCAAGAAGCAAAGCAGTAAAGTAGGGCTTGAACATAAATTAGGAATATCACATTAGTTAGTTAGATAGATTATTATTAAAGTAACTTCTCAAAAGCCAGTGTTTATGAATCTCACATGTCATGATATATACAATCATGTGATTTTACAGTTATTTATATTAATATGTATGTCATGCATCACATGTCACATACGAACTGTAAGCTTTCTTAAGTTCAAATGCAAGACAAAAAATCGGATCAGTTTAATTATATGATCATTTAGATGCATGGTACCAATGTAATTTTATGATGTATATGTAAGTCACAGGCTCAAGTGTGGTCTACTGTAGAATGCTAGAATATTACTTAATGGCTCCCTTTGTGGCCACGGGATGTAGGGCTAGTGCACAATCTCGCACATAGAGTTATATTTGTTGGCCAAACAAATAAGATAGATAAATCAAATCATAAAGTTTATTCCGATAAATCAATCATCCACAATATAAGCATCAGTATGATTAATTAGGATTTTAAAATCTCATAATGAACAATTTTATGAAAGCCTTACATTTATTATGTTTATGTTGTGATGAGTTTCTTACTAGATTTTGATTCATTTTAATTTTATTTTATAGTTTTTATCACCCAGGTGAAGATGGTCATTACGAGTAAGTAGGTAGTCAGGCTTAGATGGAGTAGTTAGATTTAATTCCAAGATTTAATTATTTAATTACTTATGTTTAAGTACGTGACATCGCTAACCCTAAGTAAGAGGGTGTTGCATATCATCATATAAAATCTCATTTCATAACCTCTTCTCACATAGAAAGTTAACAAAGGAATTTACTTTCATCTCGAGAACCATTCCCAACCGACCAACGTACAAGTTGATTTGCCTATTTTAGATCATCCAACACACACCGAGTATACATGTTGTAACAGGGTCACATTTTACCCAGCCAGCTAAGTTGAAGACATCACACATGATATTATATGGGTTATCCCTCATCAGTTGTGGAAGGAGCTAGTGATCAGTTTATAAGTATAAGAAATAGTCTTATCTCTTGAGTTAGTTTACGAAATTTAGAGAAATCCATGACCACCCAATACTGGTATTAGAGCCTAATTTTATTAACAATCTGAGGCTCAATAGTTTGCGGGAAAAATGAATTGTCACTGCTCTGATCTAAGACTTGATGTGTGAGAGAGATTGTTGAGATTGTCCCACATTAATTATGGAAGGGACTAGTGATTAGTTTTTAAGCGTGAGTAAAAGTCACACTATTGAGTTAACTTTTGTGTTAGATTTTCTATGGAGGATGGCTGGTTCCTTCTGGAAATTACCTCCCAAGTATTGAATGTGTCTTGTTGGAATATAGTGAAAACTTCAAGGTTGATTTCACAAGGACAAAGAATATCTAAGCATTTGTAAAACTTTATTATAAAAATTATGTATTGGCTATGAAAGATAAAATAAAATAAAATGCTATGTGAGAAATACTTTTGTGCTTTTTATAGTTGTATAAAAACTGAGTTTGTAGTTATCAGAAGAAAAAAAAAATAAGTGTGTAATGTCAAATGGAAAAAAAAAAATAGATTTATTGAATTTACTTACAAAAATTAATTCTATGCAAAACTAAACTTAAACTCAAATTGAAAAGATGAAATAGTAAAAGTATGAAACTAATTTCAAGAAAAATATAATCAAAAAGGAAATTAAAGTTTCTGTCTAAGAGGCAAATTAACAATCACTTGAGTTGGGTATGAGGCCCTTTTTGTATCGGTTCTTAGATAATTTTTTCAACTAACAATCCAGTCAAGACATTGATAATCGGAAGATAAAAAGTTATGCTCAAGTTTTTACAATATTTTCCTAAAGTATTCACTGCATTACTAGCTAAACCAACAACCAATTGAAAGAAGCATTGATAATTTTCAAGTATTTGTTGAGCCTAATGTCAACAACAAATCAAGAGTAAGAACTGCAATATATTTTCAATTCGAATTTAACTAGCAACAAAGTGAAATCAACGTTCATTAACAAAATATTGCATTGAACTAGAACATTAAACAAATCAAGTCTTATTCCACAACTTAAGTTTCAGAAATTAGTTACACATAGTATTTTTTACAGCAAAAATTAATCTAAATAAAACCATGATAAATCTGAGAAAAGTACCCAAATGAAAAAAACCCTCAAGTGCGAAAATAGCCTTTCAAATGTAGCAAGTAAATGAAAATAAAATATTGAAAATCAACTAACTCCTTTACTCAAAAATTCTCTCGCTTTTATACTTTGATTCCTCTCTCCAAGCCACGGATTCGATCCTCCCCATCAACAGTCTCCCTCTCTGTGTGGTCCCTGAGTTGCTTCCAGAAGAATTCTTTTAGGCTCTGTTTGGATCGTTAGCCCTCCTCAACTCACTTTATTTTATCGTTATAATTTTTTCAAATTTTCATATAAAATGTAATAAATAATTTAACTTTTTTAAATTTTGAAATATTTATAATAATAAAAAATAATATTTTATTTAACTCAGCTTAACATCTCATCAGAGCCTTAATCTCACGTGTATTGAGTTTGATTCTTCTCGGGTAAGTCTTTCGCAATTCAAGTCACAGGTATTGATGGTCTTCCAAGCTATCCTGGACTCTTCACTAAAGTCATGGGCTACAGCTATTAATGGATTTGACTCTACATAGTTATAGGCTTCAGTAATGTACTCGGCTTATTGAAGGGTCGAAGCTTCAATTAAATCACAATGCGGACTTCAACTCTTTATCGGGTTGCTTCTTTCCTTCACGAATTAAATGACGTACGTGGGCTTCCAGGTATGGCACCGCTTCAATTGTGGACGTGGGATGCAGTTATAAACGAGCTTCACATGATGGTAAGTCATGAGCTGGGTTTTTCTTCACATGGGCTTCGTAAGCACGTACGTGGGCTTTATTATGGAAAATGGGCTTTCTATTATGTCTCTCGGCTCTTTCAATTTCTACACAGCAAGGTTCACGACTTTGGCAGGATTGGATGACCTCAAGCTTTCTCGATAATTTTTGTACGGATGGAACACTTTACTTAGGGATAAAACGTTATTTTACAATCCAAAATCAGTTAATTCATATTGTCAAATTAATACCCTTTATTTACATTTAAAGTTCACTTTACTTACTACATTAAGAGTATTAAAAATAACATAAATATCTATTTATCAATGGCTAATGTGGGACAATCAAACCCCCATAGAGAGATGGTTTAGGATCAAATTAATTAGGTTTTATAACCTAAGTGTTGGTCTAATCATAGAAGAGATAATGAGAGAAAATCATGTGAGTGATATTGGGAGAGAGAAAGACAATAGCTAAAATAGAGGAACTCAGAACTTCAATCATCGACTTGATCAGAGTTGTTTGTAGTCTGATTGAGCTGAGATTTTGTATGTATTCTCCCAATAAAAGAGTCTACAATCTGAATAGTAGAGATTTAATTTGGAGCAGTATATGAAGTGTCGAGAATGTGAACATAACACATTTTCTTGGGATCTCTCCTAATCACGTTTTTTGGTTACCAAGAAAGTATTTATTGAGATTATTATTCATTATTTACCTCTAGTTCTATCTAGAGAGACTAATTTTATACCCATTATTTGTTGATATTGGAGATTTGGGTGGACTGTGGTCTTGTAGTTTTTCCTCCAAAACTTGGGAGATTTTCAATAAGGGTGCATGGGAATCACTCGAACTGGTCACTAACGACAAGAACCACCTATCAAATTAGGAATCAGACTGAACCGATAAAGAACTGGTCGGCCAACGGTAATAAATTGTTCAAATTGATGTCAGCTGATTCAGTCCCGATTTGAACTAACGTCAAACTGTCGAACCGACCGATAGTATGTATGTTATATTTTTTCTATATATGAAATGACGTCGTTTTATGCTTGTAATTATAAAAAATATAAGGCAAAATGGCACCGTTTGGTTAATGCCAAACGACACTATTTTGAAGTAGGGTTTAATAACCCATTAACCCTCTCACCCCTTCTCTTCTTCTACATTTTTCCCTTTCAATTTTTCTCTAGTCTTCCCAACTCCCTCCCGATTCTCTTTGTCTCACCTCCCCTTAACAAAGATGAAACCTACACATCGTTGCTATCCTCGGTTTGTTAGGCCCTTGCATCGATGACCTTATTAGTTCTCTCATTTGTCCATTGTCTCCAGACACCAATGACTCTCCGTGACTCAAAATTTATTTGTTTGTTTTAGTTTATAATTTTCTTGTGAATTTGAGTTGATTTTAATGATTTGTTATGCATATTGGAACTTTTTATGAATTTTAAGTTGATGTATTATGAAGTTTTTATGTGAGTTTGGGGATGGTTACACACCAATGAACTGATCGTCACACTAATTAGCATCAGTCGTAAGATTCCAGCCAATTCCCTCCTTCCCTAGTGGCTGATTTTGGTTGACATGTTAGATTTAAAAAACTATCGGTGTAGTTTCCATTTTGGATTGAAACCATATTGATAGTATCTTTGTTCACCCCTAGTTTTCGATGTGGAAATTACTTGTTTTTGTGTGTGTGATTTTGATTTATGTTATGCTTTATTTAATTAATCATAACAGGTTCAAACAAAGTGGAAGAAAGTTATTTCTACTATTTAACGATTGATTTGGTTATTCCAAATAGGTAACTGATTTTTTCCATTATAGTAATATTAGAACAAGGTCATAAATGTTGAATATTTTGTGTTAAATAATTGAAGCTAATTTAAGTATAATTGTTATTTTGAATGGTTTTAATTATCATACTTAGAAAGAAATTTTGAAGACTTTTTTATTTGTGAAGCAATTTCATTTAGTTCTTTGCTTCTTAGAAGGTTGAAAAATAAATCTAAATGAATAATAAACTTTCAACATTAACAAGTTTCTGGATATATTAAGTTAGTGGTGGGCAAAAATTTCGACTTATTTTCGAACGACTTCCGCTTTGATTTCGACTCCGATTGGAATCGGAAGTCGAAATTCATCGGAGTCGGAGTCGGAAGTAGTCGGAATTCGGAAGCGGAGTCGGAGCACACGATTGCTCCGATTTCCGACTTCAAACTCTGACTTTAAAAAAAAAAACCAACATCATTTTGCATCTGAGTTATTTAAAAAAAAAATGAAACAGCGCCGTTCCAATTAGTGAGATACGACGCCGTTTTGTTATTACTCGCCCCCCTCCCCCCCCCCCCCCCCCGGCGGGGATCCTTTCTTTCTCTTCAGTCTTTTCTTTCTCTCCTCTTATTTCTTCTTTCTTCTACTTCACCCTTTGGTTTCTCTGTTCTCCTGCTGCCTTGCTATAGTAGCCCAGGCCCCAACTTCATCTTCTCCCGTCTTCGAGGCTCGAGCAACCACTTCTCCAGCTGCAACGCAGACGTCTTTGAGTCACAAGTGTTTTGCTCGCCATTACCTAGGAGATCTGAGAAATCCCAATTTTTAATTGGTATTTTTCTAGATTTCAAAATAGGAATTTATTTTTAATTTTAATCTGAGAAATTGAGTTTGGATTGTGTTGATTATTTTCTATTGTATTAATTTTGTAAGGTAATTGAAGATTTGAAATTTTTAGTGTTTAATTTCTTTGTTTCTTCATAGGGTTTCGAAATTTTTTTGGTAACAAATTACAGGAATTCTCTGCTTGTATTTGGTTTTGGTTGTATTACATATAGTTTGCTTAAGAGAAAAATTATCCTGATTTTGATAGAATGTTGAGATGCTCAATGCCCAATAACTGTTTGATAGAATGCCTCGTATGATTGTTCATTTGTTTGATGTTGGTATTTGGTATTATACAATTTTTTTCATGATAAAATTATACAATTTTTACTCTTATAATTGGTATTTGGAATTTTCCTTTGCCAAATTACACAAATCAGATTATACAAATAGTACAAAACTCGTAGCCACACCAAAACCATACATGTGGTATTGCAGGTCACATCCAATATATAGATGGGTTGCCCTACACAAACTTGTTTTCATTTGACAGACACTTACCTTATCCAATAAATTTTTTTACATATTACTCTTATTCAACTTTATTCATTGCTCTAACACATATCAATGGGATCCACTAAATCCACTCAACACATTTTAACTCGATACTATCATAGATAAACTCATACTATGTTAAATACTCTTAACATCCAAACGGGCCCTCAATCTCCTAAAGTGCATGCGTCCCCTATCCACAGTTTGGTTGTTGATAGAGGATGTAGGTTGGAGCACAGCTTTGTCAATATTTTTGAATTAAACGAAAATTATTAGGTAATCTAAATATAGATAATGACGCATTGATGAGACTGAAGTTATTCATCCTCGTTAATGACATTCTTAAAATGATGCTTTGTGTTTTAGAAAAATATATCAATGAGAAGTATTGAAGCTAATGCATATTGAACTGATGCTATTTTTCAATAAACTCTATTAATAGCCTAGTTTGTTATATTTAGACTATGTTGTTAATTAGCTAATCTTGGAAGTTATTTTCGATTAATGCCATGTTATTTATAAGGTATCTATATAAACCTGTACCCTAGGAAGTATAAAGTGCAGAACATTAAGATTCAATCAAAACTGACAAAAGTGCACGTTGGTTCCACCTATTTTATATCTATATATATATATATATAATAAGAAAAGTTTCAATAGTGCTTTTTAAATCAAACATGGTCACTACTGCAACTTACTATCTTACTGAGTTACTCACTTGTACAAAAGGTGAAATATTAATAATCGTAAGGGTCCACAAAAATCTCTGGTTTATTAGTTTTGGTTTATTATGGTTGCTTTGGATTCCTGTTTGGTTTTTGATATTATACAATTTTTTTAATGATAAAATCTCCTATTTGATAAAATTATACAATTTTTTTTAATGATATTTGTGCATGTGCTAAAGTTGTGTATGAATACAATTATACTCTATTATTACTCTTATAATTGTGAAATTTGTTATTCTAGATCACACTAATTGATGTGTCACATATTAAGTGGTTAGCCTTTAAAATTACATAAAATGTATCGTATTAATAAACATGAACGAAGATGAGCAAATTAAAATAAAATAAAATAAGTAATATATTCAATATAATGTCAGGACTTACAGCCTTAGGCCCTTACATGACATTTACCAAACCAAACACCTAATATCTAAAGAGTTACAATTGGTATAAAAACTGGTGGATAATGATTGACACAAGACCTATATATCCAACATATATAGCTAGAGGCGTGAGTTTGGTATGGCATATCTGATGTTAGATGTGGCACTAAAGTATCAGAAGACATTTAAGCAGTTGGAGATTGAGGATGAGGGTATGAGGTATGCCCTGTTGGAGCCTAATGGAACGGGGCTTGGTCCGCCAGACAGTATGGATTGGCAAGCTGTATCTGAGTTTGTCAGCTTTTTATAGATTTTCTATGATATTACTAAGCGGATTTCTGGATCTGTATATGCGACAGCAAACATGTGGTTCAGCAAGATCTCAATGGTACACCATCACTTGAAAGAAGGTTGTGCTGACCCGAGCGGACTGTTATTTGGTATGACATTACAGATACAGTCGAAATATGATAAATATTGGGGGCAAGTTGAGAAAATAAATCGATTATTGTTCATAGCATCGATTCTCGACCTTTGATTGAAGTTGGCAGTGATAAAATGGTGGGCAACTGAAGTTCTCGGGGAAGTGAAGGCAACTGCATTTATCACAGCACTTAAGACAAATCTAAACGACTTATACACCCACTATAGCATCAATAGCCAGCCTTCATCCTCAGCAATCACAGGTAGCTCACGTTCGAGCTTGAGGTCAGGACCTCCTTCAGATGTCCGTACCCGTCAAGCCAGTGCAAACAGTGTCAGTCTATTCCGAGGCTTCGACGTTATGATGTTGTTTCATTGTAGTGTACGAATGAGGTTGAACGGTATTTATTGGCAGAGGTCGATGAGTCTAGTGATGAGTTTTAGATCTTGATATGGTGGAAGGCTAATTCCACCAAGTACCCAATCATCTCCCGTATTGCTCAAGGTGTAATAGCCGTTCTTATCACTACAGTTACATCTGAGTCAGCGTTTAGCATCGGAGGTCAAGTGTTGGATGTCTATCGGAGTGCATTAGCACTGTCAACTGTGGAGGCCCTTATTTACACGCAGAATTGGATTAGTAATATTCCTTCTGGACTAGAGAACATTCATATCGATGCTGTTAGCTATAGGCTTGAGTTAAGTAAAATTAAATTAATTTGTTTACTTATTTTTTTATGATTAAAGTAACAAAATGTATATAATTATTTCAATGACTATTTTTTATGATTTCATAAATCTATCTAACTTATACTGTCTATAATTTCACAGATTTACATATCAACCCTGACATAATTGTCGATGACTGATGAACCACATTACGATGGAGCGGTTGCGTATATTTTTTCTCTACTTTACAAATGGTTTATTTTGTAGTTTGTACTACAAATGGTTTATTTTGTAATTTATACTATTATTTGTATTATTCAGTTTGGACTAATTTTTGTATTAGTCTTATAGTTAGCATTAGCAATTAGTATTGTAAATTATAATAATATAATTTGTTTTATTTGTTTATCAACTATTCAACTTTAAATGTTTAAGACTAATTCATTAATTTATTATTTATATGAGAAATAGATAAAATACATCAAAAAATTAGCTTAAGCCCATTAATAATCAGAATAGCCCAATTGGGCCTATTTTATTTCGAAATAGGCCAAAATTTGTCCATTTCAGTTGGAAGTTAGAACGGAAATCGAAATTCTGACTTCCATTCGAAATTCCAATTGGAACTAGTTTCGAACTTCGATTCCATTTCGGAGTCGAGTCGAAAGTAATTTTCAATTCTGACTTAAGTCGGAATCGGAGTCAGAAACTCTAAACTTCGACTCCATCGGAGTCGAAGCCCACCCTTACATTAAACAGTGGGTAGATAATAATGTCTTGAACCATACTAGTAGGGAGATACATGCATGTACACTTTGGAGTAAACTTGACTAATTATATGCTCGGAAGATTGAAAATAATAAAATGTATTTGATCAAACATTTGATGACTTTGATACCAAGATAGAACTACATTGATAGATCACTTGAACACATTCTAAAAAATAATTAATCAACTGACTGGAATGGTCATCAAGTTCAAAGATGAGCTACAGAAATTGTGTTTGCTTGGTATATTGCTAGACTCTCGAGAAAGACATATAGAATGTCATCATCTAACTCAAACTTAGATGGTATGATCAATATGGATCTGGTGAAAAATAATATTTTGATTGAAAAATGAGAAGAAAATCATAGAGTTCTTCTTTGCAGTCAGAGGTCTTGGTTATAGAAAAAAGGAAGATATGTAAAAGGAGAGGTCCAAAGACCCTTAAAGGTAGAAGAGTCAAAAAAGTTTGTTAATAGCAAGAGCTATCATTGTGGCAAGCATGGACATATCAAGAAATATTGCAAAAAATTGAAGAGAGAATACAAGAAAAAACATAATGAGAAAAAGAATGACGATTGAAATGATAATGATCAAATTGCCACCACTATTATAGGAGACTTCTTCATTTTTTATGGTGATAATGATGTTGTAAATATTTCTTCTCATGAAGCTAGTTGGTGATTGGTAGTGGTGCCTCCATTCCTGTTTCACCTTAAAAATATTTCTTCATAGACTATATATTCGATGCTTTTGGCACAATAAAGATGAGTAATGGTGGCTTGGAAAAATTATTGGCATTTGAGAGATGTGCTTACAGACAAATAATAGCATAATATTCATTCTTAGACATGTAAATGGCTTTCCTGATAATCCGTATGAACTTGATTTCTACAAGTAAATTTGATGATTAAAAAAATTCCAACACCTTTAGTAATGACAAATAGAAACTTACAAAGATTTCTATGATTATGGCTTGAGGTAAGAGGTTTGCCCACATGAGTGAGAAAGACTTGACCATATTGGCTAATTTTTTTTTTTTTTTGTCTTGAATGAATAGTGAACTCACTATTTGGCAGAGTAGCAAAATAGAATTATTTTTCAAAAGTTCTCTTCCAGATGGTTATGACCTTATGAAGACAACAAGGCTTAATGACTCTTTGTATTTTGTGACTTTCATAGATCATTATTTAATACATATTTAGGTTTATACCTTGAAAAGAAAATATCGAATATAGAAAATGTTTAAACAGTTTCAGGTCGTATTTGAGAGACAGACTAGGAAAGAAATTGAAGTGCATCCAAACTGATAACATGAGAGAGTATTTAGGCCCATTAGATGGTTATTGTAGACATCAAAGTATTCGGCATCAAAATATACCTCCATAGACTCCTTAACTGAATGGTTTAGCTAAAAAGATAAACAAAACAATGATTAAGAGAATGAGATGTTTGCTTTCATAAGCACAATTGCTAGAATCTTTTTGGAATGAGGCTTTAAGTATGGTTGTAAATGTTCTTAATCTCACACCATGTGTTCCTCTTTAATTTGATGTACTAAACATAGTTTAGATTGATAAGGATGTTACATATAATCACTTACATATCTTTGGATTTAAAGCATTTAAACATGAGAGGTCAAAGCTCGATGTAAAGACCTAACAATGCATCTTTCTAAGTTATTGTCTAAATGAGTTTTGTTATAGATTATATGATCTAATTGATGAGAAACTAGTAAGAAGTTAAGACGTTGGGTTTATTGAAGATCAAACTATACAAGATATTGAGAAGATGGATAAAGTAATGTTTCGATATAATGATGGTTCAATTAACTTGGATCTAGTGTCATTGACAAATTTTCCAACATAGGTTAAACATGCTGTTCAAGATGAGCAACAAAGTCCAAGTGATGCAGATACTCCCTTACAGATTGACACCCTTTATTAGTTTCCATAACCAGAGATACCATTGAATGTTCTACTCAGGAGGTCAATCAAAGACCGACGTTCTTCCACTTAATATTCTATAGATGAGTATATGTTAATGACTGATGAGAAGAATCCGAGTTTTATGTGGAAGCCATGGAAGAAGAACATAAGTTAGAGTGGGTTTTCTTTGTGTTGTTAGAATTTAAAAAAACACTTATAATGATGATAAGGGTTCTGCTATGTTAACGAAGACTGTAACAAGGAAGAAGTTTGAGTCTTGTTGCTCAATTGCTAAGATGGTGAATCCTCCCACATAGTTGGGGAAGTGAGAGATTTATTGTGTTGGGTTTTCCCTCCTATATGGAAGATGACCCATGTGGGAACCATTATGCTCAAATGGAGAGAAAGTTTAGACTCAGATTAATTAGGTTTTATAACCTAGTTCAGCTATTGGAGAAGAGAGAACGAGAGAAAAATGTCTCATATTGACTTTTCCACATAAAAGTTGATTGTCTTTGTGTACGTGGTTTTAGTTTATATTGTACTCTATTTAATTATTCTTACCAGGTTCACACAAAAAATCGATAATTGATTTCTTTCAACAAATATGTCTAGAGAATTTTTTGACGTCGACTAGTCTATCAAGTGAGGTCAATATAAAAACATTCCACCCCAATCATCACAAGGACTATTATTCCTTCGTATGAAACTTATATAAACCCATTGTAAAAAAGGGCATAAGGACTCCTCAACCCATCTATGAGAATTGATACACAATAAGACTCGTCACCCAAAATGGTTCAAGCTTAATATCTCAAAATCTCAGACTAAAGATATTAGTAAACATAGTGAGATAAAATATTTATTATTTCATGAGAAGAAAGATTAAGGTTACCGAATATGCAATGTTAAAGCTCACAACATACCCACATTTATCCCACATTTCCATGAGATAGATCTCTCAGCCAAAATAATAAAATTTAAGATCTACATTAGTCAATGAGTCACATTGATGGCTCGAGCAATAGTTGACATGAGAGCACCAATGCTAAATAGTAAAACAATTCTTATTACCAAACGTTATAACTAATAGTGTAATCACCATAAGGGGCATTTCAATCTACATAGCTACAAGAAAAACAGGTTTTTGAGACTCTTTTAATGTAAGTATAGATATTTAGAGACGAGTGCTCCTTATTTTCCTGTTCATCGATTGACTTGGAATTTTCCTAAATTAATTTAAGGACGAATTTATACACCCTAGATGGTATAGTATATCAGAAAACAAGGAGAAAGGGAGAGAGCCATAGCACTGCTGTGAAGAGTTTCCCTCATATGTATTGTATTGATATTCATGTCTTAATATAGATATACAGAAATACATATGTTCCAATAGGATAATTACAAATAATGAAAGAATATTAATCTATTACAAGAGAAAGAGACAAAATATAACAAGAAGATGCACTATAATATTCCAGATTATAACGCATGTTGTGATGTATCGATGATGGTACTCTGCTCATGCTTTGGCTGTGGTACATTCTTGTGACTAATGTCAATATGGTACCACTTTGAGTAGTTGGACTAAATGTGATGTATAGACATGATATTATATATATGGACCATGCTGTTTTTTATAGCCTTGGACAATTGAGCGGGTCTCAATCTTATTTAAATTGGTCACTATCCCATACTCAAGAGTTGTTCTACATATTTATATTGTTACCTTTAAAATTCAATTCAAAATTATCATAATATAAAAAATAATATAAAATAGCAAATGCTATGACTTCATTTTTTTTTTTACCTATCAAAAAAAAAGGATCTTTAAAATTTTTTATTACAAAAACAAAATTAATTAGTAAAGCTAACCATAATAAAGATTATTTTAAAACCTGATGTCGTTATCGTATTTTCTTCTTTCCCATTATTAGACATTCAAAATTTATTAATTATTAGATTAGGAAGATTAATGACTTCAATGCCGTGCCTTCCAACTAGTCCAACTTAAAGGCTGAAAATGATGGGAGTAGGTCTTGCCCGGAAAAAAATTTTACTCATCATTTTTATATTATATATTATATATTATATATAATTTTTTTTATTATTTTTTATTAAATATCTAATATATAGATAATGAGTAAAAGAATTCAATTAATTTAAGAAGAACAAAATAAAAGAAAAATTTTAAAAAATAAAAATAAGCGTGATGTATAATATATGAAGATGTTGAATAATAAAAATTTTATTTTATATTTTAAGATATTATTTTATTTTATGTTTTTTTTTAATTTTTTTTTTTTTATAAATCACAGATACTTTATAAATAATAGGAGACAAAATAAAGATTATAACATGAGTCATAAGAGCAGTGCTAGCACGAATTTGTTCCCGACAGAAAAGAAAAAGTTTTTCCATTTTTTATTTTATTTTAATTTTTTCATTGTTTTAAATATATTTTTTTAAATACATAATTTTTAAAAAAATTAAAAATTATATCAAGAAAGTTAATAAACAAACTTAATCGAATAATTTAATATTTATGAAGTCCATTTTTATTGGATTGTTTAAAATTAAATTGTAAAAAGTATAAATTTATATATATATTAAAAAAATTTGGTTATATTTAATTAAAAATATGAAAAATAAAAATAAAAAATAAAATAAAAGTAGTTTTTATTTTTAAAAATAAATAATAAAATCAAAAAATTATGCAAAATTTTTAATATGTATATAAATTTATACTTTTTAAATTTTGATTTTGTATAAATTAATAAAAATATTTTAACTCGAGTCAAATTTACGTGGCTAGGGGGTAGGACCGTAGTAGCCACTCCTTTCTTGCAGCTTGGCAAAAAAGGAAACACAAGTGGGGCCACCCAGCCAATGCGCATTATGCAACGCCGTCAAACTCTATTTTTAGGTTTCCGTTATTGTTGTAACAAACAAGTCTGAAAACGGACAAACTTGAAACTTGGGCATCCTAGGTTCATTCTAATATTTAATAACTTAAAACAAATTTTATTCAGAAGTGTTTGTACTTGTAATTTAATTTAAAAGATAAATTTATATTTTTAAAGAGCCTCATTTTTATTTAATTAATTGAATATGAAATTATAAATTTGAATAATAAATAAAAAAGTAAAATTATTCTGTTAATATAATTTATAATAAATTAACTATAAATACAAATAATATTGAACACTCATATATGTATTAATATTAAAGTAAAAAAATAAATTTAATAAAACACTTAAATTTAAAATAAAAAAATATAAAAATAACTAATTAAAATGCATAGGTGCGCATATTAATATAACAAAATGAAAAATATAAAAATAACTAATTTAAATAAATTCCACGTATATTAAAATACAGGCGTACACACTCATGCGTACACACTTGTGGGTTTTGGATTTTTTTTATAATTGTTTTTAACTAAATGATTGAGAATGTATTGAAAATAATATTTTCATTTTTTTAATTTTTTTTAAATATTTAAAAATGATAAAAAAAAAAAAAAAAAAGAAGCGCTCTAAATATTAATGCTTCATTCTCAACAACCCTTAATGCTGCATTCTCAACTACCCCGTAGACGACACTTTCGTAGGCCACAAAAGCAAACGGCGTCGCTTAGTAGCCAATCGCACAGTTACACACTTAAAACCTCACTCTGCATCCCTGACTCCTGAGCCATCACTACCAAACCTGCGACTGCACGGTGAACTCTGAACCGCGGTAAGGCTCGAGCCTTTCAAAATCATCGCCGGGCATCTGATCCGTGTGGAAGAAGAACGTCGTGAAACCGATTTCGTGAGCGAAACGAAGACGTTCGGACTCTGTCTGTTTTCGCTGTTTGTTGAGGGCCTTTTTTTTTTCTTTATATATATATATAAATATATATATATATTTACTTTTAATGGCGTCCGAGGATGTGAAGAGCGAATCAGCGGTGTCGACGATCGTGAATTTGGCGGAGGAGGCGAAACTGGCTAGAGAGGGTGTGAGGGCTCCGAGCTATGCTGTTCTCAGTATTTGCAAGTCTCTGGTCGCTGGTGGGGTCGCTGGAGGCGTGTGAGTTGCTTTTTCATTCTTTTTTCTTTTATATGAGTTTTTCTTATAAAGGAAATGGAAACGTAACTCCTGTGGCGGGGGGCGGAATCTTTTGTGGTCTGTTATTTATTTAATTTTTGACTATTGGAAAATCTGGAAAGGAGGATGGTAAGATTGAATCTTATTAGCTACGTAGTCAAATGCCTTCTGCACAAATTTGGATCGCTGTGGAAAAATGAGAGATCACAACTGAAAAAACTGATTCTTTTGTATTTCTGGTTGCTTACTGGTGAAAACGAAAGGAAATGAAAGCTTCTCAAGGTGGAGATGCGAGAAACTCCTTGCGAGCGCCTGTGCACCCCGGATTAGTCGGTCGGGATGCTATTCTCAGACTGTGCCAATCAAAGAAAAAGAAAAAGAAAAAGAAAAAGAAAAAAGAAACGTAATCTCTACCCTCTCCAAGCCTCAATGCTTGGTTGTGAAAATAAAGTAGGATAATAAACTGAAACTGAGATTTTTATTGCTTGTAGGGAGAAGAAAGAAATTTAAGATTGTTAATATTTAGTTACTATTCCCATATGGGATCTGAGATAAAAGAATCATCCCATTTCCACAAGAAGTGACTAGAAAAACTGTATTTCCTCCAGAGTTTTCCAAGTACTATGAAATGTGGCTGCCTTGGCAAACTATGGTATAAATAACTTCTAACTTGCTTTGGTGTAAATATTTATTATCTAGTTCATGTTAGCACCTAAGCATTGCTGATTGATGGCTGAGACAGCATGCTGCACATTTCTTTCCCATTCTCTCGGTACTGCCATTTCATAGAATAAAAGTTTTCATGTCTATGCAGGTCACGCACAGCTGTTGCTCCCTTGGAAAGATTGAAAATACTACTCCAGGTTGGTTTATATTCAGTTATTCTTTCTTTTAATTGCAATTGATACTTATGCTTGTTTATATATGCACAGTCACTTTAACAGGATATTTCCCGTTCTTTACACGATTTCTTGTCATATGGATACAAAGGATCTATGGGGAAGTTACTGGAAATAGATATTGTGAAAGAGCCACTGAGACGTGATAGAAAAATTCTATGATCATGCACCAATCTTTCTTGGGATCACAAATCCCAAATTTTTTAATGAAGAGGAGAGATCTAATTATTTTACTGTCTATAATTAATTTCTTCCGTTTAAAGGCCCCATTAGTAAGTGCTGCAAGATCTCACAATTTGGAATCCATGTTTATGGTTCCAAATTCGCTAGTATGGAAAAATTTCTTTTCCAAGTGAAATTCTGAGTGAAATATTTTATGATATGCTAATTAGCTCAGGCAATATGCAGGTTCAGAATTCCCATAACATAAAATACAATGGAACGATTCAAGGGTTAAAATATATATGGAGAACTGAGGGTTTTCGTGGACTGTTCAAAGGAAATGGTACTAACTGTGCACGTATTGTTCCAAACTCTGCAGTCAAGTTCTTCAGCTATGAACAGGCTTCAAAGTAAGGTTTTCTGCTCATAACCTATTTTAAGTTCTGTGTTTTATTATCTATCTTATGCTTTTAATTTGTGTTTGTGGATTTTATTTTGGGGTCCAATATAGGGGTGTAAAATTTTCGGTCCGGACCAGACCGAAAATTTGTTTGATCGGTTTCGATCCTCCATTTTGGGACTAAATGGTTTTGGTCTGGTCTTGGGGTCTGTAATTTTGGACTGGACTCAACCGAAACCGACTTAACAATATATATTTTTAAATATATATATATATTTTGATTGGCACAAGGTGTCCAGAATAACATCCCGACTAATCCTAGGGGTAACATAATGAACGGGACAGACTGATACTTAATGGTCTGGTCTGGTACATAAGGAAAATCGGTTCAGTCCGGGGTGGGAAAAGGGTGGACCAAAGTGGTCCAGTCTGGTCCCTAAAACACCTTGTAAACCGACCAGACCGAACTGAATACAGCCCTAGTCCAATATATGAATTTTAATTTCCCATCGTTAGCAAATTCAATGAAACATGAACTTGAGTTTGTTGGTTGTGTTGTTAGTTTTAAAGATCTAGCTGTCATGTGTGAATTTACTGATTGTTTTTATAATGCTGAATCACACGAAACTTTCTAAAGGAGAGGAAAACTATATACCCTTTAGATACTTCTACATTATGTGCATGTCTTGGTCTTATCAATATGAAGTAATGATACTTTGTGATGAACTAAACTTGAATGTTTTCGCCATTAACTTCCATAAAGTAGTATAACCATGCATTCTTTGATATTGCATAGGCATAGTAATAATTTTATGGTTAGAAAGAGACTGATTAGTGAGGACAATTGATTATATATATATTTTTAATTTCTATGTAGGGGAATCTTGCGTCTATATCAGCAGAAAACTGGCAATGGTATGTTCGTCTTGACCTCCAATTGTATCATTGACTAGTTTTTTTGGAACATAGGCCATATGACTTAAGCCTTCTATTGAGGTATTATAAATGATATTAGAGCCTATTCCAATTAGAAATATGGGACATAAGTCTTGCCACCTACGATAAATTGAATGATAAGGACGTTGGGAATTTGACAGTTGAAGATTGTGATACACCGTTTTGATAAGGGTGTGTGGTGTATAGGATCCCATGTTGCTTGGGAAATAGAAGTTCTTACTCTTTATAATGGTTCTGATGAGGCTCCAATTGAATTATTGACTAGTTCTTTTAAAGTATAGAAAATACGGCTTGGACCTTCATTGGGGCGTTACATGGGCACTCTTTTTTTCTTTGTTGTCACACATTTAATAGTTAAAGGAATTTTTGCATACAAAAATGCAGATTGACCTCATTTTAATTTAATAAAACATGAGCATACTACATGTGAGTAGTGCATTCGCTTGATTTGCACCTGTTTCTACTATTTCAAGTTAGAACCTATAAATTTATGCCTATGGCCTACGGATGGACTTCATTAGTTAGACAATTCGATGATGAACTTGATTATGTCCTAGGATTCATAAATGGGAAGATGGTAGATAGTGGACATTCTAGTTATAAAAGAAGTTAAGTGGACATGCTGGTTGTATAATGCACTTTTCTCCTTATCTCATGCAGAAGATGCTCAGCTCACTCCTCTCTTGCGTCTTGGGGCTGGGGCATGTGCTGGAATAATTGCCATGTCTGCAACTTACCCTATGGACTTGGTACGGGGCCGGTTAACTGTACAGGTACATAGTTTTCTAACTCTAATAGCTTGAAGTAAATATGTTCTTGGAAGTTTCTGGGAATCAGCGTCTGTATTTTGTTTTTAATTAATTGAAGATTTTATTGTTAAAGAGTGGAAAAGGGATGGCCCAACTACACAACGATATACGAGGGATTCACTCTTTTTTTTTTTTAAAGGGGACCACCTAACTAGAATTAGAAAAAGATGATTATGAAAGTCATGAAAACTCAGCCTATTAAAATTAACGAAAGCTGCTCAAAGGAATAAAGTATGAAAAAAAAAGGTTTTAAGCTCCTCTATCATCTGCTTTTGATCTTCAAAATTTGTGTAATTCACATCCTTTTAAATTCACCATGCTAGATAGATAGGGACCATCTTTCACACCATTGCACTTTATGTGCTTCAATATAATACTCTCCATTTGGCAAAGAGGTCTACTATCCTTCTGGGCATAAGCCTATCCAAACCCACTTGTCTGAAAAAGTCATTCCGCAAGGCAATGACAATCTCGTGATGGAGTGAAAGTGGTCTACAAATTTCTCTCTTGCACCTACAATACCGATTTGTCATAGTTGTTAACTTAGGTTATATATGGTGAGGATCTGTTTAAGAAAGTATTCCATGCAAAAAGCATCCTTCAGAGATGCTTTAGTTTGCGAAATTCTCTTGCAATGGAAGGACTCATTTAAAGACCTTGTAGAAAGATCGAACAGTGAACTTCCCTTTCTCGGAAAGGGCCCAAAGAGTCCTCTTGGCACATACAAGACATTATCTAGCAAAGTAAAAGTGATTGAAAAACTTTGTGAAGGCATAGTCTCAAAGAAGTAACATTCCATGATGGGAGCAATTGGAGAACTCCAATTGATAATGCATTTAAGCCTCCTGTGTAGCTGCAGTATTACACAGTTATGGGAAAGCTTCAATATAGTCTTCTCCATATTGGCAAAGAGGTCTATCCTTCTGGGCATAAAGCCCTTGCCAAACCCACTTGTCCGGAAAAGTCATTCCACCAAGCAATGACAATCTAGTGATGGAGTGAAGGTGGTCTACAGATTTATCTCTTGCACTGACAATACTGATTTGTCTTATTTGTTAACTTAGGTTATATATGGTGAGGATCTGTTTAAGGAAGTATTCCATGCAAAAAGTGAACTTCTCTTTCTCGGGAAGGGCCTAAGGACATAATCTAGTGAAGTAGAAGATATTGAAAAACTTTGTGAAGGCATTAACCTCTCAATCATGAGCTACTCTAAGAGAAGTTACATTCCATGACCAGAGTAAGTGGAGAACTCCAATAGATCAGCCATTGAAGCCTCCTTTGTATTTGCAATATTATACATTTCTGGGAAAGCTTCTATATAATCCTCTCCAATTGGCAAAGAGGTTTACTATCCTTTTGACATAAAGCCTAGCAAAACCAACTCGTCCGAAAAGTCATTCCCCTAGGCGATGACAATCTCACTATGGAGTGAAGGTGGTCTACAGATTTCTCTCTTGCACTTAGAATACCAATTTCCCATAATTATTTCCTTAGGTTATCTATGGTGAGGATCTGTTTAAGTATTCCATGCAATTTTTTGTTTGGACCGCAGCATTAAGCAGAATTCTCACCATAGACAACTTGAGGAAACGTAGGAAAATGGTTTTGGATTGGTGTTGTATGTGTAAGAAGGATGGGTAATCGGTAAATCATTTGTTTCTACATTGCGAAATGTGGGAGTGCTTCTTCACAAGACTCGGTTTATCATGGGTCATGCCTTTTAGTTTGTTGGATTTTCTAGCTAGCTAGAGAGGTCTCTGTGGTAATTCGCAAGTCTCAACAATTTCGAAAATGATCCCTATCTGTATGTGTTAGTGTATATGGCAGGAATGAAATGATAGACACTTAGAGAACCGTGAGAAGACAATGGAGGAGCTGAAAGTTTTTTTTCTTTAAAACATTGTTGTCATGGGTGGGGGCTATTGTTTGTAACGGATGGATGTCCATGACTTTTTACTATCAATTGTAAACTCTAGTTAGGTATTTCTCATGTATACTCCCTATATACTTTGGCTTTGCCTATGTTTATGAATAAAATACTTTGATTATCGATAAATATTCCATGCAAAAAAAGCATCCTTCACAAGTACCTTAGTTTGCAAAATACTCTTTGAAGGGAAGGACTCATTTTAAAAACCTAGTAGAAAGATCAACAGTGAACTTCTCTTGCTGAGAAGGGCTTAAAGAGTCTTATCAGCACCTACAAGACATTTTTTGTTTTTGATAAGTAAGTGATTGTATTAATATAATAGGCAAAGCCCAAGTACACAAGATGATATACAAGAGACAAGACCTATTTAGGTCGAAGGTGGTAAGTATGATACAAGAAAATCATGAAAGGGAAGACCATTGAAATCTACACCTACAAGACATAATCTAGTGTCGCAGAAGAGATTGAAAAACTTTGTGAAGACATTAACCTCTCAGTCATGAGCTGCTATAAAAAAGGTAACATTCCCTGGCCAATATGAAAAGAGTAAACATTCCATGACAGGAGCAATTGGAGAACTCCAATAGATCAGCCATTAAAGCCTCCTGTGCATCTGCAATATTATACACTTCTGGGGAAGCTTCTTTGAGGGTTCTGTCAGCACATCATAACTCATGTCAAAATCTAGTCCTAAAGCTATCATCCACCTCAAGCACTTATCAAAAAAAAAAAAAAAAGCCATCATCCACCTCAAGTCTGGTATGACTAAAAAAAGGCTCTCATCCTCTCTCTCTCTCTCTCTCACATAATCTTACCCTGTACATACACCTCATTAGAACATCACCCACCCCAAGAACAACCATGTTTAACCCCGAATCCACTTCCTTTGAAAGTTTCTTATTTCTGAACTACCCTAAAAAAATCGGGGAGCACAATCTATCCTCGTCAACCAGGTCAAATCTAAAGTCTTCACTGAACTTGCTCCATAATTTTTTTTGCTAAAACTTCTCTATGCCATTGGCCATGCTAGTGGGAAGGAAAAATAGGGACAGGAATTATGTAGACAATTTAGAGAGAGTACTCTTGATCAAGGTGATTCTAACACCTTTAGATAAATACATCCTCTTCCACCCAATTAGTCAATGATTAGTCTTCACATTCACATTCACATTATTCAAACAGACATAATTCCAAAGGTCGGCCAATATGTTTATATAGATAAAAGGATACCTTGCACCCTTATAAGTTAGCCATACTATCCCACATTAGAAACATTACCCATATAAACTAGCTTTGACTTGAATAAATTCACTTTCAACCCGGAAACAGCTTAAAATATGAAAAGGATGGCAGTAGTTTGAGTTTTCCCCGCAGAATATTAAGGTTTCACCTGCAAATAAAAGATGAAAAATGTTGAGCATAACATCATGCTTGCTTGCTCGCTCCCACATATAAGTAGAGAGCTTCCATTAGAAGTAGCTGCAAAAAGAGATGTCAGCAGTGGTATAAATTTTTAATCTTTTAGAGGAAGCTTATATATCAAAGTAAATGGAAATTCATTTCATATAAAATATCCTTGCCTTTTGTGATCATTAGTTATTTTGCATAATATTTTCCACTTTTAGTGTTCAACCTTTTCATGGGTCATATATTTGCAGACAGAGAATTCTCCTTATCGTTACAGAGGAATATTCCATGCTCTATCAACTGTACTCCGGGAAGAAGGCCCACGGGCTTTATATAAGGGCTGGCTTCCTTCTGTTATTGGAGTTGTAAGTAATTTTTTGTTTATATATTTTGCCATTACTTTGGAGAAGAATATTACAACTAGGATCATTGTATGGTGTTCTTGATCATTGAGGATGAGGAAATAAAAAGCACAATATCTCCCAGTAATCGTATCAACATCTGCATGCAGCTAAAGCCCTGGTCATCTTAGCAACCGTGCTGACCTTGTACTTTTGGCAATGTTTCCTCTACCCATGATTATATTGTTCTTTCTCCGAAATCATAGAGATGCTGATGAAAGTTTAGGCCTCAACATGACCAAATATACCTTGAGTCTGGTATATCTTGATTGATAAGTATGGTTTTCGACTTCAAATGGTTACACTTATGTCGTGTATTAGTTGTTATGTATGTTAAATACTTTATTGTATGGATCTTTGTATTAAGTTGTCATCAGGTTGCAAGGATTATTTATTTATTGTTTTAGAAGGACTAAATGGCTTAAGCTCATGACTCGTATCTGTATGTGCCTCCTATTAGAATTAGTGTAGTCAACCATTGTCAGATTAGAATGCTAGTTTGTGTAATCTTGGTCAACATGCCATATGGAGCTGTAAGCCCCGAGTTGAATTCTTGATCTATGAGTTTGAGTGCTTCTTGATCTAATATGTAGAAAGAATTGATGGGAAAATTGGAGGAATGTTCCTGCGGTAACACTGAAAAAAAAAAAAAACGTAGATGTAAGAGAGGGCTGGATAACCTCTAATAATTTTGCACTCTAAAAATGGCCTGTGCTTCAGTTGTTTCCTGTTTTTGATACCGTATAACCTCCATGCACGCAAACACTTGCATGCATAAACACGTACACACAAACATCTGTACATTTATTGGTGATAAATTTCAAAACTTAATGTTGTTCTATATTTTCTTCTGCTGTTTAGAGGTAACTGGGAAAGAAGAGTTTGATGAAGGATGGAAAAGTTAAAATATTAGATACCTTCTATTCTTGTCCCCTTCTCTGCTGATGCTTAACATGAATTACTCATTCTTTTTAGGCACTTTTAGTTTCTCTCACGAGATTTACTTGTAAAAGAATTTCTCACCCACTTTTTGTGTAATCCTGGAAAGATGTATTCTTGAAGTATAGTATGCAAATTTATATTTTTTCCATTTGATGTTTGTAGGTTCCATATGTGGGTCTGAACTTTTCCGTCTATGAATCTCTTAAGGATTTTTTAATTCAAAGTAAACCATTTGGACTGGTTGAAGACAACGAGTTGAGTGTGACAACACGGCTGGCGTGTGGAGCTGCTGCTGGAACTGTTGGACAAACAGTTGCATATCCTCTCGATGTCATACGTAGACGAATGCAGATGGTGGGATGGAATAATGCTGCTTCTGTTGTTACTGGTGATGGAAGGAACAAGGCCCCACTCGAATATACTGGTATGATTGATGCATTCAGGAAAACCGTTCGACATGAGGGCTTTGGGGCATTGTACAAGGGTTTGGTCCCCAATTCTGTGAAGGTCAGTCTCCTATTATTTGTGATCTATGTTTTGAGAAGTGTGCAAATATTCTTAGGTCTAATTAATTTGACGCTTTCCAAATAGAATTTTTATTTTGGATGGTCAAATTTACATTTTAGGTTCACCTGCTAAGGGAATTTCCATTATTCCTGGCAAGAAGGTATTTTGGCACTTCTTTTCACTGGAATATAGGAATATCAAGATTTAGGACTAGATCCCACTGGCTAAATAGAGGATCAAATAAAAAGAGAAAACTGCCTCTAAAAATATTATGAATGGTTGTGGCATGTACACCTTTTATTTGGCCGCCAAGCACTCAAGCCTGCTATCTGTTGTGTATGATTTATGCCTGAAATATTGGGCTGCTTTCGAGGTTTTAAATTATCTTAGTTTTAATCCTTTGAATCATTATTAGATTTAGAGTTGCGTTTCTCCAACCATCTAGTCTTGACAAATTTGGGCTGTGGGATCTCCAACAAAAGGTTCATCTAGATGTGGGCCCCTAAGTGCTGCATTTATCCCTTTTGTGGAGGTATTTAATCTTCAGAGTCTAGAGTGTGGTTCCTAGTATGTGTAGAATAGTTGGGTTAAACTACTGTGATTGATGTTCAGGGTTTGAAGTGAAGAATGGTTATACAACGAGGTTGGTCCTTTGTGCCTCAGGGAGTCATGCCTTTTTATGAACTGTAAAAGGATAGTTTTCCTTTCTAGCTCTTAAATATTGAAATCGGGGAAGCAATGTGCATGACTTTCTTTCCTTGGTTTAAAGCACCTAGAATGTATGTAGGCATTTTCGTTTGTATACACCCCGTGTACTTGGGCTATGCCTTTTTATATTTACATCAATAAAGTTACTTTTTATTTATCAAAAAAAATAAAATATTGAAATCGGTCCCTTGCTTGTTAATTTACCCAGTAAGTGTGCCTCTACGATGCGAATACACCCATGATTGCCTCCAATTCCCACTTTCTACCGTCTACTTAAGGTTTATGTAGACTTTTTTCTTTACAAATCAAGTTTTCTGAATGAAATGTAACTGATAAAACTGCAGATAATTTTTTAAATTAATATCCATCTTTCAGAGTTTAATGAACATATCTTTCCATGCATTAAGGACTTGCTTGATGTGATGCCTACTTTTCCAGGTAGTTCCATCCATAGCAATTGCATTTGTGACATACGAGGTGGTGAAGGACATTCTGGGAGTTGAGATCAGAATATCAGACTGAAGTGTGATAATTATTGAACGAATACTCTCTTTATTGTAGGTAAGGGGATGGAAAGAGGTAAAGGGGTAATTTTTTTCTTTTCTCGTTTATCCAATAATTAGTTAGAAGCATGCTGAAAATGTTTTTTCCTTGTTTTCCTATCTATGTTTCCTTCTGGATATTCTTTAGTTTTCAGCTTCTTATTGATATGCCAAGTGAAATAAATGTTTTGACAATGCAAGAACGCATTTGAATGCCCTTCCATAATAACACAGAACGCTTTTCTCCATGTATATTTACTGTGGTTCATTTCTAAGCTCTCTCTCTCTCTCTCTCTCTCTTACACACACACACACACACGAGATCGTTTGTTTAATTGGGGATGAAGTTGAAGGCAGAATCTATCTATGATAACAGAGTTACAGAGAAAATTATGGAGATAAATAATGCCCTATTCCCAAAAGGTTTCAGTATGTTTTGTAATTTTATCTTGTGGGTTTGAATTACCTAAAGGATGGGATTAGAGGTGTCCCGAAATATCAACTCAATTTTTCACATTTGTCACACTACATCATTACATATATAGGTATTTGATGAGAAAAGAAAGAGAACAGAAACTAATAACTGTTTTGTGGGTTGCTTTTCCCAGTTGTCGATTATGAGAACATGACATGCTTAGTAACATTTATCTCATTAACTGTAAGATAAACATTTTTGCATCTTTTTCTAAATTATTCTCTTGGCAATGTATCTTCTTCCTCGTATTGGAAGAAATTTTCTGTTGCATAGAGCAAGACGAAGCCATCATAAAAAATCTTTGATGTTGGAGAATAGGCTTGCTGAGGAATACATTATCAACATCTTGATACTTGATGACAAGAAAGATGGAGCTTTGTTTGTAACCGAGACTATCGTACATTCTGAAAGTCTGTAAAAGTCATCCTTCCAGTAATGGTATATTGAATCAGGTGTCGTCTTTGGGAACCGAACCTTGGTGCTGTCGAAAAGAGCTAGCTACTCATATTTCTTCTCCCACCTTTGTGTGAGTTATCTTGATATGCTAGCTTTAACTTCATGGCCTCTTGCACCTTTCCGTAAACTTTGCTCGTAATTTTGTTCAACTTGGTCAGGAAAAGTTTAGGCATGTTGTCGGTCAGTTTAGAAAAGCTCGAACTTGATTCGGTATAATTGAGCCAAGCTTAACCGGACAATTCCCTTGGATAGATGGAACACAACTCTTACTTACATACCTCTCTTTGACCAAACAAAGCTCCAGCCAACCCTAGTCGAGTAAATGGCATGTTTTGGGTAAAATACGGTATCAGGGTCACCCACCAACGACCGGAAAGAAGGACGAGTAGAATCCCCACTTCCAATCGACTACTACAAGGGCTTTAAGGTTGAAGCAGAGAGAGATTATCAAAGAGTTTGTCTACGTACAGTCCCAATTGGGGAGTCCCCGCGTACTCTTCATATCAAGGGCAGCTTAATGTGAATATCGCTGGATTTTAACATGATATCACTTAATTATCAGTTATATGTTGAAAGATAAATGAGGGGACAATCTTTTTTTATTTTTTTTCAAACAATAAATGGTTCCTGTGCCGAGAACAATGGCATTAATCTCATTATTTGAATTGCTTGGGGTCAGCTCCATGAATCTTTTCATGCCATTTCAACCGTTTGTATCTTTGTCTATAATTCTGATCGAGCTAAGATATCCAGATTTCTGGAACTCAATTACGAGTGAGAATATATATAGATGATTTGGTGGCATCGATCGAAGTCTAGGAGAGTTCGGAATCAGAGGCATGACCAGAAGGTGATCTGGGTATTCTTTTACTCGACACTGGACTCATCAATATTAGCTGGCTTTCTGAATTCATTCTCATACTACGCCCACAAGGGGTTATTTGTGGAGGTCTTACTCGTCCTTTTGGTGTTCCTGTGCATCCAATAAACACAAAAAAAGGATAATATTGTCATCATATAAATTAATTATTCAGTACTAGATCATCTACATGTGAATGGCTAATGAATATCTTTGAAGCACACCTCGTAATTTTATTTGAAAAATAGTTTCCATATAAAAAAAAAAAAAAAATACTATTCACCATCTCCTGATGTGTTACCAAATTATTACAAGATAGTATAATTAATAGTTTCTCAATTATCTGATACCACATCATAACTGCTATAGGCCGGTCTATCATCCTTAGATAAGATCACTATTCCTACGTTTGTACATAGTTGTTTAATTAATGATAAATGACTCATTTAATACTAAAATGACGTGTGCTACAGTTACAAAGAGATTATACAAAATTAAATTTAAAATAGATATGACTTTATATAATACATTAAATCAGTTTAATAATAAAAATAATTGTTTACAATTTAATAAATTATATCAAATCATATCAATTTATAAATTTATTTTCGTATAATTTTTTTTTAACTAGACAAAAAGAGAAATAGAAAAAATTGATCAGTCTGGAAATTACCTACCTTGTTGTCTATTTACTTTAAACTCTGGAGATCTGTTAACGTTTGGCAACGAGTTTCTCTTGTTCATCCTTTCAGGTGAAGCTAAAGACTTCCTTTCATTTGCAGGAGAGAAGATTTGGTCGTCCATCATTAACATATTTTCATCCCCACAAGCTGAAGCTCCATCACTTCCTGATTCCGAATTTTCTTTTAGGTTTGAATTTGTTCTCTCTTTCTCCTCAACTCTGTAAACAAACATCTGAAATGGGACTTGAGATGTTGGCGATGGATCAGAGCACCCCATTGAAGAGAGCTTCCTCAAGAGTCCAGACTCGATCTCAATATAATCCACCAATGGTGTTGGTGGATCTTGCTGGCTACTGTAATCAGGATTCAATGCAAGAAACCGTTTTACATAACGAAGAATCCTAGAAATGGATGAGAAACTTAGCCGTTGGTTTGGATCAGAATGCCAACATCTCTTTGTCAAATTGGTCAAATATTTTGGAGAATAGTTTGGGAAAAGAGGTCTCTCTCCTGCCCTAATGTTCCTACTCATTTTGTCTCCTTGAAGATGGCTATCCTCAAAAGGAACTTTCCCAGTTAAAAGTTCAAAGCAAACCATTCCAAAACTGTAAACATCAGCCTTTTCTGTGTACTTTGTACTGTTTTCTGCACTTCCATTTTGTTCTTGCTCTTCCAAAACTTCTGGGGCATACCAAATGAATGGGAGGGTTCCATTTCCATTCTGATTTGAAGAGCTTTTTTGGCTAACATTTTGAATGGAGGATAGTCCAAACCCTAAAACTTTTGCATGACAGTTACCTTCTGTACTTGAGCTGCTGCCTCTTGATTTCACAAGAATTTTACAAGGATTCAAATCTCCATGATAGATTTTCTTGGAATGCAGATATTCCATTCCTCTTGCAATTTGAAGCATAAGATCGACTGCAACTGAAAGTGAGAATGGATTCCTTTTCTTTGGGCCAGAAACCTCTTTGATGTAGCTTGAGAGGTCTTTGTTCATGAGTTCCATAAGCAAATAACACTCTTTCTTTTCCTCATCAGTAAACCCACAAAGAAAGTGCATTATATTTGGGTGGGAAAGAGATAAAAGGTTTGAAATTTCTGGAATAAGAGGTTCAATATCTCCAAAAAAATGCCTTATTGCAAAGCTTTCTCCCAACCATTGGATCACCTTGTATTGACTCCCACCCCCTAATCTTCTCCTCACAAGGTAATCTCTAGACCTCAAAAGGATTGAACTTGGCAGAAGTCTTCCATATAGATCAGGCTCTGACCCATCTAAGTTGGTGGAAAGTAGAACATTGAGTCGTTTATCATATGTGGTCGAGCATGATGTTTTCTTTTCCTGGAGTTTGTTTAGAAGTATCCATCTGTCTTCCTTCCAAACTGTGTCAAATCTATTACAAAAATCCTGAGTCACGAGGTACTGTTTACCAAATTTCCACTGGAAAAGTTTGGAATCTTTATATTCTGTTCTATACTTGTTAAGATACACGAATCTCTTCTTTTGAACATCACCCTGATCAAACCCAGAAAACTCTCCTGCAGTCTCGATCGCTTCGATGACAATGGGAATGCAACAAAGCAAGTTGTGGATGTGAAATTCAATGCAGTCAGTGTTCTGATAAAGGGAAATGGCTTTAGCCCACCAATCTTTGATTTCCAAACACTGTTTAATATATGCTTCTCCTTCTTTGAATATTTTGTGGAGTTCTCTTAGAGGTTGCTCAAGAACTTTCCATTTCAGGTTCCTTTCTTCAAATCTCAGATTCTGTCTCATCTCTTCTGCTATTGATTCGTAAGCGAAGTTGAAGATATCAAGCAACAGACAGCATTGGCGCTGGTTGATTTGGATATTGTCTTTGAAAACCATTAGAGTTTTCATGCTCCCAATTACCTCACCAATATGACGAAGTTGCTCCATCTCCTGATCAATATTAAAACACGTATTTGAAAGCAGTTCTCAAATTTTAAGAACGATCCAAAGCACGTCACGAGATTATTCATGAATTCAGCAAAAGAAAAATCGTGCAGGAACAAGATAAAAAGGTATCAAATAAAGAGATAATTACTAATAGCTGTGCTGTGTTCAATGGAAACGAGGATGGCAGCAACGATCAATTGCCCATAAAGCTGCCAAACAACCCAGCCAGAAAAAAAAATTAACTTGATCGAGAATTTTCCTAGGAAAAAAAAAAACTTTTTCCTTTGGAAAATTTCTCGCGAGTTTTTCTTTGTTAGGAAGTATTAGATGCGACACCAGTGGAGTTGGATGGTCCTGCGTTTGTGTGGGGCTGTGTGTCCGTAGAAGTGTTCCCGGCCGGAAGTTTCGACATTCCAATTTCGAATATAGTAATTGTCGGTTAAACCGTTCTAACTGAAAGTTTGAACTCTACGCGCGTTTTCTTCCCTGTAATTCTTCATGATCGATCATGAGGTACCGGTTACGTACTCAGAAAGACTATTTTTAACTAATGCTGCCTTTTCTTCGAGTTGGTTTGCTGTTTGCAGGAATCATGGAAAGCGCATTCTGTTGTGAATCGTGATGTACGTTGGATTTGCTGTTTGTCTTTCCTTTGGCTTCTTCATGATCTAGTCTTGAACCATCTTCTCGTCCAGCAGCGCCTAGGTCTAGGTATTTATCATCAAATGCAGCATTTCAGTTATTTGGAGGTTGTGACCTTAATTCTCTTAACATTTATGGGCATTGGTGTTTAATGAAATGTCAACGATTATGTGCTGGGGATCACATTAATTAAGAAAGTGAAATCGAAAGTACTCAGTACTTTCCGGTCTTTTACGATGATATCCTTCAATTTTTAAACTTTTTTTATTCAATTTTATGTGGTTTTTATTTGAAAGATGTGCGTTTTACAGCTTCTCCTAATCCTATACTTAATGCGTCCATTGAAATCTATATGCATCTTTTGGCACGATCTTGAAGTACCGGACATACAATCAGTACTACTCATGCAATTTTATTTTAAGATAAACTCTGTCGTCTTTCATTCATCAGAAAAATTTACATTCATGATTCGATATAGTCTAAAATGTTTCCATATTAAACATAATATCATAAATCAAAATAATGTATTTAGAACTCTATCAATATATTTTTTAACTAGTCTGGTCTTTACTAGTGTTGATACTCTTTACAGACAAACATCCGAGTGATAGTGCTCTCTCTTTAAACAGAGGCTTAACATGATCATCATTCATACAAAGAGAGAACTCAACCTCTACAAACAAATGTTCGAAAGACAAATTTTTTTTTTTAAATAACACTGAACAGTAAGGAAACAAAAAATGATGGATTACAATTTTGATCAATTCAGGTAGATTTTGGAATTTGTGACAACTTGTGAAGACAATATACTTGTTTCTTTTCATTTACAAAGATCATATATGATAGGTCTGATGATGGCAAGTTTGGTGATCTGACATGTGTGTCAAGAAGAGGTGCTGAATGGTTTGGCACGTGAGGACTAGGCACTGATATGAGTGGCATATAAGAATCACTTATAATGATTTTTGCAAAACCACCACTTTCTTTTGAACTCTTTTCAACTTATGATTCTACTTGTATTGTGCGTGTCTCTCGATAGTTGGTAAAAAACTATAAATCTATCTTTTTTAACCTTGAAGAAAATAAAATAAAATAAAATAAAACTAAGCAAAAACAAAATAAAACTAAGCAAAAACAAAAAAAAAAATCTTGATAGACAAAATGTTTGAATGAATTCATGCAAAGTTGACATCTACATACAGTGCCCAATATGATGGACAAGTACAACAAAGGCATTGATTTCACAGACAAATAATGATTTTTCATGGCATTAAAATAGAGGTCCTGAGCAGAACACTCTCAACCTAAAAGAGAAGTGCAAAAGCATCGAGACGTACATGTTCTCTCATATACGTAGTGAAATGAGGAGCCAAGCATGCTTGATAAGTATTCTGTTTAGTTGATTTTTGGCGACTTCTTATGGTTGCAAAAAAGCATTTTTCTCATCGCTAAAAGTTGTTTTCTACAAAATTTTGCTTACTGGGCGTGCTCTCGTGGCAAAAGGTTTGTTTTTTTTTTTTTCAAGATCAATTTTCGTATCATCAACTAAATATTTGTCACGATATTTATATACCTTGAAAAAAACTCATGAAAAAAAAGACACTATTTATTGTAGGTGCAAATCGCTAGATATTGACAAAATTAAGCTAAACTTGGAATCAAAATTACTTCAATTTTGAAATTAAATACTTTCTAAAAAGGAAAAATTTAGGATAAATTGAAGAAAAATGCTACTATGCTCCTTAGTTTTGACACCTTATTTTATATTGATATATTTTATATTTTTTAAAAATATTTTAAAATAAGAAAAAAGATAAGACTAAAAAAATAAAAGAAAAATAAAAAGTTAGTTTTCAACTAGTGATCAAAAGAGTGGTGCTGCTTAAGTAGCATTGCTCTAAATTAAATATTTGAAAGATAAAATGCTAAGTTTGGGGTCAAATGTGAACCAACGAGTAAAGTAATGGTGATGAGTATATTCATCCATCTTCGACCACGCAGAGTACACTTGTACTTGCAGCAAATATCATCATTTCCCACTATGAAGTGATGTCAAAAATATTAATATTTCTGGCAGTTCAAATAATGGATGGTAACAAGGGCTTCTTGGGCTAATTATTTTTCGAGACTTTCTTGCGACTAAAAAATGTTAGAATAAATTATTATTGACAACAAAAGTGAGTATTTTAGACAAATTATTTTTCAAGAAAAAATGTTTTATGTTGCAGTGGATCTCCTATGTCCAAGATCTTCGTCATATGAAATTGAGCATGCCAGTCTACGCACTTAGGTAGCTTAATGTTGTAGGTTGTGGAGGAGAGGCATTTTGGAGATAACACAGGAGGAAGATGACGTGGCTATTGTCGATGGAAGATCGTAGAAATTTAGAGAGAGAGAGAGGCAAATTTCAAAAAGTGAAGAAGGGGAAAGTGAGAGAGAAAGACAAAAAAGAATGAGGAATATATTTAGGGTTTTAAACGTAGGGCTGAAACGTTGTCGTTTCAATGGGAGTGGGCTGGCTTAGTTTTTTTTGTTGGGCTTTCACACGGGTTGGGCTTAAGTTTTTCACTTATGAACTTTGACTAGACACAGCAACAGGGCAAAATGACAATCTAAACCAACGGTCTAGGGGGAAAAATAAAAATAAAATAAATGCTGATGTAACTCCCAATTCGGACAGTTGGCCTACCTAATTGCCATTGCGGCCACAACTAACTTTTGGCCCAACCCTTATGCTCGAGGTTAATCTCAGCCCTTAATTACATGGATAATGGAACCAGCTAGGATAAACTTATGGAAGAAATCATCCAAGAGCTACTATATATAAATTTGGAAGTTTTGTTTAATTTATTGTCAAACTCATTATTCGCAAGTGTGGAAACTCTTAATTTGGCAAGCTTTCAATTTCTTGTCTCATTTTCTGACTTGGATTTATGAAGTATAGTGACTCTACAATCACACATAGGGATTCTGAATGGAATTTTGACAGATCACTTTTCATTTTTATTTTTTCATGTATTTTTTTACTTTTTAAATATATATATATTTTTTAAATCTCATAATATCATTAAAAATATATTATTAATCACTAAATCAAAAAACCGTAAAAATATAGAAGTGTAAGAGAAGAGAAAAGAAATGATTATTTGATCACAAAGATCATATGTCACATTTGTAAAGTTATTTTTATTATAAATTATTAGCCTAATTAGATCTAACACGTATTACGTATGACATGAAATTATATCAATTTATAAATTTAATTTTTTGAATATTTTTATTAAAAGAACTGATTGGTTGACGAGCGGAAACAATAAATAGACTTACAAAATTTCACTACTTAATTAACTGATCACATACATCCCCCTTAATTAATTGAGAGGATCAGGGCATGCAGACACAAATTTATGCTTAGTGGATTTTGGCCCTTGTAATTTTGTAAACTTATTATTATTTTATATATATATATATATATATATATTTAAAATATAAGCTGTAATTACTCGAAAAAAAAACTACCCTAAAAATATGAGTTCCTTTTATTTTGCTACTGGCCTAAACTTTAAAGGTTCTATTAATCCCGCCCGCGAGAGGTACAAATAAATTAATTAGAAAGGCACGAAATATATATAAGAAAATGCTATTGGTCCCTATTCGGGATTCTAATAAACAATTGTTTTTTTAGTTTTTTAGTTTTTACTTCATAATTAAATAAGTGTTTTTAAATAACGTTGTATTTTTTTGAAATATATTTAAATATTAAAAAAATCATGTAAAAAAAATTTAAAAAAACTAAAAATAAGCCTATCAAAATCCTAAATAGGGACTAGTAGCATCACCCATATATAACCCTGTCAACAGACTTTCCAAACATCAATGATTGATATATATATATATATATATATATATATATATATATACACATAGTTTGGCGCCGATGTAATATAATGCTATATATATACTATACAAATATATCATATCTTATTTAATGAAATAAAAATGAGATTGTAATATAATGTATAAAAATCTCTTATTACGATATAAAATAATGTATGTATGCACATGCTCCAAGCAATTAATTGGTCATGACATGAACGATCGATCGATATATATGATTACATTAGTTTCGATTGGTTCAAATATGATAAGATATATAATTAGGTTTCTTAAATTCCAAACAAATAATGATTAATTAAGATTCTGGATCATATCACGAGAGATGGATCAGTTTTAGTACATAATGATACGGTATTAGGTTTACCATACGTAACGTAAAATTGACAGACTCTTGCGCATGCATGCCAAATTCTGAAAATAGTAATAAAAACATAATAAATAGTAGCGTACCATACAAACAATACCTACTACTGTCTTATATTGAAAGTTGTGGAAACTGTAGCTATTACATGCTAGCTGTTTGTATATATATATTAGATAAAAATAATGTGTAAAGTACGTTTATCTAATTTAATTTTTAACAAAAATTAAAAGATTATTTATAATTAAATAAATGATAAATAATCACACGTTTTTATATATTATAAAAAAAAGTATTAATAAAATAATAATAATCTCATAAATAAACATAACCTATAGTTTTATCAAATTTGTTTGAGATAATTTTGATTGAAACTTTAATAAAAAATTCGTTTAAAATATTATATTTTTATAATTCTAAGACGATAATCTAATATTTACATCATTTTGCACAGTCTCAAAAAAGAGGACATTAAAATACCTATGTTTTTAGTCTTTGAATTTTTCTATATCTATATAAACTTGAATCATTTACAATTTTTTTAGTTATGTGATTATTTTTAAGAAATAATATAATTTTTTTTAAAAATAAATTATGTAGTTTATAATTTATATAAAAGAATGTTATATTATAATTTATAACATGAAATTTTAATCTTAAATATGTAAATTTATTAGATCATATATATTTCGATTAAATATCTAACATATAAAATATATTAATTATATTTATTGTCTATTATTACCAATTTAATATAATTATATTTAATTGTATATATCGTATATTTATCATCTCAAAAAATAAATAAATAATATATTCATTTTAAAATTATAAAATAATTTTTAAAGAATAAAATTATTAATCATATAATAGGAATAAATTTTTATGAATAAAATTAAACTCTTTAACGTATAAATTAACATCTCTAAGTGAGGATTGCATTGTTATAATATTATGAATGATTTATTTATATATATTGTTATATATTCTATACTATTATTATGTCATTCTATACTATTATTATTATTCTATATTTATTTTATATAAAAACAGTTTTAAATAAAAAATTTATCGTTACAGAAAATTAAAGTGGTGTAATTAAATTTAATGTTAAGAACATTATTTCAGTGATTAATAGAATTAATAGGTTGTATTTAAAATAATATTTTTTATTAAATACAGTATTTATTTTAATAAAAATAAATGAAAAGTATTAACTTTAATAAAAAAAATAAATTTTTTTATTAAAATAAAATTTTTCGTTACATAACCTTTTATATATTATATATATATAAAGATAAAAGATGTATATAGATTTCGGTGAATCGACGTAGGATGCAGGTAATTATATTGTTAGGTGCAGGATCGGGATGGATCGAACGATCGATACAAAAAAAAGTTATTGCATGCACGCAGTATCTATTCGGACATCATTCCGTATCTTTTTTTTTAATCAAACATCCCTCCATATATTTGACACCGCATATAATATAATTTACCTACATATTTTTAACTTTTACTAATCATTTACTGTTTTTAATTCAAATGTACCTTTCATATATATTTTTTTTAGCATGTACCTTTCATATCTTACATGTACTATAAAAAACCCTTACTCTTGTGTATGTATATATATATATATAATGACAAAACTAGAAATTTGGATTATAGAGGTGAAGCAAGATTAAAATAAAATATATATAAAATATTTTTTATTTTATTTGTATACAATTTTTTATATAGTATAAAATAATTTGATAGTAAAATTTATAATAAAAATAAAATACGTTTGATATAACTTATGTATTAAAAAAATATATAATATAATAAGAATGTGTTATCATAATAAAAATATATTAAAAATACATTAGAATCATTCAACTTCTTTTTTATTTTTAGTTTTATCTATAATAAAAAATGTCATCATGTTATTATATTATTTTATTTTATATGAAATTTATTTTATTTTTAAATTAAATTAATTTTGTAGAGGAGACCAAAATAATTTTTAGAGAGGGAGCTAACACAAAATAAAATTAATATTATCTTACAAAATTAAAAAAATATAAACATATTTTATTTTTTTCTTTTAAAAAAATATATATTCTATTTATATTTATTTTTCTTAAAGTAGGGGTGGAGCCCTTGGAAAGGGAGGGGGTCATGGCCCCTGCCCCAACGTGACTCCGCCACTATATATATATAAATCCTTACTCTTGAAAATATGTATATATATAAAAAATGTTATTATGTTGTCTCATTTTGGTCGCTAATGTATTTTTTTTTTGTTTAATAGTTAAGAAAGTGATTATTAGTGTATTGATATTTTTTTTCTATTTTCCAAAAATGATTAAATGTGTTTAAAAAATATTTGAAATAAAAAATACAAATTGCATTAAGAGACAATCTGACAGACACATTAAGTGGACAAACTGAGGAGGCATAATAGCAATATTCTATATATATATATATATATATATTGTGTGTATATATATATATTTCTTGTGAATGTGTATGTACAAGAACATAATATTAATGTTAATTACGTGTAGATAATTCAAATACTCTTAAATATCGATGGAAAAACAGATTAAGTATTTGCAAAGAGTGTTAACTCTCAGATCATTGGAAAATGTTATGATGTTTTCACGTCCTCTATAAATGTATTTCATTGATGTGATTAGTTAAAATAATTATTTTATATTAAAAAATGATGTAGCCAATCACCTAAGTGAAGTATATAAAAAGATGAGCTTTATGAGGGACAATTGTACTATACAAGCGACAGACAGTCAGCCATTATGTGAGGAATAAAAAATAATTAAATAATACAAAAAGCAAACCTACCTCTCTCTCTCATTTTTTTCTTCATTTCTTCTTTCTTGTCCCTTTCTCTTTTTTTCTTATTATATTTCTAAGATTAATTATTTTGACCTTCAAAGATGATAGAGGTTGGTGGAGTTTTCAGGATCGATGGCATCTGCAGTGGGGAATGAAAGTGTTGACCTATTTATGCTCAATTTGAAAATCCCACATCGGTGGGTTTATACATTTTGTGGCAAACTCATTAGTTATAAAAGGAGGCCTAGCCTCCTTATTAAAAATACACCTAGTCAGAAACCTTATCTAGTAACTTTTGGACTTTTAGTAAAATTCCTCTGTTGTCCTTTTTGTATGTAAAAGGAAGAGAGGTGAAAGTTAGAGTTTTACTAGTGGGAAAAGTTTTTGTGGGTGTCGTTGGGGTGAGGAGAAAAATTGTGTGATTGTAACAATTATTTTCACATAGTGTATTTTCTTTTCTGGGTCTGTGGGGTGGTTTTTTCTCCTGGTTTTGGGAGTTTTCCACGTAAATTCTTGTGTTGTGTTTATTTCTCTATTTTTTCTTATTATTCTGTTAAAAGTAGATCCTGGTGGGGGGGAATTTGGAAGCCCAGATTCCCAACAGTGGTATCAGAGCCACTAAGGTTCTTTTTTTGCAGGGTGGAGCGTTGTGTGGTGTGTGTAGTGTGAATACGTTACGGTCTAAGGAGGTTCTGTCTAGGAGATGGAAATTTTAAGTGTGTCCCGTTGTGACCCCTCCAATCTTTCCTGGGAACCTTGAAGTTTCTGTCTAGGAAATGATCAATCTTTCCATGGGAACTTACTTAGCGGGTACTATTCATTTCTCACTAGGTAAAATTCATCGAAGTTATGTCAGGGAGGTAGAGTTTCAAATCCTATCAATTTGATGTGGAGAAAGTTTGATGGGAGAATCAATTTTGGCTTGTGGCAAGTGCAAGTCATAGGATAATCTTGAATTCAATCAGGATAACACAAGGCGTTGAAAAATAGACCAATCCCTGAAGTCAGTAGCGGTATCAAGCACTACCTCGGTGAAACAAAGAGGCAGATCTGGAATGAGCGATGAAGATTGGGAGGATTTGGATTTGAGAGCAGAAAAGTGCAATCGTCCCCCCTTCGTGAGGCTGTGCCTAGCTAAGAATGTTCTTGCAAATGTGCATGGAATATTCACGGCAAAGGGACTCCTGGGAAAAGCCTCGAAGAGTTGTATCAGACGAAGGGTGTCTCGAATACGAGTGTACCTGAAGGAGCAGTTTTCATACACTGCGGATGAGTGGAGGTACGACTATTTCAGATCATTTAATTGTTCTTCAATGGCATTGTCTCTGAGCTGGAATCTATGGAGATTAAAATTGATGATGAGGATCAAGCCTTGAGGCTGATCTAGGTCTCTTCCAACCCTCTTCCTATGAGCATATGAAGGCCTATTTTGCATACATGGGAAGGAGAAAATAATTTTTTCAGAGGTTACCAGTAAACTTTTTTCTGAAGAAAGAAGGCTAAGTGGTGGAAGTAATGATTCACTCGCCCTGAGAACTTAGCAGTGGTTGACAGCTGTGTGATAGGAAGATGAAGAACTCCATGAGAAGAAAGTAGTCTGCTGGGTGTGTGGACAAACCTGGGCACGTCAGAAGAAATTGTCCAAGAAGCGGTGGAGCAGGTTTCGGCAAGATGGCTCCAAGTCAGTAAATGGAGATACTGACAATGAAACTAACATTATATCTCTCCTTTACAGAAGACGATGTCTGTTAAAAAGAGACATGTACATCCTTAATGGCATGTCGCTAATCCCAAAGTTGTCCATGATAGAGGATAGTTAATGTTAGTTGTTCCACAAATTTTTGCACACGGGCATTGGTTAGGGCATTGATGCAAGGTGTGTCGGTGGAAATTCATGTCGATGGCTGATGAAACTTCCCAGGAAAGCCAAACGTGGGAGTTGCCACCATAATTTTTCAGCAAGAATTATTTTCGACATGGCCAAAGTGAAATGCTGGAATTGGTTTATTCTGAGTGGTTAGGCTTTTATGGTGAAGCATGATAGGCGGAAGCACTATGAAGGATTCTCATTGCGGTGGAGCATGACTGTGGATCAGTCAAAGTCGCAAGGTTGGAGATTGTTGACTATTTTGCTCAATTTGATAATCCCACATCGGTGGGGTTTATACATTTGGGCAAACTCATTAAGTTATAAAAGGAGGCCCTAGCCTCCTTAGTTAAAATACACCAGTCAGAAACTTATCTAGTAACTTTTGACTTAGTAAAATTCCTCTGTTGTCCTTTTTGTATGTAAAAGGAAGAGAGGTGAAAGTTAGAGTTTTTACTAGTGGGGAAAAGTTTTGTGGGTGTCCATTTGGGGGGTGAGGAGAAAAATTGTGTGATTTGTAACAATTTTTCCACAAAGTGTATTTTCTTTTCCTGGGTCTGGTGGTTTTTCTCCCTGTTTGGGAGTTTTCCACGTGAAATTTCTATGTGTTGTGTTTATTTCTCTATTTTTCTTATTATTCTGTTAAAAGTAGATCCTGGTGGGGGGAATTTGGAAGCCCAGATTCCCAACAGAAAGAGGGTTGAAGATAAAGTACAAAAGCAAGCACTTATCTCTTTCTCTTTCTTCTGCCATTTCTTCTCTTTCATCTTCTGTTTCTTCTGTTTCATTCCCTATTCTGTTTTTCCTTGATTTTTTTTTAGGATTAATTATCTTGGTCTTCAAGGATGGTAGAGACTATTGTGGGATTTTCTAGATCAATGACATCTGCAGTGGAGAATTAGAGAGGGTTGAAGATGAAGTCGGATGGAGCCGGATCGAGGGCATCTTTTCTTGGCAATCGAATGGAGTGTGAGATATAAGGGATTGATCAAAACCAGGGGTTCAAGGCACGATCTAGGCCAAAGGATCTGGCTATTTTTAGCATTCTTTTAAAATTGGACATATTTTTTTATTAAAAGAAAAGTAGATAATCAAAATGTGACTATAGATTTTTTTTTTTTTTAGAGAGAGGGAGAGATCCAATTTGAGTTTACGCCATGGGAGCAAAGAATTTACTCAATTTAAGTGATGGATAACATGCTTTGAGAGAGAAGTCAATGCGATAAAAGTAGAATACCCATGAAAAAAAGAGAAAAGAATATATAACCAGCAGAGAGAGAACGAAAGATAGTGAAAAAAATTGATTAAATGATGTTGATTATGCGTTGTTTGCATCAAATGCTTGTACGTAATATTTTTTTAAAAAGATATATAAAAATGGTTGTATATAAAATTTTTAAAAATTAAAATAGTTTGTATGGGATTAATTAGTAATTAAGTGAGACAGGCCAATCAAAATGTGTATACTTTTTATGTTTTTGTTGATCGAGCTTTCTAAAACTATATTTTTAAGGATTTACTTTTAATGTATAAATTTATCTTAGCATAAAAAACGCTAGGATAAAAAAGAAGTAAAATTGGAACAAACTTTTGATGACATCAATGTATTGGGCCCTATTGGCCGGCCCTATTGGCCACCATGCACACGATTCCGTGTGGCCCCTACACTAGTAACCAACCAAGGTTAAAAAAAAAAAAACTGAGGTCATTAATGACAGAAAGTCACAAACTACTCTCACTAGTATTATATATATATATGTATATATATACCATTGGCGGTGGAGCATCCGGCTGCTGACACATAATCTACGAAATACTAATGTCATAAGATTCAACCAAATCAGCACATCACTTAGGTCCTGTTTATTTTTAAAAATAAGATAAGATAAAAATTAAATTATATATATTATTATAAAATATTTTTTTAATATTAAATTTATCTAAAAATTTGAAAAAATTATGTTGAAATTTTAAAAGAATGAATTTTATTTTATTTTGTATAAAATTTTTAAAAAAATATAACAATAAATTTAAAATAAAATAAAATAAGATAAATTTAAAAAACAAACCAGCCCTTAATGAATTCTTTTCCTCCTTCACCATACGGATCCATGGGCCGGCTGCAACGTTCTCAAATTCGTTTTCAATCTTTTTCAAGTATTTCCTTAAAAAACAAAACCATGAATGAGGTATACTCTGGCGGTCGGATTGTCTCCAATGTTAAAAACAATTCAATTATTTTGGATTACTTTTTTATAAAAAATATAATAAAAAGAAAAAAATACAATAAAAAATATAATAAAAAACATAATAAAAATATAATAAAAAACACAATAAAAAAATAATAAAAAATACAATAAAAAAATAAAATGAAAATGAATTTTAAAAAGATTCGGCCCTCAACCGAATGGAGCTGTCAGAGACTTTTCTCAAGAAGTTGGTCCGACCGACTCCCAACTTTTTTCTATATACAATAAAAAGAAACTAATTAACAAAAAAAATATTAATAGAAATAAATAATTAATTATTCACAAACTCGAGCAATAATTATGGGTCCACCTTGTGAGGCAAAGAGATTCTCATGCATCACCAAAATCTACAATTTTCATTGTGAAAATGGACATCTCATTCTGACGACACATTTTTAAAGGGTTAAAATATTATAATTAATTAGTTGTGAGAGCTGCATGGAGCAAATTAAGTTTTCAAATTACCATACCATATACGCACGATTTTTTGTCCCCAGCTCAATGCCCGGAATGTTGTGCAACCAAACGAAAAACTCTCTGCAAATAATTAATTAACCAATTAATACGAAGGTTATAATTAAGATCAGAAAAATCAGAGCTGAAATGTATATATGATAATAAATTCATGAGTACATATTTAAAGTATTTTATGTTAATAATTTAAATTAAAAAATATGAATACGTATCCGTAATTACATTCTACACAGACGTAGGGTCCAATTCTAAGAACGGCATTAAGCCCTTCATTTTGGATGGTTTTGATGAACCTTACGATGTCATGATTTCCTAAGAAATCATACTGAATAAAAGAAAATAATTAAAAAAAAAATTTGTATTGATTTTTGTATTATATAAATCCAAAGTTGGGGAAAAGGAAGAATTGTACATGTAAAAAAATTGATTAATATTATAAATTAATCATTAAAACATGAATTAATGCGATATATATAAATCCGTGCATATTCGTATATATGTATATATATGGTGGAGCTGGCGTGCATGCATGGACTTACTCCAGACGAGCAGAGCAATCGTTATAGCTCTTCCATCATGCGAAACATCAATAGTAAACGAAAGCGAGCAGAGGAATAAGAAAGAACAGAAGAACGAGAGAAACTCAGTACTCGAAGAAGCCATCATTGTGATGGTTTAAAGGACAGAGTTATGGGAGAGTATTGGTCGATTCGGACTGGCCATTTTGGACCGGACCGGACTGTCCAAGTATGGATTCGATTGGTCTTGGTCCAAAAAAATACAGAACCTAATAGATTCGGTCTCGGTTCAAATGTTTTTTCACCTTGGACTCGACCGAACCAGTTCGAATATATATTATATATATTTTTCATTTTTTATATATATTATTTATATAATTATAGTTGTATATAATTAATTATATAATATATATTATTTATATATATATTATTTAGTATCAAAGTATTATTATATTGTTTAATATATAATTATTAACTATGGAGTGTTCGGTTTGGTTAAGTTGGAAAAATCATGAACCGAATAATTAGGTTCAGTGTAGTCCATAAAGTCCTCCTAAGACCGACTGAACCAGACCGAACTACCCCCAAGACAGAGTAATACATGCATGTGGTATGTATATTGTAAATGACAACAAGGCGGTTTGCCTCAAAAATTATATAATTAAAATTATAAAGTTATAAACACCTTCTAATCAATATTGTGTAAATATATTTCATACATTAATAAGTAATTTTATTTTTATTTAAAATTATCATTTCCCAACTATAGAATAAAATAGGAATAAAATACACTTCATAGGAGAAGGGAGAGAAATAATAGGAATTAAAAAGAAAAAACTTTTAGTTGATGAAAAATAACTCACCAAATTTGATTTTGTTTTTCTATTTATTGTAGAATAAAGTTTGAGTTGAAGTGATTTGACTAGTCCAATATAAATTATTTTGAAATAACTTAATGAAAATTTAAACTTGGCTAGCATTTGATAAGTCTAATGCTAATGCTGTAATTGCAGGACCCATTTGATTATCGATCGGCAGGTGCAGCATGATGTCATCATGTCCTAGAATATCTAATTATGTAGAACGAAGTAGGGAGGTTAATTTGTGGGGGAAGTTCTTTACTATAGGACTAGAAAATATATATATATATATATATATATCCTGTTTTTGCTTATTTCATGTTGGCAATAGTATTTGTTGGACCACTCGTACCTGCACGGCCATGACATGCTACATGAAGCAGAACATCCTTTATCATATATTAATCAAGAAAGATACTATATACAGTTGTAAAATTGTAAACGACATACAACCGCTTTAAAAAAAAATAGAACCTATTGTTAAAAAAATTAATTTTTTCATGTGAGTATTATATATATTCATTTTTTTTTTACGATTGTATCTATCATTTCTCATTATGACCCAGGTCCTCATCCTTGGGATATTTAATACTACTACACAAGTACTATAAATAGGCAACTAGTTTGCCATTATAACTAGCTAGGGTTCATATATATAGTTTTCCAATAGATTAGAGAGAAGGAAATTAAAGCTTCATGCATTAAGAAGCATGAGTACTATTGGAGGGCCGGGAATATTGAAACCTGAAACGACAAGTATGGCGGCAGGGAGCAGCAGATCAGACAACGTGGGAAAGCAAGGGAAGGCCAATCAATACTACTTTCAGATGCCATTGCACTATCCAAGATACACCAAAGCCGACTACATGACCATGCCTGAGTGGAGACTTGACTGTTTGCTTAAAGAATACGGGTTACCACTCATTGGTGATGTTCAACAAAAGAGAGACTTTGCCATGGGATCCTTTCTTTGGTCTGTCAATTAATATATATATATATATATATATATATATATGCTGTTATATATGATGCAAAAATTACTATAAGTACTGCTCATGAATTTCATCTTATGTGATATCATGTTAAATAACGGTACTACGGGTACAACTATGTTGTCATGGTACGGGCACAACTATATGTGTTAATTCAGTCTATTTTGCAGTACTATTTGGTTATGTGATATAGTGTCATGCACACTTCTAAAAAATTCTGAGTTTTTTTTATTATCTAATCTTTCGATTTTTGTTTTATATAATTGTTGTGAAATCATTATTTATCTCAAAAATTTAAGTCGATCATAAAATCGAAAAATATATATTGATTAATCATTTATATTAGTTTGTTAATTTAATTACATTATATCTATTAATTTGCAGAAAAAACCAAATGAATAATGAATTAGAATACGTTGAAAACAAGCACCCAATGTTATCTAGTTGCCTTTAATGGTGCCATTATAAAAGTAAAATTAGTAGGTGGTTACACGCATGCAAGAATTTGTACTATAAGAGCTTAAAGGCAACTAGATAAGTACATTTTAATACGGAAAATTTATAATACTCTAATTATAAAATTATTATAGAAAAAGAATTTCACAAATTAACATGATTATACATACTCTAGATGATCACAAGATCATTCTTTAACTTTCTGAATTAGCAACTATCATGCATGACTGAACCGCCATCAAGCGTACAAGTGGCAGATACCCACAAGAAGTTATTGTACAAAAAAAAAGGGGGGGTACTGGAGTCTGGATCTAATTAAAAGTTTCAAAACATGCCATTTTTTTTAGTTTCTACGTGAGGAAAAGTTGATTCTCTTTTATAATTTTAACCCCTCGTAGATAATCTCGTTCCAATCCTTGATGGCGACCAAATAATTATTTATAACAAATTTTAATTATAAATAATCATTTAATCGCAATTAAATGAATATAAATAAATACTTTTCTTGAAGTGAAATATAAGCAATGAAACAAGCATCAACAAACAATCGATCAACTAGCACAATAAACTACTTAAACGTATTATATATAGTTTACGACCAATAATTACTATAAGAAAATTGGGCTTTTGTGATTCTTTAATTGCAACTAAATAATTATCTGTAATCAGATTTAGCTATAAATAATCATTTGGCTGGAATTAACTGACTGTAAATAAGTAATTTTTTTGTAGTGAATATTCCGTTAGCTCTATAATTTTTTATTTTTTATTTTTATAGAATTCATGCTTTTATTATTTTATATATTGATAATCCAATATTTGCTGCATGCAGCAAGCGACAATGAGTTAGTTAATTCGTGATGCCTCTTTAATATTTGATGTATCGGGTTTAAATGAAAAGATCTATACGGATCGATGTAGCTAGCTACTACAACATGATGTTTTGCGAAGGACAGAACCGTCACCTAAAATGAGCAATTCATCACAATTAATCTTTTGTGAAACCATCACCATGACCGTACTTAAAAGTGTCTTAGAAAGTAATTTGTAATGGTTTATTGTTCAACCATTATTAAAAAAAAATGTGATGGTTGGATGTCTTTTATGAGATTTAACGTTCAAACGTTACTTTTTATGACGGTTGAATTCTACCACAAAAAAGTATGTTCAAAGGTTTGAAAATATTTGACATTTGTTGTTTTTGTTTCGAACATTTAAAATATACATTCAAGTGTAATGACGTTTGAACGTTTGCTCAGTGACGTTTGAATGTCAAATTCGGATGTCAATGACGAAGCATTCGAAAATAAGCCACTCACTACAAGAAAAAACAGTTATTGCGACAAGTTTTACATTGTTGCAAAAATATTGACTTTATTGTTCAACCATTATAAAAAGAAGAAAAAATGTGACGGTTGGATGTCTCTTATGAGATTTAACGTTTGAATGTTACTTTTTGTGATGGTTGAATTCTATCACAAAAAGTACGTTCAAAGGTTCGAAAAAATTTGAAATTTGTTGCTTTTGTTTCGAACATTTAACATATGCATTCAATTGTAATGACGTTTCAACATTTGCTCAATGACGTTTGAATGTTGAATTCGGATGTCAACGATGAAGCGTTAAAAAATAAGCGACACTATAAGAAAAAACAGTTATTATGGCAATTTTTACGTTGCTGCAAAAATATTCACTGCAAAAGATCATTTTTTGCAACTATTTTATATTCGTCGCGGGTTGTTTAACTCGAGCGGGGATTTAGGTTGGGTGGTCCCTTGACTTGTGTTTTTCCAGTGATTTTTAGGATTATTGCAGCGATTGTATTCACCACTAAAATAACAAACTTGTTGCAACAATCTCACAATCGTCAGTATCAGGGTTAGGATGCTAAAATAATACGAAATGTGTAGTCCCCCCTGCTTTAGACCTTATTCCTGCTCCACTTCTCTAATCTTCCCTAATTCTGACTAACCATTCCTGAGTATAACCAGCATAATCCACCCACCCTGCACAGCTCATCTCTATTTTCGATTACCACCCAAAGCTTCTACTCCTCCACTTCAGGTGAAACTTCAGCGGAAGCTAGGGTTCTCATCTCCTTCCCATACAAAATTTGTGCCGTGCGATTCGTTCTTTGGGAAGTTGATTTTTTTCAAACATTTTCGTGTCTCGGAGGTCGAGATTTTCTATTTGAGTTTCTCACTACCTTCCCTCATCATAGGTATGGCTTCAACAATTTTATCCTGTCTCTCTCCCATCACCCCCGCACTTGTTGCTTTACAAAAATTGGGCTTTTTGTATGTAGACTATTTTCTAGATTTTGAATTTGAGATCATGTCCCTTTTTAGCTAGAGATTTTTTTGTATATTTGCATTTTCGTGGACGTGTTGGTGTGAGTATCATATGTTGCTAATTTTTGTTTGCTAATTTTAATTTGCACACCACAAAATTTTCATTTTTGCATTAAATCACTGGTTTGTCAATCACCCATCAACAAGGCAACTGGTTGGGTTCTTAAAATGATAACAAGCTTGTCATTTAATGTAGTGTGATTGGTTTAGATTGCAATGCAAGGGTAGTTATTTGGGAGGAAATCCTTCCTGGGTGTAAAAACTATTTTCTGGTTTTTCCATCATGTAGTGTGTGGTTTTTAAAAGAAACTTATTTGTGTACTTAGTACTTTACATTTGCTTCTATAAAAAAGTGGAAACTCATGTGTAATGTCTTCATGGTTCCCACCTCTTAAAATCTCGTGCACAAGGGCATGGTCCAAAGATTTAAAAAAAAAAAAAATAGAAGCTCTTGGAATGATCATGAAGATATCTATCGTGCAAATGTGGATGGATGTTTCAGGTCAAAGCATGAAAACACATGAAATAGAAGATAAGTATCATATTTGTTAACAACTCTCTGTTTTTTGAAATAGAAGATAATGTTTATTGCTGTTTTTTTTTTTCTTTTAATAAGTCTTATGATATAGGTTCTTGATGAACTGTAGATAAATAAAAAAGGTTCTTGATGAAATGTACAAAGCATAAGATGATTTGATAAAGTAAGAAATGAAGTTTGGTATTTATTTAACTCATCCTGATTCCTGGAAAAATAGAGAAATATAGAATCATCACAACACAAAAAAAGAATGGACAAATGAAGAACTTGAAAAATTGTATGAAACCCATGAGAAGTTGCTAGATCTTGTTTCCATGTTTTATTACGTCCTGAGAGCAAAGTACCTACCTTAAGGGCTAATAAGGTACTATTTTACCATGTTTTTATCATATTGTGTGCTTCATGGAAAGTAAATTGTTTTTTTCATAATCTAGGCCTGTGAGCATGCTGATGGTGTTTTGGGCACACCAATGGATTGATGAATCTGGGAGACAAATTTATGGTTGGGCAATGTGGGTTTATATAAGAACAGTTTCTAGATCCACAAATTGAAAGAAGCATAACTTCAATCCCTCGCTTGTTGAGAGTTGTTGGGAATACTACAAAACTTTTATGTTGGGGGCAGTGAAAGATCAACACTATGTGGAGGATGGCAGTAACCGGATCTCTTAAATCAGGTTCTCATGACCTGCTTCCCAAGAAGTTAAGTAATACTCCCCACATGTTGCTGAAGTGTACACCCATGCAGATTGTAGTGAGTATCTGGTTTGTAAAGATTTATGATTATTAAGTAGCAATATCTTGGAATTATTAGTTGGTGGTTTAACAAAAACTTTGCTAGCATGGATGAATGCACCACAAGATATATTCCTCATACCCTAATATGTCTCCAGTACCATGTGTAATTATAATCAGTGTCATGAAATAGGTTGTAAACTTTTTGCCATTTAAACTGTATGACAATTTCACATTATTGTGGTTAAATTTGTGATTAAGTGCGACCTGGCTAATGAATGGATGCTTAAAAATATTTCCTTCAATTCATGCTTGAACACTTTATATTGGTTGAGATGATTTTTGCACCAGAAGATGGCATCTGACTATTTATGTATGAAAGCATATGAGTATGAAACCCTATTATTTTGATAATTGAGTATAAAAGGTACATGACTTGGAATGTTAAATTCATGGAAATGGTGCTACCAGGTTCATGATCATGATATGATGAATTAGCTATAACAAAATGATAAATCGTATTCATGTACAATTATTGTAAGTAGTATTGTATATATGGATATGTGTGTGTATATTTGTACATATATAGATTTATATGTTAATATATTGGTTTTATAAAATCTGGTGTCCTGACTGGTAAATTAAACTAGTTATAAATTACAAGATTATGTACCCTAGAATTGGTGGATGCCACACCAACTGCCCAATCAAATTTAAAATATAATAAATATATTTACAAAATAAATATAAATATATATAATTAAAAAAATGGGAAAAAAAATTAAAAATACGTGTATTGTGGTGTATTACATTAACAGCCAACCCGGGCTATTAAATGTGCCGCAAATGATATATATTTTAGTATTTCCAGTGTTTCAAATGTGCTGAAAATGTGCCCAATAAATAGCCAAAACTGGGCTGTAATTTGCGACTGTTACAATTCCATATGTGACATTTAAGTAAGCTACAAATAAATCCATATATGCGACAGAGTTTCAAAAGTGTCGGTTTAAAGCAAAAGCAAGCCAACAGTGGCTACCACTGTGCGACACCGATTAAAAGGCCGACTTTGTTTAATTGCAGTAGATTTTGATGGCTTATGTGACTAACAAAATAGTCGAAAATATTAGTATTTGTTGTAGTGACTTAACATTCGAATGTTGTGTTGACGTTCGTATGTTTCATTGTAATCATTCAGACGTTTAGCAGTTTTCACGTTCGAACGTAGTAAATTACGATTGGACATTTGGTTGATATTTATCAGTTCAAACGTTGGTTTAAATGTGCAATCCTCCAAATTTGAAATTCCTCACCTATGCAGCTCATAACACCAGCCTTCAAGCTAGAAGATCAACTAAAGTTGCACAACTTTAGTTCTCAACTGTAACATTCTGACAACCCAATTTTTTTTCATTAGATTTTTTTTATCTTTGGAATTGGTTATGTTTTTTTTAGAATTATTTTAGTCATTCTTTGGAACTATTTGGAAATATAATCACTATTTATTTTTGGGCCTTCTCTTGTGTTGGATATTGATAAGTCAGGCCCAAAATAGCAAAATGACTCAAATAAAGTCCACAAGGAGACTTGGGAGACGCCTACACGGTGGAAAGGCTACTTGGAACACATGGTATGTTGTGTAGAATTTGAAGAAGGTTATAATAGAAAATGGAGTTAGGTAAAAAGAGATTTTTTTTTTTTTTGGCTAAAGGGGGATACAGTTTGGATAATTTGGAGGGGGAAAATCCAATTCCATGCATAGCTCATTTTACTTGGAAGATAAGGAACAAAAAGCGACATGTGGCAAGAAGATTTGATCCATACCTAACTTTGTCTTTTCTTCACATAGGATTTTATCTTTGAAATTGTAACACATGGAAAATGAGGAAGAGATAAGCAAGCAAAATTAGAACCCTTCTTTGATAAGTTTCAGATATGAGGGATTATTTTGAAAATATCTAAGTGTTTGGAAGACAATTTGAGACACTTCGCATTTGAGACCATTGTATGGAAATTAGAGTTAGGTAAACTTTGTTTAGGAGTTCTAGTGAATCAAGCAAAGTATATTCTTCACCCTTGAAGAAATCGGATTGGAGGAATTGGGAAAGGGTAAACCGACTTTGAGTTTTGTTTTTCCATGTTCACTTACTTCTTTTGAGAGATATTGGATAAGTGGATTGATTTGAAGACAAACATAGGATTTTCTTGGTGAAGTTTGGATAGGATGAAAATGGGAAGGTAGGAGCCGAAACCTTCCCTTGTCTTTTTCTAGATGTTGATCACATCACTATACGATAAGGACTTAGTCCTATCAAGCCAACTAAGCCTAAGAGATGAATGAGTGCTCTAAGCCCCTAAGACGACACATGGCTGGTTGGGGGGAAATCTTCCACACTTATCTTTCCATGAGTGTCGACTACGCACACATTTCCACACGCACTCCATTTCTTCTCCAAGCATTCAGTCAAAGCATAGCTCAAACTTTCTCCGTTTCTTATCCACTCACCCACCCTCCAAACCGCTCATTCTTTGCACCCTAGAGTGTGTATCTCTCCAAGATTTTGGTGAATACTCCTTCACTAAAATTTTTTTTGCTAGATTTCTTGGCAAACTAGTAAGTGCTCATTTGACTTGATCTCACCATTTTTGTATATATATATGATAAACTTACTATTGAGTGATTTATTTTATTATTTGCTTGCTTGAAGAGTGTTTTTGTTATCATTTGCTTGATGAGTGCTTGATGGATATTTTATCCTATTATTTGTTTGATGAGTGCTTTTGTTATAGCTACTTATGCTTATCTAAAATGATGACTTAGAATTTGGTTCAATAAATATTTGAAGAGTTATATAGTAAAAATTTAAGGAAAGAATTCAAAGAATAAAGTTGAGAATTTAGATTAAGGGAGATCATCTATGTAATGATGTGTTGAAATTATAGAAATTGTATTTTTAGGAGTATATAGTTCTCGGCCAAAGAAAGTCGTTTGGAGAATTTTAAATTTTGATTCCTAATGGATGATATGATTTATAACCTAGGTTTTAGAGGAATTATTAAAGTATACTCTTGGACTTCTAGAAATATTTGAAGACATGTAGTTGGTTTGGAAAGAAAACTATATGATGAAAGGTAATTGAAGAAATAATTTATAAGCCATATGGGTATTTCCGGCTAGTGATGATCATGGTTTAATTATTGAGTTTTGTTATAATAAGAAAAATATAAGTTGGTTATGAGAAAAGAAAAATTGGGCTTAACCCCTACCAAAACTTCGGCCTAGACCATTTTAGGGCTAGAGTTTGATTATTTTCAACTTTCTCTTTAGTATAATAGTCATGATTTATTTGAAAAGGGTTATGATCAAATGTTTAACATGTATAAGTCATGGTTTAAAAATGCATGCTTTATATGTCTTATGAACCATATAGCATGCATGAAAAAGTCTAAGTTTGCATGCATGTTTATTCACATGACAAGTCCCATGATTTGAATTATTGCATTTTTCAAAAGAAATAAGATAAGAATTTTTAATAAGAAAGTCAATGGTGAATATGTTTCGATCTGCCATTAAGATTAAGAATGATGGTGAAGGCGTTATCTGCTTGTCATAATAAGAAAACTGACAGTGAAGCCATTTCAATCTGTCGTCGAGAATAAGAAAGCTGACAGTGAAGGCGTTTCAATCTTCCGTTATGCTAAGAAAAAAAAACCAACAGTGAAGACGTTTTGATTTGCCGTTGAGATCAAGAATGACGGTGAAGACGTTTCAATTTGCTGTCATAATAAGAAAATTGACGGTGAAGGCGTTTCGATCTGCCGTCGAGAATAAGAATGACAGTAAAAGCATTACGATCTGCTGTCATAACAAGAATGACATGATTAAGAATAATGACACGTAACGTTAAGAATTAAAAGAAAAGACATAACAATTACACGAAAAATTTTGTTTACGTGTCAACGAAAGTTTTTTCATGAAAACATAAAGGTCTTTAATAAAAGTGTATTGTGCATAAGTCATCTCATGAGTCTCATGATCATAGTGCATGCATTTGTTTAGCTGTATATGTCAATGATATTTTTATTACGTTATTTGTGTACTTACTGAGATTTCTTGAGATTTCACTTTTTTAGTTTTATCTATCATTTTTTATGGAATGATAGACGTTATTACATGAATAAATGGCCCAGCACAAGACCCAAACTTCCCGAGAGGTTCTAAGGCGCCCTAAGGGCCTTACAGAACACTATGCTTTTGATGAGATGATCCATCTTCTATATGATCACCTATTGGAAATTTTGTGACATGATGTATCTGAGTTGTCGGAGGGATGACGATCCATGAGGTGCTGCGTGGTTTTAAGCACAGATTGCTCATTATCGCTTAATAGCGTCTACGCGATGCTAACAGGGATAAAACTCCAACAGGGTGACAATTTAAATATGGGTCGTTTTCAGTTTGGTGATGATTATAAGAAAGTGAAAAAAGAACTCCTACTGTGAGTAAATGGGTAATTGTATGTTAAGAATATCAAACGATGTTATGTCTTGTTGGGAACTAGATCGTGTAGACTTGGTACTGTATATTCATGTCTAATATGAAGTTATGGGTTTTTAATATAGATTACCATGTGATAATATGCAAAGTTTAGATTTCCTTGTCTATCTTGTGATATTGACCTTATTCTGCTGCGATGTATATTGCATACTGATAGTAAGTTAAGTACATGTATATTAATTTTAACATGAATGAGGAGCCTGTAGCCTAGTGTTACATGTCCCGACGCTTCAGTTTACGTTAAATCTCAAACGTAGATTGGGGGCGTCACACATCTTTTATCAACATATCTACAAGGTTCATGCTTCAATAGATCTTCTCAAGTATCAATTGACCATTATCAAGTAGAGATCGAATAAATTAAAATCCGATCTGAATATGCTTAGACCTAAATGAAATGCAAAATTCTTGATAAGGAATATGACACTTTGACAGAGTACCATTCTCGTTCTTTTTACCCAACTCCTCCAAGAAACTCTATAACCAAATCATCTTTTTTGAGACTTTCGATACAGCAACATGCTCAGCTTCTATGGTAGACGACGTAATTATCTTCTACAAGTTTAAATCTCAAGACATGACAGTACCACCTAGAGTGTATACAAAACTTGTGGTACACTTCCGGCTATTTGTGTGACCAGCTAAGTCAACATCAACATAACCATGTAATTTCATATTTGCTCTAGTAAAGCAAACGCACACATTTGAGAATCTCTTCAACTACCTCAAACTCCACTTTACTGTTTTTTGATGCTGCTTTCCTAGATTACTAATGTACCTACTCAGAACTCCCACTTTATAGGCAATATTTGGTGTTGTATAAACCATAGCATGCATGAGAGAAGCAATAGTTGAGGCATAGAGAACCTAACTCATGTAGTCATATTCTTGCTCTAACTTAGGTGACTGATCACTGCCAAGTCTAAAGTGACTTTCCAAAGGCGTGCCCATTGGTTTAGCTTTATCAATATTGAACATGCTGAGCACTCTTTTCACATGCTCTGCTTGTGAAAGTCTCAACATACCTTTGACTTTATTGCTAATGATCCGCATTTGTTTTTGTAGCTCTCAAATCTAGGGGTGTAAAAAGACCGGATCGGACCGGTGGACCGGACCGGACCGGTTGTCCCAGACCGAGACCAGACCGGACCGAGATCGGACCGGACCGGACCGAATGGAATTCGGTCCGGTTCGGTCCAAAGGATTTCTCTCCCTGGACCGGACCGGACCGGACCGAACTCCACACACATATATATATTTATATATGTATATATAAAAATAGTATATAAATTATAATATTAATATTAATATAAATTAACATATTAATATATAATATATATTAACATATTAATATATAATATATATTCTTATAATATTAACATATTATTATTTATAGTGTTATTAGTTATAATTTACTAATATACTTAATATATAATATATACTAACATATTAATATATAATATATACTCTTATAATATTAACATATGATAATTTATAGTAGTTAAATTTGAGTCCAAAAAATATTTAATCATTATAGAGAATTTTAGATTAAATTTAGCCCATTAAATCATATGGGGCACCCCTGAAGCGGACCGAACCGCCCCTGAACCGAATTGGACCGGACCGATATGGACCGAATTCCTGTTCGGTCCGGTCCAGGATGAGAGAATTCTTGGACCAAATGGAATCGGTCCACAAATTTTCCGGACCGGACCAGACCATTTACACCCCTACTCAAATCCTTTATTCTAAACTATCTTGACAACTACTTCTTTAAATGATTAATCCTCAATGTTGGACCTGCAATGAGCATATCATCCTTGTACAACAATAGAACCGTATCAGAGTTTTCAAAATACCCAACATAGTAGCAAAAGTCTTTTCATACATACTAAACAAAACTGTCATAAGATTCGTTGTGGTTTTTTCTTTGATAACGTTGTGTGCACTGATCTTGACAAGGTCAACCAAAAAACCACCCAGGATTTGTCGATCTAACAGATTGCAATCAGCATCTTCCACATTGTTTAGCAACTTCTTCTCCAACAAATCAGGAAGATGGAATCTCTTCCCATAGAGATCATTCTCGTTCTGCATTCTCTAGTAATCGAGATCTATGCCGACAAACTTCTCAATTCCAAATACCTTCACTTCTTCTACTGCTCTCATTTTTTTTAGACCCAAACTTTGGCTCTTAATACCAACAATTACAGAAAAGTAAAATAAAATACAAATAAATTACACACGATACAAATTTTACATATTTTGACAACATGCATATATCTACGGAGCGGTCGAAGATTTTATTATTTTGATAAATGTCAAAATACAATATGAGGTGAAATACAACTGTCCCTGATCATATTGTTCATAACATATATATATATATATGTGCACATATATATGTAGCGTTATCTGACGGAAATTCAAATAAAAAAATTATCGAATTATTCGCTCGAGCGAGTGTTAAAAGAGTCTGAAGCAAACTCCCTGCCTGATCTTCACTTGAGCCAATTAATGAGCGAGTCTCGAGCAAACTTTTTGTTTGATTTTTGTTCGAACCAACTATTGAATGAGTGTTAAGGGAAATTTCTATTTGCAGTTCGCTTGAGCCGTCTCATCAAAACTTGCCTCCACTCAAGTCACGAGAACCCAGAATCGAAGGAGCTCCAAAACCCAGAAAAATCAAGTAAAAAAATCATTTCTCGCCTCCATTCATGAAATCTTTATTATTTCGTAAATGCTCCTTCGATTCTGTTTGCAAATACTTTGAGGAAAAATATTTACGTTATGAAATTTCGATATTAAATATCAATGTTTCTTAAAATTGATGCCAATGCTGCGCCTTTACTTAATATAATGAGATGTTATCTATAATTGGAAAAACGTAATGTACAAAGATTTAAAACATTAGATACTCGAGAGTAGAAACTATAATGTACCTTCACAGATATATTATAATATTTGGTATCAACATCATCTACATGAAACCTGGAGAGAAAAGAAAGAAAGGGAAGTGCGAGTGAGTCAAAAGCAGTCAAATCAAAACAGGAGTTTTTGTAATTAAAAAAAAAAAAAGAACTATATCTACAAAAAAGATAAGCACTTAAAATGAATTTGTAAAGCTTACACCAATGGTTGGACAATCTCGAAGCGGAATGCAACTGTTACTTTTTCTATCCACGTGGGATTCAAGCTATTCAGTATAACCTAAGTGTGACCTAACTCTAGTTTTCCATCTATATTCTTCGCATATACCACTGCCATGGGATCACTCTGAACAAAACAATGTCTATTTTAGCCCAAACAAACAATAAGACAATCTAGACCAAAATATGTACATAAAGCCACCTATGTTCTTGGTATAAGAGTTTCGAGATTTAAACATTACCAATTTTATATTTAAGACATTACAAATAGCTAGATAGTACTTCAGAATTTGAACATAGAAATTTCTAAATTTTTAAGTAAGCCTATTTGTAACGGAATATTTTGAGTAAATATACGTGCCTAAAAGATGAGAAGGAAAAAAGTTAAATGTTTAAGTTCCTTATATTCAAGTTGTACAACTAATCTAATGGCTAGGGAAACATTATTGTCCAAAAAAATATTACAATAAATTTCGAAAAAAACAAAAAAAGAAAGAGTTTCCTTTTCTTAAGAACCACTGGTTCATGTAAACATTCATGATTCATAACTACAAATTTGAACACCCAATGATTATCATGTAAACATTCATGCTTTGTTTAAACATTTACAAAATAGGAAAAAAGAGGACTCACTTACCATAGAGGAATGTCAAAACGGGATGAGCCATTCATAAAAATAGGAATTATTTTGTTAAAAGTGCTTCTGATAAAAGCATTAAAATATAGCTTTTGTTGAAACGTAGATTTGGGCTTTTCTAACTACCTAAAGTGCTTTTAAGAAAATTATCCAAACATATTAATTTTAAAAAAAAGCACTTTTAACGATTTAAAAGTACTTTTTCAACTTCGAAACGCAATCCCAAACAGGCTCTTAGCTGAGACAAAACAAAATTAGGGTTAGGCAAATTAATAAAAGCTTTGAATTTTTAATAAATCAAGCCCTCACCCACGTCGCACGATGAACAGAAAAATCAAGCCCTCACCCACATCGCACGATGAAACAAAATGCAGACCACTAACGGTTGAAGCCTAACTGTAAGAGACAAAGAGATAAAATAAAATAAAAACCCCAAATTTGGCCTCCACGGATCCTCAAAATCGAGTTTAGCAAACCCTTTACCATTAATGGTGGCAACAAAACCGTTGAACAAGCCGCTTACTGGAGGAGTGGAAATTGACTAAATCACTGGGTAGGGGGAGGAACAGCGACGATCAATGGCTTGATAGGGGCCTCGGTCGTGTCCCCACTCAACTAAGCGGGTCCTCCTCGCCTTGTTGCTCCTCAATGACCGAGTAAGGCTCCTTTTGCTTGTGATGGTTCGCGTACACCAACAATGGATGAAAGGGTGATATGAGGTTGAGGTGGTTAAGAGAAATTGATTGAGTTCGTCTTGGTTAAGGTGGGGTAGAGTGGTGTACAACAATGAGGTTGGATGGTTAAGTGTATGGAGCAATAAGGTGGTATTTAGGCTATGGTAGTCTTGGTTATGGTACTGGGAAGGGAGATGTGATGGGTTGAGTGGTAGATTAGGGTAGAAAAAGTTTAAGAGAATGTCCTTTGGTAGGCCTATGTATGAGGGTATCTTTGGTAAGGAATATGGGTCATATAGTATAGTAGGGTTAGGGTTTTAGTGGAGGCTAAGGGGAATTTCGAGATTGAGATTAGGTTAGGGTTTGGAATGGCCGAGTGAGATATTTATGGAAAGTGGAAAGATTTGATTTTGAATTGATTTGGTTAGAGCTGATGGAGGCTTGTTGGGGCCGAGATTTGGGTTGTTTTTGGATGAGGGAAGATTTGATTTAATTGGGTAAATTTAGGAGAAGATAAGGGAATGATGGCCGGTTATTGTTATTGGAGATTTGGTTGGAATTTTGATTTAAATTTTTGAAATGATTTGAAATGGGGGAATGTATGTGGCCGGATATAGGGATTATTGTAGTGGTCGGTTATGGAATGGATTTGGTCGGTAGAATAGGTTTTGAATTTTAATTGACTTGGTTGAGAGAAATGTGGGAAGTTATGGTGGATAAGGTGGCAAGTGAGGGGTTCGGTTAGGCTTGATTGTGTTTAGGCTAGATGGGGTTTGTTTAGGATTTGATATGGCCGAACATGGCTTATGGGAGGCTAGGGTTTTCGGCACATGTAATTAGGGATAGGATTCTAGGGTTTTGATGGAGTTTGGATAAGTCCTAAAAAGTATGAACATGGCTTATAGCCATTTGAAGTGGGCGGCACCTAGGGTTAGTGTTTTGGCCGAATTTGCTAGGGTTATAGGGAGGGATTTGATTGGTTCTCTTCTTCACTTGATGACCAATCAAATAAGAGTATTAGGTGGCAATTTAAATGATGTGGCAAGGTGATTTCGGCTAGGATAAGGGTGAATGGCCGGTTGAGACTTTGTAGGGATTTTGGTGAGATTTGAATTTGAATTCTTTTGAATTCAAATCCAATGGGTGGCCGGTCTTGCTAGGGTTTGAGGGGCACGAAATTGGTTTGTTTTGGATGAGGGATGAGGTGGATTTAAGTGAGGAATTATAGGAGAGGATGGGGTTAAGTGGCCGGCTAGGGTAAAGGGCAAAATGGACAAGTGTTTAGGCTAGGGTTTCATGCCTTATGCCGTGTGGCTCTAGGGCTTGGGGGAGCTTGATGCCGTGGCTGCTATGGGGTAAAATGAACACCAAATTGATCAATTGAACAACCAAATGATGATTGAACAAAAGACCCTAGATGAACAAGCCAACTCCTTCAAGACACCAAGTGGATTCGGCACACACACAAGCATCCAAGTCTTCAACTTCCTTCAATCAATCACACACTCACTCTCACTCACATGAGCAATCCGAATCTCCCTATGGAGGAGAATTTCAAATTCCTCTAGGGAACACACACACAAGTTCTCAAATCCACAAGTGGTGTGGATTTGGCCTCACAAACACAAAACTCACACAACAATCAAACAACCACTTAAGAACACAAAAACATAAAATCACTCAACAAGAACTCACTCAACACCAAAACACTTTTTATGAATAACCTCAAGATTTTTATAAATAAAAATGAAAACAAATAAAAGGATAGATGTAGATCACCGATTCACGAATTGCACGATGATCCTCTTCCAAAAGGATTCACGAATTGCACCCTAGGGAAGCCCAAGTGCTAAGCACCGAAAATCCAAACCACACTAGTGTGGCCGGCCTAACTCTTTCTCAAGAGCAAAAGTCTAATTCTCAAATTGTCCAAAAGATGTGAAATGAAAACCTAGAGGTCCTATTTATAAAGTCTAACAAATTGGAAACCCCCAAAAGGTCCCTAGCAAAATAAGATAATTACTAAAATAACCAAATGCATAAATGAATAAAATAAATACATAAATAAGCAAATGTGGCGCCAATGATGATGGGCCGTGGCATGTTGTGGCCTGTGGCATGGCATGGCCCAAGGATGGTTGTCTGCATGGCGCCTGGTTGCATGGCATCTGATAGTGTGCATGACATGGTGACATGCCTAAACTTGATGATGTGTCCCGGGTGATGCCGTGCTGTGGTAGTGTGGCCCAGTCAGGTGGCTTGGGCGGTGGTCTTGCATGGCTCGGGCTGAGTGCCGGGGTGATGGTCATGAATGGCCCAAGCTGGCGGTCTGGGCGCATGAGCTGCGCGTGGCCAGTAGCCTCCATGGTTGCTTGCTGCATGTCAAGGCCTGAGCCAAGGCATGCATGCAAGCTAGCCAAGTGACTGTCTTGACCTTCCACTAGCGGTGTCAATGCATGATCTAGGGCGGTTTTAAATGGGGTACTATCACTCCCCCTCCCTTTAAGAAAATCCTTGCCCTCAAGGATCATGTGTGAATGCCTAGACACCATGTCATTAAAATCCTCCCATGATACCTCTTCTCTCGGCACCCTTTTCTCATGACTCAAAGCTTTCCAAACCTCCCTCATATCTTTCCCCCGTGTCACTACCCGAGAATCAAGTAAAATCTCCATGTACCATCCATTTTTCCTAGCAACAAAATTGATGAGGAATAAGGGACTTATGCTAGGTTGGGTTACTCTACTCTTCCACATGTCACCGAATGGGTCTTCTATTTCTTTCTTGTGGAAGAGTACATAGTGATGTGTGGAAATAATCATGGGTTGGTTCTCATCAATCCCGACAATGGGATAGTTGAGGGGCTTGGTAGGTGGCAATATGAGAGGCATCTCCAAGGCCTTCCAATGGTCTTTAAAAACCTTTGGGAGCTCCATGGGCAGCAAGGATAATCTTTCTTGGTTGCTCACATCTCCTACTTCTTTCACTTCAAAGGTCATATCTTCTTTGGCCAACTTAGTAGCAAAGCAATGAGCTTCATCCTCCCCCAATTTCTCAACCATAGTGTCCTCAAAAGACTCCTCTCTTTCTCCCTCATGTTTGGTCTTCTCATTTTCTTCCTTAGGGTTTGGGGAATCATCAAAATCATCATGGTATCTCACCTCTCGGTTGTCTCTCATTTCATCATGGTGGGGTTGTTTTCTCTCAATATGGTCATCATGATCAATCGGCTTCTCATGCACCAAGTCTTTCTCGGTCTCATGGTGCCTTTCTCTCCTTGGCACTCTAAACCTTTCATTATGAGGTTCACTCATTATTTTTGGACTTCTAAGGTGATGGTCATGGTCACGGGCCAAGCTCTTGACTACCACACGGTTGTGCTCGACATAACCTCCCAACTTATACGTGGTCCTCTCACCATAGGCTTCATGCCTTCTCGGGTTAGGTGGGTACGGTTTTGTGGGGGGTTTCTCACTATGTGTTTTGGCCTTTCTCCTCTCATACCTCTCATGGTATGTCTTGGATTCACGTTGTAGGGCTTGTATTCTCCTTCTATTTTCATCCGCCTCACGGTTGTTGGCATTCATTGCCATTGTCAACTTGGCTATGCTAGCCTTAATCTCATTAAGAGATTGGTCTATTCTATTTGTTTGAACTTCTAAGGTATCAAGATGTTTCCAAGTGGAACCGTCATGACCTTCAACTCTAGACACCTCATGGTTCATATTTGCAATTGCCTTGGACAAGGTGTGGCTTTTTGGGTTTGGGTTGGTGAAGCTTAGTTGGTCAATGGGAATGTTTTGGGTTTCGACTTCAATAGTCCAACCTTGGGTCCTCCACTACAATGGTGGCCGACCCCTACAAGGCTATCTATTCCAAACTCTCCAAACCTCCAAACTTCTTCAACAATTCAACAAATTTCCAATAACAATTTTGCAAAAAATGTAAACAATGTCGAGGACCTCCGTGGTCCTCCCAACAAATTCACAAAGTTTCGAGTTGTCACGTTGTTTACCTTAAGAGAAGTGAAACTTCTCAATACACCAAGCAATGGCCTCGGGTGAGACCTCAATGAAATGGTGGAGCCTTCCGAGAAAAACTCTCAATGAAAGCACCAGTTTGGTTGATAGGGACCTCGGTCGTGTCCCCACTCAACTAAGCGAGTCCTCCTCGCCTTGTTGCTCCTCAATGACCGAGTAAGGCTCCTTTTGCTTGTGATGGTTCGCGTACACCAACAATGGATGAAAGGGTGATATGAGGTTGAGGTGGTTAAGAGAAATTGATTGAGTTCGTCTTGGTTAAGGTAGGGTAGAGTGGTGTACAACAATGAGGTTGGATGGCTAAGTGTATGGAGCAATAAGGTGGTATTTAGGCTATGGTAGTCTTGGTTATGGTACTGGGAAGGGAGATGTGATGGGTTTAGTGGTAGATTAGGGTAGAAAAAGTTTAAGAGAATGTCCTTTGGGTAGGCCTATGTATGGGGGTCTCTTTGGTAAGGAATATGGGTCATATAGTGTAGTAGGGTTAGGGTTTTAGTGGAGGCTAAGGGGAATTTCGAGATTGAGATTAGGTTAGGGTTTGGAATGGCCGAGTGAGATATTTATGGAAAGTGGAAAGATTTGATTTTGAATTGATTTGGTTAGAGCTGATGGAGGCTTGTTGGGGCCGAGATTTGGGTTGTTTTTGGATGAGGGAAGATTTGATTTAATTGGGTAAATTTAGGAGAAGATAAGGGAATGATGGCCGGTTATTGTTGTTGGAGATTTGGTTGGAATTTTGATTTAAATTTTTGAAATGATTTGAAATGGGGGAATGTATGTGGCCGGATATAGGGATTATTGTAGTGGTCGGTTATGGAATGGATTTGGTCGGTAGAATAGGTTTTGAATTTTAATTGACTTGGTTGAGAGAAATGTGGGAAGTTATGGTGGATAAGGTGGCAAGTGAGGGGTTCGGTTAGGCTTGATTGTGTTTAGGCTAGATGGGGTTTGTTTAGGATTTGATATGGCCGAACATGGCTTATGGGAGGCTAGGGTTTTCGGCACATGTAATTAGGGATAGGATTCTAGGGTTTTGATGGAGTTTGGATAAGTCCTAAAAAGTATGAACATGGCTTATAGCCATTTGAAGTGGGCGGCACCTAGGGTTAGTGTTTTGGCCGAATTTGCTAGGGTTATAGGGAGGGATTTGATTGGTTCTCTTCTTCACTTGATGACCAATCAAATAAGAGTATGAGGTGGCAATTTAAATGATGTGGCAAGGTGATTTCGGCTAGGATAAGGGTGAATGGCCGGTTGAGACTTTGTAGGGATTTTGGTGAGATTTGAATTTGAATTCTTTTGAATTCAAATCCAATGGGTGGCCGGTCTTGCTAGGGTTTGAGGGGCACGAAATTGGTTTGTTTTGGATGAGGGATGAGGTGGATTTAAGTGAGGAATTATAGGAGAGGATGGGGTTAAGTGGCCGGCTAGGGTAAAGGGCAAAATGGACAAGTGTTTAGGCTAGGGTTTCATGCCTTATGCCGTGTGGCTCTAGGGCTTGGGGGAGCTTGATGCCGTGGCTGCTATGGGGCAAAATGAACACCAAATTGATCAATTGAACAACCAAATGATGATTGAACAAAAGACCTTAGATGAACAAGCCAACTCCTTCAAGACACCAAGTGGATTCGGCACACACACAAGCATCCAAGTCTTCAACTTCCTTCAATCAATCACACACTCACTCTCACTCACATGAGCAATCCGAATCTCCCTATGGAGGAGAATTTCAAATTCCTCTAGGGAACACACACACAAGTTCTCAAATCCACAAGTGGTGTGGATTTGGCCTCACAAACACAAAACTCACACAACAATCAAACAACCACTTAAGAACACAAAAACATAAAATCACTCAACAAGAACTCACTCAACACCAAAACACTTTTTATGAATAACCTCAAGATTTTTATAAATAAAAATGAAAACAAATAAAAGGATAGATGTAGATCACCGATTCACGAATTGCACGATGATCCTCTTCCAAAGGGATTCACGAATTGCACCCTAGGGAAGCCCAAGTGCTAAGCACCGAAAATCCAAACCACACTAGTGTGGCCGGCCTAACTCTTTCTCAAGAGCAAAAGTCTAATTCTCAAATTTTCCAAAAGATGTGAAATGAAAACCTAGAGGTCCTATTTATAGAGTCTAACAAATTGGAAACCCCCAAAAGGTCCCTAGCAAAATAAGATAATTACTAAAATAACCAAATGCATAAATAAATAAAATAAATACATAAATAAGCAAATGTGGCGCCAACGATGATGGGCCGTGCATGTTGTGGCCTGTGGCATGGCATGGCCCACGGATGGTTGTCTGCATGGCGCCTGGTTGCATGGCATCTAATAGTGTGCATGACATGATAACATGCCTAAACTTGATGATGTGTCCCGGGTGATGCCGTGCTGTGGTAGTGTGGCCCAGTCAGGTGGCTTGGGCAGTGGTCTTGCATGGCTCGGGCTGAGTGCCGGGGTGATGGTCATGAATGGCCCAAGCTGGCGGTCTGGGCGCATGAGCTGCGCGTGGCCAGTAGCCTCCATGATTGCTTGCTGCATGTCAAGGCCTGAGCCAAGGCATGCATGCAGGCTAGCCAAGTGACTGTCTTGACCTTCCACTAGCGGTGTCAATGCATGATCTAGGGCGGTTTTAAATGGGGTACTATCATGGCTACCCCGGGGGGGGGGGGGGGTAATCAAAAGTGGGGGCGATTATATTAAAGTGATTGTCGCGTTTATGAAACACTTTTGCGGTGATTATATTCATTGATATGATTTCTTAAACCACTGCAACAAGTAGCTGCAAATTAGTCACAACATTTCGGGATTTTATTACAGCGAAAGTAATCGCCGTTATAAGTTGCACGGCTTTTGCAGTAAGTTTATCTAGCATTCTTGTCTCTTATATTACCGGCGTTATAATCTAGATAATCGCCGCAATAAAGAGAATATCCTAATGTAGTTGAAATCTCAGCGGCGATCACGAAATCGCTAGAAATAAGGTCCTATCCCAGTGAATTTTTTCCCGACCATAAAATATTCGTCGAGAAAGACCCCCTTTCTTGTAGTGATATTGGTCTAGTTATATCCGATTTAGATCAATTTCTTAATTTTTCATTTTATTTTTACACCTCTAATCTCATAGCTTTAGACAGTCATCTTCTAGTATACTTAACGTTTTTACTGGACTCGTGAATTCAGCCCATACGTCATTTCCAGTTGTACAGTTCCACACCACATCTAAAAATGTTTCTTCATTGCTTAAATAGATGGAGCATATTGGGTTCTCAACTATTTTTTTGGAGAAAATATTCTTCCTTGTGGCTAGTGATTTATTTCCAACTTTCCACAAGAACATTTTGACCACGTTTGGAACTTGTAAATCCCACAAAGATTTCTATCTGTCATCCCACAATCTCTCAATTAAAACTTATCATGTCACTTCCTTTTTCCTTTCCAATTCTAAATAATTGTCACTCTTGACAAAATAAATTCTTTTTGAAGCATATCCCCATGTCATTTTATCCTCTACTCCATTCTTGCTTATGGGATGCTACATATTAACTTTGCATCTCTTTCCTCAAAGATGGTTTGAATCAATTATTTATTTCATTCTCCTCTCTCTTGATTAACGAGCTCGTTCATTTTGACTTTAGTACTTAGAATTTTATTAGATGATTGAACCCGATAAGATGATGGTAAGATTAAGAAATAATAAAAAAAATACAATTTCACTAGTATAAGTTTGAGGTTGTAACTTTGACTTTAGTACTTAAAATTTTGTTAGATAATTAGGACAAGCAGCAACAGCAAAACAATGAAGCAGAGATCAAAAAAGCTTTTAAGGAGTACTTTGAAGAGGTCTACTCGACTACTACTACCTCAGATGACATTGCACCTATTTTGGAGAAGATGGAAGGCAAGATATATGGTACCATGAATGCAGAATTGACAAAGGAGTATGAAGTCGAGGAAATTGAAGAAGTTATTTACCAAATGAGTCCATTAAAGTCAACAGGTCCTGATGGATTTGGAGTAGGCTTTTATCAACATAATTGGAGTATAGTTAAGGAAGAAGTTTGCAAGGCAATTTTGGATTTTCTCAATATGGGTAATGATCTACAGTCATTAAATTCTACTTTTATTACATTAATTCCAAAGGTCAAAAATCCTGAATTTGTACAAGATTTTAGGCCCATTAGTTTATGTAATTTTTTCTATAAAATTAATCTGAAAAACAATGGCAAATAGACTTAAGAATGTATTGGCACATGTAATAGCTCCTATTCAAAATACTTTTATTCCAAGAAGACTGATATCTGACTCTATAATGATGGCATATGAGATACTTCACTCCATGAAAACAAAACCTAAAGGTAGAGTGAGCAGTATAGCATTGAAATTAGATATGTCTAAGGCATATGATAAGAGATAAAGTGAGACTATTTGCAAGCTGTTATAAGGAGACTTGGTTTTGATCAGGTGGGTTGGGGTTGTGATGAGATGTGTGAAAACAATAACATATACAGAAATAGTGAATGGGATAGCTGGAGAAGAAATAATTCTAAAAATGGGATTGAGACAAGTGAACCCTTTATACCCTTATTTCTTCCTTCTTTGTGCTAAGGGTTTGAGTTATTTACTCAACAATGATGAGGACAGAAAATTAATAAAAGGGATAAGTGTGGCAAGAAGAATACCAAAACTCAATCATCTTTTGTTTGCAGATGATTGTGTTATTTTTTGTAGAGTTACTAAATCCGAGTGGTAGAATGTTCAAGTTGTGCTTCAATTATATGAAAAAGCTTCAAGGCAAAAGTTAAATCGAGAGAAGACATCCTTGTATTTCAGCCCAAACACCACAACAGACACAAGGAATCTGATAAGACATGAAGCGGGGGCTATAGCATGTGGAAGCTATGAAAAGTATCTTGGTTGACCTTATATTATGGGAAACTCAAGGAATAACACTTTTAGAAGCCTAAAAGACAGAATAAGGAAGAAGATAAATAGTTGGGAGAATTGTTATCTATATTTTTTTTTTCGGAGAAGAAGGATTATGTTTCATTTCATAAAGCGAAGTTTATAGCTGAGGCCGATAAACAGGATAAACCTGTATTACAAGCCTAATTAGACACTGATCTATAGCATTCCCGTACACCACAGGCTTTGTCTTAACTTCTAGTCTCTCAACAACCAACACTAAGTATGGTATGGCTGAGAGGGCGCAAAGGTAATCAAACCTCTACCTCCGAAGGAGGGAGAAGAATACCACATCCATACTCCAAAGGAGAAGGAGGAAATTCAGCCCCCATTCTTCAAAGGAGAAAATGGGGAGCAAACAAGAATAGACCATCCTATTTATTTTACAAACAAACGAGTCGAACACAAAGGAAAAAAAATGTCAATGTAAAAACAAAACCGAAGCCCAAAACACATAAAAAGGACTCGGTACAAGCCAGATAACGCGTCACGACGGTGGGAGGTGCATGGCAGATACGCGCCATCTAGGAGAGTCCGGCTTGCCGATTTGTGTACTACTGGGGTCCTTGAGTCTAGTGCCACCACGCGTGGCTGACGTAGACCCCTCCATGTGCAGCGTTAAGCTAAGCCATGCAAGATCGGCTGCCCGCATGTGTGGTAAACCACCGTCTTCTCTGGGTGAGAGTTTCGGCAAACAAGATGACTGGCGGCTAATGGTTCTCCTTGAGAGGCGCGTGTAACCAAGAAAGACGAAAAGTTTCGCCTTGTTTAGCCTAAAAAACACCCCAAAAACCTCCCACAGTCGCCTGCAAAAACAAAAGAAAACAAAAACAACAAAGAAGGGAGAAAAAACGGAGAGGACGAGGGGGAGGCGAGAAAACCAGGAGGAAAGAAAAAAAAGGGATAGGGGAGGAAGGGATGGGGGAGAAAGAAAATGAAAAGGAGTGAGAAAGAAGAGAAAGGAGGTGGAGAAAGAAACTGAGAAGAGGTGGGGGGAGAAGGGGGGGAGATGGAGGCGCCGTTCACATCCCCCTAGCGCGGCACACGCCCTAAGGGTTTGGATTTTTTGAGATTGAGAGAGAGGAGAGAGTGGCTCTCGAAAGTCCTTTGCAGCATCAGTGGAAGAGTAGCTGAAATGGACTGAATTGTTATCTATTTAAAGCAATGAAAGAGATCCTTATTAAAATTGTGTTGCAAGCAATACCAATCAATACTATAAATGTTCTTAAGCTTCTAAAGAGGTTGTGCAATGAAATCTCAACAACGATTGCAAAATTTTGGTGGAGGAAGAATGGTGATAAAAGAGGTGTGCATTGGAAAAGCTAGGATCAAATGGGAAAGGCCAAGAATGAATCTCAATTAGGTTTTAGAAACATTAGAGCATTGGCATTGGTTCATTAACATTTTCTTTAAAAATTGATGAAAAATACAAATTTGATAGAAAGTCAACACTTAAAATAATCCTATATTAGACTTATCAAAAAGATTTCTTCGTATTTGATGGAAAAGAAGGAAAAGAAAGTAGAAAGAATAAAAATAAATTAAATAATTATTTGTCTTGTGAATAGTAACCCGTCAAATATAAAGGGTGATGCTCAAGTATTATAACTTAAAGTTTGAGCTTTTGGTTTTTAATAGAGCCAATGCCAATCCTCTTACTAATGCACATGATTTTTTTTGTTGGTTTTCTATTAAATTTGTACTTTCCATCAAATTTTGAAGAAAAGTTTTGATGGAATCAATGCTAATGCTTTAAAGACTTTAACATGGCTGTACTAGCAAAACACAACTGCAACTTTATTCAAAATCCAAATTCTTTAGTAGCTAAAGTTTATAAAAGCAAGTATTTCAAAAGGGGAGCGATAATGGATGCAAGATTGGGTGGTTCACCTTCTTTGATATATAGAGAAGAATTTGGGAAGCAAAAGAGTTACCAAGGGAGGGGATGACATGGCTTGTGGAGACTATTATAAAAATAAAAATACTGGGTCAAAACTTGGCTGCCAAGACCTATTTCTCAAGAATTGGAGTGGAAGCAACTGTTAGTTAGCTTATTAGTCTAGAATTAAAAAAATGGGATGAAAAGCTAATTAAAGAAATTCTTAATCAAGAAGATGTTGAGATGATTTGCAGGATCCCAATTAGTACAAGAAGCAGTGAAGACAAACTAATATGGAATTACAATAAAAAAAGGTGCATTCAATGTAAAAAGTGCCTATCATGTTATAAGAAATAAGAGAAGAAGAGAGAAGGGAGAGTCATCAATGGGAGACCAAAATAAGGAATTGTGGAAGTCTATTTGGAACTTAAATGTTTCTGCAGCAACAAAGCACTTCTTATAGAAAGTAGGTTCCAATTCATTCCAATATGGGAGTTGTTATTCAAAAGAAGTACTGATAATTCTGATATATGTCCATTATGTAATCAGGAAAGTGAATCAATTCTCCATGCTTTATGGCAATGTTCAACAGTCAGTAATGTATGGCCTGAAAAGGGAAGGAAAATGCAAAAATGGAATGTTATGGCAGAAGATTTCTTGAGTTTATGGCAAAAGATGAAAGATAGGTTGGAGCAAAATAAATTAGAGAAAGCAGAAGTTATTTTAAGATCTATAGGGCACAGAAGGAACAAGGTGATTTTTTTTGAAAATCAGTTTTGAGAGTCGAATACAAGTGGTTCTAAATGCAGAGCCAGGAATCTTCAATTAATCCCAGTAACAAGCAACATAATTGGAAGAAGCCTGCAAAGGGATGGTTTTTTAAGGCATATTTTGATGCAGCAGTGAACTTAAAAAATAAGAAAGTTGGTTTGAGGGGATGCTCAAACCATTGTCAAGGCAGTAGCAAGGGATGAAGAATGTTGGACTTCCTATGGACAGATTGTTGAAGATATAAAAGTAAATTTGAAAAATATTAGCCGTAGTCAGATTATATTTATAAGAAGGGGTGGGAATGAGATAGCACCTATGTTAGCAAAATTGGTTTTATCATTACAAGAGATGCAATGTTGGATTTTGTCTAGTAAGTTGGTTTTATCATTACAAGGATTCTGATCTGCCTTGATATCTAGTAAGTTAATCTCTGAAAAATTTTGTAATGAGTGACTATTTTTTGCTGAATGAAAGTTGTTATTTGATTCAAAAATACAAAAAGTTCGAAATTTTGTTTGATTGTCGGACCAAATTCTACTCATTTTAAATCAATCATAGAGGTGATTCATTATTTTTTCAACTTTTTATAAAAAAAAAAATTAAACTCATCTCAATCTACTTCATATATTATATATTCAAAAAATTAAACTTATTTCAGCTTAAAAAAGTTAAACTCATCTCAATAAAATCTATAAAATATTACTATTCACAAAACAAATCAAAACATTTCAACTCGTCTCAACATGCAAATATAGAATGACAAATTTTGAGATGAGTAGTACTGTTTATTTTTATAATAATTTTCATCTCATCTCATCTCATTTAATTATTATAAAATTTTTATATTTTCATATAAAGTAAATAAATAATTCAACTATTTTAAATTTTCAAATAAAAATAATATTAAAAAAATATATTTTAACAATATCTTATTAAACTTTTATCTGAAACATATTTACAAATTAAAATATAAAGGACAATCTTGGTATTTAACCCTACGTCACTTCTCCCCCTACTGATCTTCTCCTTTCAAAAATTTCTCCGCGCGCGCCAGAGAAGTCCCGCTTCTCTCTCTTTCTGGTCTGATCCAGAACCCAAGTTAATTTTCCTGAGAAAAGGGGAAGAAGAGGGAAAAAAATGCCGAGGGAGATCATCACCCTCCAGGTTGGACAATGCGGGAACCAGATCGGCATGGAGTTCTGGAAGCAGCTCTGCCTCGAGCACGGGATCAGCACGGAAGGCATTCTCGAAGATTTTGCCACTCAGGTCCTTCTCTACACTCGTACCTTTTCCCGTTGTGCTTATATGCGTGCGCTCACACACACATCTTTTAAATAATTGGCTGCCGAGAAAATTGTGATGGTGGCAAGCAAATTGGGATTCAAAAGTAGCCCAAACTTTTTGCCAAGTAGTTGTTTTAGGCTTATTTTAGTCCCGATGCTGAATTGTTAAAGTAATTTAACCAAATTAGAGATATTTTAATTAATTCGCATAAATTATGTATTATGTTTCTATTCATTTGCTTGAGTTGGAGATGGTGTGTACGAGTATTTTTTTTATTGTAAATGAGAGAGGAAATGGAAGTAAAATTGCCTAAAGCAGTCTTGTTAGGGTAACCAGAAGGCTAGTTTTATTTAATTGCGTAATTAAGGAAAAGCTTACATTGATTTTCTTTTTCTTTCTTACATATTTATTTGTCCCTGTTTATTTTTTCTTGCATGTGGTTAGTTTTCTTTGGTAAATTTCCCACATTTGGTTGCCAAATAAAAACTGAGGAAGATTGGAGGGATTTAATTTAAACTCCACTTCAAAATAAGCTGTGTTTTTTGGGTAAAAGAAATTTTAATTTGCATACTTGGATGTAAGTTTTCATTTTTTTTATTTCCAACTTTATCATCAAGGTAATGCCGAATTAGTTGTAATGGTAAATTGGAACTCTACAACCTTGTTCAGTGGTGACCAAAGGATTTATATTGTCAACCGGCATTCTTTATTCTACTAATGTATTTAAATTTTATAATTATTTACTGAGTTAGAGATACTGCAGGGAGGGGACCGGAAAGATGTATTTTTCTATCAAGCTGATGATCAGCACTACATCCCACGAGCTTTGCTGATTGACCTGGAGCCCAGGGTAATTAATGGAATCCAAAATGGCGAATATAGAAACCTCTACAATCACGAGAACATCTTTCTTTCAGATCATGGAGGAGGTGCAGGAAATAACTGGGCCAGTGGTTATCATCAGGTTTTCTATTTTGTTTACATGACAGTCTCTTTAGATGCTGAGCCAATATTATGACAGCTCTCGGTGTACTCAAAGCTTTACTCTTAGGTGATTGGATATTTGCATATTGGTTCATCTTCTTCTTGAATGTGTACCGTCCAAGTTACCAATCCAGCTCTAATATGGTTGCATGTTAATTGACTGAAGTTCTTGTGGTGCTGAAAAAATATGCGCTTTTTTGGTGGTTTTGAAGCTGGCTAAAGCAGGGATTTGTGATATCTGTTAATAAAGATATATGCTAAATCCTTCAATATTCTGACTCAATACAAATATATGGTTCAGTATCAGATTATTAGTTAAGTTTTCCTATTAAACAAAAGATTCTTTGCTATTAGAAGGTTTCACACGTTCATACACGCAATTAATGTTTTATCGTGAAAATTTCTGTTGAGTCATAGTCCACTATTTAGAGAATCATTATTTGGAGTTTGCAAGAAAGATCACAAGTAGTTTCGATTATATGCTTAAAAATTATAAGATTTCACTAGCATGTATAGGGCGTTGATGGTCTGATTTGTTTGTATGGTGGTTAATTTCTGATTAGGGGAAGGGTGTTGAAGAGGATATAATGGACATGATTGATAGAGAAGCGGATGGGAGTGATAGTCTTGAGGGTTTTGTTTTATGCCACTCTATCGCTGGAGGAACAGGCTCAGGTTCTTTACTTCTCTGTCTTTACGGTTCTTTCAAAACCAAATGTTATGTGCATCTTCCTTATCATTATGTTGCTGATTAGCTTAATGTAAATATTATAATTTACTCTTTGGAATTGGGGTCATTGGAGTGCACAACTGATATATAATTCTGGTGTATAGAGTGAACTAAACTTCTCGTTTGTGCTGAAGTTGAACTAAATTGAGATTGCTCTTAGCATCTTATAGATGTATAAAAATGAATTCACTTGCTACCTTGGGCATCATTATAATCATCTAGTCAAAATCTTGCCTCAGTGACCCCGGATCCTTTGCCTCCTTCATGCTTTGTAGTATTTGCATTATGGTATGCAGATTACTGCTTAAAGTGCTCCCTTCATTATGCATTTATTGAGTGCTCTCAATTGAAATAATGCAGGTATGGGTTCATATTTGCTGGAAGCTCTTAACGATCGCTACAGCAAAAAACTGGTTCAGACATATAGTGTATTTCCTAACCAGATGGAGACAAGTGATGTGGTGGTCCAGCCCTACAACTCACTTTTGACACTCAAGCGACTGACATTAAATGCTGACTGCGTTGTTGTTCTTGATAATACTGCATTGAATAGAATTTGTGTGGAACGTCTTCATTTATCAAATCCTACCTTCGCTCAGACGAATTCTTTGGTTTCCACTGTAATGTCTGCCAGCACAACTACTCTGCGATATCCAGGCTATATGAACAATGACTTGGTTGGCCTTCTTGCTTCTTTAATTCCAACCCCAAGATGCCACTTTCTAATGACAGGATATACACCACTTACAGTGGAGCGCCAGGTAAAATTCACATATGCATGCCATTTATCTTTTCATCTCGTTCTCTTCCTCTCTCTATGATAATTTTGCCATGTCATATTGCTGGGAATTTTTGAATTGGGCGTGTTATGCTTCTAAAGAGGTACTTTATCTGAATCTGATGCAACTCTTTTTTTGGTAGGCTAACTTGATTCGCAAAACCTCCGTGCTTGATGTTATGAGAAGACTTTTGCAGGCAAGAATCTTTGCATATAATTTTTGCATGCATGCAGGGTTTGGCAGTCTTTTGACATATAGCTTTTCTGTAGACAAAAAATATTATGGTTTCCTCATATGCTCGAACCAAAGAGGCCAGTCAAGCAAAGTATATATCAATATTGAATATCATTCAAGGGGAAGTCGACCCTACTCAGGTAATATTCACACTTCCTATATGAGAAGCTAGGAATTCCTATGTGGGTAATTGTATTGAGAAGCTGGAATTTTGTTTTTATTGGATGTAATACACTTAGGACTCATTTTCATTATGACTTTTGGCCATAAATAATGTTTAATAGTTTATTAAGATCAGAGTTCATGTTTAAAGGTTCTCATATTCATATCTAGAGTATCATATGGCCCGCCCACATTCTCTTAGTTCAGTACATGACGGCTTACTACTTTTCCTCCTTTTCTAAAGGTTGTGTTATTTTTAGGTGGAGATCCAACCATTTCATACCAAACAGATCAATCCTTCTTAGACTACATCAATAATCTTAAAATTTAAAAAAAAAAAAAAATTATCGGTGAGAAATTTTCAAAAACTTTGTTTTTTTTTTTTTTTAAAGAAATATGCACTAATATTCCACTAATGAAAATTTTGTATTAAATAAATTCTGTTTTTCAAAATTTCAATTTAATTCTCGAAAGGAGGACAAAATTTCATAGTTTCACCATAAAAAATAAAGGCAAAGGGGGTTAAGCTGCTTGATATTCTTTGATTTTGTGGTTGTGACATTCCCAAGGGGTTGGCCTAAGTGGTGAAGTCCTCAGTCTTGGGGTATCACTCCTTTCAAGGTCCAAGATTCAACACCTTATGGGTACAAACAATCCTTTGGGGCCACACCTCCTGGTGAAAAGCTAGCGATTTAACCAGTTCCATGTAGAGAAACTTTCGAGGGTGCGGTGCACAGGACCGAGATTTACTCTGCAAGGGTGGGTTTGAAGAGCCTTGCCTTGGAGAGGTTCCCCAATATTAAAAAAAAAAAAAATTGTGGTTGTGACATTGGTAACATGTTAAGCTATCTGGACTTCTAAATGGAAAATTTATGGGGATGATTTTCGATAATGCCACTTCTTGTTATTTGCCTTCTCTGTGATCAGGTTCACGAGAGTTTGCAGAGGATACGTGAAAGAAAGCTTGTTAACTTCATTGAGTGGGGCCCTGCAAGCATCCAGGTTTCTTTCCAGATTAAAAACAATTACTTCTGGCGCTTAAACCCTTCTCTTGAACTTAGTTATACAATCATTTCTTTTACTTTTTCTTGGTAGGTTGCTTTGTCTAGAAAGTCTCCATACGTTCAAACTGCTCATAGGGTAAGATTCCTTGTTCTGTTTTTTTTTTTTTTTCAGTCAATATCTTTTCTTCAAAAAAAATTCAGGAATTTACATTTCCATTAATGTTGATTTAAACAGTTTTAAAAACAGGCATCCTTGTTATCTTTTAAACTCGAGTGATAATTGAAAAGAAGTATTGAGATGAGCAATAAGGTTGGTATGCTTTGTATTTTTTAGGTCAGTGGTCTGATGCTAGCTAGCCATACTAGTATCAGGCACCTTTTCAGCAAGTGTTTGAGTCAGTATGAGAAGTTAAGAAAGAAGCAAGCATTTCTTGACAACTACCGGAAATTCCCAATGTTTGCTGTAAGTTGCCATCATTGAAAGTTTCAGTAGTTTCAATTCAGAATAAATGTCTGTCATGGACACTGCACCAGTTAAAATTTTCATGTGTTTTCTTTCTATCCTTTGTGCATTACAATGCTTGGGTAGGCTTTATTAATTTCATTAGAATATGCTATTATGGATTCCAGTTATCTTATCTACAGTTATCAATGAACTTCCTAAAATAGTCAAAGCAGTAAGCGCATTAATTGTTGACGTAAGCCTTTTCTAACGAGAGTAATGTTGGTGGTAAATTAGAAAATGCTTTGAGGCTGTCAACTTTGTTGAGTTCTGATAATACATTTGGGTATTATTTATATACAATTTTAAACTTGTACAGGACAATGACCTTTCAGAATTTGACGAATCAAGAGACATAATTGAGAGTTTGGTTGATGAATATAAGGCCTGTGAATCCCCAGATTACATTAAATGGGGAATGGAGGTAGATTCCAACTATCTTAACTCCTATTGTTTGTTAAATGCATTTCACCCATGTGTATTTTATGTGCAGGATCCAGACCACGTTCTGACGGGAGAAGGCAATTCAACTGGAACAGTGGATCCTAAGTTAGCTGCTTGAACACACCAAGTAAGCTATTATCTGTAGCTACCATGAAACTTCTGGTTATCATAGCTACCTTTCCCGATGCACATTAAGTAATCATGTTGAATCTAAGGGCTTATGGTTTGACCTGAAACAACCATCCACCAGTGCATGATAGATATCTTCATGATCATTCCAAGAGGTTCTGTTTTCTGACCTTTGCCCTTGTGCAATTTTAAGTTTTGTTCTTTCTTTGGTATTGAAATGCTGTCTAATGTACCCAGCATTCAAACAACTTCATGAACTCTTTCTCGTATGAACTGTCAATAATTTCAGAGAAAAAAGTTAGCAGGAATTAACTTTGTCCTTCTAGAGATGAATTATCATAAGTTAGATCCCATAATCATGTATGCAATAAGATTTTTCAGTGACCATGTACTGGTGCAGTGTCTTTTGTTGAATTAAGATTGGCTCTCCACTATCTATTACCTTATTATACCTTCTGAGTGCTATCCCTAACAACCCCCCAATTTAGTGGAGGCTTGAGCATCACCGGTGTCTATATGAGAGAGAGAGAGAGAGAGTTTGTGTGTATGTAATATCCCGGATTGTGTATAGGAAGGTGATGAATGAGATCTCATATTGTTAGGAAGGATAAGTTCTTGTTCTTTATAATTATACAGGAAACATATAAAAGAGCACCTAAATACATTCTAGAAACTGGAAATTAAAAACAAGAAATCATGAACATTGTTCCCATTTAATACAAACCTGAAAATTTACAATGTAGCCGTGGTAAGTTTGTCAGACTAACTATGTTGGTCAATGTTCCTGCAATATATGGAAATCCAGGTGAGATGCACTAACCCCTTTTCTGCCCCGAGTCTTCTAATTCTTAGGCAGATGCAATGCTTCTGTGGGTGGAAAGTATATGCACTTTTTGAGTTTTGGGGATAAGTATTATAAGGCTACCAGTCCATATTGCAGACCTAGTTTCTTTACACACAATGTGCCTATCATTGCATGTTATGGGTGTTTTGTGCCTGCGTTAATATGAAAACAATAAATTAACATAGGGTATTCATTTGTTTTAGTATGTGATGACAATATCTTAAGTTTGACGACTTTGTGTCAGCCATATCTCCCAAGACAGGTCATATTGGTTATTTCCAAGGCCAAGAGTCTTTTTCATTAGTCCAATTGTAACAGGTGTCTTGTTGGGGCTTCCCACCCACTCCTTTGGTATCGTAATTGTTAGCTTAATTTATAAAAGAAAAATAGTTTTATTGCTTCGTGAATTAATTAGTTTCTGTCATCGTTTGTACAACATTCAGTTGTAGTATTGTTGGTCTATGACCGGTGCATACCCAATGACGTTCATGACTGCACCATTTCAAGCCACCACAAAATAGCTGATGACCAGTGCGCGCCTTCAATCCATCAAATATTGGTTAGCAAACACCATATATCTTAGTGCCCATTTGGATACAGAGGTGAGACGAAATTATTTCACCTAATATCACTGCAACTAAGAATCTCACTATTATTCATAAATCATCGTAACTTTATTCATCTCACTATTCGAATGGGCCCTTAGTGTTTTGGACAAGAAAAACATGATTAGTTAATGTTAAAGGTCATGGATAAGGCTAAAGATGGTCGTCTTCTTTCTTTCTTTTATTTCTCGAAAAGAAAGAAAGAAAACAGTAGAAGGGAATGAAGGAAATGAAAGTTTTGTTGATTGCAGTTAGAATGTTTATCAAGTTGCATTGTTTGGCCTGTTGAGGCACTCATTATGAAAGAATAGGTTTAATTACACTAACCTATTGGAACAACTATTTATTTGCATCTTCATATATACTATCACTAAACATGATACATGCACATTCAATTAATATCTGATCATTTTGATCAATACAAAAAAGAGTTGAGATTTTAGTAGTTTAGGATTTCAATTAAGAGGAATACTAATCGTCTCATACCCACACTTTACATATTTTATTAATATTTTTTATTTCTTTTATTTTATTTTATTCTTGTTAAACTAATTGAGTTGTTATACTTATCATCCATACATCACATAGAAAAAATGAGAAAAATAAAATAAAATAAACGTGGTGTGGATCAGTTAAAAAGTTGTTATACTTTAGAGAAGCATGCAAAATGTAATTTTTTTTATCTTTTGTGAAATGTTCAATAGAAATTGTGCACTGATGAGAGGTGGGGAGAGGTGAAAGAAGGTAAACTCAACAATAAAAGTATTGGCATAGTAAGACAACCATAAGAATAGCCAATCAAGCTAATATTGGACATGTCATGAGAAAGCCACCTCCGATCGTCCCTACCTACTCTTTTTACTCAGCCAAAATATATATATATATATATATATCATTGATTGAAATAAAAAGAAGAAAATGCCTTTAGTTGAATACACATACTCCAAGTAATACATTTACACAATCAAAAGAAAAAGCAGACTCGAAATCGAACCGAATAAGTACAAGTTGGAAGTGCAGAAGTCTCGCATTATTCACACAATCAAGAGAATCAAAAAGTTTTTTTTTTTAATTTTAAAGGCAAGTTAAAGCATTTTATAGATAAATTATGTGATTACAATCATACAATATTTAGTAGAATGGGAATCAAAAGGCATTTAGTGTAACGTTGTGATTTTGTGGGTTATTTTGGAATAAATAAAAGCAACAAATGTTGTTTTGCTGATTTGATCCCTTTTTTCTCTTTGCTATGCATACTTCCCGTCCTTTTTATCCGAACCTTTGAATTCTTTGTGTAGCGTCCCTCTCCCGCGCGCCTACTTTGAAGACTAAATTCAACTTTAGCATCTTAATTTTAATTACAAATTGGATTAGATGATTGGTTGGTGTACATTTTGTCTCAATCGAGCCTACCTTGCGCGTGCTTGTGCTTAACTTTCAAGGCCTGCATATCCTGCATACTTATTTAAAAAATGTGATTTTATTTTATTTATTTTTTATTTTATTTTATTTTGTATATATCATTTCTCCATATTAAAATTTTCTCATCTTACAATTTCTTTGAATTAGTCCCTTCCAAATTCGGACAATAATATTAAAACAACTTTGATCGCATATTGCGATCATCATCTAAAAGGTTAAAAAAATCATTCATATGTATAAGATTTAAGTAATTATATATAACTGAAGATAATAAAATTATTAAATAAAAAAAAAAAAAAAAAAAAGAAGCGAGATTAGCTTAAAAAATTAGAGAACTGGAAATAAGAATCTATTGAGCAAATCAGGATATTCACATTAGAAATTGATGATATATGGTAGCGATGGTTTTGATCTACAGAAGAAGAAGACAACGCTATTTAGTAGTATTTTACCATTTACTCTCCTCTTTAAAATATCTCAACCTGAAAAGTATGCATCCACGTCCCATTTATAAGATCCCAACTCTTCTTCATCTACTGAGATATCAATTAAATCTTCCACTTCCGATGATCTTGAATATGTTTCTGGCGCTGGCAGCATCATTTCATCTAAATATATGAAATCTTTCAACATTTGTGGCAGTGGATCCAACCACACGAAATCCTCCTTGCTTTCTTGAACTACCCGTTGAGTAGAACTCGCCGGAGTAATGCTCACGGAGTTTCTCTCCGTATCAACTTTAGGCGTCGGAGGAACTGAAACCGGAGGTTTGACTAAATTTGTGAGAGCGTCGGGACCTCTGATGCGAATGGCAGCCTTGTCGTAAACCATGGCTGCCTCTTCGGCTGTGTCGTACGTCCCGAGCCAAACCCTCGCCCGCCGGAGAGGGTCTCTGATTTCAGCCGCCCATCTACCCCATGGCCGTTGTCGAACGCCTCGGTATCTCTTACCATCCTGCAAAAACTGCTGCGTTGCCGGCGCCGGAGTAGCTCTCTTTTCTTCTTTGTGATGCTTTGGCCTCTGATTTAGCTCTGCATTCTTTGGCTTAGTGTTAATGGCCTCGAAGTGCGAGAAATTACGGATTCTGATCTCGTTCACGAGTCTCTTCACTCGGTACTGACGAAACGGCTTTACGTCTTCCTCTTCACCGCTGGACGAGTCAGTAGCATCGGCATCCGTGACGAAGATCCGAACGAGTTTTGGTTTGTCGGCATTGGGCACCGGAAACTGTTTGGCAAGAGATTTCACGAGCTTATTCGTAACATTCCGGTGCTCGGTGTACTTGACCAAATTATGCATGTCGAACAACAACAATAGTTCCCAAACAACTGATCGAATGCCAAGAAGGAACAGGAGCTGGACGAATATAAAAGCATCTAAAAAAGATGACAAATTTCTGGGAAAATAAATTAATTCAGCAAGAAGGAAACTCTTGGGGAAAGAGAGAAGACGACACAGAAAGAGAGAGAAACAGAGGAGTTACGAGGAGCACAGAAGAGTCCAAAAGCCGAGAATCACAGTTTTATAGGATAATCCGAATGAAAAAATCACCACCTACTGTTTATACAATTTTCATATAACACACTTTATTTTATTTTATTTTTAATTAAATATTTAATATAAAAATAATAAATAAAAAAATTGAATTAATTTAAAAAGAATAAATTCAAAATTAAAAAATTAAAAATTAAAAATTAAAAATTAAAAATTAAAAAATCATATAGAAGTCCTCAATCCGAATTGCCCAACTTATTTTCATTTATTAAAAATACTGATTTAAAGTAATTACTTTTGCTTTTTAAATCAAGTTAAATATGGTTAAGGAAAAAAAAAACGACTGTTTACAGCCGGAGATTCCGGTGACGACCAGTATTATTCCATACGACTCGCCGCATCCCCGTGTTGTAACGGCTTGGGTTTGAACACGTGGCAATCCTGGCAACCCAATTATCTTCGTCCCAATAGAGTTGGAGTTATGTGAGTCACGCGAGTGAGGAGGAGGGGGGCAATCTGTTAAGCTCCGGTTTGGATTCAGAATTATTTTTAATTTATTTTAATTCGTATATATTTTATTATTATATTTTTCTAATTTTTTATATATCTTTTTTAAATTTTTATATATCTTTTTTAAATTTTAATATACATTTTTTCAAATTTCAATACACATTTTTTAAATCTTAAAATAATAATAATATTAAAAAATAAATTAAACTCATTTCAACTCATCTCATCTTTAAATTTAAACGGAATCCAAATGTAACTTTCACTATTTAAAATATGAGGAAAATCCTAGTAAGTCAATGTCACCTAATTATTTTAAAAAAATTATAATTTTTTTACATAAATTTTGTATTGTATTTTTTTTAAAGCAATGACATGATGTTTACATAATTTATAATTGTAAATATTATTATTTTTTTATTGTTTGCAGAATTTATGATTGTAAATATTAATTTTTCATTACTTGCATAATTCATGATTATAATTTTTTAATTTTTTAATTTTTTAATAATATTAATTTATTAAAAAAATGAGAAAATAATTAAAAGAAACTATTTAAAGAAAACCACTCTTTAAAATTAAAACCAGACGATTTCCTTTTTTCCTTTATATCCAGAGTTACCAAAACAGTATAGCTTGTTTTACCAATTTCGAGAATATCGAATAACTATATTAGTTTTGTAAAGAAAAATTTTACTCAGGAGCTCCACACCCATATTTTTTTAGTCAAAAAAATAAAAAATATAGAAAATAAAAGCAGTGTGTAATATGAAAAAAAATCAAATGCTACTTTCTTATTTTTGTGTTTTTAGATTTAATTTGGTTGATATTTTAAAAAATTGTAAGTTATATTTGTTTTACATTTTTATATTGAAAAATATTATTTGATGTATAAGTGTGTAAATATGGTGCAATTATTTTAAAAAAATAAACAATTGTGAAACCTATATGAAAAAATTAATTTTTAAATAGTCAATTCTTCTCTTTTTTAAAATAGCTATATGGTGCTTACGTATTCTATGATTGTATGTAGAATTATTCTTTTATATTTTCTTAATTTTTTAAGTTTTTTTATTGCTTGTGATGACATGGTGTGCTGACTATGTTTTTTTTTTTAGGATGCATACTATGTATTTATGATGTCATATAGATTATTTGTAGTGTAATGATTTTTTAATAAAATTATTGATGTATATATATATATATATATATATATATAATCAAGGGCAGAACTAAAATTTGGTATTTGGGAGTGATCTTTAAAATTTTTCTTTTAAATTAAACTCAATGACAATCTTTTATGAAATAAAAAAAAAAGAATAAATTATTCTTGCCTTAATCATATTTTTCTATACTTTAAATAATTTCAAGAAATTGATAGATTTTTTTGTATGATTTGTCAATTAAAGAAGATTCTTAATTGATTTTATAATTTAAGATTATTATTTTCTTTTCTTTATTATATGGGACCAACAATCTAAGTTATCTAAATAAATGAGAATAAATTAATAATGCTAAAATCTAATAGTAACATACTAAATTATCTAAAAGCCTAAACTTAATCAAAATAACAATTTAACAATAAATTAACAATGCTAAAACCTAAAAGTAAAAACCTAAACTAAAAAACAAACAAAAAATAGAAAGAGTAGATTTGGAACAAGCTATTGTAAGTTAGATAATAAGATAAAATAACAAACAATTAAAGATAACCAGATAAAAAGATCAAAGATAACTATAAAACCTGACAAGTGAACAAGCCTTCAACGCCCAACTCCCAACGACCTAAGTTAGGAGTAGCAATATATTACACGACCAGTTAATTCAACACGAACATGACACGATAATAGTGAGTTAGGGTTTAGTTTTAATGGGTTTTTGATCAAAACGGGTTAATCCGTTACGGCACGATTGCTTAACGGATTGATAAAGAGTCAACTTATCTTGACCAGCTATGATACGTTATGACACAGAAAGTTAAAATTACAATTAAAAGTAAAATTCTTAGAATCTTAATTTTGATATTTTTATTATTTAGATTGTAATTCATACTTATAGTTAGTATTATAATTTTTATAGATATTGTGATTTTAATATTTGTATAAAATTATGCTAAGTTTAATTAAGTCAAACGGGTTAATTTCAGATATATTTAACATATTTACATAAACAGGTTGAAACATATCATATTTTATCGTGTTAATTTATTTTGTAATATTCATTGATAGGTCCTAATGGGTTGACACAACACGTTATGTTAACGGTCGTGTTAGGATTTGAGATTTTGACACGATAAGTTTAACAGGTCGGGTTAAAGTTGACCTATATAGTATAATATACATGTCTTGATACATTATGAACACGATCCATTGACACGATTTGACATTCCTAATCCAAGCCTTCAAATTTTAAGAATCAAGAACCCAAGAAACCAATGTCCAAAAATCAACGCCTAAGAACCCAACTCCAAAAGACCCAAGCCTTTGACATTGAGACTGAGAGCTAAGAGCAGGAGTTCACAGTTCACAGACAAGGAAAAGATTTCGCTCAAGCCTTCAACGCCCAAGCCTTCAAAGTAGGTTCGGACGACTTTCTTGATCATGAAATGAAAATCGCTCAAATAAGTCAAATCGCTTAAAGGAAGAAGAAAGATATTGCTTGGCAACGTTCTAATGATTTGTTTTTCTATCAAATGAAGAAGAAAGACTTGATAGATAGGTTCGAGCTCACAAGTCACAATGGTCTTAACATCTTGGATAGTTAGAATTTTCAAAGGTTTGAGAGGAGAATTTCTAAAGAACCAATCTATAACAGGGGAGTACAAGGAGAGCTACGCTGCTGATGCTGCAACATGGTACTCAAGTCTATACTCACATATAGTAAATAAATTTTTCAAAAAAATTTAAGCACAAATATAGTTCCGCCCCTGTATATAATATGACACTTGTCCTTTATGATTGATTATTGCGTGGTATATAATTGTCGCATTTTTCTTTTTTCAAGAGATTAAGAACTGATGGCTCGTGGCTCATGGCTCAGTCTAAAACCAGTTTAAAATCAAAGCCTAAACTCAAAATCTAAATCATAACTTTTGAAATTTTCAATACCAGATTGTAAAAACATAATAATAATTTTTCCTTAAATTTAAATAAGGACAAGCAGCGCTGGATGGAAGGAAAAGCTAGACATAAGATATTGCTTGGATCTGGGGTAGGTGGGAAACGAAAAACACCCTTTTTTTTCTCTTATCCTAATTAGTAAGCAATTTTTGTGCTCATCAATGTTTTACCATTCTCTACACGTGATCCGACCTTGTTTTTCATCTCACTAATTCACATCCTTTAAACAAACATTAATGCTATGTATAATTATAGAGTACGCAATTGTCATATAATTGTTTTGAAAAAAATAAAATTTATTATTAATTTTTTTTCATATGAGTTTTGGATTTATTCACTTTTTTCAAAGATATTATACAGTGCTTACGCATTTTACGTTTGTAACTATCATTTCTCTTTATTAAAAAAAAAAAAGAAGAAGATAATTGTTAATTTAGAGTTACTCAAACTTTTTCTAAAGAAGTATGCACTACCCTCAAATAGATGAATCCAACAAAAACTTCTAGCCTGAATGGCCTGGTATTTATTTTTTTTTTATCAAAAATACTGAAGCATTGTGGGAAAGGATATCACTGCAGCAATTTTGGAGGCTTTCAATAGTGGTGATTTCTCAAATTCCATTAATCATACTTTCACTTCTTTGATTTCTAAGAAGAAGAAGAACCTAAGTTGGTTGATGATTATGGACTAACTAGCTTTTGTAATATCTTTTATAAACTGATATTGCAAATAGGCTTAAGGGGGTGCTACCTCATGTAATATCTTACTCTCAAAGTGTTTTTGTACCAAGTAGACTAATTTCTAATAATGTCTTAGTTGCGATGAGTATCTACATTACCTAAGGCAAAAGAGAAGATGAAGAATTATGTCCCTAAACTCGATAAGATTAAGCCTATGACAGAATAAAATAGGACTTCTTAGAGAATATTACAATAAAATGAAAATGTTAAATGTACTTAAAAAAAAAACTTCCAAAAAATTTACTTTTCTATATGTCAATTGTTGATAGATTGAAAATTATGAAATTTGAAATTTGAATTTGAAAACAAAAAAACTAACAAAAAAAGTTTTGTAAGTAAAATTGTAAGTCCATGCAACATAAATCTAACAAAATTGGGTTTTCATGAAAAATTGGTGGACTTGATTATGAAATGGGTTAAAGAATGTCCTTCTTCATTTTGATTAAGAGTAATTTTACATATAATTGTGAGTGCGTAACCGCCGCGTAACTTTTTTGAAAACTAGTGAAGTTCATTATTAAGAAATTAACTTTTTTTCATGTGGGACTCATGTTTTATTCACTTTTCTTAAAACGGTTATGTGACGATATCTTAATTCATAGTTTCATATGTATATTTTCTCTTTGATAATGGTGAGCCTAAATGTCCTATTAAATCTGCTAGAGGCTTACGACAAGAAAACCCTTGACCCCCTTACCTTTTCCTATTGTACACTGAAGACCTTATTAAACTGCAATGTCAAACCAAATTCAAAGTATTTAAATTTATAGAGAGGCTCCAAGAATTGATTATTTGTTTATTTTACAAATAATAGACTTTATTCTACAAAGGAAATATGCAAGGACCCTAGCAGCTTCACAAGCTTGTAAAGCAATATCAAAGAGTTTCTAGCTAGAGAATCAGCAAAATCAAAACATCTATGATTTTTAGCAAGAATGTTTGTCCAATAAAAAAAAAAAAAAGAGATCGTGGCATTCTGGGGAATTCATAGTTACCAACAATATGTGATGGACCTTATTCAATATTTGGCAATAGACAAGTGAATTCGAGGTTCACTACCCTCCAAAAAGTAATGGAAACAGAGAATGAGAGGAAACAGAGAGAGAGCAAATTGATTTTGAAGTCTGAGTTGCCCTCATTTGCAACTGCAGATATGCTTTTATAGACGGGAAATATGAACCTACGGCAGTTGATGCCATTACAATGAAACGACACCATCGTTTATGTTCATCAACACTAAACGACAGCCTCCCAACACAAACTACATACTAACATTTATTAAAACAGTGCGTACTACAAATTTAACTAACAAACTACCACTTCCTTCATCTTCCTCTTCACTTCGACAGACTGCGCAACACGATCCAGCAACTCTTTCTCTTTAGTAATCCAACAACTCTCTCTTCTACTGAATTGCTTCTCCCACATATTGAGGCTCGTGACATACCCTCCCCCTTTAAAGCACATTGCCCACAAGGTGAGGATAACGCTGACACAGGTCCCAGTAAGGCTCCCAAGTCACATCTTCTTGAGCAGCACCTCTCCATTTCACCAAAACATCCACCACAGCAGAATAAGCTCTGGATCAGGCATCAACTCACCTTGAAAATCGACTGGAGGTAAAGCTGAGAATGAAGAATGGTGTTGTCCCAATTTCCTCTTAAGACGGGAAATGTGGAAAACCGGATGAATTGAACTGTATGGAAGCAAATCCAATTTATAAGCAACCTGTCCGACCCTTTGAACAATTTGAAATGGCCCAAAAAATTTGGGAGAGAGCTTAAAATTCCTTCTAGCCACAAGTGACTGTTGTTTACAAGGCTGTAGCCTCAAATAAACCCAGTCCCCAACCTCATATTCATGCTCAGTTCTCTTTTTATCAGTAAATAACTTCATACGATCTTAAACAACTACCAAGTTGAGTTTAAGAGTAGACAGTATTTGATCTCTGGTTCTCAGTACTTCATCAACAGCTGGATTAGCTATGATTCCAGGAATATAAGCTTGCAACTTTGGAGGAGGCCTACCATAAACTGCCTCAAAGGGAGTGAGCTGAGTAGAACTGTGAAGAGTGGTATTAAACCACCACTCAGCTAAAGTCATCCATTCAGACCATAGCCGTGGTTTATCTCCAGCAAAACTTCTTAAAAAATGTTCGATGCACTTATTAACTGCCTCGGTTTGACCATCACTTTGTGGATGGTATGCAGATGAGTATGACAATGTAACCCCTTGCAGTTTAAACAATTCTTTCCAAAAGGAATTAGTGAAAGTTATTCCTCGGTCAAACACAATGCTTTGTGGCATGCCATGCAGCTTAAAAACATTATCAAAGAATAATGCCGCAACTTTAGAAGTTGTAAATGGATACTTGAGAGCCATAAAATGTGAGTATTTTGATAAGTGATCCACAACCACGAAGATGACAGAATACCCTTTTGAAATTGGTAAACCATCAATGAAATCCATTGAAAGGTCTGTCCATATCTGAACAGGAACTGCCAATGGCTGTAAAAGACTAGCAGTATAAATTTGCTCTCCTTTATTTCATTAACAAGATTCACATTCCCTTATATATTGCTTAATATCCTTCTTCAAACCAGGCCAATAAAAATCTTGTCGAACTCGATGCAAAAATTTGTGAAACCCTGAGTGACCAGCAGCTGGGCTAGCATGTACAAAATGCAATATTTTCAACTTTAATTCATCATTGCTTAGAACATAAATTCTGTCCTTTTTTAAGAGAATACCATGCTTGAGAGTAAAAGCAGAACTGACAGTGGCTCCATTCTGTAAGTCTGCAATAAGGGTCTCAGTTTGCTAATCTGCCTTATAAGCCTCCTTCAATTCTTCCAACCAAACTGGTGTAGGAAATGATATCGCTTGCATTAAAGTAGCTCCCTTTGAAACCTCCCTTCGAGACAAAGCATCAGCAACTTTGTTATCCACTCCCTTTTTATGTTCCACCCTGAATTGATAACCCAACAATTTAGCAATCCACTTTTGCTGAGAATCAGTCCCTACCTTTTGCTCAAGAAGGTATTTAAGACTATAATGATCCGTTCTTTTGACAAAAGGAGCCCCCAAAAGGTAAATCCTCCATTTCTTAAAAGTCATCACAAGGGCCAACAACTCTTTTTCATAATTTGAGTAGTAAGTTTTTTCCCTTGAGAACCTGACTTAAAAATGCCAAAGGTCTGCCATGTTGCATCAGAACAGCTCCCTCTCCCACTCCACACGCATCACATTCCAAAACAAACTCTTTAGTAAAATCAGGTAAACACAAAACTGGAGGACTGGAAACTGCCCTATTCAATTCCTCAAATGCTTGAGTTGCCATATCCGACCATTTAAAGGAATTTTTCTTCAACAAGGAAGTTAAAGGAGCTGCTATTTGACCATAGCCTCTGATAAACTTCTTATAGTATCCTGTCAATCCCAAAAAACCCCTTAATGCTTTCAAACTTTTTGGAATTGGCCAAGATAGCATAGCTTCAATTTTCCTGGAATCTGATCTTACCCCAACTGTTGAAATGATATGGCCCAAATATTCAATTTCATCACAAGCAAAATGGCACTTTGACTTCTTTGCAAATAACTGGTGCGCCTCTAATGTCTCGAAAACAGTTTGTAAATGAAGAAGATGCGATGCAAAGTCCCTGCTGTATATTAGAATATTATCAAAAAATACTATCACAAATTGTCTCAGAAATGGCTTGAAAATTTCATTCATGAGTGTTTGAAATGTGGATGGGGTAATTGTGAGCCCAAAGGGCATCACAAGGAACTCATAATGCCCCTCATGAGTCCTAAAAGTTGTTTTTATGGATATCTTCATCTCTCATTCTAATCTGGTGGTATCCAGATCGAAGATCCAGCTTAGAGAAAATTGTTGAGCCAAACAATTCATCCAATAACTCATCAACTACCAGTATTGGATACTTGTCTTTAACAGTGGACTCGTTAAGTACCCTATAATCGATACACATTTTCCAAGATCCATCAGACTTTTTTATTAACAAAACTGGAGATGAAAATGGTGACTGGCTGCTTCTTATCACACCAGTTTTGAGTAATTCAGAAACAATCTTCTCAATTTCTGTTTTTTGAAAATAAGGATACTTATATGGCCTTACATTCACAGGTAGGGATCCCTCTTTCAAAACAATTTGATGATTACGAGCTCAGTTAGGAGGCAGGCCAGTAGGTTCTTCAAAAACTTTTTCAAATTGCTGTAATAATAGCTTGATTTCTGGAGAAGTCTGACTTCTATCTTCAATTGACTCAGCAAACATTAATTTCAACCAAAACCCTTTAGTACCAACTTTTGAAGCCATAGTAAGTTCCGTATCATCAACCATGGATGAAGCTGGTGAAATTAGACCTTTAAGATATATCTGTTTGCCTTCATAATCAAACTTCATCTGAAGTTCCTGAAAATTCCAAATTATGGATCCGAGAGATGACAACCAATTCACACCTAACACTGCATCATAGCCTCCCAAGTTAAATGTGAAAAAATCTGTTACAAATTTCGTGCCTTGTATCATCACATTCACCTTAGGCACTTTAATATAGGAACCAAAAATACCTCCATTAGCCACTCTCACTGGCATAATAGGTACATGCTAAACAGATAAACCACACTTATAAACAAGTGCCAAGTCTAAGAAACTATGTGTACTGCCACTATCAATCAAAACCACAACATTTCTTTTGTTTATATAACCAACAACTCTTATAGTTTTGGTATTAGGAGTGTCTGCCACCACTCTCAAAGCATGTAATGAAATTGATGCAATTTATATTGAAAATTCAAATTCATCAAAGGACTCCTTTATTCTCAATTCTTCTTCAACAATATCACCAGAAGAATTATAAACCTCCATTCCTTCCAACAAATAGATTTTTGACTTGGCACATTTATGTCCTGGCTGCCACTTATCATCACAGAAATAACATAAACCTCGTTTTCTCCTACCTTGCATTTAACTGTCATTCACCTTCTAATAAGGCAATTTGGCAGAGTTAAGCTTCAGAGTTCCAAGAAGAGAAGTTCCAGAACTCGAATGTTGCAATTCATAAGAACTATTCTTCCATACCTTCATAGCACTCCATAAAGATTGTTCTTGAATTTTTGACAATGCCAAAGTTTCATTTAAAGTGGCAGGATTTAATAATCGAATTGGAAACCTAATCTCATCTTTCAAGCCACTCAAGAAACAACTTAATTTGTTTCTATCAGTTACTCATTTAATTCGATTAGAAAGTAGTTTAAATTCAGCTTTATACGAAGTAACAGAATGCACTTGCCTTAGACGAATCAAAGCCTCCATAGGATCATCATAGGCTGATGATCCAAAGCGAATCTGTACTGCTTTGGTGAAGAACTCCCAAGTTTGGAACGTTCCAGCTTCACTCGCATCCTGGAACCAAATGAGTGCTTCATCATTCATATGAAATGAAGCTAAAAATATCCTTTGACCAGGAGGCACTTGATGGAGAAAAAAATATTAATTAGCTCGATAAACCCAAGCTGCCAAAATTTTTCCCGAGAACTTTAAAAAATCAAGTCTAACTCCCTTCATTACAGACTTATCACCAATAATCTTTTTTCAAACTTGCTCTAGCGATTCATCTTCCTGTACAAACTCATCGTCATGTTCGAGATCAACTGGCTTAGAATGATCATTCGAAGAAAGCTTGGACATCTACTGTAATAATTCCGTAAACTTCTTATCATTATTCTCCCTTTCAATTCTTGCTGACTCCTGCTGTTGAAGCAGAATATCAATCGTATCTTCAAGTTGTTTCTACTGTACATCTTACTTTTGTGTGATCTGATTAACAGATTCCAGGATCTGAGCGTAGGATTTCTTCCCGTCCGCCATTTGTGGCTCTGGATACCAATTGTGATGGACCTTATTCAATATTCGGCAATAGACAAGTGAATTCGAGGTTCACTACCCTCCAAAAAGTAATGGAAACAGAGAAGGAGAGGAAATAGAGAGAGAGCAAATTGATTTTGAAGTTTGAGTTGCCCTCATTTGCAATTGCAGATGTGCTTTTATAGGCGGGAAATGTGAAACTATGGCAGTTGATGCCGTTACAATGAAACAACACCATCGTTTATGTTCATCAAAATTAAACGACAGCCTCCCAACACAAAACTACATTACTAACATTTATTAAAATGGTGCGTACTACAAATTTAACTAACAAACTACAACTTCCTTCATCTTCCTCTTCACTTCGACAGACTGCGCAACACGATCCAGCAACTCTCTCTTCTACTGAATTGCTTCTTCCACATATTGAGGCCCGTGACACAATATAATAAATATTTGGGTCTTTCTCCTAGATTGGTCGAGAAAAGAAAATAAAGTTTTCTCAAATATTAAACACAAAATATGTAACATTTCCTTCCCGTAGGTTACTATTCACTTTGAATTTGAAAGTTATAGGATAATAGTTATAATACAAATCAAATTCTTATCCTTATCAAGCAAAATAAACCAAATGTGCTTTAACAAGGACTTCAAATTTTAAAAAGGACTTTAACAGTTATTGGATAACTGCTAAAGTCATTTTTAAAATTACATTCATCTAATATTCAAATTTAAACTCAAATAATCTAATTTTAGCCAATTCGAAATTACATTTACAATTTTCCTCTTTAGCTGATTGATAACAAAAACACACTTTGGATTTGTGATTAATATTTAAAAAATAAATAGACCACCAGCAAAGATCTCATGCAAAATGTTGTACTTCTAATATCACATTAAAGTTCGAAATATTATCACATGCAAAAGCTTAGAAGTATCAACCATGAGTCTCAAAGTAAATTAGTTCAAAATATCAAGCAAAATAAACCAAAATAGACCATTGTATCATATACAATCCAAACTGATATGAAACTAAGAAGTTTTTTAAAAATAAACATTTTTGGTGGTGGTGGTGGTCAGCATCTCGTTTGCTCCTCCTGTTGCTCCTCCTGCTAATAGCGCGCACCCTTTCCCCCTGAGTTGAGGCATTCATCATTCTATCTCCCCTTATGAGTTATTGTCAGCAGTGAGTTAATTTCTAATTTTGCGTCTTTAGCTTGACTTACACACTTAAAAATCTGATCCACATTTAGAACAAGCTATTTCAGTCTATCATTTGCTCGCTCCTGATCATCTTTTAGATCTGCAAAGTGTAGTTCACGATTTGGAATGCGTTCTTACCATTTTTCCACAAAGGAGTTGAACTTTCTATGCAAGAGTTGAATCTGTTCTATCACATTTGTGGAAGGTCTAGGAGCAAGCTGGGAGGATGTGGACACATCAGTATGTGTTCTCTTCTTATTGACAATTGCTTTAGACTTGGTGACAGTTAGTGAGGAGATCTGCCTATACATCTTAAAAATGTCCTCAATGTCACGGATATGCACTTTGGCAATCATTGCCAACTTAGTGATTAGCCTACCAAAAGGCAATCTTTCTTTATCCATCTTGGCTTTATGAATGACATCAATAATATGGGAGGAAAAGTCAATGGGCACACCTGTGGCTACTGCATACATAAACTGTGTTTTTTCAAGCGTCAGTTCAGTATGCCTAGCAATAGGTCACAGGTTTGTCAGCAGAACCTTGGCTAAAATTTGATAAGGAGGAAGCATAGCACTCATGGAGAGTCTTGAAAGTTTTGGGGGCCAAGCAGGTGCATCTGGACTGGTAAATAGGTCCTTCATTTTTGTCTTGGATGGGTTCCCCATCCCTCTATATGGAAAATCAAGATTTTCCACTACAGAAAACTCATAGAACTCTCTTATGATGGCAGGAGTTAGTACCATCTTCACTCCTCTCATTGTAGAAGAGATGGAGTGATCATCAGCATTGAGAGAGGAAGAGTTTGCATAAAACCCTCTCACTACTTCCAGATAAGGAGTAGGAACCCTTTCAGTCACCTTTTGCCAGTTTCTTTCTCCAAAAATATGTGCTATGAATTCAAAGGATGGATCTACTAAGTCATTTAGGATGACCACTCATTCTCCCAAAACATTCCTTTGGGAGAAGATATTATTGCAAACTGCTTCAACTTCTGGAGATATAAATCTCAGAGGCTCATTTCCTTTAGGTGCTACTTTAGAGGAACTTTCAGATCTTTTGATTGGCTTTGAGGCCTCGTTAGCAGTTTTTGGTTATTTTGGAGAAGGTTCAAGAGTCCTTTCTTGAGACTTTATGCCTGATTCTCCTTCTTTAGAGGTGCTGTCTCACAGTGTCTTGTCATACTTCTTTTTCTTTGTAATTGATTTGTATTTCATCTATAAAAAATAACCTTTTTAGTATAATGAATATACATGAGAGTATCAACAATCCAGAACATATAATATCATCTACTCTCTCAAAAGGACTTCAAGGTTTTAGAGCAAAGAAAAAAAGAGTAGCTTTTCACAAAAGAATCCTCATTTAATCATCACAATCCAAGCACATGCGTTTATAATGCAAACAAATCAATATGCGCAAGCATGTAAATAAAAATACCAGATGAGGAATATTGCATGATCTGGGCAAAAAACCAATATGGCATGATGAAGATAAAGAAGACATTTTTCCAGTTTTTAGCCAAACAAACTTCCATGCAACGAATACTCGTCAACTTGGCCAAACATAAAAAATATGCTTTGAATGCAGTATTTAAACTAAGAAAATCGACTCTCAACAACCTAAATCATCTAGATTTAAAACTTCTAATCACATTTTAGAGTTTATCTCGAAATCGAAAATCAAGAAATTCCTAACTTGAGTCCTATTACACAACAAGAATTCACAGAAACTCAGTTCAGAAAACTTATTTCGAAACTTTGATGCAGAAATTTCATTTTTTTTTTTAAGGATTAGAAGAGTTTGAGATGAACTCTTATCTCTCTTTGAAGTTATGGAGCAAAGATTGAGAGAGAGGATTAGAGATTTTGAAATGATAAGAGTTTGGGCTTGCATGAGCAGTCCCATTTGAGGACTGTAAGTAAAATAAATCTCCACTAAGAATTTGACCATATAAGTTACAGTTAGTACATCGGAATTGTTGTTATAAGGCAAAGTTGGAATCGAATTAGATCGGAGTCGAAGTCGATCTAACAATACCTTTTAACTTTGACTGAAAACTAAAATGAAAAAATCTAATTCTGACTTTATTTTGTCCAAGTCAATGTAAAGTCGAATTTTTGCTCAACCCTATCTCTATCTAATAAAACAAAAAAAACAAAGTAAAAAGATCCTTATAATTTACACAGATAGCATTAAATATTACGGAGTTCACATGTGCTATATTTTTCTTTGATTATAAAAGGTGCTCATAGACAGAATATTGTAGAAGATCTCTATATAGATATGACTCACATACAAAGAATTCGTGGATTGCGGTCCAAAATTTAGAACTCATATTTTCCATCAATCGAGTCTTGTTTGTGCTCAGGCTATTCAAGTTCAGATCACTTTTAAATCTATGAATATCCAATTATAATAAACAAATGCTTTTGATCATAAAGAAATTTCATAAGAATAAATATATATAAATTGATATTATTTGATATTGTACGATAGATTATTAATTAAATTTTATTATAAAATAATTTAACAAATTATATAAAATTATATCAATTTATAATTTTATTTTTATAAATTCTCTTTATAGTTATAATACTTATCTTAAAATAATTAAAAGAATCATCACCGTGACCTGAATAAAACACGCTTGTTTCACAGAATGACAACACACCCAACAAAACTGGTTTGACTCATCATATCGGGACATGTAAAAATACACTATTAAGGTCTTGTTTGGACATGCAAATGATTTCATTTCATGATTTTATTATTATAATTTTTTTAAATTATCATAAAATATATAATAAATAATTTAACTTTTTTAAATCTCAAAATAGTAATAATATTAAAAAATATTATTATAATAATATTTTATTCAATTTTCAACATCCATATAAAATCATCTCATCTCACTATCTAAACTTATCCAAAAAAAATTAAAAAATACTCGAACATTCCCAAACCCGAACATGTCCACTCCAAAACTACTATTTCGTGTTAAGTTTACAAGTGTAAACACAATGACAGTCCTAATTCTTATCCTTATGCGCAATTTCTGTACGCTATGTTTCCTCTCAAGATGAGTAAGAAGATTAAGACACACTGAACACCTCTGGTATAGTTTTGTAATTTTGTATTATATCTGTCAAAATATACCATCCAGACTGATTATCCAGACAAAATAATCATATGTTTCGTTCTCACCAAAATATCGGTCTTACCAACTGATACACGAAATTCCGGCCAAAATATTGGCCAATATCTATGTTTCAACCATATTAAATTTTGGCTTTTCACCCTTTTTTTTTTACCTCAATTTAGACTAACTAATTATATATACATATATGTATATTTATATATAATTTATTTATTTATGTACTATTATTTTAAAATATAAATTATCTATATTTATATATATAAATTATTTATATATAAATTATTTTAAAACAGTTTACAAACCGATACCAGTACTGAAATAAGAATGCCGTACCCTGAATAATCCAATTAAGCCAGAACAAGAAAAGGCCAACTTTGAACACTCATAACGATGCTTAAAACGAGCAGGCGATTATGGACATCTACTAACTGCTAAAATGGAGTAACAAAAAGACTCAAGAAAGCAGAAGGCGTGAAACTGCAAGACCCCAGTTGCCAGTTTGCCAGTTGCCACGCCTTTAGGCGATTTGTTAAGATACAATTCATTTAGTCAGTCGGCACATAATTTTTTTTTTTAAATAAATAACAAGGGAATAAAAAGACAAGGTTCTCTTCCTAAATGCAACAAAGCGTCCAAGGTCTAACCCATGGCATACTTCTGGGTCCAGCTCCTAGCAGTTGTCTCGTACTTGGCCCTGTCTGTCTTGTACATATGAGCAATTTCTGGCACCAAGGGATCATCTGGGTTTGGGTCTGTCAAGAGTGAGCAGATGGACAGCAGCACCTGGAAACACAACAACAAACTTTCCCACCAACTTACAAAACAGCAATGATGTATGAAACAGTTAATTGGGGTTGAAATTCATCCCTGCACTTCACATTAGACAGCCACCTCTAAGCTCTCCCCCCGTTCTCAGTAACAATTTCCAGGATTCATCAACAAGCGGATTCTATCAATATTTTCCACCAACACGGAAAAATGGAAATTTAAACGATGGGACAAAGGTTGAAAATGATTACAACAAAATATCTTTCTACCAACATCCTGATTTTGCTATGTATGGAGTTGTCAATGTCAGGACCATGAATTATGGGGCTGTGAGCTACCAACATTTGTGGTACCATAGAGTTCTCGTCTAAGAAGTTCCATTCACCAGCCTAATAAAAAGACCACAACCATGACTAATCCATTTCAGTCTCATGGTACGACATCGTATTCCTAAATAACATTAGACTTCCCGTGCCATCTTATTTTCAATAATGTTGGAACGGACGGAACCTTGATAACTTTGGAAGGAAGAGCAGTACTTTTTTTTTTTTTATTTAAAAAAACCTATTCTTTTGGACAGCTCCTGCAGATTTCAATCAACCAACTTTTTATGATTTTCATGGATCTTTTTCTTCTTCTAGATTGCATACAAGCACACAAGGACTTTCTTCTATACACCTTGTGTGCCTGGATGCAATTTTTGCAATTCTTTAATGAATCCGAAAATTCAAAACTGAGTAGTTAGTAATAAAGTTGTTAAGAGATCATAACCTTGGATATAGTCAGGGCAGGACTCCACTGTTCTTTTAAAATGTCAAGACATATGCTGCCATTGCTGTTTATGTTTGGATGAAAAACCTTGGTCCTAAATGCAACCTGCCAAAACAGATAGTGTACGATAAAGGTTACACAAAGGAACTATCGCAAAGACTCCTATATGATCGGGGTCTTGGGGGTTAACAAAATCCAAAAGAAAAAATAAAAAAACATATAAATTTAATTTTTCCTTTTTAAGTAAAAACATTTTTTTTTTACTACTAAGATATTTGAAATAATTAAGTGTACACTATAGTAAAAGATAAAATTCATCACATATTTAAACATCAAAAAGGGGAAAAAAAAACAAACGGAAAACTATAAAACCAAGGAAGCATATATATATATATATATATATATATATATATATATATTTCCTTTTCTGATTGGTAAGTTAAACACACCACCAGTGGATTTGAATTCATGACTTATTCTTTACTCAGATTTTATAGGGGAGGGAACTGTCACAAGCTGGACCACACAGGCCCCATAGACCATAAACTTCTCCTCTTATCTGATTCGATGTATTTAATTATCAATTAATCACAAATTGTTACCTCTTTTGTGAGGTAATCTTTAGTCCAAACATGTGAAATGACCCAATTAATATCGATAGGCTCTGAAAGAATTTGGGAGGGGGTCCTGTGTGAATTTCAAAATAGGTACTTGGGCAGAGAAAGGTATCCAGAAAAACATGATTTCAAAAATCAATTCGCTAGTAGACAAAGAAGCTTCTGCTGCTTTTCAAATTGCTATGACAAGAACCTAATGTGAGAGTCGTAGTCCCCAAGATCATATTTAAAATTTTATGATGATAGATCAGAGTAGCTTCCCTTAGAGATGGAAAATATTTAATTAGAAGAACTAAATAAAAGAATATTACAACAATATTATGTAGCATATATATCATTGCAGGAGAGGTTGATATTTGAAATGATAATTTATACTTCTGAAATATAAGATATTAAATAGAATATCATATACTCATAAACAAATATAACATATGAACACTTCTTATGGAGTGAAAAAGAAATCTATCAAATTTGTCTTTCCTAGGCGCAACAGTTTTTTGATGATATACTTTCTAGTAAAAGTTCATATAAACCTACTAATGAAGTATCATTTATTGTACAAAAAAGTCAACATTGTTAAACACAGTACTAATAATTTAATTTACCTCTTCCCCATTTTGAGACAAGTGGTAATTTCATATGATATTAGAATAGAGGTTTTGATTTCAAACTGTGACTCTACACCCTACCCCATTTAAGTAAATATTCCACATGTTAGACCCACTCATTCAAGGGGATTTGGCCCATGACTGTTGTTAAGAATATAATACAAAAAATTAAATCTACTTATTCCCATCAGCTCCAGGCAAGATATCTTTTCAAACAAAAAGGGGGGAGGGGGGAGGGGGGAGGGGGGTGGGGGTGCATAACAAAATAGGACTTATATGTAACAACCAACTTTTACATGAACTTTCATAAATGGACTGTAGCACACCTTAGGTGGTTTAAAAGGATAGTCAGGAGGGAAATGAATGGTAACTAGAAAGACTCCCCCAGTATAAGGACTATCTGGGGGACCCATTATTGTTGCTTGCCAATGAAACATGTCCTCTGCTACAGGGCCTGCCAAATTAAAAGAAGGAATAGAATTATATCCCAAAATAGTTCATTACAAACATCGCATTTATCATAAAAAGTTCAGGTATACATGTCCTCTTTAATAGAATGAAAAAAATGGGCACCTTAATATCATTAGCTTTCAAATAGCATTTGCATATTTCGTCTGATTGGGCTACATATAACATGAATAACATGACATTCTATTGGCTTCTATTAATCTGAAAGAGCTAGAAAAACTGTGACATTCCTAAGATGAATCAGATATCACATGAGAAATTTTTGAATAATTGAAGAAGTTATAGGCTTCATGGCATGGAGATCTTCTTAACCACATGAGATAGTCTTTGAGTGGAACCTATTGCATTTACTCCTAAAAGGAGCTATTGAAAGTGATATAAAAATTTATATTTTCTAGGGATCAAAATGGTACAAATCTACAATTAGAAAAGAATGGCAATTAAATGAGAAACTATGTATGATGCAACTCTCAGGTACAATAATATGCATATTCCACCAAAACATTTATGCTCATCCAAAAAACTCCTCAAACATTTCTCAGGTCAATCCTTTAGCAATCACATTAGTCATAAAATGATATGATTAACTCTCTATATTAGAAGACTCAACCGAAACTAAATTGTAATGTAATGGACTTGACGAGGATATGGTGTTGGCATTCATTCATTGCACAATATCTTTGGCAAATGTTTAGATGATGCCGTACAGTTACTTTGTTCCTCCTTTTCTGAGACTAGGATAAGCCAATCTTTTAGAGATACGAGATGAACAAGTTTTATGAATTGCTAGAGCTACATGACAATGACTAGGGCTGGGTGGCAGGTCCCCACAACCCAGCTAATCTGCCTGTCCTGCTAGGGGACAGGCAGGCAATCCAGCTGGCCGGGGTGCAGATGCGGGCAGGAGTCAGGTGAGTCACCCGGGTTTTAACCCACTCGTCCGTATACTTAAAGAAACTCTAACTATAAATTCACTAATTTTTCTCTCTCCTCATTTCTCTCAATCTCTTGCCGTCCCTTCCTCTCCTGTACTTCCTTCCCATCTTCCTCTCCTTTTCTCTTCTCCTCCTCTTCTTCTTAGCTTGGCTTCTCTCTCCATTGTCATGGGACAAAGAGACCATGACAACATGACCATGGCTTGGTTGTGGTCTCTACAGCTCAAGACCATTGCAGTGGATCTGTAAATTATAGACCCACTGTTGCAACCATGATTCTATGGGGTATATGAGCACAGATCTTCAGATCTGTGTGATTTTTTGGAGTTCTTGGATTTGTGTGACTTTTCTGATGTATATACGATTTTGTTGATATTTTTTTTTGTGAAAAATTTGTTGGGGATGGGTGACCCAAAGGTGGCAGATGCAGAAGGTCAGAGATATGGGCGGCGACAGGGTGCAGGACGGGTAGCTACCTGCCCATATAGGGGGGGTACACCCCTAACAATGACAGCCCAAAGAGCCTTCTCTAACCATATCTAACCATATGCAGCATCAAGTCGCCTTTTTATGAGTATCTAACACTTACACTCGCAGATATGGACTTATTTTACTTATAAAAAATAGATAAGATCACGCAAATGAATGTTAACACCATTCTTTAGGGGAGAAATGGAGGTGGCAAAATATAGTCCAATTAATGCAGAAAATATTGAGAACTTAAAATCAAGCACTACTGCACTACAGTATATCTGATATATTGACTTTAATTACATTTAGGTCTGGTTTGTCTTTAGAGATGAGATGAGATAAAAGTTGAAAAAAGAAAAAATAGTGTTATAATATATATTTTTAATATTAGTTTTGTTTTGAGATTTGAAAAAGTTGAATTGTTTAATTTATTTTGAATAGAAATTTGAAAAAGTATAAATGATGAATTTGAGATGAGATTTTTGACAAAACAAACAAGGCCTTAAAGGCAAAAATGAAAACAAGTAGGCAATGTCTCCGACTTTGCAAAGAACAAACCAATCCTCAAGCATTTCATTGATGGGGGATGGGACCTGAAAGAAAAGTAACCGTTTACGTTGAAACATACAATGAACAGACTGCTATAATTGTGGCAAGGTGCTTTCCTTCAATGATCAAATATCATCTCATGCTCTTGGATTTCCTAAAAATTACATCTTTTTAATAAATAAAAACAGCTCTCACATTTGCTATCATTTCTTTTAAAATTAATCTTTCTCATACTTTTGTAACACAGTCGTAACTTTAATTGAACAAGAAATGCCCACAAAGAAGTTAAGAACCACCCATCATTAACAATAAACTTCTCTATCGACTTAGATCGGATAAAGCGGAAAACTTAGCAAACCTCCCACGACAAAAAAAATTATTCTTATCCACACAAAGCTCATGACTTTACCAGTCAGGACACCTAGATGATGCTACAAAAAGCTCATGTTCATACAATAACATCGCATTATAGGACTTCGTCTCATGTAAATGCTTCCCAAAACAAACATAAATATCTCAACGTAATCGACCGCATAAAGAACTTAGAAAATACCTCCGAATTGAAAAATAAAAAACAAAACAGCACAGATCCCCAGAGACTAAATCACAGATCGAACCTGAGAAGAGGCTTACAACCATGGACACCAAAGAAAAGCATAAAAACAAATGAAAGAAAGATAAAAGATAAAATAAAAGTGAGAGGAGATTTTAGTGAAGAAGATATACCCGCGCTGCAGGAGGTGGGAGGGTCTTTCTGGAGGTCCTTAAGCTCCTTTAAGATCCGCTTGGAAGCCATGGATGAAGCCCGAAGATCGCCTCCGATCTGCCTTCGACCTAAAAGGCGAGAGATTCAGGGAGAGAATGAGAGACCAAATGTACAAAAGTTTATTCAAAGCCCACTTACTTTGTCATGAGACTCTAGTTCTCGTTCACTGAGAGGTTTTGGACCCTCCATTTTGATGATTAAATAAACGAACGGGTGATTTCGATCCGTGCTAGGTGGTGATTTTGCAGGGCCCACTTGACTTCTTGAGACCGGGAATAATTACTCCGGTGACTTTCGAGATTGCCCATTGCAGATACTTTTCTCTTTCTGTTTCTATCCAAGAATCTTTCTGCTCAGCATTCACGTCTTCCTCGTTGAAATTTCTATTTTTATTTTTATTTTTTATATATTTTTCAAACATTTTAAATTAAAAAAACTCATATAATCATTAAAAAATTCTTCTTTTATTACTAAATGAAAGAGAAAAACAAGTTTCTGTTCAAGTCCCATCCAGATTGCATGGGCAACTTTGGCTACATTTGATAAACGAGAGTTTGTCAAATATTCTTAAAATATATTATTATTATTTATTATTTTATTATTATTATTATTTATCTATTATTATATTTTATTATTATTTAATATTTTATTATTACTTTTTATTTATTTTTTATTATTATTCATAACTCTTCTTAATACTTCTCAGCATCTAAATCTAATCTTAGTCTGATTTGCTTTTCAAAAATACTTTATCTCATTTTAAATTTATTATTATATTCTTTTAAATTTGTATATAAAATAATATAAACAATCTAATTTTTTCAAATTCTAAAAAAAAAATTCAAATCCCAAAATAAAATTAATATTAAAAAAAATATTTTAATAATATTTTTTCTTTTTTTAACTTTTATCTCATCTCATCTCATTTCATCTATGAAAACAAATCAAGTCTTTAGTATTTATGTTAAACTTTTAACTATAACCTAGTTTGTTTTTATAGATAAAATGAGATAGATGGGATAATAATTAAAAATTAAATAAAATATTATTATGATATATTTTTTTAATTATAATTTCTTTTTGGAATACTTTGAAATTTTTTTTTTAGATTTAAAAATATTAAATTGTTTATTTTATTTTGTATAAAAATTTAAAAAAATAATAATGATGAAATAAAATAAAATAAAATAAAATTATTTATAAAAACAAATCAAACCTATATTTTAATTAAAAAATAATTTCCTCGTACCTGCCAATCATTTATCTACACTTTAAATAAGGAATATGCTCTCTAACTAGGATATAATCGATCTGGCTCGGTTATTATTTTAAAAAATTTTGAAATCTAAGTGATGTATATCAATTTTGAAAATTTAAGAACATATAAGAACCAATTAATCTAAAATCAAAATTTTTAATTTTTATAATTGCAACATGGTGTGATTCCGATCTTATTTTTTCGATTAACTGTTACACGTGTGGCACTAATTAAGTTCACAATTATAACTTTTTCATTACTAAATTTAATTGTTAGAATTTATTATTTATTATTAGCAATTACTAATTCATTAGTATCTAATCATAATAGTATAGTATAAGTAATGTCTAAATTATTAGTAAGATTAATTTGGTATAGTATAATTAGTGGGATTAACTTATTATACTAGAGTTTTTTTTTTTTTTTCTCAGCAAGCCTAAGGTAGATTAATACTAAAGTGGGTACAAAGTTGTTGGAATTATAAATTACAAATTAGGTGGGTCTTTCCCACTGTAAAAAGGTAGAAATTGAAGAAGAGTGGTGAGGGACAAGCATCCTAAGTACAAATTTGAAGTGGCCCTATTGCACTAGAAGATGCGTACATCGATTAAGGGATTGATGTAATTTATTTGTTGTCCAAGCATCAAAGTTGTTCAACAAATGTTTAATATCAGTGATCACATTCTCCATTATCAATGAGTGTATGAAGAAGTTGAGTGAATAGCATCAATAACTTGCTAGGAATCGCTTTCGATAGAAATTTCATTAATGTTTCTAATCCTAACTTCAATAAGGCCAAAAAGGATAATTGTCGCTTCACGTACTGCTGGATTTGTATTAGAGAGGTGACCTATGTGAATAAAAAGGATTTTGCTTGATTGAGAATAACATAATGCAGAAGTAGTGCTGTGATTTGAGTGGACAACAACATTACATTGAAGAGTAATGGGGTGAGAGGCCCTATCACATTGATTGTTTGAGCTATTTTGTGAATGAGATTTCTAAAGCCAAACTTGATTATGTTCCTGAAATTGAGCATTGACTATAGTGACCAACTCTAAGGGGGAGATTTTTAGTTTGTTATGGACAACTCTGTTGCGAGCAAACCATAAGTTATCCATGGCAATGACTGCAAAAATCTGAAAAGAATGTGCTTCATCTTGCGATACGAAGAGGTGTTTTTCTGGATTGATAATGGCTTGTATCCATTTTGATATAGGGAGAGAATCGAATATAGCAATGTTGATAGGCCATTTTGAGTGCTGCCAGAGAATTCTTGCATGCGCACATGTGAAGAGCAAATGATGGATTGTTTCTTTATTAATATTACATAGTGAGCATTGAGTATTTTAGACAGCATTGTTGGAGAATTTCCCTATTGCAACTTTGGTAGGGAGAATATAATGAGCTATTTTTCAGAGAAAAAGTTTATGCATGTCTTGAAGTTGGAGTTTCCACAGTTTTTTCTAAGGGATATCTAATATGTTGGATTGTTGATGTTGAGTTATGGCCGCATAAGAGAATTTTACAGAGAAATATCCAAAGTAATGATGCAACCAGTGAACTTTGTTCGTAAAATGGTGATAATTAAATTGAGATAGAGAAATCCTCTGGATTTCTTGAATTGAGGCTTGTGTAAATAATGTGGAAAGAAGGAGATCATTCTACCTCCTAGATTCCTCCAAAATGAGCTTAGTCACTCTAAGTTCTTTATCTACAATTCTAGTTTTCGAATTAGAAATGAGAATATGCTCCAAGAGAGTTGGGATCCATGGATCCAACCAAACTCTAGTATTACTACCACTTTTGATTTGAAAACAAATACTTTTTTCAGAAAATTTCTTTGTAAAAGTAGGCTTTTCCAAATCCAAGAATCAACAGGTTTAAGTTTTACCTCCCATACACTTTTATTGTTCAGGTACTTGTGAGAGAGAAACCTTTTCCATAGGCTTGTGGATTCGGTGATGAGGGGCAAGAGAAACTTAGTGATCAGAGCTTGGTTGAATGCTTAGCATGATTTTAATTCAATGCCTCCTACCGATTTTGGTGTACACAATGATGCCCAGAATTTTGGGTAAAGCCATTTTTATCATTATTGAATCCCCACCAAAAGTTCTTGAACTTTTTATCTATGGTTTTGGCCACTATTTTGGGCATTCTAAGTGTAGACATAAGGTAAGAGGGAATTGTTGAAGCTACTGATCTTATGAGAGTGGTACAACCATCTTTGAACAGGAGCTTCGACTTCCAACCAGAAATTTTCATTTCAATTTTCTTAATAATATCCTAAAAAATACTTTTATTGGATTGACCAATGTAGAGAGAGACCAAAATACTTGAGTTTTGTGAGGCTAGTTTTGAAATCCATAATCTATGTAATCTCTCTTTTTAAGGGGCTAGAGACATTGTTATTGAAATTGATGGTAGTTTTATTACAGTTAACTTTTTGTCTTGACCATACCGAATATGTTGAGAGACATCTTTTAAATGCTTCAGCTGTGGCACAGTTAGCTTTACCAAAGAGTATGAGATCATCTGCAAAAAAGGAGGTGAGTGATGGAAGGGCCTCCTTCGTTTTAATTTAATTCATACTAGATTGTTGGAATTTTCTTCTCTTAAAATTAGCCTTGAGATGACTTCACTACCCATGATAAATAAGAATGGGGAAAGAGGGTCTCCTTGTCTAAAACCTCTAGATGGGTTGAAAAAGCCTATGGATGAGCCATTAATAATTATAGTATAGGTGACTGTAGAAAGACATTTTTGATCCAGCCTATCCATTTGTCATTAAACCCCTGAATTTTGAATAGATGAAAAATGAAAGGCCATTCCATATAATCAAACGTCTTCTTTAGATCAATTTTAATAGCCATAAGACCATTTTTGCCACTTTTTTTTTTAAGGGAATGAAAGACTTCTTGTGTAAGGATTGTACTATCTTGAATTAACCTTCCTGGAACAAATGCTGCTTGATATGGAGAAATTAATTTATCAATGACCTTTCTCAATCTGTTTGCAAGGATTTTTGCTTTAAGTTTGTAGCTGACATTTGCTAAACGGATTGGTCTGAAGTAATGGGCTTGTTGAGGAGATTTTATCTTCGGTACAAGAGCAACATTAGTGTGATTCAAAGCTTTGAGAAGAGTTCCATGAATAAAAAAAACTTTGAATCATGGTTGTTACATCCTTCTTGATAACTTCTCAGTGTAGTTTATAGAATAGACTAGTAAAGTCATCTGGCCCAGGGGCTTTTGTGGAGGGAGTTTGTTTTAGAGTATTGTGGATTTCCTCTTTAGTGGGGATTTGCCAAAGGAGATTATTATCTTCTTCAGTAATTTTTGTTGGATAAAGAGATTGAAGTCCATCTAGCTAATCTGGATTTGTATTGGTAAAGATTTATCTAAAATGCCTCTCAAGATATTGAGCAATTTCAGATGTCCTTCTCCCATTTTCAACTTGGAGGAAATTGATGGAATTTCAACTTCTTCTGATTATTGTAAAGGTGTGGAAGAATTTTATGTTAAGATTCATTGATGTTAGCCAGGTAACTCTGGACTTTTGTCTCCATAATGATTCCTCTCTTCTGAGTTGTTTTTGAAGATTTGACTTGAGAAAAAAATTCTTTTTGTGTAGTCTCTGGTGTAGGATCTTTGGTTTGGATATCTTCAAGTGCTTTATTCAAATTCTGAATGCTAGTCTGAATGTGTCCAAAGTGTTATGTTCCATTCTTTGAGAGCATTTTCTGTGTTTTTGAACTTTTTTGTGCGGATAATGGCTGGTGTACCAGAGCATTGTAGGCTCCATGCATTTTTTATTACAGAGAAACAGGTAGAGTCTCGACTCTAGAATTCTTCATATTTGAATGATGACTTCCTTTGGAATGTTTTTTTTGTTTCAAGGATAATGGGAGAATGATCTGAGATGCTTCGTGGCAAGTTAATGACAAAGGCATCCAAAAATAGAGAGTTCCATTGTGGATAGACAATAGCTCGATCAAGATTTTCTCTTATGTGATGGACATCATATCTATTGTTTGACCAGGTATGAGGTACCTCATGTGCTCTAAGATCAATAAACCCCATTTTTTCTAGAAAAGGTTTGAGGTTTGTGGATTTTGAAGTGCTGGTATAAGGTCTCCTACCAAACTTCTCCTTTTGACTTAGAATAGCATTAAAGTCTCCTATTACTACTTAAAGGCCAGGAAAAGTATTGGCAATATAGGTGAGATGGTCTCAGAAGACTTATTTTTTGGTGTAGCTCCCATAGACCATATCAAGCATCCAAAGAGAGGAATGAGGCTCAGAATAAACTAAAGCATATATAATATTACTACTTTTGTACACAACTTCAACATCAAATCTTGAGTCCATAAAAACAAAAGTCCGCCGTAGTGATTACTAGGAGGGACATAGACATATCTAGCAAAACCTAGCCTATTTACATAATTGGCAATATTAGCATCAGAAATAAGAGTTTCAAAGAGGAAGAGAGCATTAGGGTTATATTTTCTAATAAGAGCTCTAGTGGAACGAAAAACATAAGGTCGAGTTAAACTCCTATAGTTCCAAGATATGAACTTCATATCCCCTTGGTTGTAGTATGGACCCTACCACTGTGGTCTTTGGATTAACAGGAAATAGAGGCATCTCTCGAGATGGAGAGATGGTACCCAATCTTGCAGATGAACTTGCTTGCTGATAGGGTGCATATCGAGTTGGCTTTTTTTTCTTCTTCTAGGGTTGGGTCCTCTTCAAAAGTCATTTTCCTTTGCTCTAACTTCTGGTTTCAGTCGTTATTTGCTCAGCATATGAAGGATGATCTAGCTTGGTCTCTTGTTCCATGGTTAAATCCTTAGCTACCAGAGGTTGAACATATGCTCACTGTACTTCTTCCATTTGCAAAAGACTTTCTTTTCCCTAGGGTTGACACTTTTGAAATTAGGGTTGCAGAGGTAAGATCTGGAAGAGGGTGGGAGTAGACTTGTATTTGGGCTTTGAAAAGAGGTATAGGATTGGGATATTTCTGGCTTATATCCAAGGTGGGCTCAAAAGTTGGGCAGTTTGGTTTGAGGGAAAGACAAGTCTTTCCAGCTGATTGGTTAAGGAAAAGTGATCTTTTGGTGGTTGGATTGATAACTTATTGGGCCTTGATTACCTTTAAATTGAGCTGTAATTTGTTTAAAGATAGAACTATTTGGAGCTTGGGCCCAAGTAGTAGAGGCAGCTAGCTGGATTTCACTTGTCGGAAGCCATGTTGAGCTAGCTGATGATTGGCTAGGAAAAAAAGTTTTGTGAATGAGGCACGTGCCAATTAAAAGGACAGGAGACTTGATGTAAAGCTTGATCTTCTGTCTGATATCCAGGGAACAAATATTGCTGAAGACGGTTAGCTTTAATGCTGTTGATTAATTCTTGACAATGAGTTATAGGATCAACGCGTGTCTTATGACGCAATCTGATGTCAACATTCCCCACAAAATCTAAGCTTTTCTGGAACCAGCTTGCCAAAAAACTACTTTCTCCTATTTTCTTCCAGAAAATATGGGCCACATTAGTAGATTCTTCTTCATCCTCTGATGGCTTAATGACAACTTGACATTTGCCTTTAGTGCGCGGACTAACCGGGGCAGCATCTTGAGAAATCTGCATGTCATATCTGTTTTCCTGAAACTGAATTGGAGGTAAAGTGGATTTGGAATTAAGTACTACTTGTGATTCGTGGACTGGTTGGTGGGATTTACCTTCCTCTTTTAGGCTTTTGATGGACTTTTGAAAATCCACCCAAAGACTTTTACTATAAAAGGAAAGATTAAGACTCTCTAATTCGGTGGTGCAGTTTTGTTGCACATGACCTATAATTCCACAAAAGTAGCAATAATCAGAAAGCCTCTCGCATTTGAAAGAGATAGTGATTGGCAACTATGTAGTGTTCGGGAAGGAACAACCCTCCTTGAGAGGCTTTGTGATGTCTATGTTAATACGAACCCTCACATAATCATTTGTTGTCAACAGAAGGATAGTGTATTGATCTACATCAATCACAGAACCAAGTGTCTTACTGATACTTATGTCTGTACTAAGAGTCATCGGCTCCCGAGTGAGGCCATGTATTTGAACCTAGAGCCCTGAAGTGTTAAGGTCCATATCATCAATACTTTGACCAGAAAGCCATTCTTTGAGGAGGAGTTGATGTCCCCTGAAATTTCAAGGTCTTTGAGAAAAAACGCGATCTTTATCTTGCGGGTTTTTAAAGATGAACAGAAACTCATTTACTCCCAAATCCTATATATCCAGATCTTGCACAAAACTCCAAACCGACTTAAAAACATTATGGAAAGTGGGTTTGTTAAGAGGTTTCTTAGAGATAAGCTTACTAACCAGAGATTTATCGGATAAAAGTCGAGCATTGTTGGTGTCGGGCTCTAAAACGATTTCATCCCACGAAAGAGCTTAAGTTTGTGAGATTAAAATCTCAAGATCTCACTTATCCATCAGTTTAAAGTCCTCCATGAAAATAGAGTAATAGGATTGCAGATTTGAGAAGAGAGAATAAAGGTTCAGTAGTGGGGGGTGAATGCTAGGGTTTGGGAAATGGACAGTGAAGACTCATCACAGAGACAAAAGCAAGAGAGGAAAACCAGTTAACTCTTATACTAGAGTTGTTTATATACTAGCAAGTAGTGTCTAATTTTGCCAAGAAAAAAAAATAGTGTTTAATTTATTTCTATACTAAACTTATACTATAGTGTCTAATTCCTGTTATTATAGTAGGGTCTAATTTATTTTTATACTTGATTATGTATGTCAGTGATAATATGATGTTTACACATATCAAAACATTAGTTTATTTATATTATATTATAGTATAAGTATATTATTTTATAACATTAATTTTATGTTATAATATTAATAGACATGAATAATAATATTCAAATTTCATATCATATTAATTAACAATATAGTATATAATATATTATAAAAATATATATAAAAAGTCATCTATATATAACATAAAAAAAATTTTAACATATATACTGATCCGATTCAGTCTAAACTAGTTTTCAAAATATGAAATACGGTATCGAACCAGTTTTAGTTCTTAAGTACTAGTACCAGACTATTCCAATTATGAACCAAACCAAATCCATCGGTTCAATCGGTTTTTTAGTTTTTTCTTATATTCCTAGTGGTATGTCAGATTATAAAATTATTTTATTATAAATAGATCTAACAAATGACATAAAATAAAGTCAATTTATGAATGAACTTTTTTGTAATTCCTTTGTGTCTCCAGCATTGTTCTAGTTAAAACAGTTTTTTTTCTTCTCAACTGTTATATTCTTAAGATTTTTAGCTATTTTTGAAGTATATTGTATTCAAGTAAATGAGACTATTCACTGTATTCTTCTAAAGATAAGTTTCATTTTCAATTACCTCAATTAAAATATCTTTTCCACTTATTCACTTGTTTTTTAGGGTATGTTGATCATCTCTTTTAAGTTTGGCTAAAATAATAAAAATCTCGATTATAACTCTACCTAAAAGAGAGGGTCAACATATATAATAATGGTTTTTATTATTTACTAGAGCAATGAATAAACATAGGAAGCTAGTTTTATTTCTAAATAAATAGATAAATTATTGTCTTCTACACTTTCTTTTGATTACACATCACAATGTCAAAGCAAGACTATTCTAACTTTCATTCATCAAGCACACTAAATAAATGAATTCAGAACTATACCTTAAACCCATTTAAGTAGTGCCATCTTAAATATTCGTGTCTAATGAAACATTGTCCAAAATATTGAATTTACGTTTTTCCTACGTTTTGTATATTGAACAACAACAAAAAGGGAAAAAGAGTTGGCTCTCTTTTTCTTTCTTACTCCTCTCATGTGCCTATAGACAAAATTAAATATCTAATTTGTAGATGATTTAAATAGAGTTAGGGTTTACTAGAACTTAGTGGGAAATAATCTCTAGTTGTGAAACAAAAGCAATCATCTCTAGTTGGGAAATAATCTCTAGTTGTGAAATAATCTCTAGTTGTGAAAGTATTTGTGATTGAAATCGATGATAAAAAATCAACAAATAGATGAAAATTATGATTTGTAGCTTCGGTATAAAAAAATCCAAGAACTAAATCATGATAAAGATTGTGAAGAAATAATAAGTTAAATGAGTTTTACTAAAATAGTTTGAGAAGAGGAAGGGATTTAAAAGTGAATGAAACGTTGGCTAGATATACAACAGTAGGTTAAATGCCCCTTATTCAGGAAAATTAATATGCATTGCACCTAGCATATTTCTAGTGGTATGAATAAGTCGCAACGAAAAAATAACAAGGCCTTGAGCAATACATCATGGTGTCAAAACATAATCCATTAATCCCAAAATAGCATGTTTCAATGTCCTTACGAAAGTATAATTCCAAAACATTAACCCTTCATGATTAGCAAAATATTGTCTTGAGATACATATTTAAAAATATTATCCCTTGTCTTCTTCCTCTAGGATCGATCTCCTTAAGGTCCTCAGACAACTACATAATGATTTTCATATAGAAACCAATCTCTGCAAAATGAACTTAGAGGGTATATTCATTTTCTACCAAATAAGGCCTAAGATCCATTATGCTCGCTTTCTTCTAAAGTTGTCATAACTTCTACTATTCTAAAAATAATGATAATAAACCACCATAATGAGATTTCGAAAAATCTTAGTAAGTTATACCATAACATACACATAGATAGTATAAACATGTATAAAGTAAATGCGAGCATGGATGTATGAATATGAACGAGCAATTTTTTAAAAAAATTACATTTTTCAATCATTCAGAATTCTTTTAAAAACACCTGAACTTGTAACAATATAATCATTTGCACAAACTTACCATTTCTTATTCAATATGAAGAATTGCGGATATCGTACTATTGTTCCAATAATCGTGTGCAGTAGCTAGTTACTGCTCCACATCCCAAGCCTCTTGACCAATTATGAATATGTCATAAGAGAGACATTCAGGTAGATTGGCATGCGTTGTTATAAACTCTTGGCAGACTGTCATATCTTGACCAAAATTTTACAATCAATACGACAATTTATAACACTTTCACCATATTTACCACATTTTGAACCTACTAGTGTTAACATTACGACTTCACACCGAAAATCTTGTGGTCCCATTTGAAGCTATTGACTGGACTTTGTCAATCCATGCAAAAATTATAACTCACTTTTCAATCACTTCAGAGTGGATATGGAAAATCCATTAGGTTATTCCCGCATCCTGGTATTAGAGCCGTGTCAAAACTTACTTTAATGCACAACCAATGAAACCTTGCATGAACATGAGATAATAACATGTGATTATCATAATATGGCACGTGAAACGCATGTAACATGGTAGCATAACTATGTGAACGTATCATATGTGATATGAGCATGTCTGTTACATTTGAGCATACGATATTATAGGCACAACCTATAATGATCCAAACAGTACTCACAGAGAGCTTATCTTGAAATAAGGAAAAAATTGCATTTTGCAAATGAGATATTTGAGAACATTTATGTTGGCTAAAGTGCCACTCTGTCAAATCATGCCACATTTCATGTGCAGAGCTAGTGTGGACCACACTAGAAGCAATTTATTTAGAACTGGAGTTCAAGACCTAAAACAGAATCATACTATCACAACGATTCTAGGCAGAAAACATAGGATCCTTGGTGCTAAAAGGCTGCAGAATAGTGTCATTGATAAAGCCAAATTTGTTCTTGGTATACACTACAAAAAAAAAAGATAATAGTGATCTTATATTTGTGATCAAAAAGATTATTAGCGATTAAAACAGATTATTAACAACTAAAATGAACTAATAAATAGTAGTAAATAAACAATTTTTTTTATAGTGGTAATTAATGAGTGCCATGAGCATCTAGCAACTCTTGGTGTGTTACTTGTCATTGATTAAAGCACGAGTGATATGATCAATCCAGAAATTGTTGCCATGATGAAGGTAATAGGGACAAGAGATGGTGGCGGCCACCTGGGATGGTGGTTTAAGGTGGAGAAGTATTGGATCAGGTGATGGCGGCATTGAGAGGTTAACCTAATACCATTTGTAAGGGAATATAATTGAATTCAAATTACTTAATAAGTTGCAAGAAGCTCTGTTTTTATAGAGAGAAGGCGATCACAAAATCACAAAACAAATAGAGACAAATTACAATTGTCCAATAAACTATGCCAAGTCAGATGATCATGACATGGAATGATTAATATAATACACACTACTATATATGGTTAAGATTGTACTATATATATGTGAAATTACTCATTAAAAGAGAGGATATCTCAGTTCACTAAATTGATTATGAATATAATCTTATATAAAACATTCATAAAAGGTTTGAGTAAGACGCAAATCCCTCCTCCAAATCACAAGTATCCTTGAATAAGAAAATAAAACTTCTCAAATGTAGGCCATGACGTTGAGGTATCATGCAGATACAGCAAGATATCACATTCACCGGTCATTAATTACCAGAGTCCCGACAAGCTGATTAAATTTTCGACATTGAGCTGGCTCATGACCAGAAACCAAAGGAATGATATGTTGCAACCTTATGTCCGTAAAAGATAGACTATATATCCATGCAAACAAAAAGGATCATCGTGTTAAAGTATACCTTATTTCGCTTTCACGTTTAACTTTATGCATCCGTTTCTTGCAAAGAAATGGCAACCTGACAGTTCCATCAGGAAGCCAAGACCCCAAGCGCTAGGCTATAGTTTCAAACCCCACAACAGCCATAATATGATATCTAATTTTAATTTATTCAAGAAAGAACAAACTACAAATGAATCTAATATATATTATGTGCAGCCCAAAATACATTCATGACGTACGTACGTGGATCCAAAGCTTGGGCAGGCATGCATGCTGCATGGACATGCATTCACGAGGATCCAATGATTCCAATCACTCTTTTCTTTTTCACAAGTAAAGAATATCGTATTAGATTATTTTTTAGATTATTATAGATTGAAAAGAAAAAAGAAAAAGAAACAATGATCAAACTTGCTTCTTTAACCCAGCTTTGTAGCTAGCTAGGTTGTTTACCAGAAAATTGATATATGGCTTGTAAAAATGACATATCGCGCGCATCTTGATCTTATCTACCATCAACAATCTTCAAACACGACAACCCTATCAATGTACGTTTATCCTGCGTTCAAAACAACAATCTCAATGATCAGGAATGATCATTTATCACTTCTTTTGTCAAAAGCATGCATGCTTATAATCAAAACCCATTTATTCTAAATTTCTAATTACCTAATATATTCAATAACATCATCATTTTAAAATGGTATCAAATAATTAATAAATTAATAAACACAATAAATGATTATCAGTTTGGATGCATATATTCCATTGCTCACCATTTCAGAGTGTTAAGGGTACATTTGCGAGTGGCACCAGCCTCAAGTGCCATCAAGCTCACACCATCGCACAAAACCTTCATCTCCAGTGGCCCTATCCGCAGCGAATCCAGTAGAAATCCCACCGCAATCCGTACCTCCATCTTCACCATCAATTTCTTGCTCTGGAACCCAGCCTTTAGCCTATTTCCTTCCTCACCATCCACCCGCTGGTTCGTTACCCCGGTCTTCACGTTCAGGCTCGTCTTGCTGCTCTTCTTCTGAGAGAACTCCGGCAACTCCTCCGACCCAACCTTCGTTTCGTCCTTCCCAAATCTCACCGCGACGTTGCTCTGCTCATAGAACAGCGAGAGTTTCCGATTGGGGTTATTCACCACGAAAGTCGAGACCGTTTGTGCGTCGAGGTACGTGCCATCGGTCTTGGCTTTGACGTCGAGAAGTGGGATCTGGAAAGACTGCAGGTGGAAAACTGGGAGGGTAGGCTGAAACCAGATGTAGAAGACGATGAGGGCGAGCGCGACGAGGACGAGAAGGAGAACAAGGAAACAGCAGATTACACGACAAAAGCTCCTGCGCCTCCTGTGCGGCTTGAAACTAGGCGGGAGGACGGGCATGCGTGGCGGCGGTCTCATGCCCTGTTGAACCGGGTGACTCGGGTCCCGGTATCCTGGCGGTTTCTGGAGAAACACCGGATGGTGTGGTCGTCCGGCCATTGCGGAACTCCGAATTCGCTGTAATGGTTTTCAGAGAGCTGAAAAGAAAAGGTATATTATAAATGGCACTTTCAGAGGACAATCAAACCAAAACTGAAATTGCATGAATTATTTTTTAAAACAATTCAATAATGGGATGGAAGTTAATAAGTTTGTGGATGAGAAGCGATGAAGATGGCAGATTTTATGTGGTTTCTTCAAATTCCAGGAAACTCCATTTAGTTAAAAGAATGAACCCACAATTCGCATTATGTAATCAGAAGAAAAAAAGCCAATGAGAATTCAGGATCAATATATGACCGAACCTGAGAGAGAGAGAGAGGGGGGGAGGGGGGGGGGGGGGGGGGGGGGGGGGGGGGGGGGGGGGGGGGTGGGGGGAGAGAAATGCTGATCAGGGTGCATTAATATTGGGAGAAAATGGAGTTAGAGCATTGTTGTTGGTCTATGCATATGCAAATTCATCCTTGCATAATATGGATTAAAAAATTTTCACATTAAAATATGCATATGTAAATATTTACATAGTTATGAATAGTAACTATAAATATTTGAAGAGTTATTATTCACTTATAAAAATATATTTTATTATTTTTTTCTCTCTTTCTATTGTTTACCTATGAAAATATGTATTCTAATTTTATATATTTCAGTTATATATATATATATTATATAAGTTATATATATATATATATGTTAATTTAACTATATATTATAAAAAAAAATAAAATACGTTCTAGTTTTATATATATTTTTTATATATATAAGTTATATATATATATATATATATATGTATATATTAATAAAATGCATCTCATATATAATTTGAAAAATTAAGAAATTAGAATAAAAAATATTTTATTATTATTTTATCTCAAAATTATATAAGTCAATGTGAGAATTTTGTATATGCATATATATATATATATGACAAAATAAATCTTTAAAAGAAGTGATTTTGTATATACATATGCATAAATAAATGATAATGCTCTTACAGATTGCGGTTGGGTTCGAACATAAGTTTAAACGAAGAGGGGAAGAGATGTAAATTCTGACATTACGAGGAGGAAAGAAACCAAAATATAGTGTGTAATGAAACGAACGAAGCAAATTAATGCGACGGCTGCCGCCCCCTGTCCCACCACTAAAATTATGTGAATGACCCCACCACTATTATTTTAAATTCTGTATAGTGACTTGCATAGTAACTTGCATAGTAATTTCAAAACCTATAAATAGGGGTTTCAGTTGTAATGAAATTTATAAAAAAATATAGAGAGAGAAGAAAGTTTCAGTTCTTAAGAGTTCTAAAGAGTTTCTTATTTCTCTTTTGCAATAGTAGTTTCTTTCTTTAATTTTATAACACGTTATCAGCACGACGGTTCTACAAATTCTGAAACTAGTGGTCTTATTCCTCTGTAAGTTTTTCAATATATTATTTGCAGTCTTTAATATATTTTATTGATGATTATCTGTGTGAATTTATAAATATATTTTCTGAGATACACATATTTATTTCATTATTTATATGTGTAGAAAATGACAAATCTTACAAAATTGAAATTTGTTGCTCTTGACATATCTGAGAAAAATTATTTATCCTGGATACTTGATGCTGAAATTCATCTTGATATCTCTGATTTCTTTAATCATTCTGAAGGTAGTATTGAACACTTAATTGGAGATGGAAGTGTTCCACTCAATTAATATATTTCCTTTCCATTATCTGTAATCAAAGCTTTGTATATGTTGTAAAATCATAGATCACATTGATGAACTTTTTATCTCTGAGTTGAATGATAAAAATATATGTCTGACTGACAGTGCTACAACTCACACAATTCTCAAAGAAAATAAATATTTTCAAAATCTAACACTAAGTAAAGCCTATGTCCATACCATATCAGGTTCATCAGATTTAATTGAGGGCTCCGGAAGAGCTTATATTGTGTTGCCTAATGGCACCAAATTTTGTATTGATGATACTCTATTCTCTTCACAATCTAGAAGAAATTTATTAAGTTTCAAAGATATACGTCGTAATGACTATTATATTGAAACGACCAATGAAGGCAGTAAAGAGCATCTTCTTATTACTAAAACAATATCGGGTCAGAAGCTCGTATTAAAAAAACTGTCTGCTCTATATTCTGGATTGTATTATACAAATATGAGAACAATTGAATCATATGTGGTAATGCACCAGAAGTGCATTGACCCTAAAGTATTATAACTTAGCATGATCGCCTTGGACATCCGGGATATATAATGATGAGACGAATTATTGAAAATTCGCATGGGCATCTCTTAAAGAATCAAAAGATATTTCTACCCAATGAATCTCCGTACTCTGTATGTTCTCAAGGTAAGTTAATTATCAGACCATCTCCCTTAAAAGTCATTGTTGAATCTCCATCCTTTTTACAAAGGATTCACGGAGATATATGTAGGCCTATTCATCCATCAAGTGGACTATTTAGATATTTTATGATTCTGATTGATGCATCTAGTCGATGGTCACATGTTTGTCTGCTTTCCACTAGAAATGTTGCATTTGCTAGACTTCTTGCTCAGATAATTAAACTACTAGCACAATTTCCTGAGTATCCAATTAAGATCATTCGATTGGATAATGCAGGTAAATTTTCATCTAAAGCTTTTGGTGATTATTGCATGTCAATAGGAATAGATGTTTAACATTCTGTTGCCCATACACACACACAAAACGGTTTAGCTGAGTCTTTGATCAAAAGGTTTCAACTAATCGCTAAACCTTTACTTATGAAATCAAGACTACATGTTTCTGCTTGAGGGCATGCTATACTTCATGCAGCATCTTTAATTCGCATTAGACCATCTGCATATCATAAATATTCTCCATTACAGCTTGCATTTGGTCAACAACAAAATATTTCTCATCTTCATACTTTTGGATGTACTGTATATGTTCTAATTGCACCTCCACAACGTACAAAAATGGGCCCTCAACGAAGACTTGGGATATATGTTGGTTTTGATTCTCCATCTATTATTAGATACCTTGAACCCCTTACAGGGGATATATTTAAAGCACGTTTTGAGGATTGTCATTTTGACGAATTTAATTTTCCATTAATGGGTAAAGAAAAGTCAGTGTCTGAAGCACGACAAGATATTACTTGGGATAATAAGACCCTGTCTCATTTTGATCCTCCTACAAATGAATGTAAATGAGAAGTTCAGAGGATTATTCATTTACAAAATGTTGCAAATCAATTACCGGATGTATTTACTGACACTAAAAGTGTAGTAAAATCTTATATTCCTGCTGTTAATGCTCTAGCAATGATTGAAGTCCCTGAATGACAAATTGTCAAAGCAGCAATAGGTGAATCTAAAACACGCCTGAAGCGTGGAAGACCTATTGGTGCAAAAGACAAAATTTTCAGAAGAAAAAGAATACAAAATGAATTTAGTGTTCCTGAAAAACATGTACCCACAATACAGGTTACAAATATAATTGGTGCTCCTAAAGAGCTCAAATCTTCTATTCCATAACCTCCTGAAGAGGAAACTCCTGAAGAGTATAGATCTCCTGAAAAGGGACCTCTTGAACAGGTGTGTCATGAAATGTTTTCCCCTGAAGAGGAACAAGTACCTGAAAATAATGAGATCTCAATACATTTCATGAATACTGGAGAAATTCTGGATAGAAATAAAACTGTTATCGACAACATATTTTCATATAAAATGGCCCTTGACATTACCAAAAGTAATGAAGAAAGTGAGCCAATAACAGTCGAACAATGTCGACGTAAAAATGATTGGCAAAAATGGAAAGCAGCTATTGAAGCTGAATTAAATTCGCCAGCAAAGCGAGAAGTATTTGAACCTGTTGTCCAAACACCAAAGGGTGTAATGCCTGTTAGATATAAGTGGGTATTTGTACAAAAACGTAATGAGAAAAATGAAATTGTGCGGTACAAATCACGGCTTGTCGCACAAGGTTTCCTGCAGAAACCCGGGATTGATTATGAAGAAACATATTCTCCCATTATGGATGCAATTACATTTAGATTTTTGATTAGTCTGGTTGTTACAAAAGGATTAGAAATGCGGTTGATGGATGTGGTCACTGCATATTTATATGGATCCTTAGACCATGACATATATATAAAAATCTCTGAAGGATATAGAATGCCTGAAGCATCTACAAGTACATCTAGAAATATGTACTCAATCAGACTACAAAGATCTTTATATGGGTTAAAGCAATCCGGACGCATGTGGTATAATTGTTTAAGCGAATATCTATTGAAAGAAGGATTTGAGAATAATCCTATATGCCTATGTGTTTTTATCAAGTAATCAGAATCCGGATTTGTCATTATTGCGATTTATGTTGATGATTTAAATATTGTGGGAACTCCTGAAGAGATCTCAAAAACCGCTATATATTTAAAGAACGAATTTGAAATGAAAGATCTTGGCAAAACAAAACTTTGTCTCAGCCTGCAACTCGAGTACTTGCCAAATGAAATTTTTCTTCATCAGTCCATGTATACTGAGAAAGTCCTAAAACATTTTTATATGGACAAATGTCATCTCCTGAGTACTCCAATGATTGTTCGAACACTTGATATGAAGAATGATCCATTCCGTCCTTGTGATGACGATGAAGAAATTCTTGGTCCTGAAGTACCATATCTCAGTACAATTGGAGTTTTGATGTATCTTGCAAATTGCAATGGACCAGATATTACATTCTTAGTTAATCTGCTTGTAAGATATAGTTCTACACCAACTCGAAGGCATTGGAATGGCATTAAACATGTCCTTCGTTACCTTCATAGTATGGTTGATATGAGATTATTTTATCAACGTGAATCAAGTCCACAATTGATTGGGCATGCAGATGCAGGTTATCTTTCAGACCCACACAGAGGTAGATCTTAAACTGGATATTTATTTACTTATGGAGATACTGTCATATCTTGGAGATTTGTTAAGCAGACACTATCTGCTACTTCTTCAAATCACTCAGAGATCATTGCTATTCATGAAGCAAGTCGAGAGTGTATTTGGATGAAATCAGTTATTTAACATATCCAGGAAAAGTGTGGACTTCCCATGATCAATAATAGCCTAACAATTTTATATGAAGATAATACTACTTGTATCACTCAAATCAGAGGAGGATATATCGAAGGTGACAGAACCAAACATATTTCACCTAAATTCTTTTATACTCATGAACTTCAAGAGAAATGTGAAATTGATGTCAAGCAGATACGATCTAGTGATAATCTGGCAGATTTATTAACAAAGGCATTACCAACTTCCACATTCAAGAAGATTGTGCATAACATTAGAATGCGAAAACTCAAAAATCTTTTGTCATGCACTTTTTAGGGGGAGTAAATGTGCTGATTGTATTATTTTTCCTTCGCTGAGGTTTTGTCCCACTGGGTTTTCCTCTACAAGGTTTTAATGAGGCAATCTTAAAACACTTGTGGATACATAAGAAGACTGTACTCTTTTTCTTTCGCCATTGGTTTTTCTTCCCACTGGATTTTTCCTTGGCAAGGTTTTAACGAGGCAGATTCCTTATGGGTGGTCATTCAAGGGAGAGTGTAATGAAACGAACGAAACAAATTAGTGCGACGGCTGCCGCCCCCTGTCCCACCACTAAAATTATGTAAATGACCCCACCACTATTATTTTAAATTCTGCATAGTGACTTGCATAGTAACTTGTATAGTAATTTCAAAGCCTATAAATTGGGGCTTCAGTTATAATGAAATTCATAAGAAAATATAGAGAGAGAAGAAAGTTTCAGTTCTTAAAAGTTCTAAACAGTTTCTTATTTCTCTTTTGCAATAGTAGTTTCTTTCTTTAGTTTTATAACATAGTGCGAATTATCAGATCAAAGGTCAAAGTCTTACTCTGGTATTTATATATATATATACAGAGAGAGAGAGATAGAGAGAGAGAGAGAGAGAGGTCGGAGCTATCTGTCAGGGCAGTGGTTGAAAACTTGAATCAGAATTTTGAATCCGAGAAGTCAAACTTGACATGACTATCCGTCTATATATCTTTTCTGTATATAACAGCGCCTATAGTTTTTTTAAAAAAAATTATATTTTCTTAGGGTAGATAAATATAACCTGTTTTTTTTTTAAATGAATAAATATAGAATTTATATAAAAAATAAGTTTTTAATAAAGAATTTCTCTTTTAAAAAAAATAATTGTACGATATTTATACACTCTATAACTGTATCTAATATTAAATCTACATTTACAAAAAAATTACACAAAAATAATCATATAAACTTATATAACTTCATTTAATCTGTTAAATTTATTTTATAATAAGAATAATTTTATAATATGGGAAACCACATCAAATTATATTAATTTATAAAATTACTTCTATGTAATTCCTTTATTACTAATATATTCTTTCTTAAAAACTAGGTAGAAGCCAAAATCGTGATGGAAATATATGTATTATTTTTCTAAATCTTTAAAACGATTATTCTCAAAATTTTCATGACTAAATTATATGGAAGCTGAGTCCTAATCATCTCCAACGAAAACAACCCTCATATAATAATACTCAGTGAGAAGGCGAGCCAACTCACTTTTCTTTAATTATCTCTCTTCCTAGACGATATTAGGTATTACTCAGGAAAACTTTTTTCCTCCTTCGAGGTAGGGTTGGTTTAGAGCTTAGATTTCAACCACCTTCTCCCCTCCATTTTTATTTTTTCGTTAGGAATTTCTTTGTTTTTAGTCATTCTCTGGTAGTTTGCTAGTTATTTTCCATCCAAACTAGTTATCGCAAGTTTTCTGCTTGCCGACAACTTTAGACCACCACGCGCCACATTCATTGTCCCTACAGACGTCAATCTCTAAGTCTGGGGGATACTTCACATTTTCGATGGGCGCGTGTGCAACATGCGCAGCCTTGATCGAGCACGTTGCCCACATGTAAGAACGTTCTGGTATGGCTTTGGAGGCCACATGTAGCTTCGACGTCTTCAACGGCCTCAGATCCCTTGGATCCAGCTGTCGGTTCTCTTTTTCTAGTGGCACGTGTATTGCACGTGTCATCATTACCGCTAGTTCTCCACAAGCAACTTAGCACATATCTTGATTTTTTTTCTTATATTTTTACTTTTCTTAATCGGTGATTCGACAAGGATCATGAATTTCTTTAGCAAATATTTCAAGACATCAAACGACAGTGCATCTGCCTCCTTCTTCACTCCATGTGGAGGAACCATTGCTTTCTGTGATGATTTTTTGGTTCGCTCTTACGCAAACATCTTTATTCTGTTTTTAGATAAGACAACGTTCTTTGGTAGGACAAAGATATAGATTAATTATTGGTCCCAAATAAACCCCTTTTTTTTCTTCTTCGTTTTTTCCTACCACATTTGTATTGTACTTTTTTATTTTAGGATGTTATTGGGGAGCCTTACCCCTTCTTGTTGTATCTTCTCCTTTAATTTAATGAAGTCTACTTACTTAAAAAAGAAAAGAAGAAAACAGCCCTCTTTAACTAAATATATATGAAACTTGTACATTCAAACGCATCATGATCTAGTAGGAAATTAAGGGAAAATCATGGACTCAGAAAGTACCAAGCAAAAGAAGCCTACAATAAGCTTATTAACGGATGTCTTAAGTCTTAACTCCTTGTACCTATTACTAATAGGAAACAAAATTTTTCTAGGTATGTTAAAATAATTTCAAACACAAATTTAAAAAACATATATATATATATATTCTGCATAAGATTATTATCAACAAATCTCAACCCACAATTAGTGTAGGAAGAAATGTGCCATCTTAAATATTTAATTTGTTAGGAGAATATATGAAAGAAATTTGTTAGTGAACGTGACTTGATTTATATAATTCATTAATATTAGTATGTGAGATTCTTTTTCAAGTTGGCAATTTTCAAGTTATTTGAGGCGCTTGGAATATTAAGGCTTGATTTGTTTTCAGGAATGAGATAAGATAAGATGAGATAAAAGTTAAAAAAAGAATAAAATATTATTGTAATATATTTTTTTAATATTAGCTTTGTTTTGGAATTTGAAAAGGTTGAATTGTTTATTTTATTTAATATAAAAATATAAAAAATAATAATAATAAGTTTGAAATAAGATAAAATAAGATGAGATGAGATAATTTGTTTGCCTAAGATAATGTTTTGTTTATTTCAGCTGAAAATATTTTATATAAAACACTTGAGAGATGCTGCAAAACAGCCCATCTGTTTTTCTTAGAAGACCAGCCCACCAAATAAATAAAGACATGTAAGAAAATAAATACACCACATTTCAAGGGATTGAGGCACGACCTTTCTCCCTTCCGACCCCAATACTAGAACTCATCCCCAACGGCTGATTCACCCGGCTGATTCCTAGATCAAAAATCACAAGCTTCAGTTCTTTCGACTTATAGGGAGGTTGTGAGACGGAAAGATAAATCCAAAAAAATCTAGTATAAATTGAGAAAAATCATATTTCACCCTTCATATAAAATCTGAAATAAAATCCCAAAAAAAAAAAACTGAGAGCATTCCAACATTCATTTCCTAACTCCACTTCTCAGCCCCATTTGACGAACTCTACCGTTTGACTCCCAAAAAAATCCCAACTTTATAATATTTTTTGGCAAACTCCAAAGCAAAACCACCCCAAAGAAAAAATAATTAAAATAGAGAGAGAGAGAGAGAGAGAGAGAGAGAATTAAAGCTTCTAAAAATCAAGTTTGCCATGCCCCCAGCAATCAAAAAGAAGGAGAATTAAAAATCCTTGAGAAACTATCTAATGTTGATTGCTCCCTCTTTAGAACCACATTTACTACATTGGGGGTGTGAATTTTTCTTCTTCTCCTTCTTCTGTTTGAGACGACATTGTTGGTGTCAGGTTCCGCAGCCTGGGCAATTCGGCAGTGTCCATACAATCCGTGTTGATGTGGGGGGATGGTGAGTGGGCGAAAGTGCCCTAAGATCACTCTGATGCCAAATTTAACGAATGAGGTGAATGAATATGGAATGTAAAGAATAATAGAGATGGATCACTTAATCTGTGTACAGGAAAATTCCTAGTTATTTATAGGGCTTGGCAAACCTCGAACTCATCAGTCCAGGCAGTATGGCAGCCATCCCTTTCATCTGGCAAGCCGTCATTCCTTTTACTAAGTTTGAGTATATCTCTCTGCGTCCAAGATTTTGTTTTGGCATGCTATGCCCTCTTCTGTATTGTACCAACTTCTCCTTCCATTGTAGAGGCATGTTGCGCTCCTAACCTGCATTTAATATGGTGAGGGAAGGCTTACCTCGAATTAACGTGCCATGGACTTCAAGCACCTCTGCTGAGTACCGCATCAAATACGGGAACTAATGCGTCGTGGATGTGGCAGGTTCCCGCATTTAATGCGGAATGGGATTGTCTGCATTCCTGACTGTCCGAATAGCGGTCTAGTTTTTAGTGTTGGCCATCTCCTGTCGGGTTTCCCGTAAGTCTCCTCTCGCCTCCCATGACGATCATCACCCTCTCGCCCATATGTAGTCGTTGTCCTTTCACCCATTTGTTGTTCGCTACCCTTTCGCCAACTACGCCTCTCGCCAGACTTCTTGTAGGTTACTTCTCGAGCTCTTCTTCCTTTCGCTCTTGCAAATTGAGAATGGACCTAAGGCCCATTCTTTAGTAGGAGGGCCTCCCCTCACAGATATGTTCAAGGCACTTTGAATATTCATTCATACCCATGCTTCCTTTCAATTTTCATTTTTGCACTGAGTTTTCTTATTTCCGTATGAGGGGGGAGGGGGATGAAGATTATTTTTGCTGGAGTCTAAAGTGGGAGAAGAAAGAGGATGAATGAGAATGTCGAGTTTGATGCAGTCTGGAGCACGTTTGAGTGTAGCCAAGTGTATGGTATCTAAATTAAAAATGTTTAAGTGGCAAACATTTATTGGTGGGCTGGTTTATACAGGAAACCAGTACAATTGGTCTCCAAATTTTTCCAAAAAGATTTTCTCTTTTAGCCCGTTTGGAAGAGTGGAAAAAGACATTTGGTGGATAATGAATTGCGAGTTAAAAGAAATATACCATAGCTCATAATTGTATCTAGAATAATGATATATATTATACTTTTATCCTACTTTCATCCTATTAAATAAATGTGGCACATGCATCACTATTGGATGATAAAGAAACATGCAATAAATAATTATTGAATGATGATAAATATATCACATCTTACTTAATAGGATGAAAGTAAGATGATAGTATAATGTATAAAATTTTCCTTGTATCTAACATTAGTTTTCTCCAATCTCGAATGTATTAAATTTGAAAAATTTTATACATCACACCATTATCACGTTATACAAGACGTGACGTGTTTATCACTATTAAATGATCATTTCTTAGATAATTTTTTATCATCTAATAGTGATAAATATAACACATTTATATAGTATAATCGAAGTGAGATAGTGATATATTATATAACATTATCAATAAATTTACCGATTCCCACCCTCGCATAAGCCCCATGTGCCAATATGGAGCTAGTGTCGGAACTCTTATCATAGATCATGGTCACGATGGTCGACGGACCAATTACACTCTCCAATCCATAATTCACCAGCTACCTACAAGTTTCAAGCTACAATCTCCAACCAGAAACTCCTTGCCTGGGGGCTAAGGAACATGGATTTATAGCTTGTCTCTCGCCATTTTTCTCCCCTAACCTTTTTTTCCCTCATATTATGCTGACCATAATGGGAACAAAAGCAGGATCAAAATATTTGCACATCACCTCAACGTAATATGATAGAAGATGGAAGTGAGATAAGAATGTGGTACATAATATATGTAATTAAAATAATCTCAGTACTCTAAAACAAGAAGTGCAGGTTTTTGCATTCTTACCCATGAGCTCAAGATCTTGTTTCGATGCAAGTGAAAAGTGCAAGAAAAGTTGCATACCACAAGGAAATTCACAGCAAGACAATTATTCTGTGCGTGGATTTTTCGGTCATTCTGCACCGACATGCTACAAGTACAAGCTCTTAAATCCTCTCATCACATACCACAAGAGGTCCAAATTACTAGTTAAGAACATTTTTGAATAAGCAGATCATATGAAAGGTTCAAGTTCCTTCCCCTACTCTTATCTCTTAACTCTTCAATGTACATTACCTTAAGTTGCTTTCCACGCATTCTGAATGCTGATAAAATGACATCAATTCTGACATGGAAAGCTCAAATTCTGAGTAAAAAAATTGTCTGCATTTTCACGGGCACCAATCGCATTCGGCTGTTTGTTTTCATTCTTCTGCTTACCGTTAGCAGTAATTCTGGACTTGTAATATTGCCAAAACCACAAAGTTTGAAAAGCGTGGTAAAGCTGGCTCTTTTGTGTTAGCCAGTAGCCACGGCATCGGCCCCGGGACTAGCATCTAAGAGTACTTGATGTAGCTTGGCACCTGATTTAGAGCTGCTCTCATACATGTCTCTCTTTTCCTCAGTGCTCTGAACAATGGAACCCGAATTATTAACTCTTGACAATAGGTTCTCTGTGCTAACAAGTAGGGGCTGCCTTCTCTTGTTGTCAATGCTGTTCAAAATTCTCGCTTTCTGTCTGTCCTAGTTGACCATTTTTTAGTTTCTCCTGTACATCAAAACCAATGTACAAGTTAGAGCAAGAGTACCGAGACTCGAGAGAAAAAGAATTTCATGAAAGCTAGTAGGAATTATAGAGATGGCACATGGGTTTACCATTAATGTAACATTTTCTAGCCTCAGTTTCCCGGAGTTTTCTGTCACTCGATCTATCTCAGATCTTATTGATGCATTCTCAGCAGTCAAGGATTCAACTTTTCGGGCAAGTTCTTCTGTCTCAGCCTGGAGAAAGGGTTGCACAGCATTAGCTCGATTAATGAGAACAAGCTAAAACGTGGTTCTGACCCGACAATATGAGATTTCTAAGCATTAAAAAGCTCAATTTCCCATACTTGCTTCCTCAACCTGGACTTTCTAGTAGATTCTCGATTAGACTGCTTCCTCCTCTCTCGTTTCAGCTCCCTATCATTCTGTACAAGACAACCCATTACCAATTTAGGTCACGAAAGATTTTAGAGGGACTTCCCAAAAATAAAGCATCAATTTTTTTTAAACAATAAAAAGATTCAAAGTTCTGAATGGTAAGTATATCCTGGAAAGATATGGGAGGGAAGAAGCTGAAAACTTAAAGAACCATGTTTCAGAAGGCAATACCGTGCAGGACAGCGGGATACCTGCAGTTGCTGTCTTCGAATTCATATTTGTAATGTTCCTGGGCTCCAATGATGTGGCCATGCCAAGAGAAACAACACTCCCAACAGAGTTTCCAGCAACACTACCAGGAGTGACAATTGTGCACAAGGCCTTGTCAGGAGCTACTTTTGCATCCTTAGCAAAAACTAGACTGGCCTGCGTCTCAATCTTGCCATCAAAGTCTGTTCATATAGAGATAGAGGAAACCAAAACATCAAAACATGAATTCAGGTGGATTGCTCAATTACTTCTTTACCACAGAAGTTTGCCAAGCTGCCATCTAAAGCACATGACAATGTATCACACCACTACTTCATCAATATGTTCACAAACTAGTAATTTAGTGCCAAATTCTTTTTTAGATCGTAGAATATACTGTTTCTAACCATACTTAAATGATAACAAATTACCATCCACTACTCACAAAGACCAATAGGATATTTCATATGTTTCCTTCAAGAAACTAGAGGGTAGAAATCAAAATGAATCAATAAGGTATTGCGAAGCACAGTTTCTTGAAATTGAACAATCAGCTACTTATATGGTTTAATTTGCAATTCAAATCCTGAATCTCTACAGATGGGTGTGACTAGCTAAGGTGGTTTAATTTAGTGACCACCTTTTCCTTGATCGCCTAAATCAAATCCAATTCAACACGAAACTGTAAACTTTTCTCGTCTGTGTGTGTGTATCATCGTGAAGGGCAGATGCTTAAGACACCCAAGAGGGCCTACTACAACTCTAACGCAGTGTAAGAGGCCAGCTCACCCATCACATTAATTGATACAACGTCACCAAGTGCCTTGTAGCCTAGTGTCTTCTCTTCCTAGGGAGGAAGTCTTGTGGGCACGGCATTTTGGGGAATAAGAGATCCTTTTAATGCTCGAAGAAAGGGTGAAACTTTAAAGAAGAAACAGAAGAGAAATGGTTCATGCCATGTATGCAATGATGGGTAATTCTAAGCTGCTGAAGACCAGGCCAACTTTATTATTTCTCAAGATTTGATATTTGGTGAAGATAGGATGATACCAATGGTGGGTGTTCCCTCACGGCTTCTTTTCCTCCTGGCATGACTTGCCTGAACCTAAAGACGGGTGAAGACCACATCAAAATTTGCAATTGGGTCAATCAATATTTATCTAAATAAAAGAACCAGATCAAGAGATACAAGTGCAAAGGGATAGCAAGAAAATGCTTATAAGAAAAGTATGAAATCATCACCCCGGTAGTGTTCCCATCACTGGGACCTTCAGTCTCCAAACTGTTCATGTGGCCAAAGAAACAAATTAGCCTAGCCACAAGAGCTGTGCAACTGACATCAAAACAGTACAGGATAGAGGAGAGGAGTGCTACTAGTCTACCATTGCAAATTGAATTGCACAAATATACAGATAAACACAAGAAAAAACATTCAACAAACCTCTGTGACAGCCTATGTTCAGCCCCACCCTCAGAGCTCTCAGCTGTACTGTTGCCTATTAACACTGCAAGCCCATCAAACTCTTTCAACTTCTTCATTAAACCTCGATCTGTATTTGTAGGCGTTTCTATGCTCAAAGGAGATACAGCCTGCTCCATCACACCATAACTTTCTTAAATTAATTAACATCCACCTAACATGCATCGCTTTGTCCTTAATCACTGATATATCAGTAATTATATATTGCTTCATTAACAATAGCAAGCAATAGAACTACAAGAATTCAAAAGAAAATCAAGCCAAAACTTCAATTATAGTGAGCGACAATGTAACCCCTTGACCATGTGAATTTAATCTGTAATTTAAAATAAATAAAGACATAATTACATGAGAAAACATTGCTCGCTTCTTCGCAACGAGGGTAGTGTGGCCAGGAAAAACCAGGTTGTGTACCAAATACAAGTTATTATCTTCATTACACAGAGATTACCAGGAAGGATAGATAACCAGCCAGTGAGTTTTTTCAAATAGAAGTTCTTATTGCAAGCCACCATGAAGGAAGACTATAGCAGTCTACAAACAAAGATCTTAGACACAAGAATCAAAAACAAAAACATAAGAAGTTATTCTAAGATGCAAAGGCAAACATAATCCATACTGATTATTAAGATAGTAGGCTCCAAGCAAAAATAGCAAGAACATAGACTTACAAGAGGAACAGCAGGATGTGCATAAACTCCTCCATGTGAGTAGATTGCTGCACAAGATGCCCCATAAGGTGGCATCACTGGCTGGAAGAATTAATAAGTTAACAAACCATCCTAGAAGAATGTTTATAATTTGTTCCTCACTACACAATATTTATGAATGATTATTGAAAATCGTAAAAAAACTTCAACTGCCTTGATGCTGGTCAATACCTGAGGTGTGCCCCACATATATGGGTGAGGAGCATGGCCTGAAGTCACGGTTGGGTTGTAATATGATGGAAGAGTGACATGGGGGCCATAACATGCCTAAATATGTAATGAATTAGTTTGAATTACTATTCATATTTCTATTTCTAAGGATAAATAACATAGCTAACATTCTATTAAATAAAGACGCTCCAACAGGATATGATAGATAACCTGCATGGCTGCCCAACCAGGATGGCCGTGTATATTATTAATCTGACTAGTCTTATTCTGCAAGTGCAGAAGGATTGAGGATCACTCAAAAAAGACCTTCGAAAGTTAGATCCAAAGAACTAATAAGATTACACGTATTAATACAAATAACTAGCCTGATTTTCCTCTCTATCTAGAAGGTTGAGAAAAATAAAACTTGAAAATGGATTAAAAGATTTTCTTTGACATCATCTCAGGCATTCCAGTTTAGACCACAAAAGAATTGTCACTTTCTCTGCTTACCGCTGTTGCTGGTGAAGATGATTTCTCAGACTTGGAACACTTTCCCTTTTCATGTTTTCCCATGGAGAAGCCCTTCCAAAAGCTTGATTTAAATTAAGTCACAAAATCCTCGTTTGGCAGATTAACAAGTCACCAGGATGCATTAATGGTTATCAAGTCAATCTATGATGCAAAGGAAAATTTCAAAGGAAGCCGATTAAGAGCCTAAAATGTTAGGATTTATGATTTTATATAGAACTGAAATATTGATGTAAACCATTCCTGAATGAACTTTCACGATGTAGCATTACAATATAATGTCTCGTTTCCGCAATAATATTATCACTAAAGTTTGAGCATAAGAGCTGTAACAAACTAATGCAATTCAATTGTAACCTTAAGCTACCGCTCCCAATTGATAGTAGAAATAGCTGAAACCCAGAACAAATTGTGACTTAAGAGGACGCCAACACAGTTGACAGCGTCTATTGGCCAGACAAAGAAGGGTCCTCTGAAGAAACCTGTCATAGGTAGGCCCCAAATTTCATCGATTATCTAAGTAGCCACTTTGCACTGGACAGTGGACATACCAAAACTTCAGCTACAGCACCGAGCAGTGGCCACCAAAAATTAAGTTACTTGTCGGACTTGGAAGTGAAGCATATGGCCATATCCACCTATTAACTTCAATAGATGAATATGCCAATCCCATTAGTTCCAACCCATGAAGTCGTCAATATGACTTAAGTACAGGAAGATGACTGTAATAAATGACAATTGCTACATCTGCACAACCTCCCTATATCTGCTGTCTTCTCTCTCTCTGTAATAGTTCCTTCAAAACTTTCTCTAAGAAAACCCTGCCTAATGTCTCCACCGGAGGCTCTCCTCCTCTTCCTCCCGTACACAGTAGGCCTTTCCGTTTTAAAATTCTGCTTTTCCTATTAGTATTTTTATCTTTTCCTCTACATCGAAAAATGCCCGATTCACCACCTTCAGGGCGAGTGGTTGTCCCATAGTTGCACTCTGCAGTCACCAATCTTCAAAATCCAGGTGGAAGTCCTGCCAAACACAGATGCATTGGTTACACTTGCAGCCTAACCTATACATTGTTTTCAACTGCCAATACATATTCCAGCCACCAACCACCACATGTGCGGCATAGCTGGGATCCTCACCTCAGGCTCTATCAAATCTCTGTCACCTCACACCCCAACACTGCCACGCATTCCTCCAATGAGTCATCACTGATCTGGGCTGTCAGTTCTAGATATCCAACTATATTTTATACTTTCCTAACCGAGAATCTAAAGGAAAAGGATGGAGAGAACTTCTTTAACAACTCTAGAATAGATTATTGCAATATTCCTAATCCAAATGTAGATCACAGCGACATCCAACAAATGGACCAAATTATCAACTGGATTACGAAACGGCTATTTTAGCAGTCCACAAGCCAAGGAACAAGATTTCAGGTCCAATATATTGGATCCATTGCCCATTTATTTTTATTTGGTTCGTTAGTATACACTGCAGTTTCAATAATGGGATTTTTGTTGAGGTCACTCTCACCTCTTGTATATCCCCTATTTAATTTTCATGCAAGTTTGTTTAGGAAAAAAGCTATAAATGACAAATTCTGCATATCAAATGCTATAACTTCAATAATACAATCAATCAGCACCCCTGTTTTGCAGCTAGCAAGCCCACAATTTAATGCTTACTGCATATTTAGTGACCCACTGCTTCCTTAGCTAATAGACAAAGGATGTAGATTTCACATTTTTTGTCAAGCTTTTGCCAGTAATCATATAGCCATAATTATAATTTTCATCAATAAAAAAAAAATCATCATTTTCTATATGCTTATAAAAAGAGAAGAAGAAAATCATCCTTAAAGTATTGAATCAAACAACACAATTATCACAGCAGCAAACTATGCAAGCCACCTCATCCATGAAAGCTGCCACGAGTCATCTCAGTAATCAGCAAAACGTGCATTCACAAGATGCTTCCATAAGCAATTTACGATTGTATTCTGTTAGGATTCTCTGTACAATTTGTTTCATTTTGTTAGGCATATGTACTTTATTCTTTTACCCCTCTGTAATTACTATATATAGTACCTTTCGTCTCTTTGTAGCACAAGCAATTTCAAATACAGGGTAAAATTCATTTGCCTCTGTTTTCTTCTTTATCAATATCTCAACCAACATGGTACCAGAGCTATAATGGCTTCACCTCCTCCTCCTCCTCTCCCTCCCCCAACCAACCGCAATTCTAAAGATCCTTCTAGCCCTTACTTTTTTAACCCCAATGATGGACTTGCAACTCTTCTTACTACTCATTTACTCACAGCAGATAACTACCACTCCTGGGTGTGCACTGTTCGTCGCTCCTTGCATATCAAGAAGAAATTAGTTTTTATTGATGGTACCTTACGGGAACCCACTAATCCAAATGATCCCTTGGTAGAACCATGGCTTGAATGCAATGACATTGTGATAACTTGGCTTCAAAATGCTATGTCCTTGGAAATAAAAAACAGTGTCGTGTATGTTGATACCGCTCATGACTTATGGCTTGAGTTGGAACAACGATTTGCACAAAATAATGGTCCTCGTATTTATGAGCTCAAGCAATCCATAAATTCCCTTGTCCAAGGTGACAATTTTGTGAGTTTATATTTCTCAAAACTGAAAGGACTTCTTGATGACCTACTCAACTTCGAGTTCCTTCCATCATGCACCTGTGGTGCCATGAAAAATGTACATGAAAACCAGCAATGTGATTGGACCATGAAATTTCTTATGGGGCTTCATGAATCATTCACTAATATCAAAGCTCAAATCATTTTGATTAAACCCATTCCAAGCCTAAGTAAAGTTTATGCCCTGGTTCAACAGGAAGAAAAATGCAAGCAAATTTCCAACCCACCTGCTCTTCATGATACCCTTGCCTAGCAGCAAAAACATCTTCCTTCTCCACTCGAGATAACTCCAGATCATATAGTTCTCCAAGGCATGAAAAATTATTTTGCAGTCATTGTAAAAATCCTGGTTATACATTGGACAAATGCTTTAAAGCCAACCCATCTCTTGAGAAACCCATGTGTACTCACTGTCATATAGTTGGCCACATTGTTGAACATTGTTTTAAATTGCATGGCTATCCATCCAGCCCTAAACTCTCCACTCGAGGCAAAGCACCAAACTCCCATGCTAATCAAGTGAGCTTCTCCAACCAAGAACAAATCAATGAGGATTCTCAAGCTAATCAAGATGTTCTCACCAAGGCTCAATATCAACATCTTTTAACTCTGCTTCAATCTAAGGCTTCACAACCCTCTACTAATAAGGTTCAACTTACTCCCACACCCACCTGTCCCTCGACCTCCACAATGACTGGTATGAATTTTTGTTTCTCAGCTTCTCAATCATACTCTTCCCCCCATAACATACCTTGGATAATAGACACGGGGCAACCGATCATATGATCTGTTGCTCCTCCCTCTACACCAGCACACCCTCACTAGTTTCTCTCAATGTCAAATTTCCAAATGGACATCACGCACAGCTCACCCACAAAGGCACTGCCCATATCAGTGACAAACTCATTCTTCATGATGTCTTATGCATTCCTACATTTACTTTTAATTTGATTTCAGCCACAAAATTAACACAAGATATTTCATGTTGTCTCCTCTTCTTCACTAATGAGTGTTATTTACAAGACCTTTTCTCTTGGAGCACGAATGGGAAGGGTGAGCTGCACAATGGCCTATATCATCTCCAATTGACCACCGTTTCACCTGCTGCACTCTCTTCTGTTTTTTCTATTTTACCATGTAACTAGATTTCAGTTTTAAATTCTGTTTCTGCCCATCCCAATGACCAGCAGCTCTGGCATTGTTGAATGGGCCATCTCTCTAATTCTCGACTTTCCTTGTTACAAAACGACTTGCCTCATTTTACTACCATCAATACAAACACACCTTGTGTTGTCTGCCATTTCTTTAAACATCACAGGTTACCATTTCAATTAAGTGACCATCGGGCATCAAAGCCTTTTGATCTCATACACTGTGACATATGGGGGCCTTGCTCTTAAGTAGCATACGATGGCTCTCATTTTTTCCTAACCATTGTAGATGACTACACTAGATGCACTTGGTTGTACTTAATGAATAATAAATCTCAAACCAGACATTTTCTTCAATTTTTTTGCTCTCTCATTGCAACTCAATTTCAGACCAAAATAAAAATTATTTGTTCTGATAATGGAGCTGCATTTGCAATGACAGATTTCTATTCCAAACATGGCATTATTCACCACAAGAGTTGTGTTGAGACTCCCCAACAGAATGGTGTTGTCGAAAGAAAATACCAACGCATTCTTAATGTTGCCCAAGCATTACAATTTCAATCTGTAATTTCACTTTCTTTTTGGAATGATCTTGTGTTAACTGCCACTTACCTTATCAACTGTACCCCTTCTCCTAACCTACAAAACCAAACTCCATATCAATTGCTCTTCCAACGAAAACCAACCTACACTCACCTAAAGACCTTTGGTTGTCTCTGCTATGCATCCACCATTAAACAAAACTGACACAAATTTGATTCTCGTGCTAAACAATGCCTCTTACTTGGATACCCTTTTGGAATAAAGGGTTACAAGTTGCTTGACTTAGCTGCCAACTCCATTTTTCATTCCCGTGATGTTATCTTTTATGAGCATATTTTTCCTCATAAATCATTTCTCACTTCCAACCTTCACAGCAACAAACCAAATTCTATCTCATCCTTTCCTCTTCTTGGACCAACAAACTCTCTACCTGCACCTACTTTCTTTCCCTCCCAGTCCCCCATACCCAACACCACCTCATCCACCCCATCATCACCAATTTCTCTACCATCTCCTCTTGTCATTACTTCAACACCTCGACACTCCACTCGACCAAAGAAACCTCCCTCCTATTTTCAGGATTACTCTTGTCATCAGGCCATTGTGAATTCTCCTTCACAGTCAAGCTGTAAAATAAAAGGTACTACTTCCCTCTACCCCCTTTCATCTTACTTATCCACTCACAAATTATCTTCAAAACATGCCCTTTTTTCTGCTTCCATCCTTCAAAACTTTGAACCCAACATCTATTCTCAAGTTGTGAAATCCTTGGAATGGCGCAAAGCCATGGATGATGAAATTGCAGCCTTGCAACTGAACCACACTTGGGATGTTGTTGATTTGCCTATTGGAAAGAGATCTATTGGTTCCAAGTGGGTTTACCGCCTCAAATATAACTCGGATAGCTCTATCCAAAGACACAAGGCACACTTGGTTGCCAAAGGGTACACCCAAGAAGAATGACTCGACTATCATGAAACGTTTTCACCGGTAGCCAAACTTGTTACAGTCAAAACTCTCTTGGCCATCGCTGCTGTCAAAGGCTGGAGTTTACACCAATTTGATGTAAACAACGCTTTTTTACACGGGGAATTAAATGAAGAAGTCTACATGAAAATACCTCCCGGCTATTCTCTTCCAAATCAAGACAAAGTTTGCAAGTTAAAAAAAAGTTTATATGGCCTCAAGCAGGCCTCTCGGCAATAGTATGCAAGTTCTCCTCTTCATTACTTCAGTTTGGTTTTAATCAATCTCGGTCTGATTACACCCTCTTTATCAAAGGCAATGGTTCTTCTTTTATTGCTTTACTTGTCTACGTCGATGATATTATTGTGGCATCCAATGATTTCCAAGTTGTTTCTGATTTGAAGAAATTTTTAGCTGCCAATTTCAAGATTAAGGATCTTGGTCCTTTGAAATTTTTTTGGGCTTAGAAGTTGCCCAAAATGCAACTAGAATACATGTATGTCAACGAAAATTTGCATTGGATATCTTAACTGATGCTAGTCTACTTGGTTGCAAGCCAAGTTTAATTCCAATGGATCATAATATCAAATTGTGCAAAGATGACGGAATGCTACAGGGTGATCCTAGTGAATACAGACGACTGGTTGGTAGACTTCTCTATCTAACCATTACACGCCTGATTTATCTTATTTTGTTAACCTCCTAAGCCAGTACATGGCCTCACCGAGAGTTCCCCATCTCAATGCTGCTTATAAAGTGCTGCGTTATCTAAAAAAATCTCTAGGACAGGGTCTGTTTTATCCATCCTCATCTGCATGCCATTTGACAATTTACTGCGACTCTGACTGGGCATCATGTCCCGACAACAGGCGATCCACAACAGGCTACTGTCTGTTCTTTGGCCAATCTCTCATTTCATGGAAATGCAAGAAACAAACAACCGTCTCAAGAAGCTCGGCTAAAGCAGAATACCGCTCCATGGCAGCTGCTTCATGTGAAATCACGTGGATCAAGTACCTACTTCATGATCTTCAGGTCATCCTTCCGCTACCAGCTACTCTCTATTGTGACAGACAATCAGCCTTGTATATTGCCTCTAATTCCGTCTTTCACGAAAGAACCAAACACATTGAATTAGATTGTTATCTAATTCGGGATAAAATTCAAGAAGGTGTTCTTTCCACAGCCTACACACCATCCGATTCTCAGCTTGCAGACCTCTTGACCAAAGCTCTGCACTCTCCTACATTCTATTCATTGTTGCTCAAGATGGGAGTTACAGATATTCACTCTCCATCTTGCAGGGGAATATTGAATCAAACAACACAATTATCATAGCAGCAAACTATGCAAGATACCTCATCCATGAAAGCTGCCACAAGTCATCTCAGTAATTAGCAAAACGTGCATTCACAAGATGCTTCCAGAAGCAATTAAAGATTGTATTCCGTTAGGATTCTCTGTACAATTTATTACATTTTGTTAGGCATATGTACTTTATTCTTTTACCCCTCTGTAATTACTATATATGGTACCTTTCGTCTCTTTGTAGCACAAGCAATTTCAAATACAGAGTAAAATTCGTTTGCCTCTATTTTCTTCCTTATTAATATCTCAACCAACATAAAGGGTTAACAGAAAGCGGGTGGTGGCAATTAGATTTCATGAATGACGATGGCAATTAGATATCACGAATGAAAATGGATTTTTGAGCAAGCAGACTCAAGTTGCATTCAGCAAGCAGACTCAAAATGATCACCTGCTAAAATATAAATTTAAAAAAAAAATAGAAGCGAGGAAAAAGGAGAAAAATGATCACCTACTAAAAGTTCGCCGCAGAAAAAGACTGTAGGGTCATTATCGTCTTTTCCACTCTACTCGATAACAAGAAATTGACGGGCATAGTTGAACATATCGTCAGATCAATCTAAGGAGAATGAGTTAGTAAAAGGCAATGGTAACCGATAAAGGAAACTTTTTTTGGATAAATTCCTGAAAATTTCTACTTAAGACTACGACAAGATGTGATCGCACGACTTCGTTTTGTATTCCATTATGTTTCCTTCCTTTTTCTCCTCCAGTTGCTATACTCTCTCTATCTTCTTACGGCTAGTACACACTACACAGAGCATGAGAAGAAAAATATGCATTCAAAAGTAAATTAAAACTTTTAAAGCAAATAATAGAGATCCATCTAAGTTTCCACTGCAACCCTTTGTTCGGATGCCGACAAAATGAACGAAAAGAAAATATATAGAACATCAGAGTCCGTTTCCGGGAAACGAAAATCTCAACCGACTAAAGAAGACAATCCTAGATCTCTTAGTGCTCCGGAGTTTCCGGTCACCGAAGAACTCCAAAAGTTCATATTTATTTCCAATTTCGCCAATCAGAGCTTAAATTGAAGGAATTCAAATTCAAATATATATATATATGTACATATCATTTTTCTCTTTTTCCATCGCTCAACAACTCAAAGCAAAATTCAACATACCTTGAGCTCTCAATACCCAAATCTCCACCTCTTCACGTAAAAAAACCGAAGAAATGGTGATGAAGAATAATAAGCAGAAGAAGAAAATAACTGATATGGAGAGGACGTAAATATTAAGAAAGCAATTAACTCTAGCTTCTCAAAGCCTGCATTTTTCACTCTACTCTCTGTAAAACCAGAGAAAAAGACCGTTTGGATAAAATGGAAGACGAAATACAAAGAGAAACGGTGGTGAAGGAGGGAGGTAGGGAGGGCCGAGGTAACGTCCACGTCACGATATACGTGGCGTATAAAAGGGCGGCAGGTATATGCAAGAGTCGTAGACAGTGTCTGGAACGTGTATTTTAAGTGCCGGTTTATTATGAGAGATGAAATTAAAAATTTATTATTATATTGTTTTAAATTTTTATATAAAATATAATTAAAAAAATTATTTTTTAAAAATTTGAAATTATTTTTTAAAATTTTTATATAAAATTAATATTAAAAAAATATATTAGAATAATATTTTTTTAAAACTTTTATTTCATCTCATTTTATTTTAATTAAAAGATATTATAAATACAAAGAAATATCACATATTTTTTTCTCTATTCTTTCATTCTCTCTTTTACATGTTTGGAGTTACGATGAAAAATATTATTTTTAACTTAAAATTTATAGTTTAAAATTTAATATAATAAACTCTACTACTAAAAAATTATTTATTGTTTAGAATCTATATGTTTAAAGTACTTTTTAGAGTTAGTTACAATAATTTTTTAAAAATATATAATTATTTACAAGAATTTTTTGATAAAACTTTTAATTTAATTTTTTTTTAAAAAAAGTTAATTTTTTATTTTTTTTAACCGACTAAACTATTTATTTATAAAATTATTAAGTATGTCATTTTTTTTATTTAAAAATATTTTTAATTACTTAAAAATACTTTTAAACATCAAACATAACTCCAAACAAAATCCACGATCAGCCACTTTATATTTGACCCCTCATCCGTGAGCATTGACCATGGCTAGATCAAATTTAAATTTTGATTAAAGTTAAATTTTTTGGAGAGGTTAATTTATATTGGATTAATCATTTCAAAATTATAATTATAATATAATATTATATATTTTAATAATATTTTCTGATTTGTTTATATTTTATAAATAATTTAATTTTTATTGTCCAAACAAATATTTTTTTGTTGACAAAGAAGGAAATACTTTTTAGCATCCAAACAAATGTTTACAGTCCGAACAAAGGAAATAATTTTAAAAGATGAAAGAAAGGGAGATTTTGGTTTTTTATTTACTATTGCTCATAATTTGATTTGAAGTGATTTGGCCAATCCAATAAGTTGATTTTGGGAAAATTTAGTCAAAATTTAGATTTGGCTGAAATTTGACTAGTCAAATATCAGTTCTCTAAATAAAATTATTATATAAGAATATTCTCAATAAATTATTTAAAATTATTTTTTTAAAAATATAATTTTACACATTTATCAAAAAATTTTAAAAGATACAAAAAGTATCTTATTTTGAAAGTATCTTATCAATTTTGCATATTTACTATTTATAAAAATACTTTTATTCTTTTTTTTTTCACTTTTATCTTTTCACTTTTAATTAAATATGACTAAATTTTTTTGATAAATGTGTAAAATTGTACTTTTTGAAATATAATTTTAAATAATCCAATAAGAATGCTCTAATTCTAAATAAAAATTGTCAAAAATGTATCTTATTTTAAAAGAGAAATCCGTATAAAGAGATTTCAAAAAAATAAATTTATATTCTTTTTATATTTTTATTTTACACCCATTTTATTTCAGTATCTTTTTTTTTTTTTTTTTTGGTATAATCTATTCGTAATCTTGTTAAATATATATATAAAAAAGGCTAATATGAATTTATTAGATCAATCATAAAAAAAAAAAAAGACTTATATGACTTATATAACGGTATAGATATAGTATGCAAGGTGTAAGTTGCAACAAACAAAATAAGCTTTGTTTTCTATAAAGAAAATAAAAATAAAAGATTACAATGAAAAAACTGGCTGAGGCAATTTACTCGCAAAGAAAGTAAATTACGTTAAAGATGAAGAAATTTATCCAGATGCCTTGTTTGGACTTAATATCAAGCATTCTCCAATCTTGACCACCGATGTTGAAGTACATAAACACTTCTTCCGGTCAGAGCGTGAAAGTTGAATCGATAAAAGTAATCGGCTGAATTTTTTATTTTATGTTGAGAAAAAAAGATAAAAGAATTACTACTCACTATGGTAGTTTCAAAGACTATAAAATCTCGAATTTTCATGTAAGTGAATCGTATTGATTAGAGGGATCTCTAATAAGAGAACTCTACGACATTTTAAATATCTTGTTAAGGTTTATAATCTTTGAATAGTAGCTATCTTAGATCCAAAGCTGGTTTTTTCCATAGTTGAGGCTATTGGCAGAAAATTGGGGCTTTCTCAATCCTATTCTAAAGAAGAGCAAGGTGGGAATGCCTGCCTTTTTGTCAAAGTTAATGTCAAGGTTTCACTTTTTGACTCTACGTTGCAGTTTTTATTTGTCTTAGCAGATATTTTCAATTCTATTTTTGTTTTTACAGTAATTAATTGATTTGTTTGGATAATGAAATAAGATGATTTGAAATGACTTGTAAATAATAATGAGATTATTAATAAATAAAATGAGATAAAATAAAATGAAATGGAATCTCTATATCCCGACAGATGTTACAAGAAGAAATTTTCTTTAAGCAAAAATTAAGAGGCTTCATGAAGATGGTGATAGAAATTTAAAATTTTTTCATCGGATGATGTTGCATAAATGGAGAAAGTTCGTTGTCGATTCTCCTAGCTGAGCATATGGTTCTAATCGTTTGACTAGAACATAAGACTAGAACATAATTCATCAAGTAGCGATAGCTTTTTTTTCAATAGAATCTTACAAAAGAATTCACTATGGATTTACATGAGATTGTTGGATAGTCTTGGATCTCTTTCAATTTTAAAAGTTAGTTCAAAAAGTAAGGCTTTCTCTTACACTTATAAACTGACCACCAGCCCATTTCACAACCGATGTGGGACAACTTTAACAATCTCTCATTCACACATCAAACCCTGGGTTGAAAGAGCAACAATCCGTTTCTCCCGCGGACTGTTGGATTAGAAACTATTAGTAAACTTGAGCTCTGATACCAATGTTGGGTGGTCTTGGCCTTCTCTCAACCTCAAAAGCTAGCACAAGAAATGATATTTTCCTCACACTTATAAATTAATCATCAGTGTCATTCCATAATTAATGTGGGACAACTCCAACAAAAATTTTATGAGTGATTCCTTCATTCATTACTAATGAAAGATAACATGTATATGCTGAAAACTAATTCATCGAAAGAAGTTTGAAAGATTAATTTCTCCATCCCTACAGATTCAACCTCAAAGCTTGACAAGCTTTCTTCAACATCCCTGCGTTTGTTGAAATAACATTGATTTAAGAAAGTATTGTTCTAACTTAAGAGCTCAATACAACTTGTCCAAGAAGATCACAAGGGGAGTGTCATTTTGAAGGTTGATATGGACAAGACTTATGATAGATTTGACTAAGATTATCTCATATGTATGCTTCAGAAGTTTGGATTTAGCTCTTCCATTTTATCTCTTGTACAAACAATACATTATGTGGCTTAATTTTTCTGTTGTGTTGAATGGAACTCACGCAGGCTATTTTGCTTCTAAAGGACTTGGGCTAGGGAATCTTTGGATGTTGAACTCAAGCAGGTCTTGTTTGGATGAGTTCAAGTCAGTTCATTTTAATTTTAAATTAAATCTAACATCTAAATAATCAATTCTTAAATTACTAAACTTCTCTCAACTCAAAATTTCTTTATATGTAGAACTCATAATTTTTTTTTTTTAATTTAACACTTATTTACAAATGGGATTTACCACTTTTTTCAACTTCCTATAAATATATTTAAATTCGTCTTAACATCCAAACACATTTAAATTCATCTCAGGTAGATTTTATAAAACTCACTCATCATCTCAACTTACTATTATTCATAAATAATCTAACTCATTCTAACTCAACTTAACATCCAGACGCAACTAAGTAGATTATTGAGTAAGCTGGTTCAAGAATCTGTCCTCACTCCTTATTCTATACCAAGGGGTTGTAGCCCGTTTTCTCACATCCTTTTCGTTGATAATTTGCTCATCTTTTCTAATGGTTTTTAAGACAAATTTGCAGGATTTGATATCTTTAATTTCTTTGTATGACCAGCCTCGAAATAGAAAGTAAATCCAAGCAAGCGTGTTTCCTTTTTATGGTTGATTAAGTAACGTTAATCACAAATTTCAAATAGATAAGTTTCATTTAAGTATTTTGTAAAATAGTGTGTCACACTAATAAAGAATAATTTTTTTTAATACTTTTTAAGGTGAGGTCTAATTTTTAAAAAATGTTTGCATGAAACTTGTCTATTTAAAACTTTGTACATATAATTATCTCTTTCATCTTATATGAAACTTGGAGGTAGACCTAACTTAAAATAGCCATTCTCTTAAGACATGTTTAGGATATAAGATGAGATATAAAATTTTTATTTATCTCATTTCATCTCTTTATATTTTATTTTTAAATAATTCAAATACAATTTTTTCAAACTAATCATTATAATTTTTTTAAACTTTTAAATAAAAAATTAAAAACATGTCAACTTTTTCAAATCTCCAAACAATATCTTGATTTATTTTAATTATATTTTTACAATATCTTAATTTATAATATTTTTTATTCCACTTCTCTTTTTTCATAAAATCTAAAAAATATTCAATTCAAATTATCTTATTACTATTTATAAACTCTTTTATTGTTATTCACAAAATTCTCATACAATCTTATTCCTCAAACTTGCCAATCTTTTTTTCAACCTCGTTAAAATGGGCTCCAAAACCTCTAATACCATCAAGTTGATACCAATTTCAAATTTCACACAACTCATATTATAGGAAGAGCCCTACTAATTCAAGAATAGACATCTTAAATCTAATTTTATAAATTATAAAAATAATATGTTAAGATGTGGTACGTTACTTTATAATAAAAATAATTATATAATTTAATACATTTCAATGAGTCACGTTAGTTTGGAAATTTTATTTATGAATCAAATAGTTATCTGATACAAAAAGTAAAATTATAAACAATCGTCTAGTATCAACTTACAATTAAGACTGCAACCGAGTTCAATAAAATTGATTAGACCCGAAATTCAACTTGTCCATGAACAAGTAAACTCTTTTTGCCCTTCTTAAAAATATTAGCAATAGTCTTATTAAATTTTTTTTTAAAAAAAATATAAATTTGTATGCTTTAAAAAAAAAATTTGATCATATTTAATTAATAATTGAGGGAAAAAAGTAGAAAGAAAGAAAGAAAAAAAAATATTTTTTTCTTGTGAATAATAATTTTTTAAAATTCTCCAAATTTAAAAAATTATTATTCACAAGTAAAAAAAAAAAAGTGGAATATTTTTATTTTATTTTATTCTTTTCACTTTTTTCTCCTCATAAATAATTAAATATAATAAATTTTTTTATAAAAAATACAAATTTATACTTTTTTAAAAAAAAAATTAATAAAATTATAGCAAATACCCTAATTAGTGTGATTATAAAAACCCAAAAATTTAAAAAAGAAAAAGTGATCCCACAATCGTGGATATCAGATAGGGGAAGCAACCAATCAGAAAGCTGAGCTTATCCACGTGTCACACTCTGGATAACCAAACCAACGGTGAAGAAAATCCCCAAGTAAAGACAGCCATTAGAGAGTCAGCGACCCAGCCAGAAAGTTTTGGGGATAGGGATAGACATATCGTTTGGCTGTGCGCAAATCAATCAATCATCATCATCAATGGCAGCAGCGCCGGCATATGCGACTGCCTATTCGAACACCGCCGTCTTAGTCCCTCGCTTCCACACCTCCAAACCCACCGTTCGTTGCTCTGCCTTGCCTTACCTCCCGCCTCGCATTTCCTCCACAGCTTTCACCGCGTCCACTAAACACTTTTCAGGTATTTCTTTATTATTTTCATTGCACATAAATGGGTGATTTTTATTTTTTATCCCCCACCCTTTTTTCTTCCCTGTTTGAGTTGCTATGTGGTTGGTCGTAGCTTATGCTAGAGATATGGGTTTCATTATCGAGCACTGGAGACTAACTATGATCCCAAGGCTCCGGCTAACTGCGTGTCATGGCAATTAGTTGGCTCCACTGAAGTTCTCAACTTATGTAATCCGTATAATGTGAAAAGATTAGAGAAGTGATATAAAATCTTGTTTTGCTTATCAGTACAAAAAGCACGGTTAAAGACATGGAAGTCATAGGTTCTGGGATGACGAAGTGGTTCACGACGTAACACAGCTTTTTGAATGTGTTCTTAGTTTAGAAATAGTGAAATGTTTGTAGAAGATAGAACTTTGAAGGAAATGTGGTGGGAGATAATTTGGTCGATGGAACGGTCATCGGTGGGTTACAAACTTACAAGATGGGACAGATCTAAAAAGTCAATCCAAGTTAACTATCTATGGTAGGTGTCTAGATGATGAGGGAGTAGAACCTAAATGCCCATGTTGCAATATCTAAACAAAGGTGGAAAATGAATTAGAGCATCACAGTACTCCTCATTTTTGGAACGCATTTATAGAATTGTGTGCAAGACTTGTAAATTAGGCAGTGTTAGGCCCGTTTGGATGTTGAGCTAAGTTGATATGAGTTGGATTTTTTATGAATATTAGTGAGTTAAGATAGTTGAGCGAGTTTTGTCGGGCCTATTTAAAATGAGTTTAGATGTGTTTAGATGTTAAGATGAGTTTAGATATATTTATAAAAAGTTGAAAAAAGTTATAGATCCCACATATAAAGAGGTATTGAGTTTGAATCCTACATGTAAAAATGTTTTAAGTTGAGATGAGTTTAGTAATTTGAGAGTTGGGTGTTTGGATGTTAGACTCAGTTTAAAATTAGACTAAACTAAGTTAATATTAATTGAATTTAAGTTCCAAACGGGGCCATGGGCTTGTGAATTAGGATGAGTTGCTTTTGCGCTTTCTGTGTCTAACTTTTAAGAATTAATAGTTGGTATTGTAAAATTATCTTTCCAAGTATCCAGAATTGAGAAAGACTGTCTAAATTGTGTTCTTGACTTTCTTGTTCCACTTTCAAACAGAGTCCCGTAGGTCTTCTCTGCTTCAGGTCAGAGCCTCTTCTTCAGAAGACACATCCCTCGACACTAGTGAGCTTTTCTCAGACTTGAAGGAGAAGGTGAGAAAGAAGCAAAGCTGGCATTTGTACTACTGAAGAAACTTGACCTGTTTTCTTACCTTTTCCTTGACACTAATAATACTTTTTTTGATTGAGTAAAGAATGCCATGGTGTTAAATGGTTTCCTTCTTTGTTGATAATTAGTGGGATGCAGTTGAAAACAAGACAACAGTACTTCTCTATGGAGGTGGGGCAATAGTTGCCGTTTGGCTTTCTTCAGTTGTAGTTGGAGCCATCAACTCAGTCCCTTTGGTAGGTCCATTCTTTTGATACACGTGCTTCCATTTTCTTAAATTGGATTGTATCTAGAGGATTCATGCAATTCAGGTCCTTTAGTTTGCTGATTAATTTTGCAGCTAATAAAAATTATTATTGCTTCTCTCTCTCTCTCTCTCTCTCCAGAAAAGAAAAAAAAATGTTTTCCGAATTCAAATCTTATTCAACGACCCTGACATGATTTTCTTCTCTTTTCTAGCTTCCAAAGATTATGGAGTTGGTAGGACTAGGATACACAGGATGGTTTGTCTACCGTTACCTTCTCTTCAAGGTAAAACTGACTACAAATTTTTTCTTGCTTTATTTTATTTGCGCAGATTGTTCTGGTATCTTTTTGGCCCAATTGGACCGGTTCTGTTGCATTCTTTTTAATTCCTTATGCAGCCCATTTTCTATTGCTCAGGATTTGTTTTCCCTTTGAATAATTAGAGCTTTAATCATTTTATTCTTAATTTGGGTGAACTCAATCTCATTCTCAAATCTTCAATATGTGGCATCTTATTATCAGCACACTACTTATGTTTTCTTTATGAGGAGAGACAATCACTAGGGATTGGGTCAAGTTGTAAGGGTTTTGGTCTTGGGGCATGTTTTCCCCAAGTTTAAGGTGTGCAAACAATTTATTTCTAGGGGCCACATCCTATCGGTAAAAACTCTATAATTCACTTATTAATGTGAAGTAGGCAGGCTACAGAGATCCAAGGTTTAACTGGATAATAGATAGACATGTTGCATTTACATGGTTCAGGTGTTCCTCATCATAAAAAATATAATATAAGCCTGTGATTTTTCATGATCCTGTTGAACAGCTTTATCTTTCATTAGCACAGAAAATCAACTCTTGCTGACAAATGATATCATTCTTTTTGTTCAGTCAAGCAGAAAAGAACTAGCTACAGATATTGAAGCATTGAAGAAGAAGATTGCTGGAACTGAATAAATTCATATGATTTGGTGTTTCTTTTGGCACCATGTAATTCTTGTACAAGAGGCAATTGTATCCTGTAATGTAGAATAGGTTTTTCTATCAATCGTAATTACTCTTGTGTTTATCATGTTTTGTTCATCAAGAAAGACTTGGGCAGCTTTATGTTCGGCTTTAGATCAATGCAATTGTAGCAGCTCTTACAGTTACATCCCCTATGTTATATAAGCTTTTTATGCATGGTATACATGCTTAAACATGGGGCTGATAAAGACATATTTTCCGTATCATCGGTTCTCTGATTTTTGTTATTCATAATGATTCGAGACAATTTATGATTTAGCATGGTATTGTAACAAAAACAGTTCAGTTTGATGTCTGACTTCATTTAATAGTTTGAAATTGTCTTTTAATGATTACTTTCTCTGTTGATTTACCTTAAGTTCTACATGTTGAATTCTGCTTCCAAGTGCTTTTTAAGGTTGACCATGGCAGCCCTTAAAGACAAAGATGTATGCACATGAATTGATCAGTTCTTACATGAAGCAAAATAGTTTTCTTCTTAATTATTATTAATTGAATCTCTAATTCAGGATGGTCGTTATGCGGATTGATATTCACCATAATTAGTAATTTTAAACTTTCAATGGATAGAATATATAAAGAAATATAGGTGAAGCAGGTAAACAAATAATTCATACTTCACAATAAGATAATCATACGCTTTTGATTGGATAAAATGAGATGAAATAAGATAATTTTATATAAAAGTTAAAAGTTAATAAAATATTATTAGATTATTATTTTTTAATATAATTATTGTTTTAAAATTTAAAAATTTTGAATTATTTATTATATTTATATAAAAATTTAAAAAAATTATAATAATAAAAAGAAATAAAATGAGATTATCTCTGATTACGGGAAGTCTGGTACTTTGGACTTTGGAGTTTGCAGTATAAATCTTGTTAAAAATAATAAGATTATTTACAATCATAGGCTTTTCTTGAATGCATGAATAGAAGTTTCAACTTGTATTAAAATGAGAAAAATGCTACATGTAGACGGGTTTACGTATTTTGTATAGAATTGATAAGGTGATAATAATGTTATGTCAGCTGAAATATTAAAATAAATTATTAAAAAAAAATAAAATCATGATAAAAAAATTATAAATAAAAATTTAATTTAATTAAATTAAAAATTATATAAAAAAACGTGTACGCAAAAATTACACAAGACAAGACGTATACAAATAATCTCTATCCTAGAGCTAAGAATAGGAATTTTATGCATCTTGAGAAACTTCGCTGAACTGAGAAGGTCTTCTCTTTATTTTTTAATATCTTTTTTACGATTTTTTTAATACAACATCGCGTTGAAACAGACGACATTTTTCCTGAGTTTTAGAAATAGCAAAAGTTCTTTCTACAGTCTTCACCTTGAGCCTTGAGTTAGAACTAGATAGATTAAAAAAGATTTTTCATACATGCATATTAAACTTTTGCAGACATGATTAAAAAAGATTTTTCATACATGCATATTGCATCTGTTCAAGTTGCTGTCAAACCTTTAATTAGGCAAGGCATCAATGCTTCTGTGCTCCTATGCTTGCGCGATGCAAGATTCATGAATTTTGAGGACAGTCAGCTTGGGATTGTGCAAACATCCCTTGCAGAAGGTCCTATTTATTTTGATTGTTATCCAAACCTGACTATTGATTTAAACGATAGGAATGTTTTGGATACTTTGACTTTAAATATTATGACTTCTGGTATTGATATGCTTGAAGGCAGTAGGCCTTTAGTTTTGATTTATCGAATTTATTATAGACTTATGAAAACCAGCCTTAACCCAAAGGCTAAACTCCATTCGTCTAGAGACCAGACCCTTCTAATACAGAGCTCGTCCACGAGTGCTGATATCAAAATACCAAAAATGATTTACTGGAAAGATGTTTCTCTTTCAGATGAGTGGGTTCTTCCAAAAGAATTGCCCCCTAGAGAAGTCATATCCCGTGATAAGGATATTGACTTGATACAGCAGTATCTAGATGGCACTGTAAAAATTTCTTTTGACCGACCTTCCACGACCAGAGAAAGAAGACATTCTTTCATCGGTCCCCGATCGTCAACTTCTTCGGACCCAAGAATCAGTAGAGACAAAAATCTCGAAACATTCTTGGAGGATTCTGTCAAGGTGGCAGAGCCCAAACGTCCGATTATTATCCAAGAACTTCCTAAGGGAAATTCTTCTGAGTCCAAGTTGAAGGGAGTCTCTTCTGAGTCTCAAGTTACTTCAGCTTTTTATACAACCAAGGATGATTTACCGTCATCTAAGGGAAAAGCCAAAAAGGAAGAAACTGAAGAAGACTCTTCTGAGTCTCCAACAGCTTCGGATTTGGTTATAAACACAAATGTTTTGCACCCACAATAATGATGATGTGCAAACCTTTTGAAATTGATATGATTTCACTGGTTAGTGAATTTAAGAGCATAAAAAACCGGCCTAAGCGTGTTGCTTATGCTAGAGATTTTAGTCAAACCCAAAAACAAAGGGTAAGACGTAAATGGAAAGAATTGATGAATGCCCAGCAAAGGCATATTCTTTTCTTTGATTTTCTTGAAAATCATTATGATTTTAAGAATTGTGATTTTAAAGAAAAGTTTTTAAATGTTTTAAAAACTACTTTTGTTAAAGAGGATAAAACAATTTTAACAGAAAGCCATCCTCCACTTGAAACTATTTTAGTCTCGGTGCAGGGAGCTGAAGTTAAAGCTTCTCCTTTTAAATTTCCAACAAAGGATGATCCTGAGTCTCCTTTAACATTTGAGACAAAAAAGATCATTGAGCAAAACAATTTTTCAAATACTGCTCTCCACATTATTGGTCAACAGTTGGACCGTATTGAGGAGAATATTGAAAAACCTGTTTCGAAATTTGATTTTGGAAGACGCACTGCTAGTCCTCCAAAACCAAAAATTAAATTGATTGAAAAACCTTTGATTATTCTTCCAGAGAACAGACAGAAAATGGATTCTGCCTGTACTTTAGAAAGAATTGATCAAATGCTAGCTGAAATAAAGCTAGAAAAGCAGAGATCAAAACCTTCTACAAGTGTTTTGGACAGGAGTAGAAAGGATTTTAATTTAGATTTTGTTTCAATTAAAACCACAGATGAATCATCTGAGGATGATTCTGTCATTGATTCTGTTTTAAAACAATTTTCATCGGAGCCGGCTAGACCTCTCGCCAAATCTTGTGAGCCTTGAGCCTTTTATTTTGTAAATTTGTGATTATAATGAAAATGTTTTTTATTCAAATTCTATTTTCATTATTTATGTTTATGATGGTCGGCTTTGCCGCCTTTGATTAATTTTATTTTCAGTCTTGCATGCATTGGTCGGCACTGCCGCCTCTTAACTGCTGCATTTCTGCATTTCGTTTTCTTGTTCTTATATTCATTCACCTCCTTCTTCCACACTCCGTCTCTACTTCCGCTTTTGTGGTATCAGAGCCATTTTCTGGTTCTGGTTTTAACTGTTGAGTTCTATCTCTTCCTCCTTCTCTTTTTGACAATTGCCAGAGACGCTCTGTCTCTTTCTATCTAGTTCTTTTATTTTGTTCTGTTGCACCCCCACTTCCAGCAGTCGAGTACCATTTGCCGTAGGTAAGTCCCTATGTTGCCGTTAGCCAAGGGAAGGCGTTAGGCGTTGATGGGCACGATAGGTACCTGGTAAGGACATAAGTCTGTGAGGGATGTGTTCCCTTAGGGTATGTGTTACCCGTGCAGCAGGGTAAGGTCAAAGACCTAGACTTAGGAAGTACCTGAGTTGCTTAGGTAGTTTCCAAGAAGAATAGGATGTTTAGATCCAGTTCTTCAGTTAGTTCCAGATCAGGTAAGCCGCCTGATATTATTAATGAAGAAGATCAAATTTTTGATAATCCTTTACCGGATATTGATCGTTGGCGTATGCCAAAAATTGATGCAGATTCTCTTTATAACAAATCTTGGGGAGAAAAGGTTCATTTTACAGAATTCAAAGTGAAGACTGTAGAAAGAACTTTTGCTATTTCTAAAACCCAAGAAAAATGTCGTCTATTTCAACGCGATGTTGTAGCAGACATGATTAAAAAAGATTTTTCATACATGCATATTGCATCTGTTCAAGTTGCTGTCAAACCTTTAATTAGGCGAGGCATCAATGCTTCTGTGCTCCTGTGCTTGCGCGATGCAAGATTCATGAATTTTGAGGACAGTCAGCTTGAGATTGTGCAAACATCCCTTGCAGAAGGTCTTGTTTATTTTGATTGTTATCCAAACCTGACTATTGATTTAAACGATAGGAATGTTTTGGATACTTTGACTTTAAATATTATGACTTTTGGTATTGATATGCTTGAAGGCAGTAGGCCTTTAGCTTTGATTTATCGAATTTATTATAGACTTATGAAAACCAGCCTTAACCCAAAGGCTAAACTCCATTCGTCTAGAGACCAGACCCTTCTGATACAGAGCTCGTCCACGAGTGCTGATATCAGAATACCCAAAATGATTTACTGGAAAGATGTTTCTCTTCCAGATGAGTGGGTTCTTCCAAAAGAATTGCCCCCCAGAGAAGTCATATCCCGTGATAAGGATATTGACTTGATACAGCAGTATCTAGATGGTACTGTAAAAATTTCTTTTAACCGACCTTCCACGACCAGAGAAAGAAGACATTCTTTCATCGGTCCCCGATCGTCAACTTCTTCGGACCCAAGAATCAGTAGAGACAAAAATCTCGAAACATTCTTGGAGGATTCTGTCAAGGTGGCAGAGCCCAAACGTCCGATTATTATCCAAGAACTTCCTAAGGGAAATTCTTCTGAGTCCAAGTTGAAGGGAGTCTCTTCTGAGTCTCAAGTTACTTCAGCTTTTTATACAATCAAGGATGATTTACCGTCATCCAAGGGAAAAGCCAAAAAGGAAGAAATTGAAGAAGACTCTTCTGAGTCTCCAACAGCTTCGGATTTGGTTATAAACACAAATGTTTTGCACCCACAATTAATGATGATGTGCAAACCTTTTGAAATTGATATGATTTCACTGGTTAGTGAATTTAAGAGCATAAAAAACCGGCCTAAGCGTGTTGCTTATGCTAGAGATTTTAGTCAAACCCAAAAACAAAGGGTAAGACGTAAATGGAAAGAATTGATGAATGCCCAGCAAAGGCATATTCTTTTCTTTGATTTTCTTGAAAATTATTATGATTTTAAGAATTGTAATTATAATGAAAATGTTTTTGATTCAAATTCTATTTTCATTATTTATGTTTATGATGGTCGGATTTGCCGCCTTTGATTAATTTTATTTTCAGTCTTGCATGCATTGGTCGGCACTGCCGCCTCTTAACTGCTGCATTTCTGCATTTCGTTTTCTTGTTCTTATATTCATTCACCTCCTTCTTCCACACTCCGTCTCTACTTCCGCTTTTGTGGTATCAGAGCCATTTTCTGGTTATGATTTTTTTAATATTTTTAATTTATAATATTATTAAAAAAATATTTATTTAATCATTAAAAGACACCTATCCAAAAAATAAAAAATAAAAATAAAATCATTGAAAAAACAGAAAAAATGGGTAGAAATTCTGACCCAAAATGGATCCCAAGCATTTCTCCTAATTTAAATTAAAACCCCATTGTAGCCTGTAGGCTATAGTCCCAAAACCCTTTCCTCTCTATTCGGTGGCATCCTCCCATCCTCCCGTCGTCGTAAATCTCTCTTCCACTCTACTGACGCCGACAATCACAGGGCTGGGTCAGTGGTGGTCTTGCTGGCAAAATGCTATCCCGAATTGCAAAACTAAAGCCTCTACGGCTGTCCATGGAGTCCTCCTCCTCCTCCTCCTCCTTGAACCACCAATTCCTGCAACGATGCTCCGTCAGCGGTACCGCTAAGGGCAAAGCCAAAATAAAGTCCGGCCAAACCTTAAAGCGATTCAGAACCAATACCAAAAAGGGCGCTCCCGAATCCCAAACCGCCGCCGGAGGATCCAAAAAGCCGTTCGAACGAGAAGACAGGCTCGAACACCTCTGCCTCAATGCTCCCACTCCCGTCCGGTACCTGAACCCGAGAGAAAGAGCTCGAGAAGCCAAGCGAGAGAAGTTGGGGCTTGTCAGCAAGGACCGGCAGCGAGAGCTGGATTTGATGAAGAAGAAGGACTACAAAGAAAAGTTGGGTATCCCGGAGAAGCCGACGATTATTGGGACTCCTGGGTTGGATCTGATATCGCTGGGACTGGTTGATGCCGACAAGATTCCCCATTATGAACTCACTGTGGAGGATGGGCGGCGCCTGGCCAAGGAGTACAGTAGGGTTCTTATGAGGCGCCACCGGACCAGACAGGCTGCTGAGTCAAACCTTTTGAGGTTGAAGAAGGAGGCAATCGAGGCCCTACCGGAGGATTTGAGGGCCGCCGCTTTGGTACCGGACTTGACTCCTTTCCCCGCGAACCGATTCATGGCTACTTTGACGCCGCCAATTGAGGGCTACATTGATAAGGTCAAAGAAGCGGCCAAGAAGAGTAGTGGGAAAGAGAAGCTCAGATGACACCCCCACACCCCAAGGTTAAACATTTTCTTTATAAATAACTTTGTCCATTAGATGTTTGTAAGTATGTATGTGCTTGTGTTTCTTGCTATGTTTGGTTATTAGTAGTGATAGATGATTTGGACGTAGTTTAATGGAATGATAGCCTATTATTGAATGGAAGTTCGCCATCTACTTATAGTATAGGATTTTTCTTCACTGGAAGGAATCATCAGCAGCAACTGGCGTAATGACCTATAAGATTTACTTGGTCAGTGACTAGTGACTAGACATAAGACATGTTGGCTCAAGATAAACAGTAATGTCGATCAGTATGTTTTGTCAATGTTGTCAGAGCAGCTGAACATAAATTAGAGGGAAAAGACATCTGACATCAAATGAACCACAATGTTGATTCAATCAGTATTTCAAATTGAAGTCCGTAAATGCAACCTTATTTATTCAGTGATGGCTAATGTCACTTGTTATCTGTACTTTGCCACAGTATATTTTGCGTGATGTCAAAATACTTTATGGTTGGCTTGGATGACCAGATTTGGGGAGGAGGATCTTGGATTTGGGGCTTCAAGATTCAAATTCCTTGTGTTGGATCATATTTCAAAATTTTGATTTGGATTTTGCCCCAAATCCATACCAGGTTTCAATCCTTCACAATGTTCCAATTACCAAGTCCTTTATTTTTGAAGGAATTTGAAGTTGACATTGTTAGGCCCCATTTGTTTTCACAACTCAACTCATCTCATCTCATCTGATCATTATTACTTTCTCAAATTTCCACACAAAATAAAATAAACAATTTAACATTTTTAAATTCTTAAACAAAAATAATATTATAAAAATATATTCTAACAATATTTTATCAAACTTTTAATCTCTTGATTTAAAATTCAAGTCAAAGTCCAAATTCTTTTATCCAATCACAATCTTTATGATCAGTTCAGAGAAATTTCCGCCAAGAGAGTTTATGTGATAGTTGCTAATTCTTTTGTTTTTCGTCAATAAGATTTCTTGTTTAGGTGACTAATATTTCAAGATTGGCTCCTTGCATGGGTTTCAAGTTCTGAGTGGGTATTTTCTCTAATGACTGGTGTACTTGGGCTATGCCCATTGTTATTATTAATAAAATCTCAATTTACTTATAAAGATACTTCCGGATTGGCTGTTGAACTGAGATGGTCTTGGGCCAGATGAGAACCAAAATACTTCATTTGGTTATTGTGTTCTGAAATCATGCCAAATTGGTTCTTGGGCGTGTCGTGTTGCTTGCTAAGGTATTACCTTTTACTCAAAATAAGACATTTTGTGCAAGGGTACATGCTATATATGTTTATTTGCTGTATTCTATTTATTTGTATGTTTTATAATGCTATCCCTTGTGCGGCAGAATGAGCTATGATTGTGAGCCTGGAGAACTTCAGTCCTTTCACAAGGGGCAAGTAGAAGTCTTAAAGCTGTGTTTATGGGTTCCGGTGGGCAGCAAAGCACTAATGGGGCCGGATGCAATAAACTTGCTGAATTTAGAACGATGTCTTTTGGTAACTAGAACATTATTTTTTTTGTCTGGCTTGTTCAACTGAGAAATTCTGCCAAATCAATGTATTTTAGATTATGTTCAAATCCATCGTGATGCACATTTATTCTCAATCGAGTGTTTGAAGGAGCATCAAGGGAAACTGTTACCTGTTTTAACTATTCTGTTTGAATGTTGATGTCATAAAACAATGGGGTTGTCGGAGGTTGCTGTCACAGGGGTGAGCTCACCGGAGTCTGCGGGTTCCGATAGCATGGGCGGTGTTGCCCATCGCCACTGGTGACGATGGAGGCTGTATCTTTGAAGGGATTCGGCCGGCGACTGCAGGTATTCTCTAAAACAACCTGAATTGTCTTCACTATTTCTTAGAACAAGTGTTAGACAATTTGCAAAACAGCAATAATTTTGAGTCTTTTTAAATTGTTATGGAAACTTTTATTGTTAGAGCTAGGTTGCTACTGATCCTAAACGAGTGGATAGCCGCCTTCCCCGCCCTTATATTGGGTGTGGTGGCCATTTTATCATTTCACCCGTAACTCTCAACCCTGCAATGTCTTTACTCGCTGGAATGATGGGTGAATTTTTAAGGCCACTGTTTGAAACCCTCGACGATGATGTCAAACCCTATAAAAAATAAACCAGATAGTCAAAAATCAAATCATGAATATCAAACCAGACGATCAATCCGCATATCAAATCCAAAGACCATATCCCAACTTCAAATCGTGGCAGTGGTCTATACACGTGGAGATCCCTGGATATGTCCATAGGTCTTTGTGCTTGGAAACCCGTGGTCGTGGCTGTGGGTCACTCTGCATGGAGACCCACTATCGTAGATGTTGACTTTTAGGTGCATATGGCTGAGCGACGAGTCTTTCCTACCTGGTCCACCGCGACCTGGACATTCTGTTTGCCCCATATGAGTTTCGTACGGTATGTTTGTCCGTTACTCCTAATCGAAGGAGTAATATAGTTACAAGTCTCAAATAAATAATTTTCATATAAATATTTTGTAAAAAAGTAGGTTCCATTAATAAAAAATCATTTCTTTTATATTTTTTTAAGGTGGAGTTTACTTTTTACAAAATCTTGTATGAGATTTGTCTATTTAGGATTTATCTATTCACTTTTTACTATTTTTTATTAGTGAGACTTATTTTTTTACAAAATACTTGTATAAAATTTATCTATTTGAGACTTATACATAGAATTACTTCATAAATCTATGTTTATATTCCTACTATAAATAAATATTTATATTCATCTTTGATTGGCCACTGGGGAAGAAAAATATTTGGGATAACGTCCAAACTAATTCCCACCAGGTTTGCTTAGAAAAAAAAAATAATAATTCCTTACAGAATTGTCTGACAAGAATTGGTGAGGTAACTATAAGGGAATTATCCCTTATAGGCCAGAGTAACAAGCCCACGAGGGATCTTAGGAAAACGGTGGAGAGCCCAACCCAGCCCCAACCCTCCTCTAAAAGAAGTCACTCGGCCTTTACAGATTACTTGGCCTATAAGCAAAATTAACCCGTGAAGCAACCTTCATTTCTCTATTTTCTTGAGTGTGCAAGTATAAACACCTAAACCCGAGATGCTAGAATCGGGCCCAAAAACATACGAAACACGACGTTAATACCACTTATATCCGGATCTTCGTACGGGTTTATGATGCAGTCCACGTGCACACTGGGTTGACCATGGTTATAAGTTGGACAGATAGTCAATTATAAAACTCCGAATATCCGGTTACTCGGGTTGTAACCAAATACCCAGATTTGTCAATAATACAGTTTTAAAGAAGAAGAATACAAATATAAAAATGGACACTTTGAATATTAAGGTTGTGTTTGGTTCCCAAGTTGTACTGTGTGCAATCTATTTTAATTCCTTCAACTATTCAAATACCTCAACTAAGCTGCATCAAACAAGATTTCGGTGGGTTTAATATTGTACATGACATGATTGAAAAATTATCACAAATTCATCCAAACGCCCCACATGCAAGTTGTACTGTATGCAATCTTTTTTAAACTCCTTCAACCATTCAAATACTTCAATTAAGCTGCATCAAACAAGATTTCGGTGAGTTTAATATTGTACCTGACATGATTGAAAAATGATCACAAATTCATCCAAACACCCCACACAGCCTCGTGGTCACACCCATCCACCTGAAAAGTAGTCTTCATGTCAGACAAATTATGAGCCCTCAGAGATACAGCCCCTCTCTCATCTCTCTCTCTCTCTCTCTCTCTCGTGTTTCTTCTTCCAGTCGATTCTTGCACAAGATAATTTTTTTCATCTAAATGTCACTGTAGGCTTGGCGCGTGGGAGACAAGTACTGTCAACGAACAATAGTAGATCTTAATAACTTTATAAATTCCTATAAATATATTTAAACTCATTCTAATATTCAAACACACTTTAAATTCACTTAAGTAAATCTCACAAAACTCCCTCAATCATCTCAACATCCCAACACAGCCTAAAACAATGTCATTCCTTTTATATTCAGAAGGTTGTAGATACCGAGTATTAAATCAGAACTCACAGTATATAACCGTGTCAGCATTCAAATAGGAGTGGATACGACATCTGGATACCTGCCTGAACGAACCTGGATTTCAGGTTCTAGACTGGGCCAAAACAAAAAAACAAAAAAAAGGGCCCGAATGCACATGCCTACTTCAATTGCTTGCTTTGTGGAAGTTCGAAGTGGAGGTGAGCGTGTGAAGTTTGGAGAGTTGTGTATATTGTTATGACGGGGTTGGCAAAAGTGAAAGTAAAAGAGTTTCAAATGATACCTATTCATGCAGCACGCATGCAATTTGGAGGGGGGGGTGCTGAATGAAGTGGTTTACTTCTAATAAAAAGTCCTCGAGTACATATGAATGTAAGATGCGGCATTCCTGATATTATACAATTTCTATAGTTAATATTAGCCAATTAATCAATTCATTCATTTAAACTCATACCAGGAAGTTGTATTCTAGATTTGCTATTTCTTTCCTCTTTAATATAATACATAGTCGAAGTTATGCGACAATCTGTGTGCAGAAATGGGATTTGTACTGCATAGACGAGAGGCACTTAAATTTTCCATGCTCTCACTCAACACAGAAGTACTAATTTAAATGAAACACTCACGCTATCACAAAGTTCCAGTAAAAAAATAAATCAAAAGAAGAAAAGAAAATAAAAGGAAAGGAAAACAGAACTCGAAAACGGTATTGATTCTGCAACCTACTCAAACCTATTTACAAATAAACTCAGAACGAGAGAATTATTTGGAATCGGTACTCAACAATTTGCTACAGAAAGTATTTCGAGAGGAGAAACAATGCCTGGTTTATTACAAGCATTTGTGTTCTTAAGAGTTGGGAGAAAAGGTGCTGGGAAAACAAAACAAAAGAAAAGGTTAGACCCGTCAATTAAAAGGGCAAGCCAAACTACAGCTTTTAAGAAACAGGAATTGCGAGGAGTCGTCAGTGCTTGATGGTAAGCTCAGCTCTGAGATGGAGGACTCCATTGATAAAGTAGAGACTATCCTCAGCCATGAAGGAAGTCCATGGTATGGCAAATAAGTTTCGGTAGCCAACTGCCTTGCCCCCGGTGAACGTGTAGTTTCCTTTGTATTTACTGACAAACTCCTCGGTTGGTTTTGATCTTGCTGCGAATTCATAGTCTACCGCAAATGTCACCGACCCCTTTTCCTGCATCCCTAAAAACAGCCCAAAGCAATGGAAAGAGCTCTGCTGGTCCATGTTGCAGTGAGCCGACAGGAAGAACCCTTGGCCGCCCAGATGGAAGGCCTGTGAATACACCCGTCCAGAAGGGAACAAATTTACACACTCCTCCCGCTTCAGGTCCAGGTAAACCACGCACTGCTGTCTGGGAAGTTCAAATTCTACCACCTTGACCGGGCGGTACTTGTAGGCCCGCTCCACATAGCGACGGACTGGGGTGGTGGACTCTTCTGCAACCAGAATGCGTTGGCGGTGTGGCACCTCGGCCTTAAAAAAGAGGGCCTCCATTACAAGTTTGGTTGCCACCTCATTATCAAAATCATTACAGGTTAAAACCTTCCTAAGCTTCCGGCAGCTCATGAAAGGGAAGCGAACAAAGCGTGCCAGGCGCGTGCCAAGGTATTCTCTCCGCTCCTCCAGTTTTGGGTACTGATTCCTAGCCCATTTCAATACAAAGTCATACACAGTATCCTCTGATGCGACCTGGAGATCATCACTGGCCAATACTGCCTCTACTCCAGCAAGGGGCAAGGTCATCACCTCTTCCTGGAACCTGAACAAAAGAGCAAAATCAGAAAATCTCATTCGTAAGCTGCCTACCAGAAGACGAATCACATTTAATTTGAATAATGATGAACACAAACAACAGCAGCAGCAGCAATTAACAAGAGAATTAAATGAATTGAGGTGAGAACAGTTGTGCTTTTAATTAATCATTATGCCATGTTAACCTTGCCAGTGATTGTGTGGGTCAACTTTGCTATAATACCGAATTACATGAAGCTGCTTTGCATCTTAAATGATTTCACAACGCAAGGATCAATTTCTCTTGCTTAATCAAGCCAAAAATATAGGTAGAAATTTCAAGGTGGACTGTTCAAAACTAAGAATAAGTTTATGGCCTAATAGCTGACTGCAAAATGTGTGAATTCATTGATGTAAACAACATGAAAAACAAGAGAGAATCGCATGACACATGAAATACGAGGATAATTTATGAAAAGGATGCTGCAAAAGTTTTTGGCTGGCATCATAATCTTCATTCACATGATTCAATTTGAAGGACAGACATACAAGAATCCCAATGTGACAGCAGTATCACATTTTGAACTATAGCAGCAAATCCAATCACAGACATCACTAAAGAAAATAGTTGAGCACAAAAGATGTTTCAGAATGTTGATAACGATATATGCAAGGGTAACATGTGATCTACTTTCGCTCTTCATAGTAAAACCCAATGCTATCAATCCCTAGTAGAACCGACAAAAGGGAAGACGGGAAAATGAAATTAAATTGCATAGTGTACTAAGTAGAACTTACTTGGTGATGTCCTTATAGTGGTCAGCAAGGTATTGTTTTGCTCTGTCAGTCAATGGCTGGACCGCTTCACCCATTAAAACACTGGAAGGAAGTTCAAGATAATGCAATGCAGACTCAGGTGACATTGGCATATTCCGCAATAGTCGACTGCAATACCTCATGCAAGAGGCGACCTCATATTTGTCTGCAGCCATAAGAACATCCAGCAAAGCGGGAGCTGTATTGACGGATAAGGTATTGATGTACATAAAATTCAGTAGCTCCATGAGGGCAACTTCTTCTGTTTCAGGGCGGAAAAGTAAAAGGGTTGTAAGTTGAATTAATCATGCACAACCAAGAAGGTAATAATTTCATGAGAAAACAGGAAGTTTATGATATTTCTTTATACCGGAGGCATTGATGGTAAGGGTTACATGTCGCTGCTCTGACTCCCTCATCCCATTTGAGAATAACTACAATAAATAAAAGGAAATGAAAGACCATCCAGCAAGCATCACAAGTAACTGTATGTAAAACCACTTGAGGTAATATCTAACCTATACCTTATAGAAGAACGGACTTTTAGCTGCCAAAATAGGAGAGCTAATATGTAATGTTTTAACTCTTATAACTGTAGGACAATCCGTGATCCAACTAGAGTCGTTGCTATTTCCAGCTTCATCACCTACAAGAAAAATAAGCATGCTTGAAACACATCCATTGATTAAGTTCTCAGATTAAGAAGAAAAAGAACAATTATGCATAAACACTCTTCATCTCTTCCCGTTAGGTTATGTTTGGATGATATTGCAGTGAAACAGAAGGGTCTCAATTCAAATGAAATATATACTTATTTGAATAAAACACAACACCAAAGGGGAACATTCTATTTAAGATTGATACTTACCTGAACGTGATTCTTCACTCATTGCATCTACTTCCTCATCCGGGTTTCCACAGCCTGCGCCATCATCCATATCAGGCTGGTTACAGTTCAAAATTTGCTCCTCAGGGCATGCAGTGAGATCCAAAACTGGAAAACAGATGGTAAACACCAAGCATTAATTAGGCAAGACAGCCAACAAGTATACACAGTGACATTTGATGGAATAAATTATAAAGATAAGCATGCGTGATACACCTACAATCAATCTTTTGGATAAGTTGTCCACTATCAATCATAATCCCAAGCTATCGAGAAGCATGTGTTTACTAAATACAGAGTATAGAAGAGATACACATGATCATTTTTGATAGTTACTCTGAAAATTATTGATCTGAACAATAAGCATAGCACAAGTACGCAAGACGTATACAAGACGTATAAAGAAAAGACAAAACACCATATACAAAAGTCTGAATACAAGGCTTGTCAATTAGGCAAAGCCGAAACAAGAAAATCATGGAGACCCATGCCATTGAAATCCACGGCAGTGGTCCAGTTACAAAGAGTGCTAAAAAATAAAACTTTCAGCTCCTCTAAGACAGGCAACGTGCTGATTCTTATGATAGGCAAGTTGTAAAACTTTCAAAACTGAGTTGATTTTTATCTGGACTGTTATTTATTTTAAATGAGCTTTCTAGCATTCGACTCCACACCATTGAATAAAAGTTGCTTTAAGCTATATGTTGGCATGGTGCATATCTGAATATAAAAGAAATAGGATTCTGTTTGGTTACCCAGATGAGATAAAACTATCTATCTCATCTGGGTTAGTACAACACGGTGACTTTGTGCAACCAAACCACAATATTTCATCTCTAATTCATCTATAAATTTTCAAACTCATCTCCTAACATGAACAGTAACAAACAATAAAAAGTTATTTCCTCTCTATTTCATCTATAAATTTTTAAGCTCATCCCAACAATTTCTTACATGAACAGTGTTCAAACAGTAAAAGCACACAACTCACATCATCAAAAAGTCAAGTGGATAAATGCCAATTACAAAGATAGTGCCCTAACTATCCAAACATACACTTTTTTACAAACTATCTCATCTAAAAAAATCTCACTACCATTCAAAACATTTTTTGTTTTATAAGTAATAGTGAATTTTATTAATCAAAGAAGGAATAAATGCCAATTACAAAGATAGTGCCCTAACTACCAAGGGACATTTGATACCATTCAAAACATCTCATCTCATCTCATCTAAACTACGTATCTAAATGGAACCTAAGATTTCAAGTAATAGAGCTATTACTTTCTTGTTGTAGCAGTAATATCAATATGCATGATTCTTGTGAGAAACAATCAATATATACATGATTCTTGATCTTATTTGCTAGCTTTTCGTGTGCAGAAGAGTCTGTCTCTCCATTCATTCATTGTCTTTTTCAAGAGGGAAGTTGTGGCGTGAGAACATAAGACAAGTAATTAATCAGAGATAGAACACATCTGCCCATTTCTCTTGTGATCACCTCCAATGTATTACTCTTATATATATATATATATATATATATATACACACTCAGAAACCATGTGATCTGATCAACAATTCGTTTTTTTCTGGTATATGAATCAAAATGCATGTGATCTTAGAGTTTTCCAGTGACATCAGCAGAAAACTAGCTGGCTAGCTGAGAGAGTAGTATGGAATTCTATTAGCAAATTAAAAGCACATTGCTGCTGTTACTGAGTTTGACATCATTGATTTGGAGACTGTAAACTCTACCACTTTACAAGGAGTTATAAGCCTTTTACGGATCGATTTTCTATTTTGGCTTGAATATAAACTTCCTATGATCATTTTGACGTGATCTCTGAGTTGTTATTAACTAAAATTATGACCTTTGATGAAAAGAAAATCTCCTAAAAGCATCGATTGACAGCCTGCAATAATTTTTGCAATGGATATAATTACAATACAAGCGTCTAACTCTAAGCCCATGAGTAAATACAAATTATCAAAGTTTGGAGATGATCCTTGCTAAGTTTGAAATGACTTCCCAAAGGTGTGCCCACTAGTTTAGCTTTGTCCATATTGTACTTGCTGAGCACTCTTCTAACATACATTGCCTGTAAAAGATTCAATGTGCCTTTGTCTCTGTCTCTGATAATTCTCATGCCAAGGAATTGCTTTGCAGCTCCCAAATCCTTGATTGCAAACTATTTTGACAATATTTTTTCAAATTGTTGATCTTGCAATAAGCATATAATCCATGTACAACATTAGAATAATATCGAAATTGTCAAAACGCCTAACATAACAATAACAGTATGCCTAACATCTAATGTTAACCGAAACTGTGCATGAAGTTGTCAAACTTTCTGTACCACTGCCTGGGAGCTTGTTTCAGGCCATACAAGCTCTTCTTTAATTCGCAAACGAGACTCTCATTTCCTTGTACTGTGAATTCCCTAACTGATGCATATAGATGTTTTCTAAATCACCATGAAAAAATGTTGATTTCACATCTAACTACTCGAGTGATCAATGTCTATCTTCTGTTGAAACCCTTTCATAACAAGTCTAGCTTTATATCTTTTGCTGCAATTATATTGTCTTTAACTGTATACCCACTTTTTGTGCAAAGCTAACTTCCTTGCTAGAAGTTCAATTAGCTCTGGTTCCCTAACAGATAGTCCATCTCATCTTTCATTGCTAACAGAGAGTCCATCTCCACAGCTCACACCTATCCAACGTAGGCTCTCGAAGAGTAACCCAACGTCTCTTCTTGCACACCTATCAAAAACCCATATGTCAGCTTTATTGCTACGCCTATAATCCTACACAGTTGTGAAGTACAGTATACTATAGAGCATTGGTTTGGGTGGGTGAAAAATTTTGTGTAGGTCTAGTAGTCCTGGATGACCTATGAACAACAACTTTAGGCCTACACAGCTCTGCATCCGACCCTGGAACAATAGGAATGGGAGTACTAGGCTCACCCTTTGTGTCCCTCAAACATTTGTTATGCTTTTTGGAACAACAGGAATGGGAGCTATATCTATGGTTGTCCTTGTACACAACTTTCTCATTAAAAATCACATTCCTATTGATGATTTTCCAATTATGATCATTCCACATGTGGTAGCCAAATGACTCATCTCTATGGTCAATGAAGAAATACTTTCTTGATTTGGCATCAAGCTTGCTGCAAGCATCAGAATCAATATGAATATAAGAAGCACAACCAAAAACTTTTAAGTGAGAAAGTTTCACCTCCTTCCTGCTCTAAGGGTACGTTTGGTTAGCGAGAACTGTTGAGAATAGTTGTGAATAATAGTGAAAAAATAATAATAAAATAATGAATAGTAAAAAAATGTTTATGAGAATACTTTGCTTGCCAAACGTAGCCTAAACCTCCTTGGTAATCTGCACTCTAAAGGAGTTGATAGACCACAATTAATCAAATAAACTGCAGTGTTAACTGCAACTGCCCAGAATGTTGGTTGTAACCCAGCATGTAATCTCATGCTCCTAGCTTGCTCATTGATGGTCCCTGTTCACACATATTTAGATCAGATTTCAATTATGCCAACTTTCCCTTTGACAAAAGTACCTTCATCCCATATGATCAAGCTTGCGGTGCCATTACTCTGCATTATTCTCAGCTTCAGCAATAGCAATCGTATTGTTTGATCCCAATGTCATATACAGAGTACCGATTTTCTAACCATGAGCAAAAACCATCGCTATTTTCGTAACCTTCCATATACCACCCAAAAAATCTATCGAATGATCATCATCATCATGTTGTCTAACAGGGATCAGGTTTTTCTTCGGCTCAAGAACATGTCTAGCTTTCTGCATGGTCCACACCTTTTCGTTTGGAAGTATGATGCACACATCTCCCAATCCCACAACATCTCCCAATCCCACAACATCTCCCAATCCCACAACATCTAGCTTCTCTATCAGCCAAATACACCTTACAAAAGTCAACAATAACATACTTCTGCATGATTTCTCGGTATGAAGTGGTGTGAAATAAGACTCCCGACTCCAACACCAAATCATCAACTAGACCATGAACCAAAAGTAGAGCATTATGAACTTCCTCAGTCATCGCATTTGCAACGTCATTATCAGTTTTCTTCAGACTTCTATAATTTCTTTTGAAGCAACCCCGTCTTGTCACAACTCCAACAATTACTTCGTTGCCCAGACCTTAACTTGCTCCTGTCCTTATTTCTTCTCTCTTTTCACCAACCCTTATTTGAGTTTCTACCATGTCTTCTGCCACAAGTGTCAATATTAGAGGCGGAATCCCAAAGTCTCACCAGAATCTCTCATGCGCATCTCCTCGGCAAGAATTAAATATCGGACATCATCATATTCCAGCATCGATTTTTTCGAAAAAATTACTCAAATCATTCTCATGGCCTCTCAACAACTCGGCAATGAGGCCAACGGAATCAATGCCTAAATCTCATCATCAACTTAGGCTTAGTTTGTTTTCTGAGATGAGATGAGATGAGATGAGATGAGATAAAAGTTAAAAAAAGAGTAAAATATTATTATAATATATTTTTTTAATACTAGTTTTGTCTTGAGATTTGAAAAAGTTGTTTTGAAATTTGAGAAATTTGAAAAAGTTGAATTGTTTATTTTATTTTGTATAAAAATTTGAAAAAGTGTAATAATAAATTTGAGATGAGATAAGATGGTTTGTGAAAACAAACCAGACCTTAATCTCAACAGATGACAATTGATTTATGATAGTGTTAAAACTCATATTGAACAACTTCTTCATTAGGTACACATTGTTATTAGCCGATGACTTCTCATATGTACCAGACAAGGCCAACATAAGATTCGCAAGGGTCTTTTCCTTGATAACGTTATGTTCAACTGACCTTGATAAAGTCAATTGAATGGCACTCAGAACTTTTTGATCTTTGGAGTTCCAATTTGCATTTTCCATGCCATCCGGCTTTTTCCCCAAAATAGGAAAATCAACTTTCCTTCTATAGAGATAAACCTCGATTTGCATCCTCCAATATCCCAAATTTGTGACGTCAAACTTCTCGATTCCAAACACCTTCACTTCTTCTTTGGTTGTCGTTCTCACTCAATCACACAAGACACAAGGTTTACGTGGTTCAATAAGATGCTTACATTTACAAAGCTGCAAATGATATTATTTAAGATGATAAGCAAATACAATGCAGCGGTCATACAAGAGAATTATACAATATATATGCCAAACCCTAATAAGCTGGTCGGGTCGTATCAAGAGCCAAAACCACCCACGCCACCGTTCCACGTCCAAGCCTCATTGAAAACCCACCAATAATCCGCAATGGGCTATTTTCAGGTTGGGTCATCAAACAAAACCGCCAAGCACAACCAGGCTCCACACATAAAAGCCCAACACCATGAATGCAACAAGGAACCACAAGGGAGTAGCATTTACCAAGATTGAGAAACATGTTGAGGAAATACAATGAGCTATCCAATTGCATCATTTCCCCCCCCAAAGTTGCACATCAATATATTGAGCAAGAAACCCCATTTCGCACGCTCTCTATCCCTTTCTATATCTAATTTACAACGCACTCCTGGCTCTCCATGTACTTGGCTTCTTGCCTATTTTTATGATCAATAAAATCTGGTTTACTGATAATAAAAAAAAAAAAAAAATGGACTTCTGGCTCTCCTAGTCTGACCATGCTATCAAGACATTCAATAGCAATCAAAGCAAAATCAAGAATCAACTTACTTCAACAAATACATTTTGGGATTTGAACATAGCTGTCGTCGGCACTAATTTTAACCTGCTAGCAAGAAATTTGACAACAATTTATTAACTCCATTTATGAGGCAATTGGGTCAAAATCCTTGATGGTCTCTTTGAATTAGGGAAAAAAAACATTAAGGGCTCATTTGGAAAGTAGGATTATCTCATCTCATCTCATCTCAAAACTTCTCAAAATTTCCTTCTCAATCATCACTCAAACACAAATACTTTTCAATTTCAAATCTACCCACAGGTGGGTAGCACAAGTGGTAAGGGAAAAGTTGTGTGCATGTGCCCCATGTCACAAGTTTGATTCCCCCAATAATCAAACTGCAATTTAAGTGGGAGGCCATGGCGATGAGTTGTTGGATTTAGGTTCCATGGGTGAGTCCTAAGGGCTCTATTGTTGGGTGGTTCCCCCGTCATAAAAATAAATAAAATTCAAATCTTCAACCTTTTTTTTAGAAGTAAGAATAACATTAATATCATGAAATTTAGGAGTTCCTGAACTCCAAGAACTCTATAACAGTTCAAAGAAACTAACTCACTCCAAATATTTAATGTACAAATCTTCAACATTTTTATCTAATCATTACATATTTTCAAAACTTCCAAACAAAACATAAAAAACAATACAACTTTTTCAACTTTGAAAAAAAATATATTCTAATTTTTTTTTATTGGCACGGGGTGTCCGAGAACAGCATTCCGACTAATCTCGAGGATACACAGGCCCTCAGCAAAGAGTTTATGCAAGTATGCCTTGGGTAATTGAAGGAAAAAATCTCCCAGTCCGATGGCCTTTAAAGATTGTTTGCACCCAAAAAGACTTAAACCTTAGACCTAGAGGAGCATACCTCAAAGCCCAAGGTCATTACCACTTGAGCCAACCCCCAGGGGTTTTATATTTTAAAAATATTTTAACATTATTATATTTTTATTCAACTTTTTCTCTTTTATTTTCCAAAACCCAATAAAACATCTTCACTCAAACCATTTCAATACTTATCACAAAACATTTCACTACCATTCACAAAGTTTCCATTTGATCCCATTACCTAAGCATCCCCTAAGACTACTTTCAAAGTTTTCTTTGGCATGAAAGTCGTGGAAAACATTCAAAGTATCTTATTCCATTACATCCCAACCAACTTGAGAAAATGACATTAACCATTTATGTTTGCAGCCTTGTCATCATATAGGGCTTCAACATCAGCAAACATCAATTTCCTCAAACCATCTTTCTAAGCCTCAGCCTTCTAAATCATAAATAGTCCATTCAACCAAGGCCTACAACTAAACTATTCAGTATAGAAGTTCAGGTGTGGCTGCACAATATGATAACCCAGTGACCAGATTTGGATATGAAATAGAGAGCTAGGGCTCTAACCATAGAGGGGTCACACAATCAACTATTCAAGCTCAATCAGCAAACTTCCTTTCAGATGTTCAACACTTCATGCATAACGATATCAAGATGCAGATGTCACCAAACGGCATAGAAAGCAATAGCAATGTCCAGTTGTGGGGCAAGTGTATCACATGACAAAGATAAAACACTATTAACGCCATATCTCTCCTAACTCTAGTCCCTGGATTACAGATAAATCAATTCTCAAGTACCTTTCAGTGCAATCATATGACCCAAAGAAGTCTAACTTCCTTGTTTTATTGAAAACCCTACAATGCAAGACCTAAGGAAACACCTCATTACCACTATTAGCAGAGCAAAATAGCAGAAAGGTTGAAATTCAACAGCCCTGATTAGTTGGAACTAAGGATTGGTTTAGTGCCTTTTAACTGTTTAATCAAAAAAAGTAAGCAATGCTCCATGGTCAAATCCAAGAGTGATGGAAAAGAAAATCATTACTGATTGTTCTAGATTGTTTTATGATTTCCCATAACCTCTAGCACTATAACACTACGTTAGTCGGCCAGTTGACTTGAGATTTTATTCAGTTCTACCATAAAAGGGTCTCCATTCCAAGAACCAAAACAAAATTCCAACAGATTGATATCTCAAAATATCTTCTTGTGAGCAACTTTCTACAAAACCAAACAGAGACCCAGTAAATCAAATGATCATTTTAGTTTGTTCTGAGCTTCTTCTATTTTTTATAAGTAGTTTGTTCTGCTTTAAACATATCTTAGCCCTCATTCTTCTTTATTTTCCTTGACACTATCACAAAAGGCAACACGGCCTAGAAAATAAACGACTAACTTTTTAGTGTGACAAGAAAATTCAAATGATAAATTTAGTTTGTTCCGGGTTTTTTTTTTTTTTTTTTTTAATTTAGCTTGTTCTGAGCTTTTTTCTTGTTAAGTTCCCAGATATCTTGTTCACGCATCCAGATACGAAAGAATACTAGAAACTTATTTTAAGCAAACAGAAGCTCATACAATTAACTAGCTATTTAACCACAATTCTTCCAATAAATATAAACAAAGCATTTCCTCTAATAAGCTCAAACTTCCAGAGAAACCAAAAAAGATACTTACCTGTTTCTTTCTTGATATCCTCTCGCCTCCGCTTCCGGTGCCTGGCCCAATCGGCAACACTGGTGCACCCCTCCGAATCGGGCCCATTTTCGGCCGGGTCAGCCACGATCTCGATCCTGAGGACCCGGTCGGAAAAGTTGCTGTCGTTGAAAGCGAACCCAAAATCCGCTTCCCCAGCCGATGTACCCCGCGAGAAATCCGAGTCCATCACCGACCTCGGGTCGAAAAGATCCGTATTCATATCCAAATTCCTCATTCCCCAAGAACCCACAAGCCCCAACCGATCCAGAAGACGTCGAAGCGTGCCGAACTCAATCGCCGGAGTATCGAGAAGCTCGCGTGGTGTTGGGAGGGGTCTGTCTGTACTGTCCGATGAGATGATGTTTCAGAGGCAGCAAATTAATCTTTCGGAGCAAGATTCAAGACAGCTTTATATCATTTATTATTATTATTAGTGTTATTATTTTTTATTAGTATTATATTATTTTTATTTTTTTTGTAAACAGTATTATTTGATCTGTGAATGCTTTTTTCCTTTTCAATTTTGGTTTTGTTAATGTTACCCTTTTCAAACAAACAAAAAAAAAAAAAAGGTTTTGTTATGTAGTTTTCCTTTTTACTATTGTTTTGGTGTCTCTGAATTGGATTCATGTATTTGATGATCGTCAAGTGAGGTGGCCTTTGTTTGTTTTTTGGTTTTTCTATTTAACTATAAATTACTTTATTAAGGGATTTTTCTTCTTATTATTGCCTTTAATTTTTTTCTGTGTCTGAATTTTTTAGAAGAGCCAGGTGAGTTCAATGATGCCAAAAACTTTAATTTGTCACCATTGTTGTTTTAGACCAGAAAATGTAAGAAAATGTAAAGGACAATGACCTGTTTAAATAACTAATGATAAATGTCATATTAGGTGGTATTTTGTTATACCAACACGACACTGTAATTGCCAACCGCTTGTAATCTGATGGCACAAGATCCACATTTTCAAAATGGAGATCATGAATTCGATCTCTTCTCCCAATATATATAAAATATATAGATATATATATATACGAGTAAAATTAAGGCGAACTCTGATTAATTTGGAGCATACCGCATTTTCATCTTATTACATTATGAATATATGATATTGTGATCCTAAACATGATTACTTATGTATATATGATATTTATTAAAAGAATAAGAAAAAGGTTTCCTGTTCTTGATATTCTCTTAGAAGTTAGAACTTGAAAAAGTCAAGAAAACCCAAAGTTTGATTAGAATAGGAAATGGTATTAATAAAATAATAAAGTTAGTTAATTTTTCCACATATATGGTCAAAATTTGTATTATGTAATTCTCTGGGTTTCTGCATAATGGGAAAGACCAAAAGACCCAAAAGTTAGCTGAATACACGTTTTTGACGGGGCATGGTTTGGTGAAGACTTGATGTTGTGAGTTGATTAAAGTCCAGTCTATGTTGTAGTCAGTAGGATAATTCATGCAATACGAATGACAGAATTCACTTCATTCCCTTCTTCATTCTTGAAAGAGCTTTGATTAAACTCTTGAGCTGAGAAGAATTGTTCAAATTTTCAAGTCCTTCAATGGTTTCCTATAAGGAAAATGATTTCTAGAAATTTCAAATAAACAAATATTGTAAAAAAGTGAACCACACTTAAAAAAAATGTAAAAAAAATATATATATATATTTTATTAATAAGATTCACTTTTTTATAAATGACTTATACAAAATTTATCGATTTAAAAAATTATACTTATAATTACATAGAAAAAAGGTAAAAACTAAATTTTTAGTAATTTATATTAATATCAATTTGATCAGTTTTTTGGTGATTTGAGTTGTCTGGATAATTTTCAATTCTTAGATTTAGAGACCACCGATTGAATCAAACTCATAAAGATGGTGCTAATTTTGATTGGCATTACCATATGGATGCATTAATTGGAACAAATCTTTTTGTCATATTTTAGCCGTAAAGAACTTATTTCCGACTACAATAACCTCTTGCGACAAAATTCTGGTTTAATAAAAGCATTCGTGTTGCAGAGTGATTTAATAAAATCTTTTTGGATTTAAAAAAGATTTTAATATATTTTAACTCATCTTTATTTTATTATTATATTTTTTTAATTTTTCATACAGAAGATAAATTCCAATATAATTTTTTCAAATTTCAATATACATTTTTCAAATCTCAATTTAATTTTTTCAACTTTCAAAATAATAATAATATTAAAAAATAAACTAAACTCATCTCAGCTCAAAATTCAAATAGAGTAAGTGATTATTCTACAAGAAATTCTATTTACAGTCTTCACTTAAAAATTCTATGTGTAGATCCTTCATTAAATACAAAAAAATATTTTAATTACAAAAAAATTATATAAAAATAAATTCACAAACTGATTTAAATAGTTATAAGAAATTATATTTGTAGTTCCCACTTGAGAATTGTATGTACAAATTCTTTATTAAGTGAGAAAAAAACATAATTTTAGGATGCTAATTCTTTTTATAATTTAAAAAAAAATGAAAGATAAAATTCTCTAAGCCTGCATAATAGTCTCTAAAATAGAAACTGTGCGAAGCATGGCTCAAAAGTTATTATTATAATTTTAAAAAAATTTAATATAAAATTAACTAAATTTTTATGAGTAGTGCCAAAATGAAAATTATACTAAATGTGCTCTTTACAGAATTTACAGTTATTAAAAAATTACTATATTATTAAGTCAGGACTTGCATATAAATATATATATATATAATATTCAATTCCAGAATATATTATTATTATTGTTATTATTATTATTATTATTATTTCAGAATGTTTATAGAAAAGTGATGTTCTTGATCTTCAACTTTATCATCTCTAGACCATCCGTTGATAATATTTCAAGAAGAAAATATTCCTTTTTAAGCTTGTGTAGAGGTTCCAAAGGAGACACTCTCCAGTCTCCACATCTTTAAATGTTTCCCAATCTAATCTTGTCATGTTTTATTCTTTTCCTTGCTTTTATAATTTTTTTTGTCATTGTTATTATTGTCAAAGTTAATGCGATATATATATTTATGAAATACATAATTATAAAATAAAATATTACATAAAATAGAAAATGAAATGAAACCAATTTATTTAAGAGCGTGTTTGGAGTTGTATTTCAAGATTTAAAAAGTGCTTTGAAGTAATTAAAAATATTTTTAAAGAAAAAATGATGTATTTGGTAATTTTAGAAAAAATACTCAATTAGAAAAATTAAAAATTAATTTTTTCAAAAATTACTAAATTAAAATTTTTATAAAAAAAACTCATACAAATAACTATATATTTTAAAAAACTATCGTAACTAACTCTAAAAAATATTTTAGACATATTAATCTCAAACAATAAATAATTTTTTTGTAATAAAACTTATTATATTAAACTTTATTTGTAAAATACATAATGATAAAATAAAATATTACATAAAATAGAAAATGAAATGAAACCAATTTACTTAAGCATGAAAACTCCACTCTTTTAAAAGGAGATTGCAGATATCCACGATTGAAAAAATCTCAAATAAATTAGTACACAAATCAATTCTTGACTTATCTTCTCTAGAAATACAATAGTCTAACTAATTGTTATATTAAACTTCTCTCTCATACGAAAATGGCAGATGGCTACTCTTCCATGTTGAAAAATTGAGAAGCCTAATAAGAATAATAAATATGAATATAAAGACATTTGGGAACAATTCAAACACTAGGTTAAAAGAAAATAAAACATTGACCTTGGCAATTGATCATAAAAAACAAAGAAACTGGTAATAATTAGGGGTGGACAAAATTTCTGTCGACTTCGACTTTAGTTGACATCTGCCCTAATTTTAATTCCATCATAATAAATAAAAAATATGTGACGCTCCCAAATTCTCCTTAAAATAAATATGAGAATCGAGGTGTCGGGATGCTGACAACACGGATCACGCACCCCCAATGTCAAGTGCTAAGTGTGTGAACGCGTGACATGCATAAATAAAAGTAGCGGATAATTGAAGTCAATATCTAAGTACCATAATTTTTTGAAATATTTTACAAATTAGTTTAACACAAATTCTTCAATAGGAGATTTAATACAGTCATCCCAAAATTAAAACATAAAAGAAATAAGTTTATAAAAAGGGAAAAACATTTCCCAAAAGAATAAATATATATACCATACTTCAATAGCGAAGCCACCTCCTCAGGCTTAGTCTCCTCAACATCTGTTTCCAAAGTCTACGACGCCAAACATGGCATCGCAGGTAAATATAACCTAAACAAACCACAAGATATAAAATATACTCATGCAACAACAACAACCTCACACATGAACATGATACCGTATGCATGAAACTTAAAATCATCTTCCTCAAAATAAATAAAATAACACACGCCAAAATTTCATTTTGGTCCTCGATAAAAATTCCAATAAATACATCCATAATTTCCCAGAAAAAGATATCTGTAAATCCAATCATAGCAGGCGTTACGAATCGCCGTCCCCAATATGATATATACACAACACCAATCATAATAGGCGTTACGTATCGCCGTCCCCGATATGAAATACACACCCAATGACCAAAACGGACGTTACGTATCGCTGTCCCCGTTATGTCATTCACACACTATCAATCATAATGGGCGTTACGTATCGTCGTCCCTATTATGACTTACACATTTTATAGCAGGCGTTACATATCACCATCCCCGTTATGAAATACACATACAATGACCATAACGGTCGTTACGTATCGCCGTCCCCGTTATGACTCAGTCAAAAATCATTAAAATCCATAAACCCAATAACCACATCTCATATTAAAATCCAAACACCAAATATCCACATGATCAAGCGTGTAATTACACAATGTAAACCACAACACACAAAATAACCAACAATTAATAAATTCCAACATCAACCAATAAATCCTAACGTCAAACAAATACAATATTTTTTGATGCAAAAAATATATTTAATTCTTAAAGTTCATTTGGAAAATACTTACAGTAGGTAAAAATATGGATCCTTGAGCAATCGCTAGTCCACAGCGCTCGTAGCGGTCACTTTGTACGTTAAGTTAGGATGCTCGGTTTGATACCAAAATTTAGAAAAATACCCATTAGAGGGTGGGAAATCTTATGGTGATGGTGGTGAAGTGGTGCAACCATCAGAATGTGGCAGATTGGGCTCAAAATGGGTGGAAATCCATTTTCGAGTTTAGGCTCATACACGGAAGGTGAGACAATGGATGGAAAAACTGAGTTAGAGGGGTGGTCGGCTGAGCAAGGGGGACTTTTTGGTGGTGGAGGTGAGATCCACGGCGACCAGACAACGGTGTGGCGAAGATGGGTCCGTTTTAGAGACCCATTTCGAGTGGAGAAGGAAGGGAGGAGTTAGGGTGGCTACTGGCGGTGGGTTTTGTACTCCAGAGGGTAGGGAGTCTAGTGGTGGTGGTGGTAGGTCAAGGCGGCCAGTGGTGGCGCTAGAAAAATTGAGGAAAAACAAAACTACCAATTTCGGGTTTGATACTCACGCGGTGACTAGGGGCCGCCGTAAGGTGTAACGCTGGTGGGGTTGTGCTCGCCGGCGGCAGGGGGTCAAGGCAGTACCGGCAGTGAGGCATGACAGTCGGCGGTGGAGTCTGGCTGGGCTTGAGTCCGAACGGGAAAAATAGGGAAGGGATGGAAGGAGTTGGTCGCGCGAGGCTGGGGTGGGGAAAGCAGGGGAAAGAAGAAAAAGAAAGAAAATAAAAAGAAAAAGGAAAAGAAGAAAATAAAAAAGAGATGGAAAAAGAAATGAAGACTAACTAAAAATAAAACATAATAAAATAAATAAAAACTAACTGAAAATACTACAATTCAATATCAATAAAATAAAATATTTAAAACCTAACAATAAAATAAATTAAACCAAAGCGCAATTTACTTATAAAGTAATAATTAATATAAAGAAAGCACATCAAATAAAATCACATAATAAAATAAATGAATTTAATTTCAATCTTTAAAATAATTGCCTCATATTAAAATTAATAAAAAAAACAACGTAACTCAACATTTAAATATAAAAATAACGTAAAACTAATATTAACTAACTAATAGTTTAAATAATAATTTTAAACAAATAAAACACAACCAATAATATTATTAAAAATAAATTAAAATAATCAACAACAAGAATAAAGACAACACATAAAAATACACGTAATTTGGGATCTCACAAAATCAAAATTCAGAATCGGAATCAGTATCATTATGAAAAAATAGTCAGAGTTTGAGTTAGAACCCGATACTCATGTTGAAAGTTCAACACCAAATGATGGCAATAGAAGTTTCTTGAAGAAACTGGAACTTGGACAACGAGTTCAACACCAAACGATGGTAGCAGAAGTTTCTTGAAGAAACTGAAACTTGACAACGTCGTCTATTTGGTAGCATATCAAGGCAACTGTGTTTCCTTGAAGAAGAAAAAATAATGATGAAGAACACCCGTGGAAGGATATGAAATGAGCAACCGAAATTAGTGAAGATTTTCATCACATTTGACTGAGATTTTTTCTCACTTAAACCAATTTAATCTCCCTATAAATATGTGTTTTAGGATGCGAAAATGGTATGGCGAGATCAAAAGCACATAATGCTGTGAGAGTTGAGAGAAATCATGTAATTTTAGTTTTTGTTTAATATCAAAATCCTATCTGTGTGGATGTAGGCCATATTGGCTAAACCATAAAATATTACATAAAATAGAAAATGAAATGAAACCAATTTACTTAAGCATGAAAACTCCACTCTTTTAAAAGGAGATTGAAGCTATCCACAATTGAAAAAATCTCAAATAAATTGGTACCATAGATTCATTATTGACTTATCTTCTCTAGAAATATAAAAGTCTAACTGATTGTTATATTAAACTTCTCTCTCGTGCGAAAATGGCATACAGCTACTCTTTCATGTTGAAAAATCGAGAAGCCTAATAAGAATAATAAATATGAATACAAAGACATTTGGGAATAATTCAAACGTTAGATTAAAAGAAAATAAAACATTAACTCTGGCAGTTGATCATAAAATACAAAGAAACTGGTAATAATTAGGGTGGGCAAAATTTCTGTCGACTTTGGCTTTAGCTGACATCCGCCCTGATTTTAATTCCATCATAATAATAATAAAAAAAAAAAAAAATTCAGAATCGGAATCAGAATCAGAATCAATATGAAAAAATAGTCAGCGTTTGAGTCGGAGCCCGATATCCGTGTTGAAAGTTCAACACCAAATGATGGCAATAGAAGTTTCTTGAAGAAATTGGAACTTGGACCAAAGTTTTGAATACCGCACCGGTGTCGGTACCGGTCAAGGCACTGAAACGAAATATTTCGGTATTGATACCATTTCATGTACCGTTTCGAAATAGTCTATATATAAAAAAATTATATATATAAATACATATATAAATTATATTTCAAAAAAATAGGCAAAATATGAATAGATTATATATATAAATACATATATATATATATAAAATAATCTAATCTAAATTGAGGTAAAAAAAGAGCAAAAAATGAAAAATAAAAAAATAAAATTCGATATGGTCAGTACAGACCGGTATGACCAATTTTGGGCCGGTACAGTACATGCAATATACTTGTATCGCCTAAGTGACCGGTACGGTATATACTTGCCAGTACAATACGGTACCGAAAACATTAACTTGGACAATGAGTTCAACACCAAACAATGGTAGCAGAAGTTTCTTGAAGAAACTGGAACTTGGACAACGTCATCTATTTGGCAGCATATCAAGGCAACTGTGTTTCCTTGAACAGAAAAAATAATGCTGAAAAACAACCTTGGAAGGACGTGAAATGAGCAGCCGAAATTTTTGAAGATTTTTATCACATTTGACTGAGATTTTTTTTTTTTTTCATTTAAACTGACTTAATCTCCTTATAAATATGTGTTTTAGGATGTTGAAAATGGTATGGTGAGATCAAAAGCACATAGTGCTGTAAGAGTTGAGAGAAATCGTGTAATTTTAATTTTTGTTTAATATGAATCTTCTCTTTGTGTGGATATAGGTCAAATTAACCGAATTATATTAAATTTTGGTCCCCATCTTATTTATAAGTGTCTGCCGGTCCTAACAATTTGCTCCAAATTCCAAACTCTGACTAAACAAAAAATCTCTATTGTTATTTCCTTCTCCGAACAAAGAAAGGAAGTCTTCATTTTCTGTTTGTCGCAATCTGTACATCTGTCTTAATTTGCCTGTCAATCTCAATTTGTGTAAGTCCTCACTGCTCGTTCCTTTTCATTAACGATTATTATTTTTTACTGATTAATTTATTTGTTTTGGATATAGTGCACATATGTACGTATTCGTTATCTTCTATTCAGCACCGAGTCTCTTTCGCTTTTAGTTTTCATTTTTTATTTTTGTTGAGAGTCTGAGACATCTTCCAAACGGACAAATGAAGAGTTGCTTTAACAACAATGAGGATGCACAACATAAATGCGCCGAATGAGCCATCTCTCTCTAATTGAAGTCGGGGGTCGAAGCCCACCCCATCACTGGTAATTGTCAATTAATGTACTTAAAACAGCCACTAACAAAGTTGATTAAAAAATCGCTAAAACCGCTTGGAACCTATTAACAATAAATGAAAGAGTTGGCTAACTGCAAAGTAATAAATAGAAACTAAAGGGCACAAAGGTACTAAGACCAAGATCAGCTGCACATTAACCAACACGACCATGACCATTCTCATCATTTTTTATTTATATCATTGATGCTAAAAATTATCAATAATTATGTTTTAAAGGTAGTGCTATTACAATTTAATTTAGAAGAATCAAATTCTTTAGAGGTATTAGAGCCTCCTTTTCATATTGATGTGCAAATACAATTTTGTATTTTGAAAATATAGTAATTTTTGTTTGTAAACATGATTTATTTTTGTTTGTAAATCACTACAAAAAATCTGCTTATTTATAGTCAGTTATTTCTTATCAAAATTACTATTTTTTTTCAAAATGAGTTTATTTTTGTCATAAATAATCATCTTCATTTGTTACCACAAATAATCTATCACGAATACTCGATTTTTTTGTAGTGAATACAATTTCCCATTTGTGAGGTTTTGTTCGTTCAAGATTATTTTTGGTTCGATTTTGAGTGTTTGGAGGTGACTTGAAAGTTGTTCTCGATTTGTTGTGGTGGTCACTAGTGTGTAGTTCACCGAATTTCTCCAAAATCTTCGTTTATGATGGCTTTGAGATCTATCGAAAAGTAGTGTTAGGTCGGTCGGTTAGAATAGACTATAGTGATGGTTGTGGCTGGTTTTCTTCTGCAATCAATTAGGTTACTTAAGTTAGGTTTGGTTTGTTTTCAAAGATGAGATTGAGATAAGATAAGATAAATTGAAATTAAAGTAAAAAATTAAATAATATATTGTTATAATATATCTTTTTAATATGATTTTTGTATTGGAATTTGAAAAAGTTAAATTATTTATATTATGTTGTATTAAAATTTGAAAAAAATGTAATAATTAGATGAAATAAAATGAGATGAAATTGAATATATTTTAAAAACAAACCATGCCCTAATTTTCAAATAGGGCTTTTTCTTTGAATTGGACTTGAGCTTTACATAAGATTTGGGCTTGTTGCCTTAACAATGATATAAGGTGAATGGGCTTGTATAAGGATTAGGTTTTATTTGACGGTCTGACCCATATGTTGGGTCCAAGCTTTGAAACCTTTGTGTTTAAGTTTAGAATAAATATTGGCTGTAGTCTCAGTTTGGAAAAGCCGAAACACATCTAAACAAAATGTCTCTAACAAAGAATAAAAAAATAAAAATACAAGTGAAATATGAGTGTGCTTGTTAGCTGCTGCTACAGGACTTTCTTACTAGACTAACTCTTAAGTTTATTGGGCCGGATCATATTACAAGTCTAAATCCATGGGTTGAACCTGAACTGTTTGGCTATTCACCCAAACTGGTTTGACTAGTTGACTTTCACCCAATTGACCAGTTTATCAAATTCGTTTGACCAACCCTGTTAGTCGGGGTCGCCCAATTTGATCTGAATCCAGATCCCAACTTGGATCCGAATGAATAAAATAATTTATTTATTTTTATTCTTTGAATATCTCTATTATAGACATGTTATTTAATATTGTCTTATTAATTAAATGCATATATATTTTTTGAGATATTCAGTGACAATTCATGCATGCAGCTTAAAGAAATCAAATTAATACGTCGCCGAAATAATCTATATCATGCAGATTTTCTCCTTGGCCTAAAAATGTAAGAACTTTAATAAATTACGTCGAATTACATCTATATCACGCGAATAACAATCAACCCAAATTAAAATTGTTATTTGGCCAAGTGATAGTTTGTATCAGTGTTTTAAATGCCGTGCCGTACTTGCCGGTACGGCCAGAATTTTCCGTACTGGCCGATACAAAAAATACCATATTTTGTTTCGGCCGTACCGGCCGATACGGCCGAAATCGGCCGAAAAATGTCCGGTATGGCCGGTACCGGCCGTATCGGATTTCAGCCTTCCCAGTTTTTTGTTTTTTTTACTATGTTTTAACCTTAATTTAGACTAAATTAATTACATATATATATTTATCTATATAATTTATTTATATATCAACTATTATTTTGAAATATAATTTATAATTGTATTTATATATATAATTTATTTATGTATAAATTATTTCGAAACGGTACCGGTACCGAAATATTTCGTTTCAGTGACTTGACCGGTACCGGTACCGGTATGGTATTCAAAACATTGGTTTGTATAAGGTAGTCAAATGTAAATTGTATGATGATTTTGAAATTAACCTCTGCATTCAATAGTTGGTCCAAAGGAATGCTATTGTATGGTTGGACTTCGATTTTATATTATTTAGTTAACTAGCATTATTAGAGGACCAATTGCATGTTGTAATTACTGAGACTTGCATAGATAAGTATGGTAAGTTTATCATTGTCAATACTTTAAAATTGATGAGATATTTATTTATTGTAAATTTCTTTTGTTTCTTTATGGTGATTGCATCTACAATATATGCCAATTTAATGATATTTTAGTTCTTAAAGGATCAAGTTTTGTAAAATGGAAAGTGCATATTACTATTATTCTTGAATGTATGGATTTAGACTCTACGTTTTAGGTTGATGAGCCTTTCAAGCCTACTAATTTGAGTTGTGCTGATCAGAAGACAACTCATGAGAAAATGGAGCGCTTTAATCTCATGAGTCTTATGATTATGAAATATTTTATTCCTGATTCTATTTGAAGTACAATGCCTAAAGAGGAATATGTCAATATGTACTTGAACCACATAATAGACCGATTTGTTGCATTGAATACAAGTTTTTTAGCAAACTTATCTCAATGCGGTATAATGACAAAAGGAACATGAAGGGAGTATATTATAGAAATGTCACATGTTGCTACTAGATTGAGAGCACTAAAGTTAGATTTTTTTGATTAAATTCTTGTGTATCTCATTCTAATTTATCTTCCTACATAATTTGGTCTATTTAAAATTAATTGTAATACTCAAATAGAGAAATGGACTCTTGATGAGCTTATTGATTATTGTGTGCAAGAGGAAGAAAGGTTGAAACAAGAAAGAATAGAAAGTGCTCATTGGAAAACTTTTTCTCATGAAAATTCAAATATCAAGAAAGAGGAATGATAAAGTTAAGACAACTGCGGATGCCAAGACATAATAGACAATTGGCAACAAAAATAGGATAAGATCTCTATGTGTTATATTTGCAATAAGGCTAGTCATGTGAAGAATAATTATTTCCAGTATCAAAAGTGGCTTAAAAAGAAAGGTGATTGAGTATCTACTATGCGAGGCACTTTTATACAGATGGGCTATTTACAGCCCTCCATTGACATAAGGACATATCAGATATTTCACCAACTAATGAATATAACCTGTCACATGGGATAACACTGAAACATATTGAAGCCTATTGTTCGATTTCGAGTCCTTGAAATCTGAACCAAAGGAAATCGACGTTGACACTGACGCTGTTTGACTTTGAGTCCCTGTTCAAGTCTCTAAAATTTGAAGGAGTAATACTACATATAGTCGTGGAGTTGTAAACGGCGTGCAGTCGCTTTAAAGAAAAGTTAACTTTTTTTACGTGGGTCTCATATATATTCATTTTTTTCAAAGTGACTGCGAGCTGCTTGCAACTCCATGACTACATCTATCATTTCTCAATCTGAACCAAAGAAACTCGTGTTTATTTTACTTTATGAACGAGTGCATAAAGCATTTTATTTCAATCTTGATCCTCCAAACACCAGCAAAATAAAACTCATGCAAACAGATAAAACTCTTTAACTTCATATAACCATCAATAATGGCCGTCCAAGTAACAACATTTATTTCGAGCATGATATCAAATAAGTTTCTGGTATAAACTATGTTTTCTGCTTTGCAATATCCATCAACCAGAGAGCTCCAAGAAACCAAGTCTCTTTCCACCATCAATAATGGCCGTCCAGCTTCCTTGATGCTACAGTTTTTTCCATATTTTATGATCTGGGTATTGCAATAAACAAGAAATTTGCTAGTTTTACGGCCAGCAGCGAAGCTATGATTGGGTTTTGGAGTAATCAGGGTGGAGAAGAAAGAGTGATGCAAAATAAACAAAGAGGGCGGGCTTTCGCTGAGTGGGGGTGGGTTTCGTTGCTGAAGGGAGGGGGAAGTAATTTGGTTTCGTGTGGTTGAACACCACAATAACTCTTGTGGAACAGCCTATGTGGCGTTCAGTGAATGATGGATTGGATTAATGAGTTATACAACCAAACCGGATAGAAGTTAATTTCATCTAGTATTCACCTAAATGTTACTATATAGGGCTACCAAAAGTACCAAAAATTGAGTGATACTGAAACTTTAATTTACTTAAGAGATGGCAATAAAGTAAGCATGGAAGCTATTGAAGTTTATATATTAAAATTAGAGTTTGATTTTTTTTTTAATTTAGACGAGACTTTTTATACATCATCATTTAGATGAAACTTAATTCCTTATTCTTATTTGGACGAATCTTGTTATTCTTATTCAAATATTATTGGTATTGGCACTTTAATTAATAATCTTTATTTATAACACTTACATGCCTGCCGCTTAAAGACAAACAGAACCTTGCATGGCATAAGCGTTTGGAATATATCTTGAAAAAGAGAATTGAAAGGCTTGTATCAACTAGAATCTTGGTCCTCTTGATTTTTTTCAGATTTTAAAATAGAGTAATGCTATATACACTATAAGAAAAAAAGGTTTTTGTGGCTTTTTTTATTTCTTGCAGGCAAAAAAAATGCCGAAATAGCCATTTTAAACTTATGCTTATAAATCATCTGTCCAAAACAAGAAAACGCCAGAAAAAAGACTTGTTAAGGCGACTTTTTGTGCCGTAAATATGTCTGCCGCAATAAAATTTTATTATGGCGATTAATTCATTTTAAACGACTTATTGCGGCGACTCATAAGTCGCCGCAATAAGTTTTAAAATTTGATAAATCGAGGAAAACTCACAAATCGTTGCCCGCGTCTAATTTTCCCACTTTCTTCCCCGACACCCTCTGCATCTCTTCTCCATCATTGGCTAGCCATTTCTCATCGTCGACGTCGTCTATTCAGCCCAAGTGCCGTCTCGCCTCCTCTTGACGCCGGTGAGTCCGTCCTTTTATCTCTTATTTTTTCTCTCTTGCTAAGGGCATGGCTGGTTTATTGTGACTTCATGTTCTAGTTCTACCGCCGCGTGTCACATTTATCTTCTACAATCTGAAATCCTTTAGCCTAAATGTAGTTATTTTCTCACACACAGAGAATTAGATTAAATCTTAATTTTAAGTTTTTGTAATGTGTTTGGCTGGTGAGGAAGTCGAAGAAAAGGAGGGAAAAAATTGCGGTTGGTACCGGTGTAGTAGTTGTCGTTTGCGTTGAGTTGAGGTACTTGCTCAAGGATTCCATTCATGTGATTTTCCCTCTGTTTTTCTCATTAGTTCCATTTCACATGTTTCAAAGTCGGGAGAGGTGATTTGGAGGCTCAGTAAAAACCTGCTTAAATTCGATGATTTGTAGGGTTGAAGTTTGCGTTTCTGTTTGCATTTTTTTAGATAATTAATCCTTTTATTTGTTTCTTTATTGGGATGAACTATGAAAAATGACAGTATTATTTGCAGAATTCTAGCTTGACTTGAAACAAAAGTGATCGAAGGTCTCCCTATAGTGGCATTTTAGGTGAGAACTGGACCTGTTTTTTCCTCTCATTCATTTGTTGGCTAGGAGCGAATCAGGAAATGAAAAAGTTGCATTCCTATGATATAATTTCTCTTATGCTTAAGTTTTGCCTGCTGGATGCAGCTTAATGAGAGCCTGTGTTTGGATGTAGCTTAATGAGATTCTTTTGAAAAATTAGGAGATTTGGAAGGTGTGGATGGAAGGTGGAAACTAGTTTACAGTAAAATTACAATCTTGGGTTCCAAGAGAACCACAAGCTAGGACTGAGAGATTTCACTTCCTTGGGGGATTTTTTTTTTCTTCAGATAATTGATACTGCCAAGGTATTTATCTTTCAAGATTTCGTTTCATTATTGAACTGTTATGCTATATGTGTTATTGAATATTCCATTTGTTTTACCAAAATTAATCTTTTTTAATGTGCCAAAATGGAGTAAAAGCAGTAAAAATTAAATTATTAGTAGTTTGATGTGCCAAATTAATAATATGAAATATGCATCAGTATTTTTTGATTCTGTTTTAGAAAATAATATGAAACATCCATTATAGACAATGCGCTCACTATTTAGGATTATTATTTGGAAGTATTTCCATTCCCTTTTTATTTAGGGAAGTTTGGATGTTAATTTATTTATTTTAGAAATAGAATCTGATTATGTTTTGTTTCTTTATAAACTAAGGACGAGTTAATTTGTATAGTGCAAAATGCGCACTTTGATATATACGCAGGTACTCATTTTCTTTTATATAAGTATAATACTATTCAGATCACACTTGGTGTCCAATTTAAATGAAGGGAGGTTAAAAGGAAAAACTTTTGTAATGCCTTTTTTCAGGATAGATTTTTAAGTGATTTACAGTTTATCGTGATAATAATGCATGTTCTGAGTATTGTTATGATCATAGTTGATGTTCACTTGATATTATTTTGAGCCCATTTATGTCAAGTCAGTGTTACACTGAATGTTTTTTTTAAGGTATGTGTTTGCTCTATATTATTTAGGTACTGAGTAGTACAGCTGTGGCAACTAGTAATTTGGATCACGATATAAGTAAGTTTAATGAATCTGGCTTTTTAATTAGAGTTCCTACTTCCCTTTTAGCAGCTCAAATGATTTTGTTTTTTCTTTTGGGCTTAAGTCTGTTGGGTGCCTTCTTTTTTTGTAGTTCTTCTACAAGTTTTGCGGGATTAGTGCCATTTCATGGTATCATACAGTCTACGTTCCATGATTTAGGAATTTAATTAACTATGTTCATTTTTCCCTGTTTTTATTCCACTTTTCTTCACCACTCACTTTGTAGCTTGCCTTCATATGTAGATAATGTGACTACATCAGGTAGTATTACCTAATTTCATTGTTTAAAAAAATACTATGTTCATTTTTCCCTGTTTTTATTCCACTTTTCTTGCTTCAAGCTCAATAATGATAGAAGATCTTCTGTAATGATACACCTTCAAAGTATTACTCGTTCTGCAATGATACAGCCATCAATGAAAATATCTTAGCTGGCTATATGTAAATGTACATGAATATCTTTTTACGTTCTCCTTGTGTTCACACTCTTGCTAATACATTGCTTGGATTTTCTATCTGACTTGTCGTTCTTTGTGAGTAAGATTATTCCTGTCTTTTATTTTTTTGACCTGTGAATCTTTATGATTTTCTTTTACAATCATCATTTACTCTCTGCCCAGCACTTAAATTTATTTAATTTTTATATATGGAATCAGAGAGGTAGAAGCAAAGAGAGTCTCATATAGAGACTCAGGGACCTACAGAGGCAATACCAAATCAAGACGTAAAAAAGGTGCATATCTATGATATAATTGATCATTATGCTTAGTTTTGCCTCCTCTCTGATCAGCTCATCACTTATTTTGCTTTATATGTTTTGGCTTTCAATCTTCAGGGATGGTTTTGAAAAATCCCTGTCTTGTTTAATTAGATTTCATATATTCTCTCAATTCCTTGCAACTTAATGCAGATCATTTTGGATTTATGTTAAGAATATGAGTTTTGATCATGACTTCTTTTCAGGTTTATGGAGTGCAAGGACCAAAATAACCGAAGTTCTATAATGTTGCCATATTCTTCGTTGGTAAACAATTTACTTCATTTTTTGTGCTTATTTTTTTTCCCTTGGTGATCCTCTCCATTTTTCTAAGTTCTTTAATCTCTTATTCAACTTCCTGTTAGAGTACTGGCAGTGATTTGAAATGAATGCAGGTTTCATGGGTATGTGCATCATAACCTTATCTGAACTATTATATTCATTTTTCTATCAATGAAATAATAACAAGTCTTTTGGTTACTAAAAAATAATCAGTTTCTGGGATGATCAACATGTTTCTAATATTTTATTCAATTTATTTTTGGGGGTGAAGATGGGATTCAAACGTTTCTTGTTAGGATTTTTCTAATCGAAAGCATCTACTTTGCAGTTTAAGCTCTGCAAAGTCAGGTTTGTGCAGTTTGGGCATCCTATATCTGAACACCTACGATAGACGAACCATCTGCTACCCAAACCCTCTCACCAAGGCCAATGACACCATCAAGCTCGACTTGGAGAGCAACAAGATTACTGGCTTCATCAAGTTTGACGTGGGGAATGTGGTCATGGTGACTGGTGGAAGGAATAGGGCCGTGTTGGTGTAATAAAGAGTAGAGATCTTGCTTAGAAAATCTTAGTTACCATATTGAAGATGGGAGGACATTTGTAAAACAATATCAATATATGTGTGATGTTAACTTAGACTAAACTCATGAATTTCAATTTGAGCACTTTTCATTGATGTATAATGATTTTGGGGATGTTTAAACCATCTATATATAAATTTCAATGATGAATTCATGATATTGTATTCTTATAATGAAATATAATTGGTTTGATGTGTCATGGATTAAACTAATATTAGAAAAGCAAGTATAGCATTTATTAAAAAAAAAAAAAAAATCAATTTCGACTATTTCAGGAAAAAACATAGTAGAAAAATATCAATTCTGTAAAACAATATCGACATCTACATCGCTGCACTAGCATAATTATTAGGCATCAAAGATTTTTGGCCAGCATTAGCTATTTGCGGCGCTTTATTCATGTATTTGCAGCGATTTGAAGTTGAGCCAACAAAAGTCCTTTTTCCTGGCGATTTGAAGTTGAGCTGACAATTTTTTTTCTTGACTCAACTATTGCAGTGCCATATCGGCGACGCCAACTGAGCCAGGAATGAGTATTTGCGGCGAAATAAAGACTTTTTGTGGCGAATTAATGTCGCCAAAAATAGTAGTATATCTTGTAGTGATACAGTTGTAGAGTTGCAAGTGGCGTGCAGTCACTTTAAAAAAAGTAGAATTTACTGTTAAAAAAGTTATTTTTTTTTCATATGGGTCCTTTATATATTCATTTTTTTTTTCAAAACGATTGCATGTCATTTGCAAGTCCACGATTGCATCTATCATTTCTCTTTATAATATATGTTAAACATATAGAATGCAAGCAAATAAATATAAGAAAAATAGGTGTTAATAGGAATTAGGTGTTTTAGAAGTGATATATATATTGTTATTATGATCCATTCCTTATGGCATCTAGTCAATGATATTTTATCATTCTTATAGATGGTTATTCTTACTATGGTTTCTATAGTTGATACAAAAAAAATCAACAGCACTAGATATTTTTAAGGCTTATAAAATTAAAGTTGAAAATTAGCTTAATAAGAAAATTAAGGTCTTTAGATCTAATTGTAGTAGTGAATACTATGATAGATATGACGAATCAGGTGAATAAATTCCTAGGCCTTTTGAGAGGTACTTAAAATAATGTGAAATAATTTCTCAATACACCATGCTAAGGACTCCACGTCAAAATGGTGTAATTGAGAGACGAAATCGAGTCCTAAAGGACATAGTTAGGAGTATGATAACTCATTCTTATTTACTAGAGTCACTACAAGGACAGGTCATAAAAATTGTAATTTACATTATGAATTGCATATCTAGTAAAGTAGTAGCTAAAATCCCATATTAGTGATGGACTAGAAAGAGGTTCTTAGGCATTTTCACTTATGAGATTGTTTAGTTATGGCTAAGCTCTAAAGGCGTAATGAAATGAAATTGGACTCAAGAATAGTTAGTTGATATTTTATTATATACTCTGAGAGATTGAGATGTTTCAAGTTTTATTTTCCTTCAGCTAATACCAATATTGGGATGAATAATGTCAAAATTATTAAGAATATTCAAGATCGTGAGAGCTCACAATCTAGGAATATTTTATTTGAAAAGGAACAGATTGAAATTTCTCTACAAAATAATGAGGGTGATGAGGTGGTCATACCTGTCATAGTATAGGATGCGAATGCATATCATCAAATCATTCCTAAGTTGCCTCTTATTGATACAGAAGAACGTGATCAGTCTCAACAAGAAATGCCAATAAGGAGATCAAATAGGTAGAGAAGATTAACAATTCCAAATGATTACATTGTTTATGTCCTAGAACATGAATTTGATATAGGGTTGAGAGAAGATCCAATCTCTTTCAATCAAGCTAAACAAAGTGCTAACTCCCCAAATTGGACGGGCACAATGCTAGATAAGTTAATGTCTATGAAGGACAATGAAGTTTGAGACCTTGTCAAATTGTCTAACGATATTAAATTAATTATTTTATAAATGGGTTTTCAAAGCCAAACAAGACTTTAAAGGCAATGTCAACAAGTATAAACCATGTCTATACTTAAAAGGAAGTCATTGACTATGGTTAGACTTTCTTTTCAATTTCAACGAAAGACTCTTTTAGGGTTATTATGGGAATTGTACCTCATTATGATTTAGGTGCCCTTTGAATAATGAGTTGAGAATAAATGATTTGATATGAAAGTTGAAAAATATTATTAGAATATTATTTTATTGTTATTATTATTATTATTAAATTAAAAAAAAATTAAATTATTTATTATATTTATATGAAAACCAGGAAAAATTATAATAATGAGATGAAATGAGAAGAAACACTTATTGTGTCCAAACCAAGCATTAGATTTTCATCAAATGGATTTAAAGACTGCTTTGAAAGCCTTAGAGTTTCATCAAATGGATTTGATGATTGTTTTTCTCAATAGAAACATTAAGGAAACTATATATTTGATGCAACCAGAGGGCTTTGAGACCACTAAATCAAGTCATTTGGTTTGCAAAGTTAAGAAATATATCTATGGCTTACAGCAGACATCTCACAACTCAAATGAAAAGTTCGATTGAGTAATCTCCTCTTTTGGTTTTAAGGAAACTATTGTGGATCATTATGTTTATCATAAGATCGATTTGAGTAAATTTATGTTTTCTCAATTTTCTCTCTTTTGCATGTTGTCTCAAAGAAAAATATTACCTTTTGGACCGTTTCCTTCACCAATAGGTGAAGGTCACAAATTTTCCGAGCGTTTCCAAACCATTGGTAGTTCCAGTATAGGAGTCTCATGGAGACTAGCAAAGATGTTCAACAGCCACTTTCAAATTCAAACTCTCATATTTCTGTCCTTGAGGAACTTGCTTCTTTTCTATCCCTTATCCTTTACTTCCATATGTTTTTTTTTCCTTTTTTAGTAATAGTATTCAGTTCAATCACCATGCTAATTCTAGATGGCATACTTTCCTCCCTTCTTGGCCCTATTTGAGCATTCCTTTTCCAACTAGAAAGCATGTTTTGTCCTTGACCCCCTTTGCTACTTTTTTCTTCATATTAAAAGAACTCATGTTGACCTGCTTTCGGGGAAGTATAGTAGTCTCCACCTACGAAACTGCTACCACCATTGCCATGTCATGCAAATCCCTTGCAAACTTGCCTTGATGAGTGTCATTCTCTACTGTCATGCCTTGATGAGTGTCAATTAAGTCCAGTCAAGATTCTAGCTTAGTAACTTCCTTATCTGTACCTTACCCTTTTTTAGTTGGTCAACTTCTCTTACAAGGCAATTATTAATGTTATTTTTAAAGCTGACCACAAATTGATGATCAGTCCCTACAATTTTGGGAATGTCTTAGTGTGCCTCTGAGATAGCATCATTCTAAGTCACCTTTCCTTTTTGGTTAGCTTCCCAGATATTCTCGCCAGTGGCCTTTTACCGATCATCTTCCATGAGACTCCATAAGAATCACCTTTTCTGGCTTGAGCCATTCTAGAGTATGACTGTTTGCTGATTACCCTTAGCCACACACCATACTAGTAAGAAAAATGCTTCACTGTATTCAACTCCATGTCTACTTTATCACATCTCTTAGACTGGTATTTGATCACCCCACATCTATAGCAAAAGTTAGGCATCCTTTTATATTTGAACGGAATCTAGTGCTTTGAATTCCCAAGCGAAATAAATCTACCTCTAGCCAAGGTTCTGTAATGTCTGCCATAACTCTTACACATAAATGCTTCCCCCAACTAGATCCACTCCCATACATATCCATCTTGAGGACCTTTCCCACAGTCTTGTCCAATTCCTCCCTTATGCCATGGTTTATTCCTGCGAAACGTAAGTCATGACATTGGATCTAAAAAGGCTCATACATAAACTGCATGGATTTTGGTGAAACTTCCCCTTCACAATCATTTAAGCAAATCAGATACTTGTCTAAGGACCATGGACGTCCATGCATTACCCTTTTCTTATCAACTTCATATTTGAATTCGATAAAAAAACTTATTCCTTCCTATCTCATTGAAAATTGCCTTGCCCTCCAGTTTCCAAAATTTGTACAATGTAGCTTTTGAAAGCACCTATATGGATCTCTTTATTAGCCACTACACACGTAATAATACATCTCTTACTCTTTTCAGCCGAAAACAAAATGTCTTTCACACTAATCTCGACCTATTGTTGTTCTTCATCAGTAAGTCTGAGATCCTCACACATTATTGATATATTGTCACAATCTATTCTGTTTAACTTTACAGACTAGAGCTAGAGAGAAGGAGACTCTTAAGTCTCCAATAAAACAAAGAGAAAAACCTTACTTTTACTTAGTGAAAGGAATTTTGAGTAGACCCGATACTTCACTTCTTCAATCCATACTTTAAAGTTTTAATAGCAAACTAGTGTGATGGTTACATTTACAAATCAATTAGAAACAAATAGGTTTTTCAAAAAAACAAAAAAAAGAACAGGCTTAATTTCGTCCACTAAATTCTAGGTAAAGATTGACGATGACAATGATCCAAGAAAACGACGCACTCGAATGCCCGAAATCGCTAAAACATCATGGAAGATAGGAAAGACTCAGATTGATGTGTTTCATGACGAAGAAATAGTGCAAAGGAGAGAGAGAGAGAGAGAGAGAGAGAGAGAGAGAGAGAGAGAGAGAGAGAGAGAGAGAGAGAGAATTTTACCTATGATCAATGTCATCTCCAATAGCCAAAATAAGAAACTCCCAAAAATTGTAGCAAGGAATACATGAGGAATGAAGGGCGCGAGAGCGAGGAGACAATCTAGGCGAAATATCTGAAAGTAAGGAGAAAGATTTGCCGTTGGAAAGTTAAAGGGAAATGGGAGTGGGAAGAAAATGAAAGGAAATAGGTTTATAGCGTGTTATCGCAAGATTTGCAAATGGAATTGTGGAATCTTGCCATATCATCACGGTTAACATTTGTGAATGGAGAATCTTGCAATAAATACAATGTGAAGGACAAATCAACAAGTAATATTAATACTCGGCTATTATACATTTAAATAGATGTTGTCACCATCCATTCCTTTCAACTCTACAAGCTAAAGCTCGAGAGAAGTAGACTTAGGGTAGGTTTGGATAACGAACATTTCTCAAATATTTTCATAATACTTCACTATTATTCATTATTTTATTATTATTCTTCACTTTTTTTTATTACTTTTCACTACTATTCAATATTCTACTATTATTTTTCATTATTTTTTCTCTACTATTCACAATTATTTTCAACACTTCTCACTATCCAAACGTAACCTATTTTACTTGATAAAAGCAGGATCCTTAACCAAATGCAATCTTAATCCTCACTTTTCTAACTTTCTTCTTGTTATTATTTCCCTCATACATGCTAATACCCCATGCACGCAAAACTATATAAAATGTGTCTTTACATTATAAGAAAAATGAATTTTTGTGATCCTTTAATTATAACAAAAAGACAATTTGTGGTCAATTCTTGAATGCTGTAAATAGTCATTTTATTAAAATTAACTAATTGTAAATAAACAATTTTCTTATAGTGTTAACTAATTATAATTTTACATGAAACTGCGTGCACACCATTCTAGTAGGCATGCAAGTTCATCAATCCTACCCAATGGAAAAAATTCAAAAGTAGCGCACTTCACCTTAAAATTGATTCAAGATTATTTTTATTTGAAAAATACTAATTAATTTTAATATTTATTTAATAGTTAAAAAAATGATTATCAATATATTAATATTTAAAAAAAATGTTTTAAAATTATGAAAAAACAAGGATAAAAAATAAAAAAATAGAAAGAAAAATTTAGTCTTACAATAAGCTGCAGTAAGCATTGTAATACCGCCCTTTTATTTAAATACGTTAATAAAACACATTTTCTCATGTACATGATGGATTGTACTGATCAATCAATGTATAAATAATAAATAATCACTCAATGTATAAATCACCTCAATTTATTTTATTTTATCTTATTATTATAATTTTTTTGAATTTTTATACAAAATATAATAAACAATTTAACTTTTAACTTTTCAAATTACAAAACAATAATAATATTTAAAAATAATATTTTATTTATTTTTCGACTTTATCTCATCTCACTATCTAAACGAGACCTAAATAAAAATAAGTACTCCATGCATTTTTGCAATATTTTTCCCTTCCAATTTTGTTCCAATATATATTGCAATTGGAATTTCCTTCATTTTTCCGAACGTAAAGTACGATGCAAAATCCAGACCATGCACTAAACTTTATAAAATTAGGAGTGATTATTTGGTGATAAAATAATATCTATCTCAAGTACGTACATTGATCATCTCCACCTGATTATTATATATTGCAAAATGATAATTTTTCCAATACCACCGCATTTGGAAAACAAATCTTGACTAGGTAATATGAATATGCATGCTTGGAAGCTGTAATTAATTAAATTCATTACATGTTACGATTACTATTAATTATAAATTTCATGGAATGAATCGCATTGATGTATTTAATTAATTACTTTCTTTCAAGTTGAATTAAATAATATACTGCAACCCCAATATTAACAGATGGGGTGATCGTAAAATTAAAAATCACTACAAGAAATGTGCCCTTTTGCATTGGTCTATTTGGTTGCAAAAAGTGGCAAAAATGATAGTTTTGAGCTAAAACGTTGGTTTCTTGAGCGACGGTGGTTGGATGCCACCATTTGATTATTTCAGCCCTTCAGCATCAAATAACATAAGCTACCCCTTTTTTCTAACAAATTAGACTCATCGCGAATAGCAAATAATCTGTCACAAAAAGGCATCTCACATACATTCACCTTGATGCCATGCATTGACCTTAATCGGCGCTCACCGCAAATAGGTACATTCTTGTTGCAAATGACTGGAGACCATTTTGACGCTTAGTTGGAATTTCGATGCTTTCCCCTATTTGCTGCGAATTAATGTGGTTGCAAATACTATCTACTCGCCGCAAACATAAATATAAATTTTGATGCTATAGTCCCGTGATTCCATTGCTTTTACTTATTCCCTGCAAAATTATATTTACGCAAATATAGGAAGTCTTCATCGCAAATAGTTGAATCCGCTGCATTGAGCACCTTTGTTGGGCTTGGTAAATCGATGCAAATAATTAAATGTGTTTGATGCAAATACTTTCACTTATCGTCGAATGTTAAAAAGTTTAATTTGTTGACTAGTATGCATTTCGCTGCATATGACCTGAGGCAATGTTCTATCTAGCTACTGATGAAATTGACATTTTTCTTGACTATATAATTCAACATTTCTCATCAACTCGGCCTTATCTTAGATATATTAATCAATATATTAACTACTTATATTTATAATTAATATATATTGATGAAATATATTAATTAATATATTGACTACTCTATATACTGATGAATATAAATAACAATTTCTATATATTAACTACTCTAATATATTGATGAAATTGACTATATTATTTTCTATTTCCACATATATTATTAACTACTCTAATAATTTTTTTCATATATATATTTATATACATATCCTCACATATTTAGATTAATTGGATTTATTAATCTCCCCTTGCAATAGGGGCGGAAAATGCTATCATTTTTCTGATATCTATAAAAAAATTTCTTATTTAGCCCCCCAATTCTGAAATTATCCCCTCCAAGTACGATTTGCTCTAAAATATCTCTTATTTTTTGATTCCTACAAAGTTTAGACTATAAAAAATCCCTTAAATATGAGTACAATCTTGCAGCAGCACAACGATCCTTGTACTCTAGCTGCTATGAACCGGTTTTTTAAAAGTTGTCTATAAGTCTATCATTTGGACCTTTGGAAATACTGACTATGTAAGACCGTTGTGAGCTGACTTATGCTATCACGCATTTTTCTTTTTCATTTGACAGAAACAAAATACTTCAAACACTTTCCAAATAAACATTTAATTTGAACGTTGATGAGTGAAAATTTCTTCTTCCTTTGAGCTATTTCTTCTTAGAAATCGAAAGGCTTGATTCCTTGAAGTCGTCAGTGAACCGTGAACGCCTGAACGGGAACCTACTTTGCTCTCAACGTTGAAAGGCTTGGGAGTTAGGCGTTATCGCAGGGGTTGATTTCTTGGGCATTGATGATTTGATCTCTCAGTCCTCTCACTCTCAGGTTCTATTGTTCTATAATTTTAATTTATATTTAAGCTTTTAACGCCTGCCAGTATGCTTATCTCAAGTTCTTTTTGATTTCAAGTTCTTTATTAATTAATTTATAGTAGCTTGTTCTAGAATCTACTATTTATTTTTTTTTTACTTTTAGGCTTATATTTAAGGCTTATCTTATTATTATTATTATTTATAGATTTAGTCTAGCAAATTAATATATATAGAGAAATATATATATAATATAGATTTGTGTTTGCGCATATCTTATAATTTATTTATATATATACATAGATTTGTGTTGCTCGTGCTGTGCACAGTGCTAATTTATATTGAAAAAAAAAATTGCCAAAAATTCTACTTTAGAGATGATAATGGAAGAATTTTATTTCATGAAGGATCGTCGTCGACCTTAATTTGAAGAGAAAATTCTAAGTTAATCGCCCCTCAATCGCCAAATCCTGATTCTACCCCTCCCTTGCATCACATGATCCCTAACCTGGCATCCTAATTATAATACATCATGTTCCGACTAATTTGCATTCCAAATTTTCTGATCCTCCCACTATTACTGCGTGCGGGCAATCGAGCTAGGCCGGCGATTTCATCCTTTCTGGACGCACCGCCGAGTTGTCTGAAATTTTTTTCCCGCGGTCTCCTCCGATCTGACCCCTTCCATAGATCAATAATGAACGTCGCAGTTACGTCAGGCATGTCATGAGATGTACTGTGCGTTTGCCATTTCAGCGGCCGGCGTTGGTTCTAAAACTCTGCATAAAAAAAAATCCCAGGCTGCATATAACTGGAGTACTTTATCCAAACAGATACAGAGAGCTTAGGTATGCCAAAAGAAGAAAACTAAACGGGTAGAATCCATAATTAAACTTGTAACAAAATCTTGGCCGGCCTATATAAAAATGATCATCATCAGTATATATATATATATATATATATATATATTCATATTAATATGGTTATTGCAGCAAAAAATCAATGGGGGGAGAGATAAAGAGACAGATGAGAGCGATATTGGAGCTCCCTTCAATCCAAGAAAGGAAAAGAGGTGGGGAAAGACGTCTGATGATCTCCTGAGTCATGCAAACCCTTAAGCTGGAATTTTGAGATTAACCAGCGCAGCCCAGAGGTATCCATGAACCAGCAGAAGGCTAAACCCCACTCTCATCCTGCTTTTGAATCAAAGGGAGCTCCCACTGATCAATTTTTTGGCTATTATATTGAATACATCACGTGTTTTGATCATCATTTAGCCAAAACCATGCTACGTACTGAGGTCAGCCCTATACGGCTATACCCAGAGAACTAGAAACCGTCATGTAATTCTGAGAGTTGAAAGGTACGCCAGCCTCAGGGATATTTATAACCAAGGGCGCAGAGGGTTAAATCATATCTGACCTAATTATTTTTATATATACTGATGACTCGGATCCATGTATCATGTAGGTGATCATATACGTACGGTACGATAAGATAATTCCTTGTCTTTGTCAGTATTTTAGTACTTGAATGATTTTTTTCTTTTGTTAAAATGATTAATCTGCTTTCATAATAGAATATAGTCTAAATTTTCTTAAATAATTTATCACAAATATATATTTTTTTTTTCGTAGTGCATCATAATATACTTATTATAATGATTTATATGATCACTTACGTTAATTAAAGTCTACATATTTTGCTGAATTGCAGAAAGTGTTAGGGCTGATCAGTACTAAAGAACTAGTTGCTATGTCATTATAAAAAAATTATTTATTTGTAGTTAGTTAATTTTAATCAAATAATTATTTATAGTCAAAATTAATAATAAATAATCATTTGATCGCAATTAAAAGATGATAAAAACTCTTTTTTTTTTTGTAGTGCGCCGACACATGACTTTAATCAAACTAAATGATCTTGGTACGTGAAGGAATGACAGTAAGGCGTAGCATAATAATTTTGACAATCCAAGGCATTTGCTCCAAATTGAATAAAATAAAAAGTATGGTTGAATTAAAATGACTTATATATCAAACTAATTAATTTTCATCTTGAAAAATTCGAAGAGATAATAAAAATGAAACAAAAAGAGAATATTTTTATTGATTTTGCCAATAGGGATCGAGTTGTCAAATAATACGCCTTCTAGAATTAAAATAAGTAACGGTACACTATTAACTATATGACACCAAAGGAAAACCGTGGGATAGATTTTCTCTTTAAAGAGAGAGATTTATAATATCAAAAAGTGAGAAAGGCCAGATCAGAGGCAATGGGCATGAGAAAAGAAAAAAGAGAAGAGGGGGGGGGGGGGGTGGACGGAAAAGGGCCATAATATTCTTACTTATTTAATTTCAGGTTCTGAAAAAAGGAAATCCAACAAAGGTTATTTGGAAAGAAAGTTGTAAACCATAATTGATTAGAGAGATAGAAGTAATGCTTTGGAGTAATATTGGAAAAGAATTGTGTAAGTATCTCGTATTCTTTTTTAAAAAATTTTATTATATGAATTTTATATTTATTCATTTTTTTAAGGCAGTGCGCGCGCTTGACATACTCCATAATTATAAATATTGTGAATATGAAATCAAGTCAATTAAATATTGTCCAAAACCAAGATATCTATTCTATGATAAAAAGTGTCTATCGCTCATGGATAGGGATAAATAGTGAATGCAAGTGCAAGACCGTGTATGCTCTTGTGTCATATGCTTTTCTTCCATTTTTTGTTTGGCCACGAAGGTCAAAACTATTACTTTTCTTTTTCTTTCTCTCTCTCATTTTCTCTTCTCCCTCCTTTCCCCTCAATGTCACACCCGCTCACCCCACCCTGAGACCTATCTCCCTATTTGTAACCAATGTCACCGCCCTCAATGCTGAACAAAGGCCATCACCTCACTGAGTGATGTTGTTAGCCAAGCTCTTCACCAGAACGAGCCACCCAAATCTATCATAGAGAGAGAATGTGAGGTTTCCAAATGTATTCCTAGGAGTTAGGACTCAAAGGAAACCATTGCTCCACAGTCAACGACAACCAGCTTGACGAAAACTTTGCTTAGAGGCTTCCGATTATTCACCTAGAGTTCTTCACGTTTTATGGAATTTAGCTTCAAAATCTTCATCACGGCATCTTAGATTAGGGTTTCTTTCTCAACGCGCCATTTATGCCTCTCTCTCTCATAGTTTGTCTCTCTCCATTTTTTTGTTGTTTTGGTAGGCTTCCAAAAGTATCCTAGGGTTTGACAGAAATCACCCCTTCACTATCAATATCAGACAGGTTGATGAAAACTCTGCTCAAAGGTTTCAAAACTTTCACCTTGGGTTTCTCTCTCTACACTATTCTATCTATCTCATAGCTTGTCTCTATGTTTTTTTCTTTTTGGTTTTTTTCTAATCTGCTTGTTTGATGCTCAGAGACACATAAAAATGCAAGACAAGATGAAAAATCCTTATACACGAGGAGATCAACAATGACAATGCAAGATTATGTGTTTCCAGGTAAATTATAAAGAGCTTTTCATTGTATATATATATATATATATATATATATATGCAGAGTTATTGTTGTTTGTGTGGTACTAGTTAGTGAGCATTTGAATTATTGATAGGGAATTACGTTAGCAGCTTTTTCTTGTGTATATATATACACATCTGTGCATTGTACTTTAACCTTTTGAAGAGATGTGAATAAAAAGCATCCGACCGTAGACTTTCTAAATAGCATCACACCAAATCTTGTCACAATTAAGATAAGAAAGATCATGATAATGTGTTAATTATTTTAGATTTATTGTTTAGAATCTGATAATTTGAAGGAGGCAAAATACGTTTTTGATCTAGTATAAAAAGTTCTAATAATTTCCATATGATTATAATTCATATGGTCATGAATTTTAAGAGAGTTAATCTATTTGCAAGTTAGGGTGTAGATGAACACATCATCCACACAATTTACATGATAAATTCTCAAATGTAAGATAGAAATTTTAAAACTTCATTTTCAAATCAAATCACTATAACAAATTTGGGCTTTACTGACAGACAAAATCATCACAAAAAATGACCAAAATGTCACGAAAAACTTTTGGTAATAGTTAGAAATCGTCATGGCAACCGTTACAGTAAGTGCGTCACAGATAAGTATTTGTGACACTTTACTATTCAACCATCATAAAAAGTATTTTTTGTGATAGCTGTGATTCCAGCCTATGGTGCATATGGTAGGGATGGTGGTAAGTAGGGATGGTGGTAGAATCTCATATGTGATTCTCACCTACAATGCATGCGGTAGAGATGGTGGTAAGCAAGGATAAGTAAGAATAGTGGTAGAGTCCTGCTTGTGATTCCTGCCTACAATGCTTGATAGATTGAAAGAAAGGAAAAATGAACGATAGGAATGGAGGTAGAGTCTCGCCTACGGTGCACGCGGTAAGGATGGTGGTAGAGGCCCGCCTGCGATTCCCGCTTACAATGTTAATTGGATTTATAAGTCATTTTCTGAGAAAATGATGGGTTTTGATAAATAAATTTGTGAACCATTTTCTTGGAAAATGGTGGATGTTTTCAATAGATTTATTTTGGGCCAAAATGAGATTTTGGTATGTGTGGAAAACTATTCCTTTTTTAGAAAGATGATTTTTGAGCCTCATGTATATGCTGTCTTGATCATGCATTTTTGTTGTTGCATGAATATATTTTTATTTTGTGGTTTGTTTGAGATTTTACTTACTTGCGGTACTATTTTTGGTATCGTCGATTCTGATGCAGGTGACGAGGAGGCTGAGTCTGAGGAGGTGGCTCCGCCATTGGAGTAGTTTGATGTAGTTTATTATTTTGGGAAAATGTCTTTCTCACTTTTGATAATTATGTATCTATATGTATTGCCTTTGAGATGACTGTATTAAATCTCTTGTTGGAGAATTTATATTAAACTATATTGTAATATTATAAAATTCTGGTACTTAGTTATCGACTTAACTTATCCGCTGCTTCTTTTATTTCACACATGTTGCACGTTCACACTCTTGGCACTTGTCGTTGGGGTGCATGACCCGTGTTGTCATCATCTCGTCGCCTTAATTCCCATATTTTCATACGTGGGAGTTGGGGGCGTCACATGGTGCCTTTTCATTCGATGTAACGTTCGAACATTAGAACCGTTAGTGACGGTTCAAATATGCTACCAAAAATCATGTTCGAATGTATAATATGACGTTTGAACGTAAACTCATCTGACTAACATTCGAATGATATACTACTCCGTTTGTTTCTCCAACATTCGAACATTGGTCACATCTTGATGTTTGGCCGTTCCTAAACCAACGTTCGAACGTTACGTTTGAGTATGTTCGAACGTTAATTTGACTAATATTCGAATGTTAGTTTCATAAACATTTTGATGTTTTGGTTAATTCATTTAAACGTTGTGTGGTACATTCGAACATAGTTGGAAGTAAGGTTTGAATGTTTGATGTGCACATTCAAACGTACTAGTTAGAAATGGCAAATTTAATAAAATTAAAAAGCATACAAATTACATATTATATAATCAATCTAGCAACTTACATTGTCTTATAACATATCAAAATTAAATACTAAAAATTATAAATAATTAAAAAAGATAAAATTTATCTTTCTTTTTTTTTTCTTCGTCTACCCCGATCCTACTACAGTGACATAACACGCTCTATCTGGGCCGCCATCTCCTTCTGTACTTGTTCTTGGACTGCAGTATGTATTATTTCCTCATGCTTTTTCGGCTGCTCCAGTACACATTTCTCTAGACCAGAATGTCGCTCCAAAAAGATTCCAACTCTTGCTGTTTCAACCTCATAATCTCGTTTGGGGTTTGGGGTTTTAGGTTTGAGATTTGAGATTTGAGATTTTATGCACAATCACCTAATATATTTGCAAACTCTCATTACTAAAATAATACAAAAAAACCCAATATGCTTAAATACCAAAATAGAAAAACACAAAAAAAATACTTAACACATCTAACAAATTATCAATTCTAAAATGCTTAATACAAGAATACATGCATTTAAAATTAAACAAACTAAAATATTGGCACAAATATAAAATAGCCAACAAATTATCAATTCTAAAATATACATGCTTCCAATTGGAAAAGAGGTACAAATTTTTACTATATATATGCTTGGAAAAATTCACACAAAAAATACACCCACATAAAGAAAAATCATATTTTAAATTGAAATAATCATCCAATATTTTTGCAAAATCCTATTACTAAAATAAAATAAAAAAACCCAATATATTTATATCCCAACATAGAAAAAACACACAAAAAAAAAAAAATGCTTAACACATCCAAGAATACATGTTTCTAAAATTAAAGAAACCAAAATATTGGCACAAATATAACATACCCAATGAATATACATGCTTGAAATTGGAAAAGGGGCACAAATTTTCACTATATATATACTTGAAAAAATTCACACAAAAAATATATCCACATTAAACAAATCACAAACACATTCAAATACTCATTCAATAACATATTATAAGCAAATAGGAAATATACCTAGCAAAAACTATAAATTTTCTTCACAAGTGCTCAAAGACCCCATTTGAACTTTAACTTTCATACTACCAAACTCTACAAAAATACACAATGAGTTATTAAATTCACACAAAAATCAATAACAATAAAAAATCCCTACAAAAAATCCCCTTGAGCTCTCATTCTCTCTCTTTACCTCACTCTCTCTCTCTCTCTCTCTCTCTCTCTCTCTCCCTCTCGCACGGAAGAAGCCAAAAATGTATTTCTGGCTTCATCGTGTGCCTATATTTGAATCTATCTAAAATTTTTAAAAATGTTTGAACGTTAAAATCCTAATGTTCAAACGTACTTAAATGCCCTCGAAACATTCGAGCGTTGTACTATGATATTCACACGTCACGAATTGACGTTCAAACGTTTATTAAAATGCTAGAAAGATTTCTTAATTATAAACAAAACTTCAAATGTTATAAAATTACGTTCGAACATTCTAGAAAGTACGAGAAATTTCTCACACTTTTCTTGGAAGGTTCAAACGTAAATATGTGACATTCGAAAAAATTTTTTGTGATTAAATCTATATATTGCTATATTTATTAAACTTAAAAATATTTAAATATTTGCTAAAGTTAGAAAAAATATAACTACATTACTGTATTTAACTATAGTATTATAATATTATATTTTACTCTTATTTTATATGTTATAGTTAACACTATATAATGCTATGGTATTAAGTATTATATAATGTTGCATGTTAGGTTACTTAGTGTTGTAACACTATAGTCAACACTATATAATACTTAACACTATGTAACACTATAGTGTTATATAGTGTTAACTAATCATATTTTAAACATCAGTTTATATATTTTATCTATTATAGTAACACTATATAATACTTAGTGCTATAATATTATAGCATGTTGACTATTGTTATGGTATATAATACATTATATAATAATTAACACTATAGTAATAATATAGTGTTGACATAATATATTTTAGTAATGTTTTAGACTATATAATATAACATATTTAATTGTGTCATAATATATTATAATATGATTTAAATTTCAATGTAAAACTAAAAAAACTACGTTCGAATGTGTTTTTAAAACATTCGAACATTTTTCTTAAACATTTTAACATTTAAACGTGATGTTCGAATGTAGTGTATACTTGGCAAAGAAAATGTCTAATTAAGCGTTCGAACATAAAACATATGACATGCAAACGTAAAATAAGATGACATGAAAACGTTCGAATGTTCATTAAAGAATGTGCAAACATTCAAGCGGTTTATACAAAATGTTCGAACATTACATGTATATAAACAGTTATAACCTGATGGCAGTTCAACATTTTCTCGAAAAACTCTCATTTCTCTCTACCACACACACCGTCGTAACCGTCTCCAAAGCCACCGCAACTATCACCAAAAGATAGAGAACTCTAATCCCACTATTTTTATGTATTTCTTATTGAATTACATTAATTTTTTTAAGTTTAAAGAAAATAAGGTGGTCGAAACTTCAAGTTAATTTTTCGATCATTACGGGTCTCCATTGACTAAAAGGATTCTATAAAAATATTCATTGAGTGTGTATTTCATTTCTACGATGATTTTTTGCCCTAAATGGAGTTTTAGGAATGGCTGAGTCGACTCAGTCATTCCCGATTTTATATTCAAATGTTACATAGGAACGTTCAAATGTAAAGTTTTGAATTCTGGCAGATGAAAGATTACGTTTGAAAGTACTAAGGTACGTTCGAATGTGACTTTTCCAACATTAGAAGTCAAAGAGTCACGTTCAAACATAAATTTCTTACGTTGGAACGTTACTTAGGCAACGTTGGAATACAAACAGTTACGTTTGCACGTAAATAAGATACGTTCGAACGTAACTCTTCCAACGTTGGAACATGAATGTTTGTGTTGAGGACGTATTCTGCAGACCAACCCGAGGTGATCCCAGTCGACTAGTACCTGCAAACACGAATATAAGGGTGGTCGGGGTCCGAGACCTATCCGATGATTAAGTTAGTATTTTGTAGATGAATCATAAAATTATGTAAAGAGATGTCTGGGGGGTCATTTTTTTTACTTACCCTATACCGGTTTGAATAAGTCTTATTTATAGATAGATACCTACGCTTTTCTCGAGAAGAGGTTTGAGGAAAGAGTGCTACTGATTGTGACACCATCCGGTTGTTATCCCAGAGAATGATGGTCTGATCCTATTTGTCCCATCTCTGGCATCAGATCTCTTCGACTAATGTTTAGTCAGGCCCTAATGATGGGTAATAATAAATGCGGCACTATTTTTGTCTAGTTTGGTAATTAATGTGGCGTGTTCGGGCCGTCTTTGTATTTAAGTGAGGGGCTTTGTCAGAACGATAAAGGTCTTGTCATTTGTTGATACGAAGTCGATCCTGACGTGAGAGGGGACGATACGCTGCCTTCCCAGCCTGGTCTCTTCTCTAACTTTAGTGGATGGCCGAGACTGCCCAACCCTTTCCTCTCTTGACGTGGACGCTCGAGATCTATATTTCCTCTGGTCTCTGCATCTCCAGCCGGGTCTGGGCTTGTGCTAATTGGGGCCTGGACCATGGGCTTTGTCACCAATTCCTTTCGGGCTTGGGCCCACTTTGAACTTCCCCTTCAGTTTGCGATGTTGGAAACTAAGTGACGTTCGAACATTACATTTGTAACATTGAAACGTACTCACAAAACCTTTTTAAAAAATTGTATTTTCTGCTTTCCAAATATTATTCCTTAATTTAATTATTAATTCTTCTAATTTTTTCTCATTTGTGCATATATATATTATATATATATATGGCTTAGCAACCAAGGACTACAAGGAAGAGGGGCCGAGAAGGAGCCTCACATGAGGCTGCCCGTATCAAGGCCCGCACGATTACACTGGAGAGGGAGGTTATGATTAACAAGTTCGACTTCTTATTCTAGAAGGAAAGGAGCCTCAGGTCCGTATTCGTGGACAGGGGCTGGGCCCCAATATGCTCATTGAGGGATACCATTTACCCGAGCATAGTCCACGAGTTCTATGTGTCCATTTGCCAAGACTATTAGCTACACCTCGTGGACTCCCACGTGATAAAGGTCCACGGAGTGCAGCTAACAGTCTTGGCAGATGTCATCGCTGACCTACTGTAGATCCCGTGTCCACCGCCACAGCTAGTGGAGGACGCAACTGCTGTACCAGCTCAGTTGCCAAATGCTAACGCTGGCATGGCCACATCCCAGATTGGCCTAGTTCATACGGGCAGTCACCACATGGACCTCAACTTAGGCGACAATGTTGGATCCGAGCAGGAGGGTCCTCAGCGGGATGAGAATTTCTACATTCTCACTGACAGAGACCGGAAAGGGCTCGAGATGTCAGACATGTTCTAGCAGAGTGCGCTCGAGGGTTTCTTCCACATGTTGCATCTCAGTGTTGCACACAACGTGGATCGCCTCGCACACATGGTGACATTCAGCCGGTCACACACCCGTTCTAATCAGGTTGGTGCATAGAAAGTCGATTGACCTTCCATGGGTGATCTTCGAGAGGATCCGTTACGAGGCGTGTATTATCTCAGCAAACGTCCCCTAAAGAGTCATCATCACCTGGCTACTCTTGGCTGTAGGAGTGTCACCTCAAGTCTCAGAGACCGTGCGGTAGCAGATAGGCCTTATCGACATCCACACGTATAATTGGAGTCAAGAGCAAAGGCGGCGTGTGCCTCCTCCTATAACAGATCTGGTTCCACTTCCCCAACGTCAGATCAGCACGGGAGATCTTGCTAACATTGCCGAGACTAGTCAGCAGCCTCAGAGGGGACATGTTGCAGGTGGGGAGGTACTACTTGCTTGGACGACCGACATGTTGGGACAGCTGCAGGCACATATCGACTGGCAGCTCACTAAACAGACTGTTGTGATCACTACACATGTGAATGAGTAGATGGAGCAGTTGTCCACTAATATAGACACCTTGCATATAAGGTCGAGACTTTGGCTAATGAGATCACATTATTGAGTGTAGTCCAGTGATTTTATGTTTTATGTTTTTTTGTATTTAGTTTTTTTGTATTTAGTTTTTAATTTATGTACTAGACTAACTGCTCATATAATGTATATATTATTTTTTTCCTTTCTCAATTTTCTTTAGTATTTAGCTTATCTAGATTTAATTTTAAATCATTGTACTTCATATCTTTCACAGATTAAATTATTTTATGATTCAATATGATATAAAATTTGTATAATATTAAGAGGGCCCTGTTAGAGTAGAATCTTATTTTAATTTCTTTATATATTTTTATTTATATTTTAATCATTTTAAAATATTTAAAAAAACTATTATTAATACACCAATAATCAAATCATATACTATTAAGCAAAGAAAAAAATTTAAAATGTACTAAAATAATAAAGGTGTCAAAATAAGGTGTAAAAGTATTTTTTTTTTAAATTTAATCTAAACGTTCAAATTTTCTGTAATATAGTTCGAATGTTGGTGCTAGAAAAATTCAAGTTTGAACGTACTTAATCTTATCGTTCGAACGTGCACTCAACATTCGAACGAAAAATCGTCTAGATTCAAACGAAACAAAATCCACTAGTTGTCTTTAGTGACGGTTCCAAGAAATCGTCACAGAAAATGAGCTTTGGTGATGGTTTAAAAATCATCACAAATTCCAAGCTGTCACTAAAGCCCAAATGTGTTATAGTGAATTATGCCATGTAAGCGTTTTGCTAAATATGTTATCTACACCAACTTGTAAATAAAATCTTGATAAAGAGAACATGTACCTTGATGAACACATTTGAGAAAAAGCATTTTGTTAAAGCTCCAACTTGATTAGAGAATTATAGCTTTTCCAATAATGTGCGATGTCGATTTATGCACACATAATGCCACTTTAGGGTTTAATATAATATGCAAGAGAAATACTATAAAGAAGCCTTCCACCACACACCTCTACCTAATCAACATGCATGTGATTTTTCATTTATGTCTTTCTCACTACAAGAAATTGGGGCTTTTGCCACCAATTTCTTTTTCGCGACATTCGGTCGTAGCAAAAAATGGTTTATTGACACCATATTGTTTGGTGGGTATTAAGTACTAGTTATTGCCACCACATGTTAGTGGTGGGAAAAAATGGTGAGAAAAAAACATTTGCCGCAAAAAAGTTGTTATTTCCATAAGGTTAAACTCGTGGAATATAGAGAAGTAGACATTCGTGGGAAAAGAATTTTTTCGGCGAGTTAAACTTCTTTTTGCGGCGACAAAATATCGTCGCAAATGGAGTTAGTAATTGGTGGCTTTCTATTTTTTTTACCGCGACCTATTTCTCTAATAGCAGCGACTAGTTTTCGTGAAAAAAAGTCTCTTCATATTTTTAAATCTTTCCTACACCCAAAGCTACGCCGTTTGAGTGAAACAGGCTTTTTTGTTTTGGGGGGATGAGACCAAAAATCTAAAACATATCTCAAACTCATCATTACACTTTTTCAAATTCTCATACAAAATATAATAAAAAATTCAACCTTGTCAAATTCTCATACCACTTTTCCAAATCCCCATACAAAACTAATATTAAAAAAATATCTTACAACAATATTTTATTCTTTTTTCACTCATCTCATCTCTAAAAACAAACAGGGTAAAATACATTTTCCCCAATTTGAAATCTGGAATATTGAAAATCTCTTGATACTTCACTATCGTGTTTCCCTCTCTTCTACAGCGTCGGGCCACACCACCACTGTAGCGTTGCGCTACCATCACCTTAAGGCAGATACCCTCGCCAAACTTAGCGTCCCCACGAGGCCTCTCACTCCCTGATCTCCTCTTCCCCCGAAACGAGTTGAGTTTCCTCTCGACTTATCCATGTCGTTGTTGCAACCCGCACTCAATTTACCAACGAATGCTTTCATATGAGATTTTTTTTTTTGTGATTTTAGGGTATGTATTTCAATATCTGTTCTTGGTTGTACGTATTTGAATTTTTTCTTGGTTGCATGATTGCGTTGAGATATGTTCTTACGAACTCGAAACCCTAGTTTTTGTAGATCTCCCATTTTATCAGCCATCCAAAGTTGCCTTTCTAATCTTTGTTATTTGTGGGTCTCTGATAAACTATTATTATAACAAGGTCCCAAAGTGAAACACAGCGTGAAGATGTAATAATAGTTTATATATATCTGATCATCCTGGGTTTCTGTAATTAGTCTTATAATTTTTGGTTATTCTGTAATTAATTTCTTATAAGTGATTTGGGGTTGTGATTGTAGAAGCGGCCGCCTTCAACTTCAATATATCTGGCTACAGAAAGGTATAAACAAAAAGTTTGTTTTTGTTTCTCTATTTGAAATATATACTGATCAATAGAAACAGAAAATAAAACTGGTGCATGAAGTAAATTTCCATAATTATCTCCATATATTTCAAAGACTTAGAACATCATGATTTTGAGGTATTAATTTCTCCATAAATATTGCTTTGATAATTCATGCTTTTGAACCCCGATCGACTTGAAGATCATTTCACTTGCAAATTAGGAAACCGAACCCTCGAATCCATCAGATCCAGCCGGCCTGAAACAGAAATAATTATAACCATTAATTATATATCAACAGCTAGCTTGCTTTAATCCTCTACGTACACAGCTTTTCTGATTAAGTTAATAATTATGAAAAAATATATAGAGTAAAAAAGAAACTCATGATCAAGAAGGCCGATCGAAGAGATAATTACCAGCAATATATCTACGTCTCAAATAACTAGCTAAAACAATTAAATTAATCACGAAAACTATAAATTATATCAGCATTCGTGCACATCATGCATGTCATTATATATATATATATATATATATATATATATATTTATATACACAGAGAGAGAGAGAGAGAGGAAAATAAAAATGGAGCTCCCTTCACTCCAATACCAAAAAGATAAAGATAACCACGTCTCCAAGCACATGCAAACCCTTAGACTGCGCAGCAACGAGACAAATGCGCAGGCAGGGGGTACTCATGAACTAGCAGCCGTGGTTTTCCTTCACCTCCTTTCAGAATTGGAGTAGAGAGAACCCCATTCATTCCACCCCATGCAGTGCACTACTACTTCTAAATATACTCATATAAACCCTGAAACAATTTATCACTAATTAGCTAGCAACTTGGAAATTAAGAAAGAATAAAGGTCCAGGAATTGTGAGTATGATCAGCAGAAGGGGGTTTCCTTTAATTTATAGGCTAGGACAGGGGGGGCCTTGATGTAATCTGGGCCATTCATCATCAATTTTAAAGATGGTAATATATTTATACACAAAATCTGAGGATGATTTTCTTCTCCACAAGCTGCAGTGCGTGTTATCGGGCGCGATATTATAATATTGGCTACTTAATATTTCACGAGCATCTTCGGCTATTACGTATTTCTTGAGATTTTCATTAAAAAGAAAATTAATATTTTAATGCTAGATTTCTTTCTTTTTTGTTTATTTTTTTAAATATGTGATCATGTCATAATACAAGAAATATCAATTTTTGTGACCAAATATTTGCGACCAAAATGACTATTTTCACTAGAAATAATTTTTTGCGACATTTTTTTCTACCTTTTATGACAATCTGACATCGCAAAAAGCTCATTTTCTTGTAGCATGCATGTTTGGACAATTCATGACTATGTACAAAAATATGTGATGCGTTTGGACAATTCAGGACTTGATTGGTTGACTTCCTCTTTGGTCGAGAATCCATTTTAACATACAAGTGGGTGGAGTTGATGGCACATTATCACTACCATCAAAGATAATTAAAGTTGCTAATTTCCAACAGCAAGCAGTATTGATCGGCACTTTCAAGATTGTTTCAATTGTAATTAGTTTTTTTATTATAATTAATTAATTGATTACATATATTCATTTTTTTATAGTACTTATTATATGCAATCGATTGTTTGGAATTTTTGATGGTTTAATACAAAGAGATAATATTGATAAATACATTATTATATATTGAGAAAGGTTAGAAATACAAAAAGATTATATAAAGTAAATTATATAATATTGATGTGGCTTCATTATGAAATTCGTTAAATCTATTATATAATAAAAATAAGTTTATATATATTTAATTCATGTATATTTAATTGTGAGTTTATTTTTATGTATTTTTTTTTGGCTAAAATAGTTTTCCTCTAATTTGTGTCTCTATCATTTCCCATTAAGTATTGATCTCTGCGTACTACGTCAAAATAATATCTCTATATCATATATAATTAGTATTAATTAATTATAAGGGCGAAAGACCTAATTAAAAAATATAATTAGTATTAATTAATTATTGTCTACAAATAGGTTCTTACTTGGGCCACTTCATGCTTTTACATAGTGGTCCACTACATGTAATGATAATATAGAGACATGATGAAATCATATGCCACAAATTCTAAAAGTGATGCATGTACATGACGGTGCTTAACCAATTCATAACATTGATAAAATAGAGTACCATTTCGGAAGGGAAAATATCTTTATGCCCTCCCATTTTGCTATCTTATTTTCATCAGTACTCATGTATTTATTATTATTATTATTATTATTATTTTAATAATTAAGAAAGTGACTGTTAGTATATTGATATTTTTATATATTTTTCAAAAATATTTAAACATATTTAAAAAATAAGAAAGTGTAAATTACACTTCTAAAAGACACACCAAATAAACAAATTGAAGAAATATAATAGCATTACTCTTTCGGAAGACATTATAAATATCGGTTAACGTTCCAAGACCAATTAATGTACGATGCTTAATAAACCCTTTAATTATTAGCATATTAATTTAAGTTTGTTTTTCTCATTCTTGCCTATGCAGTAGTATTGAGCCTGCAATTATCTTCGAGAAATATGATAAGAATAATATTATATATAAGTAAATTTATGCACTAATATGTACACCAATATATGCTTATTGACGGCCTTTATTAAAATTTGACTTCTGACTAATCACGTTGATGAATGCACATATAAGGTGTCCATAATCGCTTGCAATCAAATTCTTCCTAATAATAAAAGGTTTAAATGCTGTCGTACATCATCATGTCCATACACGCACCACCAAAGTTAATTATTAATAATGGATATATTAAAAATCATGTTATTAATAAATTAAAGCTCAAATTAAAAAAAATTAAATATTCGCGCGCCATTCATTAAACACTTATTTCCAACCTCATTTGCAGATTTATGCATGGTGGCCTGGCGCTGGTGATGGGGACACAATTCGATCACATATATGATAATTCCATTCGATTGAAACGACGACGTTTTATTGTTCTTATCTGCTTTGGATTTTCTATATATTGCATGCCTGAAGTATAAAAGTACGTACGATATTTTGATTAATCCAAAGTTAACATATGGCAAACATCTATGACTCTAAAAATTCTATAAAAGATCATTCCGTACGTAAAATGAAAAGGAATCAAGGTGAAAAAAAATGGAAGTATTCACACACTCTTTTGAATATTTCTAGAGGCACTTATCAAAAAAATATCTCTAGAGACCACAAAATATTAGTTAAGGCATGATTTATTTTTATTGATAAGTTGGGATAAAAGTTAAAAATCAAATAAATATTATTAAAATATTTTTTTAGTATTAATTTTATTTTGAGATTATAAAATTTTAATTTGTTTATTTTATGTTGTATGAGAAAAAATAATAATAATGATGAGATGAGATATATAAAATAAAACGAGATGAAATTGTTCATAAAAACAAATTAGATTCATCAAATTATTGTCTGATCAGGTACTTCAGGACCTGACGAAGTCCGAAAATAAATTTTATGTTTTTTATTTTACAGGCCGAGTTTAAATCATTGTGAGAAAGGAAACGGTGATCCAAGTACTTGACATTCTCTCTTAACCACAAAATGCACAAACAATTAGTTTATCATGTTAGAAGATACTAGCCAGACTACAAGTCGCACTATAGATGAGTCTCATAGTTAAGCTACAATTTGTTGTATATAACATATTCTTTTTTTCTGTTTTTGCCTTTTACTTTGTTTTATTCCTTTTGTACATCTACACAGCTATCAATAAGTTAATTCTTCAGTTTGTATAAAGCAGCCACGACCTGTTCTGTAATTGTAAGAAAGGAATTTCAGTGGAAAGGAAACTTTATTCTTCTATCGATTACTCTCTGATTGTTTGTCTCCTTTCTTCTTTATCCTAGTTTTGAATTCTTACATGGTATCTCAGAGCCATTAAGAGCTCATTTCCATGGAGAACACTCACCCCCATACACCACCAACTTCGCCTCGTTCTCATTCGGACAACAATACAAACACCTTGTCCAAATACCTCAACCTCAATGATCTTGCCAATCCCTTCTGCCTAGACCATGGGGATAACCTAGCCTTAACTTTGGTATCTATAACCCTCACTATCGATAACTATGAGACCTGGTCCCGTGCATGCATTGAGCATTACAAGCGAAAAATAAGTTCGGCTTCATCTCAGGCGCTCTCCTCAAGCCCAATGATCCTCAAGACCCCCTACTCGAACTCTGGGAGCGCTGCAATGACATGCTCGTCTCTTGGATACAGAACTCGATCAGCCCATCCATCAAGTCTAGTGTCCTGTTCGTCGAAGATGCCAAGGAGATTTGGTTTGACCTTCAAGACCAGTTTTCACAACAAAATGGTCCAAGGATATTTCAGTTGAAGAAGGCCCTTGCTGGTCTTACTCAAGACTCTGATTCAATAAGTACCTATTATGGGAAGCTAAAAACCTTATGGGATGAAATGTCAATTTACGACCCACAACATGTTTATAACTGTGGCACAATGAAAACCCTGCTTGACCGTTATCATCGGGATTGTGTGCTCCAATTTCTAATGGGGTTACATGATTCATACTTTCATGCCCGTGACCAAATCATGTTGTTAGATCCCATACCATCAGTTACAAGAGTCTTTGCACTCATCCAGTAGCAGGAGCGCCATCATCTCATCACCCAATCCACTGTCCCAACCAAGGAGTCCATGGCCATGGCCACCAAACGATCTTTTTCTTTTAACAAGTTTCCCTCTTAACCCAATCATTCCTCTAAGAAAGAGAGACCTTACTGCAGTCATTGTAAGATCAATGGCCATTCACTTGAAAATTGCTTCAAACTCGGCAATGCCGAGATCCCTATTTGTACCCACTATCACTTGCCTAGACACACAACCGAGAGATGTTACAAACTGCACGGCTACCCCCCAGGCCACAAGTTTCACTCCAACATTGCCGAATGCCTCTAGCAATCAGGCCTCTGCTTTAGAAGGTATCAATGACGAAATGGTGGGTTTAACAAGGTTTCAATACCAGTAACTCATGAGCTTGCTTCAATCAAAGGATCGACCCATTGCTACCACTGCTACTTAGTTGAGCATTCAATCCTCTGCCCCAGTTTTCTCTACTTCATGCTCTCGAATGTATGGTACATCTATTTGCTTATCCACTTACACATAGAGTTCACTTCCATACACATCTCTACATTGGATATTGGACACGGGTGCTACAGACCACATGGTCTGTAACACCTCCCTTTTCACCACTTTCACCTCACTTGTTTCACACTCAGTAAACCTACCAAATGGTAACTATGCCCTTGTCACGCACATTGGCACCATTCACTTGACTCGTACCATCATATTGGAGGGAGTTCTCTGTGTCCCATCTTTTTCATTTAATTTGATATCAGCCACCAAGTTGGTCACATCTCTGTTTAGTTGCTTGATTTGAAATTCTTTGACTGTTGTTTTATCCAGGACCTAGTTACTTGGACAACGATTGGGAAGGGTAAATTACATACTGACCTATACCATCTTCTATGCAGAGACACATCTCCCTCGGCTTTAACACATTACCTTCATCAACACTCACACCAAAATAGTTCAGTTTTTAATTTTGATGCCTCTGTTTCCAAGAATACTGTTAATTCTGACTTTTGGCATTTTCGCCTTGGTCATTTATCCTACTCTAGAACGAAGTTGATTTCTGACCCCACTGTTCAGCAACATATTGTGGATATTAATGAAAAACCTTGCAATATTTTTCCATTGGCAAAATTCCATTGACTCCCTTTTCCACATAGTTTTCATGTTTCCATCAAACTCTTCGAAATTATACATTGTGATCTTTGGGGACCTTGTTCCACTATTGTACATGATGGTTCTAAACATTTTCTAACCATTGTGGATGACTTCTCAAAAACAACTTGGCTATATCTGCTCACTAATAAAGTTGAAACCAAAAAATGCATTAAGTCATTTTACAATCTGATTAACACATAATTTGGAATCCAAATTTAAATTTTAAAAAGTGATAATGGCCTCGAATTTCAAATGAAAGACTTTTTTAACCAAAAGGGCATTATCCATCAAAGGACTTGTGTTGAAACCCCTTAACAAAACAATGTTGTTGAGAGGAAACATCAACACATACTCAGTGTAGCTCGTGCACTTAGATTTCAAGCTAGTCTACCCATGGATTATTGGAATGAATGTGTCTTGATAGCCACATATATAATTAACAGACTTCCTACCCTCCTTTTAAATAATAAAAGTCCATATGAGCTTCTTTTTAATAAAAAACACACTTATGCTCATATGAGAGTTTTTGGCTTTTTGTATTGTGCAGTCATCCTTTCAAATGGTAGGAAGAAATTTGATCTTAGAGATCGAGCATGTGTTTTCCTTGGTTACCCCTTTGGAACTAAGGGATACAAACTTTTAGATCTCCAAAATAACACAATGTTTATTTCAAGAGATGTAATGTTCCATGAGACTATTTTTCCATTTCAAAACACAAACCAAAACCAATTTTTCACTCTCTCAAGTCCTCTTGCCACAATCACACAACCTACCACAATCTCACTCTCTCAAACCCCCATGCCCAGAATTTTCCTACAGAACCTGACCATGTTTCCACTCTCTCAAACCCTTTTGCCTAGAATTTTCTTCCAACTGACATAAACTCCCCTTTCCCCACACCTAATCAAACTATCATCCTTTCACCACCACCTGAAAATCCCTGTCCAGCCCCTTCTCCATTTGCACCTTCACCAATGTTTCAACCTCCCTCTAATACCTCTAATCAGTCCACTTCCCCCTCTCTTCGAAGGTCCACTAGGACTAGGACAACCCCCCAATACTTGAGAGACTTTCATTGCCAACAGGTCAATTTTATTCCTCCTACTCAATCACTGTCCAAGTCTGTCCGAGATACAAATGGTAAGGTCTTTTCTCTCTCTAATTGTCTTTCTTACCATAAATTTTCTACTTCCTTTCAAGCTTATTCTAGTTCCATTCCTACTCACTTTGAACCAACTTCCTATAAGCAAACATTGAAAGATCCTGGTTAGTGCAAAGCTATGGAAGTTGAAATTGAAGCCTTTGAGCAAAACAACACCTGGACAGTCATTGATTTACCCAAAGGAAAGGATACTATTGATTGTAAGTTTGTTTACAAGTTAAAATTCAAATCTGATGGTACTTTGGAAAGAATGAAAGCTAGACCTATAGCCAAGGGCTACACACAACTTGAGGGTATTGATTACATTGAAACTTTCTCACCGATTGCCAAGCTTGTAAGTGTAAGGTGTTTTCTTACTGTGGTAGCCATCAAAGGCTAGCATTTACATCAATTTGATGTAAATAATGTTTTTCTCAATGGAGATTTAGAGAATGAATTTTACATGAGAAAGCCTCCTAGTTACCACAAAGGAAAATCTCACCAAGTGTTTAGGTTACTTAAGAGTTTGTATGGCCTTAAACAAGCCTCTAGGCAGTGGTACTCCAAATTTTCTTTTTCCCTTAAAGATTTCGATTTCATTCAATCAAAGGCTAATTATAGTTTGTTTACTAGACAAAATGGAACCTCTTACACTGCCTTGTTGGTTTATGCGAATGATATTGTTGTTGCTAGTAATTGTGAAAAATCCATTGATCTTCTTTGAACCTTCTTGAATACCAAGTTTAAAATTAAGGACTTTGGTTGTTTAAGATATTTTCTAGAGATATAAATTGCAAGATCTACTCAGGGCATCCATATGTGTCAAAGGAAATATTCTTTGGACATACTAGCTGACTCTAGAATGCTTGGTTGTAAGACACTCAAGCTCCCATTGGATCAGAATTTCAAACTCAGCAAAGATGAAGGAACTCCCCTCTATGACTCTAGTATTTATCGAAGACTTATTGGGAGACTATTGTATTTAACAATTACTCTCGACCTCACCTTTGTTTTGCTGTACAACTTCTCGGCTAGTTCTTGAACACACCTACATCCTTTTATCTAGCCGTAGCATACAAGCTCTTAAGATATATTAAAGCAGCTCTAGGACAAGGAATTCTCCTTTCATCCTCATCCCAGCTACAATTGAAGGCCTATTGTGATTCTGATTGGGCATCTTGCCCTGATTCTAGGCGTTCTACTTCAAGCTACTGTGTCTTCTTAGGTAATTCTTTAGTTTCTTGGAGATCTAAGAAATAGATAGTTGTATCTCGGTCTTTAATTGAAGCCGAATATAGATCTATGGCAGCTACTTGTTGCGAGTTAACTTGGCTCCGTTATTTGCTCACTGATCTTGGTATCCATCATCCACAAGCAGCACTTTTATTTTGTGACAATCAAGCGACACTTCACATTGCTGTCAATCCTGTTTTTCACGAAAGAACAAAACACATTAAACTTGATTATCACCTAATTCGGGATCACATTTAGGTAGGTAACATCATCACAGCCCACACCTCTTCTCAGACTCAGCTAGCCGACACATCTACCAAATTCCTACCTTCCTATATGTTGCATTCTCACTTATTCAAGATGGGTGCAGTCAACCTCTACACTCCATCTTGCGCGGGGGTGTTAGAAGACACTAGCCAGAATACAAGTCGCACTATAGATGAGTTCCATAGTTAAGTTACAAGTCGTTATATATAACATATTCTTTTCTTATGTTTTTGTCTTTTACTTTGTTTTATTCCTTTCGTACATCTACACAGCTGTCAATAAGTTAATTCTTCAGTTTGTATAAAGTAACCACGGCCTGCTCTGTAATCGTAAGAAAGGAATTTCAGTAGAAAGGGAACTTTATTCCTCCATCGACTGCTCTCTGATTGTCTGTCTCCTTTCTTCTTCCTCTTAGTTTTGAATTATTACTCGAGACTATCTTGTTTTAAGTTAGAAAAATGCTAAATATACTTATAAAAAATTTATAAAAAAATTACTTTTTCACGTACTAGTCGTTGATATGTTAAATATCATGAAATTTAAAATTCAAATATTGATTTTGAAAAGAAAATTACAAAATAAATCTTGTAAGTAAAATTGTAAGCAAAAATATAAGTACATGTAATATTATTCTTTAAGTTATCTACTAATGAAATCTTGATTAAAAAAAAATTGAAATGGTCAGCTGGTTTGGCTTAGGCGAGCTAGAGAAGGGAGGCAGGAGGAGCATGCAACAGTAAACAAGCCTTGCTAATTACCTTACTCATCACATTAAAAAAAAAAAAAAAAAAAATTATCTTACTCATGATTTCTATTCCCAATTCTTCAGCTACGAGTACGATCATCAATTCATCATGTTCATCGTTAAGTTAATAATCATTAATATTATCCATGCATACCAAACCGCCTCATCCAATGAATGCTTATACTACCACTGCATATAATATATACGCATATACCAACATAAATATTTAGTCATACAAGATTTATATTTTTTTTTTTCTAAACGTCCTTAAATCTAAAAGAAATTTGTCTTTTTTTTATCTAATATTAACGTGACATAAAAAGTCAATATTTCTATAAACCCTAAAATAAAAACGCTCTTAAAAAATTATATTCGATCGAGTAACTTTTTCAACTATACTTATCCCCTTTTACAAAATCCAATACAAACTTATTTTTACAAAAAAAATATATATATATTAAAATTCTTCTTTTCTTTCCCAAATTATAATCTGAACAAAAAAAACACAGAATTCTCAAATATTTTAAAAATCTTCATAACCCAATATACCAACATTTATCCTTTAATAAACCTGCAAACCAGGGAGTCTTTTTTCTGACTAATTTTGGAGGTGCACAAGTTCTCACAAGGAGTTTCCGTAAATACAATTCAGTTCAGATAATTTAAGAGAAAAATCTCTCACTCCAATCATTCCTTGATCAGATTGTTTGCAACTAAGGGAATTTGAGCCAACCCTTCGGGGTTAGGGAGACTTATAACAAACGTTACGCGCACAGCAAATTAAAAATATAGGTCGAGTCGTTTTTAAACAAGACTTGGTTGGCAGCATTGTCCTAATACTTTTGCTCCATGTACTGATGTACACCAGTATCTGATCTATTATAGCTAGCTAGCTTTTACCCTGATACATTGCTTTACTACAAATACTCGTTTTAGGAAGAGGATCTATATATCTAGGCACGATATTCACACAGAGGTGCCCTGCTGTGATCAATCAAAAACTTGTTTTCAACCATTATCATGTTGAATTTAAAAGGAACCTTTGGAAGCTTTTAAGCGAGAGTGCTGTCCCTCCAACCTTGCTTCAAGTAGTTTTGCCATCAATGTATCCTCCTTCAAGCCCTGCGTCCATCTCAGAGAAGATTCACATTTTCCAGGATCTGGAGTACTTACTAATTTTGACATCCATTGTTGTGCTGGAGTTGCATTATCATTTAATACATACTGAACACAAGAATCTTCTCTGCATGAATTACTTTGACCTTCCAATGACAAGGAATGACTTCGAAAGTTCAGTCCACCGGTTCCAACTAGTCTGCTGCATCTTTCTTGTAGATCTTCCCGGGTAGCCTCACGCATTCGAGATTTCTCAAGATAGTTTATTGCATCTTGCTTTTGATCTCCTCCCATCTCATCCGGTTGCCTCTGATCTGCTAACTGGCTCCTGCTACCATTACATGGCATGGCCTTCATTTTATGTTCTTCAAACTGACCGTGCAAACAAGATGAGTTACAGACTTCATTGATTTCCCATAATCCTACTTTTTTTCTAAGCGAACTTGATTTCAAAATCTCTTTGTGATGGCTCTGATCTGCAGCATTGTTATCCTTCTGTTTGGAGCTGCCTTTGTTTCGTTTCCCACCAGTACTCTTGTTTAGTTCGAAGCAACATGAATCACCATTAGTAGAGGAATTTTCATCATCTGCACTTTGAGGTGCGCTAACAGTCTCATTAAAAGGAAAGGATTCTCGCGAAAGCCGACACGCATTTTTTAGCTCCTGGGGTGACAAGTTACCATTTTCCTTTGATTCAGTCATGGACTGTTTAGCTTGAAGAAAAGTTTCTATATCAAACCCCAACTTGTCCACGATTGTATTCTTTTCCGCAAGATCATTTTGACCTTCCACTAACTTCATTTGCATCCGTTCATCAAGCCATGCTTCTGAAATATGGAGAATTAACCTGTCAGTGTTTTCCCTACCAATCCCATCCTTGTCAGTCTTGTGCTTTAAAGACCGGACTTCTTGTTCATAATCTCTTATTCCTTTTGCAAACTCGTCACACAAGTTTTCCAATAGAAGACGTGCATTTCTTTCTCTTTCAAGTTCTTTCAAAGCATTTGAAAAAGATGATTTCAATTCAGAAAGCTCTCGAGCTAGCTTCCGGTGCAGGCTTTCTGAGTGCTTTCTTAACTTCTTCTCATCTTCTAGCTCATACCTGATAGATCCAACTGCAGCTTTAATTCGATCTTTCTCCTTATTCTTCCTAACAAGCTTATCCTCAGTAACGTGCTTCATCAAGTCACCCATTTCATGCATATCTGATTGCTTCTCTTCTAGCAATTCTTTAATTCTAGCCTGAGAGCGACATAGTTCCATTTTCAATGCTTTTACCAACGATATATTGGATATTTTTTCTTCTTCAAGACTCCAGATCCGATTGAGCACATTGAGTAACGTTGTGGATGTTTTAAGGCCGTAACTTGATTCAACCATTCTAGCCTTCAACTCCAAAGAACTTGGGGGAGTGAAAGCAGGGGTATAACATGCCACCTGTGAAAATAATAGGATGAATAGCCATTAAATTGAAGGATTGTTTCAAGGGGAAATTTAAAAGCTGGAGAGTAACAGCAGGGAAGTCAAAGAATCCAATTATCATAAGGAACTTAAGGGATATGACCTTTATTATGGCAGAAACTGCAATTTCATAAAGGAAGCTTTTTCTATAAGTACACTTTCATAAAGGAAGTTAACAAGTCATCAGGTTATTTAGTTGCATCTCGTGTCAACAATTCATGATTAATTAATCAAGATTCAAACATATGCCAGTCATGTTTTTCATCAGTATCTCACATTCAAGAAGCTGTGAAAATAAGGTCTCTGTCATAATTCTCAAGCCTTTAGAGGAAATGATTAATATGAGTATTGATGGTATTGGAAGAGGCAATTATAACATAAATCTGAAAGGTATCGGGTGTAAGTTCTTCATTTGTTCCATTGACAACATTACTTGACCATATAAAATTTCATTCTCATGGTCCTATTTTTAGTAATAATTTTTTTATTAAAACTCTCAAGATGTGTACTCCAAAGTACACAGGTTGTACGCAAGAAAAATGCCTATTTAGAAAAAAGAAAGCATCCAGAAAAAAACATGCAAATTCAGCTCACTAAAGTCTATTGTAGCAGTCCAAAGGAGTAGAGCATTGGAGAGGAAAGTCTTGAACTCCTCCATAGTTTGTTCAAGGTCCTCTAGCATGTTGTTCTCATTGTCCCGATACAAGGCATTTTGTATCTCAAGGGCACTTGTGCTGGAAAGCTCTGTGCTTAGTTGTAGGCTCAACATTTTTTAAAATTCTGTATTACATTTTAATATGTATAACTTCCCATGGCAAAATTTTTCATATAATTTCTTTCACCATTGTTATTTAGCAAATTGGTGACAAAGGCAGGCTATCTCATATACCTCACAATAATAATTGAAGAAAAACAAATGAAAGGAAAAGAAAGAAAAGACTAAAACAATTGAATTATGGATGGCTAGGCTACATTCTTACCTCCGACGAGCTACCATTACTTGCAGGAGATAAAGACTGCAAGGCACAATGGTTCCTTTGAAGTGATCGATGCTGCCGTACAGGTGAAGCTGCAACATGCCTCTTCAACCGACTTGCACTTGCTGGCTGCACAGGGTAAAACCAGTCTTTAGATTATAAATAACCTTCAAAAAAGAGGAAGAAAAAAAGAAAATGACAGAAGGTTTAAAGCTATAATTAGATCATAACTCTATCCCACCAAGTGCTCACTAATTCCATCCATGTTGCTGCCGCATAATTATTTCTTCAAAATAATGCCAAACGAGATGTAATATGGTACCTTTTCTAATTAGACTCCTCATTTGAACTATCCAAGTGCTCTCTATTTCTAGTAACATGTAAACTTTTCACATGCATTTTTTCAAATTTATATTTCAAGAACTATTGATACTACAAACCCAGGAAGCAAGATATCAACAAGAAGAAAAATGCTCAAAGAATGATGCAAGGTAGGAAAACAGCAAGGAATTGGAAAATTCAATGGACTCGAAAAAAGGTTACTGAAAGAGTGACTCCATCTCTATTTTTAAGATATCATTTGAATGTACTTTGGATGGATATAAAGTGATAAATTGATAATAATCTGAACAACTAGCAACGGTGTGGTGGATGTGGTGAAATCCTCCTATCTCAAGGGAATGCATCAAGACAGGGCCCAAGCAGAGCTCGCTTAGTATTTAGTACAAAAGACATGAGTCCAAGGAAGCAATAATTCAGCCGAAAAAAACCAGAGATAAGATCTGAACAATTAATTCATGAAGCCAAGAAACAAAAAAAAAAAAAAAAAAAAAGCTAACACTTAACCACCAAGCTAGTGATATCCCACAAAGCTGAAAACTTTGACCACAAAGAAAAATTATTTGCGCTGGGAAAACATTTCTGAATGAACCCACTAACAAAAATATCCCTTGAGATATTTAAAAAAAAAAAAAAAAACAGAAACTAAACGAAAACAACCAAAAATAAAGCCCAAAATCAAATAACTAGTTAAACTTCAAAAGGATCAAAAGCACATTGGCATTCAGCAAACGGAAAAGGAGAAAGGCAGAGTAGTTAAGGCTGGGAAACCTCAAACCCCTTGTGGCTGTGGTGGTGGTGAGGAGGCCGAGCAACACCATTAGTCAGTTTAGGAAGCCTAAGTGGGAGGTGTTGATGGGGCTGTATCTCCCAGTCCCAGAGGTTTGCGCCGAGCTTTCTGGCTGAGACTGATGCAGTGTTAATGTTGGGAAAGGTGAGGAATTGTTGAGTGTTAGTATTAGTACAAGTGTCATCATTCTCGTGAGATGAAAGCTCAAGCCTCCATGTGGGTGGTGGAGTAGAAGGGCCTCCTCTTTTCCCTACCAACATACGGCGTTTCAACTTTTTCACCATCAATCCCTGCTTTTTGGCTTCTCTCTCCATACCTTTTTCTTTGTCTTCCATCTTGGTTTTCTTCCCCCCTCCCGTATTCTCTCTCGCAATTCAATTTTTAATCTGTGCTTGCTTCACTGTTTTTACTTACTTTTACCCAGGTTTCGCTTTTTTCTTTTTCCCAATGACAAGCATCTCACTATCTCAGAACAGTACTTCCGACCGTTCTGCTTCACAGCTAGCTTTTACTGTGTTCCTTGAGTAATTCGATTTACCCCGACTCCCTACAACTCTAGGCACATCAGACGGGCCTCGGCACCCGGCAGCCACTCAAGCTAGCTCTTGTTGTTAACATATTCCTTCCCTTTTTTTATGTTCTTTGTAAAGTAATTATTGTGTATTTGTGTTAAAAGAATAATGTTACGTAATAATAATTTGTATAAACATTTTGTAGTAATATAAATTTCATAAAAATAAAGTAAATTTTTCATACTTTTTCATGATGAAATCGACTTTTTTTATAAAATATTTGTTTGAAGCTTGTGTATTTTAAGATTTGTATAAATAATTTCTCTATGTTAAAAAGAATAATACTATTACATATATAAACTATGCAACTATCATGCAATTATTTAAAATATATATTATTTATTTTTTTAAAATAATTACACACCACTTACACACTTACGATTTTAACTATCATTTTTCACTATAAAATATTACTTAATACATAATTCAAAGTAGTGAAACATCTCATTAACCATTAAAAATATTCAAATGTCATGTTACAACCAATATAGTATATAGAAAAATAAATAAAAATAAATCTGATACCTATAACTAAGAAATGATTTGTACAAGTCTTAAATAAACAATCTAAATACAAACTTTTGTAAAAAAAAAAAAAAAATCTTAAATAAAAATATGTAAAAAAATTATTTTTTATTAGTTGGATCCACTTTTTTACAAAAAATTAATATATTTAAGACTTGTTACTAGTATTACTCTTAATAAATTAGTCATTACATATTCTCGTTAATCTTAAATAAACTAAGGACTCATTTTGGATACTTAAAATCCGTTTGACAGCACAAATGTTATTAAGTATTTCAAATATTCTTAAATATTTCATTCCTAAACATCACTCAAATATAAAATAATTTGAATTTCAAATCTTTAATTTTTCTTATCTAATCATCTGATTATTACAATTTTTTAAATTACTACCAAACAAAACACACAAAAAAATGCTACTTTTCAAATTTTAAAATAAGAATTATATTGACAAATTATATACAAACAAAATTTTAATTTATAATATTTTTACTTAACTTTTTCTCTCTTCTTTTTCAAAATCTAATAAAATATTTTAATTCAAACTACCATTCATAAATATACTGAGATGTTCTAATTATCCAAACAGACCCGTATATTTTCTTTATCTAAATTGATACTCTTCATTTGAACCCATGGATTGCATATTCGGTTGAGCTCGAAAGAAAAACACTAGATTTCTTTTTTGTCAATTATTTTGGTTCACAAGATTTTTTTTATTATACAATGGAGGATTTGAGAGGAGACAATGGAGTATTGATTTGGAAAACAAGATTTGATGGGTTTGGGAAACATCATGTGCTAGTTCGGGAGTACACTATTGTGCAAATAAAGTTGAGAGATTATCATTTTAAATTGAGATATTCTTAATCAAGGTTTCATACGACATATATATGCAAGATATACAGTTAGACTGATAGACCGTGTCTGAGACAGTTAATTTTTGTCATTGCTTTTCATTAACAAATTAACATACGTGCATCCATCGCACAAATATATATATATATGCATGGCGCTTGACTGTTCATCCTTTTGAGATAAAGAGAAGGTTGAAAGGTGAAGCTTTTGACCATGCATGCGCGTGGATGCATGGCACGACGCATGCATGCAATGCACCCCGACCGACCGACCGACCGACGGTACGGCCGGGGTGCTTCAAGTGGGGTGAGGGGATAGTTAAAAGAGTACGTATATGAGTAGTGGCCGTGCGGTTTGAGCCAGTTTTGGTGCATTGGGAATCTTTAATTTGGTCCAAATCATGAGCTGAAATCTAAAATCGTATATAGAAAGAAAGTATATTAAACTTGGGATAGAACATGATGCAAGTGGTCCTGGGTATAAAGATAGATCTGTCAGACGCATGCAGGCTATACACATTTGTGCTGCATCATCAGCACATCTCAACGTGGGGGCCGGCTTCTTTGTCTTTAATTGTGTCATTCTTCAATTCCGAACTACAACCTTTACGTGGGAAATAAAGGACCAAGCGACCAAGGACCATCATGCACCAGAATCAGTACAAGTAGTAGTAGTTCTGGACCACTTGCATGTGTGGTTCGGCTTTCTTCCTTTCAAAATTGTGGTCCAAAGTCTTTGCTTTTCTCTTCTTCTCTTCTGTTTGCAAAACACAATCATTAGTGTTTTAAAGTTCCCAACCAACATCTTTTTTTGTACGAAATAAAGCTATAAGCTATAGATGATATATATAATATATGCATATTTGATCTTAATGAGGATGATCACTTCGGAATATAATTTTGATCCCCAGACACGAACTACAAGAAAAAATATATATATATATATAATTAATTAATTGTAATCAAAATAACTATTTGCAACAAAAATTAATTTTTTGTAAAAATAATTATTTTAATTATAATTAATTAATTATATGTATCTGTTTTTTCTTATAGTGGCGTTTGATCATGATCTGAATAAACTTGACATGAACATATATGCATGCAGGTCCAGCGATTGTGATGATGCTTGCTTGTGAGGTTTCTTTTGGAGATTGGGAGCATGCAATTATTGTGGTCGATGATGGGAACAGTTCAAGGTTTTCCATGAGAGGCATGCAACGTGAAAAGGGTAAGAAACAAACACCATTTATGTTGTAGCCCCCGCCAATATTGATCCATTAATACAGTAAGATCAACAGTTAAGCTTTAGGCCGTGGGCCAGGCGAGGGTGCATGTGTCATGTATGTAGCCTGCAACAAGCAGTACTTGCTGCAGCCTAGAGTGCACTCGATCCATGCATGCATGCTTATTTGATCGATATATATATATATATATATATATTATCTGAAAATGAAAAGCAGTACTCGGTGTTGTACTCCGAGTGTTTAAAGAAAAAAAATATATATTAAAATATATTTGTGAGGAGGGGGTGTAGGTGTGCAACAGTACAGTGACTCTACCAAGTACCCCATATATATATATATATATATAGAATTATTATAAGAAAAATGCATATTAATATATCTCTAAAAGTCATATATGAATATCATAAAATATTACCTACCTCTTCTTGTCAAAATATTATTTAATTCATAAATATTAGAATGAATAAGTTCTAAAATTTGTGAATTTCTATTAGTAGTAGGAAATGATTTCTTAGTCTTTTTTGCTTGAATGCAAATTTCACATTTTAAATTAACAACATTCTTAATCCTTGGATATTTAAAGAAAATTATCTGTTTAGAACTTTTTTATTCGAAGTTTTTAGGAGTATTTGAAGGATACTCAGATGCTAATTGGATCACTAGCATAAATGACAATACATCTACAATATGTTGGATATTTACTCTTGGTGGGAGTATCATTTCTTGGGCATCAAAGAAATAGATGTGTATTTCTCATTTCACAATAGAATCAGAGTTTATAGCATTAGCAGCAGCAGGAAAAGAAACGAAATGACTTAAAAATATGTTATTGGATATAGAGTTATGGCCACAACCTATACCTATTATTTTTCTGTATTGTGATAGTGAAGTTACAAGCATACAATAAAGTGTACAATGGAAAGTCTAGACACATAAATCTAAGACATGATTATGTTAGACAATTAATAGCTGATGAAATCATAACTATTGCTTATGTGAGGTCAAGTAGTAATTTGGCAGACCTTTTTAACAAAGGTTTATCGCGAGAATTGGTAAGGGTCACATCTATTAGAATGAGACTAAAACCCTTTTAAAAGAATCACCAATAATAGTAACCCAACTCTTTAGACTTTATCTGAAAGAGTTTTTAATGGGTTATAACAAATTACTAATTTGTTCTTAGTTGAGTACTACAATTACATAATCTCATTCAGGATGGAAAAGTGCTGACTGTTACGTTTAAAAGATGATGAGTTTTACTCTTAATGAAGTTCAAATTTAGAAATGTCTTAGTAATGGGGGCCATAAGAGGAACTTCGCTTATATGAATATAGAAGTAGTGCCGCTTCTAACAAGAGACTTTGGTTTATCTTTTGTAAATGTTCATTAAATCAGGATGTAGGTCATAATAGTGCTAATTATTATAAAATTCTATTGAGAAAAGAATATTATCATGTGTGTGTTAGTCCTAGTTTTGAACTAAAAGGTTTTAGTTTAAGTCTAGACCATCAATTACTTTTCAAAACTTTGAACTAATTATACTAAAAGAATATTTAAATTGAAATATACATTTTTTTTTATGCATAATAATATCAATAGTAAAATAGAATTTTAAAGATATATCACAACCTAGTGGGGGATTGTTGGAATAGCTTGTAATATATATTTAAAATTTGAAGGAAGAAAGTTTGTGAAAAATAATTGAGAATTGTGTACAGGCCGAGATCTCGCTCGATTGTCGTTTGACATATCGCTCGAGTGAAGTCAAGATCGAGATCTCACTTGACTGTCGCTCGACGTGTTGCTTGGGCGAAATACAGATAGTGATCTTGTTTGAACTTTGCTCGATGTATCGCTCGAGTGTGATATTGTTGGGATCCAAAATTGTATAATGTTTGAAGAAGAAATGCGTCTCAATCAAAGTGTTGTGTAATAACTGTTACTCTCGACTCTCGCTTGACGTATCGCTCGAGCGAGATACCAGGCAGTGATCTCGCTCGATCATTGCTTGACGTGTAGCTCGAGCATGAAGTCAGGCAGTGATTTTGCTCATCCCTCACTCGATACCTCGTTCGAGTGAGAAACGGTTAAATTGCTAATAATGTGATTTTTTATAGATACATTTTTAAGTTTTATAAATAGTGTTGTAACAGACCTGTTAAGTCACGAAAAATCCTTTATATTTTCTTTTTTGTTATTCTCAACAAAAACTTAAAAAACTCTCCAAAATTATTCTGTTTTGTTGTATCTTGGAGGCGATTTGCTAGAAATCTAATAGCAAACTCTTAGTGAGTGGGGGCAAATATCGTTTTAAAGATAGTATATTTATACGCCTCAAAATTGTATCATTTTCAGATTCTCTTTTCCATCTTTCAAATTCTCTAATAATTTTAACTGTAAATAATTATTTTATCAAAAATAAATAATTACTGAAAAATAATTTTTTTATAATGGACTAATTTTTTCTCCTTTTGTTATTGTTAAGAGTGGCACTACAGCCACTTCTGGGAGATCCCATTCAAGATCTCGCTCAGGCAATTTTTTTTTTTATTATTTATTTTCTCATCTTTTAAGACAATTTTTATATTTTAAAAAAATTACAATATTAATAAAAAAAATATTTACTTAATTATTAAGTAAAAAAATATATATATATATTTTTAATAAGATGTGACTTTTATTTATGACTTTAATATTTTTCTATCGTTAAATATCACATGCCAAGACGTGTCCGACCTCAAGCCAAAAAAATATCAACAGCTTTGATCATAATGAACAACTTTTACGGAAGAGAAGAAACAAAGAAAGAGTTGTTGGCAAGCTGTTAAGTGTCAGAAAGAGTTAATTCTGCAAGAAGAACGACGACGTTGGATTCCCTATTTCTCTTTCTGGAATTGGAATGTTTAGCCATAATAAAATGGACCTACAACGAAATTTCTTCATCCTGCAACTCATGAACATCTGATAACTATTAATTGTTATTAAAAACCTGGTTCATGTTGGATGCCTGCCCTCATGCATTTTAGCTGATTATCCGGACAACTTTTTCAAACGAAGAAAACCAAAAAGTTATTGTGACAGATGGAGGATGGCAAATATTAGATGGGCATTAAGTTGTGGGGCCGGGCAATAAGTAGACTTCAGAAGACTGGTCATAGGTTTTTTCTGACAATGCAAACTACCTTTATTTAAGAAAATTAAAAAAAAATGCATATATTATAATTCTCATACATACATATATATAATACTTATATTACATATAATCACTTTAAAAATAAATAAATAAATATAAAATTTATATAAAAATAATAATCTTTTAATAATAAATTTTACTTTTTTTTTTAAGTGTCTATACGGAGCTTACGTATCCCAAGACTATATATGCAAAATGAGCAATAATATGAGGTCTCACAGTTGAGATTCTTTAACATTACTATTGGCATAATTTATTTTACATTTTTTTATCATTTATTTTTTATTTTTCTCTTCAAAAATGATAAAAAAATGGTATACAAATAAAATATTTTTTAATTTTTAATTTTTAATTTTTTTTTTCCTAATTAAGAAAACCCATAAGGACGCAAAGGATCCGACCGCGGGGCTCCAAAAAATTACCGATGCAGAATATGCTATTTGTCACAGTAATGTATAATTATTAATTAGTCGAAAAAGCGGAAAGGTGACATGATCCAATTAGTGGGCCGTCTTAGTAAGAAGTTATCTTGTATGACTGGCCCAAACGAGGTTTTGTCCAATTGGTATAGTTAATGCCGGCCCAGAAGAAAACGAGAACTATCTCTTATGTGACAGGCCCATAAAACTATTATAGGTCTCTTAATCAAACTTTATAATTACGGCTTGGTTAGTTATTGCCGTAAAAAGTTTTTGCAGCAAGTTTTATCGCCGGAAACAGTCTTGCACAAAACATAACTGAATGCTAATAAGACAGTATCACAACCTCATATCCTAGAACGCATAAAGAATGTTAATGATATATTACAATATATTACAAATACACCAACTCCTAATAAAATCTTCTGAAGCTTCATCTCTTTCATTGTGCCTAAATCTTGAAAATGAAAAAATGTACAAATTTCTGCATAACCATGACAAAAGCACATCAATGCTTTGATGCAAGAGGTGACTGGAAGCCAACTTTTTGTAAAAATCTCAAGTCCTCTAGAGTTCACTTTATATGACTGCAGAAAATACTAAATGACAGGATTTGTAGTAAACATATTTCAGCTCCACCTAAATAGAGTTCTGACCTCCTTTACTTCTTCTAGTCCTTCACATGGTGCCCGCACTACACTAAAATACAAAGCGATGAATATTATTCAGCAAGCATCTATTGAGGGTCAAAACTACACTTAAGTTTATCTGTCCATACCCATCAATATTATTCAGCAAACATCGATTAATTGAGGTTCTCCCGAAAGAATCCTGCATTCACAGTGATAGTAACATATGAGTTTTGTAATAAAGAATCCTACACTCATAATAATGGTCTGATATTCAATATTGAGAATTTTAAAGCTATTTAGAATGTTTATTGCTTAACAAGTTGGACCAAATAGTGTGAAGCCTGACCAATAGTAATACTTGTATTAATTCAACATTAACTTTCAATACTAATTTTTTAAAATAATAACATGTAACTGGACGTGAGGGGATTATACATGTCTCCAAGTGGCTACCGAATCAAATGTAAATGCTGTCTCACCTAATCAAAAAGAAAAATATAAAAAGAAGGTAAAAGAATATACAAACTAAGATGGAGGAGAGAAGCAACATGCCTGAATCAGACGAAAATGAATATGCCAATTGATTTAGCAATCTTCTAGAAATAACCTGGATCCACTTACATTCTGGGAAAGTCTACTTACTGGATCAATACAAGAGAAAACACCAGAGCACTTCAAAAACAAGTTAAACAAAAAACATACTACTCACCAAATCCACCACACAGCTCAGTCCTTACCAACTTTTTAGATCAAATCTGTTTCAAAAAAAAAAAAAAAAAAAACCCTTCATTTATGCATACAAAAGGCCCGCATCAATGAACACACATGCGGTGTAATGTTTACTTCAACTGATTGTGGACTCTAAATATTTACCAACATACTAAAAGAATTTTTGTCATAGCATTGTATTTAACATTATATCCTACTATGTACCAGTAAGCTCTTTTATTATTATATATATATATATATATATTGAACATTGACCTGATCAATTTTCAAAGGATCCTTCAACAATTGTATCTGGTTTTTGGCATCTAACCTTATGCTTATTTTCCTTAGGATCTCTCTATCGAATCATCAACACCTCCATTTTTTTTTATCAATGAATCATTAACACCTTACTGACTCAAAGAGGATAGCAAGCGCACTGAATTTACTATACATGTGTATGTTAAACAACATGCACAATGATTGCATTTGGGAGTTTGGGGAATATCACACTGCTTAAAGAATTTGACAAGCATTAAAATATAGGGAGACTTGAAAACTATTTAACAGTAAAAAGTAGGGTCCGAAATAGTATATTGCATCCAGTTTATTTCAGTCACTTTGAAATTTACCGGAGAGATCTCTTCATCTGGCACCACCATCTACTGTCCTGTTCAAAAATGCTATATGGATCAGCATTACAAAATGTAGATGATGGTATTTATGTAGCTTAATAGCCAAAATGATTGGTTCTACAGTTTACACCAAGACTTAACAGATGGCAAAAAACTATCCAGAAAAAAATAATAATAAATAAAACAAAACAAAAAAACAAAAAACAAAGGTTTGAACCATTTGAGCCTTTTTTTTCTTTTTTTCTTTTTTACATAAGAGGACACTACTTTAATTTTATTGATATTCGCAGTTGTGGCAGATTAATATATCATATGGTTACAAGAAGCTTAGGGTACAAAACTTCAAACCCAAGCTCAACAAAATATAAACAAAACTACAAACAGATAGCCATGCAAACCTATAAAACAACAAAAAAAAACTGTTATCCCAGAAGAACTACAAACAGTGACCACACGGCCCTGCAAACTACAAACAAACTCTATACAAAGAAGCTAAAGCAGAATAACAAGCCATTTTAGTCATTTTCCATGTTGTAATCTTTGAACAACTACAGTAAAGATCTCATTGAGCAATCCATGTTATTGAAGATCAAGTAAGCAATTGATAAGGAAAAAATAAAGGCAGCACTGGCAATTACTGGGAACTTAACAAGGAATGAAGAGAGCTGTCACAAGGAAAAATAGGAAAGGTTGCTCATGTACAATTTCTGTTTCCTGGCAGAGGCGCCACTTTCCTTTTCTGCTTTTTGGTTCCCTTTTCTGTTTAGTATATTAGACAAACAGTACATGTACATATTGTCTTTAACTAGCTGTCACTTTCCCAATAGGCTAGTATATAAGCAATACTCTGTAAAGCTTATTTTTGATATATCAAATACAGAGGTAATTCCTCCATCAAAGAGCTGAGTTCCTGCCTGTTCTTCTCCCTTGTTTTGCATTTCTTATATGGTACCAGTGCCAGGTCATGGAAGATCTCAACTCGAGCAACACAATTCCAATCCAAAACCAAAACGCAAACACTCATGATCCTACCCATTCAAGCAGCCCATATTTCATTGGAAGCAATGATGGTACTGGCTCCATGCATGTCACTCATAGCTTGGATGCTAGCAACTATCATTCATGGGCTAGATCCATGAAAAGAGCACTACGCATAAAAAATAAACTTGTCTTCATAGATGGAAGCTTGTGCGAGCCAACAAACCCAAATGACCCTCTCATGGAGCACTGGCTGCGATGTAATGACATTGTCATTATCTGGATGCAGAACACTATGGCGGTGGACATCAAGTGCGGCATTGTGTATGCTGAGACAGCACACCAGCTTTGGCTCGAACTTGAACAAAGGTTTGCCCAACAAAATGCTCCTCACATCTTTGAGATCAAACAAGGCATCACTATGCTAATGCTAATGCAAAACCAGGATGCTGTTAACTACTATTTCTCCAAACTTAAAACTCTTTTGGATGAACTTTTAAACTATGAGGCCATACCTAGTTGTAGCTGTGGGGGGTTAAAAGTTGTTCAAAACCAGCAAAGAGACAGGGTCATGAAGTTTTTAATGGGGTTAAACAATTCCTGCAAAGGAATCAAAGCTCAAATCCTTTTAATAAAACCTTTTCCCAGCCTTAATGAAGTCTACTCTATAATACAACAAGAAGAAAGAGAAGTGAAATATCTACAGAAGATGGATAAAGCCAGCTCAATTTACATATAAATATGACACGGTTTCTAACGAAAGTCTTTTTATTAAAAAAAAAGTAATGGGAAGCCATCTAATACAAACCTTCTTCACATCATAAACACTGAACTCTCATGACATAATAGAAACACAAGCCCAAAGGGCCGAGGTACACTACCAGGCTGAAGAACTTAAGAGAAAAGCATTCTACTCACGCTTGAAAAGTTAAATTGCCTGATAATATAAGAAGATGATGGATAAATAAGTAGCTAGCTTTTTTATTAAAAAATAAGCCCAATGTCAAAGAGTGTGCTACCCAGCTACATTAATTCTTTTTCCGCATCAGTGTCATTCTAGACGGTATTGGCTTCAGTTCTCTCACCAGAAATCCCATTTAATTTCTATTCAGATGATGATGTAAGTAGGGTACCTAGCTAACATTCATTTTTTTCACATCAGTGTCATTCTAGACGGTATTAGCTTCAGTTGCTCTCACAAAGATCCCATTTAATTTCCATTCAGATGATAATTTTTCTTACATCCCACTCTATCCACCTTGGTAAATAAAAGGGAAAAAGAACAATGCAACTCTGAAACGGCTTTTTACCTCGACTGTCTGAGCTCTAACCTTTATGAGAGGCCAATTACAAATCCTCCATCTACCGAGCTAGACCGCTCCTAGCTATTGTTGGCCCTTTCTAAAAAAAGGCTATCCTTTTGCTGAGAGATACCCAGTCTCGCAAACTGACAGACATATCCTCAAGCATCAGATGTGCATCCCCCCAGTCCGTCTGAATCTACATTAATTGTCAAAAAGATTCCAATTGCAGCTACCTTAACTATATAGTACTGCCTAACATAACATGGGCTATAATCTAGGATGTGGCAAAGCAACCATGGTTTCATTGCTATTCCATATATGGGTTTTACTCCTAAAGATCTAATAAAGATTCATATGCTTCATATAGAAAATTTCCAAAAAATAAACCAAGATTTTCATTCATTAAACCAAACAATATAATCTTAATCCAAATGGGTCTTTCATACTGTATCTGGCACAAACTATATCCAAAAAATAAACAAATTAATCACCCGCTATAAATCCCCCGAATAAAGATAGAGCTAGGGAGAGAGAGATTCTGATGAGAGCAGTTAGACGCAAACCCTCCAGTTACGAACAGAATCCAATGGGGTATTGGATTACTTGCAAACCAAGAACACTGACAATGGTAGCATTTACTTTCTCGGACGGAATCCAAATGAGATTTTTAAAGAAAATGGTTATATTTCATAACTTTCCACTATTCTCTGACCTAATGTTCTTTTCGCGCCAGATTTAGTTGGGGGAACGCTACAATTAAGGATAATGATAAGTACCTTCCATCTTCAAAGAGTCATGCACGCTAACTTTTTTTTTTAAATAAATGATAATTTATAAAGAAGTTCTATACTCTGCACATTAAAATTTTTAAAATATAAAATAAAAGAGAATAAAAAATAAAATTATATTTTGTAGTAGGTATGAAACTTCTCTCCAAAATTCTTCTTCCTTAATTTGATGGTTATATGGACCAAATTTGGCTTGACGTAACAACTACCTAGGTTTGATTTGGGAGTAGTACTAGGTGCAGTCTAATATTTTGAATTTTTTTGTAGTCTAACTTAGAAATAGACAAAAAGACTCTCACTTTATCAATAACTTAACTAAAACACCTTCAAATGAGTCTTCAGCTCTTATATGCTCAATCTGTAGTGCCCTTACTCAACTCCTGCGTGCTCAACATGGAAACGAGGAATTAATCAAGACCAACCTCTTGGTAACTTCACATAGAACCAAACTCCTTTATACTTCCTCAATGAATAAAAAAAAAAATCCTTACTTTCAAGGGTGAAGACAAATTATAAGATGTTTTGGGTTGGGGTTGGGGTTGGGGTTGGGGTTAGGGTTGGGGTTAGGGTTGGGGGGGGGGGGGGGGGGGAGAGGGGTTGGGGGGAATGATGACTTATTTGTCAGGACGTTCCAGATGAGGTTATTGACATCTAAGAAAATTACGAAATGCCAAAACATTTCCATATAGAAAAATTCAGGGATTCCATTTTAGGAGCTCAGAAAATTGCAGATCAAAGATATGAGAATTTCAAGGAATAATTGCAAAACGTAAGAACATAAAATTATGGAGTACGTATAAAGTTTTTAACCAAGACGTTGATTCGAGGGCTACAGATTTGGATAGTTCGGGTTAAGGGACGATGGCTGGTCACTAGTGAGAATTGAAACTCATGGAAATCCTTAGTTGGACATAGTATTTCTTAAGAAGGGTAAAACACAACGTTTTACTAATAGATTGAAATGTGGACTGCAAATAGAATTATTCTTGGTTTGGTCCGAACCAAGATGTTTGTATTTTAGTTGAATTTTACCATTCCAACGTAATATACATCACTAAAGGGTTCTAGTATTAACCATCTGTTATTTAAGATAGTTGTATCCTTTTTCTATGATTCCAATGTTCAGTAGTAGTCTGTTTTGAAAAGTATCTTGGAAGCTTATGAGGCAGCCTTGAGACAACAGATGAATCTCCAAGAAATCTCTCTTTTTTTTTTAGTGCTTATACTGGTCATGAGGTCAGAAATAACATTTCTCAAGTAATTGGGGCTAGATTTTAATATGAAATTGAGAAATACTTGGGCTAGCCCTCAAATGTTGGAAGAAATAAAAGAGCAGCTTTTAATTGTATAAAGGAGAGGATAAAAAAGAGGATTAATAGCTGGAAAAATAAGTTTTTAAGCCATGCTAGAAAGGAGATTCCCCTCAAGTCTGTAATTCAATCCATTCCAACCTATGTCATGTCAGTTTTAAGACGTCCAAAGCAATTTTGTAAAGGTGTTTCAAAATTGATGGCTATTTTTGGTAGGGACATTTAGAGAATTACAAAAAGGTCTATTAGAAGTAATGGAATGAAATGTGTATACCAAAAAGACAAGGTGAGATGGATTTTAGAGATATGAAAGTTTTAATCAAGCATTATTGGCAAAACAATTCTGGAGGTTGCTGATCAATCCTAATACCCTTGTAGCCAGGATTTTAAAGGAAAAATATTGTAAGCATGCTAATATATTAGACACAAAGTTGTGTGCTTCTTCCTCGTTAATTTGGAAAAGCATTTGTGAAACAAGGGATCTAATTAAAGCTAGTATGAGATGATGTGTTCGAAATGGTGCTTCTATCAGAATTTGGGTTGATCCAAAACTGCCTACTCCTTATTCCCACAAAGTTCAATTTCAAATTTCCATTCTCCCTAGCAATGCTTATGTCAAAGAATTACCATATGAGGATGGACAATGGAAAGCTCCTCTAATTGACAGTATTTTCACTAAGAAGGAAGCAATGGTCATTAAATACATGCCTACCAGTAGAAGAGGTTCAAAGGATCAATTGTTCTGGGGTCCAAACAAAAGTGGGTATTTCATAGTGAAATCTGCCTATCATCTTCAATGCCACTTAAAGAAACAGGTAAAGGGAAAGCATCAGTTCATAATACATATTCAGGTGTTTGGCAATTTATCGGGCCTTTCACGTCCCTAATGTATTAGGGTATTCATGTGAAGAGCTTTATAGGAAGTTCTTCCCATAAGAGGTAGATAATTTGGCTCAACAAAGGATTTGCGGGGATGGTTTTTGTCCACTATGTCATCAAGTTAAAGAAACGAACAATCATGTATGCTGGAATTGCTTGGCAGCCTAGGATATATGGTCGAATACATGTAGTCCTTTGCAAAAGTCTACTCTATGGGATATGCCTTTCCATCAGATCTGAGATAGGCTAATACAGAGATATTTCACAAATGTACTGGAGATTATTGCATGTGCCTTTCGTAGAATTTGGTTCATAAGGAATAAATGGGTTTTTGAGGACCTACTTGAGTCCAACCATGATTTGGATTACTGATAGAAAAGAATTGTCTAAATTTCAAGTAGCTGAACAGGTAACAGTTCAGCAAGTATCCACAACCAATTTAGTAAATCTTAAACCAATAAAGTGGAGAAGACCTCCTATTGATTGGTATAAGGTTAACTGGGATGTTGTTTTTGATGACGGTCGTATAAAGATAACAAGGGGTATCATCATTCGAAACTAGTCAGGTGATATTGTTTTTGTCATGGGTTGGTCCAGACCTTATGTTTTATGCCCTTTACAAGCAGAAATTTATGCACTGGAAAGAGCAGTGGTGTTGGCTACAGAACTAGGTCTACAAAAAGTTATTTTTGAAGAAGATTGCCAAGTGATTATAAATTATGTTAAGAGTAGATTACCAAACTACTACTGGTATGGGCAGTTGGCTGAAAACCTGAAGGTTCTTTTCCTAAACTTTGTCTGCAGACATCTTATTTTTGTGCCAAGGAGTGGTAATGGTGTGACTTAGATTATGGCAAAGCAAGCGATGGAATTTGCTAAAGAATTAGTTTGGATTGAGGGTGGTCTTATTCATGTATTGGATTGTATTGAACATGATAAGTTGCAAATGCTTGCTTATATTAATGGAAGTTATGATTCATCTAAAAAAAAACGTAATATGCATCAATGTATGGGTTCGGAAATTTGGAGGTCCATTGTCCTCAATTCAAGTTTCCTTAAAAAGGCTTACTCCAAAATATTTATTTCTAACTTTTTTCCTTTCACAACGTAAATTTTCTCAAAAACTTAGAATATGTATCAAGCCAAACTTCTGAATTTTGATATATCAATCTAATCTTGTAATTACTCAACGCATAATAAAACTTTTTACATACTTTGTATGGCTGAATATTAGATTAATATTGTAACAGTATCAAAAGTCTTTTCCTTTCTTTTTACAAGATGGAAGTATACTATACAGTTATAATTTTGTATTGATTGATGTGATACCTACAGGTCCCACTTAGGATTTGATGGAGACTCAAGTATCAGGACATGTAAGCTTGTAACTCAAGGTCACATATCTCTCATTCATGACAATTAACATGTAATTCACCCAACATGTTTATAGCAATATATAATATTCGCAATGGAAAATTTTATTTTTAAGAAAATGATTGAGCAAGTAATATAGGACTGAAATAAATATACCTATATATCTCAAAACACTTGTTCAAAACCCTCTAAATACAAAATAGGGATTTTAAACCACAAGTCATGTTACTCATCATCATCAAAAGACAATTCTATTTTAAGCGATATATTAAAGTCATTTGAATTTTTAAGTGCATTGTTTCTTCTATTTCAAAATCGTCTGGGCTTTCTTGGTACGCCCAAGTATTCTTATCAAACATTTTGAGAGCTAGAGGCCATACTGCTCTTGCTCTCTTTAGTGCATTCCTTGCTAAGTTCATCTTTAATCCTTGAGGAATGTGTACTGCTTCCCATTGATGTCTACCATTTTAGAGGCAATGATAGTGAAAACTACTAAGATGAGATTTCAAGAAATCTGTACAAGTTAACTCAATAACCTCTAAAAAGACAACATAAGCATGTATGAGGCAAAACACGAATATGAATAATGAGTATGAATATGAACTTGACTTAAAATTCACTTTTTCTTGTATATATTTTTTTTCAAAAATCATTGATCTTGTAATCATGTGATAGTGTAACAAAATGACCATGTAACAAAATATCATAGTCTTGATTCATATTAATCACTTGTAATCATTAAACCATATAATAATGTGGATGGACACCTTACGACTACTCCTAGGAATCATGGGCTCCTTATTAGTTACCACATTACATTACCAATCCTTTTGACCGGGTGTGAGTTGGTCAAAATCTGTATAACATGGCAGTTTGCAATTCACCTTCACCGCATTCTCAATGTGGTGCACCCATTAGTGTTAGGTGCGGCTACTTTACTCTGCAATCTTTTAAAAAGAATAATTCAAAATTCATTGATTATACTTTATTAATTCAGGGGTTACCACTCAAATTCAACCACTCTAGAGTGAACAAGAGAGTTCCAGTAGGATATTCCTTCATCCTAGCATTGGAATCATGACAAAAACCGTTGAAATACAAAACCCAAAAACAGGTGACATGTTACTTGTGATGAAGCCATGTAATTTTCATGCAATAATATTTTGTACTTATGTCATATACAAAGAGTGCATCACATGTATGACTTGAAAGAGTTAGAATATGCCGACACATATACATATATTTAACATAAGAAAGTTTAATAAGCATATGACATATCTCAAAATTCCAATCATGTCATTTATACCAATAATTTACAAGCAATATTTAGGCATATCATGCACATATACAAAGAGTGCATCACATGTATGACTTGAAGAGTTAGAGCATGCCGAAACATATACATATATTTAACATAAGAAAGCTTGACAAGCATATGACATATCTCAAAATTCCAATCATGTCATTTGTACCAATAATTTACAAGCAATATTTAGGCATATCATGCACGTATACGATAGGAATCATATCACATAACAAGTAGCAATTTCATAATTCAATTTGAAAAATCAAGATTCAAAATTTACACATTAACACATTATCTAATATTAATTTAGAAGCTAACTTACAAAGCTTCCAAGGTATTTTTCTTGATGATTAAGCAAGTTAAAAGTATATGTTTTGCAATTACTAGATTTTGGATAACAAACATCAAACCAAACATGTAAGTTGTGTACTAGGGTTTACGCTTCTAATCCTAATGGATTATAAGCTCTTCTTATGACTCTTATAACTCATATAAACATGAAATGAAGAACACAAGTATGTGTATAAGATAAGTGTGGTTTCACTTAACAAAATCCTATCGGCCAAAAATGCAAGACACTCTAGATTAGGCTTTTACAACAACGACTAAGTACTAGTGGAACCTTATACAAATCCTAGTAAGGGCAGGACATATCATACCCCTACAAGGATCACTTTTTATTTTCTCATCTTTCTATCAAAAGCCCAAGTTCTTTAGAAGAGAAACCCTAGACAAATCATACCAAACAAGGTTATGTATGGTTGCTTTCTCATGGTCAAACCAAATACTTCAGTAGTCCGATGAGACTCACAACATAGCCATAACACATTCTTCAGCTCTCTTAAGTCGAACATCTTCAACCTAAAACCCTCATGAGTGTGTATGTGTGTAAAAGAAAAGAATGAGGTGGTGGTTCCATGGTTCTTACCATGCAAATTTTTTTCCTATGAAGTGTTCTTGAATCTCCAATCCTTGCTTATACGAAATAGGTTTTTGGATGAGAAGAAAATTTGTTTTTAATTATCTTCTTCTAGAGTAGGCAAGATAGAGAGGAAATGAGAGGAAAGAGAAATAAAATCTAAAACAAGAAGAAAATGACTTTTTGTGTTCTTTTGGCATGGGTAAGAGGCCCTGACCATAAATGCCTCGTATTTATATTTCCCTTTGCTCCCACTTATTCTCTCTCTCTCTCTCTCTCTCACACACACACACTAATCAAATGTAGTTTTTTATGCATGGGTACCAAGTGGTGTCCCTTTTTTGCTATGACTGAAAGTCCCTTGTTCTTCCCCTCAACATTGCCTCTCTTGGGAATTTAAAGGGCTCCTCATGCACGAAGTGTTAGTGGCGCCTTCTGTCCTAGTTGAAATCCTAAGTATCTCTTATCATCTCTTCTTGTGGTCTAGGTACAATGAACATCTAGAAAGAGACATGCATGATAATGGGTGGTGTGTATATCACACGCTTGAAATCCTAGGATCCTCTAGAAGCTTCATAACCCAACTTGCATTCTTTCCAAGTGGCGTGCTCCTTAGAAAACAAAAAATTCTCCTAATGATTAAAAAAAATTAAGGTGGCATGTGTCTCTTGGATTTTCAAAATTCACTTCCTCCATTTGTGGTCTAAGTGCAACGAATCTAAGGAAAACAATGCATGGTTACCAAATGTCTTGAAGTGGGCCTATGTCTTGTGCCATTTTCAAAATCCTCCTTATCCTCTTTCATGAAAGATTCTTCTAGAAGCCATCATAAGTAGTGTGTAGCTCTTCTCCCCCGTGTTTTGTCTTCCTCATTATTACTCCTTCTAGAAACCTCAAAACCCTATGCATGTATGGCAAGTGGCCATGTGAAAGTTGGCTTCTAATAAGTTGGGCATGCACCATTGTATATACATATATCAATGATTATATTTATAAAGATTTTAAGTAACTCATATGGTGTTAAGCACATGATCCCTCTTAGTTAAAAGAAAATTATAAACACAATAATTTTCACAACTTTTTATATTGCTATAGTTTAAGGAAAATTCTACTTACAAGCAAATATCATGCAACCATTGCGCACCGTTAGATATGGGACCCACAAAATTAAAACTCATCGCATTTGCAATCTTGACTGATGACTCCATGGATTTCCTTAACCGGCCTGATTTTATTACTGTTCTTCTTATTCTTCTTTATTTTCTTTCTTTCTAGTGTATTCATATCATTGAAAGTAACTTTCTTTTTATTTTTGTCTTTGTTTTAGATACTTCCGTTCTTTCTTCTCATTTCGCGTCCTACTCTCATTGTTTTTGTGTAAATCTAACTCTCAACTTATAAAGTTGCTATGATCTAACTTATAAATTTCTCAATTTCCAACTCTCAACTTCACAAAAAGAAAATATTAAAGAAGAAGAAGAAAGAAGAAGAAGAAGACGATGCATCTATAATGCTGCAGAAAGGATACTTGCAAACAAAATCAACTTTTTTCCTTCATACGCCATTGATGGGCCCAAAGAAGCTTTTTTAATTTTATTAATCGGTCTCAAATATTCAAGAAACAACTTCTAAATTTGCGGATTTTTAGTAATTCAGCCTCAAAATCCTCAAAATCTTCACCCCGTGTGGCTTCAGTCGTTTGATTTTTGCCAATTTTTACTGGATTTTGAGAATCTCCATATGGTTTTCTAATTAACATTAAAAAAAAAAAAAGGAATTCAAGTTTGGCTTCAATTGTTCTTGGGTTACAAGATTTGGGGAAAAAATGAGGAAGAATATGTTGTTGATGAATCTGCAACTTCATCAAGATGAAGCTCGAAGCCGACGTTCATTGCCGTTTTCTTCTCTTAATTTTCTCATCTATTTCTTTCCTTCTCCTTTTTGTTTTGTTTGTTTATTGATATAAATTAGACCAAGCCGACGTTTGTTTTGGTTTCTCTGAGTTTTGTTTTTTTAAACATTCATGTCAGTATTATTACGCAATGCTTGCGCAGAACTGCTTATACCTAGCAATTCCCATAGTTTAAATGAAGAGCATTTTTGTAAAATAATTTTAAAATGTGTCATCATTTTACAAATATATCCTTGTTTTCAAAAGCGGTTATATGATGAGTTGAATCGTTATAAATACTTAAAATATTATAATTATAAAGATTAAAGAAAATAACATAAAAATGACAATAGTCAAATAATGAAATAGCCCCTATTGTTTGTCCTTTTGATAAACATTTAATTTAATTTTAAACTTTTACTTTCTAAACTTTTAACTTTTATCTTACCAGTTGTTACAAATCCATCAAAATTTCACGTCAACACCAATAAATTTCTACCACGTCATCTAAAAATTAATATATATATATATATATATTCTCATATTGTTACACAAACTATATGAACATATTCAAGTTATAAAAGTTGACTTGGATTTTATACATAAATCGATCATAATTTTATATTCACAAACAATTCATATAATAAATTAATTAGATTGAACTTGAATTTGACTCATTTTTTGACTCATCTCAATCCTAACCTTCTCGCTAAGACTAGGCTCCAACTCTGATGGAGTTAGCATGCCTAACTCCGACCTCCTACTCTGACGAAAGTTAGAGGCCATGTTAAACTTTGATTCGACTCAAATTTGAGTGAATTTTGACTCCAATCGGAGTTACTAGTACCGAGTCAAAGCATTGGAGCCATAGAAGGAGGGAGGGAGACAAAGAAGTGGAAAGACTTACCAATGGCGAGGTGTTGCAATAGGTCATGTCATCACTGAGGACATGAGAGAAAACAAAGCATGAAGAACCAAGATCCAACCCTGAAATTATTAAAAGGGATATCTAGCATCAACATGAATCAGCCCCTAGCAATGTATTGCTTCTAGAGTGAACACTGAATCAGATCGACCTGGCATCATAGTCTGTCTTATCAAAGGATGTTGAGGTGACAATGGATTGGTAGACATAATAAAATGAGTGGAGAGGACTGCACTACTGGGAGAGCAGGGCGTAGAATCCATTGACAGAGTCATCGAGGAGGCAGTGGCAAGGACAAGGAAATGAGAAGAGAGAACAACTTTGGTGCTGAGGACAAGAGAAAATAGAGGAAGAGAGAAAATAAAGGATATGCATAGGGTTTTAGCTAATAGGAAATAGATGAATATATAGGAGGAGAAAATGGTGTTCATTTTAAGTTTTTCTTTAAAAAGATTTTGCAAAACATTGTCTTGTGTACAGGGGCCTCGAACATGAGTTCTCAGGTTTGCAAAACAATGTTTCAACTATCACTCAACTACCTATTACTTACATTACAATGTTAAATATATTAAGTATAAATATCAGAGTCGTAGTTTGGAGGTTGGAACGTATATCGATTTTGATTCTAACTTTGACCATTTTTTTAAACAAATTTGACTCTAAACTCTGAATTTTTCAATTCTATTAAAGTTAGAGTAGGTGCCTACCAAAATCAGATCCGTTCATTTAGTGGTGAAGATTTGTGTTTAGCAAACAGTTGTACAACACACAATCTATAAGGATAATAACCATTTTGAATATTTAAAGTTAAACAAAGTCAATGTCAATACAATATCTAGTCATTGAACTTAATTGAAGTTTCGAAAGAGTCAATATCATTTTTTCAAAAGGATCCAAAATTTTGTCTTGACAATGTTTTGTATTCTTCTAAATCTAGAAGAAATTCAGTTGGTATTAAACATATTCTTCATAATATTATTATGTTGAACACCAATGAAGGCAATTATTAATATCTTTAGATCACAATAATAAACTTGGACCATAAACTCTAAGAAGTTACCTGATCCCATACATATGTAACAGTCATAATGGTATTGTTGAAGCTACGCTTTTAATATCATTATGAATATACAAACCAAAATTATGAAAATCATATACGTCCTCTTCGTGATTTTCAAGAAGTGACAAAGAAACAATAGAATAAAGGAGTGTGCCCTGGTTTAGGTAGCTCAGTCAAAGTGGTCTTCCCATTCTTAGTTGAGATGTGATATGATTGCATCATAATGCCTAAGTACACGATCTAAGAGATCGTTGTATCAAACAGTTGAATCATAGTCTGCTATTATAAAAACGGTTGCATGCATGACAACACCAATTTTGAGAAATCCACCGATCTATATGTGATATGTGAACAACAATAATTGGATAACATAATCAGTCCCTACTCACTAGATATGAATCAAGGAGCATCAAATACATATAGTGAGCTACAACGATGAAAGAGCCTAATATAGTATAAGTTTTGCCCAACTCTACTTGTCGTAGTCCCAATTGCACCCTCTTTAAGAAATCCAATGTAAAAGCTTCACGAGTCCGCGGTCGCAAGTCCTAATACTACTTTTTGTTCTTATTGACGTAGAGCTAGAATCTGGATGTTGTGTGGAGGCCATCTGTAATGCGAATGATCACTTGGGATTGCTTGCCATTGCCAGACTGGAAGAAGAAAAAAAGAGATATCCCTTTGGACTACAAGTCTACAAAGATGACAACAAAACAGTACGGCCCTTTCTTTTTTACCAAATTGATGTTTGGCTGCTACGAAGTGACAGAAGGAATAAATACAGAACAACAGTTAATGGGCATTAAATCATGGTATTCAATTTACGACACAAAAACAAAAAAGTGATTAGTTTGCATCCTCCAGTCACTTTTCTGAGCTGTAAACCTCCATTGAATCCAGCTACTACCCAACATATCTTTTTTTAAGGAGCTAGGAATAGGGGTTAAAGAGGCTCATCTCCCTCCATCAAGGCAGATCCCCACATATGTTAAAGAGAGCTAAGTGTGGACCTCATCACTTCTCCACCAACCGCCCAACCTCTCCTGGAAATTAAATAAATGTTTCAATCTCACAGATGAATGTGTAGTTAGCCAAGATTGTCAATTTCAACAAGAAACTAAGATATTTTTCATGATTAAGAGAGAGATGAATATCGTTACGATGATCCCAATATATTTAATATTTAAGTTCACACTGTCTACTACCAATATTTAAGGATGTGGAGTCCACGTATTATATCTATGTAATTGTCAAAAGTGTTTGGTTCAAAAAATTGTAAACAACCTTGACAATTTTGAACCACTCAATGCACATAACCAATCCCAAACACAGATTTGAACCTAGCCATACAAAAAATTCAATCTGTAGACTTGTTTGGATATAGAAATAGTATTATATTATCTCATCTAATCATCATAATTTTCTCAAATTCTCATACAAAATATAATAAATAATTCAATTTTTTCAAATCTCAAAATAACAATAATATTAAAAAATAATATTTTATTCAACTTTTAACTAAAATCATCGTATCTCATCTCGCTATCTAAACTGCACCTAAATCATCATAGAATACTGAAGATTTTGTCTATTGCCTGCAGATGTACCTAGAAGCACTTACTTTGTTACACAGCCTTTTTAGTAGTGAATAGCTCTAGCCAATAGACTCCTGAAACAATGGGACATGCCCCTTGTTTATCTCACAGTTGAGACAGCTAGCAAGTACATACCCTATGGATTTAAGCCGGCAATCAGCAAATGATATTCCCTGTTTAGCAACGCTCTACCCCTAGAACTAACCACCAATCCCATCATGGTCTATACCCAAATTGATAATACCAAAGTGAAATGTAGTTATATTGTTATGAAGTCACTTGGCATGGAAACCCATCTCAAAATTTCCTGCTTGGGGTTATGGGAAAGCCAGTCTAGGAAAGATAGTAAAAAGAGTACCAATCCAAAGATTTGAACTTAGATACGCCAAATATGTAAACAGAAACAAGAGATACGCCAGTCCCCAGATTCTCCTTGAGGATGGGAAAAGATCCCAAATATCAGAAGTGGCCCATGAGCTATGAAAATGACACTTGAACTTAGACATGCAACTGAATGAAGGGTAAAAGCATTAAGCAGGAATTTAGGGAACCTTGAAGTACAAAATGGCAGCTATGGTTTCTGTAGATAGATAAGAACATAGACCAATATCATAAGAAGGGAGTCTCAAACATGTATTGTTCTCTTGTGGTATTTCTTAATGCAAAAAATGAAATTCCCGAAATCATGAATGAGCAGATTTATCTGCATTTACATTTTGTATAAACCTTTCGAAATGCAAATTTCGTAAATGATTGAATAAGAAGGTAAATGAAAACAAAATAAACCCACGGGAATCTGAGAGACATTCATCAATACCACCACATTAATCTGAATGGAAACAAATTAGGGAACAATTTCAAGCCTGGGCTCAAAGCAAAAACCAGTAAAAAGCTGAAGTGGGAACCTCTTTGTCACAGGGCACCTCTGTGACCATTTCCATAGCTTCAGGTTCATATCAAAGGTAAGAAGTGCTGGAGCTCCATAGCTCTGGATATATATGAGATCATCGGTACCACTACTTGCAAAAACATCATCAAACTCCCCAAATCCCTGAAAGAACCTATGTGGCATTCGTGCAATTTCCTGCCACTCCCTCCCATTTAGAACCCAGATGCCAATCCCCTTAATTATGTCCGCTCGATCTGGTTTACCAATTCCTCCCACCATCACCAGCTTCCCCTTAAGGTTCATTAGTCGGCCACATGTAAGAGGGCAAGGTACTGGAATAAAACTCCTATTCAACAAACCATGGGAAGTACGGCTAGAAAGACTATATGCAACTAAGCCATGACGACTTTCTGGTACACCACTCCCTGTTGAATAAATCAAGAAGTACAAAATTCCATTGCAGATCACACTTTCATCGCCACCTCTCCATCCTGTTAAAACCTCTGTCAAAGAAGTTGTCCACATAATTGATTCTGAATCATAAATATGAATTGAGATATCCCATTGGAAAAAGTTCCCCGGGACTTGCTTAGATTTCACGACTGTGATGAGATAACCAGGTGATATCCTGTTCACTGAGACTGCAAGGGCACTGTAATCAGAAAATTTCGAGCCAGGGGGCTCTTCAAGCTTCTTGCAGCGCTTTGTAATAGGGTTGCAGATATATAGTTCACTTCTGCTTTCACTATCCATGAAGCCAACCAATCCGCATGAAGAAGCAATGGACCAATCGGGTGCCTTGATCTCTGGTAGTTCAATGCCATACCACTTCCGAAGGATGGGGTCATATGCATAACCAATTGGCTCACCAGAATTGGTAAACATAAAATACCATGGTTTTTGTGATAGGACATGCGAAAAATTCCATAGAAACCTACTTGAACTAACAATTTCATGCCATCTTTTACATACACAACCTGCTCTGAAAATGCTAGCAATTGGGAGATAGGCTAGGATCCGCTCCAGCAGGTCATCAGGCAGGATCAACTCAAGGGAAACTGCAGTAGTTTCTTTACTGCTTTCATCATCAAGCTCTGAGAATGAATCAAACTCTCCAAATTCTCTTGGTGTGTCATCAAGGCAATGGTTGGTCCATGATGACTCTCCCGCCATGACCTAAACAAAACCTGAGCCCAAGAAAATCAAAGTAAAATTATGCTATTAGGTCTCCTATTAGGTCTCCCAGTGAGAGGATCATCAACAACGTTAGGAAATCATTGACGACTGATTCATATAAAGAAGAATTAGCCTCAGATTATATCGTTGAAAGATGATTTAAAGCAACTTTACCGTAAAAAAAAATTATTTCCTTAGAATAAAAAAAGTATTACCACATCAGAAATATAAAAACTTATAACTGAACATTAGTACTAGGTTTTGTAACCAGATTGTATCACCATCGTTGTTCCTAGGATTTACAGCTTATCATATGCCCCTGACAAGCAATTTATGTCTAAAACTAGTGAAATATGGATTCCTCTTCTCTAAGGATATTTTCACCTGCCTCCAAGCTGTTAACAAACTTAAACTAACTACACACGTTCTATATAAAGAAAAAACTGTAAGCATCCTCAATAACAAGCCAGGTTAAACAGATACGAGGAACTAGAGAAGAAAATGGTCTCAAATCTGACAATTTGGAAAGAATTCAAAACCACAGAACATATTTTTCACCTATATATTAGAGATTACTGCCTAGCCGGAAAAGATAGCTAAATAGATAAGAAACAAATTGAAACAATTAAGCAGCCTCCAATGAGATCGTGCACATACTCGGAGGAAAAGTATCACGTAGAGGAAAATTAGCAGACCATGCATTTGTCAGCTAAAAACCACATTTCAGTACCCATGGGAAGAAAAATAATAATAATAATGAAAATCGCCTATTTCTTGCAACAAAAACAAAAAAAAAAAAACAAAAGCAATAAGAAAGGGAAGATTTTTAAGAAAATTTTTTAACCACACTGCGTCAGCTAGTCCGAGAACAAGTAGTTTTTCCTCAGAACCAACTTTTACAGTACTCTTAACATCATACCCTAAGAGAGATTTGCGGTTTATATTTACTAAATAAATGTTCGGAAGACAACGATTGGACCACGGAGACCTGCCAGTCAAAAACCAAAACCCCACGTAATTTAAAAGCCATAACATCAACAGCAACAGCTTAACCAATGACACCCATAAAAAATATAGATCAGTGAAAACACAGAAAATAATTTCAAAAACACGAAAAGAGTAAAAACAATTCCAGAAAAACCCATCATGAAAATACCTCGTTTGAAACCTCCTCAACTGTCACTGAATAGAAGGGTCTTGCTAGATTTGGCCAAAGTCTCCAGATTCAACACCCGTGAGAAATAAATCAGGGAAATATAATTTTCTTGTCATCTGATACAGAGCAACCCGCTATTTCCATAAAGCATTAAAGAACATGTAGGAAAGGAGACTGGTTATGTAAGAGATTTCCCTTCAAATGGTAGGAGAAAAGGAAAATGGGATGCTCTAGATTTAGCCGATGAACATGCCAAAGCAACACCCAGACAGAAAGAAAGGGAGTTTTGGGGGAGAGTGACACTGTGTATGTGCGTGTTTTGTTTCTTTAGCTATTTTTCTTCGTTTTTGATATAACAAAAACGACAGGCAGGGAGTGGAGTGGGGAAGGACGGTTTTTGTATAGAACTTGCGTGGCTCATTTTTTTCGGGAAATACAATATTTAATATTATGATATAAATATTAGAGGTCATGAAAAAATGTAACAATTTTTTTTTTTAAATATTTACATACTATATCTTAAATTTATTTTATAATATAAATAATTTTACAATTTAATACATCATGCCAAATCATATTTAATAATTATTGTAAATTTGAGCCGACAGCACATATAACATATTTAAGGAAAATGTTAATTTATCCACTTATTTTACACTTTATTTTAATATCTCATATATTTTAATTTTTTTTAAATTCTTTTTTACTTAATAATTAAGATCTTAAAGGAATGATTATTAATGTATTTATTTTTTTCATATTTTTTAAAAATATTTTTAAAATAATAATAATGATAAAAAAAAAAAATTGCCTAACAGTATGCTCTAGTGACTTGATAGCAGCTACCTATATTTAAAAATATTGTTGTCATAAATATTGTAAAATTTATTTTATGTGCATTTGTTTCTCCTACTAAGTTTGAGCATAAAATTCAAACACCTTGAATTTTCTTTAAAAATGAGATTTTTTTTCTCTCTATACTAAGTTTGGGTACTGCGGCTATGGGCCTGCTTTACCTAATTAAAACCTAATTCCATATCTTTTAGAGCTTTCTCATAAATTAGTTCAAAGATAAATTCAATGAGAATTTAGTTACTAAGATTTTTTTAAAAAAATTATATTAAATTATTTAAAAATTATAAATTTTGACTTAGATAAATAGTAATGATTAAAAAAAGGTTAAAGTTAGGGACTTCAAATCAATAGCTAAACTCTTATTTTATCAATTTTTCTCGCTCTCTTTCCTTTTTCATCACATAGAATATGATTCTTAATTAATTTTTTATTAGTTTCTCTCTTGCCAAATTTTATTAATAAATTAATTTAAATAAAATATGATTACTAATTTTTTTTAACTCATAATTTAATTAAAATATGATTATTGATTAACATATAATAAGTCGATTGGTAAAATATGATAAAATAAAATCAATTAATAATTACTAATAATAATAAATTTTTTTAATTATTAATTATTTATTACTATATATCTTCATAAATATATAATTTAATATGTAAATATGATCTGAATAGTCAAAATTAAATTATTATTATTTTATTTTATTATTATATAATGAAAAAATAACTATTCTAATATGAGAACTTATGTAAATGAAATAATTAAAAATTAAATTACTCTTCACAATAGCTAAAATTATCTTTTAACTTTAGATAATTCGATAAAAATGCTCAAATCTCAACTCCTTGCTAATTTGGTACTTCTTATATTTTGCATGGCCATATTGACTCATTGTGTTTTATTCATTGCATTTAGTTCTGGTTTAGATTCGAAAATAAGTTTAATTCATCTTAATTTATATGAAATTAATCATTATAATTTTTTTAGATTTTTACATAAAAATAAATAATTTAATTTTTTAAAATTCTAATATAATTTTTAAAATTTTAAAATTTTAAAATAATAATAATAATAAATAATATTTTATTTAATTTTTAAAATTTATCTTAATTCGTCTGATTAAATTCAAAACGTGCTGATACTGCAATAATTGATGCATGCTAAACAATCAGATTTTATTCTCTGAACTCACTTTCTTACATGGTGGCTTTGGTTCGTTTCCCCATTAGATCTTGCATAATCTACTCAACAGAAACTTAGAAACGAAACCAAATAAAGAATACAAAAATGGGCACAAAAGCTAAAAAAACACTGACACAATCAGAATTAAAGAATTAATGACAAAATTTCTAATGATTGGAGCTATTGTCTGATTGAATTATGATTTATTAGAGTTTTTGTCTTAATTTTATTATTCAAAGTGAGAGAAAATAGAGATATGAACGCTTAAAAAATAGTTAACTATATAGAATCAAGGTTTCTTTGAAAATACAAATATTCTCAGATGTTCTTATATGTTTTCAGACCACTTCATTATTATTTATAAACTATTTACTATTATTTACAAATTATTTAAGATATTCTTAATATCTAAATCGATCAGTCTCTCCCATTACAAACTTTATAAGGATGTTTTAATTCGGTTGTTCTGCCTGCTTAATGTGTTGATTAGGTATGTTAGAACCGAAAAAAATGTTAAAAAATATTAAGAAGAGTTAAGAATAGCAGTGAAATAATAATGAAAAAAGTAATAATAGAATATAAATAATTATAATAAATAAATAATAGTAATGAAAAATAGATAAAAAAAAAATAAGAATAATATAATAAAATATTCTAAAAATAGTTGAAAATACCTCGTTTGCCTAACTTAGTCAAGTCATTTCTACAAGTTCAAAAATATCTAACTTGTTTTAGCATGTAACACTTGAAGAGGTTTGCTCTATCTTCTTTCGGAATTTTCCCCCTTTTTGATCTTTGTGGAGAAGAAAGAAGCCATGGAAAGATAATAAAACAGGTGTAGGAAAAGAAAAAGGGCATTATAATATGGGGTACTGCTAGCATGCCCACTAGAGCACAATTCTCTATTTTATTTTATTTTTTTTAATTTTTTATCAGTTTAAAATATTTTTAAAAAAATATTAAAATATATCAATATACTAATAATCACTTTTTTAATTATTTAAATAAAAATTAAAAATTAAAAAATATAAAATATCAAAATAAAGTATCAAAAATAGTGAGTATACTATCATCTTCCATACAATATGTACGGATTCAGAGGCTCATCGAGTCATCTCTCAAAAAACAATCACAACAAAACATGATAGAATATTGGAATTTTCACCAAAACACTATCAATGCACAGTAGAACAAAAATGGTTTTTATATCTATAAATAATCTTTTAAATTTATTATTGCTAAGTGGTAGTATGTGGAGCCTCATCATCAGAAGGATGATTTTATTTTATTTTTTTCTGACCCCAAGTAAAAAGAGAAAAAAGAAATCTTCTGCAGAAGGCTAAACAGGCGAACCAAAATAATAATAATAATAATAATAAAAGAAAAGGGGAAAAAAGTGTTAGAAGTGGCTAGACCACCACCATAAACTCTCATCTTTCCAGACGAAGCCACCTGCTGCACATCAAGTCATGACTCACTTCAGATAGTTTATTGACCTCCTTTACCCAAAACCACTATATAAATGTGTCTGCAATTTGTCTACGTATGTATAGAATCTGTTGAGGGAAAGCCGCCAGGTACATTTGAAACATAAACACATGAATAATTCTTAATACAAATAATATTGGATATCTATATATGCATTAATATTGAGATAAAAAAAATATATATTTTAATAAAATACTTTATTTAAAATAAAAAAATATAAGGATAATCAATCAGAATATATAGATGCCCAATATTACTTATATATAATATTACTCAAAAGACAGAACTAAAGAGAAATGGGTAAGCAGGAATTGAAAGTGATGTTTCAATAGTAATTAAGCCATCTATTCATTCTACAGATTGCAATTTATAATAATTAGAGATTATACAAAAGAAATTTGATAATCTAACGTAACTTGATGTAGTTAGTCAAATTATAAAATTATTTTTAATGTAAAATAGATCCAATAATTTAGATAAAATCATGTTAATTTATAGAAATATTTTTATATAATCTATTTGTAGATATAGACAGTACTCTAATAATAATACATAGTTACACTTTCATTCTAGTCTAATCGAGTTCTAACTCATTCCTCTAAACCGCTTACTCTCAATATGAAAAAAAATTATGAATCTAATTTATCTCATAAAATCGGTTCAATAAGAAAAGATTATTCATTCTTTACAAATATATTTAAGACTTTATCCACATATAATGTGTGATTATTCTTCAACATCCTCTCTCACTACATACACATTTTTTTTTTTTTGATCTTATCAAAAATTGAATAGTATGAGCAAGTCTTTAGGTAAAAACTTGCCTTGATATTTTTTTTTTTCCCCTGTTCCATGAGCTTAAATGTCAACATGATTATCTGTCTGATTGGAGTTAATTTGGAGGAGTAACTGGTGCTGTTGAAATGACCCTTCCTTTCAATTGGCTCTAGCCTTCAGTTCAGTACCTAATGCATGAGACAAAAAAAGGTGGAGACTGTAGTGGAGGTAGTGATTAAGGAAAAGGGACAACACATGCTTCAAAATCCAGAGGAGAATTATTACAACTTTTTATGGGTCATCAAAGTGGTGATGAGAATGAGTGTTCCTGGTTGAAAAAATATGTCAACCGCAAAATTACCTTAAAAAATCCTCTTAATCTTAAGAGGGAAGTATTTATTATGAATTTTTATTATTATTTATAATAAAATATCAAAATAGTGTGTTACAATGATTAAAAAATAGAATTGTTGATAGATATTTTTTTTTTATTCGAATAATGTCATGATTTGTCACATATCAACAAAAGGAGCCAAAGGTCAGTGGCAATTGGTGGCTGCAATTTGTGGGGTCTTTCTATTGATTTGATTGAATATTTTATTTTCTAAGTAAAAATTAAAGAGATACATTTTCATATAATAACCAATAGAGGTCTAATGTGGCGTGTGTTGAATGTTGATTACATTCCTTTCTAACGCAGCTTCTTCCAACATAAAGAGTGTGAAAGAGAGGTCAGCCCTAATCAAAGCATCATATAATTTTAAAATATTAGAGGGGTCGCAATTCTTTTATTATTATTATTATTATTATTAATGGGATTAAATTGATTTTACTGGAATATGCCATATGGAATAAAAATAATTTTTCCATTTTTTGTCAAGATTAATATTTAATTATTGTATATTAAAATATGTAAGGTATTACAGTTTTGACCAAGTGCTAAAGAAAATTACCTATGTGACTATGTCTCTCAGTTCTTGCATGTTTTCAAATTAGAAAGTAATCTAAAAATGATAAAAACAAATACAGCAAAAAGACCAAAAAAAAACCATACAACAGAATAAACATAGAAAAAAAAAAAGAATGCAAATTAATTAGATAAGGTTAAAAAAAAAAAAAAAAACCTAAATTAGGTAAGCGCACTTTCATCTTAAAAAAGAATGCAAATTAACTAGATAAGGTTAAAAAAAATAATAATAAATAAAATTAAAAAAAATTAAAAAAAAAAAAACCTAAATTAGGTAAGCGCACTTTCATCTTCATGACTGCTGACTGCTGCTTTTTATTTTTTTCTTGTATTTTATTGTGATTAGTTTAATTATATTTTCTTAGACATGTGACAATGTATATTTGTGGGCTGCAATTATATATTACATATACTTCTAATTTATTATACGTTAAATTCATAATTAATATAATATTAAATTGTATTCTATTATTCGTGTATACCAATAATAATCTAATAACATAAAATTCATATAACATAAAATCTTAATCTTAAGTTGAACATTTGATCATATGTTCTTAATATAAACTATATATATATATATAAGAATAAATACATTTGATAACATAATAAATTGTAGTATACATTGCTTTTGATAAATCAATTACTATACATTTGATCATATACACTTATATAAAAAGTGTATGGAACCATTACATTATCATTAACATATATGTAACCAAGCATATTATTACTAACATATAATCAAATATACAAATTAGTTAGACACATATTTGGAGGAGATAAACTATCTCAAGCCCATAATAGGTCTCCAAGCCCACTCCAAAGTTGGGGTCTTATAAGAAGGAAAGAAAGAGAAGAAATGAGGTAGGGCTGAAATAAACTAGGTTACTCAACAGTCTGCTCGATACTCGCTCGGTTAAACTCGAATCAAACTCGACTCGTAAAAAAAAAAACTCGCTCGTGAAAACAGATACTCGATCAATGACTAAGACTCGTTAAGGCTCGTTCGTTTATGCTCAAGTTGACTCGTTAGCTCGATTCGATTAAAATTTATTTATATATTGATAAATACATATACATATATATGTTATGTACTGCTAATAATATAAGAATAGCATTTTTATAATTAAATATATAATATGTAATTTTATTACTTATATTTATATAATGAATATATTTCATAGTTATGTTTTATAATTTGTACAATAATTAGTCTATAAAATTTAATAATTTCATATATTAGTATGTGAGAAGCATATGAAATATGTATATATTATCTTATTATGTGTATTTAGTAATAATATATAAGCATATAATATATTGTTATGATGAATAAATATCAACTATTTAGATATTAAATATTAAATTTTTATTAGTTATTTATTTATTTTTAAATTTTATTCAAAAAATTAAAAAAAATCGAGTTCGAGCTTAAGTTCAAAATTTAGTTTATCGAGCCGAGTTCGAACAAAGAATAAATAAAAATTCAAACTCAAGTATTTTGAGCCGAGCTTGAGTTCGACAAATCAAAACTCGGCTCGACTCAGCTCGATTGCAGTCCTAAAAGAAGGGGATAAAAGGCTAAGTAAAGAAAATTGTCAGGAGATAAAAAAAAAAGGATAAGTGACATAAAAAAATATAAGGGAGAGGGGATAAAGGGAAGTGACCGAACCACTTATGGGGCTTCTTCCAAACGACTTTGGAGGCAAGACTTCAACTTTCTCGATGGAGCTTCTTCAACATCACAACCAGAGCACCAAATACAGGTCATATCAAAAGATAAATCTCTAATCTTCATTGTACAATGATGATAAGAGACAATGAGAGATTTTAAAACAATCATCTTATAGTGAATTCTTCTTCCAAACGACATGTGAACGTAAGCATTCTGTCAAACGACATAAATCTATGTCTTCATCTTTTTTTGCTTTCTTGCATTTATTTCATGTTCACTATCTTGGATGTACACACAAATACTGTAAAATCGCATCAAACCACCGCCCTAGGATGCAAACCAAACCAATCGCGACCCAAATCATCATAGCAGGCCAGGAAGACTCTTTCTTCACTTCCGACCTATTATACTATTTTTAGGCACTAACAGTTAGTGCCATCTGTAGGATTTAATTTACTTTCTACACTGAAAGTAGGAGAATGATGATTTTTCGGCGCGCAAAATAATATCGGATTGAGCAGCTAAAGTTTCCCAAATAAATATTATCGACCCTCCAACTTTTATTTTTATGAGCAATATTGTCGCAAAAAATGGCAAGGAATTGTATCTCGTCCATGCAATCATTCACTACTGTGCAATCCTCCAGAGCCACCATCATGCCGATGACTCTCTCCTGCAAGCAAAGAACTTCCGTCGGTACCGCCACAAACTTCTCCACCTCCGTTACCCTTTCTACGCCCTCCTTCGCAGCTTGGTCTTCCCAGACCAAGAAGTATTCATGTACTTGTTTTGAAAGCCTTATGGTTTTCATGCAAAATCAATTGACTAAATCTGTGAGATGCAGCATCTTGTCAAGAATATTTTCCATCAATATCAAATTTGCTTGCTATTTGTTAAAGCTTATCTTGTCTCTCATGAATGATCGTTGGGCTCTAGATACCAATTGTTTGAACTTGTCGAGGATTGTTATAATCTAACAAGGAAACAATTGAGAGATGGAATGAAAGTTGTTGTAATGAAATGGAGGGATGCTTGGAATGTAATTGTGAAAATGATAAAGAGAATCACACGTATATTGATAAGGAATTCTTTTAAGGGAACCCAACCTCCTTACAGATAAAGCCTTGGCAATTTTTCAGATCCTTTCCTTCTGATTCCCACTCACTACTATATTCTAGATCATCCATAACAGACTCTCTAACCAACTAGTAAAATTGATAAACCGATCAACATAAAAACTGAAGAACATCATAGTAAAACAAAACACTTCGTTTGATGTTTTAAGTCCTAAACGGTGCGTACCCCAAAGACCCCCTACCAAACACTTCGTAAATAAAACACTGTTGTCTTGTTCTTACAAGTTACAACGATAGAGACCACTAGAATTAGCTCATCCAAAACGCCTCGTATTGCTTCCTCCTTCAAAACGTTCAACTCCATAATTTACACGCCTAAATAGTTGTTTTTATTAGCTTCCTCAGCTGCCCTTCACTGAATCAGACGGCGCCGTTTCTTGTTCAACTTATCTTCACTTTCCTTCGCACGATCCCATCTCTAGTTGGGTTCCTAACATATATATATAAATATAAATATATACCTATATATATATACCTATATATATATACATACATATATATATATATATATATATATTATATAGCTCAAAGGGTTGTCGACAACTTATTTCACGGCATATGGCTTTTCTTATCTTTATCAATGGCAATCACCATGCGCTAAACTAAAAAAACTTTTATGGCCATTTAATTAAAATTAAATGATTATTTATAGCTAAAATAATCATTTAATTGCGATTAAATAATTCTTTACAATTAATTTTGATTATAAATAATCATTTAGTCATAATTAAATATCCATAAATAAATAATTTTTTTATAGTGATGAAATTGAGTTATTAATGTCATCATCATGTCTGGTTTAGGTGATAATAAAGTTGAGTCTTGAGGTAATGTTTATATTTCTCCATTTCAGGACCGATTCAATAGGTTAAGGAGCTTGACTAAAATTTTGATTGAGTGTTTTTTTTAAATAATATTAAATAAATTTATTTTTATTTAAATGTTATATTAGATTTTTATTTAAAAATAATTCTTATGATTTTTCAAGTAAATTACTATTTAAGATTTTCTACTACATTTTCAACTAATATTTTTAATTAATAAAGATACATATAATATCTATTCGATACTTTTGATGTCCTCTTGTTGAATTAATTAATATTTTAATTAGATTTTTTTCTTTTATAAAAAAGTTCTACTTTAGACTTTTTATGGAGGGCCTTCTACTAAGTTGCTTAACGAAAGAGTCGGCACTACTCCATTTCTCCTTGTATCTTATTGGGAAAAGATATCCGACCCAACCTGGATTGCCCTATTCAGCTGGGTCGGATATCGATCTTGTCCTTAGTACATTTTCTATTGTTTTTCCTAAAAAATTGACTCAACGTATTCCTTTATTAGCTTAAAAAAATGAAGCTCTCTAATGAAGTCTCCAACATAGAATGATTAAAAGTCAAATTCAATAAGAATTTAGTCATTAGAATTTTAAAAAAAATCCATATTAATTTCTCTCTTTTTACTTCCTCATCACATAAAATATGATTATTAATTAAATTTTTTTATAAGTTTATCTCTCTCTTGCCAAATTTTTATTAATAATTTAATTTAAATAGAATATGATTACTAATTAATTTTTTAACTCATAATTTAATTAAAATATAATTATTAATTAACATATAATAAATAAAATGATAAAATAAAATAAAGTAATAATTAAAAATAAGAAATATTTTTTTAATTATTAATTACTCATTAATATATATCTTCATAAATAGATAATCTAATATAAAAATTTAATGTAAATAGTCAAAGTCAAATAATTGTTATATTATTATATAGTTGTATAATGAAAAATAATAATTATTTCAATATGGAGACTTACATAAATAAATTAGTCAAAAGTCAAATTACTTTTTACAATAGCTAAAACTGTCTTTTAATTTTGGACAATTCAATAAAAATATTCTTACATAATCACACCCTTCCTCTAAAACGTGATACCCCACTGCCATATAGTGCTATAGTCTGATCTAATTAGCTTCATTTCTAAATCGGAGCACCTTTGGTGGAGATGTGGTGTTTTACTTTACAACGTCCTTCGACCCAACTTATAATTCTATAGTTAGTTTTTAAAATAAGCTAAGACTGCGAGCCAAGTTTGAAATTAAAAACTACTATTGCTAATTCATTTTCTTTCTCAATTATTTTTTTTTCCTTATTTGCATTTGAGTATATAAATAAGTAAATGTACATTGGTTCTGGTATGTATGGTGGGCATGTTCGAAAGTGCAAATTTACCAATTCACTGGTTTCCTGTTTCGAAGAAAGGCTTGATTTGGTAATTACCACTTTCTTACTTTATCCCTTAAAATTTAGATTGAGATATGAGATGAGTTGATATGAATTTAGTTTATTTATTATTATTATTATTATTATAAAATTTGAAAAAATTGAATTAAGATTTAAAAAATGTGTATTGAAATTTAAAAAAACTATATTGAGATTTGTGTTTTATATAAGAATTTGAAAAAATATAATAATAAATTTGAGATAAATTGAGACGAACTCATCTTATTTATGAATCGAAACCGACCATAAGAATACTTACTTCTTATCCATTTTAAGAGAAAAAGATACGAGCATGTAAATAATCATGTCTTAAAATTATTATGAAAAATTTTAAATGAAAGTCTGCACACTCATTTAAAAATATGATTTTTTTTTATTTTTTTTATATTTAAATATCTTTATTATGCAGGATGTATAGCCTTCTGTATAACATCACACAATTATTATCATGTTAATCGTGAATTTCATTCCTCCAGTCATAATCATGAAAAACTTTGAAAATACCTAATAATCTTTAGCATAAACTTGTCAAAGATAGAATTTTGGGTCTGAAATCCCGACGAACACACTACAAGTGAATGATACAGTGGAATCAATCAACTAGGGAATGATCGTGCACAGAACCTTATCCAATTTTTCTTGCTATCATTTCTGAGCTGAAAATCTGAATTCTTGTTTAACATTTAACTACGGTCCTCATAAATGCAACAAGGATGAGAGAAGATTTATCAGCAATACGATTCAAATTTCAAAACGAATCCCTGACGTTCCTTACCTTCCTCTCTCCTGGGACCCACCCAATGCATCCCGGTTCATCCGTTGGGCTGTAACAAAACTTCCTCTGCATCAACAACCCGCACAACAATCCTGCACCGTCGGATGCCTTCAAACCCTTCGTTCCCGCCAACTCCCGAATCCCGTTCCAGTCCTTCAGCACATTCGATGCCGACGATGAAGACGACGTCGTAGAGTCACCACCGTCCGAGTGGTCCCCTGATCCCGGACAATAATTCTCGCGGTCTCCATATGACCACGACTCCCTCCGGTTCTCTCTCCACCTCCGGTGTCGTTCGTTCTCCTCCACTTGCTCACGGTATCCAATGGCAGACCTCCCTTCCAAGGCCGGGAACTCCGAGTCGAATATCACCTCCGCGCCGATGTTCAAAACTCCCTGGAATCTTCCGGAGGGGCGGCGGATTTGGACGGCTGTGAAAGTGGGGATTCTCGAGCCGGTTGAGACGGCGGACGGGAAGTTTCCAGTGAGGAATCGGACAGTCCCGATAAGATGGTCGCGGACGTATCCTACGGCGTAGATCTCGATGCAGACGGCGGATGTCTCGCTGGAGAGGAACTCGGGGCTGACCTTGAAGAAGAACTTGTCGTTCCAGGTAGGGTTCTCGCCACCGACCCGGTCGGTACGGGTCCTGACTTTATGGTCAGGGTTGACCCAGACAAGTGCGTAGGTTTGCATGCGGCGCAAGTTAGGCGTGGGGGGTTTGAGATTCTGCGCAGAGATCAAGTTGATCTCCAAGGCACGCACTCTGTGATCTTGCTCCAAGACCCTATCATCTCTCCTCATTTTTCCCAGCGGAATCGAAGGCTAAGAGATTCGATGATCAAGAAGACGGGAGAGAATAGAAGGGGGCCGGAGAGAAGTGAAGAGTTCGGAGCCGATCGATCGAAAAAGAAGAAAGAAGAGATCAGAGAGGATTCTTGATCGGATTCAAGAATGAGAGTCATAGTGTGACATGGCGGCCGCGCGCGCGAGGCGAGGAAGAGAGCGCGCGAGAAAGGGTGAGAGCTCAGTCAAACCAAAAGTAGTGAAGCTTCTGTTAATATAAAGGTATAGGTGAGTGGTTCATGGCATCATGCTGCATGCAGTCGAGGACTCGAGAAGTACTGGACGCCTCTGCTTTTTTATCCTAATTTTTTCTTTTATTTAAGCTACAATTACAAAACTGCTAAACTTAAGCCTGTTCGTTCATTTATAAAATAGGACGATATAAAATTCAATACAATAAAAATTAAATAAAATATTATTAAAATATAAGTTTTTAATATTATTTTTATTTTAAAATTAAAATAATGAGTATTGTAGAGCTTTTGGATAATTCATTCTTGGATCTAGAGTTCTTTGAAAAATTTTATATACAAACCCTAAATACATAAGTCTCGTCGCAAACTTTTATTTAAAAAAAAAAAAAACAAAAAAGTGAATCCCACTTTAAAAAATTGTCAAAAACTACTTCTTTTTTTTTTTTTTTTAAATTTTTGAGTTTCACATTTTTACAAAATACTTGTATATTTTGAACTTGTACCTAACATTATTCAAATTTTTTTCTTCCTGATTGGATTGGAGGAAACTTCTTTCAATCTAATTAAAATCCATTTAAAAGTTTATTTATGTATCTGTGAGAACACATGCTTTTTTAAAGAAGGGACACATGACAATTTTTTTAAAGTCAAGTTGATTAAAAAAAAAAATATATGGTTCTCACATGCTCAAGGTGAAATAAAAAAAAATTATAGATAAGGAGAAAGAAAATTTTCTCCACGCAGTTTGGAAAAGAATTCTGTCCTTTACTTATTGATAGTTTTCCTTTTCTATTTACCTTAATTCTACTATTTAAGATTTATTTATTATGACATGTTGTAAACTTTTTTATTTTTTATTTTTATAGAAAAGACATCATTTCATTTCAATAAAAACAAGATTACAGTTGTGACCTGATAAATTCAGCAGAAAGTCGAATTATAGACCAAATCTTTGAACTGTTTGGGACACCCTCGTATACAAAATTTTTTGTGATGGACATTATCTAATCTATATACTTCTCAAATCACAAACTTTTCAAAGTTTATCATCTTGGTTTGTCTGAGAATATGATACTATGTAAAATAGAGAAGAAACAATCTCCACCGTCTCAAAAAAGAGAGGGAATTAACATCACCATTTTCTAAAAGATGAGTGTGACAATCAAAAGAAATAGTCATTTCCATTTACTCTTATATAATACAAACTACAACACAGATGAACACAAAACAATGACAGAAACCAAAACACTATATAAAACACTAAAAACAAATACAAAAATACAATTGTAGTGGCACATGTAGAACACGTAATGCACTGGAAATGTTTAGACACGCGATTTTGAGACCACTGAAAATTCTGAACCCAAAAACACCGTGCATGGTAGTAGAAGATATTGTTGTGTAGATGCACGTGGAATCCACGCACACAAGATTATCTACGTGTGTGCAGAACGCACTGCTCTTTTCAGCAGACCCTTCGATTGGTTGGTAGATCGATGCCAGACGATATTCTTGATGGGGTACGTGAGTGTCGTTGGTCATTGGAGAGCACTGAACACTTCTTCCGTGTTGGAAACAAATATATATATATACACACAAAAAAAAAACAAACACATCCACAAACGGAATAGGTAGGGAGGGAGTAGGGAGCCAAGGCTCCCATCCCCCACAACGGACATTATCTTTGAAAAACGTTCAAAGAAAATGATTTTCATAAGTTTTCAAAATCATCAGAGTCAAAAAAGTCTCAGGATAACTTCTTTACGAATTGCTTATTGTAAGAACATTAGCAACAAATCTATCAAAATTTTCACACTTTTGAAGGATTACCATTCAAAAGTTAAATAAAAAGTCATTTTATTCCCTCTTCTTTACTTTTTTTCTCCTTATTTTTAATTAAATATGATCAGATTTTTTTGATAAATATATAAACTTGTACTTTTTTAAATAAAATTTTGATAAATCCATTACTAATGCTCTAAACTCTGTTTGATTTGCACTACTTACTGCAGGAACCACACAGTGAGACAGTATTGCAAGAAACTTAAAGTATATACTTTGCACATCAAACTAAGAAAACGGACTCAAAAAATCTTTGAACTTTACATCCTCAAACAATTCTGGATATTAAGATGAATAAAAAATAGATGGCATGGATGAAAAAGCATCAAACTTTAGGGCTGTTCCATTGAATTAGCTGGCAGTGTTGGCTCACCAAGGCTCGTTTTTTTTTTTTTTTTTTTTCCCTTCTCTGCTCCTTTCGTTGTCGGAGACTCATGTCAAAAGCGATAAGAAATTTATCATGATTGCATCTTCACGAATTCACCCACAGTGACTAGAGCTCGATTATCAGAAATGTCTTGGCCTCTTCATTTTCATTTTCTATTCCAAAGAATGTATCATATTCAACAAATGGGATAAGAAAAAGAGAAAAATGGTATGCTATATTTTTCATTTTGGCCTTAGCACCATCAATGACCAGAAGGACGCAGTTTTACATACAAAACCGCCACATACAAAATACAAATCTATGCATCCTTCCAGGAAAAAAGTTACACAATAAAGGGAAAAATAAATTGACAAATAAAAGAATCAGAAAATTACACTACTTTCAATGATGCCAGCCAAAACCCCATGTCCTGCAATATTTTACCCTACCATACTGCTGTTTGATTCCGGTGGGGGCTTAACATACTTCCCTATCACTTTTTGGTGGGTTCGCCTCCGAATTCTATCGATTTTTTCCTTGCTCCTTTGCTTCCTAGTTACTTTTTGCCGGAGGCGTAAAGTCCGTTCTCGCTCATACACACCTTGCCAGAACACCTCACCAGTTGATGGCCACAACCACCGCCTAGTAGGGTGCAAAGTGTCTACTTCCTCTGCCAAATCCTCATCCATGCTCTTTAGTGTTGCATATGAAAACCATCTAATCCACATTTTACCTTTACGGCTGTCAAATCTATGATGTTCCTGCATCTCGCCCGTCTCAGGGTTTACATACACCATCCACCTCGCACTGTGATACGCCCAAACATTTATAAGTAGCTCAAGAAGCCGTGAGTAGCAATGTTTATCCTGCAGATTGTAAAACTACTTATTATATAGGCAAAAAATATAAAGCCAACCATAAAATCTGGAAGACAAAGTTAAGAATATCTGATGATTATGAGCCCTCTCTTCTGCCCCTTTCACCTTTAGGGCTAGTTGAGTAGGGCGTCCAGAAATCAAGGAACGAGACCATTTCAATATTCTGACAAATGCATGCACATAGTGGTGCCTCCAAACTAATATCTTGAATATCCAACCATGATTAAGTATGACGCTTGGCTTATTCAATTCCCTAGCTGTTTTTGCTATTATCAATGAATTTGGTGATGCTGTCATTAACTACTTTACAAGGCAAACTGTTTGTATCCAACTTTTAAATGAACTGAGAGAATCATCCCATTAAGACATGGGGTTCCTGAGTTCCCTATTGAAGTCCAAATAAAAATTGACTCAATAACCAATGACCTATTAATCAAGTAGCTGACTAAACTCCACTAGCACTTGAATACACCGGGCCATTTTTTCATGGTCCTTGGATGACCTTTGTTGAAATAATTGAGACCCCTTTTTGTGTAAGGAATCAACTTGATGAGGAGAAAAAAGTCTTCAGAGACAAACAGCATGTTGTGCAAGTAAGACATCAATGAAGAAAGAAAGTTACTTTGAACAAACTCAGATAACAGCGTCCACTTGAATGGTGCTCGTCATACATATGCACATCCAAGGCATCTACAAACATTCTGCACATGAAATCGTATCAACAGATTAAAAAGTGAATCAATTTTTAGAGATAACTTTCCCCCAAGTCATTCAATCTCTCTTACCTAGAAAACATCACGAACTCAAGGAAGGATCTAGTTGGCAAAGCCCAGCTGTGCATGACAGACCATGTGCCGCCATCTATAGGCATGGATGGTAAAGAATCCAAATTGTGCTTTATGCCATACATTCTCTTAAGAGCCTCAGAGAATGCGAACCTATGGTTGGCAGTGTTGTGGAGAAAATTAGGTCAAAAGGTTAAATTACAGAGAGAGAGTGGATATAGATACCAGGTTTTATACAAGACAGCAAAAACTCTGTCGGTTATTTTAGGGATCTTACTTGCAATTTCCAGCATTTATAGCATCACAGAATGACCAAAAGTCCAGCTGCAAAGGGTTTCGTGGATCCGAATCCAAGCGCACCCAAAAGTAGAGGGCATCCCCATACCTCCGTGCTTGGATAGAATCTACCAGTGCATTTTCAGCCATTCTGGACAAAGTTTCCTGTTTAAACCTCCACATCAGATCTATAGCAGGCAGGATTTAAAAGCATGATAAAAAAAAAACCTTCATTGCTTTTTCTTTTTCTTTTTTTTCTACCTTGATGTCGGAGAACCTCTCCTAGGCAGGCCCTTTGGACCCACCCCTGCAGGCTAAACTCCGGTCCTGTGTACCGCACTCTTGGAAGTTTCTTTACACAGAACTAGTTATATCGCTGGCTTTTCACCAGGGGGTGTGACCCCAAATGATTGTTTGCACCCATGAGGTGCATCCAACAACCCCAATAATATTGCACGAAATTGAAGTCCTTACCCATCAAGAAAATAAAGCAAACTCAAAAAGTTGGGTGCTGAATAAACCTGATGCAATTCGTTTTCTTGACCCAAAATATTCTATCTATAGCAATTTAATTGTTTCCACCTTTCTTCCGTTTTCTAAAAACTATAACCAAAATTCACATTTGATAGTTATTTCAAGGTAATTAAAAGAGAAATAATGTGCCCCACCAAAAGACAAAGGAGTTTTAGGTTTTATCAATATGGCAGGTAAGATGAATATAAATAACGGCTGAAAATATAGTTTTAATCAGACAAAGTGATCAATGTTCTGTCTTTTTGAGACCGAGCCTTCTAGTCATCATCCCCACACCACACACTACACTTGATTTTTATTATTATTATTATTGCTAAACTAGAGGAATTATTCTACTCATCATCCATAAACCACATATTTGGTAAGAGAAAAAATAAAAAAAATCATGTGTGGTGTAGGAATAATGAATGGAATTTTTTTTGGAGACCTATAGGGTTCAATGATTGGAAGGCACATGGCAGCCTTCTTTTTATAGGTCCCACAACATCATCACATGATATTGTTTTAACTTTCCAAGAAGACATGGAGTCAACAGAGAAATCCAAAAGATGGCCGCTAGACAGTAAATGAAACGGCCACCAGTTGGTACTAAAATTTTTTTTTGAATCGTTCACTTGAAGAGGAAACATTTTAGAAAAGTACTCCAAAGCAGATCCAAGTAACAAAAACCTTGGATAAAGCAATATGGAGAGCAATGACGTACCTTTCTCGCTGTTGCTCTCCAAGAATGGAACCCTATCCAAGCATTCTTATGTACTCGGTCAATCCGATTTGCAATTGCAAAATAGGCTCCAAATTCACCAAGTATATCTCGATAGTACGTATTACTAAGAAGTGGCAGACGAGAAGGTGCATCAACATCTTCTGCCCCAGGTCTCCGGCCTTTAGTAGACTGCAAGTACCCCCTTATGAGATTGAATACAATATATCTCATTTAAATTCCAACTTTAGAGAAACAAGTATGAAAACTATTAGATAAGTATTAAGGCACACTCATGCATAGCACAAAGGTGCCCAGGAAAACACAAGCACCAACCAGAATACTGAAACAAGTGAAGACACGCACAATGAACCAATGAAAGTAAATGTACATACTACAAAAGGTTGTCTAGCAAGAATTGCAGAAGCACATATAGATGAACAGAAGTCATGACACCAACCAACCTCCATCATAAAGGCATAGCATACTCCTGTCATCTTTATATAACTCACGGCATAAAAAATCAACAGAAAACACAAATGAAGTTTAATTGATTCCAATTACTAGTAAGTAGTCACTTCTATCAAGCTTTCTTCTTTGATAATTGTCTATCAACCTTTCTGAGGTACACTTTAAAAGAAACAAAAATAAATGACATTTTGAAATAGCCAACAGAAAAGAACACCGCACACTAGAACTTTTTATACTGCTAAACAAGATATATATATATATATATAATATCAAAAACAGTAAATAAGACTATTAGGCAAAAAAGTAGTGCTTCATTGTTGTGTACAGGAATGAACATACAGTTTCCCTAGCATAACATTTCTAAGACTGACATACTTCGGGAGAGAAAAAATATTGTAATTGTATATGTACTAGTATGATCTACAGCTGTCTACATTATAAAAGCAAAGGTGAAAAATGTTTGCTAACTCACCATCCCAACCCCACGATAAAGTGAAGATGCATGTAGGAAAGGCCATGTACCCTCTCCAAAGTAAGGTTCATAAATGCACAATGGTTGACCAGTCCTTTCAAGCTCGCCTTCATCCCTTTCATGCAAATCGTGCTTAAATCTATCCACCTTTTTAGCACTTCGATATACATCCTCCCAGGTCCCATGAGCTTGATCAGTTCTATCCTTTAACTGTATCAAAGTCCAATTAAGGTAAGTTTTTACACAAAAAACAACTACTGAGTCAACACAAGAAAAATATTTGACCTACATCTTGTACATATAATATTGTACCGTACATAACTTACCTCTTCTTCCTCTCTTCGTTTTCTGGCATTAACCATCTCAATGCTTTTCTCATCCTCCCATATGCTATACAAAAACAACTCATTAGCAGCATTTGTAGCACTAGATCTTTCCCTTTGAGTATGGTTCCACTGCTGCTCAAACTTGTCTAAAAATGTGTAACTTCTCAAAGTGATGTCTATATATGTTGAATTTGATACTGCTTCAAATAGATTCCATTGCCATTTTTCCTTCAATTTTGGAGGGATTTCTGCAACATCCTTGGGAGATGCAACTTCTGACGGGAGCTTGAGGACATTTACAAGAAGTGAAGCATATCCCTCAATGGCTTCTGAAACCATCATGTTTCTTGCAGTGCTTCTTCCTAGTGAGGCACTATTGCGAGCTAGTGGTGATACTTTTCCTTCTAAGAACACTTGCTTTATGACTTGTGTCAGAGCCCTACTATTCTCCTTGGGGAAAAGAAATCCATTCACCCTGTCATCAACCTAGCCATTGTTGTCAATGCAGTTAGTACTTTGATAGAAAAAAGTTTGCACCGAAATGAGAATCCAAAATCATAAAACCATAAGATTCCCAGTTGTTAGAAAATAGTATATTATACCCACACCTTTGGTTCCTCCCTCTTACATTCCTTATGTAAAAAGATTCTACTTTGCTAGATAGAAGAAAAGATAAGGTCCTAGAAAAGGATCAATGGCCAAAAAGGATCTCCATGCCCGGCAAGTATTGGAAATGAAACTTTGATAACATGAATGGAAATTGTGAATTGTCCTTCCCAAGACTTCTCTGTTTATTAAATACTTTTAGTTACTCAGGAACATGTGTGTATGCTGGCCACAGTTGTATGAACAGAGGAGAACAGAATTCAGAAGCATACATATTTTCTTATCATGGAGATATCTGGGGCAATGATTGGTTTCCCGAAGCACATGGCTTTTATCAAGATGTTCGGAAAAGACTGCTCTTCAAGGAACGATCCATATATTACAAGATCAGCCATTCCTAAAATATTGTCTGCATCCACATCAAGAGCTTTATGCTTCACAATGCCGCTTGGATATTTCAAATTAAGAGCAATTGCCTAAGAATAATTACTTTATTAGTTAAAAATAATATATCCACAAATATATAGAACCAAAATTCTGCAGATATGTACCTCAATAACCACACCATAGTCACTTGTTGAATTCCCACTTAGAACAATAATTTTGAGCTCAGAACTGGAACTATTATCTAATGGAAAGTTCAGAACAACTGGCAATAAAGCCTGTAAAACAATCGCATGCTCCAGCCACAAACCCCTGTACAAAAATTGGCTTCCCACAATTGCCACAATAATATCTTCAGGATCATAACCCATCTTGACACGCATACTATCATTTTGTAATGCCATTGCTGTGTCTACTTCCCATGCTTCGGCAGGCGAACCCGGGATAACAAAAAAGGTCCCAACATCAAATGTGGAGTAAATCATCTGTTAAAAGTACAGAAAGAAATCATAACGCTATAAATAACTGACTGCTTCAGCAGCTATTTTAAAGCTTGATAAATTAGACAATAAGCAAGTTAATAAGCTCAAAATAACTATGCAGGATATTTTCTCAATGTAATATTGAACTTCACTGGATTATGGTTTAATCTGCTCATTAGTTATATCTCCTGAATCAGATCTACTCATCACCAATTGATAATGAAACTAATCTACTCATCACCAATTGATAATGAAACTAACATACAGGGAATATAAATGCCAAGAATGGTGTGATGTTACACAGAGGAGCTTTTAGCTGGATGCAATGAAGCACCCCTTTCCATGTGTACTAATTGCAATAAATTGTAAGTATAAGACGCTGAAGAGTATCTACAAGAAAAACAATTTCCGTTAAATATTACCGGAAGGACATAGTTTGGAAAGACAACAACAGTGGATCGGTTGAAGACCCTTTTCCAATCATTTAAGATGTCAATCTGCCCACTTGAGATATATTTTCTTGAACGAATTGCTAGCGATCTTTCATGGATGGTCCATATAAGAGGTAATGACTTGAAAGGTTCCTGCTCAAAACTGTAACAAGTAAAACCATTCATTTTAATTCAGTACAATGCTGATGATAGGAATTCCTTAGCATCATTGGCCACAAATTCAGAACAACTCTGTAAATAAAGAAACTTAAAAACATGGATCATAGATGTATAGAACTAAGACAGAATGCAACCACGGGGATTTTTGTAAAACAGGTTTAAGATCTTTCATTATGCACACATTTCAACAAAAGAAACTTCCCAAATTACTTTGTGATGATCAAATAAACAAATACTCATACTAGGAAGCACATACACCTCCAAAGGGCAAAAAAAGTAGTTATCAAACATGGATGCCCATGCCCCTACATCTTACACATCACCAACTGGGACTACTCCTGATTTGGCCAACTTGACCATCAATGAAATAAAATACGTCAATGGCCAAAATTTCTTTTGGTATTAAATTTGGCCCCCACTTAACATAATTTTTGCTCCACCACTAGGCATTATACACATGCTTCATGACTTATAGGCTTCCTAAACTTCTAGGCCAACATCTTTAAAAATGTTTTCTAAGAAGGCTCCCAAATGAAAAGTGCCTCAGGCATGCTAGCACCATGGTTCATGACCATGTCATGTAATTTCTCTTTATGCACATTTGTGCTGACAACCAAGAGACATTAAACAACAAAAACTTAGCACCCAGCCTATATTAGAAACCTCTGGTATTTGTGTGGTAAAGGCCTTGGACTAAGGTTCAAATCCCCTTGGATGCAAACAATCTCTACAGGCGATCAGACTGGGGAATTTTTCTCTTGAATTAGCCGAGGTGTACTTGCAGAAAACTTCTTGCTGAAGGCCTGTGCAACCCCGGGATTAGTCAAAACGTTATTCCTAGACACCTGGTGCTAATACTAAAAAAAAAATCTCTCCCAACTCAACTCACAACCCATGCCTCATACCAAGATTACAAAATTGTGCCAAAAGCAGAGAAGTACTAGTCAATCTATAAATTGAAAACACAAGTCACGACTCCATTTGCAAGTGCGGGCCACCAGAATAGGTTAATAAAAAGTACTAGAAGCTGTTGTGAAATCATTTGCATCGAAGACATGAGCGAATTTGAAAGCGTGACCAGGACAGGTTATAAAAAATGTATTAGAAGCTGTTGTGAAATCATCTGAATGAACTTTCACTCTTTGTTCCTTTTATGCTTTTTAGGATGTTGTAATAAAACAGTGCTTCAGAAATAAGTGTTTTACAAACTAATTCCTGTACCAAAGAAAATTTTAGAAAGAAGACAGCAAACCATTCATGTGACAACAATAGCTTCTTGATAAGTAAGAAAAAATCTTGAATTAGCCAAAAAAGGGTGTCAACCCTAAAAAGAGAATATGTACAAGAGATCCACCAAACTACATTTTAAGAAATAATATTAATAATAATTAACACAGATGCAAAGATTGCAGGAACAGAATAGGGTAACCTAAATAGAAATCAAAATTTTTAAGAGTTGCAACTATCTGACCATCACATTTATCTTAAACAAAACTCCTAAATCCAATTTGTTTTTACAAGAAGAATTTATTAATCCACATAATTAGGCAAAGCCCAAGCACACAGGAAGTATACAAGAGAAAAACCTAATTACAAGGTAAGAGCTGTGAAAAACAGAATAAAGTTAATAAAACTAGTCCCATTCAAGACAATAGCCAAAGCCCAAAGTAACAATGTATGGAAGAAAATTTTCTAAACCCTCCTAAATCCAATAAAACTCCTAAATCTCTGAACCCACTTAAACCCATAGTAACAATGTGTGAAAAACAGCATAAAAGTAAAAAAAAAAAAAAAAAAGAAGACATCCTAAATCCAAATTCAAAACTTACAATCACCAACAAAATCTAAAAAATCACCAATAAAACCGTAATGCAACAGCAATAACTTGGAAGTCTTTATCGCATGAAAATCATAAATAAAATAGTTAATCTTACCATGAAAAGAAACCTTTGGATTGAAAAGAGCTCACAATTACACCATCATAACTGCAAAACATATAAATTTTTGTCATAGATATCCAAAATTCAACAAATCCAATCAAATGACATAGGAGCAACAACTCAATAATTGCTTCTACATAGTCACTGCCATTGGGATAACAGTTTCCCAAGCATTTAATAAAATATTATGTATAACACTCAATCATAATGGATGTATTATCAAGTCTATTTCCACTAGAATAGTGGCTCAAGATCGAGTACTTATTGTGTTATCACCAACTCGGAAACATCAAATCAGAAGGTTACCACAGATGTTGTTCTAACACAGCCAATTAAATGGCAAATGCCATGGAAACATCTTTAATAAGATGTCAACATGTCAAGCATCTCGTAAGTTAGAACAGGGAGATGGTTTCCCCTTCTTTTTCTTGTCTCTTTTGAATAAATTATAGTAGATGAAGACTCTGATCTTTTTTGTGCTAGAACAAGAGGATCAAGTTTTGATTGAATCCAGAAAATCCCCTCGATAAAACATTGTCTTCCAATCTCAATGTATGTTACATACATTAACCAATCTACACCAATCATTGTCTTGTCACATGTTTGAATAATGGTGACTGGAATTCCAATTTTTCTCCAAATCTCACGCACAGGACCATTTTCGAGTGAGAAAACCTGAAAATTATAAGATCGGGTGTTATATTTATATAAATACCACTGTAGAATTTTATTAGAAACAGAGAACTCAAGGTAAATGCTTTTAGCTAACAGATGACTCATGTAGTTCAGGAGATGGGCAAGCCTCTACCAACAAGTCAACAACAGAAGATAAAAGGCCTTTTAATCATTTGTCCTGCACTACAGATATCATTTTTAAAAGAATGTGGAAATTCCACCAAATGCCTTCCACCATTTTTTTTCTGCAAAGTGAGGGACTTTGGGTACAAATCAACGGAGAGATGAACAATTAAATATATAACAGCACCTATTTCATCTAATAGTCTCCAATTTATTCACGATACCTAATAGATATATTTGAGTCCTCATGCCCAAAGTTCCTTTCCAAAATCATTCCAACCTTTCAAATTGTCACAACTAGCAGCCATTTACTTCAATTTCAAATTTACATCAAATTATGTCATTCATTTGATTTTCACATTTACAACTCTTAAAGATCATTTTCTTCAACCCCAACTGTGTACTATAGCTTTTATACCATTCGGTCTTTCCTCAAAAATGGCAAAACCTTGTTCATAGCACACACAACTTCCGTGGGATACGTGGATAAGTGTAAGGGGAATAACAGGATAGTGAAACAGTAATATTTTCACCCTCTGATCTCAGTATCATTAAGAAACAAAATGAAAAATACTCGACTCCCTTAGCATAAAATTTTGGAAATCATAATGGATTTGATAGGTAAAAAGGGTAAAACCCCAATATTGGTCTAATTCATTTTGGAAATCCATATGCCAAGCACACAATAACAGAAAACTGGGTGATAAAGCAAAATTCAAGCACTGGTTTATAATAAAAAATAAATTAATTAAATTTCAAGCCCGCATGCCATCTGTCACACTTAGTACAAAAAAGTTTTATCTCACGCCTCCTCACTTCCTCCTATGACAGTTTGTAGCCTAGGGGTCCGCAGTCATCCCATAAATAAAAAGAAAAGAATCCATATAACTAGAATTTTTTTTTAATACTTTCTTCAACCATACTCGACATATTAGAATTACAAATTAAACCCAAAAAAAAATGCACAGTAGACTACCTGTACTTCGTAGCCAATTTCCTGCAAAGCAACTGCAACTGTCACCATCAGTAATTGTTGTGAATCAACCAACAGATCTGCAAAAGCCTTCGAGTAGAAAATGAAATCAAACATGCAATCATAGAAAAAGACTATCCAACAAGTAAAATCAACTAAAAGATAATAAAACCAGACAACATTCCATATGATAAAGAAAAATTGATAACCCACAATCATTCGTTGTAATAGTCGAATACTGACCAATGCAAGCCGAGGCTTTCTGTACCCAAAACGCTGTAATGTCCTGTTGAAAGCAGAAGACTGCAGATTTGCCGCCCTAGCTTCTTTCTGAAACTTCTCCAAAAGCTTAGTGGGCTCAAATCGAACATCCTCCCCAAATTCAAACACACCCATCTCCTTCAAAATGTTCAAGTCCCCGTACCTCACTTCCATTTCATTTTGGAACGAAGACCCTGACTTTTCAACCATCGAACCAGGCAGAAACATCTGGAAGAGCGCCACAAAGCATAGGAACACGACCATCGTACAAATCCATAGGAGGTAATCTAGCTTCTTGAAAAGCAAAAACCTTGACAACCTCGATCTGGGTCTCTGTAAAAATGGGTGTCTCTCGGTTCTACCAGCTGAGTTCGAGCGGAAAAGGTTGTCTCTTTTCAATGGAATCCCGGTTTCCAGAGACCCCATTCAGTGTCCCATCCAAAATTACCACAAAAGCTTCAAACTTGACACAAGCACATTTAAACCAAGCAAAAAGAAAACACTACAGACTAAACGGTGCTTTCAGTGCAGATTGAGGCACAATTAGATGATGAAGACGAATGTCGGTGAGCTTTGAGAACATAGAGAAGTGAAAGGTCAGAGAGAGACCCAGGTTATGAGGATGATAATAACGTGTACTTTGCTCGTAGTCATAAATTGTCGACTGGAGGTAAATCAATCATAAAATGGGTTTTCTGTGACATTTGAATGTAAGAACACTTTGCGAGCTTTCAATATATAAAAAAAAAAAAAAAAACCACTTTGCGAGCTAAAAACTAGGAGACAATCTACTGGCGGATTTACTGTTTGATCCCGAAAGTTTAATGTTTTTTCATGCGAATCACATGTTGACAGGCATCTTTAACTTGTTTTTAAGTATTTGAAGTTTTATTATCACACGTAAAGTACATACATTCTGATTCTTCTCGGTATATTATGATTAGAATTTACGATTTCATCAATTAAATTACAAGTAAATCCTCAAAAAAAAATTTAGTTGATTTTATTTCTTTCCTTTTTTCAGATAGAAAACCAAATACACATCAGCGTGGATTAGATAAACAGTAACAATATCTACTTCTTTCTTCTATATATTGCCATACAATAATACAAAGGAAATATTTTAGTTATAAATAAATTATACAAAAATTAATTTATAAATTAATGTAATTTGATATAATATTTCAAATTATAAAGTTAATTTTATTACAAAATAAATTTATCCGTTTATGAATTTATTTTATATAATTTATTTTTATATATAATAATTCTCTAATGCAAAAAGGAAAGATTCTGGAGTGTACGAAACGCAAAAATAATTTACATTTTTTTAGTAGAAGCAGTAGTTTGCATGATAATGGAAAGCGAAATAATTAAAAAAGAAAATAGACTATTCCAGTAAATGGACAACTGGACTTGAGTGTTGCTGTCAAACACGAGGGAGGATAGGAACCTTTCAATTTTCTTACTGTTTATGTACGTGCACATGTATCGCGTAATTATGGGATTACACTGTATTTTGTGGATAATCTTGACCGTCTCAAGTTTTGACCTTAAAATTCAACAAAGCTTTTTCAACCTCTGATTTCGGGAGTAAGGTTATATATCATATCACAATTTTATACTTATCTTATCCTACAAGATATGTCATGTTTATTATTATTAAATAATAAATAATCATCTAATAAAATAATATCTAATAATATGATAAATGTGTCTCATTATAATAAAATAAAAAAATAAAATAAAATAATAATATGGTATATAATTTTCTTCCAAAAATAGTTTACACTTTAATTGTAGCCTTAAAAAAACAAAAACATTGAGGCACCGTTTGTATTCGAAGATGAGTTCAACTCATCTCAACTCATCTTCATTTCATCATTATATTTTTATAATTTTTTATATAAAACACAAATTCCTATACACATTTTTCAAATTCTAATACACATTTTTCAAATTCGAATACACATTTTCAAATCCCAATACACATTTTTCAAATTCTAAAATAATAATATTATTAAAAAATAAACTAAACTCATCTCAACTCATCTCATCTCCGAATCCAGACGAAACCTGATTCATGTGCATTCAGTCTATTCAAGTTGAATCAATAAGAAATTATTTTAGTGAATATATTTGTGAGTTGTTTATTGAACCACTCAGTCTATTTCAGACCAACTTCGGTCGATTTAAAATTGTATTTATTTTTAAGTCTTCTAAGTTCTAATAACTGAGTTTTGATCTTTTAATTTTTATTTAAAAATACGATAGAACTAATTCAACTAAATATTTATTGACTTTTCATTATTGTATTCAATAAAAATTTTAGAAAAATTGAAAAATAAAATTTGCAGTTCTTTTTTTTTTTTTATTGAACAAAATATTAAAGAAATGAATGAGTATTTTATATTATTTTTTTCATACAAGGGGCGGAGAGTTTCCAACCCAGATTTTCTTTTCATTTTCATTCCAAATACATTCATAAAATTTTTTTATTAGTAAAACTTTAGTTTTCACATCTTCTCATTTTATAAAAATAAAAAATCAATAAAGAAATTTTACTCAAGTAAAAAATTACTAATTAAGTTTTTAACTAGTACACTTAGCCAATGAGACTAATCTTCATTTTATAGGCTTTAAACCTTGCCCCCATCTATTTACCACCAATGTGGGATTAATGCCAAGGAGCAAAATCTAACAATTTTCACCGCATGATTTTGGCTGATTCCACAGCCACATTCCACCTTAATGAAGATCTTTATAACTTCTACCATACTCCACCATAAAAGTATATTCACTTAGAATAAACAAATTTCAAGCATCCACATAAAAAATAACCTGTTGAAAAATTATGGTGTAACTTTCACATTTGACTTTTTTAAAAGTTCATCAGCTATTAACATTAATTTCCACATCCTACATTACTGACAAACTAATGTCTGTGTGCAAATTTGTGGACCTGTTAACATTTATGCATCCTCTATCATGACAACTTTGAGATTAATAATATGTTATAAGGATATATATGTCCATTTTCAAAAGATATAGTCTTCTATGGAGCGAGACATAAAATTAACTTCATTACTAGTATCTCTATTTACTAATTTGGAGCATTTTGCCAAACCTACTATTACTCTTGGACAAATTTTCTTGATGTGCCTAGATTGTCCACATCAGTATCTGACTTTAGGTGTTGGTGTCGGCGCCCCAGCTTGCGCTTGGGTTCGTACACAAAATGCGACGCCGGGGACGAACGTCACAAGGAAGTCATCCCTCATCTTTACTTATGAGAGCCTTATTTTTTTTTTTTTTTTTATATATCGCAACGGAAAAAGGTCAAGCCATAAATAAACGACAAAACGTTACGCTTGTCGCACATCACATGGTTAACAAAATAAAACCCAAATTAAACATCACAAGCACATATATATACATCATAATAAAGTCACCAATGTAAACAGTTCTAAAAGTACTTCCCAAAACAGCGGGAAGATTTTTCCAAAAGTACATCGGTGTATACAAAATAAAGGTGCTGCTGATCCACTCCTCCCTCCGCCAACCATACTAATAGGCGGGTTCTTCTTTTATCTTCTTATAGTTCGGGCCGTGACGAAGGCTGTCCAGACTCAGTCCTGGACCTACGTCACACATCATCCCAGAGGATGACGTAAACAGGCGTCCCATGTGAAGGAGCCCGTCAACTCCCAGCACCATACAGCACCCCGTAGGGCGTAGGTCGTCAAAAAAGTAAGTCGCCATAGGAAGCGACTCTGCCGCCCACTGACCCAACAAGTCTAGGGTCACTGGCCCGGCAGTCTCAGCCTTAGTCGGGCCCATGAGGGTCCGACCCATCTTCTCGAGAGTCGTAATCCGTGGATCCATCCTGTCCTGCAATGACTTCTATTGTTCCCGAGGGAGCAATAGTGAAGATAATAAAAGGGGGGTGAGATTTCGGGAGAAATCTCAGCAAGTACACTAACACTTAAACCAGAACATATCAGATATACAGATAAGTGAACAAAACATTCTTAGCTAATGCACATGCAATGAATGACTGACTCATGCACATGCTCATGAAAACTCTTTAAACAGGCATACTTCTTTCAGACTTCTTTTCATAAAACTTTCATGCAGACTTCTTCTTTCAAACTTCTTTTCATATCATCGTTACTTTTCAAAACATTTCTTTAAAACATTTCGTATCTTTCTTTCTTTCTTAGGCGCCACTTATCATATACAGATCTTTCTTATGGCTCGAAAGCCCTTCTTGTCATGACTTTTCTTTAACATGTATGAGACACAACACGGTTCCCCTAGCACCGCGTGTTCCCTGCTGGTTACCGCATCACCCTAAAGTGAGCGTCATATAACTTTAAAACGGTAGGTCCTTACACCTTATCCGTCTTGGGCACCCACCAGCGTTAGGTGCTACCGCGCTCCGGCCACCTTTTGGTGCCATACACGGTCCGCCGACTGTTCTTCGTCGACCCAGGGGCTACCACTCGACTTTAGACACTCCTGAGTGGACAGGGAGTTCCACTGGGGCACTTCCCCGTCCCAGCCTTTGGGGTTCTTATAAAACTTTACTTCTTTCTTTTCTTTCAAAAATTCCATCTTTTCTTTTCTTTTCTTTTTCTTAAAAACTTGCTTGACTTTATAAACTTTCTTTTCATGACTTATGCATGGGACATGCATGCTTACTTATTTTCATGCAAGAACCCGAGACAGGCTCGAGTGCATTCACATTTCATTTTCTTTCTCCCTCTTTTGGGATAATTTCATAATTTTCCTACTTAGTCATCATATTCTATACCCAAAATGGGCCTAGGATTGAAGTGGGGTATTGGGCCCATCTCCAACCCATCATGGCCGAATTCTCCTAGAGAGTTTCTAGGGTTTTTCTTCATCATTTGACTTCAAATTTCCTCCAATAAATTTTAAAGTATCAAATTGAATCAAGTACCCTCCTTAGCAAGGGGTAACCGAAACCCTAATGTTTCCCAAGTAACCATTTCACATCAAACTTAGTTATTCCTATTTCCTCCATTCACCTTTTCAACTTAGGGAATTCCTCCCCTTAATCTATTCAAACTTCCTTTCCTAAAAGTTTCTTCTATGAGTTTAACTAAACAAAATCACCGCAACACAATATAATATTAATCTTCCAATCTCAACCTTAAATATTTTCAATTTCCAAATAAACATTTCTATACATCATACACAAGTGATCATTCCTTCCATATGCAAATATATATATCATTTCCATCCATATCAATCAAATAATTTATTCTCATGTCCATTTTTTTCATTTTCTTACAACAATATGCTCCTTGAATAAATCAATTCCATCACTAGTTCCTCAAATAAAATCTTTACCTTAGCAACACCACAATTTAATATTTAACACTAAAATCCTTCATGCATCATCTTCATCATTTCATCAAATAATCATGCTTTTTCCTTTCTTTTTGCAACTAACACTCGATTCATCATTTCTACTCACATTTTAATCTTATTCCATCATATGAATTTATCCAAGAATATTCATATCATAAGCAAGGAAAATCATTCCAACTCAAACATGGCAATGGCAACCATTAATCCAACAAACATGATCACTTCACTATATATAAGACTTATTAAGGAAAAAGTGGGAGTATACTTACTACACTCCTACTAGGCTTTAGCTTAAATCTGAAATTACACATATAAAATCTCCCATTAGTCTAGTCATGAACATAAAACTCAAAGAAAACCATATTTCCTTCCAACCATAACAAAGTGTTACATGTGTGTGTGTGTTCTTCCTAATCTTGTATAGATTTAATCACTAACCTTCTCCAATGAATTGATCACCTTCACACTCTTGCTTTTTGGCTTTCCTACTATAGGATTCTTCAAAATATGTGGTGAAAAGAGAAGAAACAAAAGTAGGAATGGCTAGGATGAGTTTGGCCGAGAGGTGGAGAGGAAATGAGAGTGTTTGCATGTGTCTAAGTGAATTGAGCTCAAGGGGTTTTGCCTAAGGGTCACACGGTCAACTCCCTTCCCTAGGGTCCTTGGTACTCTTCTCATCATGTTTAGGCATGGCTAAAGATAGATGGGTTGATTGACAACTCTAGGCCACTCCAAGATCAAATCTTGGCCATACCTAGATGATTCTCCTTTCTCTTTTCTTTCCTATGGCCGGCGGCTTCTTGGTGCCTCTAGCCTCCATTTTCTTGTTTTTCACTCAATCATCATTCCCCTATCCCCTCATGTGTCCATCCAAGTGATTCCAAAGCCATGCTTTTTGGAATTTGAGCAAGGCATGACCGGCCAAGCTAGCTCCACCGAAACTCCCTTTTTGCTTCTCTTCCTAGTTTTTGTCATTTCAATCACCTACACATACACCATACCTCTCTTCACATCACCATACTTTCTTACACATGTACTTCATCCACTTACACACTCTTCCTCTTTGTCCCATCACTTGTTGGTGGCCATACCCCATGAGATTCCCCAATGAACCCCACGGATTGGCTTCCACCGAAACTCCAAGCTCCCTTCATCCAAGCTTCTCCTCATGCCACTTGTAACTTCCCTACACATCATGACCTCACTTGGTAAGTCAAGGGATGGTGTTTTGTACCTTCAAGATACCATGGTAGGAAAATCATTCCATTAGATCCTACACTCAATCCTACATGGCATGCATCCAACTACTAGTCAACCTTCACCAAATAAGATTTTCCTACAAGGGTTTGGATAATTTTTCTAGGATTTTTCTCCCATTGACAAGTGTCTCAACTATGGGCTTGATGGGCCATGGGCTCATTCTATGGGCTTTTGGACTCACCATTGCTCTCTTGGCCCATTCACTTGATCCATTCTCCAAAGGTCTCATTCCTAAGCCCATTTCTTCAAAGCTTATTTTGTTCTTTCACCAATTACCACTAATCTTGTGTATTAATCATTAATTAACTAATTAAATCAAGATGGAAATTTTTTGGGCTATTACAGTTGGTCTGCCTTTCAACGCCTTGTATTATCCTGATTGTATCAAAATGTTTTGAATACCGTACCGGTAAGCGTACCGGTCAAAGCACTGGAACGAAATATTTCGGTACCGGTACTGTTTCGTATACCGTTTCGAAATAGTCTATACATTAAAAAAATTATATATATAAATACATATATAAAATATATTTCAAAATAATAGTCAATATATGAATAAATTATATATTTAAATATATATATATGTAAATAATCTAATCTAAATTAGAATAAAAAAATAGCAATAAATGAAAAAAAAAAAAAGTGAAATCCTGAAATCCGGTACACATTGCCGGTACGGCCGAAATCTAGGCCGGTACGGCTGAAATCTAGGCTGGTACGAAACAGACCCAATTTTTGTACCAGTCACTGTTTCAGTACGGTATGTACCGCCCGGTACGATACGAAATTTAAAACTATGGCTACAAGTTAAAATTGATTTTTCTATCAAATTTCTTCACCTCAAATCTGATAAGATTTGAAATCATACTTCTTGACATTGTCTTAATAAACTTTATCGTAAATATAAATAGTACTCACTAAGTAAGCTCGCAGGAAAGATTCTTGTTTCATAGAAAGAATTTCAAGATTCCGAAGAAAGATTGGAGGGGTCACAATGGTCCTGCTTGTGATGCCCCCAAATTCTCCTTAAAATAAATACGGGAATCGAGGCGTTGGGATGCTAACAACACAGGTCAGGCACCCCCAACGTCAAGTGCTAAATGTGTGAACATGTTACATGCATAAATAAAAACAATGGATAATTGAAGTCAATATCTAAGTATTAGAATTTTTTAGAATTATTTTACAAACTATTTTAACATAAATTCTCCAACAGGAGATTTAATACAGTCATCTGAATTACAAATCATACAAATACATCTTTATAAAAATGAGAAAACAATTTTACAAGATAACAAATTATAATATGAATTCTTCAACAGCAGATTCGCCTACTCAGGCTCAACCTCCACAAAACACTGCATCCAAAAAACTACAACGTCAAAATGGTATCGCAGGTAAGTACAATCCAAACAAACCACAAGATATAAAATATACGCATGTAACAACACCAACATCACCCATGAACATGATACCGTATGCATGAAACTTAAAATCATCTTCCTCAAAATAAATAAAATAACACACCAAAATCTCATTTTGGTCCACGATAAAATTTCAATAAAATCATCCATCATTTTCCAGAAAAAGATATCAGTAAATCCAATCATAGCGGGCATTACGTATCGTCGTCCCCGATATGATATACACACAACACCAATCATAATGAGCGTTACGTATCGCCGTCCCCATTATGACTTATACATGTTTATTTCATAGCGGGCGTTACGTATCGTCGTCCCCGATATGAAATACACACCCAATAACCATAACGGACGTTACGTATCGCCGTCTCCGTTATGTCATCCACACACTATCAGTCATAATGGGCGTTACGTATCGCCGTCCCCATTATGAAATACATACACAATGACCATAACGGGCGTTACGTATCGCCATCCCCGTTATGTCATTCACACCCATTGATCATAACGGACGTTACGTATCGCCGTCCCCATTATAACTCAGTCAAAAATCATTAAAATCCATAAACCCAATAACCACATCTCATATTAAAATTCAAACACCAATTATCCACATGATTAAGCGTGTAATTACATAATGTAAACCACAACACACAAAATAACCAACAATTAATAAATTACAACATCAACCAATAAATTCCAATGTCAAACAAATATAATATTTGTCGATGCAAAAATATATTTAAATTTTAAAATTTATTTGGAAAATACTTACAGCGGGTAAAAATCGGATCATTGAGCAAATGCCGATCCACAATGTTCACAGCGAGTCACTTTCTACGTTAGGCTAGAGTGTTCAGTTTGACACCAAAATTTAGGAAAATACTCATTGGAGGGTGGAGAATCTTATAAATGTGGTAGTGTGGCGGTGCAACTACCGGAAGGTGATGGATTGGCTCAAAATGGGTGTAAAACCATTTTCGAGTTTATGCTTATACACTGGAGGTGGGGCCATGGATGGAGGAGCTGAGCTAGAAGGGGTGGTCGGTTGAGGTAGGAGAGTGTTTTGGTGGCGGTGGTGAGGCATACGGTGGCCGAACGGTGACTCGGCTAAGAAAAATCCATTTAAGGACCCATTTTGGATAGAGGAGTAAGTGGCTGAGTTGGGTGGCTTTGGGTGGTGGGTTATGCTCGTTAGAGTGTGAGGAGGTTGCTGGTAAGTCGCCGACGCCATGGGTGGTCGGCGATGGCCAAAAAATGCAAAAAAAGTCAAAATACCCATTTTGAATTTGTGGCTGTGCAAGGGCGATGGGGTGACCAGAGGTGACACCTCCGGTACCAGTGAACTCGCTGGCGGGTAGGGAGGGTCGTGGGCTGGGCGGTGTCGTCGGAAAGTGGCGCACATCGGCATTGGGTGGAGAAGGGAGAAACGGCGAATGAGAGAAAAACTGGGGAGGGGGAGGAAACCGTGCGGGGCTGGGGGGAAAAAGCAGGGAAGAAGAAAAGCAAAAGAAAAAGAAAAAGAAAGAAAAAGAGAAAAAAAAGAAGAATTCTAACTAAAAAAAAACGCCACAAATTAAATAAAAGCCGACTGAAAATACTACAATACAATATCAATAAATAAAATATTTAAAGCCTAATCAATAAAATAAAATAAATAACAGTGCAATTTAATTACAAAACAATAATTAATATACAAAAAGCACATCAATTAAAAATCATATAATAAAATAAAGGAATTTAATTTTAATCGTTAAAATAATTATCACATTAAAATTAATAAGAAAAGTTACGTAACTCAATATAAACATGAAACAACGTAAAACTAATATTAACTAACTAATAAATCAAATAACAATTTTAAACAAATAAAACACAACCAACAATATTATTAAAATAAATTAAAATAATCAATAACAATAATAAAGACAATACGTAAAATACACGTAATCTAGGGTCTCACACTACTTAAATCCCAATCTCCTAAAAAAATCTCATTATATTATACGTATTCACACTACCACATCAAAACTACATCCTGCCAAAAGAACCTACTAGCTTTTATACCACTGGTTAAAAATTTGGATCTCCTAAATTCATTATTTAGGATCTACTCTTTACAAAAATATAAAAAAAAATAGAAAAATAATAATGCGTGAAGAACTCTTCAAATAAGAGAAAAATAATCAGATCCAAAAAAACAAAATCTATTATATAAAAATTGTTATAGTTACGTAATTTTTCTTTTCAAATAAATACACCTACAAAGTTTCTCTACTAACAAAAATTTAACTCTCATTTCTTCTCATTTTACAAAAAGGGTCGATAGAAAAATTTTACTAAAATAAAAAATTAAAGCTTTTGAGTATAAACTTAGCCAATAAAGTTAATCTTCTTTTTATAAGCTTTAGACATTATTTATTAGAGCATGCTTGGCATCAGTCCGCACACCGGACACCACAAACATTCTCTCTTTCATATTTTTCTTTTCAGTGTGCAGCAAGCACACCCGCTGCTGCAAAACATTTCACTTACTCATTTATTCTCCAGCAATGGGAGATTAATGCAAACCCAACAATTAAAAAAGGGCAAGTAAACTAGTTGAGAGCAGACGATCACGATGCCATTCTTGGCCATAAAAGAAGTAGCTTGTGCCAGCGAGTAGTGGCGACACTTGGTAAGGGAAGGTGTGGGCAAGAAGATGAAGTCGGGCATGCCTGCCCAGGGTAAAAAGACCCCGAGGACAACCAGGAGAGACAAGAGCATGAGAAAGGCAGTGGGGTTAAAAATCGAATGGGTCTTTGGGAAGTCGAGTTAGAGCGAGGGGACAATAGGTATTGATTGCCGATTGGATAACGGATTGTGGATGGGCCTTTGGTGCAAAAACGCCGACATCATTATGAATATGGTCTATGTGTTTTTTTGATGCGGGGAGGAGGGGAGATTATTGGTAGGAAAATTTAGGATTTTATCTGGAAGAGAAGGGAACATAGATAAAGTTCTTTGAATCGACTACAAAGTTGTCGGTGGTGGGTTTGTTATGAAATCAGTGAAGTTCGGATCGGATCGGAGTTAAAACAGCAACACTGCTATGTGCTTCTGGGATGGGACATACAAGAGCAACACTGCTATGCGCTTCTAGTTTCCGTTTGGCAAGGGATCAATTCGCATTAAGCATTAACAAATGAATAATGCCAAATGTACTTATAATTTTATTTATACTTTTATAAGTTTTATTTATAAGGGTCATTTATCAAAATTTTTAAATTCAAATTTTAAATTTTAATTTTATAGTCTTCAACATGACATAAGGACAATTAAGTTCTTTGAAAAATTTTATAAGTACATTAGCATTTCTCTTAATAAATATTTACTACTTTATTTATTGACACATCAAACCCACTTGTTGGTTCGGTTAGAAAAAGCCACTCAAGCTAACAGGAAAAAAATGTGGCCCGTAGGGCATGTTGCAAAAAGAGGCGGATGTAGGGCTGTAAATTAATAGAGCAACTAGGGTTTGAGCTTGACTTGACTTGTATATACTCGATTTGAATTCGGTTCATTTAATAAGTAAGATATTCGTAAACATTAATAGGTCTGTTCATCCGGGCCGGGTGTTTGAAATTTTATTTATTTATTCATATTTTTGAATTTTTTTTTAAAAAATATTTAAGGAAAATTTGAATCCGGGTTCCGGATTTGATAATCCGGAACCCGGATGAACACCCCTAAACATTAATATTGACTCAAATCTTAAAAGGGCAAAATTCATATAAAGTCGACTTGGCTGGTTTGAGCTTATTTTGAAAGCTTGTGATATGTGTTATTTTATTTTATTTTTTCTTTGAGTCGGGGTGGACTAGCGTAGCAATCCTCTCTGGACATGACCATAGGAACCCATTCCTATTGTGGATTGTCCGGTTTGAACAATAACTACTGTTCCAAAGACACACCCATCACCACAAACACCTCCAAAGTATCCAACAGATCCAAAATTCATCATATAGTCCAAAGGTCAGACTTTATTACTACAAATGATTTCGATTTATGTTTGCAAGGCTAAGCGGATTTGATCCCTAATATCCTATACTACATAAGAACTCTAGTTTCCACGTACCCTGGAACATCATTTCACACTGACTGATCATCAAAACTAGGAGATTTCAGAACATCGGCAGCGACGGTAGGTAAAGACCTGGTCTTTCGATGGTTGGCAACGTTGGTTCTAGTTTTTGTTGTATTAGTGTCTACAAAGTATGGCGCTAGGGGTAATCCGAAGTCAACAAGAGAAAAATTTGATGCTTCAGCGGTTTCAATTATATTCGGCTATAATATGTGAAGGAAGAAACAACTTTGTACCTACCCTCGTAGACATACAATATAGAGCTAGTTACAGGTTCCAAATCTAGTTGAAGCAACTCTATAAGAATACCAACCACCACCATTAATCGGCATTATAGAAATGAAATGGTTTTCACAGTAACTTTACTACATTCTTGCATATACAATGTGAACACTGAAAAATGATAGACATTGGCACACAATTTGCATACTCTGGACAACAGAAGTATCTATGACAATTGACATCCTAGATCAGGGCTTATACTCCAGTGAGCAGATCCTGACCGACCATCTTCACCATTTGACTCAGGTGCAAATTTGCACATTATTAGAAAGCTAAAATGAAAGGGTTTGAGTAGAGTAAAATTTGATTTCAAGCAATTGCTGAACTAATGGCCAAGAAAACAGCTCATCATCAAAAGCATAGAAGAGATTTCCTGGCAAGTCGATGCATGGTTTGTGGGGTGGCTTCTTTGATTTGTTCTGACGATTCACGCAACAGAACCAGCCTTCATCTTTGATGTTTTCTGTTTGACGAAGAAGGCTGATAGTACGCTTTTGCTACGAACAGGGGCACGTACAATTGCACTTCGGTTTGGGTTTTCAAATGACCTGTATGTTGTCAATGCTTTGGAACTCTCTATTGCATCCTACAAAAATAGACCTCTCTCAGCTTTCTAATTTGGCTCAATTACCAAAACAGGTCAGACATCAAAACAACAAGAAATAGAATGCGGTGCAACAAGGAAAAAAATATTCACGTCAACATATATAACTGTGCTTACCAGAGGCCCAGTGATAATATTTCTCAATCAAATGTCAAACTTTAGTTAAATGCAACACATTTCAAGAGAACTACACCAACTGAATAATCTATTAATCTAATGAACCTGATGTTTACAATACAGCACTCTAGACCATTTTTTTATGAGTACAAGCTTACATACAATAAGGTGAGTCTCGTGCCTAAATTAATGAAAAGACTAGCCAAAATTGGAACTTCTAAACTCCTTAGATCACATTGATTAATCCCCACCCCCCACCACAAAATAAGTAGAAAACGCCATTATGATATATATGATCTGAAAAAGGGGAAAAAGAAAAATTATAGGAAGTAACAACTCAAGAAAAGGCCAAATAAGATCATGACTTCTTGTACTTTAAAAGGACTAGTTAAGGTTAAAATTAAGAGAACATTAGAATTCCCATAACCAAGAACTTTTCCTTGCAGACTATGTAGGATCCCATTTATCCTCCTCTTATACTCAATCTGAGATCTTACAATCTCTCCTTTGAAGCATTGGCATCCTCGTTAGGCCAGCCCATTAGAATTATGATATACAGCATACCATCATCCTATTCTTATCTAGTTATTATATTGATGTGACTATCCCTCAACCATTGGATCAATTTTTTTTTATTTTTATCAGTAAATAAGAGCTTTATTAAAAATAGGCATAGCCAAGTATACGGGACATATACAACCCATGCAAGCAACACCTATGCATGAGTAACCATCGGATCAATTCTTATTTAATAATAATAATAATAATAATAATCATGGGCTAATGGGTAGTGGCACCTCGGCATAGTAGGATGATAATAGAATGAGCGTATAGTTTTTAGCATTTCTCATTCCATTATAGGTGACATGAATCATGTTCAACACTTGGCTGCGATTGGATTTGATACCATTTGTAAACAACTCAAGTAGAGCCAAGAATCACTATTAGAGGCAAGAACTTCTCTCTGTCTCAGACTGTGGGATTCCCTTGACCATCCTCCTATTCTAAACCAAGAGTATTACACAAGATTATTAACAGGTCCTCACCCTAATTGTACACATACGAAAGTTTTTAAGAAGCTTTCATGAAATATATTGTGTAAAATTAATACATAATCATGATATATGAGCCTTTCAGATCAATACATTTTACTTATAGAAAAGAAAAAAAAAAAAAAAGATCAACAGATTTTAAAACAATTTGAGCAAATAATTGCCAACAGAAAAGTTCCAACCATTCACATTTTTTATCATCAGGCATGCATTTGGAAGTATATTGAGCATATTTGTGTTCTTCTCTTTTGACATTACCCTTACAGTGGCACCCGATGTCTGCACAATTGCACCAGTTGCAGGGCCCCCACTTGGTAACTGTAGATGAGCTGCTGAGGATTTGGTCCTTGAAGTCTCCTCAACATCTACAAGCATATGAGCTTAAAGCATGAGCATTATCACATGTATATCCATCTACAGCTCAAATGAAAGGGACAAGGAAATAGGACAAGGCTTGATTAGAATTCCATATACCAACAAGATGGAAAACCTCAGAAGTCTTTCCAGAGGTTCTTGGGTCTTCAGTGCTATACCAGAGGAAAATGTCAAAAACCCAAAAGTAATTAAAACATCTCTGTGCTCTCTTAGAGATAGCAAGGGAAAAAAGACACGCAAAAAGAAAAGGAGAGAGTGTGTGTATTCACCATTGAGACTTTATGCAAGAACCCTTTTTAGTTACCTGGTTGAAGCATGTGGAATTCTTTTCAAGGTAGATTTCGTTTCCGAGGCTAAATGCCATGAAAGAGTTTTTGATGCTGGGATACCTACTTAGAACACAGCAACATGAGCAAAGCAGAACTCACTTAATGCCAGGTGAGAAGTAACACCAAAACCAATGTGGAAAACTAGAGCTCAGTCTCTAGGAATTCCTATGCGTTATCGAAGAAAAGCGCTTGATCCTTCGCCCCTTGGCCCAACCCACCCTACTGAAAACTTAAAAAGAAGATACCTGAGGACCGAAGATGAGCACTAGCTTGAAATCTGTTTTTTGCAGCATCAGTTTGTATGTGTGGGCTAAAATGTACCCTCTTATTGACAGAATCTAGATTGGAGGTAAAACCAGAAATTTAATTATTTTCCATAAAGAAAAAAAAAAAGAAGCTAGAAAAGCCATCATACTAGTTATAAATACCAATAAAGCTGAACGTATTAGTCTTACTCGGCAAAATGTAGTGCTTATGATGTCTGGGAATGAACGCCAACAACTGCTGTTGCCTGAGACCTTCTCTACTCATGTATGTTTGACATGTCAGAAGTTGCTGATATTAAGAAATCGTGTTGGTTCAGCTATATCCATTCAATATTGATTGAATAATCTCTTGATGATAGCACATCCAGTCAGAGTAAACTTAGAAATTGACCTGATTTACGCAAGAAATATTCAGCTCGACAGTTGAGACTTCTGATGTTTGCTGCTCAAGAAGGTCGGTTAGTTTGTATGCAACTGTCCCAAGGTGATCAACAGCATTTACCAGGGCTCGAACGGCATAATCTTTCAAGTTGTCCAGCACCCTGATGCAAATATATAAACATATTTTTCTGCCATGAGCAATGACAGAATGCAAGTGATCCAAACCCCGCCAAACAGATATAATGCATGTTCTTGCTTAAGTTTTTTATTAGTAGCTCAAAACTCAAGGATAAATGGTTAAATCTAGTCTGGTATGTTCATCCTGAATTTTTTTTGATAAGTAAAAATAAGAGACCATCTTTTTTTGATAAGTTTTTTTTTTATGTTCATCCCGAAAAAATACGCCATCTTTTCATTTTAGTGACATCTCTAAATGAGGATATAATTGGTTCTCTCTCAAAATACTTGACAAAGCCTTACATCCCATGTCCTAATGCTCGGTCTGGCTACACAAGGCTCCAACTATATGTAGGAAAAGGATATACCACCGTGTCTATTTATATTGGTAAGAAATGAAAGGTCAGGAACAATGCAGAATAAGCCCATCACCCTTCCTAAGATCGTGCCCTCTCTGACTTGTAAAAATTTTCAAACTGATTTAAGACTTTATGTTTGTTAGAAGAAATTAAATCAAATGGGTATACAATTCAGTCCTATATTCTATTTACTGTATTGTTTCTTAAAGTGGAGTTCACATACTTTCGATCCCACTTTGTAACAAAATGGGTGCTCTTACATCTGTTTCTGCTCACTATGAAGATATGATTTTTCACAATATTCTGCAGCAGAATATAGTTGAGGTCTTAAGTTCTTCAGTTCCTGAAATAGAAACAATACAAAAGCCAAATTAGGATCAAAGCAACAATTTGCTTCAAAAAACATAACCACATTAGCAGTCCCCTAAAAAGCTGTTCATAAGAATACTATATCAAAGAGTTTGACAAACACAAGCACAAAAATAAAATATAAATGCATCACGAACCTAATTAAAAAAGGTATCAAGCTTCTGTCATTAAGGACTCGTGTAGTTAGATAGTTCGATAATACCTGCCATGTGTAAACTTATTCTAGGAAAATTGTGCCACATGAAGCATCAAAATGTAATAAAATATCTAACAGTCTTCCTAGGGCAGAAAGGAAGCACTAACAGCATATCAACAATCAAAGCCCTTGTGACACCAAGTTTTTTAAAAGAGCCAAGAATCATATAAGGATCACCTTTTTAGGATCCATAGAATGTTATCCTCTCTATGCACACGTGTTTCTGAGCTACTTTTATTCTAGAAAAGTACCATTTGATATAATCCTGCTAGTGTATTTTAACCTTCTCTTGTAATATGTTTTGGTCACATAATGAAGCATTTTTGCTTTTACGTCTCAGCACATAAAGAGAATGAAGGTTCAAATTTTGATATAATAGAACAATGCCAGAAAAATCATCCAAAGCTATGGTGAGATTTGGTGGATTTGGGCATTTGACTCTATTAGTCTTGCAATTCCAAAACTAATGCTACTTGTCGATCTTGAATCTTGAACCATGCTAGTATTTTGGATAACATTTTGGCCCCATGCATTTTGTACCAGAAAGCATGTCTAATCTCCAAGACTCTTGGAAGATCACATTGAGTTCACCACACTATAGAAGCACATTTTGCTTCACTAATTGCACTAGTAACATCTGCTAAGACACCAAAAAAAAAAAAAAAAAAGAGCTCCCCTAGTAATATCCATTTCAAAATTTCTCCTCCCCCACACCTGTCATTGCTAGCTAATTGAAATGGTAGCTTTTCCTTCAATATTCAATATGTCATCTGCCTCCCAGTATACCATACTATTACTGCCATTCTCGCATGCAATATCTTGAGTCTTGAACCATGCTAGTGTTTTGGAGAACATATTGGCCCCATGCATTTTGTACCAAAAAGCATGTCTAATCTCCAAGACTCTTTGAAGATCATATCGATTTCACCAAACTATTGAAGCACATTTTGCTTCACTAATTGCAGTAGTAACATCTGCTAAGAAACAAAAAGAGTTGCACCAGTAACATCCTTTTGAAAATTTCTCCTCTCCCACACCTGTCATTTCTAGCTAATTGACACGGTAGCTTTTCCTTCAATATCCAATATGTCATCTGCCTCCCAGTAAACCATACTCGCATGCAATATGTCCTCTATCATCGTACTACTAGCTTAGCTACAACCATGTTTACTGACCAACAAATGTGTGGTTAAAAAACACGGGTAAAATTTTTGCCACCCTAAGCTACCATTGAATCTTAAACACACTTTCAAACTTTGAATCGCAACAACTCTTCTTCCAAATAAATGTTCAGGTTTCATTTTACTCTCTTCCATCAAATTCAGCAATCAAATTATACGGGAAAGCTTGTGAAATGATGTAAATGTCCCTTGATAGGTAATCATAGAAAGTTACTTATAAAAAAAAATATAGGCAATCATAGAAAGTTGATTCATTAACTGTTGATCTAATGAAAAACATAAAACACTGATGACGAGTTTGACTGCACCCTCCTTCTGAATTTTCTCAGGGGGCCAATGATTTCTTTTTGTCTTTTTAGGATATATACAAAACGGTCCTTCCATACTAGGGGCAAACTGGCAACATCACACTTTTTTTCTTCTGTCTAAACAGCTAAATTTGATTTGAAGTGTAAAGAAATCGAAACTTTCATCACACGGCATTCCAAGCAAAGATTAATCAATGAGACAGCAAGAATCAAGATCCAGTCAACAAAATCATACAGGCAATGCAAATGAAGAGGAAAGAATTATCGAACCTGCAAAGCTTTGACGAAGCTCTTGCTGCGCTCCATGGAGACCTCGTCGAAGTTCATAACCGGATTGAGCGGCCTCGATTGCTCCACTTCCATCATGGTACAAACCACCTACACTATGAATGCCACGGCTAAAGGAACAAGGAATTAAGGAATATGATAAGGATTAGATTTGCGGTTAGGTTTTGGTGGGAGAGCTAACAAGCGAGTGGTTAGCGAGAGAGAGAATGTGTGTGAGGTCGAAGCAATATCGGCGAGTGCGTTTTTGGTTGGAGTCGAGAGGAAGCGAAAACGAGAGAGAGAGAGAGAATCAGATGCGTGCGTTGCTTGAGCGAGGCGGTGCCTTCCGAATTAATTAATTCAACCAATGGCTGTCGTCGCTGTCCGAAAGAGCTCACGTCTATTCATTCTCTCTCCACAATTAGTCAACGATGTATCCCACTTTCTTGTGGATGAGTTATGAGAGCTAAGTAGTCAAATGTTAGCACTCGCAATTGACTAATTAATTTTTTTTTTAAAGTATAAATTTATATATTTTTAAAAAAATTTCATCATATTTAATTATTTATGAAAAAATAAAAATAAAAGAAAAAAAGAATAATATTTTACTTCTTTTTTTATTTGTAAATAGTAACCTCCAGATTTAAAGAGTTTAGAAAAATTATTATTTATAAATGAAAAATATTTCATTCTCTTCATCTTTTTCTTTTTATTATTAATCAAATATGACTAATATTTTTTAGAAAATGTGTAAATTTGTATTTTTTGAAATTTTTTTTTCACTAATTTCTATTCACTCTTAGGTCCTGTCTATTCACTCTTACGTCTTATTTAAATTTAGAAATGAGATAAGTTGAGATTAATTTAATTTATTTTTTAATATTATGATTATTTTAGAATTTAAAAAAGTTAAATTGAAATTTAAAAAATATGTGTTTGGATTTGAAAAATGTGTATAAGAATTTATATTTTATATGAAAAATTAAAAAATTTAATAATAAAATAAAAATAAATTAAGATGAATTAAGGAGAGTTTTGAATCAAACCGAAAAATTTTGATTACATGTTTTTAAAATAAGTTGTGCTCGATTTAGGATTGCAACCCGACTAGCTCAATGTGTGATTTGGCCCGACCCGACCCGACTCTCACGCTGTTTCAAAACAACCCAACTGACTGCTTTGTCGAGTCACCTGACTATCTCATCTCCATTGTGCTTTATTTTCTTCTTCTCCTCTCTCTCTCTAGAGTCATAAGTTTTCAATTTTCCTCAACTCTTTCGAGAAGCCTCCTTCCGACTCTGTTCATCTTCTTCCCTAGGCCCATGACACAAAACCAGTAATTGATTGCGTGAAGCTTGACAACGAGGACATGGTGCGGGTTCGATTGCGAGACTGCTGAAACACTGGCCCAAGAGGTCCTCGCTCTATGCGAGGCTTTTGATTCTCCCATCGCCGACACACGTAGTCGGTTTCATCCGTCAGCTCTTGCATTTAGCGGATTCGACCCGTAAGGCATTGCAAACTATACTTGTCGGTCGGGTCAGTTTGGGCTTCACAGACGAATCGATTTGTAACCTTTTCTACACAGCCCTAATTGGATTAGTTAAATCATTCTAACTCAAATTGTGAGCTATGGTACTATGAGCACTCTCATTGTTTTATGCCAATTTAATAGAGTATTTACATAATAGAATCTCAAAACTCACTACAATGAATTATGCAAATATAAAAAATATGACTTCTACCTACAATAAAATTAGAGTTGAGGATCATACTTGGATGTTATTGTAGCTAGATCAAATACAATCAAAAAATATTTATCTCCCTCAATTCTTGTAGCTAATTCGTTTTTTGAAATTGGCATATCATTTTTTTCTTCCATGTAACTCGCGCTTATATTTTTTAAAAGTTACTGTTTTTTATGTATTACATTTATTTTTCATGTATTGACATTGATTATTATTTTTAATTTCAAGTTAATGTTGTAATGATTAGTGTGTGAAAATGTGATTTTTTTTTTTCTATAGAATTGCTTGCTATGATTATCCGTTTTCTTTGTTATTAAGTTTATTAAAGCATTAGCAGTGGGCTCGCTATAGCCCACATGCAAATCCAAAATATGGACTTAAGCCAAAAAAATCACCTACATTGGCGTGGCCGTCCAATAGAAGTCTTAAAATTTCGCTATAATAAATACAAGGTGCTAGCCAAACATAGCGAGTCACTGTTTCACATTCAAGATATATTTTATCATTATCTGAAGACGCGCGAAAACCTACCATTTCTCTCGAAATTTTCTCTCTCAGGTTCCTTTCTTTTCCTACCCGCTTCCTGCGAACTCACATTCGAAGACAATTTTTTCTTCACCCAGTCGCAAGTTGATCTGACTTCCATGGCAGCCCTCAAGCTCCTCTCCCAAGTTCACTGCCATTGCCTCCCTAAATCACCCTCGTTTATGCCATTCCACCATCGATCCCTTTCCTTGCCAACAAATTCTAACCCTAGCCCAAACTCTAAAACCCCAACAAAATCCTTCGAATCTATTCTCGTCCAAACCGTATCCTACCCTGTGAAACCCAATGAGCCCTCCACAACTAATCAAGATCAACACGAAAACCTTTCTTACTCCCCACTACTACCGCATTGTAACCCACCTCGCAACTCGCAGCCAAAAATGCCTTTGATATGAACTTGCGATAGAGGAAAGTGAAGAAATGGGGAAATAGGGAAAGAGAATAGAGGCAAATGTTCAATTGAGGAAAAAGGATGTTTAGGGTTTGTCTTTCAATAGTGAAGTCGAAGTCAAGATCTTTATAGAGTAACCAATATGGTACATATGGAAGGATTTGTCGAGATCTTTCTAGTCCACGTTGGCACAAGATTTGGTGCAGGGCCACAGGCCATAAAAGGCTGAATATAGTGCGTTTTAATTGGCCTATTCATAGCAAAATATTAATAAAAATATTTATTAAATATTATTAAAATATATAATATAATATTATTATTTAACTTTTAAAATAACTATTCCAATGTGAACTATATAGCTATAATAGCAAAATGGGTTAGATTTTACTTTCAATTTGAGCTTAGCAATAACTAGTCCATTATTAATGCCCTTAAGGACATTTAAAAAAGAAAGAAACTTCATTCAGGACATTTCAAAACAAAAACCTACATTGAGTTCATTCAAGACACATCAAGAAATAAAAGTTTTGAAAAAAAAAATATATTATTATTATTTTGACTAATAAATAGATAATCTAATGTAAAAATAAATTTTAAGTGCAACAACCAGATATAAAATCATGTGATAATATGTAAATTTTATATTTATATTTGTATTTGTATAATCTAATGAAGATGCTCTAAATGAATTATAAGAATACTAACATCGAAGTAGTCAAATATTAGTAATTGTTATAAAACTAAAAAGAAAACTACTACTATTGCAAGAGAAATATAAAAGAAACTCTTAAGAAACTCTCTGAAACTTTCTTCCTTCTATATATTTTCTTATGAATTTCATAACAACTGAAACTCATATTTATAGACGTTGAAATTACTATGCAAGTTACTGTGCAAGACTTAAAATAATGGTGGTGGGATCATTCACAAAATAATTAAGTGGGCGGGGACCGCTCCCAATAATTCATATCACTTCCTCTTGAATGATCACCCATAAAGAATCTGTCTCGTTAAAATCTTGCCAAGGAAAAACCCAGTGGGAAGAAAAACCAATTGCGAAGGAAAAAGAGTACAGTCTTCTTATGTATCCACAAGTACTTTAAGATTGCCTCATTAAAACCTTGCAAAGGAAAATCCAGTGGGACAAAACCTTAGCGAAGGAAAAAGAGTACAATCAGCACAAGTCTTCAGGACTTTTACTCCCCCTGAAAAATGCATGACGATAGATTTTTGAGTCTTCACATTTTAATATTTTGTACAATTTTCTTGAATGTCGTAGTTGGTGATGCCTTCGTGAATAAATCTGTCAGATTATCACTTGATCGTATCTTTGATATATCCTCTTTTGATTTGAATAATATAAGCAGCATTATCTTCGTATAAAATTGTTGAGCTATCATTGATTATGAAATACCACAATTTTCTTAGATATGTTAAGTCATTGATCTCAGCCAAATATACTCTCGACTTGTTTTATGAATTGCAATAATCTCTGAGTGATTTGAAGATGTGAAAAATAATATTTGGTTGACAGACTTAATAGAAATCTAATACTTGCAGTAATACTTAAACTCCCCCTGATAATATGCATTAGTGTTTCAAGTAATAAGCAAACATTATTTCAGCATATATAACAGATTACGAATTCAAACATGATTTCCATCTAAATAATGCATTAGAGAGAGCATGATAATATTTTCATCTAAAAGTTTCTCCCCCTTATTCGACGTTATTAGGGAGAACTTGTTTATATACTTGTTTATATACGGCGGAAATAGTATTGGAAACCATTTATGTATAGTAAAAGCTGTAAAAGCTTTGAGGTCTAATATTATCAGTTCGGCAAAAAATCAAATCCGCTTAACATTGTTGACAAATGAGATCTTGAAGAGATTTGAAGGCTTTGGGTTGTTGTTTAAATATAATCAATTTTATCATTGGTTTACTCCAGCAAAAAGATTTCGCACTCCTCATAAATTTAGTTGTTGTTCATTCAGAACGATATTATGTCTGATAAAAATTCTAATGTCCCAGATTTAAACCATGAGCCTTTTATACCTCAACCACTTATATTTTCTCCTGAGGCCGTAAATACCATGATAGGAGCAGAGATATATCTTTCTAGTAAATCTGATCCTGAAATTGTTGCAGCATCAATAACCCTCAGTGTTCAATATGCAGCTTCTCTTACAACCATGTCTCAGAGGCTACTGGCGAGAACGAGTGAGGTTGATAATCTTAAAAATCAAATATCTGAGTTGCATCAAACGCTTGCAATTAAAGATAGAAAAAATAAAGATTTAAGACAAGAAAACAAGGAGCTGAAAAAATTTGTAGATTTGTATTCTCGTGACCTGAAAACACGAGTAGAAGAGCTGGAACGAGAGAGAGCTCAGATACAAAATCAACAACAGCAGCTAACGGCAGAGGTTCAGCGTTTATAAGAAAATAGGGATAGCTGTAATTAATCTCGTTGGTTTTTGAAATTATGCATCCAGCATATCTTGTAAAGTGAGATTTGAAGAGATGATGGTTTGTCTTGTTCTTATTTCCATTTCTATAAGAACCGTCTTTAGCTTTATTTAGTACGCATCAAATCTTCTTCTCATATCTATAATTCATCTATAATTGTATTCTTATTCTACAAATTTCCAATGGCTCATCAATTTCCTTTCACTATTTCTCACGATCAACATATGAGGTGTCCTTCATCTCAATTACAAATTATTCCTGCATCTTTCACAGGTACCATGTTGTAGCAAGTGAATGATCTGGCTAATAAGTCAGATCGTGAAGCCGTTTATGAGCTAGTGACTCTCGGCACCTAATACTCCTCCTCTATTGTCGGATTTTCCAACCGATTACAATCCAAAAATCGTGAGATTAAGGAGCTTAACGAGAATGTTTCTGTATTTCAACGACTCGTTCAAGAGTCTGACAAAAAAATTGCAGACTTAAAGCAAGAGAATAAGGATTTAAAATCCTTACTTGCCTATTCATTTCAACTGCCTAATCCTTTAGATAAGGATGGTATGTTGTTTTATGAAAAGTAAATGCAGTTGAGAGATGAGGCTAGAAGTCTCAAATTCTTGTAACTCATCTATCAATTGAATAATAAGATCTTTCTTTTTCAAATGCATTCCTTAAATTTATAGCAGCCTTTGTGATCTCTTTAGGAGTTCTAATAAGGTAAATCAGCAACGTAAACTGCAATAATGGCAAATCCGGATTCTGATAAAACATATGGGCATATAGGATTATTCTTAAATCCTTCTTTCAATAGATACTCGTTGATTCAATTATACCACATGCGTTCGGATTGTTTTGACCCATATAAAGATCTTTGAAATTTTAAAGTACATACTCCTAATTGTACTTGGATTAGATGATTCAAGTATCGTATATCTTTATATATGTAATGATCTAATGATTCTTATAAATATGCAGTGACCACATTGATTAACTGCATATCTAATCCTTTTATAATAACCAAATCAATTAAAAATATGAATGTGATTGCATTCATAACAAGGAAATATGTTTACTCATAACTACTCTCGGGTTTCTGCAGGAAACCTTGTGCGACAAATTATACCGCACAATTTTATGTCGCATTACGCTTTCGTTATAAATACTCACTTATATCTTATAGACATTACACCCTTTGTTATTTGGACAACAGGTCCAAATACTTCTCGCTTTGCTAGCGATTTTAATTCAGCTTCTAGCTACTTTTCATTTTGGCCAATCATTTTTACGTCGACATTTTTCGACGGTTTTTGGCTCACTTTCTTCATTACTTCTGGTAATGTTAATGTCCATCATATATGAAAATATGTTGTCAACAACAGTTTTATTTCTATCCATGAATTTTCCAGTACTCATGAAATGTATTGAGATTTCATTATTTCTCTGCAGGGGAAAACATTTCATGAAACAACTCTACAGGAGGTTCCTCTTCAGGAGGTTTATACTCTTCAGGAGTTATACCCTTCAGGAGTTATACTCTTCAGGAGTTACCTCTTCAGGAGGATTATATTTTATACAGAAAATACGGTCTCTTCATGAGCACCGATTTTTTTTTTCTTTTGCACCAATAGGTCTTCAACGCTTCAGGCATATCTTAGACTCATATATTGCTGTTTTAACAACTCGTCCTTCGAGGACTTCAATTCTTGCTTAAGCATTAACAACAGTAATATATGATTTTACAACACTTTTAGTGTCAGTAAATACATTCTGTAACCGATTTGTAATATAAATATATAATCCTCTGAACTTCTGGTTCACATTCATTTGTAAAAGGATCAAATTTAAACAGGGTTTTATTATCCCAAGTAATTTCTATTGTGCTTCAGGCACCGATATTTCATTATTTCAAAATATGATTAAATATTAATAAGCTTATATATAAAAGTTTAGTATAAGTAAATCAAGTGCTTAGCCGTACAACAGGTACGTGACCATTGTTTAGTCATACCACATCTATGACAAACATCTTCATTTTTTTATGAAGAATTATTCTGAGGGCTTTTACCCTTCTCTGAGTTGGATCACTTTTGGTGATACAATATATTTTTATCATCTTTAGTGTTATCGCTTTTGGGACCAACATTTCTATAGTTTTTCTACCACGTTTACGCTCTTAATTCCTTTGAAAGGATGCACCGTTCACTTCTGGGAATGGTGTAAATTCAATATCATTAATAGGACGTAACTGGTGATTTATTAACAAAAACTCATTATTTAGCTCAATCACTGGAAGACAAAATAAAAGTTCAGAATATTTGTTGAACTTTCACTCTCGATATTGCTACTGCAAGAGCACATTCGAGGTATGAAAAATAATATATGTCTTCTTTTATATATCATCATCAGTGACCTTCTCACTGCATAATTTTAATATTGAGCTGATTTTAAAGAGTGCAAAATATTCAATACCATTGTTAAAATTTTGTAACTTCAGGTGCAATAAGTCATAATGATCTTTTGAGAGGATTACATCTTCTGGTGTTCATATCTCTCTCTTAATTCATTTCACACAGTAAGATGATTTTTCAGCATGAGATACACAACACGATCCTTCAAGAACACATGATTTTCTTCTATGATTGTATCTCCCAAGTTCATCATCATATCCAAATGGATCTCATCAAGGATCCTGGATAAATAACTTTTTCCAGAAATGTCAATAGTAATAAATTTCAATATTTGACATTATATCACAAAAGTAAATCTGTGAATTTAAGAAATATATTCACATTATCATGAGAATAAAAGTAGAATTTTATCAAGTATGTTGAACTCAAGGTTTCAAGGTTCATGTAAATCTACACATGGATTTTGATGATAACAAATGAATTCAAAGAATAAAGGAGTCTCAAGTTCAAGTTGTCTACACAATACAATCAAGCACATCAAGGAACCAAGCATGAGCAAGAAGGGAATAAGTTCACATTAAAATCATAGAGTAATTTTGTAAATCTCTTAAAAATTCGAAATTAGGATTAAGGCTCAAAATAAATATTTTATCATAAAGCATTAAAATACATTTTCCACATGTGCATGAATATTTTGAAAATTAACTTTGAAAATATTAAGATGATTGATTGTCATCTTTCACATGTGCATGATATGATTAAAGGTTTGAACTTTGAAAATATTAAGATGATTGATTGTCATCTTTCACATGTGCATGTTTTATTTGAATATTTTCAAAAGTGGTGGATGCTTTTCTTTACTTATGCAAAAGGTAGATGTCTTTGTTTGAAAATTTTGAAAAGTAAAGTGTGCTCTTTTTGTCATATGCAAAAAGTAAAATATTAGGTTTGAAATTTTTGAAAAGTAAAGTGTGCTCCTTTTGTCACATGCAAAAAGTAAAAAGATTTGATTTGAAATTTTTGAAAAGTGAATGATGATGTCTTGGACATGGGAATCTTTTCAAATTTGAAATTGAAGACTCATTTGCCTATAAATAGCTCACTTGAGTTTTGTAAAAATCACAACAAGAGCTTACACATCTATTGCTAAATTTTGCATCATTCTTTCAAAGCTCTCATTCTCTCTTTTCTAAAGTTTTGAGCCTTAATTCTTGTTCTTGTTGAGAGAGATATAGTTTGTGCTGTATTGTTCTTATTTCACTCATTGAGGAGTGTTTTCTGATAGCCTACCCACTATCAATTCTTGTATCAGTAAGAGGGTGTGTATAACCCTTGTGTGTGTAGAATGTGTTCTACACGGGGAATAGTTGAATCACCAAGTGTGAGGTGATTGGAAGTGTAGAGGGTGTTCTACACGGATTCTTTGGAGCGGTGCTGCTCAAAGGTGTAATAGGTTTCTATCTCCACCTAAAGGAGATTGAATAGTGGATTTGGGAATCCTCAAGGGGTAGCTTGAGGCGAGGACGTAGGCAGTAGGGCTGAACCTCGTAAAAATACTGAGTTTGCTTTCTCTTACCCTACTCTTTATATTTCCTACTGCTTTATATTTTGGTTATATTTTATATTGTATATTTAGTTTATAAGTATTAATTTTTTAATATAACCCAATTCACCCCCCCTCTTGTGTTAGTCATCTGGGCAACAATTGGTATCAGAGCTAGAGCTCTGTTATAAGATTAACTATCTTTTGAGTTAAGATCTTATGGCTAACATTGCAGCTTCATTTGGTGAAGGTCAATCCAGCAGTCGGCCTCCACTCTTTTGTGGAGACAATTACTCATTCTGGAAAGTTAGAATGAGAATATTCCTTCAAGCTCAAGGTCGAGAAATCTGGAAATGCATTGTAAATGGACCTTATATTCCAACAAAAGTGATTGATGGAGTAAAGGTCAAAAAGGAAGAAGAAGAGTTTGATCGTGAAGACGATAGACTTTATACTTTGAATTTAACTGCTATGAATTTATTATATAATGCTCTTAATGGTAATGAGTTTAATAGAGTAATGACTTGCACTACAGCAAAGGAAATTTGGGATAACTTGGAAGTTACTTATGAAGGAACTTCTCAAGTCAAGGAATCAAAAATTTATATTCTTACTCATGAATATGAGATGTTTAAGATGAATGATGATGAATCTATTTCTAGTATGCACACTCGTTTTACTAACATCATAAACAGCTTGACAGCTCTTGGCAAAGTTTATTCCAAAGTGGAGATAGTAAGAAAAATTCTCAACTCTCTACCAAAACGTTGGGAGTCAAAAGTGACAGCGATTCTTGAAGCTAGAGACCTCAAGAAGCTCGAAGTGAATGAACTCATCGGGTCACTTATCACCCATGAGTATACATTGAAAAGAGGAGAAGAAGAAGGAAATTCAAAGAAGAGTTTGGCACTTAAAGCTGTTCCACATGAAAGTGAAAGTGATGAAGATGAGGAAAATGACGACAAAGATGAAGAAGTTGCGATGATAATAAGAAGAATTCAGAGGTTCTTAAAGAAAAATAAAACTCCTTCAAGGAAATCCTTCAATAAGTTTTCCAAGAAAGATTCAGGTAAAAATGACACTTTAATTTGTTATAAATGCAATAAACCTGGTCATATCAAGCCAGATTGTCCTCTGCTAAAGAAAGATCGAAACAAAGGCAAAAAAGCAATGAAAGCTACGTGGAATGATGATTCAAGTAGCTCAGATAGTGAAGCAAGCAATGGAGAATCAGCAAATCTTTGTCTTATGGCTAAAGATGACATTGAGGTAATAAATTTTGATAATATTGAAGATCCTTCATATGAAGAATTGCAAAATGTTTTAGAAGAGGTATATGAGGAATTTGAAAAATTGGGTATCAAGTATACTGCTTTGAAAAAGAAAAATTCTTCTTTAACAAACGAAATTGATATTTTAAGAAAAGAAAGTATTGTTTTGAAAGATGAAAATCTTGAGTTGAAGAAAAAGAAAACTGATTTAGAAAATATTATTGAAAACTTTACGAATGGAAAAGAAATTTTGAAAAACTTCTTGGTAGTCAAAGATGTGTTTTTGACAAGGCAGGCTTGGGATATATGCCAAAACAAAAATACAAATCTTATAAAAACTTCTTTGATAATCCTTCTACATCAAAGTCCAATATTCAAAATTCTTTTCATAAAAATAATTTTGTTAAAAAAGGATACTATTATAATCACTCAAGTTATTCATATATGTCACATGCTATTTGTAATTTTTGTAATAGCAATGGTCATAATTATCATGCTTGTCCTATTAGAAGAAAACATACAATGACTATTAGGGCCATATGGGTACCTAAAAATCTTGTTTATTCTAATACTAATAAATAAAGGACCCAAAGAACTTGGGTACCAAGAATTGTTTTTAATTGCTTTTGTAGGTATGCATGAAGTATTCTACATGTAAAAATAAATGGTTTTTAGATAGTGGATGTTCAAGACACATGACGGGAGACGAGACTAAGTTCTTTGATCTTAGATCTAAAGAAGAATGACACATGACATTTAGAGACAACTCGAAAGGGAAGATCGTGGGAATAGGTAAAATATGTTGAGCAACCTTCAGGTTTTGAAAATCATATTTCTCCAAATCATGTTTTCAAACTCACAAAAGCACTATATGGACTCAAACAAGCTCCTAGAGCGTGGTACGAGAGACTCAGTGGTTTCTTGATTGAAAAAGGCTTTTCAAGAGGAAAAATTGATACAACTCTTTTCATTAAATTAGAAAATGATGATATTCTTTTGATTCAGATTTATGTTCGGTGCTACTAACGAAAATATGTGCCAAGTTTTTGCTAAGACTATGCAGGAAGAATTTGAAATGAGTATGATGGGAGAGCTTACATTCTTTCTCGGATTGCAAATTAAGCAAACAAAAAGTGAAATATTCATCAATCAATCAAAATATATTAAGGAATTGCTGAAGAAGTTTGGGATGGAAGGTGCTAAGGAAACTGGAACACCAATGAGCTCATCCACTAAACTTGATAAAGATGAATCCGGTAAATCAATTGACTCAAAGGTATATCGAGGTATGATTGGTAGTTTATTATATTTGATAACTAGTAGACCTGATATTATGTTCAGTATATGTTTATGTGCACGTTTTCAATCATTTCCGAAACAATCTCATTTGATTGCAGTCAAGCAGATTTTTTAGATATTTTGCCAGTACCATTGACTTAGAGTTATGGTATCCTAAACACACTTCTTTCGATCTTATTAGTTATTCAGGTACCGATTATACTGGTTGCAAAGATGATCGAAAAAGTTTTAGTAGAACATGTCTTTTCTTAGGTCCTGCACTTGTTTCATGATTTAGTAAAAAGAAAATTCTATTGCACTATCTACTGCTGAGGCAGAATATGTTGCTGCGAGTAGTTGTTGTGCTCAAGTTCTTTACATGAAACAACAACTTAAGGATTTTAAACTTATGTACAATCACATTCCAATCAAATGTGATAATACAAGTGCTATAAATCTTTCAAAGAATCCAATACAACAATCTCGGACCAAACATATTGATATTAGATATCATTTTCTTAGAGATCATGTGCAGAAGGGCGATATTGCATTAGAATTCACTAGTACACGATCAATTGGCAGACATTTTTACAAAACCCCTATCAAAAGATAGACTACGCATGCATGCCATGAATATCTGCTAGATACTTTTATTCCATTAACTCAAATGACCTACATAAACTTGAGGTTCTTAGCCTCATGTTTGAGACGCTCATTCTCTTCATACAATATCATGTCCTCCCTATCCATGGGAACTGGCAAGCGGAATGAAGAATCCAATAGTGATTTCAACCGTTTATTCTTCTGTCGAACGATTCCTTCCCTTATGTGAGACTCTTGAACAATTCGTTGAAGTACAACAATTTGTTCTTTAAGCTTTTCAACCTCTTGGTTTTTGACTTGTAGCCGCTGGGAAAAAGCAACAATAGAGGATGAGTAGCGAGTACCGAGACTCACCAAGTCGTAGATAGCATCGGAGTCTGGCTTATTAGCCAAACTATTGTTCTCTTGCTGCAACATGGCGCCAATGGTAGCTGCAGAAAGGACATGAGATTGAGATGTAGAATAATGAGCCATTGAGAAAAGAATTGAAAACTTAAAGCGAGAATATTGAAGGAATGCAGATGAGTTATAGAGATGAGAATAAGATTTGATGCAAATTGGATGAACTTTAAAACTGATTTTATAGAGATAGCATAAAGAACAAGACAAACTATTGTCTCTTCAAATCTTATTAGTCAAAAGAAATATAAGATATGTTGGACACACATTGTCAAAAGTTTTCTTACTAGAAAAACGGTTCTCTGCTCCTATCATGGCATTGACGGCCTTAGGAGAGAAGATTGATGGTTGATGCGTCAAGGGTTCCTGATTCAAGTCTGGAACATTAGTGGAAGAGAATTGTTCGGCCATTCTATCGTTATGGAGAAACAGAACTTAGGTCAAGAAGCGATATTTTTTTTTGGTATCCGATAGGTGAAAATGATTTTTTTATAGAAACTCAGAGCCTTCAAACCCATTTGTCAACAACATCAGGCGATTGATTTAAATCTGCTTTCGCACCGACTACTAGAGCTAGGCCTCCAACCTTTACAGGTTTTGTCAAATACGCGTGGCTCTGCACCGCATTGCCAGAGCTAAGCCTGCAGCTTTTGCTGTCTTTGTCGGACACGAATAATTTTAATTATTCAACTTCAAATCTCTGGAACATCTAATTCGTCAATAACATCAAGCGGATTTAAATCTTCTTTCCGCACCGAGATGATAAAATTCGGCTTCAACCTTTGCAGGTTTTGTCGGACACGGGTGGTTCTAACTTCTACAGTCTCTACTAACGCAGCGTTTTATTTGTCTGTTAGTTATTGTAGGAATATATCTTATTGAGATAATTATGATTCCTTTTTAATGATGCCAAAAGGGGGGAGAAGTTTTAGACTAGAACATTAACATTGTTTAAATTGCTAAACTTGTTATATATACTTGGAATTATGTTTATATTTTTGCTTGAAAAACTAACGCACATTCTCAGGGGGAGCTTAAGTATTCATACAGGTTTCAAGTTCTATCAAGTATTTGTCATCATCAAAAAGGGGGAGATTGTTGAACTCAAGGTTTCAAGGTTCATGTAAATCTACACATGGATTTTGATGATAACAAATGAATTCAAAGAATAAAGGAGTCTCAAGTTCAAGTTGTCTACACAATACAATCAAGCACATCAAGGAACCAAGCATGAGCAAGAAGGGAATAAGTTCACATTAAAATCATAGAGTAATTTTGTAAATCTCTTAAAAATTCGAAATTAGGATTAAGGCTCAAAATAAATATTTTATCATAAAGCATTAAAATACATTTTCCACATGTGCATGAATATTTTGAAAATTAACTTTGAAAATATTAAGATGATTGATTGTCATCTTTCACATGTGCATGATATGATTAAAGGTTTGAACTTTGAAAATATTAAGATGATTGATTGTCATCTTTCACATGTGCATGTTTTATTTGAATATTTTCAAAAGTGGTGGATGCTTTTCTTTACTTATGCAAAAGGTAGATGTCTTTGTTTGAAAATTTTGAAAAGTAAAGTGTGCTCTTTTTGTCATATGCAAAAAGTAAAATATTAGGTTTGAAATTTTTGAAAAGTAAAGTGTGCTCCTTTTGTCACATGCAAAAAGTAAAAAGATTTGATTTGAAATTTTTGAAAAGTGAATGATGATGTCTTGGACATGGGAATCTTTTCAAATTTGAAATTGAAGACTCATTTGCCTATAAATAGCTCACTTGAGTTTTGTAAAAATCACAACAAGAGCTTACACATCTATTGCTAAATTTTGCATCATTCTTTCAAAGCTCTCATTCTCTCTTTTCTAAAGTTTTGAGCCTTAATTCTTGTTCTTGTTGAGAGAGATATAGTTTGTGCTGTATTGTTCTTATTTCACTCATTGATGAGTGTTTTCTGATAGCCTACCCACTATCAATTCTTGTATCAGTAAGAGGGTGTGTATAACCCTTGTGTGTGTAGAATGTGTTCTACACGGGGAATAATTGAATCACCAAGTGTGAGGTGATTGGAAGTGTAGAGGGTGTTCTACACGGATTCTTTGGAGCGGTGCTGCTCAAAGGTGTAATAGGTTTCTATCTCCACCTAAAGGAGATTGAATAGTGGATTTGGGAATCCTCAAGGGGTAGCTTGAGGCGAGGACGTAGGCAGTGGGGCTGAACCTCGTAAAAATACTGAGTTTGCTTTCTCTTACCCTACTCTTTATATTTCCTACTGCTTTATATTTTGGTTATATTTTATATTGTATATTTAGTTTATAAGTATTAATTTTTTAATATAACCCAATTCACCCCCCCTCTTGTGTTAGTCATCTGGGCAACAAAGTAATATTCAGCACTATTACCTTTAATATTTATCTCGAGGACTGCAAATAATATATTGAAAAACTTACTTGAAATAGAAGACCACTAGTTTCAGTATCGGTAGAACCTCATGCTGATAACGTATTATAAAACTAAAAAGAAAACTACTACTATTGTAAGAGAAATATAAAAGAAACTTTTAAGAAACTCTTTGAAACTTTATTCTTTCTGTATATTTTCTTATAAATTTCATAACAACTGAAACCCATATTTATAAGCGTTGAAGTTACTATGCAAGACTTAAAATAATGGTGGTGGAGTCATTCATAAAATAATTAAAGGAGCGGGGACCGCTCCCAATAATTCATAACAGTAAGTCTAAATTTTGATTTATTTATTTTTTAAATAAGTTGTATTAGATTAGTTAAATCACTCCAATAAAGCCAAATCTAGTGAATTACTGTTTATCAACTAGAATAATTTTTTATTGACAATTTTCTCAACCTTCTCCAAGACTTGTATGCTTGCAAGTGCTCCTGGACATGCTCATTTTATTACTACATAACAGTTGCACTACTAATAGTTATTTATATATATAGGTGTTTGGGTTAATACAATCTATAATAGATTTGAATTGCAAAATATGAGAAAAATAAATTTGATAAAAGATATAAAAAAGGGTAATACTACCCTTACATCTCCTTTACTATTACTTTATTATCTAGTTATTTTTTTCTGTTTACTATTTGAATTTGAATTTTTTCTATTTTCTTTTTACTTTGAGTCAGTTTTTATAAAATTAAATTTATTTTTAATTAAATTAGGTTGATTGATTTTTTTTATTTAAATTATGCAAGAAGGTGATATTTTAATTCAGATTCAAATAATAAAAAGAAAACAAATAGCTAAATAGTAAAGCATTAGTAGAAAAACATAAGAGTATCATTACCCATGGACAAAAAATAAAGGAAAATGTTACTATATCACTTCATTTTTTTTTTTTTTTTGATTGCTTATGTATTTATTTTTCAATTTTTTTAATTTAATGATTAAGAAAGTGAGTTCTAATATGTTGATATTTTTTTATAATTTTTAAAAATATTTAAACAATTTTAAAAAATATTTAAAATAAAATGAAAAAAATAAAAAAAATAAAAAAAATATAAATTACACTAAAAACACATCAAATAGATAAATTAAAGAAATATAGTATCACTACTCAAAAATAAAATATGTGATTTTAGTTTTGTTTAAACCAATGAAAATATTCTAAAGAAAAGAATATTCTATTTTGATGTCAATGACTTTGACATTATTCTAAAACAGACAGACATATTTCAACCGCCAATCACAATTTGTATCTATTATTAATAACTCAATTATCCCAATTATCCGAAAACATAAACTCATTATCCAAACGGATTTCTTTTCCTCAACATTTCTCGCGATCCAAGTAAGCTCAATCAGAAAGTATCCCGTTCGCTTTCCCCGGAAAATGGAATTATTTTCTCGCCTAATATTCCTCTAGTTTCCTCTCTTCCAAACCTTAACCTCTCTCTTTCAGAAGTTTGGACTCTACGATGGCTCTTCTCATCCATTCCACTGAAATTTCCACTCTCCCGAGGTTCATCTGTAACCCTAACCCTAACCATAAGTATCCCAAAGGCTTCATTAGATTGAGGAACAATGGGAAGGCTGGGTCTGGGGCTACGGTTCGGGTTTCAGGGCTGGATCAGGGTGTGTGTTTGTACGGACAATTCTCTGCTCCGGCCAAACGAGGTTCGAAGCCGAGCAAAGAGGAGGAAGAGAAGCAGAATTACTATATGAATATGGGCTATGCGATACGGACTCTTAGAGAGGAATTTCCCGCGCTTTTTCATAAGGATCTCAGCTTCGATATCTATAGGTTTGAATCTAGGAAAATTTATACGTTTGCTGTTGCATATGTGTCTGTTTTGAATTGAATGTAACGCCAATCAATTTAGCAAAAGAGTTGTTTACTGCTTTTTTGTGTCTAACGGAAAAAAGTAAGGAAAATAAAATTCTTAATTTGATCATGTTAGAACTATATTCGGTTACTGAGAATTATCTGGAAGTATTCCCCCCTTTTTGTTGTTTAAATCGAAAATCACATGAAAGGCTAAGATTAGTTTCTATATGTCGTTTGTATACTTCCTGTGTACAAGGGCTCTGCCTTTTTCATCGTTATTAATAAAATTTATCTTTTACTGAAAAAATAAAAAAATAAAATTCTATATGATAGTACAGCCTGGTCATCATTATGATTCTGTAGCTTTCTCCGTTGTTGTATCAAGTCAGTATATTTGATGGCTTCAATCTACGTTATCTGTTATTTTGACTGTTTTTGTTGTTATCATACAAAATAAATTGGGAACGATGATCTTTGTACCTACTTTTTTATTCAGATTGTGATCTTAAAAGTTAGTATTTTTATTTTATCACACTGGTTAAGCAGTTCCTTATCTCAACAATTTGTTGAGGGTGTTATCATCCATTTCCTAAAATTAGAAAAGCAATCATACCACTTGAAAATAAAGAAGGAATTGAAAAAGGGAAAACACTTTAGAACATCTCTGACGAGACAGAGCTGGTTATCAGCTGGCCTGAAAGCGTAAGACATATCTCTACATGGAAGTTTAAAGGAAAGAAACTTTCAGATTGTATCCCATTAGATTAAGAGTGCATGCAAGGCAAGCATGGAAAGATGTATCCACATTCTTGACTTATAAAAAATGGATGTATCTGCATTCTATGTCTGTGGCTCGTATTCTTCATTCATCTTTTGATAGATTAATAGTGTTGCATGTTAACAACAATATCAAGGATATCAACATCATATTGTGCACTGTTGAAACATTACTTCTAGGTGATACTGGTGAAACAGGGAGGCTAGATAAGTCTCATCTCTAAAAATTAAATAATATGCGAACTCCCTTAATTTCTAATGGTCCAAGTTACATCATCCTATGTAAATGGCATGGCCTATTTTGATAAGACAACAACTAAACAACGTAAGTAGATAGAGATGCCAACAGCTAAGTAGATAGAACTGGAAATAACAAATCGAGCTCTAAATGAAGTAAATAATTTGGTCTCCTTCAAAAGCTCAGCTTCTTTGACAGTTGGTAGTAGTTGATAGTTGTTGACGCCATCAAAGAGATACATTAAATCTACTTGCATGTCTTGATGTAGTTGTAGACAGTGGCAGAACTAGGAATTTGTTTTAGGGGGGGCCAAGCAAAGTTAAAACTATGACAAAATATTTTTCGTTCTATCTCTATACAATTTTTTTTTTTTTTGCGGTATAGAACAATCTGATAACAAGATCTAATACAACCTATGTATTAAAAAAGTATATGATATGTAGGCTAGAAACCATCCAACTTCCTTTTTTTATTTTTATCTATAGTAAAAACGTGTTATCATATTATTAGATCATTTTATTTTATGTGAGATATATTTTGTTGATTTTATTTTTAAATAATTTTGTACAGGAGGGACCAAGATAATTTTTTAGAGAGAGGATCAACACAAGATGAGATTAACATTATATTATTAAATCATAAAAAACAATATATATTTTCCAAACTTTTTAGGGGGGGGGGGGGGGCATCCCCCCCCCTGCCCTCAAGTGGTTCCACCACTGGTTGCAGATAGGTTCACATGTTCAAATTTATATATCACCTACCATACACTTCCATCCATGCCAAAGAAAATTTGTTGGGAAGTGAACATGTAATTGGTGGCTCTTTTTTTCAGTTCTCTCAGTTCTGTGTTATAGATGCTGAATATCTGTGCTATATATTATCACGTGTTGATGCATTTTTCTGGCATGATTGGAGCCCAACAATACAGCCTAATGGGCCAAAATGATGGCTTGGGCATTGATACAATGCCCAGATGCTCATTCAGGAAATAAATAATAAATAAAGCATATAAAAAGTGCAAATAAAGAGAGAGATAGAGATTTACATGATTAAGCATAAAAGCCTACATTTACGAGTTGTTTGGTGGCCACTATGTTTGATGATTGTATAGTCTCTCATATCCTCACATAACTCTTAGGAGAAAATAGGATTAAAGGGATGTTTGAGAAGATGATTTCTTTCCACACACACACAGATAATGGCCGAAAATGATGGCTTGGGCATTGATACAATGCCCGGATGCTCATTCAGGAAATAAATAATAAATAAAGCATATAAAAAGTGCAAATAAAGAGAGAGACAGAGATTTACATGATTCAGCATAAAAGCCTACATCCACTGGTTGTTTGGGGGCCACTATGTTTGATGATTGTATAGTCTCTCATATCCTCACATAACTCTTAGGAGAAAATAGGATTAAAGGGATGTTTAAGAAGATGCTTTCTTTCCACACAGACACAGACACACACACACACAAAGAGAGAGAGAGAGAGAGAGAGAGAGACCGACAGAGACAGAGAGACAGGGAGTCACACGAGTTCGAGGAACGTAGCAGAGTCTAGATTTGTAGAGATCTCCTCCTTTTTTTATAGAGGTATCATGCATTCTTTGGAGTAGCTGAGTCATACTTGCTTTATGTTACTTTTACATTTTTGTATGCCAGTCAACCACTTTTAACTTTATCTCTTCTTGTCTTATCTCGTCATTTTATTCCTGGCAATGGGCTTCCAATGGGGTGGACCTAGTTCATTTTACATCAAACAATATGTGTATATGAATGCCATGAGTTTTGACTATTGAACTAGGATGACCAAGAAAGATTTTGAAATTATTAATTTTTAGAGTTTAATGATTGGGTTACTCTTTGTTGTATGTCAATTTTTTGGAATTTTTTCAAAACCATTGTTGAAGATTATGCAGCCTTGAATTTTCAGTATCAGGCCTACACATGCCAACAAAACGAAGGAGGTTTCTGTATGGAAGTTTTTTATATCTATCGTTCGATTATATTTCAGTAGTAATGCTTACAGTTTTCTTCTTAAAGAAAAGTTCCCTTGAATGAAAAAACAACCTCGCTTTTTTGGGTGGAGGGAAACCACTATGTACAACAACTGAAACCTTTGGAAGCAAACTATGCCATTTACAGGTATGATAAGAACTTGAAAGAAAACAAAAAACTAGTTTTCAAGGCTTGGGGAGCCAACTCTATCCAAAGTGTAGATTCCAAATAAGATTCTTTGGCAGTTCGTAGCTAGATGTGAGAAGAAGCTCCTGCCTAGCAGTACCCTGGTTAGCTCGCCCATTTGCAAATTTGTACCCTTCCTGAAAGACATGCTGTACCTCCAAGTTAAAGAAGGACAAAAGGTGTGAGATGTCTTCCCACAGTCTGTGTTATTGCCAAGGGAGGGGGGGGAAGGGAGCCCTCTATGCCATTTAACAAGTGGAAGAAAGTCGGTGCTTACTGTTTGAAAGTAAAGCGTGCCCATATAGATCTATATTTATTGCAAGAATGTTGTATTTGATTGTCTTCTCACATGCTTGATAGCCTAGATGAGACTTGTATGCATTTTTCTGTTCATGAGTCTGATAAAAACTCTGCCTACCATATATAATTTTGTTAAGAGTTTCTTTCTATTTTGGACAGGGATGACCTCATATTCAAAGATCCGCTCAATACATTTAGTGGCATTGAGAACTACAAATCAATCTTCTGGGCACTGCGATTCCATGGCAGGATATTTTTTAGGGCTTTGTGGGTTGACATCATGAGTGTGTGGCAGCCCACAGAGAACGTAATTATGGTTCGATGGACCGTCCACGGCATTCCACGAGTCCCATGGGAGAGCCATGGTCGATTTGATGCCACCTCAGAATACAAATTTGATAAGAAAGGAAAGATATTCGAGCACCGAGTTGACAACATTGCTTTCAACTCGCCTTCAAAGTTCCGTGTGCTGGCTGTGGAGGAATTAATCCAAACTCTTGGTTGCCCCTCAACCCCTAGACCTACTTATTTTGAAATTCTTTCTCCACCTTTGTCCAAGAGAAGTTATAATTACTAAAGTGCGTACAAAAGTTTTGGTGCATGTCAACCTATGATTAAGTAAATATCTAGCTAGAGCTTCCCGTCCTTTCCTACGTGTATCCCCGTATGAACCTGGTTTAGACTGCACAATGTCCATAAATTTGGTAATTGACTTATAATAGTTTTTTGGGTTGATCTAGTTGTTAGAACTAGCACTATGAACTACAGTGGCGTGTTGTAATTACTCAAAACCCGAGTTTCGGACTTTGTCAAGTATTTGTTAAAACATTGTATAGTTCGTATAGTGCAAGAATAAATGCAAGCTAGCTCCTTCATTCCTTAATTGGTTCAGTGTGTACTTTGATGTTCTATGATACTTGTATTTCGTGTATTTTTGGACACTCCATAAGGGATTGAAACTGTGAATTACTTTCTCCCACGTTTATAGGGGTGAAAGAGAGATACCATTTGATCAAAAGGCATTTGGCAAGAAAGGGTGTTAATTGGCCTTATCAGGGCCATTTCACTCAAGTTTTTGCCAATTAGTCACAGTGACATCAATTGAAGTATTTTTTTCTAGTTTTCTTTTCTTTTCTCTTTCCCCCAAGACGGATTTCATATTTGTAGGAAGAATGAGCTAGAGTTTATGTGTTTAACGACCTATTTTCCGGATAGAATCAGCCGAGTAAGAAAATGCAGTTCACGGTGGCTACGAAGTATATTCTTTCCCAGATGCTTAGAGTGAAGATGGTATTGATACAGATATGTTCCTCTATATTTGGGTATTCTATTTCTACCTCTTCCATTCTTGCCATTTATTGACATCTGATAATATCGGAAATCTTGAAGATGATGGGAAGCATATTACTTCGGTTATTGCTGCCACCGAGATTTTCCCATGACTTGCTTCTGTAGCAGCTGGAAATGGCTTAATTCCGGAAGCTGATCTCACTATCACCATCCCCTCACTCTTCTCCCCCTCCCCCTAATCAAACCAAAACATCCATCGATCAAGGTCCCTTTGATACATACTCGAGTGAAATTATTTGGAACATGCTGAATAGAGCATTAAAGGGCTCGTAATGAGCATTTGGAAAATGTCGTGGGAGGATAAAATATACCATCAGGCATCATGTCCATTGTAGTAAAGATCTTTTTTCATGGTTGTGGTTTGCATTCTAATTTCAGATTCCAATTTTATAGCGTAGAAGTAATGTAGAAACACATGCGACAAATACTTTTTCATTGATGTACTATCATATATATATATATATATATATAATGTAATCGACATTTATATCCTCACACTAATTACAACCGTGTCTTCTAATACTCTTTCTCAAGTTGGGGCATATATATCATATAAACTCAGCTTAGAATAAATAAGCTTTAAATGACTACAATTGGTTAGGACGTTCTCTCTCTTCTTTATTTTTCTCTCTTTTGGGCGATATCCGACATCTCCTTCGCAAAGTAATTTTCTTTTCCTTGGGCGGCTCTAAACCTCCTCCTCCCCTAGGTTCTGCCTCCATTGCCGACCTCCTTAGCCAATCTTTTGATTTTTTGCCACCTCCATCTAGCACGCGCGGCCTCCTCAGCCTTTCCAGCCGCCGATCTCCACTCCTGTAGAAGAAGATTGTGATTTCTTAGGGCACGTTGGTCGCACTCACGGCTCATGCCGTGCCGTCTTCCACTCACAACTGCGATCTAGAGAGGATTCGGAAGATGCACGACACCACTATCATCGAAGGTCTTAGATCCTTCGGATCTGTCGCAGTTCATCTCCTTAGGTGGCACGTGTCTCACACGCACCACCATCGCTGATGTGGGTCCTCTGCCAGCGACTCAACTCCGAATTTGACTGTTGCCATATGTTACCGCTTTTCCTAAATCGTGATCTTGAAAGAGAGATCATGAACCTCTCCAAAAATCACTTCAAGACAACAAGTGACAGTGCACTCGTCACCAATGCCGTTTCCAAAGGAAGTTCCACCATTTATAGCGATGGTTCTATTGTTTGCTTTATTGCAAACAACTTATTTCTATCTTCTTATAAGATGGCATTTTTTTATAGGACAATGGTAGGGTCTAAAAAATTGGTTCAAAATAAATTTGCTTTTTCTTCCTTTCTCCACCTTTTTGCACTGTTATTTATTGCATTGGGGCAATTGTTGGGGAACACTACCCCCTCCTTATGTACAATTTTTCCTAGTTTAATAAAATTACTAGCTTAAAAAAAAACTTTAAATGACTACAACACAATGACTTAGTGAACATATCTGCGAGTTGATTAGCAGACTTTACAAAAAGTGTAGAAATGTCACCTTTTAATATCTTATTGCAAATGAAGTAACAATCAATCTCTATATGTTAGTCCTCTCATGAAACACAATATTAGAGGCAATATGTACTATAGCTTGATTATCACAAAATAATTGAAACACCTGGAAACTCATTCCCTTGGAGGAAGTGTTGCAGCCATGTCAGTTTACTAGTAGTTGAGTCATTGTCATGTATTTAACTTCTGCACTAGACCAAGCTACTACTGCTTGTTTCTTACTCTTTCATGTAACCAAGTTATCTCCCATAAAAGTATGATATCCAGTAGCAGATGTTCTATATGAAGGCGACCCTACCCAATCAATATAAAAAAAGGCTTCAACTCTAAAATGTCCATTTGGTCGATACAGTAATCCAAGGTCAAGAGCTCGCTTAAGATAATGAAGAATATTAATTATAGCATCCCACTGTGAGACCTATGGTGTTTGTAAAAACTGACTCAATACACTCATTGCATAAGAGATGTCTGGTCTAGTAATAGTGAGAGAATTTAATTTTCTAACAAGTCTTTGATACCTACCTAAATCTCCAAACAACTCACAATCCTCTCTCAAGAATGTATGATTTAGGTCCATAGGAGTGTTAATAGGTCATGCACCTAACATGTCAATTTCTTCCAGAAGATTAAGCACATATTTTTTTTTTGAGATAGGTTGATACCTTTTTTAGATCTATTGTCTTCAATTCCAAGGAAATATCTAAGCTTACCCAAGTCTTTTGTTTAGAACTGATCAAAAACTGTTTTAACCTAGCAATTCCAGCAGAGTCACTCCCAATAATTACAATATTATTCATATACAAGCAACAAAATGTGACATGCATCACCATGTAAGTGAAATACCGAGTAGTTTGTTTGGCATCTATAAAGATCAAATGTCAATACAATATCAGAGAACCTCCCACCATGCTCGAGAAGATTGTTTCAAACTATATAATGCATTCGTTAACTTGCATACAGTACCTCAATACTTTTCCTGAGCGACACACTAGTAGTAAAATCATTTTAAATAAGATTACTGTTATTGGGTCATCTAAAACTTATTAATCAGATGACTCTCTTAATGTGTCACTATCATGTAGTTCCATGTGAGTTACTAAAAAACATATTCAAACCAAAAAGAAACTTGAAAATACAGAAAGAGGAAGACTAAAAGTATAGGTTCTCTCTATCACTTCTATAATTATATTTATAATCTTTTAATAAACCACATAACATCACATGGTAGTGTCACTTTAAGAAGACCATTTGAGCCAAATAATGTTAGATTCTGATTGAAGAAGTCCAACCAATATTACACAACCAAACATCAAAATTTGACCTATCTCAGAAGAATATGAACATGAGTTATTAGCAAAGACTAATAGTATTAAGGATGTGTTTCACACCTTGCATGCTTTCGATGGTCACTTGACACAAGGAAGTTTGATGGCTTTGTGCCATAAAATACCTCTGATGTCTAAATTAATCTTTAGCTCTAGAGAGAGAGAGTGTGACAAGATTCTTGAATTGTACCTAATCTAGGATAATAGGACTTTTATATTTTCCTCTTCCGGTGAGGTTACTATTCTTCCTGGACTTGGGGTGTCTGCCCCTATCTTGAGTGGCATGTCGTTGCATTTAATGCGACAGTATCTTTCATATACAAAATGTCTCGCTTGGAGGACCTAGCTAGTCTTCACAAGCTTTGACCTTTACCCCACCAAATGATCAGGTGTTGATTGGGAATCTCAACTGGAATGAGGAAAAGTCCGAGATGGCTCTGAACGACAAGGTTGTGGCACATACCATTGTCCCCGAGGTGACTGTCGACTCATTGGTCAATGCACCTCCCAAAGATGGTGGTGGGATCTTCCATTCTGCTCCATCTATGTAGTCTGGTAGCGAGGCATCCACTATTCTAGTTGACCACAGGGGCTTGCCTCAAGACCCTTAGTTATGGACCTTAGTAAGGACAAGGTCTCAATACCTTCCTCGCCTTTCAGCACCTTACCCGAATAAGAGATTGCATAATTGATAATCCTAGAGAAGCTCATGTTGCCAACCACTCCTACTAATGGTGCAAAAGTCTTTAGTGAGTAGACAATTGGTGTGGGTTTTGTGGAGACCTTGGTTATGTTAACGACCGATGGGGGCATGGGCCCTTATCCTTGGGCCCTTTCTCATTTCTCCTCCAACAGGTCGACGACACTTATCCTTCACTTGCACTTCAACTTTTTGATCAAAACCACATTAGAAAGCCACTTTGAGTAATGAGACTCCCTAGTAAGTTTCGCGGCAAGTGAGCGGTTAACCTCTTCTGCTATGTCTGTGTACTTCTCAGTGCTAAAGTTTCTGCACTTTTGTCAGGCTTCTTAGCATTCGGGTTCACACTTAATTGGTGCTCAAGCATGCCCCTTTCAATCCTGGACATGTCCTCATAACTCCAGGAAAAAATGTCTTATGCTCAATTAGCAACTGCTTTAATCGTGAGCTCACTTTGGGCTTCATCTTGGTTTCTATTCTCCCATTCCTTTTAGGGTGAGCTTCGTGTAATGTAATCAACTCCAAGGGCTCGTCGCCCTCTTTGTATTTTTAGTGTTGCTCGTCCCTAGTCTTCACCACTAGTTCAATGAGCTTAGGAGGTGGTGGAGTAGCTTCTTAATCGCTATCTTTTGGGACCATGTCACGGCCAACATACGAAAAGCATGTTGGTTCTACCAAAAGTAGATCTCATAGACAGTGCCAACTATTAAGGCATGTTTTGCCCCTGCCTACTTTTGACGGTCACTTGAGACAAAGAAGCTTGATGGTCCAAAGTGTCATAAAACACCTATGATGCCTAAGTTAGCTTTTAGCTCCAAGGGGAGAGAGAGAGAAACACACACACACACAAACACACTCAGAGAAAGAGAGATGATTTTTGAGTTGTACTTGTACTAGAATTACTTCCCTCTTCCGATGAGGTTACTTTTCTTCTTCTACTTGAGACATCTATCCCTACCTGAGTGGTATGTTGTCACGGTAGTAGCTGTTAGAGATAAGTTCTCTTGCCGGGATATTTTTCCAAAGCTCCCTGTCAACACATTTAATGCGGTGTAATTTCTCACAAGTCATCCATTTAGCGGCGTGCCCGTGTGAATACTGTACATTTTTCCTACCTTGGCCTAGGCCCTGTACTTCCTTATCAATTGGTGGGCTTGCAACATCAGGATGGGACTTAGTAAAGAAGGGTCGGGTTTAATCAGACGATGGACAAATATGTCCCTCCAAATAGGATTTAAAAAAGAAGTATGAGCTTGTAACTAAGGCTTGATTTATTTTCAAAGATGAGATTGACATAAGATGAATAAGTTGATATTAAAATAAAAAAGTTAAATAAAATATTGTTATAATATATTTTTTTAATATGATTTTTGTATTGGAATTTGAAAAAATTAAATTATTTATATTATTTTGTATTGAAATTTGAAAAATATTTAATGATTAAATGAAATAAAAATATGTGTCTTGTAAGCAAACCAAACCTAAGTAAAACTTCAGCCACACACACCCTAGCACGAGAACAAAATGCTAAACATCATCTTGGGGCCACCATTGAAACAATAAAGGCATTTGGAGGTGGTCACCTATTTGAACTTGACCATAGCAGCACCTTAGTAATTGTGAACTAGAAAAAGAGATCTTAGACGATGGGAAGTTGGCAGCGCTCCCTCGAATAGATTTTGAGTTATAGCCCATAATCTAGTCCTATTGAAGACCATAAATCATTGAGCGGCCAATAATAGTCTAAAGTAAATCTATACCCAAATTCAAATCTAGAACCTAATTGGCTAATACGTATCAAACCATGCAAAAGTAACTCGAAAACAATTAAACCACCCCAAGAGAAGGTGAAAAGACGACTACTTGAATACAGCTATACTAACCACCTTTCCAAATCGTCAGACTCCTGTTATTAGTCTTGCTGTGGACATTGTAATCCAGTCAGGAATGGGTCCACCAGCTTAAGATCTGACATAAAATCATGTTTATAATATGTAACACTTTATTATTTTTATTTATTATTATTTTTTACATATTTAAGGGAATGGGATTTCGAATTTCATACCTCTATTTTCTCTATTTTGAAGACTAAAGGTTATACCCATCAATTTACAGGCCTTTGACAATAAGGCTTTCAACTTGGGGCTCAGAAAGTTAGTAACTAAGGGCATGTTTGGAAAACTGTACTTATTTCATCTCAAGATTTCTCATAGTTCTTACTAAAGATCATTTATATATATTTTCTAATTTATAATTTTCAATTTTTTCATATTTTAGAATGAACCATTTCAAACCACTTCACTACTATTTATAAACCATTTCACTGTTATCACAAAATTCTCATCTTATCTCCAAATATCCATTAATCCGTATGGTTGTTTAAGCATATTTTAGAATGAACACCTCATATTGAAGATACTTTAATCACTTGAGATGAGACTAGATTGTTCACTTTCACAAATATTTTAATTTCATCATTATTACTTTTTCAAATTCACATACAAAATAAAATAAATAATTTAACATTTTGAAATTCTAAAATAAGTTTATTAAATCTCAAAATAAATTTAAATATATAATAATATTTTATTTAATTTTTAACTTTTATCTTATCTTATCTATAAAAACAAATCAGGCCTTACAGTAATGGACAAATATATACTTAAATAACCTAATATAACTAGGCCCATCGGAAAAGTTTAGTTAAACAGGACTGGCTGAGAATGTTTATGCCAGAAGCAAGAAGAGAGGAAAAAAGAAAGAGCAGCAGAAGACAGAATTTTCATCAATAATTTAGCATGGATTAAAAACTCTAATCTACCATCTAAAATATTAGCATTCAGATGGTAATGACCTAATGTACCAAGGTAGACTGGTAGTGTTCTGTTTTCGAATAAATCCTGTTCTTTTCTCTTGAAGGTCCCAAAGAAACAGAGACACCTTTGAGAAAGAACAAAAAAAAAAATCAGTCTAGCATGTCATTGTTATCTGGGTAATGACGGCTGTACTAGCATGACCTTTCGGGTTATCTTATGGCTAAGCAGAAGATACAAAAGGAAAGCAAAGAGAAAAGGTAGGAAAAGATGAAGATGAGATGTGGTTGCTGCACTAGCATTAGCTTTTACATCATCTGCTTTAAGCACAAGGCACGAAGGAAATGGTACTATCAGAGGATGAACTGGGGACCATTTTGCCGTTCTACATCTGGAGAGAGAAAAAAATATCTCTAGCTCACCTTTGGAATAACTTGAGGACAGAATTGCAAGGGAGGAGTGCCCTAAATAACTCTTTTCTTAATGGAAGTATGGACCACACTTGAAAAATTGTTGCCCTTTCAAATATTGCAAACTATGCATAGATATAGAGTAAAACATGACTCCCATCATTCAGTATCTAGATCTATAAATTCAAAAGTAAAAGAGAAATACCATAGCCACAAAGTGATTATACAAAAATAATTTTCCAAACTAACATGGTCTAACGTGTTTGTTAGATTGTAAAGTTACTTTATTGTAAAGCAGATCTGACGGATTACAAGAAGTCATGTCAATTTATAGAATTACTTTTGTATAATCCCTTTGGAGTTGTAGCACTCAAAATAAAATCCCAAAAAGAGGGTCCTGCTGATTTTAGCTCAAATACCATTAATCCTTTCACTACAGCTCTACTAACTCAAGAAAAGTCCAAACCAGATGTATACTCTAAACAGACCAGTCGAGCTATAATCAGAGCCCCTTGGAATCATTATTAAAGGCCAATAAATTTCTCCCTTCCAATGTGGGGTAATACAGCAGCACATTGAACACCCCTGCCATTTGTTTGGACATCTTTAACTTTTGGGAAGGCATCCAAGACAAGGCTGTTCTGGGATACCTCTTCAGCAGTAGCTTCCAGCAATTGATCTGATTTCACAAGTACTCCCACCCATCAACCACAAACGACCAAATTCATTCCTCACCAGTCATTCTCACACATTTGATGCATCTTCTAGTCAAATAGGACAAGATTTATAGGTTTTTGATTTCTGCCATCTCCATTTTCTACATACATTTACCTAACATATTATCAAGTATAACACAGATAAAATCAGCAAACAGTCTGTAGCCTCAACAACATTTCAAAGGAGATCATGCAATCATGCATGATGAGAGATAGCATCTTAAAATAAGCTTATTCAAAAAATGCTCAAGATCATATAATGCAGCAACTTCCTTCTGTCGATATATATAATTCCTAAAGAAGAATCTACACAGCTGGAAGGCAGAGGATACAACAATAATACCAAGAATATACATTAAAACCCAACAAAATATGAGCACATATTATGCATATTGTGGTAACGACATTCAACGTAGTTTTAAAAAATGAAGTAAATCAAAACGAATCTGGATTTCAAATTGAAGCATAGTATGTGTTTGATATGATATAAATTCTGGAAACAAGGATCATCCTAAAGGCCACAAGATGGCAAGGCATGGGATCTTATGAAATACCAAAACTTGAAATAATGATAATAAAAAGAATCCATATTTAGTGGCGTCATCCATGAGTGTTAAGAGCCTCCCAAACCAAGTTCTTTGGGACGGGGCTGGCCATGTCCCTAGCCTGAAGGGCAGCTGTCCTGAGGGTCCTGATGGTGGATACGTTGGCCGCCCAAAAGGACAAGCTTCTGTAAGGCAAGTTGTGCTTTTTGCATAGATCCTGCACAATAGGAGAAACCTTCCTCAATTGGCATCGAGGTAATCGTGGGAACAAATGGTGCTCCAGCTGAAACTGCAATCCGCCATAGAACCAATCCATCCAAGAAGAGCAAGAAATATCCAGAGTCCCACTTGTCTGTTTCTCAAACCAATCGTTCCCTTTAGGTAGTCCAATATAAACATTGGCCGAGAAATGGTTCAAACAAAACTGAATGTGTTGGATCGAAGTTACAGCAAAACTGGCAATCACGAACATCACCCTTTCAGTCCAATTGGGTAGGAATGACACTAGGAGAGGAAACCAGGTCCAGAATACAAGAATTCCTAAGATGTTCAATCCTCTTTGAGGAACCTTCCTCCCAGAGAACAATAACAAGAATGTCTGGATAAACAAGTTGATCCGCCCAACAATCATAACCGGATAAAATGTAAAATGCTGGTAACTGACTAGGAACCTAGCCAGAGGATCAAACTCCAATTTCCTCCCATAAAAACATGATGTTATAGAATGAAACAGTTTTGAGGACACAGCAAAAACTGGGATATGTTGGAGATCGGGATCATGATCAAGACTGTTACAGGCAATGTGGTGTGCATTGTGAGTCCATTTCCACCAAGCAATGCTGATACCAGTCAAGCAATTCCCAGCAATGATTTGAGCAATTCTGTTGAGTCTGGGACTTGACATTATTTGGTAATGCCCAGAATCATGACCCACATAAGCACTTTGAACCCAAAGGAAACCCAACAAAAGACCACAACACAAATGAACGAAAACGCTTTCAGACCTCAAAACACCATAAACCACAAGGGAAAGCATGAAAGCAACGGATAAAAGGGTGAACATGGTTCCGTGTCCTTTCTTTTCAAACAAACCCATTTTAGCAAACTCAGATGCAAGCTTTCTGTAATCCTTGGACACCTCCGAGACCTTGAAATCGTGCAGATGATACCCAGTAAAGAACTTGTCAAGATACTTCCATGCGGTACCAGGATGGTAAGCGGTGAAAGCGTCGGTAACATCTTGGCCAGCCAAATTGAGGAGAGGAGCATCGCCGCCGGGATGATCCTTAACCCAATCTGAGACATTGTAAACCTTACCCTGAATAGAGATCCATAAGTCCCCTGGCTTGTTGTGCTGATTCAGCTCCTCGGCGGTGATGTACTTCTTCTCGGCCTCCATTCTGGTAGAATATGCAAAATGCGAATCGAATAACAAGGAAAAAAAAGTAAAACAGAGACGAACAAATCAAATCAAGATACCCCTTTAAAGAGAAACAAAAAAAATCTTTCTTTGTGATTTATGAGGTAGTTTTTTTTATGATAAAAACTTCTACCCCCTTTGTCAGGGATAAGCCTGATTTGATTTGGAGTTTTAAGTCTCTTCAAAGTTCAAACTACTCTCTCTCTCTCTCCTTGCCATTTTTTAAGCTTCATGAGGTTTCAATATGTAACGTACAACTCGGTACAACGAAGCAGTGGCTCACAGCGAGGCACGCAGTTAAGCGCCCCACGCGTGTGGTTTTATCAAAGGGTACCGTATCGCTAGTGCTACCGTATCGCGGCAGGCGTATCGCTGCAGGCGTATCGCTAATCTAATTTTGTTTTCTTTTATAATTTTTTTATTATTTTAAAATATTTTAAAAAAATATAAAATTATATTAATACACTCATAATTATTTTCTTAAAAATTAAATAAAAAAAAATATATATATAAAGTATAAAAAAAAACTGTGACAACCTCAATCTAGATCAGATCGAACTCATATTCGATTTATACCGATTCAATCTCATTCCATTCAAGACCGGTTTAGATTTGGTCTAGAAAGACCAAACATGATTTAATAGACCAAACATGATTTAATGGGCCAAATCCAATCTAAAATTATGTAATAATCAAATGTATTTTTTTGGTTTAAATTTAGTTATTTTTAGCCTATTTTACATTTTTATTATAGATTTAAACTAAAAAATATTTTAAAAAAACTTATTCTTAATAATAGTATATTAAATAATAGTAATATTCTTATTACTTTGTTATATATTATAACTCTAATACTTTTAGTACTTATATATATATATATTAGTACTTATATATTATATATTATAGTTACACATTAAATGATTTATATATAAAAAAATTATTATTAGTAATAGTATATTAAATAATAATAATGCTCTTATTACTTTATTTTACACTATAACTCTAATACTCTTAATACTTATTTACTTATATACTATGTATTATAATTATACATTAAGGAATATATTTATATAATTTTCTTTTTATTTAAAATATTCGGTTTGATCTGATTTAAGAGAGAAATTTCATTGATCTAGGCCAGATCGAATACTATTTGATCCTTTTATTTTTTTTGATCGGATCAAACCAATTCCATTTGGTTCAATTCAATTCGGTCGAAGATAACCGATCTAAATCGGATTTCTTGAACCCTTAATAGTAGCAGTTTTCTCTACGAAATACCACGAAAAATTAGAGAAAATAATTAGATGCAGTGACGGGTCATGATTCTAGTCCTTTCTTCCTTTAATAGACGTGTTTCACCGTAGATTGTCTGCGTCGGATCCCAAGGAAGTGGAGATGGATTGCCTTTTAACGGTTAAGATGGAAGCAGATTTTTTTAACATGGAAGCGGTTATAGGAGAAATAAACTTTTCCTTCTTAACGTTTAAAAACTGCCAGCCAAACAAGGCACTAAGGTTTGAAAAAGTCATTTTTTATTAGGAAGAACGTAGTGGGAGACATCCTCGTAATCATGCCTTTGCTTCAAGCAATAGATTGCTTGCTGAAAATAACGGGAAAAAAAAAGGAAGTTGTTTAAGATACTCACAAGTCGCAAATCAAAGGACTGGTTGTACTTAGCATATCTGTCTGTATCGGGTGTGGATTGAAAAACCTGAAAAAGAGAGAACATATAGGCGCTAATGTAAATTTTATAATAATTGTAAAAGAAATATTTTTATTTTTATTTTAAATTTTGTAATTTTCAATTAGGTGCCAAATTTTGAAAGACTTTTTAATCAATTGCTTAAATGGAAAATCGTTTGAAATTTGACAGTTTACAAAATTTAAGAACAACAACAACATATTTCTATTTATTGAGGATTGACAAAAAATAAAATAACACCAATTTTCTGTAGTTTTTTTTAAGAGAAACAGTTGCCATTCATTAATACAAAAAACTTATATCCATGATCGAAAATATTCTAAGATGTCTTCGTATCAAACATGTCGTTATAAACTAAAATAATACATTTAAACCTCTACCAATGCACTATTTATTTTGTTTTTGATTTGATCTTGAATATTGTTAATATTTTTTATAGATAAACGTCAAAAAAACATTAATACTTTCTACTCATACGGAAAGAGATTCAACCTCATCCTTCATAAAAAGAAATGACTTAATTTTCACAAATTAACATACGTGACATTTTTTTTTTAAAATTTTAATTAATAATAAGAAAATCAAAAAAGAAAATAGTAAGGTAGGTGTGAAAAAAAGGATTATAGTTTGGCCGAATAAAAATACGAGACAGACTTTTTTTTAATTTTAATTAATAATAAGAAAATCAAAAAAGAAAAACAATAAGGTAGATGTGAAAAAAAAAAGATTATAATTTGGCCGCAAATTGGTAAATTTTATAATCTTTGAAGGCGTGAAAATGTAACAAATGTTTCTCTTTTTAGCCACAAAGGTCATATTTGAAAAGTCTAATCACGATGAATTTGATGAACTGGCAATCTGACAAACTCGAGGTAATATTTTTAATTATTAAAAATATCTAATATTATTTTTATTATTTTTACAAAAATTCTATATGTAATCAATTTTACATGCTCTTTCTACATTATTAATGTCATTAGTTGCATCAATTTTTTTAATATAGAATAATTTTTTGGCCAATTACAACAATAAAGTGTACAAAATACACACAAAAATAACTATATATATCAAAACTCATAAAAATATTATTATAAAGATTCTTTGAATATTATAATTTGGGCAGTCTAGTAGTCTACTGCCACCTAGTCAGGACCCAAATGTAACAAGCCTAAATTTTTTCTGATTTTGCTTTTTTTCATATATTTTAAAAATATCTTTATACATTTTTAAAAAATAATAAAAATCACAACAACAAAAATACTCTCTTAATTACTAAGTATTGGGATTTTTAATTCTTATTACTATTCAGATTTTAAATGATGAGGTAAAACGTTCGGGACCTATTATCGAGATCTCAAACATTTTTCTTATAATTTTCACGTCATCATTATTACTTTCCAGATTTCTACCAATACAATCACCACCATTTATACCAAATCCACTCTATCTTGACACCATGGTCTTTGAGGTCGCAACATCATCACCACCTCCACCTCCACCTCCACCTCCACCTCCATTACAGCCACTAATTTTCCACATCACCATCACTATCTCCATAACATTATTAAATCATTAGGCATTATCACAACTTTTATAACCATTATTGCAACTCTCGACGATACATCAATTCATAACTCTTACTTCTGTAAAATCACTTTCTAAACCTAATACTTCTCCTTTCAAATATACATCTATATTTTGATGGTAAAATTACATCAGTTTTAGGCATCATTTTCAAATTTCTAAATAGCTTTCACAAAAGGGTTTTTTTTCCTATCTATATCAAAATAAGTATACCATATTTGTTATGATCGTACAACAATTATGATAAACAATACAGAATAATCAAAAAAAAAATAAGAGAAAAATATTATATAAATTTATGTGGTTCGATGATATGCGTATATTTATAAGAGCAATCAGTTAAATTTTACTATCATCTAAATTAGAATTATAATATATGTATTTATACTAACTCTAAGTGAACGGACGTATTTAGAAAAAATTATAAAAATACTCTCGTACTGTATCACAGAAGCATTACTCCCACACCTCCAACTAATCAACGTCTCCACTAAAGTAAAACACGCAAGACATATATTATTACTTGTTTGCTCGTTCTGCAATCTATTACTTGCTATTATATCTTCATCAAATATGAACTACATACTTCAATAATATTTTTCACTCACAAAAATATATAACAAAAAACTCATATATATATATATATATATATTGGAGTAGCATGATAGGTGATCCAAAGCTCGTACTAATTGAAAAAGATATTTTAAATTTCTATTTGAATTTATTAAAGGCCGTAAACTAAAAAAATAGACACATGAAGTGAATTAGGGAGATGTCTATTTCTCTCTTACTCAAAGATCTAAAATTCTTAATTATTTAGTGACCCTTGCTCTGTTGTCATCAATAAATGCTCCTTCATTGATCGGGGATTTCTCACTGTGAACAATAAATCCCTAGCCTGTTAGTTTAGGAATTTGTGAACTTGAAAGGGAAAAGCTACCAGTCGGTATAATTCCCGCTTTTACACTGGCAAATGAGGAACTTCCATGTAGTAAAGTAGATATTAATACACCTTACATGCAGCTGATTAATTTTTTCTTCTCCTCTCTCTCTCTCTCTCTCTCATGTCTTCACGCATGCATTTGATGCTGCAATGTCCAAAGTCTCCATCAAAGTGGTTCTTCAATTGAGAAAATATGTAAGTGAGGCTGGACACTTCTTTTTGGGCTCATGAGTTCTCCCAGTAGATCGAAACACAATCCAGTTTTTTCTATGAGCATTAGGGAAAGCTACATAGAGGCATGTATACAAAGACTTTTCTATTCTTTCTCTATTTTGTTTCTTGTTTTTCTAATGGGTTGAGTAGCCCGGTTTAGATTGGAATACGAGATTAGTGGAAATGAGTTTAGTTCATTTTTTAATATTATTATTATTTAAAAATTTAAAAAATTTGATTTAAAATTTAAAAATTATGTATTAAAATTTGAGAAACCTGTATTGAAATTTTTGCTTTATATAAAAATTTTAAAAAGTATAATGATAAGTTTGAGATATGTTGAGAGATTTTGAGTGCTCTGTATACAGTGGCAGAGTAAAAAATTTGAATTAGGGAGGCCAAGCAAAATTAAAATAAAATATATAATTTTTTTTTTTTATTTGTATACAATTGTTTACGTGGTATAAAATAATTTGATAGTAAGATCTGTAATAAAAATAAAATATGTTTAATACAACTTATGTATTAAAAAAATATATCATATGATAAGAATATGTTATCATAATAAAAATATATTAAAAATACATTAGAAATATGTCATCATGTTATTATATCATTTTATTTTATATGAGATGTATTTTATTTTTAAATTAAATTAATTTTTAGAGAGAGACCAAGATAATTTTTAGAGAAGAGATTAACATAAAATAAAATTAATATTATCTTACAAAATTAAAAATATATATATATATATTATTTTTTTCTTTAAAACAACATACATTATTTTTTTTTTCAATTTTTTTTAAGAGTAGGGCATCCCCCTCCCAAAACGTGGCTCCGCCACTGTCGATATAGAGATAATTTATTTATTTAATATGATATTTTTCTATTCTTGATTTAATTTTGAGTATTCCTTTTTTCCTTTAACGGTTGAGCCACGTAAATGTGTGATTTTTCCTGTTAAAAAATTAAATTATTTATTTTATTTTATGTAAAAATTAAAAAAAATTATAATAATCAGATAAAATAAAATAAGATTCTGTTTGGATTGAGAGATATCTTATTTCATTTTATCTTATCTTATAATTATAATTTTTTAAAAGTTTTATATAAATATAATAAATAATTTCATTTTTTTAAGTTTTAAAAAAGTAATATTAAAAAGTAATATTTTAATAATATTTTATTTAAATTTAAATTTTTATTTTAACTCATTATTTAAACATAAATTAAAAATAATTATAAAAACAAACGAGAATTATTCATCAAAGTATCTCTGCCGACAAGGAAGAGGATTTCATCTCTTTCAAGGCTTCTATCTCTTTCTTGTAGGCATTTATAAACCATTCTAGATGGTATGATTGACTAGAAAATTATCAGTGGCACAATTTAAAATCTGATTTATTTTTATAAATAAGATGAAATAAAAATTAAGAATTGAATAAAATATTATTATAAAATATTTTTTAATATTAATTTTATTTTAAAATTTGAAAAAATTATTTTAGAATATAAAAAAAATAGATTATTTACTTTATTTTATATAAAATTTTGAAAAATTAATAATAATGAAATAATATGATATGAAATAATTTAAAAAAGCAAATCAGGCCTAAGAGAATCTTGTTTAGAAAATCTTTTCATGAAAATAAATCGTGCATGGGATCCAAACCATGTCAACCAAGGAAGTACTTGTAAATTGCTTTGGTGTGCATCTACTCAAGTTATTTCGTTTTGAACAATAAAACTCTTGCAAATTTATAATTAAACGGAGAGTATGATCTAAATATTGATTTGTGCATATTGTAGTACTCTCGGCTTGTAGAGGAATAATCATATATTATTTGTAAATAAGATTTTGGGCATGTTTATAAGAAATGAATAGTCTTTTCTTCTTAAATTAATTTTATGAGATGGATTAGACTTATGAATTTTTTTATGGTATCAAAGCGGAAGTCCTGAATTCGAATCCTAACTCTACATTCTTCTTCATTTAATTAGATATTCCACTTGTTAGGCCAACTTATTGAAGAAAAATCTGGTCCACAAGTGAGAAAGAATGTTAAGATATAAAATAAATAATACAATCTACCTCATTCTATCAATTTAAGTTTTTGGGACAAGTAATGGTTTAACACAATCTCTATTTTTCTATGGTTTTCTCTATATGATTTTATTTGAAAGGTTTTTTTTATAAAGTGTTATCCAGATGACTAACATAAGAGGGGGGTGAATTGGATTATATTAAAAAAATTAACACTTATAAAATAAATGCATAATATAAAATATAAATAACATATGAAGAAGCAGGAAATATAAAGAGTAAGGGCAAGAAGAAGCAAACTCAATATTTTAATGAGGTTCAGCCCCACTGCCTACATCCTCGCCTCAAACTACCCATTGAGGATCCCAAATTCACTATTCAATCTCTTTCAGATGGAGATAGAAACCTATTACACATTTGAGCAACACCGCTATAAAGAATCCGTGTAAAATAGCCTCTACACTTGCAATCACTTCACAGTTGGTGATTTAACTATTCACTGTGTAGAATACCTTCTACACACACAAGGGTTATACACACCCTCTTACAAATACAAGAACTGATAGTGGGTAGATTATCAGAGTACACTCCTCAATTAGTGAAATAAGAACAATACAGCGCAACTTATATCTCTCTCAAAATGAATAAGGATTAAGGTACAAAACTTAGAGAAGAGAGAATGAGGGCTTTGAAAGAATAATGCAAAACTTAGCAATTGATGTGTAAGCTCTTATTGTGATTTTAAAATTGCAAAACTCAAGTGAGTTATTTATAAGCAAATGAGTCTTCATATTCAAATTTAAAAAGGTTCACATGTCAAATAAGAGTACCATTCACTTTTTAAAAGATTCAAATAAAAACATCTCATTTTTATATTTGTCAAAAACAACTCCATTCATTTTTCAAAGAATTCAAACCTAATCTTTTACTTTTCATACATGACAAAATGAGCATGATTTATTTTTCAAACTAAATCATCTTCTTTTTGCATATATAAAAAAAAAAAAAACACAACCACCCTTTAAGATTTTCAAACAAAATCATATTTTTTGCATTTGTCAAAAAAATACACAAACATCCTTCAAGATTTTCAAATAAAATATGCACATGTCAAAGATGACAATCAATCACATACAAATTCAAATCTTTATACATATGTGAAAAAATAATAATAATTTTTGAAATTAAATATTTTAATGAAGTTATACAAATGTAAAAATGCAATTTGATGTTTTATGAGAAAATATTAATTTTAAGTCTTAATCCAATTTCAAATTTTAAGAGATGTACAAAATTACTTTACGAGCTTTATTTGTAGACTTGTTCTTCTTCTTGCTCATGTTTGATTTCTTGATGTGCTTAGTTCTCTTCATGCGTAGACAACTTGAGTTTGAGTCTTGAATTCATTTGTTATTATCAAAATCTATATGTAGATACGAAACTTGAAATATTGGGTTTAACAATCTCCTCGTTTTTTATGATGACAAATACTTAGTAGAAATCTGCGACCTGCAGTAATACTTAAGCTTCCAATTAAAATATGCGTTAATTTTTCAAATAAAATATAAATATGATTCTAACTTATATAACAGGGTAGTATAATACTAGTATAAGACTTCTCCCCCTTTTGGCATCATTAAAAAGGAACTGCAATTGATTTCAGTAAAATTTCTTCCCCCGTCCGTGTCCGACAAAAGCTGTAAAGGCTGAGACTTAACTTTATCGTCTTGGTGTAGAGATCCGTTTGATGTTGTAACAAATGAAATATTATCGAGATTTGGTGCGGAAGGAGATTTCTTCCTGCATCTGTGTCCGACAAAACTTGTGAAGGCTGGAGGCCTAGTTTTGGCAATTTGGTGCGGAAAGAGATTTTGTAGAGAGTTAAATAATTAGAGTTACCCGTGTCCGACAAAACCTGTAAAGGCTGGAGGCCTAGCTTTGGCAATTCGGTACGGAAAGAGACTCAAATCCGTTTGATGTTGTTGACAAACGAGATTTTGTAGAGATTTGAAAACTTTCGATTTCTATTTAAATGACAATTTTCACCCATCGAATACTCACAAGAAAATTCTTACATTTCTCATTGATCAAGTATCTGTTTATCTAAAACGATAGAATGACAGATAAAATTTCTTCTGGTAATTTTCTCGATTTGAATCAAGAACCGTCTCAATTAGTCATCTCATCCGTCTCATCCAGCATATCTTGTAAGTTTGACTAAGTAAGATTTGAAGAAATGATAGTATGTCTTGTTCATATTTCCGTCTCTATAGGAGCAATCTTTAGTTTTATCTAATTTGCATCAAATCTTCTTCTCATCTTTGCAATTCGCCTGTATTCTCATTCTACAAATTTTTAATGGCTTGTCAATTTCCCTTCAGTACTTCTCATGATCAATCTATTTTTGCTTCTATCGTAGGTGTCATGAAGCAACAAAAAACTGATTTAGCTAATAAATTAGATCATGATGTCATTTATGAGCTTGTGAGTCTCGGGACTCGATACTCATCATCCATTATTGCTTTTTTCGCTCGGTTGTAGTCCAAAATTCGCAAAATTGAGAGCTTAGTGAGAATGTTTCTATACTTCAACGACTTATTTATAAGTCAAACAAAAAAATAGTAGAGGTAAAGCAACAGAATAAAGATTTAAAATCCTTACTTGCCTCTTCATTTTGACTGCCTAATCCTTTAGATAAGAATAACATGTCGATTTATGAAGAGCAAATACAGTTGAAAGATAAGGCTAAAAGTCTCAAATTTTTATAAATCATTTGAGATAATGGAATAAAAATGTTTAACAGATATTCATGACATGCATCATTCCTATTTCTCTTCTAATCATACATAATCTATCTTTTGGTAGGGATTTTGTGAAAATGTTCGCCAATTGTTCATGTGTGCTTGTGAATTCTAATACAATATCCCTCTTCTGCACATGATCTCTAAGAAAATAATATCTAATTTTAATATACTTAGTTCTATAATGTTGTATAGGGTTCTTTAAAAGACTTATAGCACTTGTATTATCACATTTGATTGGAATGTGATTGTATATAAGTTTAAAATCCTCAAACTGTTGTTTCATATAAAGAACTTGTTTCATGCAATTTGATGTTTTATGAGAAAATATTAATTTTGAGCCTTAATCCAATTTCAAATTTTAAGAGATGTACAAAATTACTCTATGAGTTTCATTTGTAGACTTGTTCTTCTTCTTGCTCATACTTGATTTTTTGATGTGCTTAGCTCTCTTCACAACTTGAGTTTAAGTTTTGAATTTATTTATTATCATCAAAATCTATATGTAAATACGAGATTTAAAATCTTAAGTTTAACATAAAGCAATTCTAAAATATGTTTTTTTTATTATAGAAATTATATTTGTAATCGTGAAGTGTATAAATATTGTATAATTTTTTTTTATAAAAAATAAATAAACACGAGATTCATATAAAAAAAATATATGTATGATACGTATAAAAATATATGTATGGTATAAAAACCCTCCAAAATTTCTTCAAACATCCAAACACTCCGGAGAAAAAAAATCTTCTTTTGGATAGTTTTATCTTTGACTTGTTTCTTGAAATTTAGAAACTGGATTAGTTTTTAGCTGCTAAAAAGTTATAAAATTTTCTTGCAACACTTTGCATAGTAATATTTTAAATGTGGAATATTTTTATTTAAATGTGGAATATTTTTATAAAATAATTTATAAAAATAGAAAAATGATAAACACACTACCATTTGAGTCTCGCTTCGAGTCTCGTTTCCCTCATTTTGTTTTCTTTTGATTTATTGATTAAAAAAATATTATTTAATAATATTCTAATTTTTTTTTAAATATTTAAAAGCATTACAAAAATAATATAAAAAAATATAACTAGCAGGACCCAAAAGGGGTCCCAACTAGCTAGAGCCCCCCATAAAAATAACACTAAATAAAAAAAAAATATTATTGTATTAAAACGTTGTTGTAAAGTATGTTTTAAAATGTGAGGTGTGTATCATGGTTATCCATCCCATCATCTGAATTCATATTTGTTAATTTTGTAATTATTTCTTCAACAAACAATAAAAAACTTCTCATAAACAGTAATTTGTTCATAATTTTCATAATATGTCGAGAAGAAAAACTGCAATATCAAATACCATCAATTACAAGTTTTCAATTTTTGCAACAACAGCTATAATTTTGAAAATAATAATATTTGGCAGCCTCTACTTTTTGGGGCAGCCGAAACATATCGCTCACATGAATATAATTTTACTGTTTATATAAACAATAAAATCAGTATTTATATGAATAAGATGTTCCGCTACTCCCAAATAATAGAGACTACCAATCACTTTTCTTTTGAAAAAGGGCCAAAGTATCCGCTGATTAGTTTACTCAAATAGTACGTGATCTTGGGGTTTTTTATTTTTTTGTGATGAGGAGTACGGTCCCGTTTGGATTTGGAGATGAGATAAATTGAGATGAGTTTAGTTTATTTTTTAATATTATTATTAGTTTGAGATTTGAAAAAAGTGTATTGAAATTTAAAAAATGTGTATAGGGATTTGAAAAAGGTGTATAGAAATTTGTGTTTTGTATAAAAAATTATAAAAATATAATGATAAAATGAAAATACGTTAAAATGAGTGGAGAAGAGTTCCCAATCCAAACTGGACCGTATCTTCAATCTCAGTGGAATAATAAATGAGTTTTTTTTTAAAATAAATATATAAACTGTAGTTAGATGATAAGCTCGAGTTTGACTCGTTTTTTTCTAAAAATTTATAAGAATAAGAATTAACGGATCCACTGTCTTAAGAATTACATGTCCAATTAAAATACTATAAAATTCAATTCATGAGTACATATTTTATGTACTTTTAGGGCTCTATGAATAGTAAAAATGTTTTATTTTATTTTATCTTATTATTATAATTTTTTAAGATTTTCATATAATATAATAAATAATTTATTTTTTTAATTTTCAAAATATAATAATATTAAAAATATAATATTTTATTTAATTTATAATTTTTATTTCAATTTATTTTATCTCAGCATTTATTAAGATGTCAATTTAATGGCTTCCATCTCATTTAGAGAAATACTAGGGAGAGTTACAATTCTTGAAAATCTTAAAAAAAGAAAAATTATTGACATTGTTCGGTACAGATTCGGACTACATAGCACCGCTCTTAAAGTATTTGGTGAGTGGGACACCATGTCCCATGGTGGCAGTCATAGAGGTCCGATCTAGGACCAATTCCCACTCCGTTTGGAGAATTTGGGAGGGACAGGGAAAACCTGTACACCCAGCTGAGCTGTATTTATTTATTATTTTCATGGGAAAAGCATAAATTTATTATTTATAGTGTATTTGTTTTTTTTAATTACCTTTTTAACATCCTTAATTACTAAGAATTTTTTTTTAAAATATATAATTTTGTTAATAACAACCTTTTTAATCATTAAGTTAAAAAAATTTTTTAAAAAAAATTATAATAAATAAAATGTAAACTTATCATTATTTTATAAATGATGAGTTTGAATGATTTGCATCAAAATATTCCATTTCCAGGAGAAAGGTGGATACGTTTTGTTTTGTGCATGCGGCACACGGCATGTTCAGGGCCAGCTTGCTGCTATTAATTCCACCGCCCACGCGTTTTCCATAAGTGATTGATGCGACGGTCCAACTTTACGCCTTTTTAACAGCACGCGTTTCATCTCCTAGCTAAAGACTTTTGGTTGCATTTTGGGTACCGTTAAAATGATTTCAATTCATCTATAAATAATAATATTTTATAAATTTTATTAAGATATATTTGAATGTTTGAACAAATTAAGTCATATATATATATATATATAAATTAAAACAATAATATATATATCATCAATGGAAGATGCTGGGATCGGTCGAACTATCTCAGCCAAAAATAGTTTATTATTAAAATATAATAAAAAAATATAATAAAATAAAAAAACACAATAAAAAATATAATAAAAAAATATAATAAAAAATAAAAAAATATAATAAAAAAAATATAATAAAGATGAATTTAAGAGAGATTCGACTTCAACCCAGACAGAGTCGGCGCCGGCAGCGGTGGGTGACACTGTCCACCCCATCGTGACCGCTGGCCTTCGGAGACCCCACTCCTACTACGGTCCGTCCGACGATCTCCGGTGTGCCCCACGTAACCTTAAATCTGTTTCGGACCACGATAGGGTGAGCAGTGTCGCCTACCACCGTCAGAGCTACCGGCGATCATTTTTCAAGAGAATCGGTCCGTCCGATCCCCAATTATTCTCCTCATGAATATTAATTAATTGAGATAATTAATTGAGATGAATTTTACACCCAAACATATCATGCTGCTACGGACAGATATTATCTGTTAATTAATTATTGCGAAGATGTAATATTTGGTGCGTAATTAAACAAGAAGCGTTGCAAATAAGGCCTAAGGGGGTAATGCTTGCCATGCTTGCCATGCTTGCTTAGTCAGTAAGCATACATTAATTTATTTAGGTTGCGTTTAAGTGTTAAGAAATGTTAAGAATATTTGTAAATAATAATAAAAAATAGGTAATAAATAATAATAAAATATTAAATAATAATAAAAAAATAATAAATAATAATAATAGGTGAAAAGTAATAAAAAATAAAAAATATAATAAAAAAATTTGTAAACAATAATATAAAATAAGTGAAAAATAATAAGAAAATATTAAATAATAAAAAAATAATAATAAAAGTAGGTAAATAATAATAATAAAATAATAAATAATAATAATAAATATTGAAGAGTGTCGAAAAAATTTTGATTTTCAAACTAACCTTTTAGATCTTGAGGAACTCTCGTTGTGCGAAGTTTCCTGAAGTTTCGCGAACACGCTAGCTAAAGTTTAAACGATGGTCCAAATTACGAGAAGTTTCTCATCATGTCGACAAAATTATGCCAAATATATATATATAGGTTGTTCAACCTTTCTAATTTTTATATATTATTATTATTTAATTTTTTAAATATTTTTTTTAAAATTTATTCTTTTTAAAATAATTTTATTTTTTTTATTTACTATTCATGTCGTTATATGGTACGATGTGTTATATATATATATATATATATATATATAGATAGCAACTATCCAAAAATCACGTACATGCAAGAGAAATTATTTGTATATTAGGTTGCGTTTAGATGCATGTTTAATTAAGAGATTTCAGATCATTTGAGTTGATTTATAAATAATAATATTTTGTAAATCTCATTAATATATGTTTAAATAATATAAATATATTAAATTAATTGAAGTTTTTGTCAATAATTGGTTTGAGATGATTATGAATTAAGTTGATTTCAACAACTAAATACCGTTTTAAGATATATATATATATATATAAGTTTATTTCATTTGTAAATACTAAATAGTAGGATCCACTACTTCAAAATGGAATATTTGCGTACCCACTTGTTTGTTTTAATGAAAGGTTTTACATGATTAATATTTAATCATGTTAAATTGGTCTTAATTTGCGTCAACACTGAATTGACCCAATGATCACGATTATACCCTAACCCAACCTTAACCCTATTATTACGTGTGTGATTTTAGGACCGTGTAAAAAATGGACAGATCTAGTCATTATAAGCAATTCATAGTACTGTTAGGAACTAGTACTATTTCTTTTTAGGAACTACTTTGAGTAGGCAAGAGTTATCCATATATAATCTGGTGCCAACGATATTGGGCTTGGAGAATATATAGTACTCACGTACACATGCAATTGTTTAGCATGTCAAGTATCTTTTATTCCTCATCATGTATAGGTTCTCATTTAGCTTTTATTGCATTAATGGTGAGCTTTTGCCTGGGATTGCAATAAACATTAATAGACAAAAATAAATGGGCAAATCATGTAGCTAGGATTCGTGCGTCTCAAATCAAATATCGTTTGTCACAACATGTTGATAAAGTGCCAGCCTATGATGAACGCACTGTACTTTTGGTGCATGCCTCCCTGTATGCTCCACATAAGTTGATGTACTGGAATATTCCTTCCACTTTAACTAGTATATATATATATATATATATATATATAAAGTATTGGTAACTTGGTACATCCTGATCTTCATCCTATTATATATATATATATATATGTGTGTGTGTAACGTATTGGTAATTTGGTTTATCCTCTTTATCATAAATGATCTGTTTGTCCAAAATGACTAGCCCAATAGGAAAATCCCAATTTATTGGGTCTTTTTATGTAGAGAGAGGTCCAAGGCCGGTGCCATATTCTAGGAGCTCAAGCAATGTGATTGCATAAATCATTCTCTATATGTTGCTGTTTTGGGACTCCTCATTCTCTTTCTTCAAACTCTGATTCGAATTGTTCATAGAGAAATCTTTGATCAATTATATATCAAGACCCATTTTACATCATATCTAAAGAATTCTTTAGTTTGGGCCGAAAAAGCAATGTCACTTGATTATTATCAAACTGACTGCAATATAATCTTTCTTTTCCGTGAGGATCCCACTGGGTGCCTTCAGTGCATTACACACCATCTGGTAAGTGGTAGAACCTGGATCCAAAAGTCTTTTGAGTTCAAATCAACTCCCTTGGAGCATTCCTAATCATGTCTTATATTGATCTACACTTCAATATAAAATGGCTAATCAAAGCACACACTTTAATTATTTTAACTAATGCCTTTTGCATTAATGTAGTAATATCCAACAACTGATCTCTTTTTTTTTTTTTTTTTTTTTTCCATAGCAATGGCGAAATCCGATTTTCAATTCGGAGTTCTAAACATTTCTTTAATTAATAGAAGAACTGTATCCAGTCCGATCGTGATAGTATTTTGGCCACAGCATATATCACACCTCCATACTTGGCAGAACGTTTAATGACTGGAAGCAGTAATACCTTAGAAGTTAAATCACTTACAGAAATGAACCCACTACTTATAGTTGCGTTAGGTGCTGCAGGAAGTCCTAGAAATATTTTGGTTGCAGGAATAGAGGTCCATTGATTCCATGCATGTACTAGATTGGCAATATTACCAATCTAGAGAGCATCATGCTTAATTCTATGTGCTTGACACGACTTAATTTATGTCAGAGGTCATGAGTCTGGTGCAGCCATTAGTATTTGGATCATAGTGATCAGTAAGGTTGATGATTGGTTTTTTTGACCTTTTCCAAAGGTTGGAAAGAATTAAAAATCAATGTTTACGAATGTGCATAGTTATTAGTGGCACAAGTTTGACCCAAGGTACCTTCATTTACATTCTGACCCAAATAGATTGCGATTCCACCGGCATCAGTACTACCAATTGCATTAGAATCACCGGCAACTAATATTAATTTCCAACGTAAATCCCATTTAGTCAAGAGAATAAGGACATGATGATCCATCTTAAAGTGAATCATTACAAGAAAGCGACAAACACATCATCCTTGAACAAAAGTCTCATGTAGAATTTTTTTTTTTTTTTTTTTTTAGGGGATCTTGGACCTTATCTTTCCTCGAAAGGATCATTGCACATCGGTTAGTTTTGGAACTAAGGTAATTAAGAGCACAAGTATGTGTCATGATTATCACCAAGACTTAACCAAATTCATTTACTTCAAGACTAGCTAGGATACTCATGAACTCTACATAGGTTAAAATAGGAGCGCTAACTAGTGGGTTTTCACATAGAGATTAGATGCATGCTCATCAGACATCGATCCACAAATTCATGAGTTATAATGATTTTATCTCGTGAATTAAGTGCGCATGCCCCTCTTGATAAGTTAAAAAATATAGAACTCATGGCTTTATGGCATATATATTTTACAAACTTATAATAATGAGTAGACGTAAGTACTCGTAAGAGGGCTAACAAGATATATATATATATATATATTGTTATAAAATTAAAAAGAAAACTATTACTATTGCAAGAGAAATATAAAAGAAACTCTCTAAAACTTTCTTTCTTCTCTATATTTTTTTATGAATTTCATAACAACTGAAACCCCTATTTATAGGTTTTGAAATTACTATGCAAGTTACTATGCAAGTCACTATGCAGAATTTAATATAATAGTGGTGGGGTCATTCACATAATTTTAGTGGTGGGACAGGGGGCGGCTGCCGTTTCGTTCGTTCATTACACTCCCCCTTGAATGACTACCAATAAGGAATCTGCCTCGTTAAAACCTTGACAAGTAAAAATCCAGTAGGAAGAAAAACCAATGGCGAAGGAAAAAGAGTACAGTCTTCTTATGTATCCACAAGTGCTTTAAGATTGCCTCATTAAAACCTTGCAAAGGAAAATCCAGTGGGACAAAACCTTAGCGAAGGAAAAAGAGTACAATCAGCATAAGTCTTCAGGACTTTTACTCCCCCTGGAAAGTGCATGACGATAGATTTTTGAGTCTTCACATTTTAATATTCTGCACAATTTTCTTGAATGTCGCAGTTGGTAATGGCTTCGTGAATAAATCTGCCAGATTATCACTTGATCGTATCTTTGATATATCCTCCTTTGATTTGAATGATACAAGCAGCATTATCTTCGTATGCAATTGTTGAGCTATCATTGATTATGAAATACCACACTTTTCTTGGATATGTTGAGTCATTGATCTCAGCCAAATATACTCTCGACTTGTTTCATGAATTGCAATAATCTCTTAGTGATTTGAAGATGAAAAATAATATCTGATTGACAGACTTAATAGAAATCTGATACCTGCAGTAATACTTAAACTCCCCCTGATAATATGCGTTAGTGTTTCAAGTAATAAGCAAATATGATTTCAGTATATATAACAAGTTAAGAATTCAAACACGATCTCCAACTAAATAATGCATTAGAGAGAGTATGATAATATTTTCATCTAAAATTTTCTCCCCCTCATTCGGCGTTATTAGGGAGAACTTGTTTATATACGGCGGAAATAACATTGGAAACCATCTATATATGATAAAAGCTGTAAAAGTTTTGAGGTCTAATATTATCAGTTCGGCGGAAAATCAAATCCGCTTGACATTGTGGACAAACGAGATCTTGAAGAGATTTGAAGGCTTCGGGTTGTTGTTTAAATATAACCAATTTTACCATTGGTTTACTCCAGCAAAAAGATCTCGCATTCCTCGTAGATTCAGTTGTTGTTCATTCAGAACGATATTATGTCTGATAGAAATTCTAATGTCCCAGATTTGAACCATGAACCTTTTATACCTCAACCACTTATATTTTCTCCTGATGCTGTAAACACCATGATAGGAGCAGATATATATCTTTCTAGTAAATCTGATCCTGAAATTGTTGCAGCATTAAGAACCCTCAGTGCTCAATATGCTGCCTCTCTTACAACCATGTCTCAGAGGCTACTGGCGAGAATGAGTGAGGTTGATCATCTTAAAAACCAAATATCTGAGTTGCATCAAACGCTTGCAACTAAAGATAGAAAAAATAAAGATTTAAGACAAGAAAATAAAGAGCTGAAGAAACTTGTAGACTGGTATTCTCGTGACCTGAAAACACGAGTAGAAGAGCTGGAACGAGAGAGAGCTCAGATACAAAGTCAACAACAGCAGCTAACGGCAGAGGTTCAACGTTTACAAGAAAATAGGGATAGCTGTAGCCTGTAATTAATCTCGCTGGCTTTTGAAATTATGCATCCAGCATATCTTGTAAAGTGAGATTTGAAGAGATGATGGTTTGTCTTGTTCTTATTTCCATTTCTATAAGAACCGTCTTTAGCTTCATTTAGTACGCATCAAATCTTCTTCTCATATCTATAATTCATCTGTATTTGTATTCTTATTCTACAAATTTCCAATGGCTCATCAATTTCCTTTTACTATTTCTCACGATCAACATATGAGGTGTCATTCACCTCAATTACAAGTTGTTCCTGCATCTTCCGCAGGTGCCATGTTGCAGCAAGTAAATGATTTGGCTAATAAGTCAGATCGTGAAGCTGTTTATGAGCTGGTGACTCTCGGCACCAGATACTCCTCCTCTATTGTTGGATTTTCCAACCGATTACAATCCAAAAATCGTGAGATTGAGGAGCTTAACGAGAAGGTTTCTGTACTTCAACGACTCGTTCAAGAGTCTGACAGAAAAATTGCAGACTTAAAGTAAGAGAATAAGGATTTAAAATCCTTACTTGCCTCTTCATTTCGACTGCCTAATCCTTTAGATAAGGATGGTATGTTGCTTTATGAAGAGCAAATGCATTTGAGAGATGAGGCTAGAAGTCTCAAATTCTTGTAACTCATCTATGAATTGAATAATAAGATCTTTTCTTTTCAAATGCATTCCTTGAATTTATAGCAACCCTTGTGATCTTTTCAAGAGTTCTAACAAGGTAAATTATCAACGTAAACTGCAATAATGACAAATCCGGATTCTGATAATACACATGGGCATATAAGATTATTCTTAAATCCTTCTTTCAATAGATACTCGTTGATTCAATTATACCACATGCGTTCGGATTGCTTTAACCCATATAAAGATTTTTGAAACTTTATAAAGTACATACTCCTAAATGTACTTGGATTAGATGCTTCAAGTATCGTATATCTTTATATATGTAATGATCTAATGATCCTTATAAATATGCAGGGACCACATTCATTAACTGCATATCTAATCCTTTTGTAATAACCAAATCGATTAAAAATATGAATGTGATTGCATTCATAACAAGGAAATATGTTTCCTCACAACTATTCTCGGGTTTCTGCAGGAAACCTTGTGCGACAAATTATACCGCACAATTTCATTTCGCATTACGCTTTCGTATAAATACTCATTTATATCTGACAGATATTACACCCTTTGGTGTTTGGACAACAGGTCCAAATGCATCTCGCTTCACTAGCGAGTTTAATTCAGTTTTAATAACTGCTTTTCATTTTGGCCAATCATTTCTACATTGATATTCTTCGACTGTTTTTGGCTCACTTTCTTCATTACTTCTGGTAATATTAAGTGTTATCATATATGTTGTCGACAACAGTTTTATTTCTATCCATAAATTTTCCAGTACTCATGAAATGTATTGAGATCTCATTGTTCCTCTCCAGGGGAAAACATTTCATGAAACACCTCTACAGGAGGTTCCTCTTCAGGAGGTTTATACTCTTCAGGAGTTTTCTCTTCAGGAGTTATACTCTTCAGGAGTTACCTCTTCAGGGGTTATACTCTTCAGGAGTTACCTTTTCAGGAGGTTTCCTCTTCAGGAGGATTATATTTTATACAGAAAATACGGTCTCTTCATGAGCACCGATTTTTATTTTTCTTGTGCACCAATAGGTCTTCAACGCTTCAGGTGTATCTTAGACTCATTTATTGCTGTTTTAACAACTCGTCCTTCAGGGACTTCAATTCTTGCTTAAGTATTAACAGCAGTAATATATGATTTTACAACACATTTAGTGTTAGTAAATATATCATGTAATTGATTTGCAACACTTTGCAGATAGATAATCCTCTGAACTTCTGGTTCACATTTATTTATAAGAGGATCAAATTTAAATAGGGCTTTATTATCCCAAGTAATTTCTTGTAGTGCTTCAGGTACCGATATTTCATTATTTCAAAACATGATGAAATATTAATAAGCTTATATATAAAAGCTTAGTATATGTAAATCAAGTGCATGGCCGTACAACAGGTACGTGACTACTGTTTAGTCATACTACATCTATGACAAACATCTTCATCTTTTTATGAAGAATTATTCTGAGGGCCTTTACCCTTCTCTGAGTTGGATCACTTCTGGTGATACGATATATTTTTATCATCTTTAGTGTTGTCGCTTTTGGGACCAACACTTCTATAATTTTTCTACCACGTCTACGCCCTTAATTCCTTTGAAAGGATGCTCTGTTCACTTCTGGGAATAGTGTAAATTTGATATCATTAATAGGACGTAACTGGTGTAACAAAAACTCATTATTTAGCTCAATTACTGGAAGACAAAATAAAAGTTCAGAATATTTGTTGAACTTTCACTCTCGATATTGCTACTGCAGGAGCACATTCGAGGTATGAAAAATAATATATGTCTTATTTTATATATCATCATCAGTGACATTTTCACTGCATAATTTTAATATTGAGCTAATTTTAAAGAGTGCAGAATATTCAATACCACTCTTAAAATCTTGCAACTTCAGGTGCAATAAATCATAATGATCTTTTGAGAGGATTACATCTTCTGGTGCTTATATCACTCTCTTAATTCATTTCACACAGTAAGATGATTTTTCATCATGAGATACACAGCACGGTCCTTCAGGGACACATGGTTTTCTTCTATGATTGTATCTTTCAAGTTCATCATCATATCCAAATAGATCTCATCAAGGATCCTGGATAAATAACATTTTTCAGAAATGTCAATAATAATAAATCTCAATATTTGACATTATATTACAAAAATAAATCTGTGAATTTAAGAAATATATTCACATCATCATGAGAATAAAAATAAAATTTTATCAAGTAATATTCAGCAATATTACCTTTAATATTTATCTCAAGGACTGCAAATAATATATTGAAAAACTTACTTGAAGTAGAAGACCACTAGCTTCAGTATCGGTAGAACCTCGTGCTGATAACGTGTTATAAAATTAAAAAGAAAACTACTACTATTGCAAGAGAAATATAAAAGAAACTCTCTAAAACTTTCTTCCTTCTCTATATTTTCTTATGAATTTCATAACAACTGAAACCCCTATTTATAGGCTTTGAAATTACTATGCAAGTTACTATGCAGAATTTAATATAATAGTGGTGGGGTCATTCACATAATTTTAGTGGTGGAACAGGGGACGGCTGCCGTTTCGTTCGTTCATTACATATATATATATATATATAACAAGACAACTGGGAGTCTTTTGTCACTGGAAAGAGCTGTACATGAATTTAAAATGTTTAAGAGCTTCTCCCCGGACCCCAACATCCATCCACCCAAAGGAATACATCCAGGCTCCCAAATGTTAAGAATATAATAATTCAATTCACCACTTTCCATCAATTTAATGTAAGCCTTTAAAATAAATAGTGACTACACATAATATCTTAAAAGGCGTACTAAATTTAAATTTTGACTCTATACTCTATTCAATTTAATTAGATAATTAGATATTATTGATCTACATGTTGAGCTCATTCGTAAAAGAGGATTTTGGCCCAGGGTGAGTCATTTAAGAATATGTCAATATGATACAAATAACAACACAAAAATTACCCGTTAGTGCATTACCAACGAGTTCAATTTTAACTAGTATTGAACCCAAACGAAATTCTTTCACATTTTCTCATTGTTTTATCTGTGGTGTTGGAATAATTGGTAGTTGATTTTGATTCCCTTTCGATCTAAGTATTAAAGGGAATTTTTCGAACTTTAATTTAGAATACTATTTTATAAAAAAAATCCTCACTTTTTTAATTGGTGCATTTAATTATGAAAAATATTGCCGCGCGTCGTCCGATAAACTTTCGTAAAGAATTAACCATGGAGAATATAATGTGATTTTTATGGACGGCTTAACCTAAAATGAGCCATTTTCTTTTACCATTGCATTTGGGTTCACCAAACTCTACTTTAATTTTACTGTTAGGAGGTATTATTGTTCATCATGAAACTTGAGCGTTTCTTTATTATAAGAAAAAAAAAATTAAAGATGATCCAAATTAAGGTATTAAAATTGTCACGTTTTAAATAATATTGAAATAAAACCGAGATGCAAGTGCGATCCATAGCATAGAGTATAAGCTAATTGCCAAGTTTTTGTCATTTCCACTTCCATATAATTGATAAACGTGCAGAAAAACAAACAAATCGGAAAAGAAAGAAAGAGATCGAAGATCAGGAGGCAAACATGGATCATACTGATGGATATATAGATATTCTTATTCAGGCCATCTTATAGAGCACGAAATACAGACTACAGATCAGCATAGTTATGTTGAAAGATGTGGGGATTGTTGGGAATTTGGACCTCCCAAATTCACCCCCAGGATCCACTTCTATGCAGGAATATAAAGAGATATACAGAAATAATAATAACACAAGAATTTACCTGGAAACTCCCAAAGCAGGAAGAAAAACCAGCAGACCCAGAGAAGAAAATACACTATGTGAAAAATTGTTACAATCACACAATTTTTCTCCTCACCACAAATGACACTCACAAAATTTTCTCACTAAGAAAACTTTAACTTTCACCTCTTTCCCTTTTACAAGAAAAGGCTAATAGAGGATTTTACTCACAAGTTATTACTTGATAACTTGTTAGTTGGTGTGTCTAACCAAGAAGTCTTAGCCTCCTTATATAGCCCAAGAGGCTTATTGTGGCTTCACTTCCTACCCATGTGGGATTGAAGCCAAGGAACAAACTCAACAATCTCCACCTTGTGACTTTGGCTGATCCCACAGCCATGCTCCACCTGGATGAAGATCTTCATAGCTTCCGCTATCTTTTTTTTTTTTTTTTTTTTTTTTGCCCCTATCTTTATGCTTGAAGACCAATTGAAGTCGCGCACAGCTTCAGTTTCTCAAGTGTAACGCTCTTTGTCAACATATCAGCAGGGTTCTTACTTCCACAAATTTTCTCAAGTAACAACTGTCCATCATCTACCAATGATCGTATGAAGTGATACCTGATCTGTATGTGCTTAGTCCTGGAATGAAATGCTGGGTTCTTGGCGAGGAATATTGCACTCTGATTGTCGCTGTAGAGAGTGCCCTTTTGAATATCTTTGCCCAATTCCTCCAAGAAACCCTGTAGCCAAATCATTTCCTTTGCAGCTTCTGAAACTGCAATGTACTCAGCTTCTGTCGTCGACAAAGAAACTGTCTTTTGTAGATTAGAACCCCATGAAACTGCAGTACCACCCAGGGTGTAGACAAACCCTGTGGTACTCTTTCTGCTATCAACATCTCCAGCTAAATCAGCATCAACATAGCCCTGCACCTCTAAGCCCTCTCCTGAGAAACACAAGCACGTTTCTGAGGAGCCTTTTAGGTATCTCAAAATCCACTTTACTGCTTCCCAATGTTGTCTTCCCGGGATACTCATGTATCTACTCACAACTCCCACTGCATGGGCAATATCTGGTCTAGTGCAAACCATAGCATACATAAGTGAACCAATAGCTGAAGCATAAGGAACCTTACTCATGTAGTCTTGTTCCTCTTCTGACTTTGGTGACTGATCCTTACTGAGTCTGAAGTGATTGCCTAAAGGTGTGCCAACTGGTTTGGCCTTGTCCATATTGAACCTGCTGAGTACCTTTTTCACATACTCAGCCTGAGAGAGTCTTAACGTGCCTCTGACTCTGTCCCTAACAATTCTCATGCCAAGAATTTGCTTTGCAGCTCCCAAATCCTTCATTGCAAAGTGCTCTGACATCTGCTTCTTCAGATTATTGATCTCATCAATACTAGCCCCTGCAATAAGCATGTCATCCACATATAACAACAAGATAATATAAGAATTGTCAAACTGCCTGACATAGCAGCAGTGATCTGCCTGACATCTGATGTATCCTGCACTGCACATAAAACTGTCAAACTTCTTGTACCACTGTCTAGGAGCTTGCTTCAGGCCATACAAGCTCTTCTTCAGTCTGCAAACTGAATCTTCATTTTCCTGTACTACAAACCCCTCAGGTTGGTGCATGAAGATGTCTTCTTCAAGGTCTCCATGAAGAAAAGCTGTCTTCACATCTAGTTGCTCAAGAAATAGATCTTCAGTAGTAACCATAGCCAACACTAACCTGATGGTTGTGATTTTTACCACAGGAGAAAATATCTCAGAGTAATCAATACTCTGCTTCTGCTGAAAGCCTTTTACAACAAGTCTGGCCTTGTACCTTTTACTACCATCTTGCTCAGTCTTTACCCGGTACACCCACTTGTTGTGCAATGCCTTCTTCCCTGATGGAAGTTTTGTCAACTCCCATGTCTGATTCCCTAACAAGGAATCCATCTCATCTTTCATGGCCAGCTTCCACTTGCTAGAATGTTCATCTTGCAAGGTTTCCTGGTAGCTCTGCGGTTCTCCACCATCTGTCAACAGAATATAATTCAAAGTAGGTGAGAAACGCTGTGGGGGACGAATAGTCCTAACTGACCTGCGAACTGCAGCTGCAGGAGTAGACGGCTCTGGTTCTGATTGCGGAATAATTGGAACGGGTGCATCAGACCCATTCTCCCCGTCACTCACATCTCTACACTGCACAGTGGTCTCTGGTAGGTCATCCAAGTTCTCGAACTCGAACTCATGAGGAGCTGCTTCAGCAACTGTACTGGACTTATCCTTGTACATAATCTTCTCATTGAATATCACATTCCTGCTTCTTATAATCTTCCGACCCTGATCATCCCAGAAACGATAGCCAAATGCCTCGTCTCCATAGCCAATGAAATAACATTTCTTTGACTTAGCTTCAAGTTTACTACGAGCATCAGAATCAACAAGAACATAAGAAAGACAGCCAAAAGTTTTAAGGTGAGAAAATTTGACCTCTTTCCCACTCCAAGCCTCCTCAGGCAGTCCACAATCCAATGGAACTGATGGCCCTCTGTTTATCAAGTACACAGCAGTGCTGACTGCATCTGCCCAGAAAGTAGGTGGTAATCCAGCGTACAGCCTCATGCTTCTAGCACGCTCATTAATGGTTCTATTCATACGCTCAGCAACTCCATTTTGTTGTGGTGTTCCAGGAATGGTCTTTTCCATTCTGATACCATGAGTTGCACAGTACTCATTGAATCCTCCATCAATATATTCTCCACCATTATCAGACCTCAAGCATTTCAGCTTTAAGTCTGTCTCTGTTTCAACCAGGGCTTTCCAATTTTTGAACACATTAAACACATCAGATTTATGCTTCAAAAAATAAACCCATACCTTCCTGCTGTGATCGTCAATGAACGTGACATAGTACCGAGAACCTCCAAGAGATGCAACTGGGGAAGGTCCCCACACGTCTGTGTGCACAAGATCTAACTTTCCTGTTTTCAGTGTTCTACCACTCTTCAAGAAACTGACCTTCTTTTGTTTTCCCATAATGCAACTCTCACACGTACTGAGATCAACTGACTTTAGTTCTGGTAGCTTGCCTCTTGCCAGTAGTTCTTTCATGCCCTTCTGACTCATATGGCCAAGCCTACAATGCCACAAATCTGCTGTGCTCTCTGCAACAGTAGTAGCAACAGTATTATTCAAACCAGTAGTCATATAAAGTGTACCAGTTTTCTTACCCCGAGCCAGTACCAATGCCCCTTTAGTGACCTTCCAGGTGCTATCTGAGAACACTACTGAATAGCCACAATCATCGAGTTGCCCAACAGAGATGAGATTCTTCTTCAACTCAGGAATGTGTCTGACTTTCTGCAGGATCCACTTGTTCTTGTTAGGGAGTGCAATATCAATGTCTCCCATTCCCACCACATTCAAAGCCTCTCCATCAGCCAAGTACACCTTCCCAAAATCACCTGCAATATAGTTTTGCATTATTTCCCGATGGGAAGTTGTGTGGAAAGAAGCTCCTGAATCCAGTATCCAGTCATCAACTGGAGTATGAACTGCAAGTAATAGTGCATCTTGTACTTCTTCAGTTACCACATTAGCACTATCATTCTCCTTTTTAGGATTTCTGCAATTCCTTTTTATGTGACCAGTCTTGCCACAATTCCAGCAAGTTGCCTGCTGCCCAGGCTTTGTCTTGCTCTTGCCCCTGTTCTTTGATTTTGATCTGCCTCTGTTTGAGTTTCTGTCTTGTGATCTCCCTCGAGAATCAACATTAAGCGCTGAACTCGAACCCGAGATTTCGCCTGAATCCCTCTTGCGTACCTCCTCAGCCAAAATCAAATCACGAATATCATCATATTTTAATTTTGATTTACCAGCAGAATTACTGACAGCCATTCTCATGGCTTCCCAACTATTTGGCAGTGAGGCCAATAGTATCAATGCACGTATTTCATCATCAAACTCAATTTCAACAGATGACAATTGATTTGTGATAGTATTAAAATCATTTAGATGTTGTGCAACAGACGTACCATCTGACATTTTCAAGTTGAATAACTTTTTCATCAAATGTACTTTGTTATTTGCTGACGGCTTTTCATACATACTTGACAAAGCCGCTATGAGATCTGCAGTCGTCTTCTCCTTGATGACGTTGTGTGCAACGGATCTCGATAGGGTTAGTCGAATAACCCCCAGAACCTGTCGATCTAGCAGGTCCCAATCAGCAACTGCCATGGTCTCTGGCTTCTTCCCTAACAATGGAAGATGAAGTTTCTTCCCATATAGGTAATCCTCTATCTGCATCCTCCAGTATCCATAATCTGTGCCATCGAACTTCTCGATCCCTGATACTTTCACGTCTGCTCCAGCCATCTCCTTAGACCCGAACCTTGGCTCTTGATTCTTTTACCGTAGGAATGAATAGTACTCACTAAGTAAGTTCCCAGGAAAGATTTCTCTTTCCTAGACAGAACTTCAAGGTTCCCAGGAAAGATTGGAGGGTCACAATGGACACACTTAGAATTTCCAATCTCCTTAGACAGAACCTCCTTAGACTGTACGTATCCACACTACCATACCAAAGCTCCACCCCACAAAAGAAAGAGGACCCCAGCTCTGATACCAATTGTTGGGAATTTGGACCTCCCAAATTCACCCCAAGGATCCACTTCTATGCAGGAATATAAAGAGATATACAGAAATAATAATAACACAAGAATTTACCTGGAAACTCCCAAAGCAGGAAGAAAAACCAGCAGACCCAGAGAAGAAAATACACTATGTGAAAAATTGTTACAATCACACAATTTTTCTCCTCACCACAAATGACACTCACAAAATTTTCTCACTAAGAAAACTTTAACTTTCACCTCTTTCCCTTTTACAAGAAAAGGCTAATAGAGGATTTTACTCACAAGTTATTACTTGATAACTTGTTAGTTGGTGTGTCTAACCAAGAAGTCTTAGCCTCCTTATATAGCCCAAGAGGCTTATTGTGGCTTCACTTCCTACCCATGTGGGATTGAAGCCAAGGAACAAACTCAACAGGGATTTCTACTATCACTAGATTAATTTAAGAGATCATTATTAATGCATTTATTATAGGGTGATTTAGAGATCCCATTTTGATTTGGAGTTCTAGACACTGCCTTTAATGGAAGAGCTATATTTAGTTCGATCATCATAGTATTTTGACCACAGCATCACCCCTCCATACTTGGCAGAACCTTTAATGGCTGGAAGCACCTTAGAAGTTAAATCAGCAACAGGAATGAACCCACTTCCAGCTGCATTTGGTGCTGCAGGAAGTCCTAAAAATATTTTGGTTGCAGGAATAGAAGTCCATTGGTTCCATGCATTTATTAGTTTGGCAGTATTACCTGAGGTATACTGGCATGGAGGATTGTTATAGAACTGTACCCAAACATAATCAAATAGACCGGTCTTAAGAGCACTTCCCATCCAGGCATCAGGGAAAGGGCATTGAGGAGCTGCCGTTAAGTATACCTTCTTTCCTTGTTTGCTATATCCGGAGAGATACGTCGCAAGTTCATCCCAATGTTGGGTTGTTCCTCCTTCAATGTCGAAGTCAATCCCATCCAAAACAGCATCTCCAAGAGGGCGAGAAGAGGATTGTCCCCCCAAGAAGTTATTCCAAAGATAGGTTGCAACTTGTTGAGCATCTTTAGCCGAAGTAAGGGAGTAGCTCCCCGACCCTCCTCCGATCGAGAGCATCACCTTAATTCCTTTTGCTTGACACGATTTAATGTCAGAGCTTAATTTGGTGCAGCCATTACTGTTTGGATTGCAATGTCCAGCAAGATTGATGGCTGGTTTTTGACCTTTGCCAAAGGTCGGAAGGAAAGCAATATTTACGTAGGCATAGTTTCCCGTGGCACAAGTTCGAGCCAAGGTACCCTCATTTCCATTTTGGCCCCAATAGATTGCAATTCCACCAGCATTAGTGCTAACCACCAGCATTAGAATTGTCAAAGAGAGGATAGCTAGAAAGATAGAAGGATTTAATGCCATAATGCGCAAGGTTTGCGATTGTTCAGAGTATTTGGTTTTTCTATTGGTGCTCGTTATGTTTAGAGAAGCATGTGTTTTATAGGAGGAAAATGATCATAACTTCTTTGCTTGCCAATGAGTACTGTTGTTTAGAAGTCAGTCAATCCCACCAAGTTCGATTCACATCATGAGTGATTGAACTCCACGAGAAATATTTCCACATGACATTTGAATCCCAAGTCAAGAGAATTAATATGATCCATCATTTTCCCATAATAAACACTCCATCTATGATCAGCAAGCGTATTTAGCTGAAGGCCTTTTTTCCTGAAAAAGCTTAGTGTGTGCTATCATATCATGAAGATCTTGGATGTTATTTTCATAGAGTTTTTGAGGTCCCATTTTAGTAGAAAAATGCAGAAGAGTTAGGCCGCCTGGGTAGACTAACTATTACATCCACCAAGGAGGTCATGTTATCATGAAGACAGCTAGCTAGACCGATTAACCCTAGGTTGACTAACTATTACATCCATCAATGAGCAGAGTAAGTACTAGTGACTTTTTCATTCATTGGTTAAATGCTCCTCCTCAAAATGAGTTAAATTGCTTCTTTTTTAGTTTTTTGAAAAGGATTTAAATTGCTTTTGGTATCTGAAGAACTGTTCAATTGTGCAATTGAGTTTACTAAAAAAAATAGAGTAATGTTATTTATTATTATTTATTATTATCTTTTTATTATCTCTTGATATATAAACTAGTATTAGATAATTAGAAATTGTTTATTATATTTTATTTATAAACTTATTATTTAATACTACATTATAAATAAGATAATAATGAGAAAAAAATTATAAATATTTTTTTAAAAAAAGATAAGGGCCGGACTAGGAGGTAGTTGGTTGCCCAGAATTTGTCATATTTTCATCCTCAATAGTAGTTTATTATTATCAGTATTATTTAATGCCTTTATGACTTTTACTAATGAGTGGACGACTTGGTACTGAGCTTTCATGAATATCTCAGTTGGCTCGAACAATTAAAATTGGATTCGAAACTTGGTAAGGACCAATTCAATGAATCAAGTAGTTCAAAAATTTGAGTATTCATGATAATTTTTGAATTTGCTATTTTAATATTGATAAAAATTATTAAAAATCATATATAATGCAACTTAAGCATTAACATCTTGTGTAAAAGTGTATAAATATGAATTTAAAAACGGTTTCATCTCATTTCCTCTCATCTTATTATTATAATTTTTTAAAATTTCATACAAAATATAATAAAAAAAGTTAACTTTTTTAAATCTTAAAATAATAAATAATATTAAAAAATAATATTTTATTTAACTTTTAATTTTTATCTAAAATCATCTTATCTTATCTTATCTCATTGTCCAAAATAAATGAGTTATGAGCACATGGTAAAGGAAGTATTTTATGCACAACCATAAATTTAATATAAAATACTTTTTCATTTCCTAATTTTTCTCTTCAACTAACGAAAATAAAAACCTAAATATCTTATTTATCAATATTCTACGATTTTTATTGAATACAACAATAAAAAAATATTAATAGATGTTTAATTCTCTCACATTTTTGTTAAAAAAAAACTTTGTAATCATACATAACTTAAAACATAAATACAGTTTTAAATTAGTTAGAATTTCTTTAATTCAATTAGAATCGGTTTGAATTGACTTGTCTATTTAGAACTTTTACAAATAATTTCTCTTATTAGTTTTGATACTAGTGTTAGTTAAAATGGGCACTCACACACAATTAGCGACCAAGATTTTAACGTAGTTCGACTAAAATAGCCTTAAAATAGCCTACATCCACACAGAGAGAAGATTATATTTCACAAACCAGAATTACAATAGTTTCTCTCTCAACTCTTTCAACACCGAGTTGTGCTTCTCGAATTACCTTATTTTTGCAACCAATACATGTGTTTATGGGTCAAAGAAGTCCGTTCTAAAAGGATAAAGATTATCATCAATGGTGCTGAGAAGAGATTTAAAATTTTCGGCTACCTCTAGTGTCCTTCCAGTCATGCTTCCATGTTGATCTTTTTAGCACCGGTTTCATCATTTTTGAGTTTCCTACAAGAAACCTCTATTGCCGATTTGATCGATTTGAATATTCAAACCTTATTTGAAGTTTGGTGTTGAATTTTCAACAACTCTCCCCCTCAACACCAAACAGAGGATATGCTGACATTTTTTAGTTCAAGGTATCTAACCTAACTATGTCTTTACATAGCTCGAGTTTTTCCCGTGTGATCACCTTGTTAACATATTGGTTGAATTCTTTTTGGTATGGATCTTTTCGAGTTTTAATAGTTGTTACTCCATTACTTCATGTATCTAGTGAGAGTGAATATCAATGTGCTTTGTCTGAAAGTGATACATTGAGTTTTTACTCAAGTTAAAAGCACTTTGACTATCACAATAGACTTTGTACTCTTTTTGAGTGATTTCCATTTCTTAGAAAAACCGCTTTAGTCAGAACATTTCTTTACCTGCTTCTGCTATAATAATATACTTTGCTACCATTGTGGATAAAACCACAAATTTCTACAATCTGAACTGTCATAATACATCTCCCCTTACAAATGTGTAAATGTATCCTGATTTAGATTTTCTTTCATCAAGATCACCGGCCATATCAGTATATGTATAATCATGCAAGATTGGGTCAGCTCCCCCATAGCACAAGCATAGTTTTGATGTACTCTTAAGATACCTGAGAATCTACTTTACTACTTTCTAGTGTTCCTTTCTTGGATTGAAAAGAAAGCGGCTCACGATTCCCACAATGTGAGCGATGTCAGGTCTCGTATACATCATAGCGTACATTAGACTTCCTACTGCTGAAGAGTAGGATACTGCAGCCATTTTTTGAACATTTTTCTTTAATAAAGGACATGAACTCTTGCTTAGTTTGAAATAACTAGTTAGTGGATTACTTACTGGCTTAATTTTCTCCATGTTGAATCTTCTCGGTATCTGTTCAACATATTTTTCCTGTGACAGATATAACTTATTTTCTCTTCTATCACGAGTGATTCTCATGCCCAAAATCTACTAAGCAGCTTCTGAGTCTTTCATATCAAAGAACTTGGAGAGATCCACCTTTAACTTGTTGATGGTGGATGGATCTTTACCAATAATCAGCATATCACCAACATAGAGCAGAAACATCACTGTCTGGGAGCCTATTTCAAACCGTAAAGGCTCTTTTCCAGTTTGCTGACCAAGTGTTTCTTTCCAGGAACTCGAAAACCTTCAGACTGCTCCATGTCGATTTCTCTTCAAGGTTGCCATGAAGAAATGTTGTATTCACATCCATCTGTTCGAGTTCCAAGTTTAGACTCGCAACCAATCTGAGTATCAATTGAATTGAAGTCATCTTTACAACAAGTGAGAAAACCTCATCAAAGTTAATCCCTTTCTTCTGCTGGAATCCTTTGACGACTAAGCGAGTTTTGTATTTCACCTGCTTGTCATTGTTAACACCTATTTATTTTTCAGTGCTCTCTTTTCTTTTGGAAGTTTCACCAGCTCATATGTCTGATTTTTTTGCAATGAGTTCATCTCATCTTGCATAGCTTGTATCCACCTGTCGCTATCTGGATGAGATATGGCTTCTTGAAAATTCTCTGGCTTCATTTCATCGATAAGAAGAATATCTGATTTCGGATACAATTAAGACGGAATCAATAATCAGACTCTGGAGGATCTGTCTTGATGAGGCTCTTCAACTAGAGGATCACTTGATGACTGTGATGATTCTGCCGTTTCAGATGAAGGAGGTAAATATTTTTCCTGCTCAGTACTCGTTCCTCCATTTTCAGCTTCCTTTTCTTCTTTTGGGGAGTCTTCCTACCTGTTTTCAATATTTGAGGCGAATTGAAGTGGCGCTGAATTAGAGGTTGTTTCTGGAGCACTTGAAGTTCTTTGTTATCCATATAATTGGTCTTCATGGAACACAACATGCCTGCTTCTGACGATTTTCTTTGCTTTTAGATCTCATAATCTGTATCCAAAATTTTCATCTTCATAGCCTATAAAGATACATGGAGTTGACTTTTCATAGAGCTTTAGTCTTTCTTCTTGGATATATGTGCAAATGCTTTGCACCCAAATACTCTTAGATGAGAGTATGATATCTTGCAGCTTGACCACACAATCTCTAGGACTTCGAATTATAGTGGAACTGACGGTGTTCTGTTAATCAGGTAACATACTACTCGTACTGCTTCACCCCAGAATGGTGTAGGCAACTTAGCCATACTCAGCATCCATCTGGTTATTTCCACAATGATCTAGTGCATTCACTTTGCCGCACCATTGTGCTGTGGGGTGTAGAGGACAGTTTTCTTATGTCTGATGTCACGACATGAGTAATATTCTCTGAACTCTTGAGAAGTATATTATCCTACATTATCTGTTCTGAGGCACTTTAGTTTATTGCCTGTTTCTTTTTCTGTCATGGCATGAAGCTTTTGAGCTGATAAAAAATTTGATCTTTCCTTTTCAAGAAATACACCCACACTTTTTGTGAAGCGTCATCAATAAAGGTGAAAAAAATATCTGTTACCTCCTAGTGATTTGACTTGTACGCAAACATCAGAGTATATAAGGCTAAGTGGTGGAGTTAGGAATTTGTTGTAGGGGGGCCAAGTAAAATTAAAATTCTAACAAAATATTTTTTGTTCTATTTTGATACATTTATTTCTAAAATATAGAACAATCTGATAGTAAGATTTAAAATAAAAATAAAATACATTTAATCTAACATATGTATTAAAAAAAAATATAATATATCAAGAAAATATAATATGTCATTTTTTTTTAACAAAAAGAATAATATATCATTGAAATAACATAAAAACACTCATGCAAATATATCAAATAAAATAAATACAAAGTATCTAAAGTTATAACTTATGTTCTTTTAAAGTAATAAAATCATCAAGTATTGAATCTAAATCAAAATTCTTATTTAGTTCTCTTTTAATATAAACAACTAAATTATTTGCTAAAAACACATATTCAATTTTATTGCGAAGTCTTGTTTTAACAATATTTAATATGTCATCTTGTTATTAGACTGTTTTATTTTGTATGGGATGTAATTTATTTATTTTATATGTAAATCGGATTAAATTTTTTAAAATTGGACTTATAAGTAATTAATCTATAAGATCAAATAATTTTGTAGAGGAATGACCAAGATAATTCTTTAGGGAAAAGACTAATACAAGATGTGATTAATATCATCCTATTAAGTTATAAAAAATAATATATATTTTCAAAACTAATATATATATATATATATATATATTATTTCCGATATATATCCCTTTAGGAAGTGTATTATGTATTAATGGTTTGTTTAATTTATTACGTTGCATGGTAGATGACATAGAGAAAATGTGAGTTATGTGGAGCGTTAGGGTTTCTTAAAAAATGATTTGTTTAATATTGAGGTAAATGAATATATATTATATTATATTATATTATATATATAAAGGTATTCATTGGGGTGGGGGGGCCATGGTCCCTTGCCTTTATGTAGCTCTGCCGTTGACAAGGTTCAATAACTCTGATATTTTTTCATCAGATGTTTGAAGCGAGGCTTTATGTTGTTTACCAAATAAACAAAATTCACAAGGGTTTAGAGCAATACCTTTATTTATTGTGATAAACGCATTCTTTGCCAGCATAAACAGCTATTTCTCTCCCATATGGTCGAGTCTCTGGTGCCATAAATTTGGCGTGCCTTGTATTTAATTATATTAAGGCTATTAGCACATATTTTTTATACTGGATTTGTACAAAGTGCAGCAAATATGTCCATGAGTGACAACTATTGTTCCTTTCTTCAGCTTCCAAGCATTGTTGCTGAAGATGCTCTTGTAACCCTATTGACCAAGGGTTCTTCTAGATTTCAAGTTGAGCCAGAAATCGGGTACGTGCCGAACGTCTTTTAACACTATAGTACAATCAACCTTGGTCTTCATTTTGACATTTCATATGCCACAATCTTTGAGAAGTTTGAATTACCGATCAGGACTGTGCCTTAGTCTCCTGCTTTGTAAGTGCTGAAGAAATCTTTACAATGAGTGGCGTGGTAAAAAACTGTTGTATCTATCACCCACTATGTCTTCTTACTTGAAACATGTAGGCAGGATTCTTCATTGGCAAAAAAAAAAATGCAACAATCTTTAGGGAGTGTCACGAGGCTTCACTTTCTTCCTCTTTTGCATAGCCGCTAGACTGATTCTACTCCCTTTGTAGCTTTTGGTATTCTTTTCCGAAGTGCCTATTCCATGGAGACTTAGGAGCAGGTGCGATGATCAAGCTAACAGCTACAAATTACGCACTATTGAGACCAAGAATGAAAGATCTCCTGAATTGTAAAGATTTGTTCGACCTAATTGAAGAAAAATGTGAAAAACCAAAAAATGTGGTGGAAAAGATTGGTAGAAGATGCATAAGAAAACTATTAGTCAGATCCAGCAATGAATTGACCATAGTATTTTTTATTATGTTACACAGAAAATATATGCTTACTAGTTGTTGCAAAAACTAGAGAATATGTACCATCCCAAAACTAGATTATCATCAATGGTGCGGAGAAGAGATTCAAAATTTTCAACTGCCTCTAGTTGTCCTTCTAGTCGTGCTTCCACGTTGATCTTTTCAGCACTGGCTTCATCATTTTTGGGTTTCCTACAAGAAACCTCTGCTGCCCATTTTATCGATTTGAAGATTCAAACTTTATTTGAAGTTTGGTGTTGAATTTTCAACAACTAGTAGAGGATTGTATATTTGATCCCCATGGTGATCAAATTAATACACTTCTTACACTCTAATTGATATGCGTCTCATACTTTGCATTTTAACTATGAATGGGTTTCTTCTACGTACGCACAGATCTGTGTACACTGTGTGAACACAGCTGGCCACGTCAGCATAAATTTATTTATATAAAAAAAGTACGAAAATGAGTTGATGACATTTGAGAGGGAAACTCATTTCTGCACCTCGTCATTTCAGTCGCTCATTCCTCAGTTGCTTGTCCAAACGTTTTCAAACCCTTCCAAACCCAACATAAAATCGTGCTCGGAAAACAGGTCTCAACCCAGTTTTTGTGATGGGTAAGGTAGATTTTTGTGATGGGTATGTGTACACTACTTATATTAAAGCTTTCCCTATTCTTGTTCTTGTGCTTGTATATGTGTATGGAAAATGTTGGATGTACACGTCTTTGTGTACATTGTTTGTATTGAAGCCCAAAAACGTGTGATTTTTGACTACTGATTCTCTTCTTCACCAACTACTTCTTTTACATATTCAAACAAGGAGAAAATATAGAGTTTTGATTATTTCTCTGAATATTTGTTTATTTTGATCCTATCTGCATTTATTTTGTATGAATCCCAAGTAATTTGGTTCTTTTTTTATTGAATCTTGTGAGTCTGATGTTGTTTGCATGCTTAAAGAATGAAATTTTGCTTCTATTTATTTTTTATTTTTTAATTCAGTGATTGCACAGGACATGTTTGTTTTTTGCTTGGCAAGTTTGTTTTGTTTTTATTTGGATTTTCAGTTTATTTAAATATAAGCTATCTTCGCCTTTGAAAGTTTGTTTTGTTTTGGGTTGTAAGATTTTCTATTGAAACTAATTGTTGTGTAATTACTGCTACCTACTCTTGGAATTGCTTCTGCATTTCTTTATCTCTATTGCTATCAATGGCCCATTGGATGAAAAGTGTACTATTTGATATGTTTTGAGTAAAAAGATATCCCTTTTATTGTAACATATAATTTTCTTTGTTGGTACATTATTTGAAAATTTTATTATGGGAAATAGGATTTGGTCATGAAGCAATATGTACACGCCTTTCTTTCTATTTTTTTCTTGTATGAATTGCCTTAGGCAGCAAGTTTTCTTTCTCCATGTTTAGTTATAATCACCAATACTGTTACATGTTAAATAAGTAGTGCAGGAGCAGGCTTTCTTTCTTATTGATTTTTACTTATCTCACAATGTCGTTCTCTAGTTATTGGTTGTATTTTCAAATATTTTTTCTTGATTAGCATCAATGCACATGCAGTTAATCTCTTGTTAGCATGAAAAAAAATGGGAGAACACCCATCTCCACTAACACCATCTAGCTCATTACCCCCAATCACATGTACCAGCAGACTTGAAGAAAGTAACGAAGATAGACTAGATTCACCAGAAACAGAGGATTGCAATTTCAAGACACCTCAGTTAGAGGATGAAGTTGGTGGTAAGAGTATTGAGGAGCCAGAGTCAGGGATGGAGTTTAATTCTTTTGAAGAAGTATTTACTTATTATAAGCAGTATGCCAAAAACTACGGGTTTGGAGTAATGACAAGAAGGACTGAGAAGGGAGATATTGGTAATGTTAGATATGCCACTATTGGATGTTCTCGTGGTGGGAAGGCACATAATAGAACTTTGAATGTTGCCAAACCACAACCAACAGGGAAGACAGAATGCAAGGCACATTTTAATGTCTTAAAAGTTGATGAAAAGTTTAAGTTGACAACGTTTTATAATATCCATAACCATGGCCTCAGTCCAACTAAATCCTGCTTATTTTGATGTAATAGAGAAGTGAGTGACGTCGTAAAAAGAATCTTGGATGCAAGCGATTTGGCTGGCATAAGACCTACGGATCTCTTGCTACTGGCGTTGGGGGATTTGCCAAGCTCCCATTTTTAGAAAAAAATTGTAGAAATTACATTAACAAGGCAAGACATCTACGACTTGGGAAAAGTGGCATGGAGCGCTTCGAAAATATACGAAATTATGTCTGTGCCAGATAGATACATTTTAGAGCGATGGAGGAAGGATGTCAAAAGGAGATACACGCTAATCTACACCAGCTTTGACTCAATTGATCAGGGAGCAAATGCTAACCGGTATGCAATTTTATTTGAATCTTTGTTACAAAATGATTACTCTTGTTCCACATTCGGAAAAGCATACTGAGGATGCAACACATAAGCTATTTGCAATGATAAACTTATATCGTGACGACCAAGAACCCCCATTGATGACCCTCGCGAGTTCCAGCGTCGACATAAATATCGTCGGTGGTAGTTCATAACCCGTACTTAGTCCACTAACCAAAATAGGGAAAGACAGACCCCCATCGCTGAGAAAAGCATTGGGGATGGAGAAAAGAATGCGCCAAGTTAAAGCCAGGAAAACTCCAGCGAAAAGAAAACGCAAACATGTGCATATAAATTTTTTTAGTTTTGATTTACATGCTTATTTACAAAAAGAGTACTCCAGTGAAAAGGGTATGTTAATATAGATATTTGCATAAAAAAATCTAATACTTGCAAAATCTAATATTTATCACTAATATAGTTCAGAAAATCCAGCAGTTGACATTGGTGGAACCCAACTCCAAGAAACAACGATTAGGAGTCAAGAAAGCGTAAGATTTCTTGAATAATTACATATGTTAATCGTAATATTGATATCATCGTGAGTGATAAAATTTATTTTCTGCAGATGAAATTTGGAATTGATGATTCACAACCACAACCAGTACAAATTGGGATTGATGATTCACAACCACAACTTTGACTCAATTAGAAGATTTTATGTATTGTGTATTTGGAACAAATGACTGAACTTTTTGGATGGATACTTTGTCTTTTTTTGGGTATAAAGGTTGTAATGTAGAGAAAATTTGTTACTCTGACGTGTGATTTAATTGTAATTATAGCCACATGTAGATGGTGGAAAGCAGGATTTTGTTTGGTTTATCATTTGGTGAAAAGTGCAGGATTTTGATAAGTTTATCATTGCTGGATTGTATAAATTATGTAATTCTGTATATTGTAATTTGTAAATTATAATTCTGGATTGTGCAAATTATTTAATTCTATGTATTGTAGTTTGTAAATTATAATTTATTGATATACTCAAAGGTTCAATTATAGAAGCCCATGATGTACTGATATACACATTTATAATCTATTGCTTCTAGAACTTTATAATTTGAAATATTATTGATCAAAAAAATGATAATCTATTTCTTCTAGGCTTATAGCTACAAGTCAAAGCTTGGCGGCATTCTTGTTTGCATTGTAACCCATAAACATATAACAAAGAAAAATAAGGAAAAAATGGCCCTGTTTGCATTGTGTCAATTCCATCTGGAAGTCCCATAACTACAATTCAAATTCCACATCTTTTAGATTTACCTCAAAATATAAAAATGGTATGTACATTTATATGAAATTTCCACAAGTCCCATAATACATGCTTAATTTAACAAAAACTACACCATATAACATTAGGCAAACTGAAAAGGGCAACCAACAATTGAAATTACACAATTATTATCATTGTCTTCTTCATTTTCTGCTAAACAAAAGCTACACCATACTTTTCTTTAACAATAACAGAAATTACATCATAAGTAACATGACACAACAACTGAAACAATCAAATACACCCAGAGCAGTGTCCGTGAACATTTTAACCCAGCTTCTTGATCCCCAAGCATCATCTTTCCCCTTTCCACCTCATTCGCTCTCTTAGGGACCTCATGCTTCATTCTTAATTCCAAGTATCACAATATTATTAGAGTTGCATAATATATTAATGTTAGAAAGACAAATTCACAAATTAGAATCATCATCCTTTCTCTTATTCAATCTTTACCTGGAATAATTTGAAAACACTTAACTACATTTTTTTATACAACCTTTTTCCATATTCAAAGAAAGCTTACGTTATTTTACAAATTTATGCAGATAGAAGGTACCATTTCTCAAATGGAATTGAGTCTTGTAAGGGGTTTTCCTGAGAAATAATTGGTTATGTTACTTCCAAATAGACTGGACGCAGTATCACTCGTCTATACACATGAGAGGTTGTTTTGTGCAATTATAGTTTCTCCAGCAAAAGAAGGAATCCCCTAAATGGTTTTATAAGAAACATTATAATTTGAAGAAATGTATATAGTAACAAAAGATAACAGAGAGCTATTGGTAGGTTTATCTTTTCTTATAGAGAGCTGCTAAGCCAACAACTATGACGAAATTTCATAAAAATTAGCTCACAAATTATAACCCATATCGGCAACGAAATCCAAGTATAAAATTATATGCCACCAACAAGAGAATCTAACCCATATCGACAAAGAGATTGCATAATACAAAAACAAAGAGTATAAATATGCCATAAATTTCCAAAATAAAATTGCATTTCTTAGTAGGTACCTGAGAAATTACGAAGAATAAGAAGACGAAGATGCACCGTTGTTGCGTAAACAAGCGAAGAATCAAGTCTAAAGAAGAAGAAAAAGAAGAAGAAGAATTAGAAGAAGAAAAAGATGAAGAAGAAGGAAGAGTTTAGTTGAGGTACCTAATCTAGGGTTTTCAATCTGCCGAACGAGATGCAAGTTGGAATGCTCCTGATCTTGGGTTTTCAATCTGAAGTGGGATGCTTTTGTTTTTGAAGAATTTCATCTAGAGTGAACTTGAAATCGATAAAGAGAGACTTGGTATGCAGATGTGAGTTGGGGATCTAGGGTTTCCTCACTGTCGGTACGAGATGCGATGGATTTGGGGATGTTTGCTTTTAGCCCAATTTCATCTAATCTGGAACTTGGAATCTAGGAAGAGAGGGAAAGAGTAAAACCAAAGCGCCGTGTTTTATTAATCCACGTCGGACAGAGTGTACGCAGTGTACACAAAGGCGTGTACATATAGCGTTTTCCTATATAACATTGGTTGAATCGTGAGCTCAATTTGGTTTTGATGCATTGTGTTTGTTGCAATACGAAATTAAACAACTGACGATTATGCATGCAACTTTGATTTTATAACAAAAGTTATATTCTAATAATACTTTAATTTTATAATATTTTTATTCAATTTTTTCTTTATTATTTTTCTAAAATATCGTAAAATATATTAAATCAAAATTTACTAATATTTATAGATTATCTTATCTTATTTTACCATTCAAACGAAGCCGAAGCTAACAAAGGGTTCATAATAGGCAAGTCAAGAAAAATCAAAATGGCCCTTAATCAGCAAACAAGACCAATGCAAAAATTACCAAAGCAACTCAAACTGTCGTAAAGCTAATTTTTTTCTCTTCTTTTCTTACGTTCAAAACCTTGCTCCCTAGCTATTGAAGTTTGTTTTCGAGTGAGGGCGAAGCTTTTGCTCCTCCCTCCCTCCCTCCCGCCCGCCCAGCCATATGTGGTTGTTCTCCTTGATTTTCCTCTAGCTTTATTAGGTTTTTTTAAAGCTTTTATAGTTTTTTTTATCCACAATCCAAAGAATCTTCAATTTTCTGCTTGTCGGGCCTCAAAGACCACCACGCACCAGGCTTTTGAACTCTACAACCACCGATCTCTGGAAGGGATGGAGCAGATCGACCAGAGTAGCTCCCTTGTCGCCACGCATGGTTCAATCGCGATCAGCGACCTCGGCTCCTTTGTTTCTAGCTGCTTGTTTCCACTCCAATGTGGCACGTGTCTCTCATGCACCACCACCGCTAGCGGTGGTTCCTCTCTAGTGCATTGATTTTTCTTCAGGTTGTTACTTTCCAGTTTTCCTAACAGGGATCAAGTTAATGTAGACATGAGAATCCCCTCCAACCAAACCAGCTCAATAGAATAGAGCACACCTCCGCTCGCTGCAACTTTTTGCCGCAGTTCTATAGTTTGTTTACTAGATTATGTTAAAATCACTTTAGGCAGAATCCTTTTAATCAGGACTGGTGTGAGCTATACTTGTAGTTCTGAAATCGTTTCTTTCTTTTGGTATCTGTTGTGTATTTGCTATATTAAAATGATTGTTGAAGACTCCTACCTCACTAAACTTTGTATCATTATATTCGTTTAATGTAATATATACTATGCTTCTTTTAAAAAAAAAAAGAACAAAAAAATTACCAATGCAAAATACCTAATAAAAGTAATGATCACACGTACGGCAACAAAGTAAATATTGGATTGGCCAGGATTCAACAATGTTTAGGACAGACTAATAAAAATTGGGCCAACACAAAAGTCCAACAAAAATAAAGGCGTAAATGGGCAAACATCAGTTGTGGGCCCTATTTTTCTAGTAAACTATATGAAATGTAGTTTAGGCGCGCGTTGAGTCATTTGAAGTTTTGAACATCTCCTTAACACCTAAACGACATGTAATTTAAAACAAAGTAGAAATAAAATATGGTGTTCAACAATTGATAATAATTGTCATATTAACCAAATAATCGATAACAATTCAAAGATAGGGATGCTATCTCATCTATTTTGGAGAGAATGATATGAATATAGTCAAATCATTATTGCTAGATGAAAGATACAGTATTAAGTACCAAGATTTGAAAATCTTTTGTCTTGTACTCTATTAGTATGCCAATTTTGATAGTTTTAGGTGTATTAAATTATACACCAGATTTTAGTTAAAATCGAAAAATGTATTTTTCCTTATTTTCACCAAACGAAAGATGCTTTAGAGCAACATCCTAAATGATTACAAACACGACAAGAAAATTAATTTTTGTGATCAATTATTTGTGACAAAAAGACTATTTATGACTCATTTAAGTTAGAAATAATCATTTCATTGAAAATAACTGATCGCAAATAAATAGTTTTCTTATAATGAAGTCATAAACTTTCTGCAAAGAAAATATGCTTCATATATATATATAATGATATTGATACACAAATGAAGATTACATGTGGAAGACAAATAATAAGGCTATGAGCCCGTGATTATATATCAACTCCAACCCACACAACCTTGGTATATAAAGTAGTTGTTTCAGACATGGCTCTTGATGGAAGAACTATATCCACTTTGATCATCATAATACTTTGACCACAACATCACACCTCCATACTTAGCAGAACCTTTAATGGATGGAAGAATTTTAGAGGTAAGATCAGGTACAGGAATAAAGCCACTTCCAGCAGCCTCAGGAGATGCAGGAAGCCCTAGGAAAATCTTTTTGGCTGGGATATCCGATATCCATATCTTCCATGCATCTTCGAGATTGACAACATCACCACTTGTGTATTGGCATGGAGGATTGTTGTAGAATTGAACCCAAACAAAATCAAACAGACCCGTCTTTAGAGCATTACCAATCAAAGCATCAGGAAATGGGCACTGAGGAGCTGCAGATAAGTAAACCTTCTTGCCTTTGTTGCTGTATCCTGAGAGGTACCTATTAAGATATAAAATAAAAAATTAAATCTACCTCTTTTTATAAGTTTAAATTTTTTAGACAAGTAATGATTTCACATGATAATAGGATTTAGTAGTGATTTCATATAGTATTAGAGTACTAGATGTCCTCAGTTCAAGCCATGAGGGGAAGTCTAGCCTATATGAGAGTGACTGTTAAAATATAAAATAAATTATAAAATTTACATCTTTCCATAAACTTAAACTTTTGAGACAAATAATAATTTAATAGTACCTGGCAAGATCTTCATAATGTTTTTCTGTCCCTCCTTCAATATCAAAGTCAATTCCATCCAAAACCGCTGTCCCAAGTGGCCGAGAAGACGAATGTCCACCCAAGAAGTTATTCCAAAGGTAAGTGGCAACTTGCCTAGCATCCTCAAAGGATGAAAGTGAGTAACTCCCAGCCCCTCCTCCAAGGGAAAGCAGGACTTTGATGCCTTTGGCTTGACATGACTTGATGTCAGAGCTCAAGCCGGTGCAGCCATTGCTGTAAGGATCACAATGACCAGCAAGGTTTAACATGGGAGTCTGACCATTGCCAAAAGTTGGAAGAAAGGCAAGGATGACATATTCATAGTTTCCAGTGGCACAAGTTTCTTTCAAAGTGCCCTCATTTCCATTCTGACCCCAATAAATGGCAATTCCACTTGCATTTGCACCTCTTAATGCTATTAGCATTAGCATCACCAAGGTGGAAAGGAAGGACATTGAGGCTGCAGAACTGGAAGCCATTGCTGAGCTGTTAATACTTCTTATAAGCTTTGAATATATGCTATTCTTGTGCTGTAACTATGTCAGGAGGATCATCAGTTTTATAGTTGGAGGATTCCTTTATTTTTAAACAAAAAAAAAAAAACCAATTAATTAACCTTGTCATTCTGCTGCAAACTGCGTACGTGCCTTAGTGGTTACTCTGATTTATCAATGGTATTGGCCGTACGCAGATGGGATTTGAAACTTCCCTTGTCTCTTAGCTTTCGCCTGAATGGAAAATTTGCAAATGACTTGTATCTGCAGACTGCATATGTATGTACATATATATATATATATATGTATGTATACAAATTCTTCTTTGTTAAAATATTATATAAATTAAATCTAATTAATCAAACAAAGGCAATATTTCATTCTTCTTCCTTTCTCTGATCAGCTTAGTTTCATTCATCTTTTACTTTTGGGAAAAAGCTTAATTGGTTTTAACTAATTATAGAGCTGGATCCGTCAGATGTAAGATACATGTCTCATCCAGTTGGTTCAATTACTACTCGACCCATATAAAGTTATTTCTCGTCTTCTCGTCATCTTCCTCATTTAGAAAACTCATGATCACCGAGAATGTTAGTCCTTTTTTTTCATATACTTTTTGTGACTTTAAATATTTAAATAACATTGTGTTAAAAAATACTTTCTTAATTATTAAGTTAAAAAAAATAAAATCTATTATTGAAATTAGGGTCGGTTCAAAAGATTTTGAGGCCTAATACGAGACGTTAAAATGGGCCAGGCCTTGTATTTATATCCAATTAAATTAAATTATATCTAACTAGTTTTATTTAAAAATTATTCTTCTTACTTTTTGAGATACAAAATTACTAATCAAATTTTTGTATTTAAGTTCTTCTAATTATATCTTCTTCTTAATTGATAATATAACTAATCCATTTAATCTTTTTGGTATATTTCTCGATCATCTATAGATATTTCACCTAAATTTTTGGTTATATTTTGTTTATTTCTAGTAATAAATTTATTTAAAGATCATTTTTGGGATTCAATCAATTTTTCTCTTTTTTTTTTTGAAGTTTTTCATATCTAGATGCATATTTTCTATTAGACAAATTTTATAGTAAAAAGGAATAATATCTACTACATAAATTCTACTATGCTTATAAATATTCCAAGATAAATTTAATATTAACATAAAACAATTGAACCTGATTTAGTAAATGGACTTCACTTTAATATAACAAATAAGTTCCATTTTTATATAAGATTGTTACTCTACATAATATAATAAAATATATTAATATTAATAGGTAGGGGTGTAAATGGTCCGGTCCGGTCCGAAAAATTTGTGGACCGATTTCATTCGGTCCAAGAATTCTCTCACCCTAGACCGGACAGAACAGGAGTTCGGTCCACGGTCCAGGGGTGCCCTATATGATTTAATGGGCTAAATTTAATATAAATTCTATAATGATCAAATATTTTTTTGATCCAAATTTAACTACTATAAATTATAATATGTTAATATTATAAAAGTATATATTATATATTAATATATTAGTATATATTATATATTAAGTATGCTAGTAAATTATAACTAATAGTCTAATAGTCTAATAACACTTTCACATTAGTATATGTTAATAAACTATAACTAATAAGTAATAACCCTATTACAATTTATATTAGTATATTATATATTTATATGTTAGTAAATAATGATAAATTAGTTATAATATATTAAATAATAATAATACACTTATTATTTATATGTTAATATATAAGAGTATATATTATATATTAATATGTTAGTTAATATTAAATATTAAGTATGTTAGTAAACTATAACTAATAATCTAATAGTCTAATAATACTATTACAATTTACATTAGTATATTATATATTTATATGTTAGTAAATAGTGATAAATTAGTAATAATATATTAAATAATAATAATACACTTATTATTTATATGTTAATATTATAAGAGTATATATTATATATTAATATATTAATATATATTAATATTAATATTAATATTTATATATTATTATTTATATATACATATATTTAAAAATAAAAATTAAAAAAAAAAAAAACTCCAGGGATTCGGTCCGGTGCGGTCCGGTCCCGGGGGATGAACTCCCTGGATCGGGACTGGACCGGAATTTTCCGGTCCATATATTTTTTGGACTGGACTCCAACAGGTCCGGTCTGGGACAATCGGTCCGGTTCGATCTTTTTACAGCCCTATTAATAGGCAAAATTAAATAAATAAATTAATATTAAGGAAATTGAAAAAACAAATAGAGACTTGGAAAAATTAAATTTAAGAAATACATGGCCCATGACTCATGGCCAATGTAAATTTGTGATTCAATTATAATTGGAAACCGGCGTTCATGAATTGTGAAGTACTGTATATCATAAGAACATATGTAAATCTATGAATTATGATGCGCCATGACTCGAGGCGCTTCAAAACTTCACACAATAATAAAAAATAATAATAATAAAGCTTCAAAACTTTATAGTGTTTATAGTCTCGTCAGTCAACCTCTGTACAATACAGTAATAGTGCATAACTGATGTGGCTATTTCTTTACCGCACAAGTATATATAAAACTAAAACTCATGAAGAGTGAAATAATATAAATATAAAAAAATGTGAAAGATTTCAAAGTTACCTTTACCTATCTTCCCCCTTCTTCAAAATTTGACGCCTCAAGTGCAGTGATACAGCGATGGGAGCGGTCTGAAGGCAAATACAATCAAAATAGATCAAAATGTAAGAGAGATTAGAGTTCAAAATTAGAAATTGAAGCCGAGAGAGATGAAATAAACTCTATTATAAGCGTCCGCTATAAAAAGATGATTTGTATGTTCTGATTTTTTTTTTTACAGATGAATTGCAACGTTATTTTTTGACTCTGGAGTTGTAATCATTTATTGTGACTTTTGATTTTCCAGGTGAAATTGTAATTTGTAGAATTTATTTAAAATCTATTGGCTGTGGTGGTAGTTAATTTTTTTTTTTTTTACAAAATATAAAAAATTGATTTTTTTTTTTTTTCAATTTTTAAGATTAATATGTAGTTTAGATTTTTTTAAAGATTTTTTTTAATAATAAAATTTTTAATTTTTTTTAGCCTTATTTATTATGGGCCTTAGGCAACTGCCTAATCTATTGGAAGAGTTGGCTCTGATCGAAACTTACTGTTGCATGGGACAAAGTCCGAGGACCATATCATTTTCCGCAATTTATGCTCTTGTATAAGCAATACTGGTATTGGCCTAGTCAAATACTAGTCATTCTAGTCAAATTTTGACGAAGTAGCAGCTTAAAAGTGATCTGCATTGGAGTAGTTAAAATTCAAAGGCTCCACTTTTGAGTGACAGTAAACTCATCCCTTTCTCCAAATATGATCGGTCATTATTCAAATCCTTAAATGTTGTGGATTTAGGCATATAGATGTTTTGAAATAGACAACAATTATTTCCAAATCCTTAAATGTTTTGAGTACAAGAGAATCAAGACATAGCTAGTATGGACCGATCTATCTAAAAGTGACTCGCGAGCCATGGCAAAAATGACAAACACTTCATCCATGGACAATCTTAAATAGGACCTGATCAGTTTGTTTTTCTTTTGTCTAGTCCTTGTGTTGTAAATCTGTCTTTTTGCCCATTTCAGGATCTTGGACCGTTTCATGTGAAATTTTCTTATTTGGATGTAATTAGCAAGTCGTTGCAACTGCCAGAGGCGTTTTGAGGAACTCCAATAATACATTTTGAGTAACACTACATACAATCATAAAATATACAAGTGTCAAGCAATTCTTTTGAAAATTAAAAGAATGAGTAAACTATTAACAAGTTTCTTTTGTTGTTTTTTTATATAGGTCCTATATTTATTCTTCGTCTTTTTTTAAAATATTGCATTACAGTTACGCAATTCACAACTATAAATATTACTTCTTTCCTTTTATTGTTGGAAGATGATCAGATTATGGTATTAAAATTACAATTTCACTTTGTTGGATCACAAACAAGTTGCCTTCCAAGTACACTGATCTTCTACGTACATGCAATCTGCATATTAATTGAAATTATCCAAATATCATTGTACAATAACACGATGATCTACCAATTGATCTCTAAATCAAATTGTTAATAAGTATTCATGCAATTATTCAATAAGAACAACATTAACATAAAATAAATAAATTGCATGACACAGAAATTATAAATAATGAAAAGAAATCCTATGAAGAACTCTTTAGTGATAACTAAAAGCCTACTAGGCAGCCAATCTAAAAAAGTCAATCCACTATTTGAAAATTTTTTACAAGCAAGTTTCAAGTTCAAACTCTTTATTGGATAAGATAAGAATCTTGAAACTTAGAATTACCATACCTGTTTTAACTTATCTACGACACATAATTACAGACTCCAAGTAAACTCAAAATATTTTACGTTCAACAGCTCATAAGATTCAAACTTAGTCACCTAATGACAGTAGATCAAATTATTTAAAAAATTCTACATTTTCATTAATCATATTCTAAAAGAGAAATACTATAATAGTAAAGAAATTTTATAAAAATATATTCATAAATTGACGTGGCTTTATCATGTGATACATTAATATTTGATCTAAGTATATATAATAACTTAATTTACAATAAAATAGTCTTATAATTAATCTGATTAAATAACAAATCAAATCATGTTAGTTTGTGAGTATGTAATTCCTTTTATTTTGAAATATCTTTGTGATTAAAAAATTTCTCATTAAAAAATCTTTGGCATGGAGCAGCTGATTTTTGAGGTCCATCTGTCTTATATGAATTACGTATGATACGGAAATTTTTGTGTTTTCTTGTTTGTTAAAGGCTACATTAATATTAATCCAAGCATGCATGCATGCATCATTGATTCTAAATTCATCACCTCATGTCATGACTTTTAGTGAGTGTTGCTTACTTTATTAACACACGAGTCTTTCTAAATTGAATTACTGCGCGCATGTTTAACGTCCACTAGCTAGCACTTATAAGATTTAATAATGCTGATCAAGTAGTGACAAGGATCCTTAATTAAATATCATGTTTTGGCCCCCGAAGTACTACTTCTAGCTAGCTAGGTGTAAAATTGATGTACTATCGATCGAACTAGAGTTAATTAATTAATTGCGTAGCAATTTATAAGGATCCCTTCAAGTTCTTAAATTAGAGTTTATCAATTAAATTATCTTGACCCTTTATTTGAAAGTAAAAGGTCGTGATATCGCCAATGCATCATTCCAATATCTCTCACATTAATTGTTTTATTTCTAAATACATAATTTTCTTTTTCTTTTTATTATATAAGGGAATATTAGATAGTGATGAAATGATGATGAGTGCGCATTGACATGCATGCTGATCTTATATATATATATATAATATTTAAATGAATGGTCAAGATCATTGGTTTTAGTACTCAATGCATGCCCGCCCTCTAGTTTTCCAATAACTTTAGGGGATTAGGATGGGTTAGAGTGTTTAATTTGTCCTAATTCTTAATTAAGCTTAAAACGAGAGAGACATAAATATCCAAAATGGGCATTACTATAATATTTATTTGACATTCAATATTGCTCATGAAAGATTCAAATCATGGACATTAATCTTGTGTTTATATGTCTCTCTTTTTCTCACTCTAGATGATCTGAAGTTCAAGTTGGTATTGCTACAGGCCGGGATCACCCCCGATCCCATTCTAGACCTGCATATAGCTAATGGACTCACAAAAACCCTGGTTTTATGTGACCGGCCAGTTCTAGTACTGCACCATAATGTTCTACTTTCTTGTCTTTATATCAACAAATTAAGAATTTATTACCCTTTCATATTCCAAATACATGGAAAACACACAATATTGCAATTCCTATATATGTTGATGATCACAAGAAGAAGAAGAAGAAGAAGAAGAGTAGTATGATTAATTAATTAAAGCTAGCATTAAATGAATTGTAAAGTATCATTAATTAGGCTGAAGAAATATTGATGCCACATGCATGCTTTCTAGCTAGATGATGATCACCATCCAAAAAAATTAAAGTTGCTTCTGGATCGAAACGCCATCTAAAAATTTAATAATTAATGTTTGAATGACTTCTAGAACCACGCAAAAGGCTTTTAATTTAAACCTACTTGATCTTCCAGAACACTACTATAAAATTCAATAATTCCTTATAATATTACATATATATATATATATATATATATTATAGTTCAGACGGCAAAAGTCAATCACAATAGTTTCCCGTTTGGTCATTCTATACGATCGAACAAGTTATATATAAACGATCCATATCAAATATTAATTTAGTATTTAATTCTCACATAAGTTCGTCTGATCACGGACGTAAAGTACTGTTTGTATATGTTAATTAACTTAAAACGGTAAAGTCGGTACAACTTGAGTTTTCAGGTTTTTTACAAATTGAGACATAACTTTTACATAATTAGCACTTGAATTTGAAATAAAAATTGGAATTAGATATAAACTTTTATTAATTTTCCGTTACAAAGTAACATGCCATCCATCAGTCTTTAATTAGCAAATATGGCATATATAAATATATATGTACCGACACCGCAGGCAATAAATTAAAAAGCTGACGCATGGAATTAATTAATTAATACGCCACATGACATGGCATATATAAATATATATATATATATAAATATATATATATATATATTTATATGTACATAGCAATATTGCTCCACTGAATTTTAACAGGAGGTTGGCGAATCTACGTCTTAATATTGAGTTATATATTTGAAAGTACTTGAGAATTAATTAATCCTCAATTTGTAAAAACCGTAAGAACTTAGATATTGGCCATTTTATTATATATATTCTCGTTTGTTTTATTTTTGGAAAATTAAATTTAAAAGGAAAAATAAGATCATGTAATTAAATATAATATGTTTGTGATCGAATTAGTATAACCGAGTTAAGCTATCAAAATTCAATACTTGTCACTAAATACTTAATTAATATAAGAGTCATCTTATATTTTGCAAGCGAAGCTCGTACACACTTTCGAAGTTACTTGCAAACATTAATTAATTCAAATAACTTAGAAATATATCTTTGTTTCAATAATATTAATTCTTGTTCCACATGTCTGTTTCTTGGAAAAATAATGTTAGCCTTATTATCGGCTTTCTACTATTATTTTATTTTTATTTTTTATTTTTTATATTTAATGATTAAGAAAATAATGATTAGGGAAGTTGCATATATATTTTTTTAACAAAATTTAATAATTAAGGATATTAAAAAATAATTAAAAAAAATCAAATACACGGAAAGCGTTAAAGCTGGCCGGTGGTAAGAGGGTTATTATAAGCCTATCATTTTCCTTATTAGAATTGGTACTGTAGACAACATATGCACTTGTGGTCGTTATGGTCTAGAGATCATCACTACTCTTAAAATACCAATCATCATGCGACTCGTGATGATCTCTTGGACTTGCTCTCTACAAGTATATTAGGTTTTCGTCTTTCTTTATCCTCATCATGAGCATTTTGCATTTGCCAATAACCATGGAATTAAACCTCACAGCCTGATCTAGCGGCCACTGAGAGTTTTTCATACAGTTGGTTATCAAATGCACAACTCCCTGATCATCTGGATCACCTCGGCTTCAATATCCCATTTAGAGCATCAAATTTTGAGAGTACTTCTCATGAGACCACCTCAAAATGCTTGTTTTCCAAGGAAAACTCAAAGAGATACTCAGAATTAGAAACCCAGAACTTTGATTTCAATGTTCCCGCCATATCCCAGTACTCTTCTTCTAATTCTGATGATCATCAGCTTGTTCATGCTGATGAGCTTTTCTCCAACGGCATCATTAAACCAGTGTTTAAAAGCCCACAAAGGGTTGTCTCAAACAGCAATAATCCCCTCATACCTTTCTCTTCTGCATCATCTTCTTCCATAAGAACTCTTGTTCCAACTCATGTTGAAGTTAGCTGTCATTTTTTCCGGAGATGGAAAAGAACACTGGCGACCGGGAGAATCTTGCGGGAATGTTTTAGATATCTCTGTCGGCCTTTATGCCGCTCAAGAAAATGTACTAGAGTTGATGACATCGACAGGAGATCACTGGAAGTTAAGAGCTGGAGCAGTTCCCCACAATTAGCATCTCCGGAACAACAAAGGTTTGCTGATATGGAGAGCTCATTAATTCATGAGGCTGTTCTTCATTGCAAGAGATCAATAGGTTTGCTGATGCTATACATCTCTTCTTTTTCTTTTTCTTTTGAGAAATACTTTAATTATAAAAGAATTACACAAAATAAATATATGAACTAATATGGATTCATGTCAGATATTTAAAAAGTTATTTTTAATATAAAATAAATCTAACATAAGTAATATCAATTTTGGGAATTCATTTTTGTGTATTGCTTTTATATCTGTAGCCGTACGTTTTCTTTTCCAACAACCGAGCAGATTATATATTCTGATGCATGCTTAGCATGTTTGACTGCAGTTTTTACATGATATATATTCTGCTCTTGTCTTCAGAAAAATGATTACTTTCCATAGAAAGGAGGAGGAAGAAGGGAATTAATTACAGATCAGATTGGGGGTTGTGAGCTTCTAGAAGTCATGTATGTACGAGATCCAGCATGCACAACTTGTTCTTTGTCCTATTTCACTGTGTTTCTTTGGTTCTTTCAGGCAACTCATGTGAATTTTTGTCTTGTAAGAGAAGATAAGCGTCATATCATACACAACTGTGATGCCAAACCCATGTATAAAAAATCAAATAATTGTTTGTCGTCTTCATCTTGTGAGGACAAGTTTAAAATTTTCATATTATTTGTCGTTCTTTGTTAAATTAATAAGATTACTTCAAACTCTATCCTATTAATTTGTATGTGTTTCTGTGCATGGCTAACATTGAGTATTATATGTCGACGTCCAATATATGGGAGAGAGAGAGAGAGAGAGAGAGAGAGAGCGCTTGGCAACCATGATATATAGGAAAATGAGGAAATGCACTTTCTAATGCCTTCAAAAGGGCTAAAAGTATAAATATTGACTAAAACTTAAGGTTTTGGCTAAGGTCAAGATTTTTGGAGAAGTTAATCTCTAATAGACTAGTCATTCCAAAGTCAAAATATAATATTATATATTTTAATAATTTTTTATTTTCTAATTTTTTTATAAATACACTCTATATATTAATTAATTAAAATAGAGCACTAAAATATGCAAAAGTATCATGGACATCTAGTATTAATAAAATATCAGTCAAAAAAGTGAAAAAGCAAAGTTGTAAACCCAAACTCCCAAACTGTCTTTGCATTTATTCATTCCAATATGCTATTGAAGAAATTCCTAGCAGATGTAATAGAAAACAAGTTTGGTAAGGGAAAGCATAACAGTAGGGTGAGTTTGATACACGGCCGGGAGTTGAAGGGAGAGAAGGAGATGCGGGAGAATTAAGGGAGATAAAATTAAAAATTGAAGATAATAAAAAAAAAAAAAAACTTTTAGTTGATAAATAGCAACTCACCAAATTTGGCTTTGCTTTTCATTATAGTTTCAGTTTGAGTAATTTGGCTAGTCTAATGCAACTGATTTTAAAAAAATTTAGTCAAAATTCGGACTTAGCTTCCAATATTTGATTAGTCAAATACTATTTCTCTTAGGTCCGTAGTTTATGATACAGTTTGCTTTTGGATGATAACGATAAATATACATAAGGTGTCTCGAGTGAGAGATATATGCAAAAATAGCTAAAGTGAATCCTACATTATTTGTTATTTTCTTTCCTATCAACCATTTGTTTCACCTTTTGATATTTATGCCTTAGTTCTTTAAGGACTTTTCTTTTTTTTCCTAAGAAAATAGAGTTAATTTATAGATAAAAGCTTGTCGTACACTAGATATAATAGCAAACTCATAAACCAAAAGGGGGCACTACAAAAAAAAAAAAAAAAAAAGAGCAAAAATAACCAAAACAATATGTGTGGATCGATTATTTCTGTATTATTTATTTATTTTTTTAGTTGTGACGATTTTTACCAAAAGAATGGGAGTGTGTGTATATAAATATATATATATTATTATTATTATATATATATATATATGTGTGTGTGTGTGTGTATATATAAATATATATATACACGCATGAGGTTAGAGAGCTTCTTTGTGTCAGATCATGAACAACTTGATTGGGAGCAACGAAACCTTGTGAAATCGCCGCAAAGCAGGAAATATAAGCAACATTAATATATGTCGCTTCTCTGTTGCATTTTGTGGAATAAGAATGAATTTTAACAAAAGGCCAATGTTATATCATATTATAAAAATATTTTTATTATATTACAGATTTAACTTATAGTATCAAACTATACCAGTTTATAAAATAATAAAATTCCTTTAATTACAAAAAAGATTTCTTAAATTCTTTTTTCAAAGAAGAGAAATGGCTTGGTTTAATTTTCAAAGTATACTGAGTTTAACTTAATTCAGTTTATTTTTAAGTTAGATCTAACATCCAAATATCCAACTCTTAGATTATTAGACAAAGCACGACTCTCTCCCTTTCGAGTTCAACAAGCTCTCTACCTAGGGTTTTCTCTCCTGTAATGGCACCATTGAAAGGGACGGTTGTGAGCTGCATCTCCCTCTCCCCAACTCCCCACCCTTCTCTCCTCTTCTTCCTTCTTTCCCCTTCTCCATTTCCTCAACCTCTTCTCTCCACTCTTATTTTCCAGCTTCCTTTTGGTTTCTTCATTTTGCCTTCCCCCTCCTTTTCTTCGATTTCTTCCAACCCCTCTCTTCTCATCTCCTTCCCATCTGTTTCTTCCTTTCTTTTCTTTTTTAGTTCTGCTTTTGGTTGGATTTTCTGTAGGAATTGGGTTATTTTGGGCAGTGCTTGTTGGCAGATGTGAAGGCTTTTGGTATGCTCGTCTTCACACGCGTCTCACCGATGTTCTCTTAGGGTGCGACAAAATCGTGGCTAACAGAGCGGCGTGTTTTACACACGTCTCTTACAATAGAGTTTGCTCTTCGTGCACCACCATCAAAGGATCTTTTTGATAGCCATATGCGAGGCCGACAGGTTCAGGAAAATCGGTGGTCCGTCTTTGTCCTTTTAGACACTCTCCAAGTGGCGCGTGATGGGACCACGCGCCACTAACAGTAGCGGTTCTTGTGTTACTTTTTAAATCCCTTCAAGCTTGAAAACCGGATTGTTAAGTTCTTATTTTTTCAGTTAGTTTTTGTTTGTATTTTTTCTTTTTTAGTTTTAATAAAAGCCAAAAAAAATTGATCTCTAGGACATATGGCCGGTCCTTAAAGTTTGTCCTCTAACCCATCTTAGTATAGAAATTGTTTGAGTTGTTTGGTTGGTTGTAACTTTGACTTGTATAGAATTAGAAATGTCTCTCAGACAATTTTTTAGAGAGTTTTGCCGTTAGGACTAGAAAAGTAAGATACTTTTAGTGTATTGTGAGTTACAGATCGCCGTTTAGTTAACTTATAATCGTATGATTCAAATTTGTTTGTAATATCCGTTATTAATGTATGGAATGCAGTTTCTTCTAGAAATAAAAATTATTAAATTATTAAATTTATTTTAATTTAAAATTTCTTTATACGTGAGGTTTATAACTTTTTTTTAATTAAATACTATTTTGTATATAAGACTCATAATTTTTTTTTAATTTCTCATTAATATATCTAAATGCTCAACAACAATAATATTGATGGAGAGAGTTCAGGGGATTGGTTCCCTAAAAACTTTTAATAAAAAAATAAAGACAGCCAAGAAGAAAACATGGAGAAGGCAATGCTAGGAGAATAGGCCACAATTGGGACCATCACCTCTTACGTTTGCCAATATTAAACTTCTTGTTATAAAATTAGGTGGAGGAATAATGTCGCTAGCTGCCTCCACAATTTACGATAATATTTGTTCTTCTGCAGTACGTGTATAGCTAGCTAGCTACAAATTTTAGCATCAACTAATGGGAGGGGAGGGGACCAACCCTAGCAATTTCCTTCTTGTCTTCGCTACAGTTCACCCCGTCTCTCTCGAGAACAACGACGCTCTAATTACGACATTTTCTTCTTCTTTTTGTTTTTTTTTTTAATTAATAAAAAAGAATTATATATATATATTATATAGTCAGACAATAATTAGGAGCAAAGTGGCAGGGAATCTGATATTAAAGAACACTCCCCAGACAACATATATGCAAGAATGTGGAAACAAATTGGCTGCATATATGCATGGGGCCATTGACATTTCCATGCACTTCCTCTGCCTGCTCATGTCATGTTGGATGTTGGAATTCGATGTCGCCCTTACGTAGGTTAATAGAATTATATCGATATATTTTTAGAGTTATGCTAGATAAAAGTTTGCCGTTTTGCATATTAAAGATTTTTAAGTGTAAGATAAAAAAGGTTAAAAAAATAAAATCACATTTTTAAATAAATATGCAAGATGTGCAAACTTCTCTTTAAAATTTTCTAATTTTTATAATTTTCAAGAGTCAAGATCATCAATTATTAAAGAAAGATACCATACATAATTATTCAGTACGCTATGCATAAAAAATAATTATAATTATTTTTAGAATTATTCAATACTCTTTAAAATTCAATAGATAAAAATTAAAAAAAAATAGAAAGTTAAATAAGACAAAAAGCTACCATGTTGGAGGAAGCTACACCTTAATTCCAATGACCCCCTTCCCCCAACTTGGCAACAAGTAGTGTTAAGTACACACGTATAGTGTACCATTTGTGGAAAAGCTGACGACGCATAATGTCATATCAGCCCGTATTTAAATTACAAAAAAAAAAAAAAAAGGAAAGAAACCTAAACTAAACTCGTAGATATGGAGGAAAAATTGAGGTCTAAATAGTGCAAAAATTAAGGCAAGAATTGAGAATCCCAGGGTTTGCAAAAATCCTACCGTTGTCGTTTGAGGGTCTACCATCAGCGTTTGGGGATATGCTGTCGTCAAAGTTTTCTACTTCAAAAGTTGAAACCAGCGAAAGAAACCGTCGTCGGTGTTTTCTGCTTTGGCGTTTTCTAGTTCGGAGTTTTCTGTTGTTGTTGTTCGCATGAGGCGTTCTGGGTTCTGCCTTCGGCATTTCGGTACTTCTGTTGTGGAACACAAGGGTTTTAGCAGAACCATTTGGAATAGTTTTAGCACACGTCACACTAACATTGTCTTGACTATGTGTAAGGGAAATACTCTAGGAAGCCATAGGGAGTGTGAGTGACCACTTTGAAGTTTCAACTAAGGTACACTCATCTCCTTTTGAAAATCTGAGCAGCGTTTTAGATGGGTAATGATTTGTGATATTATTTGGTCAATCATGTGTGTTATTCTTTGTGGACACTTTATTGGTACAATGTTGAAATTTCAAAAGGGTAATAACATTTCTTGTGGATTCGAGATTGCAGTGCACATGGTATATGCTTAATTTTTATTGTAAACCTCAACATAGATAGAAAGCATAATAAAGGACAAAAGACCCCATCTATATGTATGTATGTATATCTCTTTATTCATAATCTCTATAAAAGAGAATCAATACAGATAGAAAGCATAACTTTATTCATAATAGATATATAAAGTTGTTTCCCTTTTGTTATAACAAAATCTTTACTAATGTTTCAAAAAGCATAACTTTATTTATTCCCATTTTTGTTGATAAATTGTTGACAAATTTTGAAAGGGATAATAATTTACTTTTTATTTTCTCCTCTGATGGAAAAGTTGTTTTGTATATGTTTGTTTGTTTGTTTTTTACAATATGATTGTTATTATTGTAAAAGAAGGGGTTAATGAGTTTGAGCTCAATGCTTCTGGATTGTTAAGTGTTTGTGCTTACGCCTGGCTTTACATTTTGATGGATTTAATTTCATGGTTGTGAGTCACTGTTAAGGTCAAAATAAATTCTATTTTTCATTTTTTTAAGTAAGTTTTATGCTGTTAAAAATGAAGAATGAGCCTGCCAACTAAAACATGTCCTAATTTGGCAAATTGGTGCATGTGAAAAACAGGATTTTTGGAACTTTTCAACTTGTCGGAAAGTTAGTTTGACTTTCAGATTTCCAAAAATAGCCCCTTGGACTTGCATGTTAAAGAGTACAAACTCATCTAGTCATGATATTGAGAAGCTCAGTATGTTATTTATTTAGCATTATTTCAGAAGTACTTGCAATATGAAAAAAGGGAAAGAACACATATCTCCGTTGACACCATCTGTCTCAAATATTGAAATGACGGTGTGTTATCTTTTTAAAATATTTATATAACTGTTGAGCTGATATTTTCGAAAGAGTTGTACATGAATAATTTGTGTATTAATCTTAATAGGACATACCACCAACTTCTCCAAACTTCAAAAATTACATGCACTCGGATGGTTATTTTGGAGAACTTCCTGCAGGATCACCCGATTGTAGGGTATCAGATATCCCATCTACCTCTACCAGATATGAGGAAAGAAACGAAGATATACAGGGTGAAGTCAGAACCAATGATACAGTTGCTGAGACACCTCAGCTAGAGGATGATGAATTTGATAATTTAATTATGATTGCGGAGCCATCATCGAGTATGAAGTTTAATACATTTGAAAAAGTAATCACTTATTATAAGAAGTATGCTAAGGGATGTGGATTTGAGATGATGATAAGAAGGACTAAGAAGGGAGATGATAGGATGGTTAGATATGCCACCATTGGTTATTCATGTGGTGGGAAAGCTCGTAATAGGACTTCAAATGTTGTTAGACCACGTCTGACAGGAAAGACCAAATGTAAGACAATAGTTAATGTCTTAAAAGTGGATGGAAAGTTTGAGTTGACAACAGTTTGACTCCACAATATAAATAATCATGATTTCAGTCCAACCAAATCTCGTTTCTTCTTATGTAATAGATATGTGAGTGAGTCCGTACAAAGAATTCTAGATACGAATGATTTAGCTTACATAAATTAGAATAAGAGTTACGGATCTCTTGCTATTGGTGCTGGTGGTTTTGAGAAACTCCCATTTATAGAGGAGAATTGTCGTAATTACATCAACAAGGCAAGACATCTCCAACTTGGAGCAGGTGGTGCTCGAGCGCTTAAAGATTATTTTTTACGGATGCAGTACAAAAATTCTGAGTTTTTTGCTTTGATAGATATGGATGATGACGGCAGGTTAAAAAATGTCTTCTAGACAAACCCCGTAGTAGGTTAGCATACTAATATTTTGGCGATGTGGTCACATTTGACACCACATATCTAATAAATCGGTATAACATATCATTTGCCCCATTTGTTGGTGTAAATCACTACAGACAGTCAATTATGTTGGGAGCAAGATTGATTTTTAGTGAGGATAAAGAGACATTTGTGTGGCTATTCCAAACCTGGTTACATTGCATGGACGGCATCACTCCGAAAGCTATTATCAAATATTAGGATAGAGTAATGAAAAATGTAATTGTTGAAGTCTTCCTACTTACCAGACATCGATTTTGTTTGTGGCATATACTTTAAGAAAGTCTCAAAAAGCTTTCCTCATATGGCTCCTACCAAAACAACATGAAGAATGACCTGATGAAATGTGTGTGTGACACCCAAACTGTTGAGGAGTTTGAGAAATGCTGGGAAAAATTACTCGCCACCTATCACTTGCATGAGAACTCATGGCTGCAAAGTCTATACACTGAGTGTGAGCATTGGGTACCGGCGTAGAGTTTTGTGGGCCGAAATGAGTACAATATAGTGAAGTGAGAGCATGAATGCCTTCTTTGACAGATGTGTTCATTCTAGTACCAACTTGAAAGAGTTTGTTGACTAGTTTGACAACACGTTGAAAAAAAAACCGAGAATGAAATTGCGTTGGATTTTCACTCATTTAGTACTACCATTCCCATGATATCTAGAAACCCATTTGAAAAGAGATTCCAAGCTTTGTACACAAATACTAAATTCAAGAAAGTTCCCAACAAAAGTTGCGAAATCAAAGCATATTTAACACAAATGAAATGTGAGCTTTGTGCTCAAAAAAATCTAACATAAATGAAATCAAGGCATATCTAACACAACGAAATTAAGGTATATTTGTTCTCTAAATCCCTAATTAGTCCTGGTATTCTTCAAACACCAAAGCACCAAATTCCCAACAAACTTGCAAAATTAAGGCATATTTAAACAGAGCGAGGAGATGAAATGAACTCGCCAGAGTTTGTGCACCCAAAATGCCAAAGCACTCACTAGAGTTTCATCTTCGTGCCAGGATTGAGGAATTATTGCGGAGAACTAGATTACTTGAATATGCGAGAGAATAAAAAGACGAGAAATAGATGAATAGGGGATGCGACGAAGAAAACGGGAGAAGAAGATTGGTTACCTGTTCGTTCTAAGGTTTGGTACACTAGCGACCAGAGAAACCAGAGAATGCAAATGACGAAATGAACAATTTGGGGTGCTCGAAATGAGGAACGCGAAATGGAGGGGTAAAATCAAAACGCCCCATTTCATTTAGTGGCGATGTGGACGACGTGTACCCAGCGCGTGCTCAAAGGCGTGGACATAAATTATTTTCCTTTGACAACCTTCTCCCGATATTTATCTATTCACGCTCCTTTTTCTCTTGAATAACTTCTATCATTTGAATGTGGGGTTATATTAAATTACCCCGACCCCCCAATATGTTGAGTCTTATATTAAATTATCAAGTATCATTTAGAGCATTAATAGATGGACTTAACAAAGTTAAAATTTGTTCTTCAAAACAAAAAAATAAAATAAAATAAAATTTGACCAAATTTTAGCTAAAATGCACAATAAATCATTATAATATACTCAACAAATTAATAATGATTATAATTCAAGGTTATTTGACTGGCCAAATCTAGTCAACCTAAGGGAATAGCTAAATATTATTCTAAGATTAAAATAATTTATCTTACTGCTATTTTGGTAGCCAAACAAAAACCAAAATAAAATTAGGTTTAATAAGTTAACGTAAATTGTGATTTAGAAAAAGTTTAAATATATCAGTTAAAACAATATGATCATTGTAAAAAAATAAAAATCATTTGAAAATTATATATGTTATAAATAATATGAATGTTAGAAAATTAATATATATTTTTCAATGATGAATAAATATTTAAATTACAATTAGAATTAGAAAAAATGAAAATATAAAATCAATATATTATTAGAATGATGATAGATTTAGAGAGTTTATTATTTGGTGACATTAAAAAGTGAATTTTTTAGCTAAATTTTAGCCAAACTTTATTGATCAGTCTATTACTAATGCTCTTAAGAATGTGAAAATATTTTTTAATGGATTAATTGATGATGTTAGCGAATTATAATCATTTTTAATTTAGTGTATGTGCGAGACTTTAAAAAAAAAAAGGGTTGATGGTCTTGGCCAATTCTAACGACTTCAACATGATCTGAAAATCTCTTGTACGTCTACTCGTATGTTTAAAAGATACATGATAATTTTATAGAAATTTTATAGACTAAATTGAAGGATTTTACTCGATCCTATTTAGTGTAAATCATTATTCTCTTTTTTGATTTTCCAAAGCTAGCATATGTAACCTCCAAGACTTTGTCTCCAAATTAAATGGAATTTAATATATAGCAATTCCTTCATAATTTGTCTAATGACATATTAATAAACAAGGAACAAAGAATATGCATATTTTCTATTTTTAGCCTGAGTTAGATTTGAAGGTGTTGTCTGAGCAACTCGGTTGTGATATTGTACATATATTATAAACATATATATTATTTATGTATTGATTATATTTAATAGTATAGTTATATAGTTATAAAGCTAGAACTGATATAGTTAAATTCAATAATATACTAATATGAGTTAGTTATCACAAAATAATATATTTATACTATAATATAAATAGACTAATTAAGTATATGTAAATATTTTAATATTACTACTATTAATACCATATATAATCAATTAAGTACAAAAATAAGTTAGACATTATTAGTATAAAATAAGCCTAGAATAATAAGTTACTAACGCATAATATTATAATATAATAACATGTAATTAGACACTAATAATAAGTCTATTATGAAAATAAATTAGACACTAGTAAATATTCTAGCGTAATATATAAGTTAATCTATTTCTATATTTAATAGCCGAATACTACAATCCTATTTCGCATTCACTGCTATTTTTTGGTTTTGCTATTTTTAGCATCACAAATTTCATAAAGGGATTTGTTTCGTACATGCAAATTCACACACCGATATGCATACTAATATTACTATTTTCATATTTAAAATTTAAATTTGTATCAGTTTTATTAAAGAGTTTGATTTTCTGATCAATCACGTTAAATAAAGGCATATTTTGATATGCAAAATTATTTACAATCAGATTTTTTTTTTCCTTCATAAATGTCTTACTCAGTAACTCAAGTGCTTAAATAGACAATCCGAAGACTTTATAAAATTGAATATATGTTGAAAAAATCACAAATTTGAGTTAAGACACAAAAGAAAGAAAGAAAATAAAAACATAGAAAAGTTATTAAAAATAATGATGTTTAAAAAATATATGTTAATATATTTTTTACAAAGTTATAAAAAAAATTATATTATATTAATATATTTTATATTATGAAATTAACTAAATACAATTTGAATTTAAAATTTATAAAAATATAATTTAAGTATAAGAAAATTAAAAAAAAAAACAAAAATAGAACAGCAACCAAAATGTCATTTCCAATTGAAATGGTCGGAATTGACAAGAAAGGCTAGAACTGATCAGAACGGGCCGATATTTAGAACAAAACAAAACGAGAAAATCTATTTATTAAGCAACAAAACGGGCTTAAGTAGGGCTGGGCGGTGGGGGATTCGGACCCCACCGCCCAGCTCCATCCGCCCCACCCCCATGTGGGCGAGGCGGATTCACCGCCCTGCATGGCGGGGGACAGGGGCCCTTGCCCCACTCCCAGGGGTAAGCGGATGCAGGGGGCGAACCGGGGTTGCCCTCACCCCCTAATTTATCCCGTCCCGTTATATATCATATATATATATATATGCATACATATATAATGTATTGAAAAAACAAACCTCCACTATCGACGATATATGAATCGTTGTTTTCCATTATCGATGATGCATAGAGAGAGAGAAAGAGAGAGTTAGGTATTGAGGAGACTCGAAGGTTGAAGAAGTTAAAATGGGGTGTTTTAAAACCCCAAACAAAACTGAGATTTAAAAATTCCTAAGCATAAAATGGCGTTGTTTTATACTTAATGATTTTTTTAATTTTTTAAACTTTAAATAAAACGGTGCGTTTCGTCTAGGTTTAAAACCCTTATTCTTCTACTTTCGAGTCCCCCCGATACCTAACCCTCCGGCTCTGTCTCTGTGTGTGTGTGCAACATTGCATCTTGGAAACCCACCACGTTTCCAGTTTTTAACAATGACAACGAAGCCCCTCTTCGATCTGAAGACTTCGATGATGGCAATGATGGCTTCGTGGTCGATTTTCAAGTCGAGTTTGAAAATTAAAGTTCTCTTATTCAAGTCCGAGTTTGTTTGTAACTTTAGAGATGATTGATTAATGATTTTAGTGTGAATGAGTTAATAGATGGTTGGTAACTTGGTTATTTTGATGATTTATTTTATTGTTGATGAATTAAGTTTCGGAGGGCGGACGGAGACCCTCCCAAATCCACCCTTCGCTGGCGGAGCGGGGTACCTTGCCCCCACTCCCAAGAGGCGGTAAAAAATTTTCCCACTCAGCCCAGGCGGGGGACGAGGGACTGAAAAGGGGTGTCCTGCATCTGTATATATGGGGAGCACCCCTAGTTAATTTTTTTTTTATTTGCACTTGTACTTGCACTCGAGTAATTCTACATAATCTCTTAATTTTCAAATATCATATTTTTTATTTTTTAATATTTTTATTTTAAATTTATTTTTTTTTAAATTAATTTAATTTAATTTAATTTATTATTTATATATTAAATATTTGATAAAATTAAAATAAAAAAGGAGGTTGCTAGTAAGAGGTTGTGTAGATTCCCCCCTCCCCCCTCTCTCTCTTCCCTTTCCCTTTCCCAAACGTCCGAGCCCGCCAGACCCCCCCATCGGTGCAGCCCAGCACGTCACTTATTCCCGTTGACACCGGCGTCTCCGTACCTCCAGGTATCTCTCTCTCTCTCGCCACAATCAATCGCCGCACCGGCTATACTTCCCGTTGATCCCCACATGAGCGGAATCAATGGACTAAGTTGTTACCCACGGATTTACTGGGTTGTGGATTTAATTTTTTTATTTCATGTCAGGTTGTCTGTGTCCCACGCAGGAGAGTTAGTGTTGAAATTAGAAGAAAAAAAAAATCATGTTACATGAAGGACTGGGGCAAATTGATTGGAGAAGGGCGCCTGAGTTTAAATTAGCATTGCCATTTTTATGATGAGCAGTGGATAGAAAAATATCTGGTGCTTTCGAACACTTCGGGGACTGGAAAACCACCAGAGATAAAAAGAAAAGGAAAATACTCTCTTCCAAAACTCTCCAGTAGTTTTCTTAACCAAAACTCTCTTCCAATTTTTTTTTTCTTTCAAATTTTCGGCATAACTTTGTTGAGCTTTTGAAAAATCTATGAATCATTCTGGCTCCGACTGTAACGAATCATTCTGGCTCCGACTGTTTGCCTGAAAATTCGGTGGAAAATGGAAGATATTAACTATCTTCAGCGCTACATGTGGACTTTGAATAGGAACAATTTCAAACATTTGAATCGGAAGTAGAAATCCAAAGAAAGAATTGGTTTGGCTTTAGTAGGTTGGTCTGAAAGCTCGCGTCAGCCAGGCAGTTCCATTATTAGTTGCTGTATTTCTCAAGGTTGTGAAACAATATCTAGGTTTTGGAGCAAGTCATCTTTCTTGCCAAGTGCTTGTCTTTATTACCGAAAGAGTAGTTTGAGTTCAATTGGCTAAGAACAAACTCTTACATAGTCCAGAACATTATTTGCATCAATAAATGCAACTTTTGAACTTTCTTTTATGCAATTGGCATGCTGTGAACTTTGGACAATTTAAGACTTTTGCATTTGTATTATATTTCTACTATGTCTTCTCTGAATTAGCACATATTTCTTGTATGGTTTCATGTTTTGGAATTAGAAAAATATGAATCTGTTACCCTCTTACCTGAAAATGTATTATTAGAGAAAAGAAAATGATGGTTTAAATGTAATATATGTTCTGTTGTTTTTAGAAAAAGGCAATTGAATGGAAAAGGTATCAAGGTGTTTTTCTGCCAAGTACTTAACTCTTACTATGTGTAGTGTGTATGCAACTGCCATGAGAAAAAAACATAAAGGAAGATTGGAAATAAATATTTAAATGGAATAGATATCGATTTTGAGAGTTTTTTATATGGAGATTTTGAAAATTGGCTAGCTAAACTAGAAAAAAAGTGAATTTTCTAGTCAAATTGTAGCCAAAGAGTAGGTAGTTCTTATGCTCTTACACCTTCGTCGTTTTCTTTTTGCCAAACAAAGCAAGAAAGTTTCGACAATATAATTGCCTTGTAGTTTTCCAGTAGTTTTTAACCCTATCTCATGTTTTTTTAATTCATTGCTCCATACGAACTTTTTCCACATTTAAAATGCCACATATTTGTTTTTGGCCCCAATTTTATTCAATATGTTTTATTTGAATCTCACTACTCAGCAATGCAATCACTGATCATATTGAAATTGCTAGAGCTGAATGTATCGTCTTTATTTAATTATTTGGTCAATTCTCATATATACATAATATATAGACATACATATTGTTTCCAGCAATGAATTTGGTTCCATTCCAATCCACTGTACCACCGCCGCCATGGTTTCCGATGTTACCTCCCAACATGCCAATGTCCTGTGCCTTTTGGGAGACTAAAAATGTGGAGGACCGGGTTAAAGAGCTGCAAGATACTCTTGATCTTGCAAAAGCAATGTATGTCCCAATACAAAAGCAAATTTGTATTTCACTTAGAATATCTTAATGTCACATTTGATAGCAAATGGTTTATTTTTTTTATAGTATCCACATTGCATCTTACGGAGATTATTTTTCATATTGAATCATTATTCTTAATAGGGAGAAAGAGCTAGAGATGTTGGCAATGATCAAAGATGGTAATGGGAGTGAGAAAAGTGAGGATTATGGGTCAAGTGGCACTTCTGTTCATAGGTTAAAAAAAATATTAGAAGATAAGGGCCTTAGTTTGGAATCCCAAGAGTCACTTTCTGTGGAAGCTGCAAATACATTGATGTCAAAATTAAGAGCTCAGCTTGAACCATTTAAGGTGATCATGGATCAAAGGACTCCATGGGAGGAAAAGTCAGCAGCAGTTAGATTGTCCGAAAAAACACAGAAGTATAAACGAAATAAACTTTGGAGGAAAAGGAAGAGGAAGCGCATTGCGGAAATGTTGACGAAGGTGGCTTTGTTTGACTTGGTTAAGATGTCCTTCTTGCCTCGCTTTTTCTCAAATTATGTTAGAGAAATTCTTATTGTGTGTATGCTGTTATTGCTTTGATGCTTAGGAGCGTGAACGATTTGAACAAGCTGATCAAGAAGCTGATGAATGGAGGGCTAGGGAGATTGCCAAGGATATTGCAAAGGGCAAGGTACGGCAATACTTGCATGTTCAGCTGCATATTTTTACTAGTATTTCCACTGCCAGTCATCCACTAGGTGTTAAGAACCTGGAAGCTGATTGTATAGCTAAATATACATGTCCATTATATGGTATACATATTATTATCAGTTCAGAGTAGCGGCTGACATGAAACTCTTTCTGGAGTCTATGGTTTGATTTTTGTGGTTTTGTTTTTGTCTTGTCATTTAATGGGGAATTGAAACAATTCATCACTTCGATGGAAGCAAATTAAGGTATTTTACATGTGCGGATCCAGTAAGGAGACAATGAGCAAAGTAACTGCTTGTTATGATATGCAAATTGGGCGGCTTCATAAACTATGAGAAAAGCAAGTAATGAGATAACGATCGTACTTAATAGAAGGCATTGTTCTAAACTCCAGGAGACTAGATCAGTGATAATGTTTATGTTGCTTAACTCAAATGTTGGCATGAGCCACTGTGAATGGTGGATTTGTCAGCAAGTCAGCACTCACTTGAACTCCCACTTTCTTTATAAAATTTAACTGTGCTTTTCTTCAGTAAACAGATCCATTCAGTTAGAATTTCAAACTATGCACATTGTATAACCCTTCTAGCATTTCCAAGCAATTAGAATTTGCATGAATACATTTAATAATCAAATAGTGGAGCAGATAAAAAGGTTAAGACAGAAATTTTGGTGATGCATGCCAACAATCATCTTGAAGACAGGGAAGGCGCATTGGATGAACTTAGACATTTTTTGTTTGATACACTAATGTCATGGGCAATTGCTATAGATCTAAACGGACTTAGCTTTTATGATTTTGTTTTGTATCTATTTCTATTTCTTGGCTAGGTGTTTTTATTTGTATAGGTCCTATGAATCAATAAAGTCTTGTTTACTTAAAAAAAAAAAAAATTGTATGGGTCCTATGTACTTGAGCTATGCATATTTTCATACCTATTAATAAATTTTTTTACCTTAAAGAAAAATCTCTCCACATTCTGTTCTGCTTTTTTCATGTATGTCTATTTCTTTTCTCTTTCTTTTTCTTAGCTGCAATGGTAAAGTTTTTGCTCCACTAGGATGTATAGTCCCTCTAGCTTGAACCCTGGAATGCTGACATAATCATAAGTGCTTTCATATTCTTAACTTTCATCCAACCATCCAACCCTAAGAGGTGTTGTAGTGGTCCTCGGGTGAGTTGGTATAAACCAGACGTACTAGGTTCAAAACTTTGCATTCACACGCTTGGGGCCATCGAACGGGAGAAATTTCTATTTGAATTACCCGAGGTGCACTTATGAGAAATTCCTTACTGAGCACCAATGTAGCCCTAGGATTGGTCGGGACTTTGTCCTGGATGCCCAGTGCTAATAAAAAAAGTATTATTAACTTTCATTCATTTTGCTGATATATTTTGTAGTTTGTATCAAGTGCAAGCTTAATTGTTGTACTTACGAACTGGGTAATTTGATTGGCAGGTAGAGAAGATGAAGGAAGTTGCGAAACTTAAAGCAAAAGAAGAGAGAAAGAGACTAGAATCTGAGGTTAGCATTGGTAGTTTAAATTAATAAAAGCTTTATAAACTGAGAACGTTATGATACTTCTACTCTTTCCTTATTCAATATTAATTGTCTAGTGTATATGAACCCTATTAAAACTTCCCATATGATGTGCCTAAAATGGGTATATATACGCCATTTCTCTTGTTTTCATTTTCTTTTCGGTTTGCAAAACTTTATTTATCACTTTGTATTGTCCCATAGAAATCCTTTTTCTGCATTTTGCTTTCCGAGGTCCAGGCCCATGAGCATATGATTCTGTCTTGACCAGCATTCTCATTGGTTTTCCCTCGTACCACCTTCATACACATACAGTAATTATATCTGTTATACTCTTTTAATATATATATTTTTTTTTATAGGTAATCAAAAGGAATTCATTAATAACTTCTGTTTTAATATACAACGTTCAGATATTTCTTTTTCTTTTTTTACTCTTTCTGCTCTATCTGGGATAGGAGTCCATGTTTATCAACTTCTGTTTTATCTCCCATTTTTCATTTTCATGGATTGAATAGATATTTTGTGCTCTTGCATTGTCATACTTAATTTTACCGAGATTTTTACCATTTATACTTGATGAAAGAGGGGAACTTCTGATGGGGGGTTCTTTTGATTGAGTGATAGACTCATCTATCTGAATTTGCTTCTACTTCCTATTTGTTTTTTTACAACTCTCTATGCACGGGACCGGGGTCTACTCTGCAGGGATGGGTCTGAAGGACCCTGCTTTGGAGAGGTTCCGACAAACAAAAAAAAACCTCTCCAACCGGTTGCTTATGTTTGGCTGTGAGGTGATCTCATATTAGTCAGAGATATTTTTCAGTCTAGGATCATCTTACTACCAAACGTATAAACATAAAAACTATCTTACTCAGATTTTCGTAAATATCAAAAATCAAAAATAATTTTTAAAATTATATTTAAAAAAAAAAAAACTGCAGGCACCAGCCACCAGTAGTGGTCTGATTCGGGCTGCCCCGTGGCAGCCGTGTGCCACCAGTGAGGCTCCCGAATCTCCTTTTTTTTTTTAGTTTTTCTTTTATTCAGTAATTGAAAATTTACTTGATAAAACATGTAAGACAAAGCAGATAGAGAAACATTTAATGAGACTATAAGGCCCCGTTTAGATTCAGAGATGAGATGAGTTGAGATAAATTTAGTTTATTTTTTAATATTATTATTATTTTAGAATTTGAAAAAGTTGAATTGGGATTTGAAAAATGTGTATAGGGATTTGTGTTTTGTATGAGAAATTAAAAAAGGTAATGATGAAATGGAGATGAGTTGAGATGAGTTCCGAATCCAAATCTGTATTGTTCTCCTGTCACAATACCGATGTGAGTTCACTGACAGTGAGATATACTGTTTGCATATGCTATGCTAATGCCACTATCATGTCTAATGAGGAAAGAAGATATTCCTTCTACAGAACTTTTTTCATTTAGAAGACCTCACTTGGATAGCAATTATCCGATGTACCTTATTAAAGGACTAGGAGTTATCGGGTTGTCTAGTTAACTGTTAAGTCTTCGATGTTCTTGCTGCTGATCTCTCTCTCTCTCTGACATTATGTGTCATTTTTCAGCTTGAACAGATATTGATTGTGGAGAAGTTGCAAGAGTTACGCTCCATGAGGATCCAAAAATTGCAGAAACAAGGTCTGCTTCTTGATCTTCTTATTCTCTTTCCTGCTTGTCTGTGATGTGGTGAATGTTCTATTTGCTTATACCATAAATCTGGTGTGTTTTATATCAGGTTCCCTGCAATGGAAGAATGCTCTCACTTTTATTTTAACGAGTTAATACAAATAAATTTTGGCCATTATATTGTGCCATATCGTAACATCAAGTCACATTTCATTACAATATTAAGTTGCCGCTAAAATTTGACTTGTACATGCAAACCTTACATTTTTGCCATCTCGGTATAAGAGCTGACTGTGACTACAGATGATGCTTTTTCTGCTTTTTTTCTTCTTTGTTGATGAATATGAAAAGGCCCTTAGTTTAATTAATATTGTTCATTTTGTGGAACAGATGACTTTTTCATGTTTGTCATTTTTTGGAAAAAATGTTTTGTACCTGCAATTTGTATTATATGGTGTCTATGAAACTGAGATTTAAATAGCAGTGTACTATCAAATTTATTTGATCTATAATTAAATGAATGTAATGTTGGTTGCATAATCATGCAGGTCACTTTTTCCCTGAAGAAGATGACAAGTTTCTCGATAGAGTTCGAGCTGCTGTTGAAGAAGAGGAACGCCAAGCAGTTGCTGCAGCTGACACAGATGCTGCCAAGGATGCCATTGCAACTGCTGAAGAATCTAGGAAAACCCTGCAGGGTCATAAGCTCGACAATACAAGCAGTGAGAAGGGCAGCATAGACTTAGTAATTGAGACTGAACATGATAAAAGCACGATTGTCACTGTCAATGAATCTGAACCACAAAGATTGGAGGGACGAGGAGTTGGAGGAGCTTATGATTTGGTGGCAAATCTGCCATTGGAGTTCTATCATTATTATCATGGCAGCAACACCGACATGGGCACCCTTATTGAGGTGATTTTAACTGGTCTCTCTTCCGTGTGCTATCCACTTTGTGCAATTTATTTAATTTCCTAATTTTGAGGAGCATTATTCCATTATATGTGCAAATGGGTGCTAGTTTAATTAACTGCTGTGGATGGCGGTGTAATGGATAGCCCCTGCACATCCCGGCATCTATTTTGTTTAGATTTAAATCATAATTGCCATTGCATGCAGGTGAGGAGAACATGGGATGCATATATAAGACCTGGAGGAAGGTAAGGATGCCAGTCCCTTTTCTAGTTGCTGTACGCTCTAATGTGATGATAGGCACCATGTAGCATGCATTCCCGTAACAGTTTGGTAGTTGAGAAAATTTTTTGGTTATGGAAACCAATTATTTCTATATTTTGGTTTGACAATTGTCACTATTGCCTTCACGGACCACTACCTCCATTACTCCACAAGTGGTGATGCTACCACAAATTCCAGCATCAATGCCACAATGACCAACATACCTCCATTAGCATTGCTACTGCTCCAATCAGTCAGCATTAATGCCTACTCTATTCATGCTGCGTTATGATTTTACTGCCATTGTCATAATTAATCTTTGCTGTTAAATTTGGGGCAGCCGTATTCCAGGGCATTGGGTTCAACCACCTCCGCCAGCTGATGAGATATGGGCATCCTACCTGGTGAGGCCTAAATGACATGATGACTGCCGAGTTTGTGGCAGTTTTTGCTCTAAGTATGGTATTGGCTCCTATTGATCATTTGTAAACTCGAACTAGTTTTCTCCGACATGCATCTAATTAAATGCACAGATAGTATTTTGACCTATTCTTCAATTTTTATGTTTTCAAATTTAAGGTTCTTCCATACTCCGACTCCAGTTGCCCAGCATTGTCATAGCATTTGATCAGAAAGAATGACAAAACATCTGTGCAAGCCTTAGCGAGTCAGAATAGATTTTAACTCTGAACTCTGAAGCTATGAAATGGGAAACAAGGTGATGCTGAAGACATTCACGGAAAGCATCTTCGGAGGTTTTCAGGTGGGATGGAGGATCACATCAATAAATGGTTATGCTTGCTGCTGCTTCTAAGCAAGCTTTTGTTGAAGGTCGCTGCAAAATATCCAAGGTATGACGGAAAAAGATCTCCCGAGTAAGTTCGAGCAAGAACTTGAGGGGAAGTTAATCAAAGATGCAACTCTATAAAGTATGAACTGTTATCAGTTTTGCCATTGCCGCATGGTTTTGTTCAGTAAATGAAAAATATATTCTCTTGTAAGGTAGTTATAGAGATCATCTTGTTGAAATCTCAATCTTTTCTGTTTTCATGCCCATACTACCCAAAATTAAGCACGATGTAGTTCTTTTTTCTTTTGAATCCTGCCAGGTTTCTCTTCAGACTTCAGGAACAGATACCAAAGATCCTAGCAAGTAGATTCAAAAGCTTCAGTCTGGCATTTTGCCTGTAATCAAGCCAATCGGGGAAAGTTCAAATTGTCTCTAATTTTTTATTCCAATTCCAAGGAGTCGTAGGGCATGTTTGGATACTATAAAATTTTTTGAAATTCTCAAAATCTTAATTTCATTTCTAAACATCACTTAAATATATATATATATATATATATATATATATAAATCAACTTCAAATATATAACTTCTTCATCTTATCATAACTTAATCATTATTCATAAAAGAAAAGTAATATAACATTTACATGCGTCAAAATCAAATATAAAACTCAATATAATTTTTACAAATTTTTAAACTGAATATTTTTAATTTTTTTTTTTTATTTACATATTTCTCTCATTTTTTAAAATCCAATTTTGAAATGCTTTTGAGCGTCCAAAGCAGCAAGCATGCCCTTAGTCATATTTTATCATTTGAACAAGTTGAAGTTCGTTTAAAAATTGCTTTATTAATCCGTTGTTTTCTTGAATGAAATAAACATTATCATTGAAATCTTCCATCTTTTGTAAAAACTAATAAAAATAATTTACTTCCATATTAAGGTTTATATCATTTGAGTTACCTGAGCAAAATTATTTATAGAATACATATGAATTATAGAAATTACAATGACATTTTTGTATCGGTAACTCTCAAGTGTAGCAAATCTAAATATGATTTTTCCATCTTCCAGTTTGTTATTCTCAACCGCAATTTCTGTAAGTTGTTAACTAGGGTTACAAATGAACTAATTTATTTAATATCTCGTTTGGAATTCGTTGGATTAAATTTAAATTGAATTCGATTCATGAAAAAAAAAAGAAATCAATCTATAAAAATAAATACTTGTTCGATTAATAAATGTCACATACTTAACAAAAACTTATCAAAACCCGCTTGATTATGTCCAAGTTGAATTGTTAAATTAACTCAATTAGAATTTATTCATATATTAATAAATATAAACAGACACCTATGTATATACATATATATATTAATTAATAATATAAACATAATATTTTTATAATTAAATATATAATATATAACCTAATTATTTAATTTTATATATTGAATATACTATATAGCTCTATTTTATACTTTATATAATAATTAACCAATAAGATAATAATTTCATCTACTAATACATGAAAAAAAAATTATATAAAATAAATATACATTATCATATTATATTACATGTATGTATTAATAATATAAATAGATATATAATATATTATTATTATATATAAATATCAATAAGTTATATATTAATTATTTATCAATTTTTAAAGTTAATTAATTCTATTTATTAATTGTACAAATTCAATATTAATTTTTTTTATATAATTATTAATTATTAAAAATTATGAAATAGAAAATACACAATTCGAGCGAGATGGAGATCGTTTGTAATTGTGGGACTCGATCCAGCTCAAACTCATACAAAGTTAGCTCCGTCTAAACTTGAAGATTGTATTTGATAGTTCAACTAAATTCAAACTCATTTCAAATCAATTATTGATGAAACCAAGCATCCCCCTTATCTTCCGCTTTTATTTGTACAGTGGCTTAATGTAGCTGAGGATTCATGAATCCAAATGCTCCATTTTTCGGAAAAGCTTATGAGCATCAGAAGTATCATGTTTTTAAGGAGAATACATATTATGTGTGTACGAAAGATTAGATCCAGACACAGACCGAGCAAAAAACCCAAAAATAAAGGGCTCGGCGATCTACTTTCATTACTGATTTTCGAAGGCAAACTTAGATCAGAAGCGCACCGATCTGAATAGCACTTCCTCTATAGGACCCTTCGGTTATTTCAAAGAAATATAATTAAAAGTTTAGAAAAAACTCAAGGTGGATTGGAGATGAAGATGCTCAGTGAATACGAACCATATTGGATTATTCACCTTGCACGATGATTTTCTTTGAAAAACAACGAGCAATCGATTTCTAGAACTCTTCATCGCATCTTATCCCTGTTTGAACAGGAATTACAAAAATAAACCAAAACAACAGAAATCAGACGCAGAGAGAGAGAGAGAGGCGCCCGAACTCTAGGGTTCCATCCTTTGCAGTTTGCGCATACCATAAGTAGCTTCCATGCGGCTTATTATATAGTGGAGAGAGGAGTCACGTAGACCGTACGATGATCTTACCTTTTTCGATAAATCTAATGGACGACCACTGAGGGATGCGAGTATAATGTGCAGATCAGAGGTTCAGGCGTACATTCTTCTTTCCAAAATAATAACTTGACTATGGTTTTCTCCCTTATTTTGATTCATCGTGAATTTATTGAAAAGTGGTGTTATTATATTTCTTCAATTTGTTCGTTTGATGTGTCTTTTATGTAATTTGTACTTCTTTATTTTCTTTTATATTTTATTTCAAATATTTTTAAACATGTTTAAATATTTTTTAAAAATATAAAAAAATACAAATACACTAATAATCATTTCTTTAATCATTAAAAATAAATAATTAAATACATAAATGGTCAAAATATATTAGGCCAAATGAGGCGATATTGTAACATTTTTATTTTATAAAACCCTATGAAATGGATTAGCTTGCTTGTATATTTATTTTTAAACTTAATTAAAATAATTTTATAGATAAGTAATATTATATATCATATTATTATCTTACTTTCATCTCATTATATAAGGTATGACACACTTATTATCATTAGAAGATAAATAATCATTTAATAAAAAATACATAATAATGATAAGGGAAATATTGGGGATCGGTCCGTCTGATCCCTTTGAAAAACGGACGTCGGTGTCTCCGTCAGTGGTGGACGACATCGCTCACTCTATCGTGACCGTCGACGTCCGGCGATTCTACCCCTGTAACGGTGACTCCCGACGACATCTGGTGTGCCTCACACAGCCTTAGACCCGTTTTGGACTCGTCGCCGTTGCAAGGGCGAGGTTGCCGGACACCGACGATCACGATGGGGTGGGCAGTGTCGCCCACCACCGGCGATGCCAACGCTGTCTGGGTTGAGGCCGAACACCTATTTAAATCATCTCTATTTTATTTTTTTATTGTGTTTTTATTTTATTTTATTTTATTATAATGTTTTATAAATTTTTTTTATTGTACATTTTATTATATGTTTTAAAATTTTTTATTATATTTTTATTATGTTTTATTGATGGACTGTTTTTAATGGGAATCGGATGGACCGATTCCCAGCGTCTCCCTAATAATAAATATGTCACAAAGATAAAAGTGGAATAGTGATGTGGTGTATAGAATTTTCCTTTATAAATCTTACAAAGAAAACTATATAAATCATTAACACCACTCTTATTAAAATAGCTAAACTCAAACCCAAGTTTTAGCTAATATGACATAAATTTGTCTTTAATTATTTTATATAATAAAATAATATTATTTTTTTAAAAAAAATTAATTATTATATTATATTTTACCATTCTACTAATTATATAGTCATCAAAAAATAGCTGCAACCAAATTATGATAGGAAATAAGGAAGAAAATATTTTTTATTCCTTTTTGTCATGCTATGGTAACTATCAAATTGGACTCACAACATTAACTAGCAAAATGCCGTATCCATCCAATACAATATATTTTGATACTCTATTAGCGAGCCAGACACCCATGGAATTTGCATTTGTATAATCCAAAGAGAGTGTTCTAACAATTGCAGCTGGATTCATGATTAAAATATATATATTATCAATATCCCAATAAGATATAAAAAATTTATTTTTTTCGTAAAATAAAATTATATATCAACAAAAGAAATTCTAGTGAGTATATATCAAGTAATTAATTACTAATATTAATATTACATCCCAACAATAACAAAAGGTATATAAAACTAAATATTTATAAAAATTTAAAATATAATTTATTTGTATTATACGTATTGATTGAGAGTTTTTCAAAACCTGCAATTGACTTGGTACATAAAACTAAACATTTATAAAATTTAAAAATAAAATTTATTTGTATTATAAAGGTTGATTTAGGTTTTGCAAGTTACTCCGCAATTGATCTGTTTATTAATAATATTATGTTTGTGTCAAGTTCACGAGTCATGTTATATATTACTACCCTTAAACAAGGATTTACATGGTTCAGTACTAGAGCCTACATCCACAAGTCTTGAGTAGAAAGATCATTGGTCTTGGATGTAAATCCACTATAATGAAATTGAGACCAAGCTTTTTAGTCCTCTCTAAACTCTCTACAACCACTCATAGAGATGGGGTGCAAGAAGCTCCCTGGTTCATACCTTCTCCAAAAGTCGAATGCTCGTTAGAATGTTAGGATGAGATGAGATAACAAATTTGTGAATGGTTAAGATATTTTATAGAATTATGGTGAATGAGAGAAAAAATTAAATATAAATATTATAAAACTAGAATATTATTAAAATATAATTTTCATAGGGAAATTTGGAAAGGTTGAAACATTTTTTGTATTTTGTTTGAAAACAATTATAATGATTAAATAAAAAAATTTAAGATTTAAAATTGAAACTGTATATTTGAGTGATTTAGACGTGGAGATGAGAAAACTATCTCATCATTGAAATGGGGCTGAAATCGCATTCTCTTGTGCCTCTGCTGCGGTCTCATTTGGAATCTAAATGAGATGAAATAATAAATTTGTAAATAATAATAAAATAATTTGTGAATAGAAGTGAAATAGTTTGAATTAAGATTTTTATTTGATTATAAGAATATGAGAAAAAAATGAATAAAAATATTATAAAATAAAAATATTATTATAATATAAGTTTTTAATATTATTTGTATTAGGATTTGAAAAAGTTAATTTATGTAGAAAAGTTGTTATGATTATATTGATCAGTAATGATTAGATGAAAAAGAAATTGGAAGTATTCGTCTTAACTCATCTCAAACTTATTATTACACTTTTTCAAATTCTCATACAAAATACAAATTCTAATACAGTTTTTTAAAATCTCATTTCAACTTTTTCAAATCATAAAATAAAAATAATATTTTATTCAACTTTTAAAACTCATCTCATCTCATCTCATTTCAGCCCCGAATTCAAATAAAATTTAGTAGTATTTGAATATTGAGATGAAATAAGAAAGACCAACCCCATATCCAAATGGGGCAAAAATCCTACTAAGGGATGGAGGACTTAGGGTCCAGACTCCATGTACCTGTATTTTCTATGAAGCTCACAAGTCACAAGGAAATATGATCTTGCGCTTATTAATAACAAATAGCATGAAATCCCTTGGACCATAATTAGCTGGAAAACTCCCAACTTACAAATATCATGAAAATCAGAACAGATCATCACATTTACAAATATAGATAATGCACTTTTAATAAAGGAGTAAATACCCTACGGGGAATGATCCAGACGTGATCGTTGAAACAACACAACTGCAAGAGTCACCAGGGATGCATAAACTGTATTGGGTAACCTCTGTACCACCTTCCCAACTCCCGGGACACCTGCAGTAGCGTTCTTGGTAGCCACTGCAATCGTTGGTGCCACGACCAGAGTGATGATCAGTCCCTGACTAACAGCAATGAGTGTATCAGTTGTCAGCTGCTGAATAAATCTCACAAATTCCTCACGATCAATTTCTCCATCCAGGTTGATATCGCAGTCCTACAGATAAAAAGAAAACGACAACTTCAAGTATTGAGAATACAGAATGCTTTTCTTTTTCTTTTTAAGAAACAGAACAGTACTCCTAATTTTATTGAAACTTTTACTTATAACGGAACAATACTGTAATTATAAATAGGGGTATTCATCCGGATTCCATATTTAAAAATTCGGATTCCAGATTCAGAATTTTCTTGAACCTTTTAAGTAAAAATGTCAAAATTATTAAAAAATAAATAAAATTTCAAAACTGTGCTGGATTTATCTGGCCCGGATGAACACCCATAATTACAAACCTTGGAGATGCAAAGCTAGAGAAAACCTAACCAAAATCTCAATTTTCGAATAACTTGATTTTCTCTTGATATAAGAAAGCCAAACAAGATATATGGTATAGCTCCTATGAAGGTCAACAAGTAGGAGGTTGTGGCTAGCACAGAAAGAACACAGTCCTTAAACTGTTTTCCAAACCACATTCTTTCCCCCTTTACGACAATGAATAATAGAGGTTCACATATGTGGTAAAGTCATTAGAACTGGGAATGTAGTTTATGAAAGAGTAAAAGCCATCACTCATCAAGCTCTAGAAGCCGGGAAATCTTTTTTTTTTTTAGCAAGTAAAAAGGCACCTCAAATAATCTGTGAAGTTCTTCCCGTGCTTAATAAGCCACAGAAATGCAACAGGTATCATGAACAAATAACAAATTTTTCATGACAGTATTACATACAAAGTCCAATCTCACAATAGCTATGGCAAATACAAATTGAATCAGATACACTGTTCCATATAGAACCTGTATAATTCTCAAGGGCTATACGACAAAAACAGGAGTCCGTCTATAGATCTATCATCTCTGAAAACACTCGTTCAATTAAAGTTCATGTAAAAGTACTAAAAGATTACCTGTTTTCCATTTTTGGATATCAAAAAATTGCTTCAGATTACAGGTCGTGAAATCAACTATTGTAAAATGCTATAGAGAAGAATATGGCCACTATAAGAAATGATATTAGCAACTGTAGCGTAATTTTTTTAAAACAAATAAATAAAATATGAAATTCACATAAAAAAAAATTAATAATAACTTAACTCTTTTTCAAAATAATTGAATAATGGACTCCACGGCATTATCATTACTGATTTGTCTAATCCATGTATTATTCACAGTGACCTAACCATTGGTCTCATCTGGTGGGAGAAAGTAACAAAAAGTTGTGGTTGGGAATAGTGCCACAGCCATTGCACTTTACTGGCTCAGTGGGTCTATTTAAGCTGGAAAACAAATACTCCAGGCCAAGATCTAGTGACCATCGATTTCAAAAATAAAAAGAGCTAGCGACCATCAAAAAGCCCCCTTTTTAATCTCTTTTTTCAACACTTGTAAAATCTGGCAAAAGCAATCCAGATAGAAATGGGCGACAACAGTGAACGAATACCTAAATAATATGCAGTTTTGCCAAACAGGGTCGTATAAAATTTTAAGCATAATCACCGAAGAAACTGATTAGAATACGAGTGAGAACACCTCAATCATAACTCTGACTTGCTCTTTGGAGGGTGGATCGAAATGGGGCCCCGGCAAACGCTTATTGATATCACTACAAAATTCACAAAACATAATACAGTGCTTCATTGAGAGAGAGAGAGAATATTAATTATTAAAGCAATATAAAGCCAAAAGCCTCTGCTCTTACTTGAACACAAGCAGAACGGCGATGTATAAATCTTCGAATGTCAGATTAGCCCTTCCCGATTGATTTTGGAAACGATCGAAAACCCTATCGGTTATTTTCCTCACTTGCTCTCGCCTCCACTCCTTCCCTGCGCTCAATTTCATTTCTTGGATTAAGAAAAAGGAGGGAGAGAAGGATGTATTGAATTTGAGCAAGAGTGGAGAGTACCTTGAAGCCTGTCTAAGACTTGTCCCATGGCGTTGTAGGTGTACCAGCAGATAAATATGGCGTCGTGCTTGAGGATTAGATTGCCCTCGGTACGCTGAAGTCTCTTGCACTCTATGTTTCGCAGAAGACCACCTGTGTATTTATCTCCTAGTTTCGATCGTGACAGAAAACCAATGCAGAACAAATAATAATAAAAAATTAGTAAATTTTTAATTTTTGATTTTTAATTCTTAACCATTATACTTAAATTATTAAAAACAAATCAATTCCCTCCATAAATATATATATAATTTTTTTTTTAAAATATATATTTTAAGTGGAAATAGTATAGATTTTAATTTTATAGCAATCTCGATTAATTTTGATGTATAAGGAACGCAAATTTTCTGTCAGCTTGATAGTTCTATAAAGTTTGGAATATGTATTTAATAGATGTTGTTATACTATATTTATAGGGACTTCTAAATAATGATAGCGTAAGGACTCAGTCTAATATTTCTAACGTCAATATAAGAATAGTTGTATTGTGTCTTGCATAATTTATTTTTATAAATAAAATGAGATAAAAATTAAAAATTAAATAAAATATTATTAAAATATATTTTTAACATTAATTTTATTTTGAAATTTGAAAATATTATTTTAGAATTTTAAAAAAATTAAGTTATTTATTTTATTTTATATAAAAATTTTAAAAAAATAATAATAATGAAATAAGATTATTCAGAAAAGCAAATCAGGCCTAATTGAAATAATTTATTGGATAATTTTGAATAGACCATGAAACATAAATTTATTTGGTGGATTGTCAGTTTTGAGGCTTGATAATTTGGTTGAAGCCCATGTAATATTGATAATTGGGCGTCCACTTAATTTGTATTAGGCCCAAGAGTTATTTTAAAGGGAGACGCTGGGGACCGGTCCGGCTGTCCCAGCGTCTAAAGCAGCCCAACATTAGTTGGGCTACTTTATGATTAAAAACACATTAAAATAAAATAAAAAATATGATTAAATAAAAAAATGAAGATTAAAAATATAATAAAAAAATAAAATGAACAAAACATAATAAAAAACACAATAAAAAAATAAAAACATAATAAAAAATACAATAAAAAAATAAAATGAAGATGAATTTAAGGGAATTCGACCATGGAGCGAGGGTCCGAAACGGGTTTAAGGCTGCCGGGGGCACACCGGAGCTCGCCGTCGTAGGAGTGAGGTCGCCTGAGTCCGCCGGTCCCGATGGCGTGGGCGGTGTCGTCCACCTCCACCGGGGGCGGCGGGGTCTGCTCCGTTCGGGGGGGCAGACGGTCTGCCCCCCAGGAAAATTCTATTTTAAAAGTCCAGACATATTCATTAAACAAATTGGGTTCATTTTAGAATGTGGGTAGTGACACGCTTACAATCTATTTATTATCATTTTATTACTTATGTATATTTGTTTTTTTTTAATATTTTTTTAACATCTTGAATCATTAAAAAATAATTTTAAAAATATATCATTTTATTAATAATCACTTCCTTAACTATTAAGTAAAATAAAAACTTTAAAAAATAAAATAAAAAGAGTGATAGAAGAGTAATAGGAGAATAGTAAGTAAATCATTATTCTTATAATTTTAATCATACTGTTTGGGGTATTTTAGTGTCCTAGCTCATAAAATTATAGGCAAGCCCTGAAATGTAATTGAACCCTTAAATGGCCCAACTCAAGACACAAAACAATTGAAATGACCAAACTCAGTTGAAAAAACCTAAAAAATAAAAAATAAAAACTTTACTCGACTACTATATATTCTTACAGAAAACTCTAAATACAAGTAACATTGTACACCTATTCTTATAAATATTTGAAGTGAATCGATTAATTTTGATGTATAAGGAACACAAATTTTCTATCAGCTTGATAGTTCTAGAAAGTTTGGAATATGAGATGCTGTTATAACATATTTATATGGACCTCTAAATAATGATATTGTACCCGACTCGATCTAATATAAGGTCAATATAAGTATAGTTTTACTTGCCTAAATTATGGTTGATAGGTCATGTTGAAAAGTCCAATTGATATTTATTGGATAATTTGAATAGACCATGAAACCCAAATTTATTTTGGTGGATTGTCGAGTTGCTTGATAATTTGGTTGAAGCCCATTTAATATTGATAATTGGCCGTCCACTTAATTTATTGATCATTGGGCCCAAGCATTATTTTTAAAGTCCAAACTTATTTATTTAACGAATTGGTTTCATTTTAGAATTTTAATCCTACTGTTGGGGGTATTTTTGTAGCCTAGCTCATAAAATTATAGGCAACCCCAGGAATGTAATTGAAACCTTCAAGACCCAAAACAATTGAAAAGATCAAATTGAAAAAAAAAAAATGAGAAATGATATTTGTACGTAATTTGTATATTTTTTTTTTTACGTATATATTAAATAAAAATATTATTTATACGCATTTTTTATTTAATTATTCGTGTTAATTATTTTTATTTTCTTCTCATCTTTTTTTTTGTCTCTCTTTTTTTTAATATATTTTTTTAATATTTTGGTTGACCTGACATTATTGCCACATCACCGATTTCATAAAAAGTACACTGTAGTAGTACTAAAAAAATAAGCCCTACTCGAATACTATATACACACATCGTGGTCCCATTAACGTAGAACGTATGTCGTATGTCTTCAGATATACATCAAAATAAAGTGATAGCACTTATGTCCCCTAGATTTTAAAAAAAAAATCATTATAGGAGCGGAGTGTTACAGATATACATCAAAAGTCCTTATAGATATAAAATGTATGAAGTATATAATTCAAAATCCTGTAGTGTTTATTATATTAAGTTATAAAATTTTTATATAAGTTAAAGCAATTCAAATGCACGAACTACAATCATCTCTATGAATATTTATTTAAAGTGATATGAAAATAATCAAATATGCCAATATATTTTCAAGGAAGGCCATCTTTTGGATTTTCATTACTATGAGTTTCAAATAGGGGTGTGTAACAGGAAAAACCAATCGGTCTCGGGGTCTATAAATTTTGGAATGAACCAAACCAAACTATATATATATTTGAAAAATCTTTTTAATTCTTTAATATATTTTTTAATGTAATGATTATATAATTTAGTGTAATTTTTATCTAATATATTATCATTGATCATATAAAATATTAAATAATATATGCTCATTATTTTATGTGCAAAAAAAAAAAAGAGAAAAGAACATACTAATGAGACCGGACCAATTGGGGTAGGTATGGTCCGGTCCCTTTAGGGTTCAATAAGGTCTAGAGTGGGAAACACTGATCAAAGGGATTCACTCCAGTTCACAAAAATCTACAAACTGGCCAGACTGGACCAGATTCACCCATAACCTGAAATGAAAACATTTCAAAAATTTGTTATAATTTGCAAATTGAGCATTCTTTAAATTGAATCACTATACAAAAAGAGTCTTGAAGCAATTTTATAAAAATAAAAAATTGTTCTTTGAATTGATAATTATTCGATTACTTGATACAAGGAAAACTCCTTTTTTGCCCTAATGAATATGGTAAGTATTATAAAACTAAAAGGAAACTAATATTGCAAGAATATTATAAAAAAAATTATTTAGAACTCATTTTTTCATTTTCTCTCTTTCATTTCTTCCTTACTCATTTTTGTGTGTGTACATAATATGTTCTCAATTCTCTTTATATAGAGAATTGGGGACGGAGAGGGGAAGGGAGATGAATTATTTATACAGCACAAGGGGGGAACAAGAATAGAGAGGAGAAAGAAAACAAAGTGGGGTGGGGGGAGGAATGCATGGGGGGTCATTCATTGCCCCTTTGCATTATTTGATTACAACATTCCTCCTTAAATGACTACCCATAAAGAATCTGCCTCATTAAAACCTTGCCAAAGAAAAATCCGGTGGGAAGAAAAATCAATGGCGAAAGAAAAAAAGTACAGTATTCTTATGTATCTCTAGTACTTTTAAGATTGGCTCATTAAAACTTTACTAAAAAAATCCAGTAGGACAAAACCTTAGCGAAGGAAAAAGAATACAATCAGCACAAGTCTTCGAGACATTTACTCCCCCTGAAAAGTGCATGACGATAGATCTTTAAATCTTCATATTCTAATGATCTGCACAATTATCTTGAATGTCGCAGTTGGTAATGTTTTCTTGAATAATTCTGTCAAATTATCACTTGATCGTATATTTGATATATCTGTTGCCCAAATGACTAACACAAGAGAGGAGGTAAATGGGGTTATATTAAAAACTAAATATTTATAAACTAAATATACAATATAAAATCTAAACAGAATATGAAGCAGTAGGAAATATAAAAAGTACGAGTAAGAAGAAGCAAACTCAGTATTTTAACGAGGTTCAGCCTCACTGCATACGTCGTTGCCTCAAATTACCCCTTGAGGATCTCAAATTCACTATTCAATCTCTTTCATGTAGAGATAGAAATCTATTATACTTTTGAGCAACACCGCTACAAAGAATTCGTGTAGAACACCTTCTACACTTGCAATCACCTAACACTTAGTGATTCAACTTTTCTCTGTGTAGAACACCTTTTACATACACAATGGTTATACGCACCCTCTTACAAATACAAAAACTGATAGTGGGTAGGTTATCAGAATACATTCCTCAATAAGTAAGATAAAAACAATACAGTGCAACCTATATCTCTTTTACAATGAACAAGGATTAAGGCACAAAATTTAGAGAAGAGAGAATGAAAGTTTTGAAAGAATGATGCAAAACTTAGCAATTGATGTATAAACTCTTGTTATTATTTTTGCAAAACTCAAGTGAGCTATTTATAGGCAAATGAGTTTTCATATTCAAATTTAAAAAGGTTCACATGTCAAATAAGATCACATTCACTTTTCAAAATATTCAAATAAAAACATCTCATTTTTATATTTGTAAAAGATAACTCCATTCATTTTTAAAAAAAATTAGACCTAGTCTTTTATTTTTCATACATGACAAAATGAGCATGATTTATTTTTCAAATCAAATCATCTTCTTTTTGCATATGTCAAAAAAATACACAACCACCTTTCAAGATTTTCAAACAAATCATCTATATTTTGTATTTGTCAAAAAAACACACAACTACCCTTCAAGATTTTCAAACAAAATCATCTATCTTTTACATTTGTCAAAAAAATACTTAACTACCCTTCAAGATTTTTAAACAACACATGCACATGTTAAAGATGACAATCAATCATCTTACAAATTCAAATCTTTATGCATATGTGGAAAAAAAAATTTGAAATTAAATATTTTAATAAATTTATGCAAATGTAAAAAATACAATTTGATACTTTATGAGAAAATATTAATTTTGAGCCTTAATCCAATTTCAAATTTTAAGAGATGTACAAATTTACTCTATGAGCTTCATTCATAGACTTGTTATTCTTTTTGCTCATGTTTGATTTCTTGATGTGCTTAGCTATCTTCATGCGTAGACAATTTGAGCTTGAGTTTTGAATTTATTTGTTATCATCAAAATCTATACGTAGATGCAAGACTTGAAACCTTAGGTTCTACAATATCTTCTTCTGATTTGAGTGATACAAGCAGTATTATCTTCATATAAAATTGTTAGGCTATCATTGATTATGAAAGATCACATTTTTCCTAGATATGTTGAGTCATTGATCTCAGTCAAATATACTCTCTATTTGCTTCATGAATTGCAATAATCTATAAGTGATTTGAAGATGTGGAAGATAATATCTGGTTGACAAACTTAGTAGAAATTTGATACCTGCAATAATACTTAAACTCCCCCTGATAATATGCGTTAGTGTTTTAAGTAATAAGCAAACATGATTTCAGCATATATAACAGGTTAAGAATTCAAATATGATTTCAATCTAAATAATGCATTAGAGAGAACATAATAATATTCTCATCTAAAATTTTCTCCCCCTCATTCGGCATTATGAGGGAGAATTTGTTTATGAATGGCAGAAAAAGTATTGAAAACCATCCATGTATGATAAAAGCTATAAAAGCTTGAGGTCTAATTTGATCGATTCGGCGAAAAATTAAATCTGCTTGACATTGTTGACAAACGAGATCTTGAAGAGATTTGAAGGTTTCGGGTTGCTATTTAAATATAATCATTTTACCATTGGTTTACTCCAGCAAAAAAAAAAATCTCACATTCTTCATAGATTCAACTGTTGTTCATCTAGAACGATATTACGTTTGATAGAAATTCTTTTGTTAATGTCCCAGATTTGAACCACGAACTTTTTATACCTCAATCACTCATCTTTTCCCTTGAGGCTGTAAACACCATGATAGGAGCATAGATTATCTTTCTAGTAAAATTGATCTTGAAATTGTTGCAGTATCAAGAACCATCAGTGCTCAATATGCTGCCTCTCTTACAACTATGTCTCAGAGGCTACTGGGGAGAACAAGTGAGGTTTATCATTTTAAAAATTCCAATATCTGAATTGCATCAAACGCTTGCAACTAAAGATAGAAAAAATAAAAATTTAAGACAAGAAAACAAGGAGCTGAAGAAATTTGTAAATTGATATTCTCGTGACCTGAAAACACGAATAGAAGAGCTAGAACGAGATAGAGCTCAAATACAAAGTCAACAACAGCAGCTAATGGCAGAAGTTCAGTGTTTACAAGAAAATCGAGATAGCTGCAATTAATCTCGCTGGCTTTTGAAATTATGCATCCAACATATCTTGTAATCTTGACTAAATGAGATTTGAAGAGATGATGGTTTGTCTTATTCTTATTTTCATCTCTATAAGAACCATCTTTAGCTTCATTTTGTACGCATTAAATCTTCTTCTCATATCTATAATTCATATGCATTTGCATTCTTATTCTACAAATTTTCAATGGCTCATCAGTTTCTTTTCAATATTTCTCACGATCAACATATGAGATATCCTTCACCTCAATTACAAGTTGTTCCTGCACCTTTCGTGAGTGTCATATTGCAGCAAGCAAATGATCTGGCTAATAAGTCAGATCGTGAAGCCGTTTATGAGCTGGTGACTCTCGGCACTCGATACTCCTCCTCTATTGTTGTCTATTGCTGGATTTTCCAACTGGTTCCAATCCAAAAATCGTGATATTGAGGAGTTTAACGAGAATGTTTCTGTACTTCAATGACTCGTTTAAGAGTCTGACAGAAAAATTGCAGACTTAAAGTAAGAGAATAAGGATTTAAAATCATTGATTGCCTCTTCATTTCGTCTGCCTAATCCTTTAGATAAGGAAGGCATGTTGTTTTATGAAGAGTAAATACATTTGAGAGATAAGGCTAAAAGTCTCAAATTTTTGTAACTCATCTAGCATTTGAATAATAAAATCTTTTTTTTTTCAAATGCATTTCTTGATTTATAGCAGTCATTGTAATCTCTTCAAGAGTTCTAACAAAGTAAATCATCAACATAAACTGCAATAATGGCAAATCCGAATTCTAATAAAAACACATAGACATATAGGATTATTCTTAAATCATTCTTTCAATAGATACTCACTGATTCAATTATACCATATGTGTCCGGATTGTTTTAACCCATATAAAAATTTTTGAAACTTTATAAAGTACATACTCCTAAATGTACTTAGATTAGATGTTTCAAGTATTATATATCATGATCTAATGATCCTTATAAATATACAGTGACCACATCCATCAACTGCATATCTAATCCTTTTGTAATAACCAAACCGATTAAAAATATGAATGTGATTGTATTCATAACAAGAAAATATGTTTCCTCATAACTAATCTCGAGTTTCTGCAGGAAATCTTGTGCGACAAATTGTACCGAACAATTTCATTTTTTATTACGTTTTCGTATAAATACTCACTTATATCTCATAGGCATTACACCCTTTACTCTTTGGACAACATGTCCAAATACCTCTCGTTTTGCTAGCGAGTTTAATTTAGTTTCAATAGTTGCTTTTCATTTTGGCCAATCATTTCTACATCGACATTCTTCGACAATTCTTGGCTCACTTTTTTCATTACTTCTCGTAATGTCAAGAGCTATTTTATATGAAAATATGTTGTTGACAATAGTTTTATTTCAATCCATAATTTTTCCAGTACTCATGAAATGTATTTTGATCTCATTGTTCCTCTCCAGGGAAAAACATTTCATGAAACACCTTTTCAGGAGATTTGTACTCTTCAGGAGTTTCCTCTTGAGGAGTTACCTCTTCTGGAAGTTTGTCCTTTTCAGGAGTTTTCTTTTCAGAAGTTACCTCTTCTGGAGGTTTGTACTTTTCAAGAGTTACCTCTTCAGGAGGTTTTTTCTTCAGGAGTTTCTTTTTCTGTACAGAAAATTTGGATAGATCTTATTACTTATATTGTGGGTACGGTTTTTTTAGGAGCACTGATTTCTTTTCTTTTGTAGCAATAAGTCTTCAATACTTTAGGTGTGTCTTCGACTCATCTATTGATGTTTTAACAACTTATCCTTCAGGAATTTCAATTATTGTTTAAGCATTAACAGTAGTAATATATGATTTTACAACACGTTTAGTGTTAGTAAATATATCCAGTAATTGATTTTCAACACTTTGCAAAAAGATAATCCTCTGAACTTCTGGTTCACGTTCATTTATAAGAGGATTAATTTAAATAGAGTTTTATTATCTCAAATAATTTCTTATCGTGCTTCAGGTACCGATATTTCATTATTTCAAAACATGATGAAATATTAATAAGCTTATATATAAAAGTTTAGTATAAGTAAATCAAGTGTTTGGCCGTACAACAGATACGTGGCCACTGTTCAGTCTACCATATTTATGACAAACATCTTCATCTTTCTATGAAAAATTATTCTGAGAGTTTTTACCATTTTTCGAGTTGGATCACTTCTGGTGATACGGTATATTATTATCATTTTTAGTGTTGTCGCTTTTGGGACTAACACTCTTATAGTTTTTCTACTACATCTATGCCCTTAATTCATTTGAAAGGATGCACCGTTCACTTCCAGAAATGGTGTAAATTCAATATTATTAATAGGACGTAACTGGTGATTTATTAACAAAAACTCATTATTTAGCTCAATCACTAGAAGACAAAATAAGAGTTCAGAATATTTATTGAACTTTCGTTCTCGATATTACTGCTGCATGAGCACATTCGAGACATGAAAAATAATATATGTCTTCTTTGAAAAATATCATCATCAGTGACTTTCTCACTGCATAATTTTAATATTGAACTAATTTTAAAGAGTGCGGAATTATTTTCATTACCATTCATAAATTCTTGCAACTTCAGGTGCAATAAGTCATAATGATCATTTGGAAGGATTACATATTCTGGTGCTTATATTTATCCCTTAAATCATTTCACACAATAAAAAGATTTTTCACCATGAGATACACAGCACAGTCCTGTAGGGATATGTGATTTTCTTTTTTGATTGTATTTCTCAAGTTCATCATATTCAAATGGATCTCATCAAGGATCCTGGATAAATAATTTTTTTTCAAAAATGTCAATAGTAATAAATCTCGATTTTATAAGATTTGACATTTTCTATATATATGAATCACAAAAATAAATTTGTGAATCTAAGAAATATATTCACATAATCATCAAAATAAAAGTATAATTTTATCAAGTAATATTCAGTAATATTACCTTTAATATTCATCTCGAGGACTGCAAATAATATACTGAAAAACTTACTTGAAGTAGAAAACCATTAGTTTCAGTATCACTAGAACATCGTGCTGATAACACGTTATAAAACTAAAAAGAAACTACTATTGCAAGATAATTATAAAAGAAATTATTTAGAACTCTTTCTTTCTTTTTCTTTTTCTTTCATTTCTTCCTTATTCATTTTTGTGTGTGTACATAATATGTTTTCAATTCTTTTTATATAGAGAATTGAGGACGGAGAGGGGAAAGGAGATGAATTATTCATACAGCACAAGTAGGGAACAAGAAAAGAGAGGAGAAAGAAAAATGTAAAAGAAAACAAAGTAGGATAGGGGGAGGAATGCATGGAAGGATATTCATTGCCCCCTTGCATTATTTGATTACAACAGTAAGAAAATTATTGGTTCTAAATTATCATATTTTAGAGCAATTAGTAATGTTATGTATATTGCAAATTGCATATGATCTAATAAAGCATTTTTCTTTGAACTTACTAGTAAGAAAAATTTTTGCACAAACTCAAGAGCATTGGACTGAATGCTACCTTATGAAACAGTTAACGTGAATTATTTTACCCAAAATGATCAACATGAATTAGTTGGTTTTACAAACTCGAGTGTTACCCTTTTTTACCCACAATTACAATTATCGTCTATCTTTTCTTTATTCTTTTATTTTTTTAAATAAAGCGACATTGTCACGCCTCGTTGGCATAGTGAAATATATTATGTACCACATCATTAATAGCTGTTGAAAGATAAGAAAAGTGGGCCAAGTTTATTCTAAAAATTAGAGATGCAACCGATTCAATTTGCACTAGTTTGAATAAATATTAGAACCGAAGCGATATGCACTTGTTTTACATTTTCAAAAACCATTTCCGTACCGGTAAGATTACCTTGATTGATATTTCTAATTTTACAGATTCTAATTCGGTTCGATCCAATTTTTGATTTTTATAAAGTGCCAATTTATCAAAGAAATACATTGAGAATTTTTTCTAGGCCAAAAAAAGATAACTAATATACTATATATTTTAAACAAATTATAATATAACATCATTTCTTATATAATTATAATTTATACATATTATAATAATAATAATTAATAAAATATACGAATCAGTCCGGTCCCAAAAAGTATAAAACTGGCTCCGAACCAAATTTGACCTGTTTTAAAAGAAAAGAATCAGTCCCGAACCTAACCAGTCCGGTTTGAATTGATCAGTCTGGGCCAATTTTTCCATTTATCAACTTATTTTTACAGCCCCATTAAAAACCAAAAGACAGAATTTTCGCAAACTAAAAAACACGAAGGTTTTAACAAAACAGCAATATCCTAAATACTAAGCATGTAATCAATCCAAGAAAATGAGCATGACATATTCAACATTGAAAAACAAACTATGGTAATTACCAACCGAGTAGTTTTACGCCTACGTACAATTTTATGCACCTTTAATTTAAACCAAATTTCAAATTTTAAGATTTTCACAATTTTCAACTACACATAACTCGTTTACTTTTTTGACTTAAATTTCGAGTTTTAAGACTTTTATCCTTTCCAATAGTGTTATATAATTAACATTTTGCTTACCAATATTTAGAACCGTTACCACAGTATTCATGCACATCAAAATCATATTAATAAACATTTTAGAATGATGGGAGATTCCCTCCACCCATATACAATGAGTCCACATCCTCATCAAAAGGAACTCGAGGAAAATCCTCCAGATTCCTTTCATTTGACACATCAAAACAAAATAATCTTTTGAAAATCATTACTTCCATGAACCCTGAAGTAGCATATACCTTAACAATTGCAATAATTTACTTTCTCATACCTGGTTCAACCGATTTCCATCTTTCAAAGCTGGGTGCATCGAGATCATGCTCGCATTTAGAAACCAATTAGAGACCATTACCAATCGCATTGGCAGAAGTTCTTCTGAAGTGAATCCAGTGCACAAGCACGGGGTGAGATCCACTAAGCTAACAAAGTTTGTCACAAAATCACCCGCAGACACCTAAATCTTGCAACTAATGTTCACATGCCAAATCCACCAAATTGAACACCAAAATACCAAAAAACAATTGTGTATAGAAGCAAGGAAAAAGCTCTAGCAAAAATAAATGAGCAAGCACATTCACGGCTGACAAAACCCATTGCAAGCTGGGTGTCCAACACCATTAGAACATCTCGGCTTCTCTAAGCCAATTTTCCTTTCAATGAGCCTTTTGGAATCTTGCTCAAGACCTTGGCATCAAACACTGCATACTGCTTTTTAATCTCAATCATTGCCTTCTCTGCAAACGGATCAACCTTGTCCTCATACTTCTCGTACAGAACAGGAACAGTGTGCAGCAAAACAAAAGCTGTTTCCAAAACGATGGTATCAGACTTCAGAATATTAAGTTTGTATTCAATAGCATATATAAGCATAAGTTTTGTGGTAATTACATATGTAGAACAAGGTCAAAAAATTGCACCAACTTCCCACAATGGATAGAACCCAAAAGCCAGCAATGACCTGACATACAAAACATAATCTTATTAGAAATCAGATAACAGAATAAACTTCCACATTGAATTGCCAGTCAGGATCATGTGAATGATGCAATATTTCTTAGTGCAACCCATATTCTGATACTAGCAATATATGCCATGAATGATAATGTTGTGTAAAATGGGAAGTATGAAACAGAATCTCAAATATGGCAGCAGTGACATTTATAAAAGGATAGACTATATTTACTCATTAAACCAACATGGGCACCAAGTTAATAGACTGGGACGGCTAAGGCCAATAAAGAATTTAAGATGCTGCATTAAAATAGAATGTAAAGATTCTGCAAAGACACATAAAAATACATACGATGAGAAACTTCTTCAAATCTCTTCCAGACACTATATCGTGCAAGACTACAAAACCACGGTTAATTTCAATTCTCAGCGCAGCAGCAACTTGCAAGAATGGCTCCTCGGGAAGATGAACTTCTGGGATTTGGGGTGGATTCCTACAAATAGACATCATAGGCAATAAATTAAATATAACTGGAAATGAAAACATCGCCTAGGTACCTAAGAACTGAGTTTTATATAAATTAATAATTGGGCGTGATAATGTGAAAACCCACAAGGCTTACTTGTTGATAAAGGTATGAGCATTGGACCACAGGAAAAGCATGGCAAGAAACAGAATCAGTACATGACATACAAGAGTAAGCAGGTGATATTCAAGCAATTCGAAAAAGACCCAAATTGCAGTAGCTCCACCGAGGACACTGGCTGAAATCTTCTTGTTCCTCCATAAGAATACATCAGCAGCTGCACCAAATCGTCACAGAAATTGAGAAGAAAAGAAAAACAGAATGTAAACAGAAAACCAACACTTACATTGCGTTGCAATACCTTAGGGGAAGGAAAAGGACGAATTGTTTCATTTTCAGAATTGCACTCTTTTAAGGAAAAGAAAAAAAGACCAAACCAGTGAAGTAGATATGACCCATACAAGTGATTCACCAGTGAATTTTCAGTTTACTTTCCCTACCCTATAGATTCTCTGGAACCACACTTCAAAGCCTGATTTTTCATACTATTCTCTACATTCTATGAGCAACCAAACAGAATCTATAAGCTTTAAACAAATAGTTTTAAAAAAACAACGCGCCAAGAAACTTCACTAACAATATCGATCGCTAAAAAATCTGTCCAGAAAACGTAGACACAGCTTATACTCACAAACATCCAAACACACCATTCTTCCTCTCATTTCGCAACCATTCCCACCACTTTCTAAGAGCAAGAAGCTGAAATCAGATCAGGCATTGCAAAGCAAAGCAATGCATATCGGATCACTCGCTGCTTCCAAAGATCAAATCCCCATTTTTTTCAAATACATAAAAAAGGAATTCGAAAATGGGAAAACATGGCCAAACAATGCATATTCAATCTAATAACAGATCTCATATCAATATGTAATCTCAAGGAGAAAGACTGTAACCATACGTTTTCCTCCACCGAGAACCTTGTGAACCGGTTTCTCCCTCCCAAAAATCCGGTAAATCTTGGCTTTCACTGACGATGGTGAGAACGATTTGTCGTCATCAGAATCCGATGACGACGAATCGTGTGCGTGGATCTTCTCGCTTATCTTCTCCATCACTGACTCCAACGGCGAACCTGCACTCTCGGAATGCTCCGCCATTTTTCGTACACCAAAGCTTCAACCCTACACTGAAAATATGAAAAGAGCAGGATATGAAAATACTCCGCGAGTTACACATATAAAGCGAGCAATGAGGCGATCGTGACCGTTGGGTGGCGATCAGTCCGAGCCTGAGCTTTGAAAAACCGAACCTAAGAGATTCGGAGCAATATTTTAAATATCCGATATATCAGTCATTGAAATAAAATATATCAATATCAACATCGTTTTATATTTTATGTACGATTTAAAAATTTTTTTATATATAAATAAATTATATGTATAAATATATATAAATTATATTTTAAAATAATAATTAATATAAGAATAATTATATATGAATATATATAATTAGTCTAATATGAATTGAGATAAAAAAAATTTAATAAAAAATGAAATTAAGAAGAAGTGAACAGACGAAATATTGTATGGCTGGTACGAAATAGCCTCTTGAATTGTATTGGACGACTGGCCAGTATGATATATTTTGACTTACCAATCAATATAGTAAGGTATTAAAAATACTGATTCAGAGTACTGTGTCTACAAAATTGATAGTGTTAAGTTTGATGAGTTCGAGGTAAAACTACGTTAGATTTGACGGAGTATTTCATGCTTTCTGTACATACCGAGGGAATTGGAATAGACGATTGTTGTTGTAAAAAGTTATCAACCTAGTAGAGGGAAAAACATGAAATCGATGAGTGGAGAGGAGTTGGAAATGGATGGTTAGTCTTTTAACTTGTGAAAAATAGTAATTCTATGCAACTACTTCTTATACACCACACCAAGAAGTTGATTTGGTTTATTTATTTTTTAAGCTAAACGAGACATTTAGTTTACTTTTTCTTTTTGTCCATTTCATTTTTCTAATCACAATCGTTCTAGTTTCCCTCTTGCGCCCCCAACCCCAACGTTCTTCCTCGGACTATCGACTAGAAAGCTTTAATCGAATGATGGAACCCACCCACAACCGACTCACACAGGATTTTTTTTTTCGTGAAAAAATCTATTTTTTTTATACCCTGTAATGTACGTTCAAGCATTATGGTTGAAGACAAATGATGGTTATAGGTCTCCAGATTAGTGCTTATTGTTTGATAAAGTATGGATTTTTTATCAAGCATCGAAAAAAACAGCTGAAACAGCTATAGAAGGTTTTTTTTTGTTTTGGATTTTGTCTTTTTTGTCCATATGATAAGAAACCGTATAAAGATAAAGAATGTTTTTTTTTTCTAGAGAGTTAATATAAAACAAATGGGGATGTAATAAGTAGGAAAGCCATTTAATTTTTTACTACAAAAAGCATGGACCTATCTACTCTACACATGAGCTAGTATCCCGAAAAACTTTGAGGATGCTGGAACCAAGTTTTGAACAAAGTCAGTAAGAACTTTGTGAGTATATTGCCCAATATTAAATCTCTATTATTTTGGTCTTTGTACTTATCTCCAAAATTGAAAATAGCATGCATATATATATATATATATATATATGATGAAGGAATTAACCATGTACAAAAATATGTTAATACTCAAGTGTAGTGGATTGTTTTCTTGATTTAATTTGAAGATTTATATTTAACCATCATGCTTTTAGCGTACTCAATTGTATAATAATTTGTCTTTTTGTTTAATAAATTAATTTTAATAGTGGAATGGACAAAAATGAAGATGAAACGCCACCTATGCTTTCTACATCGATTTCACATAGTCAGGTATGAACATATTGGTCATTTGAAAATGTCATTGTGTCCCATATTGCCATTTAGTTAATGTATTTTTATTTGTAAATTATAGGGATATTATGATCCAGAAAACCCATACTACCCACCATTTAGCATGCCTCAAAATGCATATGCAAGTCCGTATACATATGCTTGCGGTAGCTAACTATTTTCATTTGAATTTTTTTTAGAGTTTTTATTTTTATTTTTATTCCTTATGCATTGAATTTGTTTGAACATTGGCACCTTCCAGGTATATTTTTTTTAAACCTTTTTATTTTATTTTATTTTATTTTTTTCTTATATGAATTGAATTTGTTTGAATACCGTGCTTCATTATTGCCTCCGTCAATGTCGACTTTTGAACCAACGATGCCTTATCCTCCATCGAATAATTCGGAAGAGTCCACACGAGTTCATCATACCTTCCAAGTATATTTCTTTTAAACTTTTTTTAGTTTTTTTTTCTATTATATGCATTGAGTTCATTTGAATATCGTGTCTCATTATAGCCTCTATTAATGTCACATCTAAGTAATCAAGAGAAGTCAACAAGATCTAAAAAGACTCCTCAATAGGCAAGTGAATCATCAACTGTGCCATTAACATTAGATGTTGATAGTGAAAAGAATTTTGGAGGTACATCACACATGATTGATCAGAGCTGTAACCTAACTAATGGTATTAGACTTTTAACCCAATTAGTAAACATCTAGTATTATAATATAAATTCTAACACGAAACATACATTTTCATTTTCAGAAACTTCAATGGGCATAAATAAAGAGGCACAGGTTGAGAGGTTTAATGAAGTATCAGATAATGATGAACAAGTTGAAGAGTTAAAACCTGATATGGAGTTCACCACTGATAAAGAGCTTCTAGCATATTATAACCGATATGCAAAGCAACAAGGTTTTGGTGTTATCACATAAAAGACAGAGAGATACATATGGGAAATGAAAGTATGTAACAATTGGGTGTGCATGTGGCAGAAAGTATCATCCGAGCTATAGTAATATCTCGAAGCCACGACCAACAATTACAAAAGACTATAAGGTGAAGATAAACGCTCACTTGGACAAAAAGGGTGTATGGATTTTGACCACTGTTGAGAATACTCATAATCATAGTACTGTCAAATCACATAAGTCTAGATTTTTTAAAAGTCACAAGTTTTTGGATGAATAAAATCAAAGAATGCTCTATTTGAATCACATAGTTGATATTTCAACTAACAAAAATTTTGGAGCACTTGTTGTTGAGGCGAGAGAGTTTGAGAATCTTCAATTTCAAAAAAAAGATTGTCGAAATTTTATTGACAAAGTCGGACGCTTGAGGTTGGGTAAAGGAGGTGGTGAAGTACTCGGTAATTACTTTGAGAGAACGAGAAAGATGAATGATGGATTTGTTTTTGTGATGGATGTAGATGGCGATTTGCGACTCAGAAATGTGTTCTGGGCTAATGCATGTAGTCGAGCGGCATACTAATATTTCAGAGATGTAATTACCTTCGACACGACATATCTAGCAAATAGGTATAATATGCATTTTACTCCCTTTGTTGGGGTAAATCATCATGGGCAATTCATACTGTTAGAGGCTGGCTTAATTTCAAGTGAGGATACAAGTACCTTTGTGTGGTTGTTCCGAGCATGGTTGGATTGTATGAATGGTCAGGCTTCAAAAGCAATCATAACATATCAAGACTAGGCAATGAAGAGTGCTATTGCTATGGTATTCCTAGAAACTCGACATAGATATTGTCTATGGCATATCAAATGGAAATCGACATAGAAATTGGGATTCCACCCCCAATTCAATGCAAGATTGAAGACTGACATTCATACTGCTTTATATGATTCGCAAACCTACACAAAATTTGAGGACAAGTAGGGAGAACTAATTTAGAAGTATGACCTTGGTGATAATACATGGTTGCAAGGGTTGTATACCAACTGATCATTTTGGGTACCAGTTTACTTGAAGGATGTATTTTGGGTTTGGATGGGCACTACACAGCAGTCTGAAAGCATGAATGCTTTTTTTTTATTGATTTGTGTATTCTAGTACGACGTTAAAAAAATTTATTGATCAATTTGACAATGCTTTGAGGAAGAAGGTGGAAGTAGAGACGATAACTGATTTCAATTCATGCAACCAAACCGTCCCAATGTATCCCCATTTCACATTGAGAAGCAGTTTCAAGTAGTATATACAAATGCAAAAGTTAAAGAAGTCTAAAGAGAATTGCGGGGGATGATATGTTGTAATTCCATACTTGTTAGCAAACATGATTGTATTTCTACCTTCAATATCTTGGATAAAATTCTCGTGAATGACCATGTCAAAACAGTCAAGTACGTAGTTTACTATAAGAGTAGTTCTATGCAACTACCTCTTCTCATATACACCACTCGAAGAAGTTGATCTAGTTTTTTTTTTTAAAGCTAAACGAGATGTTTAGTTTACTTTTTCTTTTTACCCATTTCAGTTTCCAACTCACAGACATTCCAGTTTCCCTCCTGCGCCCCCTCCCCCCACCCCCAACGTTCTTCCTCAGCCTTCACCACCACTGTCTAGGACCTCCAATGAGAAAAATCCAACCGAATGCAGAACCCAGCCACAACCGACTCACACAAAAATTTTTTTTTCATGAAAAGTCCTATTTTTCTGATGCCTTGTAATGTACGTTCAAACATTCATGGTTGAAGACAAATGATGGTTATAGGTCTCCAGATTAGTGCTTCTTGTTGGATAACGTTTGTTTATTTTATTTTATTTTTTTTTATCAAGCATCGAAAAAATAGCTAAAAAAGCTATGGAAGTTTGATTTTTTTTTTTGGCTTTTGTATTTTTTGTCCATGTGATAGGAAACTGTATAAAGAATGAGAAAATCATAAAGAATATTTTTCTAAAAAATATTTTTAAATGATAAATAAATAAGTAGATAAATGATAAATAAATAAAAAAGCTAAATTATGCTAGCGGTCCTTTGAGTGAGCATACTAGCATGGCCCTTAACTTTTTGGTTGGTCGATGTGGGTTAATGGTTATGTGAGTGGGTACCATGTTTAGGGGCTGATTCGCTTTATGTTACTAGCCATAATGAGAAATAATACATGTAACATATTTCACTTCACCATTTATATTTTAAGTGAGGACTTTTTTGTAAAATGACGTTATTTTTATAAAATAATATATAAAATTTTTTTATCTTAAAATATAATTATGTAATGTGTTGTGAAAAGTGACTTATGTTATTATTTTTCAAAAATAATACACTATACATATACATACTTAAAAATTAAAATCTAGTTTCGATCATTTTGGAATATTCTTAATCGAATAGAATTCCAATCTATTTCTAGTTTTCAAAGATTTTTTTAAAGAGTGAGATCATTTGAAGAATGTTGTATTTCGATTAGGCGGAATGGCTCCTCCACAAGATGGCATCAAACTAATTTGGAATAGACTTTCACATTTCATAGATTGTTATGAAGCCATCTTGTCCATGTGGTAGCTGTGAGCCACAACATGAAGCTCTCGCTCCACCTAGTGAGATGACCCACAATTATATTATGTGAGGGATGTATATATATATATCTCTCTCTCTCTCTTTGTCTCTGTGTGTGTGTGTCTCTGTGTGTGTGTGTGTGTGTGTGTAAGAGTGATATGCAAGTCATCAAGAATTGAAAGAGCATTAACATTAAACTAGTCAAATATCAGTAAGTAAAAAATATGGTTCGTTTTTTATTAAATCAGTTGCATTGGACTAGCCAAATAGCCTTCAAGTAAGGCTATAAGTTGCATTGGAGAGTTACTGTTCATCAATCAAAAATAAGACTACATACCATTTTCTTTTCATGCGCATTCTCACGTATAATGTTAATATCAATGGATTTCTAAAGTTATATATCTTCAAGAATCCACTTCGATGTATGTAACATCGATCCACAATTAAGCTAGACATGAAAGGCCAATGGGTGCCCCATTGTGGATGCACCATATTCCTGCATATTGTGTTAAGAATCACATGAGAGCATTGACAATTTTTTGGCACTACGTCAAGAACCATGGGACTTGCTCTTTTAGCCATTTTTTGTTTAATTGTTCTTACTTTTTACTTTGTATTAATATGTTTGGGGTATGGGCTATTGCATTGTAGTCCCTCCTCTCCCATTGTTTGCACTATCTTTTAATTTAATCTAATTATTATCTTGCTTTGGAAAGAAAGAAGGGCCATTAAGGTGCCCTTTTTAGTCATAGTCCAAAAGGCGACCAGTAGATGGACAACTTTGGGACTTGAGTTCATTAAATTATTATTCAAAAGTCAAATTAAAAGTATTTGTATTTTATTTGTACAACTTTTTTTTCTTTATTTTTCATTAAATATGACGAAAGCTTTTTTGATAAATCCAATGTAAGATTATTTTAGGTGTTGATTTTCTATCAAACTTGTACTTTCCATTAAATTTTGAAGAAAATTTTGATGAGTTTAATACTAATGCTCTTACTTGAGTAGCAGGTGACCATCAAAGCACCATGGCTATTGATAACCAAGATCCTCCATAGTTAGTGCTTCAAGCATAGCATCATTATTAGAGTGCATCTTTGATCAAAATATGTTTGGTTCCAATCACAACATACACATAGGGGATGCATATTATTATTTTTTATTTTTGAAAAAAAGATGCCCCTGGGTGATTATTTAGACCTAAAATAAAAACACTAATAAATTAATAAAATCTCTAACCTTAATTATTTTTAAGACTACCTTGAGCTACCATTTTGACGGCCATCTTGTGAGACAACCAAAGTAATTACCATTATTAATCCAGCCACTACTTAGGCGTGATAGTCTAAGGTGGTGGCTAAACAATGACCCCTATTTCTTTTCAAATTTTTAATGTTAATTGTCTTTCTAGTTTAATGTGGATATGTATATTCTAATGAGTGCGGTCTTCTATTGGTGGTGTAATAAGAAGGTTTTACACTGCATCCTCATAAGTAAATTCTTAATTTTAACATCAACCATGAAATTAAGTGTTTCATTTTATCTCATCTTATCATTATAACTTTTAAATTCTCAAATAAAATATAAAACACAATTAAACTTTTTCAAATTCTAAAACAATAATACTATTAAAAAATAATATTCTAACAATATTTTATTTAACTTTTATCTTAACCCTATTTTAACATCAACCTTATTTTCCATATGGATCTTTTGGATATCAGGTTTCTAGCAGCACAAATAGTTCTCCATATCATGGATGGCCTTTACCCCAATTTAGTATTGAGAAAATCTGTATTTTGGAAATATTTTGATTTCAAGGTCTAAGATACTAGAGATTCAGGATAATGTATAACATTCCACCCTTCTTTGGCTAGCAATGACAGGTTAAAACTCTCAAATTCTTTAAACTTGAGACCCCCCATTTTCTTGGTCTGGCTCATTTTCTCCCATGCAATCCATTACATAAAGAACATTACATACGATCTTAGACACTATTTTATAAAGCACATTACATAAAAAAAAATGGGCCTATAATCTGAAATTGATCTGGGATTTTTAATCTTGGGGATGAGAACAATGTAAATCTTAGTAAGGGTGTTCAACTCTCCCCCATGATTCAGGACCTCAGAGACGGCTTTAATAACATCTAAACCTATTATATCCCAATGATTGTGATAAAAAAACATGAGAGAAACTATCAAGCCCTGGAGCCCCCAAGGGGTTCATTTGAAACCATTTGCTTATATGGCATTAAATGAGTGGGTGATAAATAATAAATAATTATCCAATCATTATTGTCAAATAAAAAGATGATGTAAGAATGGTGACAAAAAGGATAATGAATAGCACTTCTCCATCAAACAAAGGGAAAAATGAGATCCATAAGTGAAAAGACTGGAAGGAGGAAAAACAAAGACAGGAAGAAGGATAATGAATTGCACTTTCTCTATCCCATTAAACTCTTTTAGCCACGGCCGATCCCTTCTTGTTTTCTTTGAATGCAGGTCTAAGGTTTGTGTCCTTTCTTGTTTTCTTCGAAAATAGGTCTAGGGTTTAGTTTCTTTGTGTCTCTTCAAGGAATCTCTTCTTTTCAATGGGTGTGTAGCATAGTAAAACAAAGATCGATGGACGAAGAACTTGCGAGGAAATGGAAAATCTCCGGCTCTCTTCAAAGGAAAGTGAGATTTTTCTCATCCAATAGGGATGTTTGAAGAATAGAGGAAAACAAGGAGATTTCTGCATAATAAGAGGAACCATGTCGAGAAAAGGGGTGAATAACAAAGCTTTTCGTTCAACGATGACCAAGGTTTGTAACCTTTCGGGTTAGGTTAAATCCAAAGAGCTGGGGGATCATAAGTTCCTTATTGAGTTCCAATTCTTAGTTGATAAGGATATAAAGAAAGTGCAAAATATTCTATTTTTTTCCTTCTTCCTGTCTTTCACTTATGGATCTCATTTTTCCCTTTATTTGATGGAGAAGTGCTATTCATTATCCTTTTTGTCACCATTCTAATATAATCTTTTAATCTGACAATAAATGATTGGATAATTATTTATTATTTATCACCCACTCATTTAATGCCACATAAGCAAATGGTAAAATGATGGTGATTAAGAGAATGGTAGAATTTTTCTACTTCTTGTTCTTATTGTAGCTACCATGAGAACTAGATAGGATACGGGTTGGGCCCTTTCCATAGGTTGATACCTAATATGGACCTTGAGTCTAGTGAAATGTGTAGATAATTGGGTGGAAGTTCCATGAGCTCCTTTTGTGGTCTTGGCCCAATTGACACCCTCTATTTGTCCAAGAGATTCAATTCTGTACCTCATGTTTAGCCTCCAACCCAATGTGACTACGTTTTTTTCTTCTCTTGTGAAGGGGATTACAAGAAGACTAGATGGTTAGGCTGTTTGATCAAAGGGAGTGGGGTTGAGTTGTACATCAGGTGGAAAAATTGGAATGAGAGTTTTCAACAATTTCGTAACAAGCAACCCAACCTATGAGGTTGTACTGTTATACAAAGAAATAAATTTCCCCATTTATAAGCTAGGTTATTCTATGCAACTTTTTAGATATTCTTTTGACTTGATTGCCCCAGTTATGAAATGTTGGGCGTTATTTACTCTACTTGGTTGCAAGCAATCACAAAGAAAATATGTCAAATAAAATAGTCATACAATCATATTACCTACTCTACTCAGTGTAGGGTATCACAATCGTGCCACCTATCGGCCTACCCTTATTATTCAAAGATAAAAGATAACGTCCTAAGAAAGGTCCAAGCTAAATCTAGATCTTTAATCCAAAATGATTGATTAGTGATATAATTGGAGTTCTATTGAACTCGTTTTAAAGAGAAAGAACTCTTCATTTATAAAGAAATATAGGATCTCATATAATACCTATCATTATTATTTCGTATGGGATATCACAAGAATGAAAACACTTGAATTTTTTTGTAATGATGGGCCGAGAATAGTTAAAATACACATTAGAAGTGATATTGAACCTTTTGTATAATGAGTCCATTTTATGTTGGCCCAAATAATTTTGGACCGAATGGACTGATCGGAGAGGTGGGGATGTGTATAGAAGTAATCAGTCCGGTTGAAATACGGAAAAAGGGTGGACCGGAATTTTTAGTTAGTAACCCACAAGATCGGACTAGATCAATTACACCCACACAAAGAAGTAGGACAACAACATCAACAAGGAAGATGGTTGGACTGCACGAATAAGCGTCTTGAAAGTTTAGAAAAAGGGGAAGGGAAGGGTAGGGAGAAATGAAAACAAAGACCAACGTAGCACATTAATATGTGCCACGTCAATTAGAGGGATCTGTATCCAGCAGTCTCCAAAGTAAACATCTTAAGTTTTCTCGTCTGATCTGTTATTCCAAGACTAGATATGATGATTCTCTTTTGAACTTCTCTTAGCAGGAAGGACTGAAGCCGTATTTTCCAATTCTAGAAGGCTTTCTCACAAATCCGGAGTGCTATGAATTTCGATGAAATCTCATCTAAAATAGCAAAGCTCAGGTAACAAGTTGCTGTCGCACGTGCTTCAGAAAAGACTGAAAATATGGAATTAGACGTGCTTCACGTAGTTGTTATATTGATCCAACTCTAAAACCTAAAATGGAAAAAAAAAAATCTAACAAACATATTTATTAAATATTCAATAAATATGATAAACTCGAATTGGTATAAAAAGTCATCGAATTTATGACCATACATCCATCCCTCTACATAGGATCCAGCGTAGGAAATAACAATTATATTATTTACATTCTGTAACATTTAATATTGTACATAACATTAATATTAATTAATTGGAATAAAAGGAAAAGAAATATCGATCAGATTATACATAATTCAGTCAAATATAATTAACGAGAGTTTCTAAAAGAAAAGAAAATAAAAGTCCTCTAATTACCGGTGGAAGAATCGACACTTGCAGAGTCTGTGCCGCAAAGGCTACTTGATTGGTGGATCATCAGTTAAGCCAGACTGACCAATTCATCTTTTTTTCCACCATTTTTGGACTATTATTCGAGCTACTCCTTGAAATTAAGAAGTATTAACTTTACAAATTAAGATTTAGTCAAGACTCCAGTGTTTGTTTCTTCGGAAAACAGCTTCTTTTTTCCTTTTTAATGTAATTTCATGGAACTGTAAGAAGTTGACAACACAAAAAGCAAACGACTTGTCTTTGAAGTTTGAACTCGAATCAAGCAGGTGAAGTACGTGAAATTGGAAAAGAAAATAAGGAGATGTATATGTAGAAACCCATATATAATTTGGCAAAATTGATTCAACCCCAGAATTCAATACCAGTGAAAAACACTGGCAATCCATCTGTTCCATGAGATTGAAAGCAAAAAAAAAAAAAAAAAAAAGATATTTTTTTTGCTCTAAATTCATCAAAGCAAGAACAAAGATTAATTCTCGACCCTAAACAAAAAGCTCAACACCTACCTATCCCAAACATATACACATTCTCGCAATAAGGAACCCAAAAAGAAGAAAGCAAAAAGCGAAACTTTAAACCATCCAAAAAGAAAGATTCGGAAAAGAAACCAAAAAAAACCCCAGAAATCTATCACCTCCTCCGCCTCCGATCCGCGGAGTACTGCGAGAGCGGCACAACCTCTGATAGCGGCGTGGACAGCGGCGTCGGAAGCGGCGAGTTTCGGCAGACCGGGCACGACCCGTTGAGTTTCAACCACGGGTCGATACAGCACAAATGGAAGTAGTGCCGACACTCGGGCATCATTCTGAGCATCTCCGAATCCTTGTACTCGCAGAGGCAGATCGAACATGTCGTGGCGCTACTGGTACCCAGACCACCGTCATCGTTAACGTAGTACGGGAACTTGGGGTACGAGTTGATGACGCTCTGGTCGAGTCCGACGGCGACGCTACCATCCCGTGATTGGTCCTCGTCTTCGTCCTCGGCGACGAAGATTATGCGGGGGAGGATGATGCCGTCGTTAGGGTTGAGGTTGTTGTTGTTATGGTTATTATCGTTGGTGCTGCGGTTTTGGTGGTGGCGGTTCTCATAAGAAGGGTGGGAGCGGCAGCAGAGATAGGAGGCGAGGAGAAGAGCGGAGAAAAGTACGAGAAAACCGAGGGCGATGGCGATGGCGTAGCCGAGGCCAAGATGAGTTAGGTAATTGGTGCTGGTGACTGGGGCGGGGGTGGACATTGGGAGAGGAGGGGAGGAAGAAGAGGAAAAGGTGGAGGAGAAAGAGGAGGAGAAGGAAGGGATTTAGCCATTTGTTGGGGGAGAGGGGAGGGAAAGGAAGGGTGGGTGATTCCAGCTGCTGCATTTATTTCTTTTAGGTTTGGTGAAGTGAGAGCTCTTTCTCTTTCAGCAGCATTAACTATTTTCTTTTGGATGGGGAATCAAGGATAGGGATAGAGTTTGAAGGGCTTGGGCTTTTGGTATTTTTGTCTTTTTGTTTTGTTTTTTTTTGTAAAATAAATAAATAAAGAAGAAAATTATTAATTATTATTAATTGAAAAATAATGAAAATTATGAAAGTATTTATTTTTCTCCAAACAGAGTTTAGCAAAAGCATAGAAAATCAGAGAGGTAGCAGTGATTATCCAACACTAATTCGAAAAATCTTTAAGAATGGAAAAAAATATTTAAATTGTGATGAAATGAATATTGAGATGGTCCCATAATTGATAAATTATGGCTGTTATAAATTTTTAATGGCAAGTTGGTCTGGTTCGAAAAGAGCTTGCCAAATGGATGGCTACATTAAAGCCGGGCCAATTATATAATTTATCTAGGTAGGTTCCACAGATACATAATTAGATGAATTTCATTGATTCATCCCACACTAAATATCTTAATATATATACAATATTTTTTTACAACATATTTCATTATAATATATAAAATAAGAGGTAATTTTGTAAAATATTTTATAAAAATGACATTATTTTATAAAAATATTATCATCTTATTATATAAATGTGTTAGGTGTGTATCACTACTCTATACACGTTACTGTTCTATTAATATAATATAATTGGTTTATAAAGAAAAGTAAGTTGTATATCTATTTATAAATAAAATAATTTCGACCAAAGAAGTCTGCAAAAGAGAAGGAAAATGATAAAGCAAAAGAAATATTTTTTAACCATCTTTTATGTGGTTTAAAAAAGAAATATTATGATAAAGTAATTTGTGTCAAAATCATTGAATCAAGGGGTGCAGGCTCATATGTTGTTGTGGACAAGAAACACTTGGAACTTTCTATCAAAGTCAATGCCAACAACATCAAATATTTAACATTCCAATTTGATTATTAATAATTCTCATCCCCCTTACGGCTTACGCATATTGGAAGGGATAACTAGTTTTCTGTTCGCACAACTCAGATATTTTTTGGGGGTGTTTTAATTTGGCCAAAAGTCATTCTGGGGACAACTCATGACTTGAAGTCAATGAATGAGCTTAATTATGCCTTTCTGTCTTGTCTGTTTTGTTTTTGTTTTTTATTTTCATTTTGTTGGCAAAGTCATTTCCTTAGGAGTCAAAAATCCACATGAATCCTCAATTTTATTTTATAAACTAATAATGCTCTTGGATTGGGCAATTCTCCATTATCTAATATTATAATAAATCAGAAATTATAAAATATTATAAGCCGCGTGTGAAAGCAAAGTTGGCCTCAAAATAAAATAATAATAATAATATGCTCACGCAACCTTTACGAAAGCAAGTCATCACACATCCTCCTTCTATTCCTATTCCTTAGGACTGAGTTCTCATTTTGCCCTCGTTTAAATTTGAAAATGATATGATATGACATTAATCTTATTATTATAAACTTTTTAAATTTTATATAAAATATAATAAATAATTAAAATATTTAAATTTAAATTCAATTTTTTGTTTAAATTTTTAAATAATAATAATATTAAAAATAATATTCTAATAATATTTTATTCAATTTTTAAAATTCATCTCAACTCATCTTATCTCATATATAAATCTAAATAGGATTTGTATTTCTTATTTCTTCAATTGCATGCATGGCTATCCGGTGGGTGATCGAGAAATGTAATAAGGAAGTGTTATACGTAATGTTTTGAATATCGTACCGGTAAGCATATCGATCAAGGTCTTGGAATGAAATATTTCGATATTGATATCGTTTCGTGTACCGTTTTAAAATAATCTATATATAAATAAATTATATATATAAATACATATATAAACTATATTTCAAAATAATAGTCAATATATGAATAAATTATATATAAAAATATATATAGGTAAATATTTTAGTCTGAATTGAGATTAAAAAAATTGCAAGAAATTGAAAAATTAAAAAATAAAATCTGGCAAGGTCGAAATATTGGCCGGTACGACTGAAATATATGTCGAAACGAAATAGCAGTATTTTTATATCGATTTACTGGTTGGTACGGCATATTTTACCTGTACCCGCCAATACAATACGAAATTAAAAACTATAATTATACGTTATACCATACAATTTCACTTAATCAACATATGAATTATTATTTTTATCTTTTTATCAGCCTAATGCTTAGTATGTGTGCATTTGAATCAAATGGCAAAACTGATAAATCATATATTGATTAGATGAAATTGTATGGTGTAAGATCTTTTTAATAGCATTTCTCTTAGATTTTTTTGTTAATATGGTTATTTTAACATTTGCTTAATTAGATGGCGAGGGTTTTAATTAGTTTCCTAATAGAGGAAGTTTCTACAGATCTTGATAGGTCATACCAAGCTTATCAAGTCGGTAGGCCCTGACTAATTAGTCATTACCGTCTTCTTCACCATGATCCAATTGGCCCAACAGTACCCTAAAATGTGTAAATAATCTATAGCTAATTGTCATCTTGCACTAAACAAAACAGAGAATTAAAACAGGATCTGGCTCATATAGGCCCACAGGTGGACGGCCCGAGGGCCAATCCGCCCCTGGCATTTTTGAGCGAGGGCAGGGCCGGTAGGGCCCCTGGCTGTCCACCCACTAGCGTCAGACAGCACCCCTATTTATAGCCATAAATTATAATTGTCATCTTGCAACAAAAAAAAATTATATCTTATCTTATATATAATAAGTCTGAATGAAACGGAATTTGTTCTAATCCATTAATTTTCCGTTAAAAGTTTTAAGGTCGATTATATTCCCTCAGTTCGGTTGTTCTAGACAATTTTATTCCAGAGTTACATTTCTTAAGCAAGGACCTGTCGTCAAATTTTATCTCTACTTTCCATTTCCATTTCTAACTAATTTTCAATACTGTCCCTGCTTTGTTTGATTAAAGTTCCAGCTCTTTTCACTATTTATGTTTGATGGAGTTCACTGTCTATTTCCAAAAAATACCCATACTCTTTTAGCAAATTACCACTTATTTTGTCTTCTAATTCTTCTTCTCGATGGGCTTTCTGGTCTTTTTATTTTCAAAATTTTCATTTTTACCCCTACTTTTGAAATTAATTTTCTTATCTGCCCCTCAATTCTATATCCAAAATTGCATTTTATATTTGTACGTTTTGCTTTGCTATCCACCAATGGGTACATATATAATATATAACACATTATTTTACTTTTTCCATTTCGTTTCTTTGTTCCCTTGGTTTTAAACTTTCTTCTTTGTTTTCCAGTTCTCGACTTCTTCAGGTATATTGTTTTCTCATGTTCATTCTTTTGCATTATATATTTTTTTTTATTGTTTATTAGGTTATTTATTTACATGCAATAATTAACTGTCAGCAACAAATCAAAAATTCTTCCTATAAAATGTTTTAGGATGAATCGAAAAAATAAATTAAAATTCCATATAGACGAAAGAAATAAATATTGAAAATTAGATTTTAATTTCTTCCAGAATTTTATTCCCTTAATTTAATTTTACTCTAACAAGTAATCCAAATTTGTAACAATACTTGAAAACTTTTATTAAAAAAACTCACAATAACAGTTTTATTAATATAGTTTATATAAATTTTCAAAATCTAATATTAATTGCTGAATATTATATTTTATATTAGTAAGAAATCTGATTTTTATAACACTATCAATATTGTTATTAATAACATAATTAATAAAAAAAAAATTCCACTTTCTGTAGTATTCATGTATTCGGTGCATGCATGCAATTTCTGATTTTATAAAATATTCACTTTATCTATTGCATCTGTTAGTACGTACTACTCTTAATATATTAATTCAGTGATCTTATTAAGCAAATATAATTATACCATTATTATGTTATTTTTCTTTCTAATGTGTTCTTTGTAATAGAGCTGCTATTTTTATCCTTATTTCACTGTATTTCTTCATCCTGCTCGTTGTTCATTTTCTGTATTTTACTGTTCTTTTATTTGTCATTTACATGTCTCTCATATAAAATGGTTACTGTATTTATTTTCTAATGTTTATCCTATTTATTCATATATCATATTAGGTTTACTTTAACTTGTGTAGATTGATAATTAACATGTTTTAATTTTTTTAAAAATTCTTTTACTCAGCTTCTCATTTTTTAATATTCAGTATCGTTTTAATATTTTAATATTTTTTCAACTGTGTGTACGTGTGCCCTTACTAGTATCTTTATATATATAAAGTGGCTATCTAACAGAAAATCTTGTTTTAAAGAAAAATTTTATTTTTCTGTTAAAGTTAACACTTTTTATCTATTTTTGTTAAAATAAATACTGCATTTAATGAGAAATATTATGTTAAATACAATCCATTAATCACCGAAATAATGTTCTTGGCATTAAATTTAATTACACCACTTCAATTTTTTATAACAATAAACTTTTCATTTAAAACTTTTTTTTTATGTAAAATAAATATAGAATAATAATAATAGTATAGAATGACATAATAATAGTATACAATATATAACAATATATATAAATAAACCATTCATAACAATATAATAATGCAATCCTCACTTAGAGATGTTAATTTATACGTTAGAGAGTTTAATTTTATTTATGAAATTTATTCTTATTATATGATTAATAATTCCATTCTTTAAAAATTATTTTATAAAATTATTTTATAATTTTAAAATGAATGTATTATTTATTTATTTCTTGAGATGATAAATATACGGTATATACAATTAACTATAATTATATTAAATTGGTAATAATAGAAAATAAATATAATTAATATATTATATATGTTTAATATTTAATTGAAATATATATGATCTAATAAATTTACATATTTAAGATTAAAATTTCATGTTATAAATTATAATATAACATTCTTTTATATAAATTATAAACTACATAATTTATTTTTTTAAAAATAATTATATTAATTCTTAAAAATAATTACATAACTAAAAAAACTGTAGATGATTCAAGTTTATGTAGATCTAAAAAAACTCAAAGACTAAAAATATAAGTATTTTAATATCCTCTCTTTTGAGGCTGTACAAAATAACGCAAATATTAGATCATCGTCTTAGAATTATAAAAATAAAATATTTTGAACGAATCTTTTATTAAAATTTCAATGAAAATTATCTCAAACAAATTTGATAAAATTATAGGTTATGTTTATTTATGAGACTATCTTATTATTTTTATTAATACTTTTTTTTTATAATATATGAAAACGTGTAATTATTTATCATCCATTTAATTATGAATAATCTTCTAATTTTTGTTAGAAATTAAACTAGATAAACGTGCTTTGCACGTTACTTTTATCTAATATATATATATATACACACACACACAGCGAGAAAAGAATAGTATATATTATAGCCCATTTATTTTTTGAAAAAAGTTTTATGCAATCATGAATTAGGTAATCGTTGTATAATCATTTAGAAAAAATGATAAAAACATGAAACCTATATAAAAAAATAATATTTTAATAGTAGATTCCACTCTTTTTTAAAGTAATTATACGACATTTAATATATAAAAGTATTTTTATTGGTTTAGCATTTCATCTAAACTTTTAAACTATGTTCTTGCCACTAGAGGGCTGCTTGATCCTTGAGAAATGCTCAAAGGAATCCGAGGCAAAAACCTAATTAAGTAAGCAAAAAACTATATATGGATATTTTTAGTTAGTTGTAATTCGTATATCTAAACTATTTGATTACGTACACCTGATATTAACGATGCATAAAGATAATTAGAAATAATATCATGATCACGAATAGATCACTGCATGGGTAAACACATTATAAAGTGTACAAATTCAACAGTAATGAAACCCATTAGTATTTAAAAGTAATTCTTTCATATGTATCTCATATTTCTATAACTTCTTTCATATGTATCTCACATGACCCTAAAACACTACAAATTTATTATGTGTGTATATCCTAAAGGCTAACCTTCCGCTTGCACTTCAGATCTTGAATCGTCCGGCTCGAAATATGGACGGTCAAGGTGCAATTCAATTTCACAACAACATGCTTATTGATAATGCCCAACATTTTCACTCTCCCCTCTATTCTTGCATAGGTTCCCACAGGCAAAAGCCCTGAGCTCACATCTTCTAGCAAATCTGGAATATTGGACTGCGACATCAGGCGGTCGACGATAATATCCACCGTCACATTCATATGCACGGTTCGCCTTGCCTTTGCCTTCCCTGGTGGTGCTTGAACCTCGCCCACAACCATGTCGCCGTAAAACAACGTTATGGTCGTGTTCTTATATTTAAAGGACGCCACGTTCGGATTTTTGACCGACACATCTGCTGCCAGGGACATGTTGATGCCGAACACAGCTGGTACTGTCATTTGGTTGATCAGCTCCAACCTTGTGACTGAGATACTGTTTATTTTGACAGTCGGGTCCTTAACTCGGAAAACGGTGAATACCAGAATCAAGATCACCACAACTAGAATTATCACAGAGGCTGCGCAACAGCCGCAACATTTGATCAAACACCTTTTACGCCTTGCTTTTTGTTTGCGTAGGGTGGCCTCCTCGTCGTGATGGTCACCGTTGCTAAGGCGGTCGGTGGCTTGGGCCAGTGGTCTGGCTTGCTCCTTCTTCTCGGCCATGGCTAGCGCTAGAAGTTGGGAGGGGAAGCTAAGAGTACCGGTGGCCGTGCAGTTGTTGTTGTGGAGGGGTTTTATAATCAATAATGGATGCAGGCCAGTGACGATGCGTTGAATCTGTTGATGAGAGAGTCGTCGCATGCAGAGGCTTAATTCCTTGGTACTTTTGACATTAATTAGTAGTTGATGATATATAACTTTGTGTCGTGCGTGCAGACTGCGCATCGGTTTCAAGCTGTTTGAATGTTTGACTTCCGGGTCATGTTTCTCATGCTACAATTGCCAGAATGGTATAAATTAAAGTGACTTTTATACGGTATACTATTTAAGATTAATTCATAAAAATTTGTGAAGTGAAGTAATTTTAATGGGATTAATGTGATGTGAAATTATACCTATTTTAAAATTTTAAGTTGGTAAAAAGAGAGAAATTTTATTATTTTATATATTAATACTCTCTCTCACTTGTATAGCCAAACTTCTCCTCAATTAGTAGGTCTAATAAATATAATATTTAACTAAATTATAATAGAGTATAGAATTAGAATTCGAACTCAATACTTTTGTTCTGATATTATATATGTAAAATTATCATTTGTTTCTAAAATTTAAACTGATGAGAAAAAAATATATTTTATTATTTTATATCTTAATATGAGATTAAAAAAAATATATTTACAGTTTTAAATGTATAAATCTCGTATGTTTTATTTGAAAAAAGTAAATAAAGATAAAAATTTTCTATTTTTAATTATGGACTCACTTTTTCCTTTAAAAAAAAAAAATGTATGCGAAATTTATATATTTTAATATTGTATTTAATATTACTCGTGATCATATTTTTAAAAGATGATAATTTTTAATTTAAAGGAAATGCGCATTTTTCATAAACTTAAATTTTGTACGCATCATCCTTCAGACCCTATTAAAAGAGTATAATCAATCTTCTAATTTCTTGTTTGCAATGTCAATTATGGTGGTGCCTACCTTTCACATAGGATTTAGATTCTAATATCAAGAGTAGTGGTCGTAATTACTAATGATGTTTCGTGACCATATATATATTATATATATATATATATATTATATATATATATATATATATATATATATATATATATATATATATATATATATGACAAAACGTTCCACCACCAACCGCACTGCCTGCTATATTCTCTATTTACTGGAATAACCTTCCTGTCCCGGCATCTCTTTATCCGAGACACGAAGTTTGATTTATAATATTTATTTCTTTAGAAATGAACTTGAGTTAATTAAGAGCCAATTCTTTAGAAAATGTATGTCCACATGCCAATTATTAATATGTTGAAAATCATAAAATTTAAAATTTAAATTTAAAAAGAAAATTAATAAAATAAATCTTATAAGTAAAATTAGTGTAAGTAAATATAGTTACTATTCTTTATGAATTAGAGTTGTAATACATTATCGTTATAATTTGATCAAAGAAATCTACATACGTTTGTATATATTGTGAGGTGCGTGATAAAAAAGATTACCACCTTGAATCCCCAAGGTTTGATTGATCATATACCTAAATACAGGAGTACGGCCAGAAATTTCAACCATGCACCTTGCAGTAGTAATTATGAAAAATATATAACTAGGATATAAAAAAGTATATATATATATATATATATATATATGAGTACTCCAACATGGACAAACAAAAGGAAGTGAACAGGAAAAATACAGCAGAAGATTATGCTAAATTTATATATATATAGGTCATGCTTAGAAGCTTCTAATAAAAAGCGAAAGATGATGCTATTGTGGGGGAAGAGCGCAGGCTGCGGGAGGGACTTTTCAAGTTTTCAAGCTTTGATCAAGTCAATAGACATGAATATGGAGCCCGATCTTAAGGAATAATGAGATTAACGCGGTCATCATGTTTATTATCAAACATGGGGATTGGAAAATAATAATTAAGTTGGAAAACCGTCGTGCATAGAGAATTATTCTAATTTGAATTTCTAATCACATACTATTATTCCACGTACATGGTAGTCGGGAAAAGTTTGAATATGATGAATAAATTTAGAAATATAATTTCTTCTTGCATATATATGGATTGCATTATAGTCTTAATTGAAACACTCTTATTTTATGAATAAATAAAATGAATTTTTTAAGTTCAGATAGTTTTTGATTTATAATTAAGAATATTTATATCAAAACTTATTCTAAAATATGGACCTTTCTATTTTCTATTATTTGGATTACAAATGAGTCTAATTTTATAGACTGTGCATAGTATTGTCCATAAATTTATAAAAAAAATTTATTGACAGTCTCGAACGAGAGAATGCATCAAACCTTATATTGATATATAAGGATAAAAAAAGATAAAACATCATTTTAAGAAAGATCACTATAATTTTAGGTTTTTTTTTTAAATAACTGTATGAATTTAAGTCATGAGCAGCTTCTAAATGGAAACTTTACGTAGACTAATTCTTAATTTATTTGCGAGCTTGCGTGTTGAGATCGATACCTAAAACATTACTAACGAGCTACAAACATTTTCCCCATCGGTTAATATACAAAAATATTGGTGTTGATGTTTTCTATATCTCTAATGTTTTTTGCAAAAAGTAATGTGTTTGAATCCTCATATTAAATTCAAATAGTATTTTTAATTGCGGCCTCACCCTTTGCTCTTCATATGAAGTGCATTATTAAATGGCTGAACATTTCAAGCCCAAGTGATAATATCGTTTCATTTTACTGTACTCTGATTTAGATTTTCCAACTATAATAAAAACTCCCCAATCAAATATGGGCCGGAAACTCACTAAAATAATCGTGAGATCCAAAAAGAATACACAAGATCTCCAAAGTTTTGGTAACTAATGTCATGACCATCAAATAAAAATCTTAAAAATGATAAATGTAATCAACAAAATCTCCTAATTCACAACCAATCTCCCACTAGCCATGGTATTATTGTTTATATATACTGTCTCCTGAAGAATTTCTGTTTCATGGTTTTCGACTAAGTCATCCATAAGAAGCTAGCTTAACTCGCTCTTTCATTTATGCATACATACATACACACACCTACACATATATATATATATATACGCTATAAACGAAAATCACATTGCATTAATGCACACTACAAGAAATGGGATTATTGCGGCGTTTTTGTATGTGTCGCAATTAACAATACTGCAAAAGGTAACTTATTGTGGCACTTTGTATTTCGTCGCATAGGAGTGGCGCATATAGATTCCTTTTCACGCTTCACTTATGTCAAGTATCTATTGTGGCACTTTTAAATGTTATTAGGGAGATAATTAGTGTTGCAATAAATATTATCTTATTGTGGCACTATTATTTGACGCTAACATAAGTTTATTACAACACCTTTTAACGTATGCCACAACAAATTCCTTGAAACATATCGCGATTGAGTTTGAATCCCCCCTCGGGCGATAGTTCCCCTCATCCATAATCTCTCTCTTCTCTCCCTTTCTTTTCTCCAACACATCACAAATCTCCCCGTCGATTGTTCACATTGTCGTCGTCCATCTCCGAAATGGTAATATCTCTTCCACTCTCCTCTGTTCTTTCCCTCTTTTCTTTCTATTTCTCTCATTTTCTCTTCATCGAGTGACTGCAACGAGGGGTAGCCATTTCTTTACCCCCTTGTGGCATTACGAAACCCTAACTCTTAGGGTAAGTGGCCTTATATGCTTTCATAATAGATTTTTTTTTCTGTTAGGATTTCGTGAAAACAGAGGATTGAGATTATTGTTAGTTGATTGTAGTGTTGTTTGGTGTCTCGTTGATAATTCTAGGTTCTTTTAATTTTTTATTGCATTTTGTTGGAGATTCTTTTGTTGATTTTTTTGTTGGTAATTTTGGTGTCTCTATGCATTATTGTTAGTTGATTTAGGGCCCGTTTATTTTAGGAGATGAAACCAAAACTCTCAAACTCATTTCAAACTTGTCATTATATTTTTTTCAAATCTCCACACAAAATATAATAAAAAATATAACTTTTTCAAATTCCAAAACTACTTTTTTTAATTCCCATATAAAACTAATATTAAAAAAATATATTACAACAATATTTTATTATTTTTTTAATTTTTATCTCAAATCATCTCATCTCATCTCTGAAAACAAACAAGGCTATATTGTTTGGTGTCTTATTGGTTTTGGGGCATTGGGGTTAGCCATTGCGATTTTATCCTTCAAACGATAATTCAATAAAGCCTTTGCTATTGTGATTTGTTTTAGGTCGTCATTGTTCTCTATTTCAAATGAAGAATTTGCAGTTTCTTTTACCAATTATTTTAAAGATGGCCAAGTTGCCATAATTGCTTTGTAACAATTTTTTCTTTTGAAATAATATTGATTAATCTTTGTTTGGTTATTTTTTTCCTAGGTTCGTTTAAAAAATTAGCCATTTTAATTTTGCAATGCAATATATCAAAACCTGGTTTTGCCTATACTCTATATTGTTTATATATATGTGTGTATATATATGTGTTGACTTCTGGGTTTGTTATTTGGTGTTATTTTTTTGCATAAGCATGTACTCATAAAGAGAGACTATAGGTAATTATTTCATAAGACTTTGTTCATTTGATAGAAGTTCGATTGATATAAGTATTTTTTTTTTTTTTTAGCAGTCATTGGCGTGATGCTTCTTCTTCTTCTACTACTCAACTCCCCGACATGATTTGACTGGTTTATGATTTATTTGGTAGAGTGGAATGGGCTAGTTTTTCCGCAATGGTAATTTTAATTAATTCTATCCAGTTTAGCTCACATGTCTTTTTCTTTGGGGCCTTTATATGAGTCCCTTGCTAGTGCCAATTTTAAATAACCATGTTCAATTTTGAGTTGGAACTCATAAGCAGAGATGATAGGCAGTCCATTTTAATTTACCCTAGCATCATATGTTTATCTATTTCTTGTTACTTATAAAAGTAAGTGATTAAATAGATCTTGTTGCTTAAGCCCAAAAACTTATTTCATTTTGAATTCCATTTCATGGTGCAAACCCTTTACGCAAGCTATAGATAAAGGTAAGCAATGACTTGGAGGGCTGTCTTCTCTATTTCCTTGCTTTCCATTTCTTCCTTATTACTTCCTCAATCTCTCTCATTGTATTAGTTCTCAGGAATACATATAAAAATGGTGTGGTTGTTTCATCAATGAGAATTAATCTTTAGTTTATATTGTTCTTATGTAGGCAAAGTTCTACTAATGCTAGGAAAAGTACAGTTTGAACTATAGAAGCTTATTGATGGCTAAGTGAGTACTTGTTCTTTTGTATAAAATATGTCGGACACCTCTACTTTGTCTTGCTATCAAGATTCATGTTAGGAAAATATTAGAAAAGAGTTCTACTAATGTGGTTGTTTATCTGTTTCTGGTTATAATTATGTTTTAATTCAAATGAAATCCAACTATGGATACCTGTTATTTTGTTGATAACTTGGTGCTAACTTCTAATTATATGTTTTTTTCAAGAAATCCTTGTATGCTTTTTATCTCTTGAGCATGTAAGGTTATAACTTGAGATCTTGAAATACATGTCCAACAGGTGAAAATAAATGTGAAAGAAATAAAATAAATAAAAGACATGTTGGTAGAATGATATTATTTAGCTAAAGTATTTATTTTTAGCAAATGTTGGTTGCTGAAATTTATTTCCCTTTTGTTTTTTGCTTTCTTTCTTCTTCTATTAGAAACTTATGCAGTTTCACTTTTTGTTTTTGTTTTCTTATTTTTATTTTTTGTTCATTTGATAGGTGCATTAGTGAGTGGCAAAATGGCAAATTACATAGGCAGAAGTGTGCACATTACTTAATAGGTACTTATAAAGTTCTGGGTACATTGAGTGTCAAGGAAGGTTATGATTTGTGTCTTTTGTTTTGATTCTCTTATTTATTTATATCGTTATTATAGTGTTTTCTTCTTATCCAAGAAGAAACTATGTCAGTCTTTGTAAATGTCACTTCTCCTTACCAGCTCAGTCTCTAATCTTAGATGCTAGAATAAAGGCATGATCGATAAGAGTTGTAAAACTTAAATTCACATTTAACAGAAACATAGAAGTTATGTATTTAAAAAAGCTTTAGTTTGCTGCTGAAATTGTGATAATGTGGACCGATTATGTGAGTAACTTTTATATGCCGCTGTCATTGATTTTAATGGACTAGTTTTCATATGAGAACTCCCTACCAGTTCATTTTAATGCAGCAATCTTTAATTGTTTTATTATTTATATTAAAGTGACTAAATATTACTTGTGTGGAATTGTCAAAATAGTTTTTTTTATTACTTTCTGCCATTGTAAAGGATTTATTTTAAGTAACAAAATAGTTTGAAGCCATTTTATTTATGTTACCCTGTTATTGCAAAGGTGAACTCCTACTTATTGCCTTTGTCTGATTATTTATTTATTTATTTGATAGCTCTAAAAAATTAGTTACATATAATATTATGACACCCATTTTATGCACAACTCACAATGTATATTGCCGTGCACTCTAACTTGTGTATTTTTTTTTATTATATATACAGAAACAAAAAATGGTATAAATGGGATGGTGGTTGATTTATGGCATTGCTAAAGTAAAGCTGGAATACTAATGAACAGGCGATGTCATGATTCCCCCTATAATTTATTTTTGCAAGTAGGTGATATATCTTAAGTACATGTTAGTTCAAATAGTGATTCTTCTAATATGAAAAACTTTGGAATCCTACCCTAAAAACGAGTTACTACCACTGCTTTGGGTAAACCAACAAATTGTAAAGTCTAACTTTTACTTAATTATATCAATTGTTTCATGGATTTGTAATCATCTTTTTTAATAACTATGTACTTTCTTTTAAACATAATGAAATCTTGTTTAGATAATTCAATTTTTTAATATCTTGTTTCACATAATGGAATACTTTATTATATTCAAACTTTCTTCTAGCTGTAAATATTTTCTTGAATAACAACAATAATTGGCATGATCTATTCATAGGGTACTGCCCCATCAATTAATGCGACCCTATCATTTTCTAATGAGTTTCTATTATGCAATGAGAACTTAAAAAACAGAATTATAGCTTGTAAAGGTTGGAATTTTCTCTTGGGAGATCTTAATTTCCTCTCTCTTTTGTTTTTTGTTTTTATTTATAGGGCTAATGAGTTCCTATTATGCAATGAGAATTGAGAAGGACATTGCAAAACACCTCAGGCAAGATGTTAATATCTCATGTGTAGAAGGGTTGAGTTTGCAAAACATTGCCTTTATTTTTGGGTTGAGTTTGTTACTTTAAAAAATAGTTTTATTTAAGTAATATTTTTCAAAAGTTTGTATATTTTGTTCACACTTAATTATTTTCTCTTAAATATTGGTAGCCACAATGGCATGACTAAACTTAAATATTGGAATCTGAGAAAAATACAGTGCAATTGAATGCCTATAAAAGCTATATAGTTTCATTGATATTTTTTTTGACAATGTTATTTGCGGCAAATGAAAATCGCCTCAAATAGTCTTTCCGTGTCCAATTCAAAGAAATTGTGCGGTCATTGAGACGATATAACTTATTTGCGGCAACGTAAACTCACTACAAAAAGTGATCAAAACAAAACTTAACTAAGAGTTAATAGTCTATTTGTGACGAATTTACGACTTTCATAGTGACTGAAATTCATCAAAAATAGTAGAGAAAATGCGACATTTACATGGAAAAACCATAAAAACACAAAAGCAAGTGGAGTGTGCCCACCACCGTGCGACAACCTATAAAATGCCGGAATAGATCATTTGCAGCTAGAATTGGGGCCTTAAGCGACCAAAAAATTAGTTGGAAAAAATGATTTTTTTTATAGTGGCATTAAAATATTGGTTGCTTACTAACTCCTTTTTTTTTTTTTTTTAAATAACCGTGCTTTCTATATTCATTAAGAATCAACATATACAAAGTTTGTCATGTAATACAAAGCTATGAAACCCCTATGGACCTCTTTTTATCCAAACCTGCTCCTTAATTATACCTTCCATCTTTCCTTTCCTTCCTTCAATCCAGAGGAACCCCCATTACACTTGTATTCTTGCTCATGTCCATATGATATGCACTAATTGGCACACTATAAATCCCATCTTTTGTGAAAGCCCAAATCATATTGTCTTGTAAACCAGTTTGATTGAAAGAAATGCCACAAACAATCATAGACTCATCTTCATTCAGTGTTTCCCTTACAAAACCTTCATTCCATTTTCCACAATCTGTAGCATCAAGTCCTTCACTCTTGCATGAGCAATGAAGTTCCAGCTCGGTGGAAATTCATTTATACAGAAGCATGAGGGTTTTGGAATCCATTTTACCCAATATTCTTATGTTCTCACCATTTCCAACTCTTCCATGCGAGTCCCTCCTTCATTAACTCTAGAGACCCCATAGACTTCTCCAAATCCTCAAGAGACCTCTACCAAGCTTAGCATTTAGAAATTCAACATGCCTGAAATGTATATCTTTAAGAACCTTGGTTACAAAGAAGTTTGGTGTAGTTAGGACTCTCCAACACTACTTACTTAGTGATGCTTGATTAAAACTCTCTAGCTCTCTAAACCCCAATCTCTCATCAGCTTTTTGAGATCTCCAACTTATTCCAACTTCTCCAATAATCTTCTTATCATTTTGTTTGAAGCCCCACTAGAACGTGACCATCATAGCAACTATCTCCTTATATAATTTCTTAGGTAACTTGGAAACATTCATATGGTAAGTAGGAACAACTCGAATGGTTGCTCCAGCAAACCTTCCTTGCCCGAGGGAGGGAGAAACTGGTTTTTCCAGTTGTTGATCTTTTACCAAACTTTATTTTTTATGCATCTGAATGTGTTTTAATGTATCTTTAATACCTTAACCCTTTTATACATAGAAGAAAATAAGTATGGAGATAAAAGATTTCTTTGCCTTAAGCCTCTTGTAGGTAAATTATACCACCAGGTTTCCCATTTACTATGACAGTGTAAGACACAAAAGTGACACATTCCATAATCAGCTTCCACCATCTACCTCCAAAACTTATTTACTTCATCATTGGCTTTAAGTATGACAATTCTATCATAAACTTTTGGCATATTCAATTTTAAGGTCATACTTTTTACTCTATCCCTTTGCTTTGTACTTTTCATAGAGTGCAGAGTTTCATGAGTTATATTTATGTTATTAATAATAAGTCTCCCAGAAATAAGGGCAGTTTGATTCTTGGAAATAATATCATTAAGCATCAATTTAGTCTATTGACAAGGATCTTAGCAATAATTTTGTAAAAACCATTGCATAGCTAGGCTTCTTGGCCTATAGTCGCTTATCGGCCTATAGTCGCAAACTTGGCCCAAGAGTTGTTCAACCTAGCTAGCTAGAGGCCAGCTTCTCTATTTTTGAAATGGAAACATGACTTTTGTAAGAAAGACAAGCTATTTATATTTACAGTCTGTTATCATGGATATAATAGTTTAGTTCATAAATGAGTTGATATTTGATACACCCAAGTGAGAGTTCGAGATCAGCCATTATTTTTATTTTATTTTTTTATTTTATTATAGATCAGCCATTATTCTAAAATCCTAGATATAATTGAATTATTTTTCTTAGATAAGAGATAGCAAATATAACTAGTGAGGTTTTTTAGGCTAACAAATCTTCTTCATTTCATTTGGAATGGACGATATCTATTTAATCATCTAAGGGGCCATATGAGATTTGGGTGATCATGATTATATTTCCAAACATAAAAATGAGACAAAATTGAAAAGGAATTCATGGATTACTATAGTTCAATAGGATATTCAACTGAAATATAGGAAAAAAGCAAACATTAGCCTGAAGTTTTATATTCCTTAACCATCACATCAAGAGATCACTAAAACAAAACGAAGGTAAGAAAAATACAGATGAAACTTAAAAGTTAGACTTAAAAGATATCAGAGATGGTGGGGAGCTTGATCTCTCCCTTGGTGGAGAGAGGAATGGTGAAGTTTCCAATGATGGGAAGATCAATGGTGAGACCCAAATCCAACTCATAGTCTATGTCCCAATCTGTACCAACGTCCCTTGCCAAGCTCACCAATATGCTGTGCGGCACCTTCACCGGCACCTCCAGCAACGTTGTGTCGCTCGCCTTCAGTGATCCTGGGTCCGGTATCGTCCCCGATGCAATCACCCTGATCCACCATCACAAACACACAAAAAGATGCCCAGAATAGTTTTGTTCATGAGTTTGCTTGTATTGAATTCATATAGTGTAATAATTTGGGGGGGGGAGCCGCCCACATGGGGCAGACCTCCTGCCTCCCACATGACATGCATGTAACACATGGCTTAAAGCCATGTGTTACATGCTTTTATGGCTGGCCTTTAAGGCCAGCCGTGTGAGACTGGGGGCTATAAATAGCCCCCCAGTTTGTTTATTTACATATATCAAAAACAAGAAAATCTCTCTCTCTTTGTTCTCTCTTAAAATGGTTCTTAGGCTGTGGATTTATTTAGTGTCACTCTAGTTTTATACTACGTAGTGCACTAACCACTAAGAGGAAACGCCGGTGTTTTATCAATCTGGAAAAACTTGTGGAGCAATTTTTGAAGCTGAACTTGAGGTATTTTTTCCGCTGTAATTTTCTAACATTGGTATCAGAGCCCATGTTAAATTGCTTCCAGTTTTTTTTTATATACTTGATATATATATTTTTTGAGCTTAAAAAACTTGAGGAAGAAGTTTTCTGGTGATGGGATGGCAGTTTCCGGCGACGGGCAGCGGCTTGGGGCGCTGTTCTTGGTTTCTGGAAATTGGGTACTGTTCACATGAACAGTATCCTGGTTTCTGGAAATTGGGCGCACTGTTCACGTGAACAGTGTCCTGGCCGAAAGTTCCCACTGCGCACCACATGGGTGGTGCGTCGCATCCCTCTTCCTCGGGAAAACGTTTTCTGGTGATGGGACGGCAGTTTCCGGTGACGGGCAGCGGCATGGGGCGCTGTTCTCGGTTTCTGGAAATTGGTACTGTTCACATGAACAGTACCCTGTTTTCTGGAAATTTGGCACTGTTCACGTGAACAGTGCCCTGCCCGAAGGTTCCCACTGCGCACCACATGGGTGGTGCGTCGCATCCCTCTTCCTCGGGAAGACGTTTTCTGGTGAAAGGACGGCAGTTTCCGGCGACGAACAGCGGCCTGGGGCCTTGTTCTCGGTTTCTGGAAATTGGTACTGTTCACATGAACAGTACCCTGTTTTCTGGAAATTGGGCACTGTTCACGTGAACAGTACCCTGGCCGAAGGTTGAAGAAGACAGCTGAAGGTAATATGGCCGGGCTTGGGCCTTACGGCCCATTTGTTTTTTTTTGGTCCAGTTTTGGGCTGGGTTTTCTATAAGGCCCAGCCCCAATTTTTTAATAATGATAAAAAAAAAAAAAAAAAAAATGTTTTTAATATATGCTTAGATATATTTCCTGTTATAACATGTGATATTTTATTTAACATTTTAGATTAAATATGTGGATATTTGATGATATTCATGTTTTTTGATAAATTAAATGTGATAATATGTATGTGTTATTATTTTATCATGTATAAATGTGAGGCTTGTATGATTAGACATTCGCCTTTATTTATTCTAGTGATAAAATAAGAAATTCCCACTAAGTAGTCTTAGTTAGAGTTGTCAGTGTAGATTGATAGGCTGAAAGAATTGCAGTGACCTCAGTAAGAACTGTAAATGCACTGTATAGCGACAACACCATGGTAGCCCCAGTAAGAACTGTAAATGCACTGATGGAATAAGAAAAATGGACTGTAATGGTCTTATATGAACCATCTTTGTAGACTGGCCCAACAGGCTGTGGTTGTTGTAGCTGTCTTTGTAGACTGGCCCAACAGGTTACTGCGATTTTAGTAGGATCTGTCTCTACGCGTGACTAGGACTAAGTGACTACTTTAGATAGTGGGAGTATGGTTGAGATTTATGATTAAATCTCCCATATTTTTTAAATTTGCGCGGGAATTAGGTTAGAAATTTAATAATTGGATATTGTGGCGCAAGAGATGATTCTGAAGCCTAGCGATTTTTCGATCTTGCGACATGTCTAAATTATTTTTTTCTAGTTTGAATGGACGCGGCAAATTTCTTAGGTGTGTGTGTAATATCCCTCCTTTGCGTTTTGTAGTGAAATGGCATCCAAGAGTATTGTTGCCGATTTAAATAAAGGGGAAAAATTGGATGGGGAGAACTATGACATATGGCATCGCAAGATCCAGTATGTCTTAGATGAGCAAGAAGTCGTAGAGGCCTTGTCTCACTCCCTGACTAAGCCTAAGGAAGGGGACTCAGAACAACACAAATTAGATGAATTAGCCTATTTTGAATGGGCTAAGAAAAATCGGTGCGCACGCATAATAATGTTAAGCAGCATGCACAATGATCTAATGTGTGAGTTCGAGACCTATAACACTGCCCAAAGCATGTGGGAGGCTTTGAAGTTGAAGTTTGGTGGAACTTCGGCCACCAGGTTACGTGGATTAACCATGAGGTTTGACTCCTATAAGATGCGCTCTGAACATACGATGAAGCAGCATCTTAGGGCTATGTCAACCATGATCCGCGAACTTAAGACGGCAGGAAACGACCTGACTGATGAACAACAAGTCCAGGCAGTGATAAGATCACTACCAAGTTCTTGGGAGAATATGAGCCAGAATCTGACGCATAATGAGAATATAAAAAATTTTGATGATGTCTCGCGTCACTTAGAATTGGAGGCTGAGCGCCTAGAGGCTGCTAAGCCCAATCATTCGGCCTATGTGGCTAATTCTGGTTCACGCAAGGCATCAAGGCCTAAGCGTTGGAAGTCCAAGAATGGGGTAGCTGCTGGACAAGTTAAGAAAGTGTCAGGAACTTCTCAGCGCAGCAAAAGGGGCAAGCGTGGGAAGAACAAGTCAAAATTAGAGTGTTACAACTGCGGAAAGAAAGGCCACTTCGCTCGTGACTGCACTGAGCCGAAGAAGGTATACTTTAACTTCTCTCGTATTGTTTTTGTAACTAGCCATGTGATGGTTGCTCACTCCTATCCTGTGTGGACTGTTGATTCAGGAGCGACCGAGCACATAGCGCGAGATAGAGTCGGATTTGTGGAATATCGCCGGATTCCAGCTGGGAGTCGTGATATCAAGGTGGGGAATGGAGCTAGCGTGGAGGTGCTAGGACTTGGTACCTACAAGCTGGACTTGCGGGGTGGCCGCACTCTTTTCCTCCACAATGTGTTATACGCTCCCAAAATCCGACGAAATTTACTTTCTGTAGTTACTCTTTTAAGACTTGGTTTTCGGATTGAATTTGAAAACAATCACGTTTCTTTTTATTTGGGCCATGTGTTTTATGGCAATGCTTTTCTTCAAGATGGTTTTATGATAATGAATTTGGATTATTCAAATATGAATGAATCTATTGCTTTTCTTTTTGCATCTGATAATTTGGATTCATATAAATGGCATGCTAGGCTTGGCCATATAGGGCAAGATAGAATGACTCGGTTAGCTAGAGAAGGCCTAATGGGCAATCTCGCTAAGGTCATCTTGCCCACATGTGAACATTGTCTAATGGGAAAAGCTAAGAGAAAACCGTTTGGAAAAGCCAATAGGGCATCTTTTCCACTGCAATTAGTCCATTCTGACATCTGTGGTCCAATGTCTATAAAGGCGAGACACGGAGGTGTTTATTTCATCACATTTATAGATGATTTTTCACGTTATGGTCATGTCTACTTAATCTCCCATAAGTCTGAAGCATTGGAGTGCTTTAGACGATATCTAAGAATGGTCGAGAATCAGTTAGACAAGAGTTTAAAAACTCTAAGAACTGACCGAGGACGAGAATATCTCTCTGAGCAATTTAAAAGGCTCTGTGATGAAAAAGGAATCAAAAGACAGTTAACGATGCCGAGTACGCCGCAACAAAATGGCGTGGCGGAAAGGAGAAATCGAACACTGCTTGAGATGGTTAGGTCAATGATGGCGCAAGCAAACCTACCAATTTCTTTTTGGGGGGATGCACTTTTGACTGCTGCCTACATTCTTAACAGAGTGCCCTCCAAATCAGTAACTTCCACCCCATATGAACTATGGACCGGCGAGAAACCCAATTTGAGTAACTTGCGGCCATGGGGTTCAACGGGTTTTGTTCATGATCTTTCTCATAAGTATGGGAAATTAGGCCCTAGAGGGAAGAAGTGTATCTTCATAAGGTACTCAGAACACTCTAAAGGGTATGTGTTAATAGGTGAACAAACTGATGGAAGTATGACTGAAATTGAGTCACGAGATGTGGACTTCATTGAAAATGAATTTCCAAGTAGAGGTGAGGTTGAAAGGAGTTTAGAACTTCATGAGATTATGGAACAAGAAGAATGTGCTCCAAGGAATTTAGTTGAGAATGAGGAAGAAATTCTTCAAGCTCCTACATATAAGGAATTAAATCCGAGTGGGAGCACACCACTTGTCAATCAATCACAACAACCTCAGCCGCGTAGAAGCACACGTAAAAGTATTCCCCGTCGTCGTTTTGAGATTGAAGGGGAAGCTTTTATGGTAGCTCCGTATGATGATGATGAGCCTAGGACAATTCATGAGGCTCTCTCATCTTCTACTAAAGATGAGTGGATGAAAGCTCTTAATGATGAAATTGAGTCTATGAAAACTAACCAGGTCTGGGATCTGGTTGATCTACCGACAGGGCGTAAGACTATTGGGAACAAATGGGTTCTTAAAGTCAAACGCAAGTCGGATGGATTGATAGATAAGTACAAAGCTCGCTTAGTGGCGAAAGGATATACCCAACAGGAGGGTATAGACTATGAAGAAACTTTTTCACCAGTCGTGAGGTTTGCTTCAATTCGTCTGATTCTAGCTATAGTAGCAAACATGGATTTGGAACTCTACCAGATGGATGTTAAGACAGCATTTCTCAATGGAGAACTAGATGAGGAGATCTATATGGATCAACCAACGGGTTTTGTGGTCAAAGGTCAAGAGCGCAAAGTGTGCAAGCTCAAACGATCTATATATGGCCTAAAACAATCATCTAGACAATGGTATCTCAGATTCCATCGAGCCATTCTCTCGAATGGGTTTACGATGATCACAGAGGATCATTGTGTCTATGTCAAAAGATCTAAGAAAAGTTTCATTATGTTGTCATTATATGTTGACGACATACTACTAGCTGGAAATGATAGAGGGTTGATAGTCGCCACAAAAGAGTGGTTATCCTTCAATTTTGAGATGAAGGATATGGGTGAGGCAGAATACATTCTGGGAGTTAAGATCTATAGAGATCGCTCTAAGAGACTTTTGTGTTTGTCCCAACAGACTTACATAAATAAAGTTCTTGAGTGTTTCCTAATGAGTGAATGTAAGCCCATTGACACCCCTATTGCAAAAAGCGAGAACTTATCTAAAGAGTTGTGTCCTAAGACTCAAAGAGAAAAGGAAAAGATGGCCCGTGTCCCTTATGCTAATGCTGTGGGAAGTCTAATGTACGCAATGATGTGTACTCGGCCTGACATATGCTATGCAGTTGGCTTAGTAAGTAGATTCCAATCTAACCCCGGACTGGCTCACTGGAAAGCAGTCAAGAGGATTATGCGATATCTGAAGGGAACCGCAGACTATGTGCTGTGCTATCAAGGTTCAGATTTGCAGCTAAGAGGTTACAGCGATGCCGACTGGGGCAGTGACCTAGATGAGCGTAAATCAACCACTGGGTATGTCTTTCTGCTCAACAATGGCGCCATTACATGGAGCAGCAAGAAACAACCCTGCATAGCTCTATCGACCATGGAGGCAGAATATATAGCATGTTCTGCAGCGGTTCAAGAAGCTGTTTGGTTAAGGAGGTTCCTCAAGCATTTAGACATTGGCACGGATACTTCAGATCCGGTGACAATATTCTGTGATAGCATGGCAGCTCTCGCATATGCTAAGGACTCAAAATATCATGGAAGAACCAAACACATAGATATCAGATATCACTACATAAGAGATATGGTAGCGCAAAAGGAAGTGGTTCTGAAACATCTTTCTACGAGTCACATGGTTGCTGATCCCTTAACAAAGCCTATTGCACGAGATGTATATGAGGCTCATGTTAGGAATCTAGGACTACGTAGATTGTAAATGTAATTTGTATTTCAAATAACATTGAGATGTAACATTTCCTTTGGGATATTAATACAATATGATTCAGTTCTTGTCTTTATCGTATTGTATTTTACTAATACACACACAAGATATGTCAACAGGCTAAGATTGGCTCACTCACACGAGCAATCGCCTCTAGCGCTTAAGTAGCGAGAAGAGATGAGACATTGTGTCCCTAAGTACTTGTCCAAAGGGATAAGTTAATTAACACAAAGATATGTCGCCTTAGTGGGAGCTAAGATGAGGTCTTTTGAGAAGACTGTGAATGGATTACCCACCATCCATGTAGCCTGAGATTAGCCAGATGCGAGATTCTCTTTGACATCTTGGAGGCGTGCAAATAGAGAAACTTGAGTTAGATGCTTAATGAGCGCCTAGACTAAGATCTGTACGGTGTTGATATAGACATATGCTCTTTGAGAAAGAGAAATCCACCGTAGCATGTGTTTCATACTACATGTGCTTATTCGACCATATGAGTAAGTGAGTAAATGGTTCCCCTCTTTCTCACTGTGTGAGTCTCATTTTTAGGTGTCCTTTACTTTTGACTATGTCACAAGATAGAGGTTATAACGTCTGCTACTTTGGCATGCTGTCTATGGCCATGATTGATTCGGTCTAAAGAGGTATTGCTAGGAAAGCGGTTTAACCAAAATTGAATGATATGAGTGCAAAAGGAAGATTTTTTCGATATCGTATCTTCGATAGTGTTTGTTGACGTCAAACTATGACGCCGCATATTGGTAGCGGCTAAGGTTGTGAACACATTGAAATGATTTGGAAAAGTCAAGTATTGTTCTGAGTTTATTAAACTCAAGAGGGTTTGAGAATACTTGACTTGATGCGATCGAATAAGTCTAGGACATGACCATACACTTCGAGGATGTTACTATGCTGGTCTTCTCTGGGAGAGATTTGGTGTATGTACTCCCATTTTTTTGTAGATGTGCTTGGTGGTCGCACGGCCTATTTACTTGTGTGAATAAGATTGAGAACATTAGAGAGATGCAGACCTGGGGTCATGCCCACTGTGTGCGAGTGGGAGATGTAATAATTTGGGGGGGGGAGCCGCCCACATGGGGCAGACCTCCTGCCTCCCACATGACATGCATGTAACACATGGCTTAAAGCCATGTGTTACATGCTTTTATGGCTGGCCTTTAAGGCCAGCCGTGTGAGACTGGGGGCTATAAATAGCCCCCCAGTTTGTTTATTTACATATATCAAAAACAAGAAAATCTCTCTCTCTTTGTTCTCTCTTAAAATGGTTCTTAGGCTGTGGATTTATTTAGTGTCACTCTAGTTTTATACTACGTAGTGCACTAACCACTAAGAGGAAACGCCGGTGTTTTATCAATCTGGAAAAACTTGTGGAGCAATTTTTGAAGCTGAACTTGAGGTATTTTTTCCGCTGTAATTTTCTAACATATAGATATAGTATATTTATGAAAAAACAAACTAACATCATTATTATATTGAGATCGAAAATCAAGATCTTACATATCGAAGTTGGGTTGACGTAAAAATTATCACGGGAAACTTTATGTGAAATTCAAGCAAATGAAAAAACAAGCCAAAAAATTCCACTTAAAACAGGATTCGATCGTTTCAGATCAAAACTGAACCATGGCATGAGCACCCTCGCAGATGGCACGGAAGGTTCATCAGCATATGAGTTTTGCATTAAGATTTTGTTCACTTTGATTAATATTAAATTCATTCGACTAAATCTATAATCAACCCAATAGAACTCTACTCAAAACAGGATCAGTACAACTCGTTTCAGATCACAACTGATCAAATGGCATGAGCGCGCTCGCTGAAGTACTAAATGACGTTTGATCTCTTGAAAATTAACACCATTAATGCTAAATCTGAGTACCTAGAAACTAAAAAGAAAGAAATTAAAACGAATAGATCAAGGGATTAAAAAGGGATGATGATGATGAGGAGGAGGAGATCATAATCAAACCTGCCAGCACTCTTGAGGGTGTAAGAGATCTCGCAGATGGGGATGTCATGGCCGTAGGGGTTGTCGACGGAGACCTTAGCAAGGTACTCGACAGAATCATGGCTAAGGCGCTTGAAATCAACGTCGGTGATGCTGGCCTCAGGCTTCTTGATGTTGGCCAACTTCTCTGCCACGAAGTTCTTGGCCTTGTCCACCAGGTCCGCCATTTGGTTATAATGGGATACGTAGAGATCGCGGGAGGGATAGATAAAATGAGAGAGTTTGACCTACTTTTTGTCCGAGTTAGATCTAGCTTCTTGCACAGGATTCTCAGGTGTAGATAAACGCGCACACACATATATATACACCACATATAATATACGTATATAATGTGACAAAACTGTGGATTCGTAACACGTATGACCAGCGTCTCTCAACGCGTTTGTGTTGCCGACACGTTTTCGCTTTTTTGGTTTTTTAAATTTGTGCATATTGGATCGGATTATTGATACCGAGCGGATCTCACCTGTTTGGACGGTTGTTTGTAGGGTGTAATCCGTTCGATTTATTTCTGTTTTGGACCAAATTTAGAATTGAGGGATATCTATCGATTTTTTATTTTCAACAATTGGTTTTGCACGGGTTATCTTTTTAAATTAATACTTTCGATTTTATTAATTTCAGTCTGGTTTACTTTTCTAATTTTAATATGCTAAATTATATAATACATATAATATATTATAATATAATATTATAGTAATAATATATTGTAGTGGGATGGATCTTTGGGCCGGTAAAGAGATGTTATAAGATACTTACAGGGTGCTGCCACATAAAAGATTTTTCAAGAATTGAGTGTCGATGCATAACAAGAAATCATTTCAATTCATTTGTGCATCGGTCTCTCTTTCCCTTCCCTTCCCGCTCTCACTCATCACCACCACCACCACCACCACCACCATCATCTCAAAGCTTTCTCAAATTTACAGACCTCTTACATTTTTCAAAACTTTCTTTTTTTTCTCCCTTTTCCATAACCTTCATTTTGAAACCCTCAGTATTGCTCCTCCGAAGAAATCCCACCCTTTTCATCAAGAAATTAAGAAATTAACGGTCTTCCATGGCCAATTCTTCCCAAGTCAACGCTTCCTCTCTCTCTCTCTCTCTCTCTCTCTCTCTCTCTCTCTCTCTCTCTCTTAGCAACCATTGGAGTCTCAGGACAACGTATCAATCGGTTACAAATAAAATAAAAAATCATCAAATGGGATTAAATATTTGTCTCAAAACAATGCTTTAATTAAGAAGAAGGAAAATATATACACAATCATGATTAAGCTAAAATGAAAAATACTTACAAAAAGAAAAAATCGAAAAAATCTCGTTTTTCTTTTTTCCTATTGACCAAACAATGCCACACTGGAGTGAGATTTGCCTTCTAAGTATTCGATTGAGAAATTTATTTTGATGAAGACTGTTCTATTGATCATAATTGCGTTTTGATGCTGCAGAAACGAAGGATTGGAGCTAGGCTGCTGCATCTGGTTTGGTGGGAGAGAATGACCTTCATGGTGTTTTGATTGCTAAGAGAGCTGAGAGGGACTTTTCAAGTTTTCAAGCTTTGATCAAGTCAATAGACATGAATATGGAGCCCGATCTTGAGGAATAGTGAGATTAACGCGTGCGCGGTCATGTTTATTATCAAAGATGGGGATTGGAAAATAAATCCATGTTGTAATTGAAAATAATAATTAAGTTGGAAAACTGTCGTGCATGGAGAATTTTTCTATTTTGAATTTCCAATCACATACTATTATTCCACGTTCATGGTGGTCGGGAAAAGTTTGAATATGGATGAATATAAATTTAGAATAATCCTTTCTTGCATATATGTGGATTGCATTACAGTCTTAATTGAAACGCTATTATTTTATAAATAAATAAAATAAATTTTTTAAGTTTTGATAGTTTTTTATTTAGAAATAAGGATTTTTATATCAAATTTATTCTAAAATATGGGCCTTTCTATTTTTTATTATTTGGATTGCAAATGAATCTAGTTTTATGGACTAAAATTTTAATTTATTTATAAATAATTGTATGAATTTGAGTGAACAGCTTTCAAATGGAGACGGTATATATGTAGAATATTTCTAAATTCATTTGCGAGCTTGCGTGTTGAGATCGATACCTAAAACATCACTAACAAGCTACAAACATTTTCCTCATCGGTTAATATACAAAAATATTGGTGTTGATCTTTTCTATGTCTCTAATGTATTTTGCAAAAAGTAATGTGTACTGAGCCTTCATATTAAATTCAAATAGTATTTTTAATAGCGGCCGCACCCTTTGCTCTTCATATGAAGTGGATTATCAAATGGCTGAACATTTCAAGCCCAAGAGATGATATCACTTAATTTTACTGTACTCTGATTTAGATTTTCCAACTATAATAAAAACTCTCCAATCAAACTTGGGCCGACAACCCACTAAAATATTTGTGAGACCCAAAAAGAATACACAAGATCTCCAAAGTTTTGGTAACTAATTATGTCATGACCATCAAATAAAAATCTTAAAAATGATAAATGTGATCAACAAAATCTCCTAATTCTCAACCAATATCCCGGTGTTATTGTTTATATATACCGTCTTCTGAAGAATTTCTGTTTCATGGTTTTCGATCCAAGTCATCCATAAGAAGCTAGCTTAGCTTGTTCATTCATTTATGCATACATACACACGCATACACACACACGCATATATGTATATAGAGTACTTCTACAATCAGTCAGGTAAAAGCAGTCAGCATGCAGTCTACTGACGTGGCATAACCCAACTTTTAAATTTTTAATTATTAGAAAAAACAAAAATCGGAGGTTTAAAATAGAGCTTCTCAAATTTTAGATTTATTTTCATTTTCCCGCTTCTTTCGCATTGCTGCTCTGGTCTTCTTGCTTGGTGTGCTCTGGTTTGAGATTCTTGGGTTGGTACTCTACTCTGGTCTTCGTCTTTGTCTTTCTGCTGGCGTTCCAGTTCGTCTTCGACTTCGTGGTGTGGTCTTCTCCTCGACCTCGTGGGTCTCAAGTCTTCAAGTGAATTTGGATCATCCAATCAGCAGCGACGGAGATGGATCTTCAAGTTGTCTTCTTCATGTGAAGGTTCGTCGTCTTGGGTAGATGAAAAAATAAGTTCCTTTTTCCTGATTTCGAAGGCACTTTGTCATGATTTCGACGACCACTACGACATCTTCATGTAGCTGCTCAGACATTTGTTAGATGGTACAACACTTTTTTTTAGTTGCTTTATCTCACGATTTCTTGGGAGTTCTAGTTGTAGGAACAATGTTGAGAAAATAAAGGCACTTGACATCTATTTATTGTAGAAGTTTGTGCTAATTTGTGGTTTGTGCGTATCAAATTTAGAGAAAGACCACGTGTTTTTTTTGGTTCTATAAACATGAACATGAATTTTACAAGAACTCGATAATTGGGTACTTTTCTCTTTTGGACCATGGATAATTATACAATAGAGGAAAGTGAGAAGGCAGTCCTAAATAGTGTTTGGGGGCTTTTGATTATGATTTGGTTAAGGGAAAAGAAAAAAAAAACAGAGAATTTAGGTTTGACTAATTGGTATTTTAGAATATATTTCCAGTGTCACAGTACCTAGACTTTCTTGTACAAACAAGAATCTTCTGTAAAGCATCCGATTCAATATTTGAATGCTACAAGATATAGATGCCTCAAAAAAGTGTGTTAAGAAGAGAGGAAGTAGAGTTGTACTGCATCTTTCAAAGTTCTAAAATTTATGGGAAGCCATTTTCTTGTATTAATTTCTCCATTTTTTAATGTCATGATTCCCTAACTGCTCATTGTTTACATTTAGACTAAACAAATTGCAGCCAACTAGCTGTAGGGGAAAGTTAACTTACATTTGATTTGAACAAAATCTTGGTTTTAGCCAGCACTTTAAAATGATAGTGTCAACTTCATTCCCTACTAGCAGGGAGAGGGATGTGGATTAAAAAAGAAACATAGGTTTCTGCTTTTGATGGCCTGGTAAAAAAAGTCATTCTAAACTGTCACAATTTAAAATGTTGTCAAAGGTGGAAGTTTTTCAGTTAATTGATGGATCCCCATGTTATCATATCCGTTTTTAACTATTTGAAAAACAGAATGAGGAGTGAAGCATCATAGACAGTCACATTCAAAGATATTGGGCTGTGCAACTTCATTATTTCGATCTAAACCATGATATTAAGCACAACAAAGGACTATAATAAGAGATAAAAGAATCCTGGAACCTAGCTGGTAGATGTCTTGTTTTCTATGGTACATTAAAATTAAACAATTAATATACAAAGAGCACATTTAAGGAAGATGGAGACTTAGAAAGTTATTACTTTAATTATCTTACTTAGGAATATAGGATTAGGAAGTTGAAATTCTAATTTTTGGATTAATTACAGGGACACCTATACTAGATTTGAGGGAATTTATACTGTAGGAGACTTGAGTGAAGGAAAATTTGCTTTTTCTCTTAAAAGTGTTTAGAACTGTGAGATATTGTGAAAATCATATCTTGATAAAGTTATTTCCGGGTTTGTATTTAACCATTTTATTAGCATTGATGATGAATACACAAAGTCCCTATTAGTTATGTGGGTGCACAGATTTTTTAAAATAATCAATGAATTTCAGGGGAAGTTTGATACCGAAGATGAAAGACACATACAAGGAGATATTCAGGAGCAACTAGAAGGATCCTACTCAGAATGGGGTTAATCCTTTCAGAAACTTTTATAATGGGGTGGCACCTTTTTGTAATGGGATGATGCAAATGCTAACTTCTGAATTGGACAAGAAATTTTTGTATTTCATGTAATTCCTGGAAATTGGGAAAGGAAATTTGTGTATTTCATATAATTCCTGGGATATCATTTTGCAGTTTGCATTCAATTAATCAAACTTTCCTTTCATTTTCATGACTATAATTTCATGTAATTCCTGGAAATTGGGAAAAGAAATTTGTGTATTTCATGTAATTCCTGGGATATCATTTTGCAGTTTGCATTCAATTAATCAAACTTTCCTTTCATTTTCATGACTATAATGCTAGTTCAACTTCTTTTGGTTTTTTTTTTTAGTGGTATTTTTTCATTTCTTTTTCGAATCCACGAAGCTTTTAGCATGCATACATGCAGTGTTGATTTCCTAAAGTTTCAGGTTATATTAAACTCCCAAGAAAGCCACCAATAAACCAACGTTCATAAGCTGCTCTAGTTGTGCAAGAAAAAAAAAACATGCTCATGTTACAGCAGACTTTCATAAATTGTTTCATCACAACCCATCATGTTTCAATAATTGTTCAATACAAATTCCAGTTCTCATCAAATAACAAGCTTTTTATTGTACAATACAAATTCCAGTGGGATAACCAAAAACCATCTTTTGCTGGTCGAAAAAGTATAGGGGCGATCTATGGTAGGCACCAGTGAGTATTGAATCAGTCTAATGCAAGCTTGCACTTAGTATCCATTGAGAAGAAAACCTCCAATGGAATAGATATCAAAAGCCATCAATGATTCTAATTCCATCAACAAGTCAGCAAATCAAGACACAATGGGGGGCATGGAAATAACCTGATGATCAAAGGATACAGAAATCAAAGTTAACTCCCAAAGAATGATATTACATAAAAGCATGGAACAAAACTATGGCATTGAATGAGTCTAAACTGCAACGGTGCAACTCTAGAATCTCCAGACACCAATTCATCCTTCTTTCTTTTCTTCTTAAGCATAACTTCTAATCATTGACAAAACTATGGCATTGAATGAGTATCTAAACTGCAACGGTGCTCCTCTAGAATCTCCAGACACCAATTCATCCTTCTTTCTTTCCTTCTTAAGCATATCAACATATAATCATTGATAAAAGGAACAAATAACTTCTACCAAATTCTAAATTTGGATGTGTATTGTACACCCTCATCCAAGTATCTTTTTCTGCTACTTCAGAAAAAAAAAAAAGTATCTTTTTCTGCATCATATCAGATGCTATCTCTAATCTAATGTCTTCAAATCAAAAACCTTCAGGAAAAAATTCATGATCCCAAGCAAAAACAAGTGCAGGGCCTCAAGTCCAGATCCGAAGCTACCACAACCAATTTCCTCAATGAAGTAACAGGGTCAAATCAAGAAACGGTGAAATTAATTTAAATGATTAAAAATAACTAGGCTTAGTATCAAAAGAATCCCCTTTTACTAAAATGAAGAACAACAGGAAAAAGAGGGTGTGTGCGTGAAGAACAAAGTAGAAGATTGAGGGGAAAGAGCTCACCGGAGTTAAGAGGACCGTTAGAAACGGCACTACACGACCTCAATCCAAAGGAGATGAAAGGGGAGGGTTCTAGGGTTCATTCCATCACAAACCCAAAATCAAAAGTTAGGTTTTCAAAATGATCACATAAACGATGGAGAGAAAAAGAGAGGCGATCAAAGAATGCGACTCACCAGTGAAGATCAATGACGGCGACGAAAATTCGAGGGTCACAAAAATCGCCGCCGCAATGTGAAGTGAAGGGAGGGTTTTCTCAGAATTTGAGTCCTTCAACGGGGCATGCCGATGGATTCAGGGGGAGAGGGATTCGCGGATGGAGGGTGGGTTCGGGATCAAAGGCGATTTCGAAGGTTCGAGTTAGGTTTCGTGGGAAGAAGAAGAAGCTGAACCCATCACGACACTAAGGGATGGAGGGAGGGGAGGGACGGAGGCCATTCGATGTCCAATTCTTCTCCTTCGAGGGTTTTGTTTTCATTTCGATGTCCGCGTTTTGATTTTGGTTTGTTTTTGTATTTTTATTTTGTTTGGTTTTTTGATTTTTTTTAAACGGCTGACGTGGCACCATCGACTGCATTCCGACTACAGGAAATCGACTGTAAGTAGCATTTTCCATATATATACGCTATTAACGAAAACCACATTGCATTAATGCATTAAAATATTGGTTGCTTACTCAATTTTTTTAAATAACCTTGCTTTCTATATTTATCAAGAATCAACATACACATAATTTGTCATGTAAAACAAAGCTATGAAATCCCTTTGGGCCTCTTTTTATCCAAACATGTCCCTTATTTATACCTTCTATCTTTCATTTCCTTCCTTCAATCTAGAGGAACCCCCATTAACTCTTATTTTCCTCCTCATGTCCATATGGTATGCACTAATTTGCAAACTATAAATTCTATCTTTTAAAAAAGCCCAAATCATCTTGTCTTGTAAAGCAGTTTGATTGAAAGAAATGTCACAAACAATCAATATAGCCTCATTTTCATCCAGCGTTTTCCTTACAAGACCTTCGTTCCATTTATCACAATCTCCGACATCAACTCTTTTACTCTTGCATGAGCATTGAAGTTCCAGCTCGCTGGAAATTCATGTATACATAAGGATGAGAGTTTTGAAATCCATTTATCACCCAATATTCTTATGTTCTCACCATTTCCAACTCCTCCATGCGAGTCCCTCCTTTATTAACTCTAGAGAGCCCCATAGACTTCTCCAAATCCTCGAGAGACCTCTACCAAGTTTAGCATTTAGAAATTCAATATGCCTGAAATGTATATCTTTAAGAACCTTGGTTACAATGGAGTTTGGTGTAGTTAGGACTCTCCAACACTACTTAGTTAGCGATGCTTGATTAAAACTCTCTAGCTCTCTAAATCCCAACCCCTCGTCAACTTTTTAAGATCCCCAACTTACTCCAACTTCTCCAATGAATCTTCTTGTCATTTTATTTGAAGCCCCATTAGAACCTGACCATCATAGCAACTATCTCCTTATATAATTTCTTAGGTAACTTGAAAACATTCATATGGTAAGTTGGCACAGCTTGAATGACTAGTACTCCAACAAACCTTCTTTGCTCGAGGGAGAGAGAAACTGGTTTTTTCTATCGTTGATTTTCTACCAATTCTAATTTTATGCCTTTTGAATGTATTTTAATGAATCTTTAATACCTTAGCTCTTCAGTACATAGAAAAAAATAAGTGGGGAGACAAATGATTTATTTGTGTAAGCCTCTTGTAGGTAAATTATACCACTAGATTTCTCATTTATTATGACAGCATAAGACATAAAAGTGATACATTCCATAATCATCTTCCACCATCTACCTCCAAAGCCTAACTTACTTCATAACTGACTCTAAGCATGACAATTTTATCATAAGCTTTTGACATATTCAATTTTAAAGCCATACTTCTTACTCTATCCCTTTGCCTTGTACTTTTCATAAAGTGAAAGAGTTTTATAAGTTGTATTTATGTTATCAATAACAAGTCTCCCAGAAATAAACACACTTTGATTCTTAGAAATAATGTCATTGAGCATCAATTTAGCTATTTATATTCAGAGATGAGATGAATTGAGATAAAATTATTTTTTAATATTATTATTAATTAAAAATTTTAAAAAATTAAATTAAGATTTGAAAAATGTATATTGAGATTTAAAAAAAGTATATAAAAATTTATGTTTTGTATGAAAAATTAAAAAAAAATCATAATAAAATAAAAATGAGTTAAAATAAATTTTGAATCCAAATGAAACTTACAGTCTCTTATCATGGATATAATAGTTTAGTTCATAAATGAGTTGATATTTGATACACCCAAGTGAGAGTTCGAGATCAGCCATTATTCTTTTTTTTTTAATTATTATTATAGATCAGCCATTAATCAGAGATATTATTGAGTTATTTTTCTTAGAAAAGAGCTAGCAAATATAACAAGTGAGGTTTTTTATGCTTAAAAAAATCTTCTTCATTTCATTTGGAATGAGCGATATCTATTTAATCATGTAAACGGCCATATGAGATTTCGGTCATGATTATATCTCCAAACATAAAAATGAGACGAATTTGAAAAGGAATTCATGGATTACTATAGTTCATTAGGATATTCAACTGAAATATAGTAAAAAAGCAAACATTAGCCCGAAGTTTTAGATTCCACAACCATCACATCAAGAGGCTATAAGAACAAAACGAAGGTAAGAAAAATACAAAAGAAACTTGGAAGTTAAGACTTAGAAGACGTCAGAGATGGTGGGGAGCTTGATCTCTCCCTTGGTAGAGAGAGGAATGGTGAAGTTTCCAATGATGGGAAGATCAATGGTGAGACCCACGTCCAACTCATAGTCTATGTCAAAATCTGTACCAACGTCCTTTGCCAAGCTCACCAATATGCTGTGCGCCACCTTCACCGGCACATCTAGCAACGTTGTGTTGCTCGCCTTCAGTGATCCTGGGTCCGGTACCGTCCCCGATGCAATCACCCTGATCCACCATCACAAACACACAAAAAGATGCCCAGAATAGTTTTGTTCATGAGTTTGCTTGTAATGAATTCACATAGATATAGTATATTCATGAAAAAACAAATTTATAACATCATTATTATATTGAGATCGAAAATTAAGAACAGATATATATCGAAGTTGGGTTGACGTAAAAATGATCACGGGAAACTTTATGTGAAATTCAAGCAAATGAAAAGTTAGCCAAAAAATTTCACTCAAAACAGGACTCGGATCGTAATTTCAGATTAAAACTGAACCATGGCATCATCATATGAGTTTTAAGATTCCTCCGTTCACTTTGATTAAGATTAAATCCATTAGACTAAATCCATAATCAACCCAAAAGAACTCTATTCAAAACAGGATCAGTACAACTCGTTTCAGACCAAAACTCAAATGGCATGAGCAAGCTAGCAGCTAGCTGGCTGGAAGTTAATGTTTGATATCTTGAAAAACACATTAATGCTAAATCTGAGTACCTAGAAACTAAAAAGAAAGAAAACGACTAGATCAATTCGGGATTAAAAAAGGACGATGTCATGATGATGAGGAGGAGGAGGAGATCATAATCAAACCTGCCAGCACTCTTGAGGGTGTAGGAGATCTGGCAGATGGGGATGTCATGGCCGTAGGGGTTGTCGACGGAAACCTTAGCAAGGTACTCGGCAGAATCATGGCTAAGGTGCTTGAAATCAACGTCGGTGATGCTGCCCTCTGGCTTCTTGATGTTGACCAACTTCTCTGCCACGAAGGTCTTGGCCTTGTCCACCAGGTCCGCCATTTGGTTATAATGAGATACGTAAAGATCGCGGAAGGGATATATAGATAAAATGAGAGTTCTTCACCTACTTTTTGTCCGAGATAGATCTAGCTTCATGCACACAATTTTCAGGGGAAGATAAACACATATATATAGATAAATAACATATGCGGCAAACTATCATTTTCCATATATGTATATAATGTGACAAAACTTTGGATTCGTAAAAATCGTAACACGTATGGCCACGTCTCTCCAAAGCGTTTGGTGCAGGCGACACGTTTTTGCTTTTTGAAATCAGTTCATATTGGACCGGATTATTGATGTCGGCCGGCCGACACACGTTATTATAATGAGCTCATTAATGGCAAATACTTTAGTTAATTACACATAATTAGATAATAAATTGACGTGATTTATGTAATTTATTATATTGTTAAATTATTTTTATGATAAAAGTAGATAAGTTAACAAACTTTATTTTATATAATCACTTTATATATATATATATACTAGGTAGAAGTAACATGAAATGAAAAGTACGTTTACTTAATTTTTTTAAAATTTTTAATAATTATTTTTATTAAGAAATAATTTTTGATTAATGATAATCCAATACTTTTGCATTTAAATTTAATTTCTAACTTAAATAAAATAACATAATCCCATAAATACAATAACTTAATCCCATCATGTTTCTTTTTTAATTTTATTTTCTTCTATATTCCAGGCACATGGATTTTAATTAATTAAAAAAATATTTTTATTTTTTTTTATTTTTATTACATATAGTGGAATTATATGTGAATTTATTGTTTTAATTTAGTTTCTTTTATATTAATGATTAATGTAAATAATATTTTCTTAACCATTCAACTTGTTTGTTAAAAAATTATATTATATAAGACTATATTGATTAACATATTATGTAATTTAATAAATAGATAGACATATCTAAATTGTGAATAAAATATATTTTCTTATTTTATGGTAATTATATTATATATTAATAAAATAATTTTTATTTCAGTACAGGTAATGTTATTAATAACAACATTAACATTGTGACATAAAGTTAAAATAGAGAAATATTCTTAAAATTATTATTTAAAAAAAAACATGTAATAATAAAAAACAGATTAATAAATATAATTATGATATATATGTATATATGTGATCTACCTTCGTATCAGAATGGATTCATGTTAAGGAATAGATTTAAAATTTAGATTATTCACTGTATTGTTTGGATTTTTTTCATCAGATTATATGCAATGTGTTGAACGGAAATCACAAGTTATAATAAATGTTATGACGTTTTCATCAGCCTAGCAGGAATTCAGGCATATTCTCAAGATAAATGCTCATGTTATTATATAATATATATATATATATATATAAATACTTTTTCCTAAAATGGAATCAACAAGTATCATAAAATTATAAGAGATGTTTATTTATGAGACTATATTATTTTATGTTATTGTATTTATAAAATTTTGTTATTATATTTAAGAGACTGTTATTTTATGTTTATTTATGGGACCGGTCCGGTTTTGTTTTTTGATTTGTTGTTTTTTTTTTACTTCAACTTCTATTTTGTTGTTCCTTTAAATTAATTCTTAATAAAAATAATTTTTTTAAAAGAGAAAACATTTAATTCAATTTAACGTAAAAATTTTACTAAATAAATAATAAATATACAGACGGAAATTTTATCAAATAATATATATATATATATTATAAAATGATTATAATTATCAAATAATTATTTATAATAGTAATAAATAATAATATATATTTATATTATAAAATGAATTGGGAAGCGGAGGCGCGCCGGGGGGGGGGGGGGAGGATTTCAATTATTTATAAAAAAATTATAATGATTTCAATTATAATGATTTATATAAATAATTACATATATTTATTATACGTACGTAAAACCATCATAATAATAAATGTACAGATGAGAATTTTACTGGACATTTAATTCAATTTAACGGCGTTAAATGACTGAACTTTTGACTAAAAATTTTAACGGTAACTGTTAAAACAAGAAATTCTGTTATATAGGCTCTTTATATATATAAAAGATATATATATATATATAACAGTTCTCTTGTCCAATCTGTGGCATCCGCACACCTTCTTGGACACTCTTATTTCAATTATTTATATCCAAGAGGACGGTAATCGATTCTGATCGATTGGAAGATAGTTTTGAATCGATTCGATTATATAGATTCATCAAACATAAGTGCCAAAGTCAGGGATCTCTGACTACAAAATTTAATAATATTTGCGGTGCCTAAAAATTGCAACAAAAATCATATAAATCGTGGCAAAAAGTCAATTACCACAGTTTTTAACTCGCAGATAAAACACAGGAAAATAAGCGTGACATAATCTTTATTTCTCGCCACTATGGTTTAGCTGATTGGTTATTGCCACGATTTTGCGGTCGAGAAAGTCGCTGACGGTAACTGTCGCTATAACGTTCACACCAAGTCAATTTCAGCATCACTAGTGAATCATTAGACTTGCGAGTTATTGTTCGTCACGAAAATAAGAAGCTTTTGCAATCTCACAGTCGCAGCTTCAGTTCTCAGCACTATTGGGCTTGCTAGACCTCTACTTTGCCTGACAATGGATGGTGACTATTTACGACATTCTCCTAATTGCCGTTTGATTTGTTTTTGCAGCCCACCACATTAATTGCATATGGACTCTTGCCGTGTAAAAAAATCCAGACATCGACGGAGATTAAATTATTTTACGGCATTCCCTGATATTACCAGAGCAAGCAATTTACCAAAAACTATCACACAAATTCATTAAGTGCTAGGTATAAATGTGGCTGAAGATTATAGATGTGGCTGTCTTAAGGTCCAGGCTGAAGATGTTATAGATGTGGCTATCTTAAGGTTGGAGGCTGGACTTGTCTTCCTGTTCCTCCAGCTTTTTCTCGACCTTTCCCTTTTTTTAACTAACTCATCTCTTTGTTCATGTACATAAAAAAAAATGAAGAACAATATATTGTTCATGATTAATTTATGCAATTGTGAGATTGAACAATTGTAAACCAAACAAAAAGCCTAGTATTAAAAACATTCACTAGTTTTAAACCTTGCTAAAGATGATAGGAATTGAAGTTGTGAAAATTATAAAACAATAAAAAGGCTTACTAAGCAAATGTTGTGGACTTTCTTGTTAACTTTGAGAAATTACATCCTTGAATATTTTGGTATGAAGGAGAAAGACTTGCTGCAGTAAAAAATATTCAGCATTTTAAGAAAAATAAGTAAGGGGTGGTTTGGATTAAAAAAAAAAATGAAATGAATTATGAATAATAATAAAATGAATGATTAAAATAAGTTAAAATCTAAAATAAATAATTAAGATGGATTAAAAGCACGAAATAAATTATAAATAATAAAATCTAATTTATTAAACAAATCGACTTTGAGTGTCTTATCGATAACTTGGATGTTATATAGATATTTTCTCGAAAATTCTCGTCTAGCCCGTTTGAACCTTATCCCACATAAGTATAATATTGTTTGGTCTGAGAAGGCATGGTCATGATGGCTAGTCTTATTTAATGATGACCTATTCTGCCTACAAGACAAAGGCAATAGCATGGTGAATTGTACTAAGAGAAAGACTTCAGTCCGGACCAACTACAAAAGCAAGATTTACAGACACCCACTCACCATTCAACACGTCACTTGTTTTTAAAACTCACTCTAGACTCAATAACATGGCATTTTTGGCACTTATTCTCCCAAAATCGTAGCTGCTTGTTTTAGTACTCCCGACTTGAATGTGAACTTGCTTACCGCCGACGAGAATATTTCTTTTCGCCGACGGCATTGAGATGAAGATGATCTTTCTTCTTCCCAAAAATGAACGTATCTTTTTTGAAATCCAGCTGGTTGCTTTCATTTCTTTGAGGTCCTGTTTAAATTCAGAAACAAAACAAGATTAGTTAAATTTATTTTTTAATATTATTATTATTTTAAAATTTAAAAAAATTAATTTTGACAAAAAAATTATATTAAAATTTAAAAAAATTGTTTTAAAATTTATATTTTATATAAAAATATAAAAAAATATAATAATTAGTTAAAGATGAATACAAACAAAACATAAATGTATCTAGTAATTTCACATTATCTTTATCTCTCTTGTAGAGATTCTCTAAATTAATTGATATTTTAGGTACGGGATACCCAATTAGCTTTAAACTATATATAATTTTCCATGACCAGGACGAATCCAAATTATCCAGCACTCAACTTCTAATTAATTAACAAATTAATTACAAAGTAAATTAATTGAATTTGCTTACCAATAGTGGCTGAATTGTAAGTTGTAGAACCTCCGCCAACACTTCTACTCCCTGTGATTATGGTAATTCCCATGCCATCTCCCACCAACATAATGTTGTTCAGATTTATCTCAATGTCGTCGGCAGCAAGCAAATATTCTTGTCGGCGGTAAGAAATATTCTCATCGGCGGCAAGCAAGTTCATATCCAGACTAGTACTTCGTTTTTAGGGAGTCCTGAAGCAAGCAGCAACGGTTTCGAGAGAACAATGTGTCAAAAATCCTATGCGATTGAGTCTAAAGTAAGTTCTAGAAATAAGTGACGTGCCAAATGATGAGTAGGTGTCTGCAAATCTTTCTTTTGTAGTTGGTCCGGATTGAAGTCTTTAATTATTTTGCCGAGTCTTGGCCGAACCTTGCTCTTGTACATTCTTGCATAACACATGGCAGTTGTGAATACACGTGTATGGCTCATCCCATTTGTAGTGGATCGGTGCAATTATATATTTATGTAAATATATTAAGCACATTCACGCGACGGTCTACACCATAATGATATATATATATAAAAAAAATGATATACTTCCCTCTTATTTATTATTATTTTATTATTTATAACGTATTTATTATTTATTATTTTCTTTAAATATTTTTTAATATCTTTAATTATTAAGAAAAAATTTAAATAATATATCATTTTATTAATAATCACTTTCTTAATTATTAAATCAAAAAAATTAAATTAAAAATCAAAAAAATTATAAAATAATGACAAATAGAATACAACCCTATTATTATTCTATATAAAAGTCAGTTGATGTATTCTCGTTCCTTCTTGTCCCTAATGATATATAAAAGTCAGTTTTTGAAATTTTTTATTTTTTTTTAAACCGAGTTTTCATTTATATGGCTGGACAAGGGGCTTAATTTAATTTTTTTCCACTTAAGATGAAACGACATCTCGTGCATGATCTCAAACGCAAATTACTCATTACAAATTATGGGTGTTTCATTCGTGGGGATTAGAGATATGGATTTTTAAAACATGTTTGAGATTGCGTTTTGAGATTTTAAAAGTATTTTTAAGCAGTTAAAATCACTTTTAATAAAAAAATGACATGTTTGGATACTTTATTAAAACACTTTAGTCAGTTAAAAAAAGTTAAAAATCAACTTTTTTAGTGCATGTTTGGGATTGCGGTAGAAAATATTACTTTTAGCTTAAGGTTTATAGTTTAAAACTTAATATAATAAACTCTACCACTAAAAAGTCATTTATTATTTGAGATTCATATGTCTAAAACACTTTTAGAGTTAGTTACGATAGTTTTTTAAAATATATAGTTATCTGCATGAACTTTTTGATAAAAGCTCCAATTTGGTACTTATTGAAAAAACTGATTTTTAGCTTTTTTAACCGACTAAGTGCATGTTTGGAATTGCGGTGAGAAATATTGCTTTTAATTAAGATTTATAGTTTAAAACTTAATGTAATAAGAGCATGTTTGAGATTGCGTTTCGAGACTTTAAAAGTACTTTTAAGTAGTTAAAATCACTTTTAAAGAAAAATGACATGTTTGGATAACTTTATTAAAAGTGCTTTAGTCGGTTAAAAAAACTAAAAATCAGCTTTTTGAATAAGCACTAAATTGAAACTTTTATCAAAAAACTCGTGCAAATAACTCTATATTTTTAAAAAACTACCATAACTAACTCTAAAAGTACTTTAGATATATGAATCTCAAACAGTAAGAGCCCGTTTGGGATTGAGGTAGAAAATATTACTTTTAGCTTAAACCTCATAGCTTAAAACTTAATGTAAAATATTATACTATTAAAAAGTCATTTATTGTTTGGTATCCATATGTCTAAGTACATTTTAATCTTGTATACTCGTTTGGAAACAAACTTGAAAAGTGCTTTTTGAGAGATAAATGACATAAAAAAACATATCTTCATAATTATTATATTTTGATAACATTGAAGCAAATTACTAAATAATGACTACTAATATATTTGCACACAAGGCAAAAGTTAAACACTAAACGTTACAAAAATAGTCTTAGTTAATTTATTTAATTATTATAACTTTTTTTAAATATCTAGACAAAATAATATAAATAATTCAATTATTTTAAATTTTAAAATAAGATCAATATTTAAAAAAATTAATATTTTATTTATTTTTTATTTTAAATCATCTTATTTTATCTAATTTTATTTATAAATACAAACAAGGGGTAAAGCCATATCTCTTCTTCATTACTAGCAGTAACATGTCTATTGGCATGATAGATAAGCGTTGTACATGATAGAATACCTGTCTTCCATACCCATGCAGCCTACCTTATGTGGATATAAAATACCGATCCTTTTAGCTTGGCAATGAATATTTTATCACGCTAAAGTAGAATTGGTGGAAACACAGTGTAGTCCATATAGTTACTTTTATTTTTCGAAATTAATTTACAATTTTTTGGCAACAATAATTATAGGGATTTAAAACCCATGAATATGTTTAGTTAATAAACTTACAATAGTCATGATATCAATTTGAATAAAATCTTTGTATGTATTATTTTATTTTTAGTTTTTGTCATTCATATTGATATGCATGTATTGATATACATATAATTTTTTTTATAATTGTTATACAATTCATATTAAATCAACTAATATAAAGTATTATTATTAAATAACGGCAAAAATAGTCTCATAGAATTTTTAATAATTATAATGAAAAAAAATTTCTTCAACGAAGCATAAGTAAAAGAGCAATATGATCACGTTCAGTATTAATAGTATTTTTATTGGATATCTCTAATTGTTGCATGCTTGAGTAATCTTGTGCTTTTACTTCTTCTTCTTCCTCATCCTCTATGCTTCCAGGAGGTAGATAATCTTCGTCATCACCATATTGCTTGAACTCAATATCATTTAATGCATGATTTCTAATAAAATTATGAATGGCCATAGAAGCCATGACTATTTTAACTTGTTTATTATGAGAAAAATTTGGCATATGATATAATATTTTCCATCTATTTTTCCAAACACCAAATGTTCTCTCAATAGTGCATCTGAGCGACGTATGTGCATGATTAAATATTTCATGCATACCCGTTGGTTGAGGACCACGACGAAAGTCTGGCAAATGATATCGTTTCCTTCTATATGGCCCCATGTATCCGTTCATATGAGAATATCTAACATCTACTAAGTAATATTTACCTGCATACAATTTACGATAATAGATCAAAAGTAATGTAAATATCATTTATTATTTTATTAAAGTTGATTAATATCTTTCTTATTAAATTCAAACCTTTAGGTGGATGTAGAAAGTGTAATTCCTCCTTCCGAATAACTTCCATAAAAATACGTGTATCGTGTGCTGTACCTTCCCATTCAGCCCAAACAAAAGTGAAGCGCATATGAAAATCACAAACTGCCATAATATTTTGAGTAGGTATGCATTTTCTACCAATAAATGGAATTTGTTTTGATGGAGAAATAGTAACTGGTACGTGGGTTCCATCAATAGCTCCAATGCAATCTTTAAAATATGGCCAATATCGCTTATCTTCACGGATTTTTTTTGGAACATCCTTAAACTCCCTATCAATGGGGTTGATAACATCGACCGCCATTCGTGAAACAGCCATTAGTACATTATTAAAGTACCTACTAATAGTTTCTCCCGAGTGCTGAAATCTTTCTTGCGCCATTCTATTCCCAAACCCATGACCTAATATAATTAAGAAAATTCCCACAATTTTTTCGATAGTCATGTTTCGAGTACCAACTAAGTTATATTTTTTCATTCAACTCTTTGCATAATGTAAGAAAAACATATTTTTCCATCCTAAATTGTTGATGACATCTAACATGATGACCATTTAGAATTTTCATAACAAACTTATGACCTATATGTGGAGAGGTTCTACAAGGTTCCTTGGCGATATATGTTGTGTAATATTTAAAAGCCATCATTAATTCTAATACAATCACAAAGTCAATATCATTCTCTATTTCTTCTTTTTCACTATCGCTTATATAATCTTTAGTGTCATGACTATTATTCTCCATCTCTGTATAAAGATAAAAATATGAAGAAAAAATAAATAATAAAGATGTAATGCTTAAGAATGAATATCATTAAAAAAAGAATATTGTCAAAATTCAACTAAAGAATATAATAAATAAAATTAAGTGTTAACAACCTTTAAAATAGTTCATTACCAAACATAACGAGAAAAATAATAATGAATACTTAAAATGACATCATGATAATTAATAATTACTTGATTTATTTTTTATTCGTTTAATAAAATCAATCTGAAATGTTGGATTCTTTAGAGCAATAAACATTTCTCTATGTGATTTTGAGAGGAGGACCTCACTTGCATTCCTAAGAATCTCATAGTCATTTTCTATCTTAGTTAACTCTCGTATAACAATCATAACCTCTTCAATGCTACAACCAGGTTTATCGGAGGATGACGTTGTAACCCCTTTTTTAAGTACATCACAAAGACGTGTGAAATGTTAATCAAATATTTGAACTCCTTTTTTTCTTTTCTTATCTTGGAATGCAGACCTAACTCGTTTATTTTCTTTCGTCTGAGTGTCTAAATTAGTCGAAATATCACCAAGTTCGTCATCTGAGTCATCAATTTCCTCTACATCTAACAATACATCGTTATACTGATCACATCTTATTGCATCTTCAAAATTCAATCCAGAGGATGGTGCCCAAGCTCCCTCACCAGTTGCAGTTATACCCCTAAACATTATATCCAACTTAGAAACATAAGCCAAACCTACATTTCGAAACTTACCCGCTTCTGGAATTTCTTGTATGTGCAATATAATCAGTAAAAATAAATATTAATTGATTATATAAAAGCAAATAAATAGGTGAAAATATAGTACCTGTAACTTTTTTGTCCACCATTCATCTGTAGCATCAATTGTCTTCTTCACCGGATCCCATCCAAGGCCAGTTTCCTTTCCAACCAATTTCGTCCAAATGTTCCAATCTTTTTTTAAACTATTCCACTGGTTCTTAAGTTGTTTATAACAAAACTCTTTTCCAGTTTTTTCGCTAAACTTATTAACCACATTTTTCCACCCTTCCTTATTAAAATGGGTTCATGGACGGTTAGTAGCATAAATGTCACTAACGCATATGTCTACATAATCCTCTAACATTTTATCTGTCCAAATTAATCTTATTGTCTGACTATCTTGCATTTGTGTAGCAACACCATTATTTTGATTTTTGTTAGACATATTTGATATATGCTGAAAAATATAAAAAGCAGTAAGTTTATAGATTTCATGCAAGATAGACTTTAATTTTTACATAATCGTAATAAAAAATAAAATCAAACATAATTGATAAAAAAAATCTAATATTTATTCAAATAAACTATTTATTCAAATATAAGATTCTAGCTCTGATTTGGGGTTAAAATAGGCTCTTATTTCACTTTTTTTTCCTTAGGCCATAAATTGCGCTGTCAAGATTAGTTTTTACAATTAATTGTTTCTATTTTTTCATGCTTAACTATTGTTTCAATGGATCAACGTCAATGACTACCTTCGATATTTAATATATTGTTCTGCCACATGGAAATTGACCTATAATACATCTTCAAAATATTATTAAAAGACATGCCGACAATAAACATGACCATATATTCACGATATATCATCAGAAACTAGATCACCATACGACATTGGGATTATAACCACAATATAGGGTAATTTAATTTACATTGTTATATATTAGTCAATATTTAATGTTTATTTATACAAAAAAATATAATCTCAACTCTAATGAAAAAATATTGATTAATAAAATAAAAATTACAAACCAAATAAATATTATAAATAAATTATAAAATACGAAATAATTGACAACATATCTGGATTGTAGAATAGAAGATTAGAATTTAATTTGCACAAATATGAATAAAATCAATTGTAAGTGATGTATAAATAGAATATGAGGAAAGAAAGAGTTTTAATAGGATGAAAAAAGTAAGCACTAATCAAATAATTTTAGATATTTATAAAGAGATTTTTCAAATAATTTGTTGAAGTGATCGAAAAAAAGATTTCTTTAGTTGATATGAAATCTAAGAAGTTATTGACTAAATCTTCTTAAATAGTCAATAATTAATTTTTAAAAAAAATCTATTTGTCAGATGAGTAGTGATAGACGACGCTTTTAAATTTTTTTTTATTTGGATTGAATCTTTAATTTTTTTTATCATTTTATTTTTATTATTTTTTTAATATTCTTAATTATTAAGAAAAATGAAAAAAATAAATAATCTTATTAATATTCACATATTTAATTATTAAATAAAATTAAAAGTTAAAAAAATTAAATATAAAAAAAGTTGTAAATAAATTATAAAAATAATGATAATTATATCATTTCTGTTGTTAGATAAATCAACCATCACACGTTTCTCAAAATTATTTGAAAAAAGTTGTAAATAAATTATAAAAATAATGATAACTATATCATTTACCAGCAGTAACACGTTTCTCTTGTTAAATGGTAATCTCATCCTACAATCAATCCTCCTGCAATCAATCTGGCGAGGAAAAAAATTTTAATATCTCAATTAAATTCAAATAATTAACGATTCTGTTATGAGGGTTATTTCGTATATTTAACCGTGCATTAAAATAGGAATTATCTTGTTAAAAGTGTTTCTGATAAAAAGTACTAAAATATAGCTTTTGTTGAAACGCAGATTTGAGCTTTTCTAACCACCTAAAGTGCTTTTAACAAAATTATCCAAGCATGTTAAATTTTTTAAAAAAATACTTTTAAAGACTTAAAAGCACTTTTTAAATTTTGAAACGCAATCTCACACATGCTCTAAATAGCTTTTTAGTAGTATAACTTATTATATTAAACTTTAAATTATAAGCCTTAAACTAAAAGTAATATTTCTCATCGCAATTCCAAATATGAACTAAGCTCTACTACTAAAAAGATATTTACTGTTTGAGATCCATATGTCTAAAGTACTTTTAAAGTTAGTTACAGTAGTTTTTTAAAAATATATAGTTATCTACATGAGTTTTTTGAGAAAAGTTCCAATTTGATGCTTATTAAAAAAGCTGATTTTTAGTTTTTTTAACCGACTAAAACGCTTCTAATAAAATTATCCAAACATGTCATTTTTCTTTAGAACTGCTTTTAACTACTTAAAACACTTTTAAAATCTTGAAACGCAATCTCAAACATGTTTGCGATTGAGAAATATTACTTTTAGTTTAAAATTTATAGCTTAAAACTTAATATAATAAACTCTACTACTAAAAAGCTATTTATTGTTTGGGATTCATATGTCTAAAGCACTTTTAGAGTTAGTTACGGTGATTTTTTAAAAATATATAGTTATCTGTATGAGCTTTTTAATAAAAGTTCCAATTTGGTGCTTATTGAAAAATCTGATTTTTAGCTTTTTTAATCAACTAAAGTGCTTTTAATAAAATTTTCCAAACATGTCATTTTTCTTTAAAAGTGTTTTTAACTACTTGAAATCACTTTTAAAGTCTCGAAACGCAATCCCAAACATGCTCTAAAACGCTTTTAATAAAGTTATCTAAACATGTCATTTTTCTTTAAAAGTGCTTTTAATTGCTTAAAAACACTTTTAAAATCTCGAACGTAATTCTAAACATGCTCTCAATAAGCACCAAATTGGAGATTTTATCAAAAATTTCATGCAGATAACTATATATTTTTAAAAAACTACCATAACTAATTCTAAAAGTGTTTTAAACATATGGATCACAAACAGTAAATGACTTTTTAGTAGTTGAGTTTATTACATTAAACTTTAAGCAATAAACTTTAAGCTAAAAACAATATTTTTCACCGCAATCTCAAACATGTACTTAATTGAAGACCCTATTACGACAACAACAACCCACCACAACAAATCACTACTACGATAACCAAAATGACACCACGATTTTGCGGTTCAATCAAAATGATTACAACTATTTCGGTAAGCACGACTTGCAAAAAATATGTCTATTAACGGAGAATACACAAATCGTGGTCTATTTGGAGATGTTCTCAGCAAGTATTTTTGCTACGATCCAAGCTTGCTGCAAAAGGATCAAGATTCATTGCGATTCTCGTAGCCACCATGAAGATGATGAATGGAAGGGAATATCTTGATATTTTTCGGCCAATATCCATCACAGGTATACAAAACGCAGCAAAAGAGGCCAATATCCATCTCGACACTGTTTTTTTTATATAGTGATTAAAAAAGTATTCTTCAAATTATGTGATAAATCTTATATAAAAAAAAGTATTTAAAAGTATTGAAAAATACATGAAAAGAAAAAATCAAAACACAATCTGGATCCCCTATCATGTGTGACTGTAAAGTCATTCTTAATCAAAATTTCAAATTAGACCAAATCATGTAATTGAAAATGATATGGAGATAATCGGTAAGCATGATGTACGCTATACTGTACACATGAGCTAATGCTTTGTACACCATATCAATATGAAGTATGATGTACGCTATATTATGCACAAGAGCTAATATTTATTTTGCAGTTCGATTGGTTAGTTATTATCAGAGTAACTCAAGACTTGTTCATCAACAAGCAGTTAAGAGGGTTTTCAATACCTTCGTGGAACAACTGACCTCATCCTTTGCTATTAGGGTAGAGACATGAGAATAAAGAATTCTAGCAATGTTGATTGGACTAGTAACAAAGATGAGCAAAAATCCATTATGGGTTACACATTTATGCTTAGTGGGAGAGCTATTTCTTGGTATAGTAAAAAATAATCATGCATTATTTTGCCTACGATGGAGTTAGGGTACTTTACTTGTTCAACGGCAATACAAAAGGCTGGTTGGTTGATTAGATTTCTTCGCACCTAGAGGCTATAACTCTTGCAGATGAAGCCATTAAGATATACAATGATAGTATGCCAGCTTTGGCATATGCCAAGGATCCTAAATACCATGGCATAACCAAACATATAGATATTCATTTTTACTACATTAGAGATGTTGAGCAAGGTGAGTGATCTATAACGTATCTCTACTATTAAGATGGTAGCTAATGATCCTCTTACTAAAACTACTAGTAAAAATATTTTCCAAACTCATGTTAAGAGTTTAAGGCTTCATTGAATTTGATATATGTTGTATTGAGGATACCTTAGATTTTATTATACATTTGATACTATTAGTATCTACTACAGTGAGATTATTATATTATTAATTAATTTACTAAGTGGAAAACATATGTTATAAAGATGTTACAAAAAAAAAATCAGTTCACTCACATGAATGATCACTTTGGTACTTGAGTAGTTAGCAAGATTAGACAAATTAATTACTTGGGTGCTTGAAAAGTGAGCAAGTAAAATATTGATGCTTTGGAAGCATTCAAGATGAGACTTAAAAAGTATTGCCTTAGCTTGGCTAAGATGAGACTTACAAGAGTCGTATATGAATAATTTGTACAAGTTTTTAAAGCCTAATTAAAGCAAAATATGAGATCTTAAGCAGCTGTTAGATGAGTGACCATACCAAGAAACTCAAATTAGAGCACCTTTATGGTAACTAGACTAAAACTCCTATGACACTTGAATGTGAAAGTCCAAATAAGTTGAAGTTCCGCCATAACATAAATTTCATACTTTATGTGCTATAGACGACCATATGAGGGAGTGATTGGATGGGTCCCTATTCTATCACTATTTGAGCCCTAGCTAATGGATAAATAAATGATCTATTCTTATGTCGTTGAACCAGAAACTATGCCATGAGATAAAACATTTATCTTTCTACTTAAGCATGTTTTTGTAGGGCCATGAATGGTACGATCTCGCAGATCATGTCTAAGAAAGTAGTTAAGTCTAACTGAATTGACATGAGAGTCTAGGGATGATTGTTTGGATTCTTACTTATTATTTTATATCTTATAGTCAGGACGATTATGCCATTTTGGCTCGATATAATCATAATCATATTATATAATGTGATGTCAAAAATTATTTTTGAGTTTAGACTCGTGAAGGATTAAGGACCCTTGACTTAGTAAGATCAAATAGTCTGGAATACAGAAAAGATATTATGAATGATGTACAATATATGTTAGTATGATGGTGAATTAATATAGTACTCCTACATTTTCCTTTTCGCCAGATCGCACACTTCATTGTTTGTATGATGTATATAATTGATTGAAAGATCAGGAATAGATTGTTAATGGGCATAGTACCTTTTGTGGACAAGTGAAAGATGTTAGTAGTGGGTACCCAATAATGGATGTTGTGTCTACATGGGTGGGAGAGATTATTAATTAACTCTCAATCATTACCACTTAATTAACTTCTCCTCTCATGAGAAAATTGTTAGAAAAAGAATAGAAAACAGAGATTGAATATGGTAAACAGCGAGGTAATTGTTAATCTGTCTCTTAGACAAGTATTATCTTCTACGTGTATTGAGTTTTGTAAGAGAGAATATGACAAGTATGTCATCAAGATTCAATATTATTTATATAGTGTGCAGACACTACAACAAATAAGATTTTTTGTTGCGTTTTGTTTAGCTGAGAGTTAAATTTTGTCGCAAATAGTAGCATTTGCTACATTTTCTAGTCGCAAATAGTAGCATTGCGACGAGAAATTAGACATTTACAGCGAGAAATTAGGCTTATTATCACTCCTAAATAGCCGCGGTTAACCCGCGATCTTCAAAACGCGGCAAATGACTTTTTGCTGTGATTTTGAGGCTTTTGTGGCAATTTTGAGGCTTTTTGCTGCAATTTTGAAGTTTTTTGCGGTGACTTATCAAACGTCGCAAAAAGCCTTATGTGTTGTAATGAGATTGTAAATTGTGAACACTAAATGTAGGCCCAGTTTGGATTAAGAGATGAGTTAAGCTCATCTCAATATAGTTTTTTCAAATTTCAATACAGTTTTTAAATCTCAAAACAATAATAATATTAAAAAATAATATTTTATTCAACTTTCAAAACTCATCTCAACTCATCTCATCTCATAATCCAAACCATCTCTTAGAATAAATAGATGCAATAGTAGTAGTTGCAATGTTTTAGTTTGAATTTAAATGAAATAATTATTGTCTGAAAAGTACAAAAAAATAAATATAATTGATAGTTAATAATAACTGTAAAAAAAGATTATCAAACACATCATTTCATTTAACAAAAAACTCTGTCACTTGCAGCAATGCGTCAATGTGTCTCATGCGTGTGCATGCAGTCAGTATTTCGCGCTGGATGACACTACCTGCATTGTGTGTTTGCCTTTCTATTTCATTTTATGTATGTATAGTGAAATCCATTCACTTATATACAAATAAAAATTTCCTTATCTTTCTAATTTGAAATTAACAAAATACACAATGGAAGAAAACTCCAAAAGAAGTTAAAGTAAAAATTGGAGGGAATATTTGAAATAATCTAACAAAAACTCTTTAAATAGGAGTTTTACATACAATGAAATAAGAGTAAAAAAGTGAACGTACAAAAGAAAAACTCTCATCTATCTATAATTTTTTAGAGAAATCATCTAAATTTATTGATTTTGAAGCGTAGAATTTTTAAAGAGACTTTAATAGCCTCCTAAGTGATGTGGAGGTGCAAACATTCATAAAGTGACGTGGACTAGTCTAACACGAGTAAAGATTTGGATTGGTGAAAGTTTCGCTCTTAATTAAGGTAGTTCAAATTAACCTTATTTAACATTAATTAGTAAGTTTTCTCCGAGTTATATTTTAACATAAATAAATTCATTAGTACAAGAAGAAAAGTTAGTAACTAAGTTTGCTCTAGCCAGAGATCCATTTTTCTTGATGTCAGGTACAACCAGAAAATTATTAAGATCTAGACTGTCATGATATGTTTTTATGGCGGTATAACGGATGTGAGAAATGGGAGAGCGGCAATCCATCAACAGCTAGCCATAAAATGCATGGTCATGGTTATCAGTGTATGGTTGGGGAATCATGTGAGCATTGGCCCCAAGGTCAATATATATACCACTCATGAGTGTCTGATTCCTGAGGCTTGGAAATTGTGATAGGCGCTAGATGTGTAAGGGCTTAAGTCCAATCAGCGTTCTCATTAATTATTTTAAATAGGAATAATCATACCTATTCCAGCATTTAATTACATGAGTTATATCATGTCCGGTTCGATCACAAACTTGACATTGTTTTTATCAAATTCATTTAAACATAGAAGCTGGTTGTTGACACTTTTACTAAAGCCTAGCTTTTCACTGCCAAGAGCCTTATTATAAGATCCAAGCTTTTAGTGTGCTCCTCCCCAGTCAACTTGCGAAGGGTTTTGCACATGAAGGTATCGCTTTTGACAATGCTAGCTAGCAGCTAGCCAAGCTAAATATTCAAGAACGATAAAAGCTAAAGCTCCAGTATTGTTGTTCATGATCGATCATATTGGAGTAGTTATCTTGTAATTATCATTCTTTTTTTATAACTATCATGGATCTAATCATAAAGTACTTGATCTTTGTAAACTAATTTTTAAGTGACTTCAATCAATGAGTTTTGGCTAAGTACTTGACCAAAACACTTTTCTCACTAAACATTTCACATACATATATTTCCTTCATGATCATATATCAACTGAATTTCTTATACGAACTGAAGTACTACGGATAGAATTAGAATGCACGTGCGATGTTTTGCGTTATATATAACTAGGAAACGCTAAGAATCATTATAATTAAACTTCTTATTTGCCACAAGTTATTCCAACAAAATGACTAATTTCAACTAAAATAATCAGTCTGTTTTCATTACAACTAATTGATCAGATATACTCATTTTTCTTGTAATGAATAAAGATGATTGTAATTCTACATGTTGCATTGTATTGTAGTAATCAGCTTAAAACCTAGAGAGGAACTGTATTTGCTTCAAAAGAGGAGTTAGGGTTTCCATCAGCTTCACACAAGGATGATTGTGAATGCCCTCATATGTCGTCACGACAATGCTCGTATCATTGCATAGCCGCTGGACTTGTTTCTTCACATTGCATGTATGATGTGTGCATCGATAATAGCTCCTTGTCCAAGTTAGCAGCAAAAGTCAGATATATCTTCTTCAAATCGGCTAACACGTATTAAAAAAAGCAAAAAAGCACCATGCAACAATATTCTCATATATGTAGGTCGTAACTTGACATTAATTGGTTCAAGACTCGCCATGTAATGTCTTGTAATTATACATAGTCTTCAGTGGAAAAGTTCAGTGACAAAATTATATAGCTGATTTTGTCACTTTATTATATGATTAATCTCTCATATCATCTGATTTCTCACTAGGTAAAGTACGTTACTTAGTATATAGAGTTGCATTGATCAGAATTGGTTTCCATAATGACAAATCCATATAGTTCCAACATAAAACATGAATATTATAAGGTAATGTTAAACATGCTTTTATAAGATTACTTCTAATAATCTTAGTTATGAAAACTACATATAAATGAGTAGCTAAGAAAATTGAACCACTAATATTAAAACATATTTGCTAACTTCTCAAATACATAAAAAAAATTAATGTTGTGGCAGAAACTGACAAATAGATTAAATCAGCCCCTACTTCATTGCATCTTAAATTAGTTAGGGGTTAGGAACATAGTTGGAAGAAAGAAATTAAACATACTTCTTCCTCAAATTATGAGGAATTAGGAAAAATACTGATCAAAGGGTCCAAAGAAATGGTGAACTAGTCCATCAATATATAAGTTAAAACCAAAACTAAGTAGATCTTGATCTTCTTATTATGAAATATTTGGGCTGTATCAGATTAATTGAGCATTTAATGCTACTTGAAAATTCATATAAATAGTTATAAATTATGTCCGATCTACTCAAAGCCCTAGCTATACATGAAATAGTTGCACATACTTGCAGCAAAAGATCTCTCTCTCTCTCTCTCTCTCTCTCTCTCCATGAGCTCAGAAAATCCGCTCTCAAGCAGAAGTGGAATGAAATCCCTAATTCAACAAACCCAAAGGAGATGAAGAATATATGACTGCTTGAGACATTGCTTCTTCAAAAGCTCCTAGCTCCTATCAACTCAATAATTAGTTGAGGGGGAGGGCCGAGGTGGGATAAGAGGGAAGGCAAAGATCATATATCTCATCTAGATCATCTCCAATGAAAGGCTTCAGCTAGCACGATTGTCGGATGCCCATAAGTCATGGGAAAAAAATTATACCTGACAGTTTTCTCATAGCATCATGTCTAAAATAAAAAAGCACATCCATGCAGAGGTATAGCAAAATATGGAGAGGAAAATCCTAGTGCGTACGAAGAGTGATAATATGTAACACGGCCTACGTACAAACCAAATGCAAGCACGAAATGAAACAAACGAATTTGAATTTAATATAATTGAGTTCCAATCAAAACAAGTTAAATCGATAAAACACGATAAAACAAAATCAAATTCTATAGATCGGTTGTTTTCATATATGAAGTGAGATTAAATGAGATAAAAGTTAAAAAAAGAATAAAATATTATTATTATATTTTTTTTAAGATTTGTTTTATTTTAGAATTTGAAAAAATTATTTTGAGGTTTGAAAAAGTTGAATTATTTATTTTATTTTATATAAAAATTTAAAAATATATAATAATGAGTTTAATAAATCCGGCCATTTTATGCCTTCCATATTGTAAGGGTACGGTACGTTACTGACATGATCATCTGACCACTTAATATGTCAAAATTATTAACTTTTTTTGGTTAATATATTAAATGTAATCTAATATTTTGTAGATATTAATTTTCGTATACATTATTTGTTTGGATATTGTTTATATATAGATTAATGTGATAATACAAATAAACATGAAAAATTAACTAAGTTAATTAGAATCGGTACGTAGTTAATTATATAGATTTTATAAATAAATCAGTACCCATGCATATTGCATGCATGCTGCAAGCTGCAATGTAGAAAAACTAAAGTATGAGAATGATCGTTAATTAGCAGACCTGGGATAAATGCTATTCTTCACAGCTTTCTGTCCATATTTTCTCCACCGGTACCCATCATCGAGAATATCGTCCGTACTCCGAGTCTGAAACGCGAACTTAGGTCGTGTTACAGCTTTTTTCATCCTACCTGCAACTTTTCTGATCTTATCCTTGTAATCACTCTTTTCTTCCACATGATCCCCATTCTCGGCCATCATTGAGGAAGCACTTTCCCTCACTGGCTTGATATTTTCAGTGAACCCAGCTTGATCTTGATCAACTCCAGAGAGAAGCTGGCTGATCCAGTCGGATATTTTTGGTTCTAAAGGAGTGTCCATTAATGAGGATGAGAAGGAGGAAGGGATGAGTGAGGATGATGGTTGATCTTGGCCTTCCATTGTTGAATTAATCCAGATTGAGAATATAAGGCGATGGTGGAAATGGAAAGGAAGTAATTTATAAAGAGAAATTATAGATATTGGATGGTGAGAAGGGAGTACTTGGACAGTTGGACTGACCCACCAGAGAGAGAGAGAGAGAGAGATCTTCAATTTATCGAGGCTAACCCAACAATATTTCAACTACTTCAGTTCACCTGCCTTGGCCTACGGCTACAAGTGAAAGCTGGAGACGTGCCATTTCATGCATATCGTTATCACCGATGCCATGCATTTGCATCTCTCTCTCTCTCCATAATTAAGATGAATTAGGAGAACATGACATATGTATTTATAGGACACGTTTTATATTAAATGTCGTACAAAAGTCTAATATGCTTTGATGATATATATTAATTAATTGTGGAATAAATTATAGTACTACAAGTCTACACACGATGATGTTCATAAAGCCACACAAGTTTGCTTGTTTAGGTAGCAGTACTGGATGTTTTCTCATGTTTGAAGATCCACCACCTTTTGCATTTTATAGATGAGATGAGATAAGATAAAATAAAATGAGGTAAAAATTAAAAAATAAAATAAAATATTATTATAAAATACTTTTTTAATATTAATTGTGTTTTGAAATTTGAAAAATATATTTTTGAGATTTGAGAATATTAAATTATTTATTTTATTTTATATAAAAATTTAAAAAATTATACTACTAAATTTGAGATGAGATAAAACAAAATAATTTGGAAAAACAAATCAACCTTAATTTCTCATTTTTCTCTCTATTGTTTGAAACCACGTGCATCCCATTTGTTGACGTCATCTGCATGCAACAAGTGAATTAATCTTATTCATTGTCCCTTTATTTATCATATTTTGATAATTTTTTTATGTGTTATCAAGTAACTGAGAACTTATTTTTATTCATAATGTCATGTTAGAAATGATAAGATAATGATATTTGAAATAACAATAAATAGGGTTTTCATTAATCAAACAAAGGTGATCAAGGACAATCAGGCCGAGCGGATTCTAGAATTTTCTTTTGGGAGCGAATTAGCATTTAAGCAACTTTTAAAATTCTTATATATTTTTCATAACTATATATAACATATATATATATATATAATGTAAAGGTATTATAAAATGATTCCAGATATACAAATTCTATTAATATACAGCTTATTGATTATAGGGATATGTGTAGCACCCATTTATAATAACCAAATATGGATAAGAGTTTTCCTTCTTGAACAAATACTTTACACATATTTCTGCAAAGAAAATAATGCATAGTAAAGATTTATATAATAAAGAAGAAAATTCTTAAAGGGTACTCGGCCAAGAAGAATCAAGGCCACGCTATACACATGTATTGATTGACTATGAAATGCTACACTCTATGAAGACAAAACAAAAAGGGAAGATGAGGATTAACATGACCATTAAACTGGACATGTTTAAGGTCTATGATAGGGTGGAGTGACCTTTTTCAGAAGATATGATGAGGAGAATTGGTTTTGGAGAAAAAATGATTAACCTAGTATGAAGTGTGTCTCTTCTGTTAGTTACTCTGCGTTGGTCAATGGAAAATCAGGGAAGAAAGTCTTTCCTTCAAGAGGACTGAGGCAAGAGGATCCGATATCCCCTTATTTGTTCATAATCTGTGCTAAGGGACTTAGCCAACTTATGGTTAAACAAAAAGGATGGGTGTGATAAGGAGGACTGCAGCCACTAGAGGAGGGATTGGGATGAACTATTTTTTATTTGCTAATGATTATGTGATGTTTTTTGTAGAACAAATTTGGAAGAATGGAAAAACGTATGCTCAATCCTGGGAGTTTATGAGAAAGCTTCTGGCTAGGTGTTAAACAAACACAAGATATCTCTTCTCCTCAGCTCCAACATAAAAAGTGATACATTGTGGATTAATTCCAAGCTTGGTAAGTCTCCTTTAATTTGACGAAGTGTTTGGTCTACAATGGATGTGTTGAAGGATAGTATGTTGTGGTGAGTATATAAATATATGGGGATAGAAGTGGTTGCCAAAACCTACCACTTATTATGTCCAGTCTCCAATTAGACTCTTCATTGCTAATTCAAAGGTCAGTGGGCTGATTGATGAAGAAGGGAAATATGAAAGGAAGACTTAGTAAAAGATATTTTTTTGTGGAGGAAGAGTCAAAACGGATATGTCCTATTAGTAGAACAGGTGCTGCAGACAAACAGATAATGGGGTCCCACAAAGAATGGGAGATTCGCTGTGAAGAGTGACTACTATTGTGGCTCAACAAGGGAAGAAAATAAATTATGAGAGTAGGACATCTTATGAAGGGGATGTGGCTAAAGTGTGGAGAAAGGTGTGGAAACTTTATGTACCAGGTGCTTTCAAGCATTTCTTATGGAGAACAGTTAATAACATCCTACCCACAAGGCTGAGTTTACGAAAAAGGAAAATTGTAGAGGACCCAAGATGCCCTGTGTGTAGAATGGCTGAAGAACCTGTAATCCATGTCCTATGGAGATGCCTTACTGCTTCTGATATGTGGCTAGAAAATGTTAGCCCTGTGAACAAATGGAAGACCAGCTGCTTGGATTTCATACAATTGTGGATAGAAATGTACAAAAAATTACCAAAAGAAAAATTAGAGGAGGTGGTGGTTATAATGAAAAATATATGGTTTAGAAGAAATAAATACTGCTTTGAAAATAAATTTTCTTTCCCTTTTTTTTTTTGGCAAAGAGAGGTACAAATTTTCTTACCCTAGTATAGTTGTACATATTGCTATTGCAGGGCTTGAAGAGTTTCATCAAGCATTATGGGACAAGGTAGAGATCGAAGCCAGGAGAAGGGTGTTGATAATTTAGCAATGACCTAAAGCACAAGAAGAGTTACTATTCTTGAAGAAGTTTGCATTAGCCACATTGAATTTCACTACTCGATAATTTAGCAATATAAACGGCCTTTAGAAATTCCTTTAGTAGTAGTAGGGGGAAGGGGAATTGAGACAAGCTAACTTTAAAGTCAGCCGGAACATCCTCATGCGTCAAGTGAATTTTCCTTTAAACATGTACACATAGCTTTCCACAATCAAATCACATACAGCTATGAATACCTAATATATCATAGAAAAAGCATGCTCCAATCTTGACAAGAATGAAAAGTGCTAAAAGGCACAAAAAGCTTCACAAAAGTAAAATCATAAATTGATATATCCTCTCATGTGTCTGTTTAATCTACTTTACAATAAAAATAATTTTACAATCTGACATACCACATCAAGTCACGTCAATTTATGAATTTATTCTTAAGTAATCCCTTTATAGTTAAAGTATTTCTTAATTAAAATATGTAGCATAAGGACAAAAGGCAGACCTCTTGCCCATGTATCGTCTAATCTCAGAGATATAGGTGTCTTATATCTCTCTGTCATCCTTCCTAGATAAATAATACTTCTAACAGGAAATTCCATATGTTTATATAGCCTCGAGTACTTCATCCTCACTGGATCGATAATACTTCTGACTGGAAATTTCATATATTATATTCCCTCTAGTAACCCTCTGACTGGAGGGATGGGGTGATGTACAAAGAGTGCAGGTATAACTACGACTTACCAAAAAATCTTAGATGAGCTCTTACCAAGACAAAGTAACAGGCTAAATATTTTGAGCAACATTCACATGCTTTCTAATGTTAACAAAGCAAGTAAAAAATGTACTTAATTCATATTTTCAACTTAACACAAGATGTTATTGCTTTCCCTATAGGAAAAACAAATGAAAAACCATGAAAATATGTGAAACCGAAAACAATTTTACAAACCATCACGTCTGGATATCCTACCTAGAATTAGACTTATCTAAAAGTTCATCTAGATATCTGCGTCGATATTGCTGTCGCCACCGAAACCTAAAGCCCAAGAGAAGCAAAAGCAAGTCCCAATATGAGTTTCCATAGCATGAGATTTTTTCAATAAGAGATGCTTAAAAACAAGGAATAAGCTGCAGGCCGACTCCCATTAAAAACAGTCTACCACTGCTAGTGGCGGTGGGCGACACCGCCGGTGCCATCGGAACAAGCGAAGTCCAGCGACCTCACTCCTACGACGGCAATCCACGACAACCTCCAACAAAACCCCGACCTGACCAACCCCAACTTATTCCTTTTTTGTTATACTCCAGTTAATTCATGGGCAAGCCAATTCATGGGCCCCATGCAATAAAATCTTATTCCAAGCTTTGACTTCAATTCAAAAGAAAGATTGTAAACAATGCATGTCTGACGGATTCTCAAAATGGGCTGCATTTGCATTTGGCCTGACTCTCATTACATGCAGCCCGTTATTCACCTGGGCTCGTACCTTCTACTTACCCTTCAACTTCCAACGCAGCATTTTACTTCGAAAGGGTTTCCACATGAATTTGGGTAATTCAGCAGAACTCTCTCTGTCTCTCTCTGTCTCTCTCTCTCTCTCTCTCTCTCTCTCTCTCTCTCTCTCTCTCTCTCTCTCTCTCTCTCTCTCTCTCTCTCTCTCTCTCTCTCTCTGTGCTTAAGTCTGATACTGTGAGCAGCGTGGGAGGGGGAGCGCCGCGTACAAGACCAGGGACGAAAATTGGAGAAGAAAAATAATCAATTCACGGTACTCGGCTGCTACTTGATCTTTCAAGAATCTTTTATTGTTCATTATGTGTACGGGCAATTATATTTTTAAGTAAGGTTTGACATAAACTTACATATTTGATGGTAGTTTTAATTTGTTTTTTTTCATGAATTTGATTTTAATTTTAATTTATTCAGATTCTTTTATTTTATCATTCTTTAATTATTGTTCGTATTTTTGCCTCCGAATAATCAAAGGATTTATGTCTTTTATAGATTCAGTCATGTTTTTTTATAAATTAATTTAGATATTTGATTATGTTTGGATCAATTTATTATCTATATTGATTTAATTCGTTCTTGCAATATCGCCCATTGAACATATTATTGTCGTTGAATTTTATCAATAAAGATAATAATTTACATGATTTAAAAAAGATTAATAATTTATCAAAAGGTTACATTTAGTTTAATTTGGTTTAAAGTTCTATATCTTCCGACTGGAAACGTTAGAATTGAATTCTAAATTGTATAATTTAATGAATTTGTTGAACTCAAGGTTTCAAGGTTCATGTAAATCTACACATGGATTTTGATGATAACAAATGAATTCAAAGAATAAAAGAGTCTCAAGCTCAAGTTGTCTACACAATACAATCAAGCACATCAAGGAACCAAGCATGAGCAAGAAGGGAATAAGTTCACATTAAAATCATAGAGTAATTTTGTAAATCTCTTAAAAATTCGAAATTAGGATTAAGGCTCAAAATAAATATTTTATCATAAAGCATTAAAATACATTTTCCACATGTGCATGAATATTTTGAAAATTAACTTTGAAAATATTAAGATGATTGATTGTCATCTTTCACATGTGCATGATATGATTAAAGGTTTGAACTTTGAAAATATTAAGATGATTGATTGTCATCTTTCACATGTGCATGTTTTATTTGAATATTTTCAAAAGTGGTGGATGCTTTTCTTGACTTATGCAAAAGGTAGATGTCTTTATTTGAAAATTTTGAAAAGTAAAGTGTGCTCTTTTTGTCATATGCAAAAAGTAAAATATTAGGTTTGAAATTTTTGAAAAGTAAAGTGTGCTCTTTTTGTCACATGCAAAAAGTAAAAAGATTTGATTTGAAATTTTTGAAAAGTGAATGATGATGTCTTGGACATGGGAATCTTTTCAAATTTGAAATTGAAGACTCATTTGCCTATAAATAGCTCACTTGAGTTTTGCAAAAATCACAACAAGAGCTTACACATCTATTGCTAAATTTTGCATCATTCTTTCAAAGCTCTCATTCTCTCTTTTCTAAAGTTTTGAGCCTTAATTCTTGTTCTTGTTGAGAGAGATATAGTTTGTGCTGTATTGTTCTTATTTCACTCATTGAGGAGTGTTTTCTGATAGCCTACCCACTATCAATTCTTGTATCAGTAAGAGGGTGTGTATAACCCTTGTGTGTGTAGAAGGTGTTCTACACGGGGAATAGTTAAATCACCAAGTGTGAGGTGATTGGAAGTAAGAGGGTGCGTATAACCCTTGTGTGTGTAGAAGGTGTTCTACACAGGGAATAGTTGAATCACCAAGTGTGAGGTGATTGGAAGTGTAGAGGGTGTTCTACACGGATTCTTTGGAGCGGTGCTGCTCAAAGGTGTAATAGGTTTCTATCTCCACCTAAAGGAGATTGAATAGTGGATTTGGGAATCCTCAAGGGGTAGCTTGAGGCGAGGACGTAGGCAGTGGGGCTGAACCTCGTAAAAATACTGAGTTTGCTTTCTCTTACCCTACTCTTTATATTTCCTACTGCTTTATATTTTGGTTATATTTTATATTGTATATTTAGTTTATAAGTATTAATTTTTTAATATAACCCAATTCACCCCCCCTCTTGTGTTAGTCATCTGGGCAACAATTGGTATCAGAGCTAGAGCTCTGTTATAAGATTAACTATCTTTTGAGTTAAGATCTTATGGCTAACATTGCAGCTTCATTTGGTGAAGGTCAATCCAGCAGTCGGCCTCCACTCTTTTGTGGAGACAATTACTCATTCTGGAAAGTTAGAATGAGAATATTCCTTCAGGCTCAAGGTCGAGAAATCTGGAAATGCATTGTAAATGGACCTTATATTCCAACAAAAGTGATTGATGGAGTAAAGGTCAAAAAGGAAGAAGAAGAGTTTGATCGTGAAGACGATAGACTTTATACTTTGAATTTAACTGCTATGAATTTATTATATAATGCTCTTAATGGTAATGAGTTTAATAGAGTAATGACTTGCACTACAGCAAAGGAAATTTGGGATAACTTGGAAGTTACTTATGAAGGAACTTCTCAAGTCAAGGAATCAAAAATTTATATTCTTACTCATGAATATGAGATGTTTAAGATGAATGATGATGAATCTATTTCTAGTATGCACACTCGTTTTACTAACATCATAAACAGCTTGACAGCTCTTGGCAAAGTTTATTCCAAAGTGGAGATAGTAAGAAAAATTCTCAACTCTCTACCAAAACGTTGGGAGTCAAAAGTGACAGCGATTCTTGAAGCTAGAGACCTCAAGAAGCTCGAAGTGAATGAACTCATCGGGTCACTTATCACCCATGAGTATACATTGAAAAGAGGAGAAGAAGAAGGAAATTCAAAGAAGAGTTTGGCACTTAAAGCTGTTCCACATGAAAGTGAAAGTGATGAAGATGAGGAAAATGACGACAAAGATGAAGAAGTTGCGATGATAATAAGAAGAATTCAGAGGTTCTTAAAGAAAAATAAAACTCCTCCAAGGAAATCCTTCAATAAGTTTTCCAAGAAAGATTCAGGCAAAAAAGCAATGAAAGCTACGTGGAATGATGATTCAAGTAGCTCAGATAGTGAAGCAAGCAATGGAGAATCAGCAAATCTTTGTCTTATGGCTAAAGATGACATTGAGGTAACAAATTTTGATAATATTGAAGATCCTTCATATGAAGAATTGCAAAATGTTTTAGAAAAGGTATATGAGGAATTTGAAAAATTGGGTATCAAGTATACTGCTTTGAAAAAGAAAAATTCTTCTTTAACAAACGAAATTGATATTTTAAGAAAAGAAAGTATTGTTTTGAAAGATGAAAATCTTGAGTTGAAGAAAAAGAAAACTGATTTAGAAAATATTATTGAAAACTTTACGAATGGAAAAAGAAATTTTGAAAAACTTCTTGGTAGTCAAAGATGTGTTTTTGACAAGGCAGGCTTGGGATATATGCCAAAACAAAAATACAAATCTTATAAAAACTTCTTTGATAATCCTTCTACATCAAAGTCCAATATTCAAAATTCTTTTCATAAAAATAATTTTGTTAAAAAAGGATACTATTATAATCACTCAAGTTATTCATATATGTCACATGCTATTTGTAATTTTTGTAATAGCAATGGTCATAATTATCATGCTTGTCCTATTAGAAGAAAACATACAATGACTATTAGGGCCATATGGGTACCTAAAAATCTTGTTTATTCTAATACTAATAAATAAAGGACCCAAAGAACTTGGGTACCAAGAATTATTTTTAATTGCTTTTGTAGGTATGCATGAAGTATTCTACATGTAAAAATAAATGGTTTTTAGATAGTGGATGTTCAAGACACATGACGGGAGAAGAGACTAAGTTCTTTGATCTTAGATCTAAAGAAGAATGACACATGACATTTAGAGACAACTCGAAAGGGAAGATTGTGGGAATAGGTAAAATATGTTGAGCAACCTTCAGGTTTTGAAAATCATATTTCTCCAAATCATGTTTTCAAACTCACAAAAGCACTATATGGACTCAAACAAGCTCCTAGAGCGTGGTACGAGAGACTCAGTGGTTTCTTGATTGAAAAAGGTTTTTCAAGAGGAAAAATTGATACAACTCTTTTCATTAAATTAGAAAATGATGATATTCTTTTGATTCAGATTTATGTTCGGTGCTACTAACGAAAATATGTGCCAAGTTTTTGCTAAGACTATGCAGGAAGAATTTGAAATGACTATGATGGGAGAGCTTACATTCTTTCTCGGATTGCAAATTAAGCAAGCAAAAAGTGAAATATTCATCAATCAATCAAAATATATTAAGGAATTGCTGAAGAAGTTTGGGATGGAAGGTGCTAAGGAAACTGGAACACCAATGAGCTCATCCACTAAACTTGATAAAGATGAATCCGGTAAATCAATTGACTCAAAGGTATATCGAGGTATGATTGGTAGTTTATTATATTTGATAACTAGTAGACCTGATATTATGTTCAGTATATGTTTATGTGCACGTTTTCAATCATTTCCGAAACAATCTCATTTGATTGCAGTCAAGCAGATTTTTTAGATATTTTGCCAGTACCATTGACTTAGAGTTATGGTATCCTAAACACACTTCTTTCGATCTTATTAGTTATTCAGGTACCGATTATACTGGTTGCAAAGATGATCGAAAAAGTTTTAGTAGAACATGTCTTTTCTTAGGTCCTGCACTTGTTTCATGATTTAGTAAAAAGAAAATTCTATTGCACTATCTACTGCTGAGGCAGAATATGTTGCTGCGAGTAGTTGTTGTGCTCAAGTTCTTTACATGAAACAACAACTTGAGGATTTTAAACTTATGTACAATCACATTCCAATCAAATGTGATAATATAAGTGCTATAAATCTTTCAAAGAATCCAATACAACAATCTCGGACCAAACATATTGATATTAGATATCATTTTTTTAGAGATCATGTGCAGAAGGGCGATATTGCATTAGAATTCACTAGTACACGATCAATTGGCAGACATTTTTACAAAACCCCTATCAAAAGATAGACTACGCATGATTAGAAGAGAAATAAGAATTATGCATGCCATGAATATCTGCTAGATACTTTTATTCCATTAACTCAAATGACCTACATAAACTTGAGGTTCTTAGCCTCATGTTTGAGACGCTCATTCTCTTCATACAATATCATGTCCTCCCTATCCATGGGAACTGGCAAGCGGAATGAAGAATCCAATAGTGATTTCAACCGTTTATTCTTCTGTCGAACGATTCCTTCCCTTATGTGAGACTCTTGAACAATTCGTTGAAGTACAACAATTTGTTCTTTAAGCTTTTCAACCTCATGATTTTTGACTTGTAGCCGTTGAGAAAAAGAAACAATAGAGGATGAGTAGCGAGTACCGAGACTCACCAAGTCGTAGATAGCATCGGAGTCTGGCTTATTAGCCAAACTATTGTTCTCTTGCTGCAACATGGCGCCAATGGTAGCTGCAGAAAGGACATGAGATTGAGATGTAGAATAATGAGCCATTGAGAAAAGAATTGAAAACTTAAAGCGAGAATATTGAAGGAATGCAGATGAGTTATAGAGATGAGAATAAGATTTGATGCAAATCGGATGAATTTTAAAACTGATTTTATAGAGATAGCATAAAGAACAAGACAAACTATTGTCTCTTCAAATCTTATTAGTCAAAAGAAATATAAGATATGTTGGACACACATTGTCAAAAGTTTTCTTACTAGAAAAACGGTTCTCTGCTCCTATCATGGCATTGACGGCCTTAGGAGAGAAGATTGATGGTTGATGCGTCAAGGGTTCCTGATTCAAGTCTGGAACATTAGTGGAAGAGAATTGTTCGGCCATTCTATCGTTATGGAGAAACAGAACTTAGGTCAAGAAGCGATGTTTTTTTTGGTATCCGATAGGTGAAAATGATTTTTTTATAGAAACTCAGAGCCTTCAAACCCATTTGTCAACAACATCAGGCGATTGATTTAAATCTGCTTTCGCACCGACTACTAGAGCTAGGCCTCCAACCTTTACAGGTTTTGTCAAATACGCGTGGCTCCGCACCGCATTGCCAGAGCTAAGCCTGCAGCTTTTGCTGTCTTTGTCGGACACGAATAATTTTAATTATTCAACTTCAAATCTCTGGAACATCTAATTCGTCAATAACATCAAGCGGATTTAAATCTTCTTCCGCACCGAGATGATAAAATTCGGCTTCAACCTTTGCAGGTTTTGTCGGACACGGGTGGTTCTAACTTCTACAGTCTCTACTAACGCAGCGTTTTATTTGTCTGTTAGTTATTGTAGGAATATATCTTATTGAGATAATTATGATTCCTTTTTAATGATGCCAAAAGGGGGAGAAGTTTTAGACTAGAACATTAACATTGTTTAAATTGCTAAACTTGTTATATATACTTGGAATTATGTTTATATTTTTGCTTGAAAAACTAACGCACATTCTCAGGGGGAGCTTAAGTATTCATACAGGTTTCAAGTTCTATCAAGTATTTGTCATCATCAAAAAGGGGGAGATTGTTGAACTCAAGGTTTCAAGGTTCATGTAAATCTACACATGGATTTTGATGATAACAAATGAATTCAAAGAATAAAAGAGTCTCAAGCTCAAGTTGTCTACACAATACAATCAAGCACATCAAGGAACCAAGCATGAGCAAGAAGGGAATAAGTTCACATTAAAATCATAGAGTAATTTTGTAAATCTCTTAAAAATTCGAAATTAGGATTAAGGCTCAAAATAAATATTTTATCATAAAGCATTAAAATACATTTTCCACATGTGCATGAATATTTTGAAAATTAACTTTGAAAATATTAAGATGATTGATTGTCATCTTTCACATGTGCATGATATGATTAAAGGTTTGAACTTTGAAAATATTAAGATGATTGATTGTCATCTTTCACATGTGCATGTTTTATTTGAATATTTTCAAAAGTGGTGGATGCTTTTCTTGACTTATGCAAAAGGTAGATGTCTTTATTTGAAAATTTTGAAAAGTAAAGTGTGCTCTTTTTGTCATATGCAAAAAGTAAAATATTAGGTTTGAAATTTTTGAAAAGTAAAGTGTGCTCCTTTTGTCACATGCAAAAAGTAAAAAGATTTGATTTGAAATTTTTGAAAAGTGAATGATGATGTCTTGGACATGGGAATCTTTTCAAATTTGAAATTGAAGACTCATTTGCCTATAAATAGCTCACTTGAGTTTTGCAAAAATCACAACAAGAGCTTACACATCTATTGCTAAATTTTGCATCATTCTTTCAAAGCTCTCATTCTCTCTTTTCTAAAGTTTTGAGCATTAATTCTTGTTCTTGTTGAGAGAGATATAGTTTGTGCTGTATTGTTCTTATTTCACTCATTGAGGAGTGTTTTCTGATAGCCTACCCACTATCAATTCTTGTATCAGTAAGAGGGTGTGTATAACCCTTGTGTGTGTAGAAGGTGTTCTACACGGGGAATAGTTAAATCACCAAGTGTGAGGTGATTGGAAGTAAGAGGGTGCGTATAACCCTTGTGTGTGTAGAAGGTGTTCTACACAGGGAATAGTTGAATCACCAAGTGTGAGGTGATTGGAAGTGTAGAGGGTGTTCTACACGGATTCTTTGGAGCGGTGCTGCTCAAAGGTGTAATAGGTTTCTATCTCCACCTAAAGGAGATTGAATAGTGGATTTGGGAATCCTCAAGGGGTAGCTTGAGGCGAGGACGTAGGCAGTGGGGCTGAACCTCGTAAAAATACTGAGTTTGCTTTCTCTTACCCTACTCTTTATATTTCCTACTGCTTTATATTTTGGTTATATTTTATATTGTATATTTAGTTTATAAGTATTAATTTTTTAATATAACCCAATTCACCCCCCCTCTTGTGTTAGTCATCTGGGCAACAGAATTAAAAATAAATAAAAATACCTGATTTATGCAAGGATTTTGAGTAATCTTTGAGTAAATTTGAGTAATCTTTTTGTTAATCATTTAATTTCATTTTAATTTGTATTTAAAATTAAATTGTGTTCTCTCAGTCATCATTAAATATTTTTTTCTAGTTTCTTTATTTGTTAATTTGTCTTCCTGTAAAATCAACATCCCGAATCTGTGCTATAATTATTACGTTATTATTTGGACGTAATCAAATTTTGATATCGTTACCGGAGAGACAGTGGAATAATCACTACATAGTTTTTTTTTACTGCATTATTATTTTCTTTTCTTTTTCTATTTGTAGTTTTTTTCTAGGGTTTATTTTTTTCACCTTTGCACAGGTATAGAGACGTCCTAGGTTGATTTGCTTGTAGGTCTATGCTAGAGTCAGAATCTAATTTTCTTAATCTTTTATTTGATACTCTATCTAGTTTTGAAGAAATGAGTGACCATGAAGATCAACCCACTAAAACTCTTCAAGATTACCTCCACCCTACACGCATAGTCACACCATCATGCATCATGTTTCCAGTCAATACTCGTCAATTTAATTTTAAAGCAGGATGATACAGTTACTTCCCACATTTCATTATTTGAAAAATAAAAATCCTTATGTGCACATCAGAGAATTTGAGGAAGTAGTTACGACTTTTCAAAACCAAATACAATTAAAGATGTTATGAGACTTAAGTTATTTCCTTTCTCTTTAAAAGATATAGTAGAAAGTTACATGTACTCACTGAGACCATGATCAATTGGATCATAGAATGAGATTACTCAAGTTTTCTTTAATAAATGTTTTCCCCAACATAAAATTAATGCTTTAAAAAGGCAAATCTTCATCTTTACAGAAAAGGATAATGAGATTTTGTATCAAGTTTGGGAGATATTTAAAGAGTTGTTGAGTATGTGTTCTCACTATGGGTATGAGAACTGGAGTTTAGTGAGTTATTTTTATGAGAGACTTATACTTAGAGAGCGTCAATTTGTAGAGAAAATGTGTAACGGTGAATATTTACAGAAAAATCTCGATGAAGCCATAAAATATCTCAATGAGCTTGCTAAAAAAGCTCACACTTCGATTGGATTTAGTGCTACTGAGATCACAAATAGGTCACAACCTATTGGAAATCCAAATGGTGGTGAAATTTACTATCTTAGAGAAGAGGATAACCTAAAAGCTAAGCCTGAGATGCTTACGAGGGACTAGAGATGTTAAAGACCAAGAATTTAAAACCAATACATAAAGCTAACCATGCAGAGTCTTTTGGACCGTGTTTTGTGTATGGTGGAGCAGATCACCTCGCTCAAGAATGCCCCCCACAATTGCTGAAATGAGAGGATGTATGAGAAATAATGTAATGTTTTAGGTATGTACAAGAAACTTTTTGCACCTTTCTCCAATATTTACAATCCAGTGTGGCTTAATCACCCAATTTTTAGCTGGAAACCTGAAAACCAATAGCATGCACAGCCTCCTAGAACATAACCTGCACCATATCATGCATTTTCCTCTTTTATTAGAAGATACTTTACATGTTTTTATTGAGGCACATGGTAAAACCAATCAAAAGTTTGAATATTTGATTACATAGGTTGTTAAAGAAAACAAAGAGATAAAGAGCCATGTATCAAAGTTGATGAGCTTCTTGAATGTGAATGAGCATGGCAAGTTGCTTTCTCAAGCTCAATCCACACCCCATGGTGAACACATGATGCAAGAAGATTTGAAAGATGTGAATGTTGTTATAACACGAAGTGGTAATTCCTTACACATTCCAACAATAGAAGAATTAGACGATGTTAAAGAGGATCAAAATAATAGTGGTGCTGAGCTGCCTAAGGAACCTGAGGTAATAAAAATTCCAGTTAAGGTACCATTTCTTCAAACTTTAAAATCGAGCATGTGAATTGTGAATCCTAACAATGAAATACTAGAACACTTCAAGAAGGTAAAAATTAACCTTCATCTTTTGCACGTGATTAAATAAGTTCTTATTTATGCAAAAATTCTAAAAGATTTGTGTACAGTTAAGAGGAAGCACAATGTGAAGAATACAACATTTCTGTCAAAGCAAGCTAGTACTCTAATTGAGCAGCGAATTCCTCCCAAGTATAAGGATCCTGGTTGTCTAACCATTGCATGTAATATTGGAAATCATGAGTTTGGACAAGTCTTGCTAAATTTAGGAGCTAGTATTAATTTAATTTCATATTTCATTTATCTGCCGCTAGGATTAGAAGAAATCATACCAACTACTATAGTATTACAATTGACTGACCGTTCAGTCAAAGTACCACGGGGTGTGGTGGGGGATATATTGATTAAAATTGACAAATTTTATTATCCAATTGATTCCATAATCCTTAACACTAAATCTGTTATTGACTCTACTTCTAAAATTCTTTTAATTTTAGATAGACATTTTCTTACTATTGCTAATACTCTTATTAATTGCAGGAATGGGCTAATGAAACTTTCTTTTAAAAATATGACTCTTGATGTGAATATTTTTCATATTGCAAAACAACCAAAAGAGAATGAGGAGCGCCACCAAACGTATATAACTGACTCACTCATGGAAAATGGAGTTTCCACAACTCATGATTCTGATAGCCTTAAATATTTTCTTGTTAATTATGAGTTTGATTATATTAGTGATTCATCTAATGTGCCTTAATCTTGAGTTTTGTAAAAAAATAATACAAATATTAACCACATCAGATGAATCGCTTATAGAATTAAACTCATAATTTAAAAGAAAATATTTAAAGGGATTAGAATCATAAGTCGTGAAAGCTCCATTGTCCATAAGTGAGTCAATTATATACGTTTGGTGGCACTCTTCATCTTCTTTTAGTTGTTTTGCAATATGAAAAATATTTATCTCAAGAGTTATATTTCCAAAAAAGAGTTTCTTTAGCCTATTTATGCAAATAATAAGAGCATTAACAATACCAAGAAAATGTATGCCTAAAATTTTAAAAAAAAATTAGAAGTAGAGTCAACAACAGAATTAGTGTCAAAGATTAGGAAATCAACATGATAATAAAATTTGTTAATTTGAATCAAAACATCATCCACTACACCTCGTGGTACTTTGACTAAACAGTCAGCCAATTGTAATACTATAGTAGTTGGTTTGATTTCTCCTAACCCTAACTTCAGATAAATTAAATATGGCATTAAATTAACACTAGTTCCTAAATCTAGTAAGGATTTCCCAAACTATTAATTTCCAATATTGCATGCAATGGTTGGACAACCAAGTTCCTTGTATTTAAGATGAATCCGCTGCTCAATTAGAGCACTAACTTGCTTTGTCAGGAATGTTGTCTTCTTCACATGGTGCTTCCTCTTAACTGTACACAAATCTTTTAGAACTTTTTCATAAGTAAGAATTAAGAAATTTGAGTGCATTCGGATACTACTAGTCCAGTTCAGATTGTTAGTCATAGAGTCCCGAAGTACTCATTCATTCTAAGAGCTTAGCCCGGTTCAGATGCCCATTCCTTAACGGGCTCTCCTCTCTATGGTTAGCAATCGATCAATTGCCACAGGTTTCAGGCCATTTCTATAATCACATACAAAAAATGAAGGCTAATTTTTACCTGCTTGAGATCCTCTAAGATTTCATTGTTAAGATCCACAATTCACATGCTCGATTTTAAAACTTGAGGGAATGGTACATTCACTGGACTCTTTATTACCTTAGGTTCTTTGGGCAGCTCGGAACCACTTTTATGTTGATCCTCTTTAACATCTTTTGATTTGTCTACTGTTGGGATGTGTAAAAACTTACCACTTAGTGTAACAACGACTTTCACGTCCTTCAAATTTTCTTGTGCCATATATTGACCATGAGGTGTAGTAGATTGAGCTTGAGAAAGGAACTTGCCATACTGATTCACATTCAAGAAGCTCGTCAACTTGGATACATGGATCTTTATCTCCTTATTTTTTCAATAACCTATGTAATCAAATATTCTAACTTTTGATTAGTTTTAACGTGAGCCTCAATAAAAGCATGTGAAGTGTCTTCTAAGGAGTTCTTAAAAGAGGAAGATACATAATATGGTGTAGGATATGTTATAGGAGGCTATGCAAGCCGCTTGTATTCAGGCTTCCAGCTAAAATTAGGGTGATTACATCACTCCGGATTGTAGGTATCAGAGAAATGTGCAAATAGCTTCTTGTATATACCTAAGGCATTACATTATTCCTCATACACCCCCTCATTTAAGCAAATGTGGGGCACTCTTGAGCGAGATGATCTGCTCCACCACACACAAAAAAGATTCAAAATACTGTACATGGTCAGCCATATGTGTTGGCTTTAAATCCTTAATCATCTCTAATCCCTAATAAGTAACTCAACCTTAGCCTTTAGGTTATTCTCTTCTCTAAGATGGTAAATTCTACCACCATTTGGATTTCTAGCAAGTTGTGACCTATTTGTGATCTCAGTAGCACTAGTTCCAGTCTAAATGTGAGCTTTTTTAGCAAGCTCATTGAGATATTCTTTGGCTTCACCGAGATTTTTCTGTGAAAATTCATCGTTACACATCTTCTCCATAAATTGGCGCTCTCTAGGTATAAGTTCTTAATAGAAATAATTCACCAAGCTCCAATTCTCATACCCATAGTGAGAACACATGCTCAACAACTCTTTAAATATCTCCCAAACTTGATACAAAGTCTTATTATTCTTTTGTATAAAGGTAGAGATTTATTTTTTTAGAGTATTAGTTTTATGTTGGGGATAGTATTTGTTAAAGAAAACTTAAGTAATCTCATTCCATGACCAATTGATCATGGTCTTAGTAAGTACAGACAACTCTTTGCTCTATCTTTCAAATAAAAATGAAAGAATTTAAATCTCACGACATCTTTAGTTACATTTTGACTATGGAAAGTTGCAACTGCTTAATCAAACTCTCTTATGTGCACATAAGGATTTTCATTTTCCAAACCATAAAATGTAAGAAATAAGTGTATCATCCCTGTTTTAATATCAGGTTGGCAAGTATTGGTTGAAAACATAATGTATGATGGTGTGATTGTACATGTAGACTGGAGGTAATCATGAATAATTCTAGTGGGTTGATCTCGTGATCACTCATTTCTTCATAACTAGATGAACTATTAAATAAAGGATTAAGAAAATTAGATTCTGACTCTAGCATCGGCCTACAAGAAATTAACACAAGGCGTCTCTATACTTGTGCATGCAAGGTGAAAATAAAAACTAATCCCTAAATAAAATTACGAAAAAAACGATACAACAAATTAAAAGAAGGAACGAAGTCACCGCCTTTACAAACTGCTGAAAAGAAAAATTATTAAGCGATTCTTCCACCGTCTTTTCGGCAACAACGCCAAAATTTAATCACGCCCAAATAATAACGCTGTAATTGTAACACAGTTTTGGAGTGTCAATTTTACAGGGAGACAAATTAAAGAAGCAAAGAAACTAGAAAAAATATTTAAGGTTCAATGAGAGAACAAAAACTAATTTTAAATGCAATTTAAAGTGAAAATAAATGATTAACGAAAACATTACTCAGATTTACGAATAGCAAAACATCGATAATTCATTGCACCAATCAAGTATTTTTATTTATTCTTGATTCATTGCATTACACAATTGAGAAGTCAATTCCAACGTTCCTAATCGAAATATATAGAACTATAAACTAAATTAAACCAGATTTAACTCTTTGATAAATCATTCACCATTTTTAAACTAAGTAAATTATTATCCCTATGAACAAAATCCAACGACGACAATATATTCAGTGAGCAATATTACAACGACATATTAAATCAGTATAGATAATCAACTGATCCAAATATAATCAAAGATCTAAACTATTTTATTAAAAAAACATGACTAAATCTATACAGAGAATAGATTCTATGATTATTTGGAGGAAAAAATACCAATAATAATTAGAGTATGAATAAATTAAAAGAGTTTGAACCATTCAGACTCTTTGTTTGATCATTCTTTGTTTTTGGAAACGATCTTGCCCATCATCTTTGTATTTTATTCATGTGTTTGATTCATGAATTATTATATAGGCAACAACAATTAGAGAATGACAAAACAAAGAGTCTAAACCATTCAGACTCTTTGTTTTCTTCAAAGAATGACAGTTATTAAAGATCAAATACATGAATAAAATAAATAAATTAAAAGTACCATCAATTGTGCAAATTCTCAAATTCATCCCTAACTTAAGAATTTAGTTTTCCATATAAATGATGGTAGCGTTGTACATCCGATATCCAAACAGGAAATCCGGACATACCCAGCCCAGATCCCAGGGCTCAAATTTGGGCCAAATTTCGGACCATATATACCCTGGTTGTAGCTTGGGCTAGAATCCAGATGGATCCCGGTTCCGAATTTAAACCTTTTTTTTTTCACAGAAGTTCATATTTGATATTATTTTAGAACATAATATTTTTAGTAAAAAGCCTATATTTTTATTGAAGCATTTTAGAGAAAAATCTATTCAAAAGCATATTCTTTTTATAGAAAGCTTATATTTATTCAAAAATTTTCAAACCATAATTATTATTTTTATATATAAAAGACTTTATTTTATTAAAACTTTTTTCTAAGTCATCAAGTTGGAAGGGCTATTATTTGTGTTCTAAAAATACTAAATGCATGTAAAATAAAATAAAAAATTCCAATATTCACCTATGCATGCATCACAATACAATCTGGTACATATTACATTATTTGTTATTTATACATTACATTCCACAATGCAAAATTACAATATATGAATTACAATCTGAAAAGTTGGGATAGCACTTTAAAAAGATTTTACAAACTTTCTATTTTCACCCTCCATAGCCAAATTCTCAACCAACATCCAGTTCTTGTTCTGAGTTTGTCTTTCTACAGCAACCATATATAAGCCTAAACAAGTAGTAAGCATACCACCAAAGAGAAGGGAAAAAAAAGATCATTGAGACAATTGGTACAAATAAAGTTGCAACCTATCAATTTGGCAATCATATAAGATTCATTAATATAAAACTAAGGCAAAAAAGGGCTGGGGATTGTTAGATCAGATTTCTTTATATCATGCAAACCATTAGTTTCCCAAAACTAAATAATTGACATTTGAAAAAATATATATATAATTGAGCGGAAAAAACTAAATAATTCATTCTCATTCATCATTAAACAAACAAATCCATGGATCCATATTCCAATCCAAGCACACAAATGGATTCTTAATTTTTTTTTCTCCAAACAAAAAGATATATTACAGACATGACTCATTAAATGCATAGCATTTATACTACACATTCATCATCAAAACAAAAAGACCCAAAAAAAAAAACGTTTAAAACCAAAGAGAACAGATCTAAATGCATAAAATCCCAACTTTCCCAACACTATAAGGTTCACAATATAGAGCACATGATATGAAAATAATATGGGTCTGTACATCTCTAATCTTTCCTAGCAAATGATGCAAAGCAGAGTATACTAGCAAACAGAGAATGTAAATCAGTTTAGAAGCCAACCCAAAATCAACAAACAGAGAACAAATATTTCAAAAAAAAAAAAACAAAGCACACGTCAGGCAAGTAACTCATCCAAACAAACCAAAAAATAGAACATAGCATCCTTTACTTTGTAAGGCTTACATTCAACTCATTTAACATTTGTGATTTAGTAAAGCATATGCCTAATATTCTAAGATGCTACTGAAGTCGAAGCGAAAACATAGGATTTATATGAGATCATGAATACCATATGAGAGCGGAAACAGAATATCAAACAAAAACATTACATGCCAAAAAAAACTAAAAAATTGATTGTGATAATAACATATCTTAAGAAACAGAAGAACCAAAACATAAAGCCTCAAAAACTTACAAAAAACCTCATGTTCAACAAAAAAGAGTAGCTAGCAAAAATAAATCCATGTTCTATTGAGTTAGTGATAACATATAAACAAATCTAACCCATAAAAATACTCAAACATTCTTATCAAAACAAACCGAAAGTCAACAAGGAGAAAACAATACACACAGAGAACAGAGAAAAAAATAACAATGTTCGATGGCCATGAAGAGTAAATCTTCAATCTGCAGAGGAAGAATGACACGATCTAGGGTTTCGGCACAAGTAAAAGAGAAAGAGAGAGAGAGAGAGAGAGAGAGAGAAGACAGCGGAGCCACAAGTGAGAGACAACGGGCGATGGGCAACGACTAGGATTTCGGCACTCGGTAGAAGAAGCTAGGTTTCGTCATTAGAGAGAGGGGGAGAGAGAGAGAGAGAGAGAGAGAGAGAGGTCTCTGAAAAATGGGATACTGAATTTGAAACAAGAGTTTTATAAGAAATCCGATATCCAGATTTTAAAACCATGTCCGGACCATGTTGGTCTAGATATTTAAAATGTGGTTCCAGTTTTGTTTTAATCCAATTTTCAAGGTTTCAGACCAGACTGGGAAAATATCCGACCTGCTAAAACACCCCTAAATGATAGACAAAAAAATTAAAAAAAAAATCATATAGCAGCCAACCATGAATTGATTATTTTTTTCTATAAATTTCATCTCTCATCCTTGTCTTTCCATTCGGCACATGTAAGTCTTAAGGAATATATATATATATATATATGTGATATATATATATATGTGTGTGTGTGTGTGTATGTGTGTGTGTGTTTTCCTGCTTGGTGCTCTACAAAGTCCCTTGCTAATTCAAAATTAAGGTGCTCCTATAGGTGTATGTTGACACGGAATTAAAGTTGCAGGCCCATACAAAAAAGGTGAATTGCGGCCATCAAATTATGAAGTGAGGCTAAATTATAATATTTTGAATTGCCGTGTGACTTGTCCAATTGAAGTGAACTTTATCATGCGGCTTTCTGGGCTTGTATAGTGGGGCGTGATGCCTTTTGTTGAAGTCAAAAGCGGCCTTGAAATGAATTTGTGAAGCCCAATTGCAAAAATTAAGTGTGCGGCCTTGAACTGAATTTGAAAGCTTAGATCTCAATCTCTGCTAAGTGCTACACTGCTAAATGTAAAGCTTAATTGCCGTATATTCCTCACCTACCAATATTGTAACATTTGAAATTTAAAATCTTATAAAAATATGCTCAGCCATACCTCAATGTAAATAGAAATTAAATTTAATAAGATATCTTAGCCTTTTAACCCATTAATAAAATATTTAGAATGTAATTCGCGCACTCATCATCACCAGGTTTGGACAAATGGCAAACGCTTGATCTGATTTCTCCTTCCCCATGTCTATGCCGCATCTAGTATTTATTTGTTTTAGTATTTTATGCTTTTTTGTCCAATGATGGCTTGATCTACTATCTTCCAGTGTCTAGAATACTACACGCGCCACCCACATTTCACTCATCTATTGAACTTAATCCTTCGGATCTTCACAAGAAGTTCAGAGAAGCGTAACCAAACTATCAGTGCTTATGGCTCACGCACAAACAAGGTCTCACTGCAGCATTTGGTATTTCAACATGTGCAGCTCGAGATGGCTATATACGCATGTCTTCCCTGCACATGGTCCCTACGCACCAGCACAATCTCCCACGAGTGTTCTTGGCCACGAATGACTTGAACTGTCTCTAGCATCCTATTAGTTCATGTTTCTACTTCCCCTAACCAAGGATCATCAAGTCAAAAAAGTGGAGTTCTCTATCAACTAACTCAAACAAAGCAAGATGCATAACAACCTCACCCGTCATGGCGTTTGGCCGTAGCATCATAGTCCACAAGTCGGACTGCTAAACAAATATAAATGGTGGCTTCCCCTTAACGGAAATGGGAAGATCGTTTGAACAATTTTATATCCTGTTTTTATTTTATTTCTCTTTTGTGATCAATTCTTGACTAATGGCTATATGTAATTTGCATTAATTGTAATGGGGTATTTGTTGGATCAGTTCCTCACCCTTACTTATTTCCATATAACCTCATATGTTTAGTACATGATATTTTTCATCTTACACGAGTTTATTCTAATGCCTACCTACATAAGAAACACTAAGAGATGGTAATGGTGATATAACTCATGCAGATAAACAAAGAGTGGAGGAAGGCAGACCGTGGTTTTTATGATAGCTTAGGAATGTTTCTCCCTATTCGCTACGCTCGTCAATCGCATCAAGATGAACTTTGAAGGAGTAGGGAAGGCTACTATGGGAATTTGGATTATGGTGGGGTCATAAGAGAGGGCAATGGTGCTATCATGTGGAATTAAACAGGTTAAACCATTTCACGGGATTACACAGACAAAGAAGATGAGTTTTATCGTGCCTCGATGTGGATTAGCTTCATAATTTGCCACTCGTGTACATGAATCAAGAGAGTGGGGAGCAAATATCTATCGGCAAAATGGAAGAGGTGGACGTGAAATAAGATGGTTTGGGGTGGGGGACTTTTCTCCAAGTAAAAGTTGTGATGGATTTCACAAATCCAATTACGAGAAGGTGAACAATTAATGTTAATGGAACCAGAATTTGGGTGCAACACATTAAATATGCAAAATTACCAAAACATGTTTCAGATGTGGCCGAGTTTTACACGATGTATAGGTTTATCCCCTAAGGAACAATTAGAGAGGAATGATAGTGGAGCATGCAAATCAGTATGGTTCATGGCTTTGAGCAGAGCTTGTATGGAGACAAAGTAATTCTACTTACTTCACAAATATAGCCACTAAAGAATAGAGAGGAGATACGAATGATGATCATTGTAAGCCTGAGAAAAGTTGGTGGCTGCTATAGTGCAGCCTGAGTCCAACGACGGAGATAGGTAGTGAGCCAGAATTCTATTTTGAAAAGAAAATTTTGGTCGTGATGTGAATAGGAAGGAAATAGTGAAAATGGAGGAGGAATTGGAGGGAGGATTTCAAAATGAATATTTGGCTAATTCAACAGAGGATTTGCTAACGGATATAAGAGCACCCACATCTCATCTCCCAAATTTTTTTCTAAATTTTAATTAAAAACCCCACTCCCTATAAGTTTTTTTCTAAATTTTACTTATTTTCAAAAAACCTCCTACATCTCATTCTCTATATTTTCTATCATCTATTAAAATAACATTGTTCTTTTCTTGTTTTATTACTTTTTCTACTACTTCATTTTACATCTTTAACTATTCTTAATAAAATATACTTAAATTTGATATAGAGATTAATAGTAACCCCCAAATATAAGGGTTACTATAGCACTCCCTAAGCCCATCCTCTATTATGGGGATCTGGATGTGGGTTGGCTTTGGGGTAAAACCCCTAAACAAATCCTATAATTTAGGAAGAAATGGGTTTTGATGCACCTAATTAGGATGCTCAAAGGGAGCGAAATAGAGGCGAATTTGTAATAGGTGATGGAAAGAAGTATGATTTGTCGGGGGAAACAATAGCAAGTTGGACCTGTAGTATAAAGGGCCCACGATCATGAGGTATTTTTGTAGATGGGTCGACCGTTCCCAGTTTTAACCATCAGGAATCAGCAGACAAAGCAGAGAAGAATAGAGTTGGAACTAATGATTCACAAAAGTAGTTGAAGACTAGAAAGGATCAGACATGAGGAAATTGAAAGAGAAGGGATCAATCAACATGTATGGGTTCTGACTCTCTGAATGGTAGTGTTGCTAAAAAAGGACTCTGGTAGATGAGGAAATTAGAGGTTCTCTGTTGACTGGGTCTAAAAAGATAAAATTGGGTAAAAATGAAGAAACTAAAAAAAAAAAATCAATTATATTAGCGAATGTGTTAGGCAATCCCACCAAGTCCAATGAAGATGTTGAGTTGGAACTGTTAAGACTTGGGAATCCTCAGCCAATTCAAGACCTTTGCATGACTTTAAAGAAAAAGAAACTATTTAGTGTTCTTGGTGGAGACTAAGTTAAAGGTAAGTAGGGCAGCTTTCTTGAAACACAAATTGTTATTTGAATTGTGTTTTGTAATTGATCCAATTGGTAGAAGTGAGGATCTGGCACTATTATGGTGACAAGAGATAAGGGTTGAGATTAATTAATTATTCTCAGAGACATATTAACTCTTGGGTATCTGTTGAGGATGAAGAATTAATATGGTTGCTCACTAGGCTCTATGGACATCCAAAAGCCAATAAAAGAAAGGAGGCATGGGATATGTTGGTCTCTCTCAAGCCAACTAAAAATAAAGAATGGTGTGTGATTGGAGACTTTAATAAGATCATAACTCGAAAATAAAAACAAGGGAGAGTTTGAGAAGTGAATTGTTGATGGAGAACTTTCGGGTTTCACTGGAAAGAGTCAATTTATTTGTTTTAGGGTAGAGTGGAGACATGTTCACATGGTATAACAATCATAGTGGTGAAACTTTCACTAAGGAAAGCTTGGATAGGATTGTGGCTAAAACTATTTGGACTAAGATGTACAGAGAGTTTTGGGTGGAAAACTTAGCTGCCAAAGATTCTGACCGTACTCCAATCATTTTACATTTTAGTAAGAAGGAAACAAGAGGCGTATTTCAAAAGAAGCCATTCAAGAGGAAGAGTGTGGAAAGGTGACAAATGAACAATGAACAATGGAAGAAGGCTATTCTATGCAACGATTCATTGATATGAGTACAAGGAAGACTGAGGTATTGTAGTGATGCACTAAGCAAATGGAGCAAAATGGTGTTTAGAAGACGAGATAAGGAAATTCAAGAGAAAATTGAATTGTTGAAGCATCTGCAAACAGTCGAGAGGCTTGACAATATATAAGAAGTGGAGTTTTAAAAATGAGTTATGCATAATGCTAGAACAAGAAGGTTTGAAGTGGAGGCACATAGCAAAGAGACACTGGTATCAGCATGGAGATAGACATACAAAGTACTTCAATGCATGTGCTAATCTAATAAGGAAGAAAAGCATTATCAAGCAAATCAAGGATTCTAAGAACAACTTACTGACAAAGACAACAGATATTGAGAGGGCTTTCAAAACACACTTTGAGGAGATTTGCACTTCATCTAACCCTTCTATAGAAAATATGTCAGCTTGCCTGAATGTAATAGATACAAGAGTTACAAGTAAGATGAATGTAGATCTTTTACAAGAGTTCACCAAAGAAAAAATAGAGGCAACTCTACAACAAATGTCTCCTATAAAGTCTCCTAGATGCGATGGCTTTGGTGTAGGTTTTTATCAAAATCACTGAAGCATCGTGGGGGACGAGGTTTGCACTGTTGTTCTTGATTTTTATAATAATGAAAGTATGTCCCCATCTCTGAGCTGTACATGAGATTCCTAAAGTTAAAAAACCCTTGTTAGTTAATGACTTTAGACCAATAAATCAATACAATGTACTGTAAGATAATCTCAAAGGTATTGATACCCCTTTCACGCTTATGTGACGTCGAGGTATTATAAAAGAAAAAGCTGCATTTATTCCTGCACGATTGATAACTGCCAACATAATAGTTGCTTATGAAGTTTTACACAACATGAAGACCAGACAAAGTAGGAGGGGATGTAGTATGGCTTTGAGACTTGGTATATCAAAGGCATATGATAGAATCGAGTGGCTTTATCCGTAGACAATCATGAAGATGATGGGATTTGAGAAGAGTTGGTTTTCTTTGATAATGAGGTGTTTTAGTACAAGTAGCTACTAATTGTTGGTGAATAGGAAACTAGGAGAGACTTTGTATCCAACTAAAGGTTTAAGACAAGGAGATTTTCTCTCTTCATATTTGTTCATATTGTGTGCACAAGGACTTAGCTCTTTGATCAACCAATTAGAAATGAAGAAGGGGATTAAAGGAGTGGTTCCTTCTAGAGAGTGACCTAGAATAAATCATTTGATTTTTGTAAATGATTGTGTGATCTTCTATAGAGCAAGACAGTCAGAGTGGAGCCAATTGCAGTCCATCCTATCTATGTATGAGAAAGCCTCTGCCAAGTTCTTATTAGACATAAAACCTCTATATATTTTTTAGTTCTAATAGTAATGCTAGGACTAGATATTTGATTATTAAGGAGACACGGACTGTTGCATGTGGAAGTTATGAAAAATATTTAGTTCTACCAGCTTGAGTGGGTAGATCATAATACAACTCCTTCAGGTACATATAAGATAAAGTATGAAACAAGATCAATAGCTAGAAGAACAACTTCCTTTCAAAGGCTGGGAAAGAGGTCCTTATTTAAGCGGCACTTCAAGCTATTACAACATACACCATGAGTGTTTTCAAACTTTCAAAGAGACTGTGCAATGACATCTCTTCAATTCTAGCTAGATTTGGATGGGTAACAATTAAATGAAGCACGGTATTTAGTGGAAAATGTGAAGTAAAACGGGTGACTCCAAAGAAAATGGTGGATTGGATTTTCAAGATATATAAAGCTTCAACTTGTCAATGCTAACCAAACAAAACCAAAGGTTTTTACAAGAACCTCAATCTCTGGCAGCTAGAGTCTACAAATGAAAGTATTTAAAAAGTAGGCATATTCTGGGTGCTAAACTTGGGAATTCACCATCTATGATTAGGAAGAGTGTGTGGTCTGCTATCAAATTGCTGAGAGTAAGGATTCTTTGGACGGTTGGTGATGGTAAAAGATAAGTATTAGGAGAAATAAATGACTACCTAAGCCAACATCATATTGTGTTCAATCTCCAATTTCAACTTTGGGTTCTGAAGCAAAAGTTAGTGAGCTAATAATTGTAGAGGCTAGAAGCGGGAATGAAGACTTGATAAAAGCAAACTTTGAAAAGGATGTAGCACATTTGATCTGTAGTGTTCATATTAGTAAGATAGGAGTGGAGGATAATATGATTTAGCAAAAATGGTAGATTCTCAGTGCGAAGTGCATACCATGTAGCTCAAACCAAAGGACAAGGGTTGGAAGCTGAATCCTCTAGAGGTCATGACATAAATGAGAGAGGGAAAAAGATGCAATTTTTAAATGCACCAGGGGCAGCAAGCATTTTCTATGGAGAGCTGAAAGAAATAGTCTTCCCAGTCGATCAAATCTGTTAAGAAGGAAGGTCTTAAATACTCCTCTTTGTCCTATCTGCCAGTGTGAAAAAAGAAACTATCATTTGTTGACTTTGGAGTTGCACAACCTCGTATGATGTTTGGGCAAGAACAGGAAGCTCAGTTAAGAAATGGGCCAATACATGTGAAGACTTCCTGTAGTTTGTACTGATTATAAATGGCATTTGACATAGAAGGAATGCTCTTTTTTATTATAACAAATTCAAAAGCTCTTCAAAGGTTGTACAAGAAGGATTAAAAGATTTTCACCAAGCTCAGTAGAATAAGGGAGGATAACAGAATAGGAAAGGGAAGGAAGATTAATCCACCCTTGGAAGTGACAAGAAGGGGACCTTATTAAGGCTTTGATGCGGCCATTGATTGTAAAATTCTAAAAACAGGTTTTAGAGTCATTATCCGAGGTAGTGAGGAAGAGATTATGGCTACTCTATGTGAGCAGATGGTGGTGGAGGTCCAACTAATTATTGAAGAACGCATAGTTTCTGGAAGGCTTTGAAATTGTGTTGAGTTGGATTTCAGCTAAGTGGTATTTGAAGGTGATTTGGCATGTAGTCACCAAGGCTGTTCAATGTGAAGAGAAAACTTGGGCTTGGCATAGACAAATCATTGAGGACTTGAAAAGTGTGTTGAAGAATAGATCAAATTGGTACCTCATGAGTTGGCAAAGTTGGCTTTGTCTTCATCAGGAAAACAGTGCTTGGATATTGAGGATGATGCTGCTTTGATGCATAGTCTTGTTTGAAAACTTTGTACCGATTGATTTTGTCTTGTTTGGTAAACAAAATCTGTTTGTTTCATAAAAAACAAAACTTGACCCAAAATATCTATATCTAAAAATGAATTAAATTGTCCCACTATAGTGTACTACTACCCCTCGACTTGGGAATGGCAGCGTATCCGGGAGTTGAGTTCAGTCAGGAGCGCGTGGGATAACATCGGCACACAAAACGCAATTGGAAGCTTTCTTTGTCTTTTACTGAAGGTGGCGGCGCACCCAAAACGCCCGCCTTCTCAGAATCTGAACCACTCCAAAAGCAATACTCCCAAAATCCCTCGTCACCCGCGTGCACACACATCATCTTCCTTCTGCTAGTGCTTCTCCATCTAACAGATCAACAAGTATGGCTGTCTTCTTCTCCGCCCTCTCTAGAACTAAGTCCGCCCTGAGATCCCACTCCGTTTTCCTCCGCTGCATGAGCAATGTCCCTGAGAACACCGTCTATGGCGGTCCGAAGCCCCAAAATCCCAACCAAAGAGTCACTCTGACCCACTTAAAGCAAAAGTACCGCAAAGGCACACCCATAACGGTCGTCACAGCCTACGATTACCCGTCCGCGGTGCACATTGACACCGCCGGCATCGACGTGTGTCTCGTCGGCGATTCCGCCGCCATGGTCGTCCACGGTTACGACACCACCCTCCCTATCTTGCTCGACGAGATGCTTGTCCATTGCCGCGCCGTGGCTCGTGGCGCTAAACGGCCCCTCCTCGTCGGGGACTTGCCGTTTGGGACCTACGAATCCAGCACCAGTCAGGTAATGGTGAATCAATCTACTTAATCAGATCATTTTAAGGTTTTTTGTTTTTTAAGTTGTTATTCCTTCTTTGGTTGCTGAGAGTAAGGAATACGTAAGGATATAAGGACATGTTTAGTTCTCTTCGTTTTCTTTAGAATGTTCTACCATAGTAATAGTGCCGTCGATGTTTTGTTCATTATTGTCGAGACATAAATAGTTGTCAAAAGTTAAAGACGAAATGAAATGATGAAGGGAATTGCTTAACGATTTGATCGGCGGGTTCCCTTTTAATTGTGCAATGATTAGTGATTGTTGCAGTTTCAATCATTAACAGGCAGTTGATACAGCGGTGAGGGTTTTAAAGGAAGGAGGAATGGATGCGATAAAATTGGAAGGAGGGTCACCCTCGAGAATCACCGCGGCAAGAGCTATTGTTGAAGCTGGAATTGCAGTGATGGGGCATGTGGGACTCACCCCTCAGGCCATTAGCGTTCTTGGGGGATTCAGGCCTCAGGGAAAGAGTGTTGCCACTGCTGTCAAGGTCTCTCTGTCTCTCTCTCATTTGTATGTGGACGCTTGAGTGCGCTCTTTTGTGCATTTTGTTTTCATGTTGAGAGATTGTTCTGTACAGGTTGTGGAGACTGCTCTGGCTTTGCAGGAATCAGGGTGTTTTTCTGTTGTTTTGGAATGCGTGCCTCCACCAGTGGCTGCTGCGGCTACATCAGCTCTTCGGATTCCTACAATTGGTATTGGCGCTGGGCCTTTTTGCAGCGGACAGGTTTGACCATCTGTGGATCTCTATAACTGATTAACTCTTTGCTGGTATATATATATGCTGGATATGTCTATGTATGGGATTCATTTTGTTGTTGGATGGATAATAGGCTAATTGAGTAAGTTTGTTTTACAAGATGTAGTCTAAATATAGTCTTTTAGTATAGATATTGATGTGTGTGTGTGTGTGTTTCTAGCTTGAATTTTCTGATTATTGCTGTTTAGAGTACAAAGCCTTGTGAGCAAAATATCAAATATGGTTTGGCTTGGCTTGAGTAATGAAGAATAGAGAAGATTTTGTCCATCAACGTTTGTTGTCGCAGTTCTTGGATAGCTCTACTTATCGCTAGCTTACTTTTCTTTTATATTTGCAATCATAGCTCATTGACTTAATATCTATTCCACCAATTCACCTAAACACCATCCCATATACATTCCTTGACCCAGGCTCGTACCACACACCTTTCAGCGTTCTTTCCATAGCTTTCATGGCATGAGCATGCAAATCGCATAGCATAATTAATGCTTTTGCAGACTTTACAAGTGGCTTACATGAAAGGATGGAAACATGGTATATGACTTGAAAATCATTTTGAGAAAAGCATAACATCTAAACTTAAACGTCAAGGGTATGATCATCCAACCTTGTTTCCCTAACCTCACTACTGAACACTTCTTAGTAACCGAAAACAAACATCAGTCATTGCTCTATTATTGGGCATTTTTCTAATGTTATAGTCCTATATATGCTTCTAAAGATGGTGTCAAATCTGATTTCCCATGTTACACTTGTTTCTTTAATTTTTTTTAATAAAAAAAATTATTCTCTTACGATCACATTTAAATTATATGTCAACAATGCTACTCATACACTATCTGCTGTAATTCTAGCCTTGTGTTAACGGAGTTTATTCTGTTGCAAGTCCAAGAGTGTATAACACTTGGATAACTTGAGTCATTGGAAGGATGATTCTGTTTTTGGAACTATGGTTTTAAAGTCCTAAACAAGGTTCCTTGACAAGGTCCAAACACCAGCATCTTTGGATGGCTACTGTGCTGCAAACTTTTCTGCGATGGCCAAAACTTGGCCATTCGATTGTTACATGCTCCAATTGGTTCCCTCTCATCTTATTTCAGACTCTGATAGTTTGCTTAGGTTGGTTTCTTTTGATATTATAGTCTAGAGCTCACTGTCTTGTGAAATTACCAAGCTTGGGGTAGAAGCAACCTAGCTTCCTGTCTTGATAGTTCACATCATGTTGGGCATTGCATAATTTCCCAAATCTAAGTTACTTTTGGAAATAATAATGTTGCAACTCTTCTACTTCGTTTTTTCACTAAAATGAAACTTCATTGTGGATGCAGGTTCTTGTTTACCATGATTTGCTTGGAATGCTTCAGCACCCCCATCATGCCAAGGTTGGCTACAGAACTGCAACTTTAACTGAATTCTTCCTCCCATCTATTTGATTTGCACGTTCCAGTCATGAGCAACTTCTCCTTTTGCAGGTTACTCCAAAGTTCTGTAAGCAGTATGCAGGTGTCGGAGATGTCATCAACAAAGCCTTATCGGAGTACAAGGAAGAAGTGACCAATCGTTCTTTTCCTGGTCCTGCCCACAGCCCCTACAAAATAAGTCCCAGTGATGTTAATGGTTTTTTAAATGAGTTGCAGAAGTTAGGTCTGGACAATGCAGCATCTGCAGCAGCTGAAGCAGCTGAGAAGATTGGTAGGGCTGAGTCCTCTGGTGATGGAAGCACAGCAAGCGATTGATTTATTATACTAATCAGTCAAGCACCTTAAGGCGGAAACTGGAGGGTTTTTTTGTTCAATTAACTTAAAAGGAGAAGGAATTTTTTCAATAAGAGTAGATACAAAAATCACATAAGACAGTAATGTAACATGTTCTTCCAGCAAGAGGGAAAAGGTAAAGGAACCAAAAGGTTTCTGATACAAAAGAATGAGTAAGTACTAGAATTTATGAAAATGATTGATGACTTGATGCATTCTTTTGTGATGGACCTTCTATGCGTCTTTTTTTCCCTTTCTTTTAAATGGTTGAGAAAGAAGAGTCGATTAATGTCATTTATATGGCACTTAAAGGCAGCTGGTAGTTTGTACCTTCTTTTTTTGGTGGGAATCGCATTACTTTTTAAGACTTGCATTTCATCTGTTTCTCTTTTTCTTTGTCATGCTTGTTATTTTTACTGGGTTAATTGTGAAATCAATGCTTTTATTCAAATTTTTATAAAATTAATACTTTGGCGATCGGATATTTTTCGTTAGAAAACTAAAAGGAAGTTTCACTTATAAAATGCGAAAATCTCAATATTAATTTATAATTAATTAACCCTTATACTAGTTACTGTTTATCTTTAATTTTCACTGACACTAGAATCCCCACTGTTGTGCTACCTGTGTGGATTGGTCTATGCCCTACAGCCCCTCTTCCGCTCTCTTCCATTTGTATGGCTGAGAGGGAGTCCTTCTTCATTTATCACCGCCTACCCTACCAGCGGCGGAGCCAATTTGTGGCCATCCGAGCCCCTTCAAAATAACTTCTTTCAATTTAACAAAAAAATAATGTCAGCTTTTAAATAAAAATTACAAAAAAAATCCTTTTCACCAAGAATTAGACAAACCTCTTATCTATTTGACAACTCCCCTAGTGAGGCTCTCTCAAAACTCAAATTCATCTCTTAAAGATCCTTCCACAATCGTTCAAAGGGGTTGGAACTTCTGCTCTTTTTATTTTTTTTATAAGAAAGCTAACTTCATTAATCAAACATGTAAATACAACAAAGCATCATACTCAACAATATGGGAAACAAACTCAGGAAGATTATTCCACCATACCATCAAATCAAGAAGATGCCTAAAATGTTTAGCCAAACAGTCTATTGCAGCATTAGCCATTTGGTCTCTATGCTGGATTACAACTTTAGGAAACCTACTTAATAAATTTTTAATCTCAGAGATAAGATTTTTCCAAACAGATTTAGAATCTACTATATTAGTAACCTCCTACACAACTAAAAAAGAATCGCTTTCAATAAGAAGCCCAGGGATTGATAAAGGAAGGTATAGTTGCAAGCCTCTCAATAAAGTTAGAAGCTCAACTTCCATAGGATCCAAAATATTATATTTTGGTTTGCATGCAGTAAATATCACTTTTCCATAATTGTCTCGAAGGATCATGCCTACGCTTGACTTTCCTTGCTCCTGGAATAAAGCTCCATTAACATTTAGCTTTAACATGCCACTAGGAGGTGCTATCCATTCACACTGAGATCGAGGTGCTTGCTTCTATGTTATTGTAGATTGATATTCTCTAGCCATTGATAAAGCGTGATCAATAGCTTGTATTGGTGGAATTCTCTTATTCTCATAAATCAACTGGTTTCGGCTATACCAAATACCCCAAGCACACAAGAATAATTTTTCGAGTTCACCTTCCTTATGGCTCTGAATCATCTGTTGCACAATTTGAATAAGATCCCTTTGCACCATTGTTTCTTACAGACAAGGCAATTGAGAAGCTAAAATATCACATAACCGAGGACAATACAGCAATGCATGATTCTGGTCCTCTTCAGCTGAGTTACACCATCTACATGCGACTGCCTAAAGGATTGTCTTAGATTTCAAATTAGTGAAAGTTGGCAAAACATTTTGACACACACTCCAAACAAAAATTCTGACTCGATGAGGAACTTTAAGTTTCCAAATTTTCTTCCACGTTCTGCTTTGTTCTGCTCCATAGGACACCTCACCAGCCTGCCTGTTTTCCATATGGGATAAAAATAGCCTATAAGCACTTCGAACTGAGAACATATCAGTCTTCTTAGGTTCCCAAACAATAACATCATGCCTAGTAACTGGTGGGAGAGCTAATTTAAACACCTCATAAGCTTCTGTGGGAGGGAGAAATCTAGATACTCATTCCATATCCCATCGGTTTGTGTTACTATCTATCAGTTCAAAAACAGCCAATTTAACTACTCAGATGAAATTGAATTAGATACAGGGATCAACTTATGTTGTGGAAGCCAATAGCCCGACCAGATGTTAATAGTTTTTCCATCTCCTACTAGCCATCTACATCCTTGTAGAAGCAGCTTTTTTGACTCCCAAATACCTCTTCACACATAGGAGGGTGAAGCTCCTAAATTAGCATTTTGAAAACTGGTATTAAGGAAGTACCTAGCCTTATAAATTTTATGCAATAGAGAACTTTCTTCTTTTAAAATTCTTCATCCTTAGCCAAAAGATTCATATTAATAGAGTGGATACTTTTAAAATCCATGCCTCATTGAGCTTTTTTCTTGCATAACCTCTTCCAACTTACCCACCTCACTTTATTTTCCTCTTTTCGTTGACCCCACCAAAACTTTGCAATTAAATTCTCCAAATCAGAACACAAAGAAAGAGGTAGCTTAAAACAACTCATGGTATAAGTAGGGATTGCAAATGCCACGGCTTTGATGAGTACTTCTTTTCCCCCCTGTGAGAGGTGTTTTTCTTTCCAACCTTGAAGCTTTTGTCATACTCTTGAGCTCAAGTCTGAAAATGTTTGAATCTTACTCCTCCCAATCATAGAAGGTAGCCCCAGATATTTATCAAGTTGATGACATTGTTGGACATCCCAAAATTGCATAATATCAACTTGCAAATCACTCGGAATAATTTTGCTAAACACCATGGCAGTTTTGTTTCGATTTATCCTCTAGCCTGAAGCTTACTCATATAATTCTAAGAGGTTTAAAAGAGATTGGTTGGTGTAAAGATTAGCCTTGCAAAACAACATACTATCATCAGCAAAACATGAGGTGATTAATCCTTGGAGCTCCTCTACATACCCGAATGCCTTGCACGTCCCCTTGCATATCAGCTTTCTGTAACAATGAGATTAGACCCTCTGTGCATAGTAAGAAAAGATAGGGGATATGGGATCTCCTTGCCTTATTCCTCGAGTAGGATAAATTGGTCCTTTGGGTTTACCATTGATCGATATTGAGAAGGAAACCGATTTAACACAATGCATCACTAAACCTGTCCATTTAGCCCCAAAACCCATTTTAAGCATCATTTGTTCAAGATAGTCTCACTCTATGAGATCATAGGCTTTACTCATATCAATTTTCAGGGACATAAAGCCATTCTTACCTTGACTTCTTCTTTTGATGAAATGCACAAGTTCATAGGCTATTAGAACATTATCAGAGATCAATCTATTAGGAACAAAAGCACACTGAGATTGGGATATTAGATCAGGAAAAATACCTTTTAAACGATTGGCTAAGACTTTTGACACCAACTTATAGACCACATTGCATAAGCTGATAGGCCTAAAATCAGAGACAAGTTCAGCCTTCTTCTTCTTAGAAATTAAGGTAACAAAAGTGTGATTTAAAGCTTCAGGAAAACTGCCACTATTTAGCACATGTAAGACATCATTAGTCACCTCCCCCCAACTATAGACCAATATTTTTGGAAAAATAAAGGAGTTATGCCATCGAGGCCAGGAGCTTTAGTGGGGTGCATTTCATTTAGGGCTCTTTCTACCTCTTCTTTCACAAAAACCTCATCCAGTCTGGTCTTCATCTCATGTGTTACCCGATCCTGCAAATTGTCCAAGAACTGCACAGTACCTCTTTCAGTTGAAGCAGAGAATAGATTCTGAAAATAGCTAAAGATCACTGCATCACGTCTAGCATCTGCTCGCCACTGTCTAGATGAGTCTCTAGCACCCTTAATATAATTTATGAATCTTCTATGAGAGGCTTTCTGGTGAAAAAATGCTGTGTTTTTGTCTCTTGCAGATATCCACAAAATTATTGATCTTTGTTGCTACATAATTTCATCCCTATGCAGCCATTTTTGAACTTCTGCCCTGGCATGCTATAGTTCCACCAACCTATGACCTCTCGGACCTATCTCTTGTAGTCGACATAATTGCCCCTTCGCTTCCTTAAGTTTCTTTTGAATATTACCAAAATTGTTCTTGTTCCAGAAAACTAATTTTTCTCCACATCCTTTGATATTTTGCATAATACCCTCCATGCTCCTTTCACTCTCACCGGTCCTCAATGCATTCAAGATAACTATATGACATCCACTGTCTTCTGTCCACATAGATTCAAAGCGAAAAAGGTTCTGTCCATTCCTCCTTGGCATATTATCTGCTAGATTCAAGATATAAGATACATGATCTGAATCAGCAATACTACCAAGTCGTATCATTGCCATAGGATAAATTGTTTTCCACTTCAAATTTGCCAATCCCCGATCAAGTCTTTCACTGATACTATAAGCTGGATTCCTGTTATTGCACCAGGTATATGGTATGCCATGATATCCCAAATCCAATAATTCACATTCATCTAAAATTTCTCGAAAGTCTTGCAACTACCTGTCAGTTTGTCCTATCCCTCCATTTTTTTCAATAAGACCTAATAACTCATTAAAACCACCCATCAATAACCATCATTTATCGCTAGGGACCTTTAAGGACTTCAACAAGTTCCAAGTTTCCTTTCGTTTAGTGGTTTCACGATGACCATACACCCCTGTAAAAAACCATACTTTTGAGGATTTATCTTCCTGGACTTTAGCATGCACATGGTATCTAGAATAGTTGATGACTTCAACTTTAATCTCCTTGTTCCATAACATGGAGATACCTCCACTTCTGCCTACACTACTAATAGCCAAAACATTATCAAAACCCAACTTAAATTTCATTCGCGTCATTTTACGGTCATGAAGTCTTGTTTTTTGCAAAAACAATAACGAGGGACCTTCCTCCCTGATTAAATCAAGAAGAGTCTGAACTCCCCGTGAGTTTCCAAGTCCACGAACGTTCCAACTTAAAAGTTTCATAGGTGTTGACAGGGGTGTTCAAATAGCCACTTTCAATATTAAGATCCAAGTTTCATCAACCAAACCTCCCTTCACCAATTGATCTGGTAATACCCCAATAAAAGTACCAAGGAGTTTGTTATTCTTCACACCTGGCCGGAGAGAAATACCTTGGCCTAGAAATGCAGTACTACATTTACTCCCCACTATAACAAGTAGTTTAGAATAAAACATACTTGCGAAGAGTATTTTGGAAAAGCCTGGGGATGATTTAGGGCCGATGAAAAACGAGCTCAACTTCTATAAGGCCACATGTCTCGAGCTCAACTCTTGTGTTTTGGTAGCCGTTACTATTTCAAGTTCCAAGAGCAAATTTTCCTACCAAATATGCCTTTTACTAGTTTGGCTTTTGCTTTCTGTGATGTGTTGGACTCTAAGATCATTTGAGAGGTAATCAGAAAAGGAAAGTCATTTGCCATGTGTCGAGTAAAAGAAAGAGGGATTGTGAAGATGGGCTAGTGAGAAATGAATAGAAATGGAAAAATTTACAAATGGGTTTTGATTTGGATTAGGATTAGAGAATTTTGGAAGAAATTAGATCATGTATTTTCTAGGTTTGTGGGTATGGGTCTTCGTAAGATTGAAAGGGGATGAGAAGATTTGGTTTTCAATAAGATGAGAGGTGATATTTTGATAGTAAAAAGTGAAACAGAAAGAAAATTTGTGGCTAAGGGTTGAACAGAAGTGCAAAAACACTTGAAAAAAACTCATACCTGAGGGTTGGAAAAAACTCATCGTCGAGCTGGGTATCTCCATCGTAGGAGCAGAGGACATGCCATTAGCTTGCTTATAATAGAACAATGCTTCCGCTCCTCTTTCTCTCCTACTATTCGACCACTCAAGACCATCAGGCGCCATGCCACAAGACACTCTAGCTACCAATCCTTCGACTATTGGAAAAATTTCATACATTCAAGTTAGTGCGTGAGATCCACTCACTGCAGCACTACGGTGCGCGTTCTGTTGTCAAGCGCAATAGAAATAAGAATAGAGATCTTGCAGATCTAACCATCATCCTCTCACTAGTAGTGGCTCATGATCCTTAATCGCCTCCCAACCATTGAAGGTTGTGATCTAGTAGCATATCAGACCATCCTCTAGACACAATTTTTCTTTCTTTTTGATTTTTTTAACCAAAGATTAGGTGAAAGAGGAAGTGAGAGCTTCTTTCAATCAAACCAAACCAACAAAGTGCAACACAAAACAATCTACTACACCTTTTAGTCATAGTATTGCACTCTAGTTTTTGGACTGCAACAAATTCACTTTAAGCGACTTCTCCTTGTGGAAAATGAGTGAGAGCCAAATTATGGGATCCAAATTCTTATTTTCTTTCTCTTTTTTTGTTTTCATGTTGTATTAGTTGATTAGGGGTTATTGTTGAGGTCTCCTACCCTTTTGAATCTTGTATCTTGTAACAACTTGATATATATATATATATATATATGCTTGCTTAGAAAAAAAATTTAGAAAAACCTCCTGACCTTCCTTAAAACTAGGAAAAACATATTCAAACTCTAACCATTCTTTGGGTTTCCTAAGTAAAATAAATGATCTTAAAAAAAATAAAAAATAAAAAAATTGGCCTTCAAGATCTTAAAAAGAAGATTTAGATAAATAAGTTATAAAATGTGGTTTAAAATTTGCAGATGTAACTTTTTCGAAACCCCAAAATTAGTATTTATATATGTATGTAGACTGTTAAAAAAAAGCGCCATGTCATGAAAGTTTTTCTAAGCTAAAAAATGGTAGTGTTTTGTATACCCTTAGTCTCATTTATTATTCTTATATACCCGGTTTTAAGTCCGTTTAATTAGTTTCTTCTCCTATAATATATATATATATATAAGTATTATATGCATAATTAAATTTCACAAAAAAGCTCATAAAGGAAGTGAAATGTAACACTAAATTTCAAAAAAGAACTCACAAATTGAAATTCCCTTATTGTCTTGTGGGTAATGGGTATGTTAGAACTGTGGGTGTGATAATTATACATATAAATTCTCTCTCTCTCTCTATATATAAAGCACACATATTACTGTTGTATTAATTTAGTTCTCTGGTGTGATAATTATACATATAAATTCTCTCTCTATATATATATAACACATTACTGTTGTATTAATTTAGTTCTCTCAAAGTTAAAACTCCTAATTTAGTGACAAGGTTGTCTTCTAGCCAACCTTACTATGAATACATCAAACTTAAGGAAATGTTAGAAAATAATTTTCATTTCATTCATCTCATATCATTTTATTTTATTTTCAAATATCATTTTCTTTACAAATCATCGCTAGCTGGTCCATGACTCCATGCAATTGTTCATCTTGCCTGTTTCTTGGGCTGGGCTCACATTCAAAGTGGACTTGGCCCAATTCCAAACAAAGTTTTTATTTCTTGTTGACATATGTAAAAAAAACATATTTATTAATTTATTTATTTTTCTCAGACACATTTAATTCAAATAAAATGTTTGATAATATTTTATTCTGAGAGTAAAATAATTTTTACCCATTCCCAATAATGGTTGACATTTGTAATCATTAGCTAATGCTGTTGACAGTTCACTGAAAAAAAGAGAAGTAGATTTTGTTTTGTTTTCTGGATCCAAGTGATAAAAGCTAGTAGTAGTAGTAGGAGTTAAGTCAACTCATGGATCCCAGGGTAGATTTTTAGAAACGGGTGTGTCATTTCATCGATCAAAATGATTGATTCCATGTCCACCACATGACAGAGTCGTTGCGGAACCAACCATTCTATCATCATTCTTATTCCTTTTGCATAGCAAAAGTGGGGAAAATAAGCATCATAAATAAAATATGACAAGAAGAAGAAGGATTCAAAGAACGTGTTAGAAAGAGATCCAAAATCATCACGATTGGGGATAATTTTCTTCTTATAGGCATAATTTATGGTCCATGAAGTAGATTATTAGAAGCTTTTAGAAGTTCATTCGCATGAAAAAAATAACATGAGTAGAATTCTTGATCTCGAATAGATGTTATTATGTTGTTTTATAGTACAAACAAGTAATTTTCTCTAGACTCTCAAACTGTTTAATGATATTTCTTGATTACTTATACATGTGTAAATCAAAAGGATGTTAGAAATGAAGATGCATGAATGAAATGAGAACTCCACCGACGACACTATAAGAAAAATAATAATTTGTTAAGGATTATATGCAACGAAAATGATTATTTAGATCAAAACAGACTCATTTTGATATAAAATAATTATTTTCGTAAGAAATAATTGATCACAATTCAACAATTTTCTTCTATTGCAACCAAATGATAAACCTCACAAGATACACAGCAATAGTTTGAGTTGTAAAGCATAATTTGAATGTTTTGGTGGCGATGTTTTGAAGGAATAAAATGTAATTTTTTTAATAGAGGAAAAAGAGGATAAAGGTTAAGCAACCCTCACCCAAAACAAAAGAGAATGCTTATTTTGCCTACGGCAACAGTGGCAGATTCGGAAAGTTCCATGCGGCGCTTGACATTAATGTTGCTTAGGCTAGTGTTATCATAGGCAATAGTACTTGTAATTAGATAGTTACATGTCTGAGTACAAGGAAGGATAGAGTTCCAAGGAGATCATCTTTCAGTCTAATGTATAGGCCAATATTACGTACCTTTGATTAAATCCCCATTAATATATGATCCTAATTCTTCATCTCCAGGAAAACAAAAAATAGATAGTGCATGATGCAATTTGCATACTTTACTCTTCAGTATACGTCTTCTATGGCATTAATATTTTTTTGATACGAACGTTCCTTTCAAAGAATAAAGGAAAAACAACAATACTTGGTAAATCCAACAAATCCATGGTCAAACACTCATTTAATTTATGGGTTTTACATTTTTATGGTCAAAATTGAAAATCCACGTCATACCTACAGTAATATAATTGCGTAATGAACAATTCTAGATATAATTATATAAAACGTGCAAGGCTCTGGTACTGCTTTGAAAAAAAGTAAAACCTATTACTAAAAATTGAAGTTTTTTCATTTAAATCGCAAATTTATCGACTTTTCTCAACGAAAGTGTACGAGACTTGCATAAGAAATGGAGCTCTTTTCTCAACCCTGCACCCTATCCATAATATAACCCTAAATCCCTACATATATAAACATATTTTCTAAAATCTAAACCCTAATCACGGAGCCCCACTTTTTCTATTTCTCTCTTTCAAACAGCACGCACAACTTCTTTTTTCCTCCTGTTTTATTTTTCTTCTTTTAGTCATCTTACTCGTGGCGTCGCTTCCACCATCGCTCTTTGCTCTTCTTCTATCTTCTTCACTTCTATGCAATTGCCTTCACCTTACTGATGGTACCTCAAGTTCTCAACCTAGGCCATCCCCCGCATTGGGTAGATCATCCACCCAAAAAAATAAATAGAAAGATAAATAATTAAGTCTTAATTAGGTATGCAAGTTTCGTACACTTATTTAAAAAAATGAGTAAAAGAAATCCACATGAAACCATTTTTTAATGATGGACATCACTTTTTTCAAAGGATTGCATGCATAGAATTGTATATAACGTTACTCTTAAAAATAATATCAAGATTACATAATTAATTATCTTAATAAAAAACCCGAACAAAAATTTGGTTGCATGCTTATATGGAATTTCGAAATATACACATTTGTGTGTGTGTGTACATATATATATATATATATATATATATATGGGAATTTTAAAAAGTACATCTTTTAAAAATTTTAAAAAAATTTCATCTGAAATAAAAATAAATAAATAAAAGTTGACGCTGGGGTGCGGTCGGGCTGCATCCCAACGTCTTTACAACCCACCCCTTAAACCCTTACAATTTTTATAAAAACACAATAAAAATATTTAAAATATAATAAAAAATACAATAAATAAAATAAAATTTAGAAAACACAATAAAAAACACAATAAAATAATAAAATAATGAAAACATAATAAAAAACATAATAAAAAATACAATAAAATAAAATAAATTTTTAAAAAAGATTCGGCCTCAGCCCAACCCCCGCCACCACCGGTGGCGGTAGGCAAACGGACCCATTTCGGGTTTAAGGCGGCCGATGGCACACCGGAAGTTGCTGGGGCTCGTCATCGCAGGGGTAGGGTCGCCGGCTCCCTCCGGTCCCAATGGGATGGGTGATGTCGCCTACCGACGCAGTAGATGACAAAGGCTACAAGGGGGGAGGTTCGGACCTCCGAACCCCAGAATTTTCCATAAAAACATCAATTCTACTAAAATTATATATAAAAAGCTGGAAATTACAAGCGCAAAGGCAATTAACACATGATATGAATTAGACTTAATTCTTTTATTACCCAATTCCATAGAAAAATGATTGGGTACACTTTCATTACCAAAACGCATTACAAGAAAATCAGTTTTTTGAGATCAATTATTTGTGATAAAAAGATTATTTCAACCCATTTTGGCTGAAAAATAGTCATTTTATTAAAAATAATTTATTCAAATAAATAATTTTCTTATAATGATAGTAGATGCATATTTGATTCTAGTGTGCTAAGAACTTAGTGAAAACCATAAAGCACAACATCATGTTCACAATTTGTTTACGACAACGGTTGAGGTACTTTAAACAAAACGAATTATTCCTTTCTCTCTTTCATACCCACTTTGATGTAACATTAGAATCCATCATTCTAAATATTCCCTAAGTTTCCCCCTTTTTACTTCTTTTTTTTTTTTTTTTTTTTTGTCCTTTTTGTTTTCATCAATTATGCTGAAAAGGACCTTTTGTTCAAAATGCTTTATGGTTTGATAACAATTGATGTAATGGTGTTTTATTGAATGGAATTCTAGTTATCAAAAAACAAAAATACTGAAAATGACCCCAAAAACGGAAGACTCAAATAAAAATGAATTGCACCTTTCTTTCACGCTAAATACTTGAATAAATAGCTTAATTGGCACTCTCTTAAATACGGTTTTTTTTTTTCCTCTAAGCAAGATGATCTCATTAAAAAAAAAAAAAAGTCCAAGAAAATCTACAAGAACAAACTCATTATCATATATAGATCAAGATGCCATGTAGAAAAACTTCAAATACAGTTTTAGGAGAGGTTTAGATAGTGAGTTGAGTTAAGATGAGATGAGATGATATAAAAGTTGAAAGTTAAATATAATATCATTAGAATAGAATTTTTTAATATTACTAGATAGAAATAACGTGCAAAGCACGTTTATTTAATTTAATTTCTAATAAAAATTTAATAATTATTTATAATTAAGTAGATGATAAATAATTATACATTTTCATATATTATAAAAAAAATTAATAAAAACAATAAGATAATCTTATAAATAAACATAACATATAGTTTTATCAAACTTATTTGATTAAAATTTTAATAAAATGTTAATTCAAGATATGATATTTTTTTAATTCCAAGATGATAATTTAACATTTATATTATTTTGTATGGCCTCAAAACAGAGGATATTAAAATATCTATGTTTTTTTAGTTATGTGATTATTTTTAAGAAATAATATGAATTTTTTGAAAAAATAAATTATATAGTTTATAATTTATATAAGAATGTTATATTATAATTTATAATTTATAATTTATATAAATTTATTTAATCATATATATTTTAATTAAATATCAAACATATAATATTAATTATATTTATTACTTATTATTACCAATTTAATATAATTATAATAAATTGTATATAGCGTATATTAACTATATATACCGTATATATAGTTAATTTAATAAATAATGCATTCATTTTAAAATTATAAATTATTTTAAAAAAAATTAAATTATTAATCATATAATAGGAATAAAATTTTCTTGAATAAAATTAAACTCTCTAATATATAAATTGTTATAAATGGTTTATTTCTATATATATTGTTATATTTATATATTCTATACTATTATTATGTCATTCTATATTATTATTATTATTCTATATTTATTTTACATAAAATAAAATTAAAAAATATGTCTTAAGTAGGAATTCTAAAATAGAAATTTCTAGCATTATTTATGGGCTTAATGAATTGTGTTTAAAGTACTAAGTGGTATTAAATAGATGTTAAATGAGTTTTAAATGGAAAATTTACTATTATAGAAAATTGAAAATGTGGAATTAATTTTAATGTCAAAAACATTATTTCAATGAATAAATTTAATAAATTATGTTTAAAACGGTAATTCTCATTAGATGCAGTATTAATTTTAATAGAAACTGACGGAAAATGTTAATTTTAACGAAAAAATAAGAATTTCCGTTAAAATAAGAATTTCCGTTAGATAACCACTTTATATATATAAAGATTTTTATTTAAAAATTTGAAAAGGACGTTAAATTATTTATTATATTTTGTTTAGAAGTTTGAAAAAATTATAATATTGAGATGAGATGAGTTGAGATAAAATAAATTCAAAATAGATATATTAAAATCAATGTTTCAATATATATAGTTATCATATGAATATCCTATTAATTGTCAAACTTGGGGGCAATGATTAGTAACATACCATGAGATCTGGATGAGGGACAATGGCCGGCGGGATACTTTTAGCAAAATCATGTGAGAAAGAGTTTTCCCCACAAATGGGTTTTCACCTAATAATATTAAATTTCTATAATATCTACTCTCGTTAAGATCTATTGTAAGTTATTAATTCTTTGCCATCGGAGCATGATGGCATCGTTATATATCCATTTGCAAGTTTTATTTATTTATTGAGAAATGATAAGATTACTATTCATTTACAATTATTTTACAACTTTTTTATATTTAATTTTTTTTTTAATTTTTAATTTTACTTAGTGATTAAGAATGAGTATTAATAAATTTTTTTTTAATGATTAAGAATGTTAAAAAAATACTTAAAAAATGATAAAAAAAAATGAATTACATTAGAAATTATAAAATAATCATAAAATACGTTGTATGCCTATGATCACTCTTTTTTATTTATTTATATAAATACACGATTGATGTAGAAGCCTACGGCCAGTACATCAGCGCTAGGCAAAAATGTATTGGCAGTTTGATTCTTTCTATGAATATATTAACACTAAGTTCCACAATAAATAAATGCGTTACAGCCCACACTCGTAAACAGCAAACTGTAATGAGCCATATATAGCAAGTGATGTGTTGACACGACGGCTTATAAATAGCATGAGTTAAATAGATTCGGATACCTACATTCTCAATTTTTTTAATTTATATAATATACCCTCATTTTCATGTTTCAAGTCCCATCCCCTTGAGTGGGACTAAGGCGAACCGTTAGGCAAAAATCCAACTCCAAAGATCAATATGTTACATCGTCCAAAAAGCCAGCCATTTCCTTTCCATGAAAATTGAACTCCTTTTCACTCCCCTAATTTCCAGTACGGCATATTCCACCCCAAGAGACCCGCAAGATAACACGAATGGTTATTGTAAATCCAAGGTAGGAAAAGATATAGAAACCCAAGGAGACAGAAATTCCTTTTCTTTCTCCCCAACAATAAAATTGCCTTCCGTCCAACCAACCCAAGATCTCTCCTTTCAAAAGGGGTGGAGCCTTGCTACTCTCTCGAAAATGATGCACCTATAGTGTATCAATTATTGTGTCCACGATTAACGCTGGGTAACAAAGTGCAGAACGAATAACTGTTGAAAGCATTTAAGTAGTAAGTCCACTTCAAGATAAGTGCTCTCCTATTCTGACTTCTCCAGAACCTCCGATAGCGCAGGCGAGACAACGATGGGTTCTCTACCCCTACGGGAATGGAGCGACAAAAATTTTAAGAATTTAGGAGAAGGTCACGGCATGACAATCAGCCATTTATCATTACGATAAGTGTCAAGTGGAAGTGCAATGACGTATGCAGCTGAGGCATCCTAACAGACCGGTAGACTTGAACCTTGTTCCTACATGATTCGATCCATTCGATTAGACACTCACAATCTATTTTCATTATTTTACTCATCTTTCTATCTAAGTTCTCCTTGTGTAAAATCTATGTTTTTCAATTCTTTTTTGGGTCTACCATCTATAGCAAGGAGAGAACTCATTTTTTTGCTTTTCGGAGCCTAACGACCACCACGCACCCAACACCAAGTCTATATTTTTGGTTCTCCTAACCAAAGATAATGGAAAAGAGGTGAAATTCTCAAGTTACTTCTGTATTTTAATATTATGTTTCACAAGAATAATCAAAATATTGATTAGCGACCAACAATAAACTAATGTAATACTGAATTGGTTACGAAGCGAAATTCAATGAAGAACTCCTCAATAGTAAAACTCTATGGGGCAGTCAAATTTAGAAAAATCAATTTTATTATGAGCAATACTAGGGATAAATGTCAGTGACAAGTAACGGACAAACGCCAACTGAAATGGCATGATAAAAAAACTGTTTCGAATCCATTTCCTTCAGTTTTAGATCCATTTCTTCATTCCTCAACTCACAGATGTTGTGCAGTACACAACAGGCACCAAACACTACAAATTATCAGTTGGCGTTTGTTCGTCGCTTATCTCTGACGTTTGTCTCTAGCATTTTTATTTTATTATATTAATATTAATTACAAATAAAGTTCTCATATTACAAAACTTTTACAACTAGACACTCTTACTTGACAAGACAAATAGCATATTTGTCTTCTACTGCAGTAGTTGTCAAAATCTCTGAAAATCTTCAATTCATTGGCTTTCCTCCTATAACCTCCAGTAATTAAATACAAACACTCAAACTGAAAGAATCAACTAGTAGAAAACTTTTTTCAAGAATTTTCTCACACACGAACACCTGAAGTTCTTTCAAATCTTCAAGCTCTCAACAATGCTGATTAAAGTGTTGATCTAAACCTTCAGGCGAAACACTCTATAAAGAAATTGTCCAATGGTTGATTTGTATCGAGGTTCTACTGACTGTTTCATTCAGTTATTAACTCTATTACACTGCTAACAAACTGCTAATGTTTTGCTCTGAAACTCTTCAACTGAATGTCTTCTTGATTGTTTGAATTTAAATATGCTTCAATATCTTCATTTGAGTCTACAAGACCGATTACATTCACCAACTAATTCGAATAAATTCTAGAGATCTAGTCAAATTACATTCATTCAATATTTCAAATAAATCACAATCATCTATCATATCCAAAGACTTTTTTCATTTATAAAAAGTAATGGAAGTCTCTTACAGCCAGTCCAAACCAGCAAATTGCAGCACAAGTTTCTACATTACAACTTTCAGTCGTAGTTCTTCAATCCGTTTATCGAACTGTATCAAAACTATTTAGGAGACTTCTCCTTGTGGAAAATGGGTGGAGATCAAATCATTGATCCCATATCCCTCTTTTTTATTTTTCTTTATTTTTATTTTCTATGTTGTATTTGTTGATTTGGGTTGAATGTTGGTACTTGCCACCCTATTAACTATTGTATTCTGAAACTGTTTAATATATATAATATGCTTGCTTAGAAAAAAATCCCAGGCAGGAAAAAGTGTGGCCTACTGCCTCACCCAATTTTCTCACAATATATAGATCTATATCTCTGCTTTATTTGCCAAGAAAAGAAAAAAGAAAAGAAAAGATTATGTTTAATAGTATAAAAAAGTAGTTTATTTAATCAATTCAAGAGTACCCGGCCCATCGAAAAATTCTACTCTTCATTCTGCATTTTATCATCGATGTGATGGAAGATAGTAAGATCAGTGACACAAAACATCGTATCTCTCCTATACACTCTAAAAACTTTTGATGATGAAATCATTCAAAATGGGCAATATAGTTGCATGTCATTCACATGGGAATAAAATTTAGTAATATTCTAACTCAGCTGCAAATTGCTAAAGAATCAAGAACTATTCAATACTCAATGATCAACCACAACTCACGAGAAAGGTGAACAAAGAGAATCAATTAATGATGAAGATTACTTTGGCTCACCAAAACAAAAGACAAGCACTGATTTATCTACCTCATCACTACTTTTCTTCATTCCAATCTCTTCTCATCAGGGACGCACTAGAAATGACTCCTTTTTTCCCTAACTATACATAACTGATCATCACTAAATTTTAAGATTCCACTAAAACTTTTGACAAAATAAACTCTGTATCTTAAAAAAAAAGTGATCATAAAATAAAGAAAAAACAAAAACAAAAAAGCATAATCCATGTCACATTTTGACATTCCCCAAAGTCAACCTGCATTGTTGGTCAACCAATTGGGAAGCACAAAGGTCGCCGGCGAGTTATCGGAGAAGTAGTCTCCGGCTTCCGGACCGACGATCCCCTCCAAACCCACGAAGAAATCATCGCTAATAGCCACATCAGAGATCCCAAACTCGTCGTCTTCTTCCTCCTCCTCGACCAGATCTTCTCTCTCTTCCCTGCTATCTTCCTTGCTGTCGGTGGTTGTACTCTGGGGCAAAGCAAGCTCGTCTTCCATGGAGTTTGCCGGCGAAGAGGGCTTGCCTGAGTTGGGTATTTTGGAGTCCCCGGCTGTGACAGTTTGGGTCGTCAAGGGCTTCTGGCGAGTGGATCCGGCGAGTGAGTTTCGGTGCGTAGGGGCGGGGTGGTTGTGCTCAGCTGTGTACGTGACTATGAACATTCCCGGGTCGGATCTGTTCCTCTCCACTTGTTTCCGGGCCAAGCATCCCTTTGAGCTGCTACATCTGTAATAGCCCCTATTATTCAAAGGGAAAAGGGTAACAAATTAAGTCAGACTTATCATAATCAAAATTTCAAACGACGACCTTTGTGAAAAATATGAGGGAGATTTGAGACATGAACAACCTCGGATATGGGGAACCTTTGATGGGTTTTTGGCCATATTTACGCCAAGCCCAGATGTCTGAAGAAAGACCCTCTGCCGGTACTTGGCAAACTTTCTTAAGCAGGTTCTTCCTGAAATAGATAGGGAGAAAGTCTACAGATTATCAACGAGAAAGCATATTTTACAAAATGGTATTGAAAAATGAGATTTTTGTCACAAATCTCTGCTCATTTTTGTTCCTGATTAATAATATCAAAATAGGGCTAATAAAATTACCTTCTTTTGGACCTAGGATTGGTCACAGAACATGCTTGAGACAGCTTAGGCTGTTGTTGTTGCTGCTGCTGCTGCTGTGTTTTGGGCTTGGATGATGCAGAGAAAGAGGACAGGGAAGAGATCAAGGGTGAGGTAATTTGTGGAGAGAGAGGATGAGATTTGGGGAAGAAAGGCTTGTAAAGCTCATGCAATTCCTCAGAAACATGATGCGTTGATTCAAAAGGATCTGGGAATGAGAAAAGCCTGCCTCCATCTTCATCACCAAAAGAAGAAATCCAAGAATCAGAATGAAAACTTCCCAGAAAAGAAGCAGCAGTAATGGTGGAGGAGGAGGTAGCGCTGCTGGAGGCGGCACAGCCTCTGACAACAGCTTGAAGATCCCAATCTTCTTCCATAGCCTAGACAAAGTCTGGTGAATCTGTACCTTTGTCTCTGCAACCACTGTTTAAGGGAAGAGAGAGAAAACAAGGCGCTGACTTTTGGTGAGGAGAGAGAAGAAAAGAAAGAAAGTAAGAAAAGAGGAAATGTGGGGGGAAGAATTACACCAAGACCTGTATATATAGAGAGAGATTGAAGAAAAAGCGAGCGTTGATTTTCACAAAGGCTAGAGAGAGAGAGAGAGAGAGAGAATAGGCAATTTGGCATCTCTATGCACGCTAGCATATCTTTAAGAAAAATGCTTTTTTCTACTTTCTTAAACATTTAAAAACCGGCTTAGGGGTTGACTTATAAAAATGTCAAAAGGGTCGGGGACTCGGGTGGGTGTTTGGGTGCTCTTCTGGGTTCTTACGATGAAAATATGTCCCACGCGCTCTTTCAAACTCCTGTCTGCTGTCTCGTGATTTATACCGACAAAGAGAGAAGAAGAAGATGAATCAAAGAGTGGAAGAGGCTACTGAATTTGAGCGTGCCCTCATCAAAATCATGAGATTCTTGACTTCGTGGGTGGTAAGTAGAAGACTAAGTGCCCTCACGCGCGGTTTCCAACGTGCTCGAATCAATTTTGTTTTTTAAATTTCCTTTTCTTTTCAAATGATGTTGTAATTAAGTATTAATGTTGAGTTTTTGACATGAAATGATTGGTTCGATTATGGGTCACAATAATAATAATAATAATAACTAAATATTATGAAAGAAATAAAGATCTCATTTTGAATCAATTTTGGACCCAATCAGTTACATTCCATTTCCGTTTTAAGTTTCTATATCATGTGGTTAATTTATTTCTTTTATAGGAATTTTAAGAATGTGTTTATTTCGAGTATACGTAGACTCAAAAAATAGTGAATTTAGAAGTTTCTTGAATAAAATTGTTTTTAAAGCTCAAGTTGTATCCATATACAAATGATAATATTCAAACTCATTGTTTATATTTTATACTTATTTTTGCTATTAATTAATATTATTTTAAATTTTAGATTTTGACATCACATCAATCGATATGTCTACTTTAATTAACTTCTTTATTTAATCAGTTAATATAATAAACCATTTCAACTATATTACATCAGTAGTACTTATGATTATGAATGAGAAAATGTCACCAATTTTATTGTTATTATAAAGGAAAATATATTTGGTTAATTGAGGGATTTCCTTATTGTCAATTACTCAAAATAGTTGTCAATCAAGTTGAAATTAACCATTCGAGTAGGAAAAACAACTATCTCTCAGCAACTTGGATTTGCCAAAAGATTTCATTGGCAACAAATTATCAAAGAATCAAAATCTATATCAATTTAAGATATTTAGGTTTTGAAGTAACCCTAACCTGACATGGAAATTCCTCAATTAATTCCATTATTACCTCACTAAGATCAAACCCATTTGGGAAAGAAATCAAATCTATCGCTCTATTTGATCACTCTTTGAATTATTTTTTATTTTTTTTATTTTTGTTTAATAATTAAGAAAGTAATTTTTAGTGTATTGATATATTTTTTTAAGATATTTAAACATATTAAAATAATATGAAAATAAAAATAAAAATAAAATAAAATAATACATTTGCACTCAACGACACACACAGCAATTATTGATGGACGGCCGACTAGCATTACCCATACATATATATATTCATATATATATATATATATATATTTATATGTTTTTAACACCTTTAAATACTTTTTTAAGAAAAATCACAACATCATAAAAAAATACTTTTTTAATTACTGAATAAAATGAAATTAGATTTAAAAAAATCAAAAATCAAAATATACTATAAGGCCCACCAATATCGGCAGACTTAGCATTTCCCATATGGTCGATACCACAATATTAAAAGAGAAAAAAAAAATTGTCATATCTTTTAAGGATAAAGACCTCAAATTATTGGAATTAATATATGCTTTATATTGTATCCAATCAAAATTAACATATTAATCATCAAACTATAAAAATTGAGCACTTAATATATACATTTCACTAAAAAAATGGCTATTAATAATAATATTGTGTCTGTGTCATCTATTTTATTTATTTATTTATTTAAAAATGAGAATATAAAATATTAAAATTTTTTATGAAAATAGAAGATGAAATATATATATATATATATATATATATATATATGTGCATGTGACTTTAAATTAATAGTTCTCTCGAGTTACTAGCATCGCCTCACGTGGCTTGCGACTTTAGATTATTCACAGTAGTACTCTTTCCTCGGTGTATGAATCCTATTGTTTCATTCAAATTAATAATCCATTCCACCTTGGCCTATGATTTTGCATAAATATCAAAAATCTAAGTCATATATATGTATATATATATATATATATATATACACACACACACATATATATAAGCCATTTTTATTGATATAACATGTTTATGAGTTGAAGAATCGTTATTGGTCGATCCATGGATTATTAAAACTACTTTACTTGTCATAATAAGTGGTGACTTGCAAATAACATAATATAATAAGCTGTGATGTTTATAAATAAATCAACCCAACCTATAAATATTTTTCCTGTAAATATCAAACGAGCAAGATTATTTTGGTGTTAAAAGAGAGAAGTGTTACTTACATATAAGAAATATTATAAAAATAAATGAATAATGTTACGTATAGTTGTGAATTTGTAAACGGCATATGGTTACTTTATAAAAAATTTAATTTTTTTCACGTGAGTCTCATATATATATATATATATATTTTCAAAATGACTGCACGCTACTTGCAATTTCATAACTGCATCTATCATTTCTTAAAATAAATTTATTATAAATATATTATAAACTAATATGACTTTCTATAATACTACATGATTAGATGTATATTATAATAAAAATAATTCTATAAATACGTAGGTGGGCGGCACGAGGCTTTGAAGTAGAAGCGTGTGGGGACACTGTCATTACAATTTACATGGGTGCAAGTCTGCTGTTTGGTTTGGGTTGACAACCCCGTCCGTACCCACGTGGTCCTTTGATTTTGAGTTCTCCGCCTTTTTCCAACAATTTGCTCCATCGACCTGACCAATATGTTCATGTATTTCTTTGTAAATATTAATTTTTTATTTAATTATATTTTAATTTATAAGTATTTCTGTAAAATAATATTATTTTTATTTATATAATACTCATATGTAATTTATAACATAATCACATAACAATTGTAAAAACAAATTGTATTATACGTATCATTTTCGTTTCTAAATTTACTTAAATTAATCCACTCGAGTTTTTATTATTTTTTATGAGAAAATGTTGATATAAAACTTAGATTCGATTCATGCGATGCGGTTATAATAGAAGATCAGATAAGAACTATAACATCAACTTATTATTAAAAGGGATTAATTCACGAGTTTCAACATAAAATCTCATTAGAAATATAACATCAGATAAGAAAACTTGAAAGTTTATTTTCTTGTATATTGTAGATGTTAAAATATAAAATAAATAATAAAATTTATATCTTTTCATGATTAACTAATTAAACTTTTAAGATAAATAATAATTTTAAATAGTAACTTACACTTTATTCATTTAATTAAATATTTCACATATTGATCAGTTATCTATTAAGAGAGAATCTGACTCATACGTGACAGATGATGTTAAGATATAAAATAAATAACAAAATTTATATATTTCCATTAATTTAAATTTTTGGTACAATTACTACATACTGGTGAATTCAGAATAGATTATACTGCAAAACTGATCACTAAACTTCCTTTCTATAAAAGAGTATATGCCAACTCCAATTTTCAATAAAATTAGCGTGAAGATATGTAGATAAGGACAAAATGGAAGTTTGCAGGGCATAGATAAGGAAGTGTGTATTGAAGAATTGGTATTCCTTCCATCAAGTTGTAGTTTATTGTAATTAAGAGTGGCAGAATCAGCATTTTTTTTTTGTTAGGGGGGTAAATTTTTTCATCACACGATATGTTTATGTAAAATATAAAAAACATTACAAAATCATAAAACATATATAAAATTAAATTTTGATAATTTTTCAAATAACATAAAAACATATTTAATGTTTGTTTTAGAGAATAATATTCATTTATTATTATTTTTGTAAATATAAAATATTTAGAAATTATTTTCTTCATAGAAATTATCAAATGATATTTTAAAATGCTATTTTTCATTCTAATATTTAAGTTAGTTGATCAAATTTAATGTAAAATCTTTTTATTTTGGTGTCATATTAAACATAGAATCCTACAAATAAAACTTTAAATAAACTTTTCCTTGCTTGATGAAATTTAAAGGATAAACCATTTTTATTATTTTTCATATAAATTATTAATCTTAAATGATTTTTCTGGTATTCTCACTTTAGATTCTATGTTAAGAAACTTAATAGTATATAATGTAAAATTGAAATAAATGTTAATATTTTATTATTTAATTTAATTTCAGTGTGGCCACAACATAAAAAAAATAGATAATATATAGAAATTATACAAAATCTAAGGATTATAGGAAAAGAATTAGAAAGGCATTTTTATATATATTAAATTTTATAAAATTTTAGAAAGCATATGAGAATAAGAAAAATTATAATTTTTTTTGGGGGTGCCAAATTCTATATATATGAAATTATAAATAAAGTTTAAGGGTTATTGTAGATTTTTAAAAAAATTTGAGGGATTAATTTTAATTTGGAAAAAAAAAATTAAGGGGGGGGGGGGTGATGTAGGTCCGCCGTTGGTGATTAGAATAAAATATCTTGAAAATAATGGTCTTGGATGGAGGCAGAAGTTGCTGTCAGTTATGTAGCAGTTGAAAATATAATTAAAATAATAACTAATGTCAAACTTTCGTTCTTGGAAGAAGGCATGCTCAATGCATGTCGCATGATACAGTACCCAAAAAATAATAATAATAATAGTTAGTAATTACATACTTGAATATTACAACAAACACATAAGGTTGTCCTAATTTCCACAAAAAAAAATTCAAATGATTAAACAATAAATATGTTTCATAATTGACATAATAAATGGTGCTTGTTCTGCATGTTATGAGCATTATAACTATTATTCATCTCATTATGAGATTCCAAACATGATTGCAATTTTTGGAATTTCTTTCTCTTTCTTTCTTTTTTTTTAAACAAAAAAGGGTTCTTTAAGATGTGGAATAAGATGATCTAATGATACCAATCTTAACTACCTGTTGGAAATCAAATAATTAAAATAAAAAGAACTAGCGGGAAAAACAAAAAAAGAGAGAGAGGAGGCTAAAGATTTTAACTGTGAATCTGTGATGATACCAAATAATAGTCATCTGGTTTGATTTTGACTCAATCCAATGAAATGGCCAAAACGGGGCATCAATTCAAAAGGGGGAAAAGTGCCATCAAGGAGGCAAAAAACCAAATAAACTTATGGTGTCATTCTTTGAATATGCCTCTAATTGTGTCATGTCTTATGTGTTAAGACATAATTTTACATAGTAAAATCTAACTCTTGCTATCAGTTTAAATTTTTTGGACAATTAATCACATAATATCATAACAAAGATCTATAGTTCGAATTCCGACTTCACACTTTAATAAAAAATGAGATTTAACTAAAAGAAATATCTTACCAAAAAACGAAACTTTGGGTTATCTTTGATTATTACTAATGAAGTCCTCTAGCCAATTGATAACACATGTTGTTGCCCAGATGACTAACACAAGAGGGGGGGTGAATTGGGTTATATTAAAAAATTAATACTTATAAACTAAATATACAATATAAAATATAACCAAAATATAAAGCAGTAGGAAATATAAAGAGTAGGGTAAGAGAAAGCAAACTCAGTATTTTTACGAGGTTCAGCCCCACTGCCTACGTCCTCGCCTCAAGCTACCCATTGAGGATTCCCAAATCCACTATTCAATCTCCTTTAGGTGGAGATAGAAACCTATTACACCTTTGAGCAGCACCGCTCCAAAGAATCCGTGTAGAACACCCTCTACACTTCCAATCACCTCACACTTGGTGATTCAACTATTCCCTGTGTAGAACACCTTCTACACACACAAGGGTTATACGCACCCTCTTACTTCCAATCACCTCACACTTGGTGATTTAACTATTCCCCGTGTAGAACACCTTCTACACACACAAGGGTTATACACACCCTCTTACTGATACAAGAATTGATAGTGGGTAGGCTATCAGAAAACACTCCTCAATGAGTGAAATAAGAACAATACAGCACAAACTATATCTCTCTCAACAAGAACAAGAATTAAGGCTCAAAACTTTAGAAAAGAGAGAATGAGAGCTTTGAAAGAATGATGCAAAATTTAGCAATAGATGTGTAAGCTCTTGTTGTGATTTTTACAAAACTCAAGTGAGCTATTTATAGGCAAATGAGTCTACAATTTCAAATTTGAAAAGATTCCCATGTCCAAGACATCATCATTCACTTTTCAAAAATTTCAAATCAAATCTTTTTACTTTTTGCATGTGACAAAAGGAGCACACTTTACTTTTCAAAAATTTCAAACCTAATATTTTACTTTTTGCATATGACAAAAAGAGCACACTTTACTTTTCAAAATTTTCAAACAAAGACATCTACATTTTGCATAAGTCAAGAAAAGCATCCACCACTTTTGAAAATATTCAAATAAAACATGCACATGTGAAAGATGACAATCAATCATCTTAATATTTTCAAAGTTCAAACCTTTAATCATATCATGCACATGTAAAAGATGACAATCAATCATCTTAATATTTTCAAAGTTAATTTTCAAAATATTCATGCACATGTGGAAAATGTATTTTAATGCTTTATGATAAAATATTTATTTTGAGCCTTAATCCTAATTTCGAATTTTTAAGAGATTTACAAAATTACTCTATGATTTTAATGTGAACTTGTTCCCTTCTTGCTCATGCTTGGTTCCTTGATGTGCTTGATTGTATTGTGTAGACAACTTGAGCTTGAGACTCCTTTATTCTTTGAATTCATTTGTTATCATCAAAATCCATGTGTAGATTTACATGAACCTTGAAACCTTGAGTTCAACAATCTCCCCCTTTTTGATGATGACAAATACTTGATAGAACTTGAAACCTGTATGAATACTTAAGCTCCCCCTGAGAATGTGCGTTAGTTTTTCAAGCAAAAATATAAATATAATTCCAAGCATATATAACAAGTTTAGCAAATTAAACAATGTTAATATTCTAGTCTAAAACTTCTCCCCCTTTTGGCATCATTAAAAAGGAATCATAATTATCTCAATAAGATATATTCCTACAATAACTAACAGACAAATAAAACGCTGCGTTAGTAGAGACTGTAGAAGTTAGAACCACCCGTGTCCGACAAAACCTGCAAAGGTTGAAGCCGAATTTTATCATCTCGGTGCGGAAGAAGATTTAAATCCGCTTGATGTTATTGACGAATTAGATGTTCCAGAGATTTGAAGTTGAATAATTAAAATTATTCGTGTCCGACAAAGACAGCAAAAGCTGCAGGCTTAGCTCTGGCAATGCGGTGCGGAGCCACGCGTATTTGACAAAACCTGTAAAGGTTGGAGGCCTAGCTCTAGTAGTCGGTGCGAAAGCAGATTTAAATCAATCGCCTGATGTTGTTGACAAATGGGTTTGAAGGCTCTGAGTTTCTATAAAAAAATCATTTTCACCTATCGGATACCAAAAAAAAAACATCGCTTCTTGACCTAAGTTCTGTTTCTCCATAACGATAGAATGGCCGAACAATTCTCTTCCACTAATGTTCCAGACTTGAATCAGGAACCCTTGACGCATCAACCATCAATCTTCTCTCCTAAGGCCGTCAATGCCATGATAGGAGCAGAGAACCGTTTTTCTAGTAAGAAAACTTTTGACAATGTGTGTCCAACATATCTTATATTTCTTTTGACTAATAAGATTTGAAGAGACAATAGTTTGTCTTGTTCTTTATGCTATCTCTATAAAATCAGTTTTAAAGTTCATCCGATTTGCATCAAATCTTATTCTCATCTCTATAACTCATCTGCATTCCTTCAATATTCTCGCTTTAAGTTTTCAATTCTTTTCTCAATGGCTCATTATTCTACATCTCAATCTCATGTCCTTTCTGCAGCTACCATTGGCGCCATGTTGCAGCAAGAGAACAATAGTTTGGCTAATAAGCCAGACTCCGATGCTATCTACGACTTGGTGAGTCTCGGTACTCGCTACTCATCCTCTATTGTTGCTTTTTCCCAACGGCTACAAGTCAAAAATCATGAGGTTGAAAAGCTTAAAGAACAAATTGTTGTACTTCAACGAATTGTTCAAGAGTCTCACATAAGGGAAGGAATCGTTCGACAGAAGAATAAACGGTTGAAATCACTATTGGATTCTTCATTCCGCTTGCCAGTTCCCATGGATAGGGAGGACATGATATTGTATGAAGAGAATGAGCGTCTCAAACATGAGGCTAAGAACCTCAAGTTTATGTAGGTCATTTGAGTTAATGGAATAAAAGTATCTAGCAGATATTCATGGCATGCATGCGTAGTCTATCTTTTGATAGGGGTTTTGTAAAAATGTCTGCCAATTGATCGTGTACTAGTGAATTCTAATGCAATATCGCCCTTCTGCACATGATTTCTAAGAAAATGATATCTAATATCAATATGTTTGGTCCGAGATTGTTGTATTGGATTCTTTGAAAGATTTATAGCACTTGTATTATCACATTTGATTGGAATGTGATTGTACATACGTTTAAAATCCTCAAGTTGTTGCTTCATGTAAAGAACTTGGGCACAACAACTACCCGCAGCAACATATTCTGCCTCAGCAGTAGATAGTGCAACAGAATTTTGTTTTTTACTAAACCAGGAAACTAGTGCATGACCTAAGAAATGACATGTTCTACTAAAAATTTTTCGATCATCTTTGCAACTAGTATAATCGGTACCTAAATAACTAGTAAGATCGAAAGAAATGTGTTTAGGATACCATAACTCTAAGTCAAGGGTACTGGCAAAATATCTAAAAATCCGCTTGATTGCAATCAAATGAGATTGTTTCGGAAATGATTGAAAACGTGCACATAAACATATATTGAACATAATATCAAGTCTACTAGTTTATCAAATATAATAAACTACCAATCATACCTCGATATACCTTTGAGTCAACTGATTTACCGGATTCATCTTTATCAAGTTTAGTGGATGAGCTCATTGGTGTTCCAGTTTCCTTAGCACCTTCCATCCCAAACTTTTTCAGCAATTCCTTAATATATTTTGATTGATTGATGAATATTCCACTTTTTGCTTGCTTAATTTGCAATCCGAGAAAGAATGTAAGCTCTCCCATCATGCTCATTTCAAATTCTTCCTGCATAGTCTTAGCAAAAACTTGGCACATATTTTCGTTAGTAGCACCGAATATTATATCATAAATCTAAATCAAAAGAGTATCATCATTTTCTTATTTAATGAAAAGAGTTGTATCAATTTTTCCTCTTGAAAAGCCTTTTTCAATCAAGAAACCACTGAGTCTCTCGTACCATGCTCTAGGAGCTTGTTTGAGTCCATATAGTACTTTTGTGAGTTTGAAAACATGATTTGGAGAAATATGATTTTCAAAACCTGAAGGTTGCTCAACATATTTTACCTATTCTCACGATCTTCCCTTTTGAGTTGTCTCTAAATGTCACGTGTCCTTCTTCTTTAGATCTAAGATCAAAGAACTTAGTCTCGTCTCCCGTCATGTGTCTTGAACATCCACTATCTAAAAACCGTTTATTTTTACATGTAGAATACTTCATGCATACCTACAAAAGCAATTAAAAACAATTCTTGGTACCCAAGTTCTTTGGGTCCTTTATTTATTAGTATTAGAATAAACAAGATTTTTAGGTACCCATATGGCCCTAATAGTCATTGTATGTTTTCTTCTAATAGGACAAGCATGATAATTATGACCATTGCTATTACAAAAATTGCAAATAGCATGTGACATATATGAATAACTTGAGTGATTATAATAGTATCCTTTTTTAACAAAATTATTTTTATGAAAAGAATTTTGAATATTGGACTTTGATGTAGAAGGATTATCAAAGAAGTTTTTATAAGATTTGTATTTTTGTTTTGGCATATATCCCAAGCCTGCCTTGTCAAAAACACATCTTTGACTACCAAGAAGTTTTTCAAAATTTCTTTTTCCATTCGTAAAGTTTTCAATAATATTTTCTAAATCAGTTTTCTTTTTCTTCAACTCAAGATTTTCATCTTTCAAAACAATACTTTCTTTTCTTAAAATATCAATTTCGTTTGTTAAAGAAGAATTTTTCTTTTTCAAAGCAGTATACTTGATACCCAATTTTTCAAATTCCTCATATACCTCTTCTAAAACATTTTGCAATTCTTCATATGAAGGATCTTCAATATTATCAAAATTTGTTACCTCAATGTCATCTTTAGCCATAAGACAAAAATTTGCTGATTCTCCATTGCTTGCTTCACTATCTGAGCTACTTGAATCATCATTCCACGTAGCTTTCATTGCTTTTTTGCCTTTGTTTCGATCTTTCTTTAGCAGAGGACAATCTGGCTTGATATGACCAGGTTTATTGCATTTATAACAAATTAAAGTGTCATTTTTACCTGAATCTTTCTTGGAAAACTTATTGAAGGATTTCCTTGGAGGAGTTTTATTTTTCTTTAAGAACCTCTGAATTCTTCTTATTATCATCGCAACTTCTTCATCTTTGTCGTCATTTTCCTCATCTTCATCACTTTCACTTTCATGTGGAACAGCTTTAAGTGCCAAACTCTTCTTTGAATTTCCTTCTTCTTCTCCTCTTTTCAATGTGTACTCATGGGTGATAAGTGACCCGATGAGTTCATTCACTTCGAGCTTCTTGAGGTCTCTAGCTTCAAGAATCGCTGTCACTTTTGACTCCCAACGTTTTGGTAGAGAGTTGAGAATTTTTCTTACTATCTCCACTTTGGAATAAACTTTGCCAAGAGCTGTCAAGCTGTTTATGATGTTAGTAAAACGAGTGTGCATACTAGAAATAGATTCATCATCATTCATCTTAAACATTTCATATTCATGAGTAAGAATATAAATTTTTGATTCCTTGACTTGAGAAGTTCCTTCATAAGTAACTTCCAAGTTATCCCAAATTTCCTTTGCTGTAGTGCAAGTCATTACTCTATTAAACTCATTACCATTAAGAGCATTATATAATAAATTCATAGCAGTTAAATTCAAAGTATAAAGTCTATCGTCTTCACGATCAAACTCTTCTTCTTCCTTTTTGACCTTTACTCCATCAACCACTTTTGTTGGAATATAAGGTCCATTTACAATGCATTTCCAGATTTCTCGGCCTTGAGACTGAAGGAATATTCTCATTCTAACTTTCCAGAATGAGTAATTGTCTCCGCAAAAGAGTGGAGGCCGACTGCTAGATTGACCTTCACCAAATGAAGCTGCAATGTTAGCCATAAGATCTTAACTCAAAAGATAGTTAATCTTATAACAGAGCTTTAGCTCTGATACCAATTGTTACTGACCATAGGCCGCACCTATGTCACCTAACAACTGTACCTACCAGACTAGCCGGCCACCGTCTCTACCGGTGCACCGTCACCCATGGTCGGAGAGTCTTGCTTCGGTGACACAGTCACAAGCGAGAGTTCCCATGAGTGATCTGCCTGTATGAACAGTACAGGTCAACTAGCTCTGATACCAATTGTTGCCCAGATGACTAACACAAGAGGGGGGGTGAATTGGGTTATATTAAAAAATTAATACTTATAAACTAAATATACAATATAAAATATAACCAAAATATAAAGCAGTAGGAAATATAAAGAGTAGGGTAAGAGAAAGCAAACTCAGTATTTTTACGAGGTTCAGCCCCACTGCCTACGTCCTCGCCTCAAGCTACCCCTTGAGGATTCCCAAATCCACTATTCAATCTCCTTTAGGTGGAGATAGAAACCTATTACACCTTTGAGCAGCACCGCTCCAAAGAATCCGTGTAGAACACCCTCTACACTTCCAATCACCTCACACTTGGTGATTCAACTATTCCCTGTGTAGAACACCTTCTACACACACAAGGGTTATACGCACCCTCTTACTTCCAATCACCTCACACTTGGTGATTTAACTATTCCCCGTGTAGAACACCTTCTACACACACAAGGGTTATACACACCCTCTTACTGATACAAGAATTGATAGTGGGTAGGCTATCAGAAAACACTCCTCAATGAGTGAAATAAGAACAATACAGCACAAACTATATCTCTCTCAACAAGAACAAGAATTAAGGCTCAAAACTTTAGAAAAGAGAGAATGAGAGCTTTGAAAGAATGATGCAAAATTTAGCAATAGATGTGTAAGCTCTTGTTGTGATTTTTACAAAACTCAAGTGAGCTATTTATAGGCAAATGAGTCTACAATTTCAAATTTGAAAAGATTCCCATGTCCAAGACATCATCATTCACTTTTCAAAAATTTCAAATCAAATCTTTTTACTTTTTGCATGTGACAAAAGGAGCACACTTTACTTTTCAAAAATTTCAAACCTAATATTTTACTTTTTGCATATGACAAAAAGAGCACACTTTACTTTTCAAAATTTTCAAACAAAGACATCTACATTTTGCATAAGTCAAGAAAAGCATCCACCACTTTTGAAAATATTCAAATAAAACATGCACATGTGAAAGATGACAATCAATCATCTTAATATTTTCAAAGTTCAAACCTTTAATCATATCATGCACATGTAAAAGATGACAATCAATCATCTTAATATTTTCAAAGTTAATTTTCAAAATATTCATGCACATGTGGAAAATGTATTTTAATGCTTTATGATAAAATATTTATTTTGAGCCTTAATCCTAATTTCGAATTTTTAAGAGATTTACAAAATTACTCTATGATTTTAATGTGAACTTGTTCCCTTCTTGCTCATGCTTGGTTCCTTGATGTGCTTGATTGTATTGTGTAGACAACTTGAGCTTGAGACTCCTTTATTCTTTGAATTCATTTGTTATCATCAAAATCCATGTGTAGATTTACATGAACCTTGAAACCTTGAGTTCAACACATGCCACAGTAATAGCTCTCAAAGGAGCTCCTCCCTGTTTACAAAAAGAAAATGAGACATATCATGAATACTGTCTGGCCTAATACGTTTATATATATTTCCCTTGAATTCACAAGCTGGTGTAGAAGGGAAGCACCTGAGTATCGTTATTAGGTGTGTTCATAAATAGATATAGAAATCAAATTTCTTCAAGATAAAATGAAGGGTGATGCTGAAGTGCAGTCGGGCTGCACTCCAGCGTCTGTGTAGCCCACCCTCTAAATTACTATAATTTATATAAAAATATAATAAAAAATATTTAAAAACACAATAAAAAACACAATAAAATGAAAAAATATAATAAAAACACAATAAAAAATAAAATGAAAATGAATTTTTAAAAAAATTAGATCTCAGCCCAGCCCCCACCGCCGCCGGTGGCGGTGGGCGACACCGCCTATTCCATCGGGATCAGATGGCTCATTTTCGAGTTTAAGACCGCCGGGAACACACTGGAGGTCGCTGGGACTCGCCGTCGCAAGGGTGAGGTCGCCGGCTCCCTCCTGTCCCGATGGGATAGGTGGTGTCGCCCACTGCCACCGGAGACAACGGGGGCTACATTTGGAGGGATTCGGTCAGACCGAACCCTAAAAAATCTCTAAAATGAAACCTACTTTCCATGTTGTTTTTGTGTGTATATGTGTTTGCGTATGAATTGAATGCAAAAGCAGTCCTAAATATATTTTATCTTAATAAGTACGGATGATGCATCTAAAAATGTCGTTGAAGAAATGAGTATTTCCAACTCCAAGTCCAGAATTGGACCACAACCACAGCCCTATATAGCCTATGGCACAAACCGCCATATTCAAACGCTTTTTCTTTTCATTTTCTCTGCACTTTGTAATGTATTGGGATTTGTGGTTGATAGAGAGTTGTCAGGCACTTTTGGTATTGGATTGGGTTTTGATTTGTTGGTTGGTGGAGATCTTTTTATTCTTTTACATGTGTTAGCCCCATTGTAGATGAACCAATTGTTTGAGAGACTTGGTTCAGTTTCCAACTGGTTTGAGTCAAACATTTACACAAACAACAAAACCCCTTTTTCCAAAACTGTTTCTTGTTAAGGGATTTGGGATGGAACAAAGCAAGCCAGTTATTGCCTCTAGGCTTGTTTGTGGGTCAATTGAGATATGTGAAAAAGATGTGGGATGCTGATAATCAAACCCCACGAAATATATAGTGGTCTTTGTAGGGTCTTCAGCATTTGGGAACTCATATGATGTTTTTATTCACAAAAAAAAAAGAATTTTATATATCACACTGTCATTCCACGCTCGTCTTCCTATTTAAGATATAGCACATTTATTACTATTGAATGATCATCTTTTATTAAATTATTCCTTATCATCCAATAATTATAAATAGGCTACATCTTATATAATAAGATGAGAATAAGATTAGAATATAGCATTACTCAAAAAATTTGTGGAGAGAGAGAGATGATGAGGAAGTGGCCTCTTCTTGGAGAGAAATTATGGTGGGTTTGGCACAACCCGAGGACATGCCAGTGATTAGGATACCTTAGCTATCAGAAAAGATTGCAATCTACAAGCAACCCACCACCCACTATATTTCATCAACCAATCTCCCTTTCAATCCAATAGAGAGAGAGAGAGAGCACTTTCTAGTGGGAGAAAGAAAGATGCCACACTAGCTAAAAATAGGACGCCACCCACCACAATTACAGGAATAATCCATGTGTCCATGTCAAATGGCTAAACATCCGAGTGTTTCGTCGTCCCTCTCCCCCCATTTGTGATCCATGAACTATATAGGAGTCGACATATGTGTGCATTTTCGACCTTCTTTTGTGCGTCCTACATCATTGAAGAGTAGAGACTTTCGTTGCCATTTTGTATACTCACAATAATTCAATTTTTATGTGCTGTAAAAAGGTGAACATCTCCAGCAATTGTGAGCCAAATTGAATTGCAGCCGATCATATAACATTTTCTGCAGTCAAACGGGAATGTCCACTTCTAACAAGTATGGAAGACAAAGAAATGAGAAATACCATCTGAAGCCATGTTTGGAGATGATAAAAGGATAGTGATTAAAAAGCTTACCAACATAATTTTTCTAGGGGAAAAAAAAAATCTTCTTTCTACAATTCTTGCAGATTGACTGCATTTTCAGAAGATGAGATATTCCACACCGCTAATCCAAACAATATTGGCTGAGATACTTCCCCCCTCCCAGAGAAGCAAAATCACATTGTAACACATTGTATTGGAGCCGCATATATGCACTAAACCACTGGTACTTTAGGTATATATGGGCGACAATACTTGTGTTTTTTTCATTATTCATACCCGAAAGATCATTTACAAGGGCACACACCTGACATGAAATTTCATTTTTTCTGAACTGTCACATGCAAGCAAGCAATTGAACCTAGTCTGTAACCTGAAGCCTTAAAGAAACAAAGCTAATGGTGTCTTCTATTCATACCTTAAAAAATATACACTCCAAAGGAAGGTAGGAAAAATTCTATTGTACCCAATTTTTCTATCAAAGAGGATGAGGTCACCAGCAATGTCAACAATGTAATCTTCAACAGGTTTTCAAACTCGGTCTTGCTGCCACCAAATCAATACAACTTGAGAAGTCAGTTCCCTCAGCTTAGTACGTAACAGCTCGATGTGAAGTCTTCAAGGAAATTTGTTTTGGAGACCATATATAAGTTGGCATGCCACATCCGTATCAACTAGAGCTTGGCCACAAGGAACTAAGTCTGGCTGCAAGTTTTGCACTCTTGTAGTCTTCTCTAAGTTGGATGAACCTAACATGGCAGATAAATCAAAATTCAAACACAGGAACCTCTGATGTAAAGAACGTCACAAGTTTAAAACAAAAAAGACATTTGAATGCGGAGAACTTGCTCTTGTTAAATGTGCGGACGGTGAATGCATTTCCTTCCTGGATGTGCTTGGATGAGAAGTAAAAAAAAAAACAAACTCACTCTCTACATTTATCACCATTGGTAAACCATCCTTGGTATTTCAAGAAGAGGAATTCATTATTCTCATAGAAATGTATAATATTATTCGTAATGCATTTTGGTGGATATATGTCATACAAAAATGTGATACATGTTCTCACTAATTACCTTTGTGCATCTTTCCGTATGCCGGGGCTACCCTCAAACAGAGTTGAGAGGCTTTCAGGAGCAACAATGAAGACATTGGCCATGCTGAATCCAAAATTTCATCAATAAGTTGAGTCACAAAATAAAATATAATTGAAAATCTAGCGAAACTTAGCAGCTTACATGCCCAACAATTCAAATTTTTCATCGACAGAAGGAGCATTGAAACTGCGGACAAATTCTCCATACTCAGTTATATCACGCTTCAGTCGCAGTCCTCCACTGCAAAAAGTTTAAAAACAAAAAAACACAAATAAGGACAAGATATCTTGAGTTATTCCATTAAGTTCCAATGAGAACAAGAAACGACAAGTTTATATAGAAAGAGTGCAACAAAAACCACAAGAAATTGTATAGCTCCCTAAATAAAATAGTCCATGAAGGAAAACATTAACAACATCAAATTCTTGGGAGATTCGAAGAAAACAGACTAGAAAGCAACCCACATAATACGATATCAAAAATAAAATCGCATATCTGAGTCGCAACAACTTCCAGGGAGACTATCATATAACTGACAAGAGAACTGTAAAAATATACCTAGAGAAAGAGAGAGAGTTGTTACTTGTTGCTATTTATTTTTAAGCGGTAATACTTTACCATTTTTTTTTCTTTGATTTTTTTTTGTTGAAAAAGGTTTTAATCCTTTTTAGATAATCAAGTATGCCTACATACAGGACTAAACTTCTTCCAACATCCGCATACAATAAAATAAAAGAAGTAATTTCCCTCATGAAAGGAAGCTTCAGTTTATACTTTAAAAAAAGAAAAAAAAAAAAAGAGGAAAAAAGAGTATGGAAGCTGCAGTTTATAATCAGAACGCAAACAACAATTTGCCATGTCATACACAACTGTCTCCCTCATAAAAGAAAGCTGCATTTTATAATCCGAATGCAAACTGAAATTTGCCATGTCATGGACATCTTTCAGATACAACAGGGAATAAAACATCAGGGCCAGGGGCCAGTTACCTGGGATTAAAAGTGAATTTCTGCCAATGATTAAGCAGCCCTTTATGCAAGCGGATTCCCTAAGACAAAAAATAAATTAAGTATCCAATTCAAATATGAATGAAAATATTACTCCACCATATTACCACTTCAAATTTTGCTATCTACCCCCCCCCCAAAAAAAAAATTGACCAACAAGATGGATACTTTGCCTTAAATCTGCAATTGGTACATGCTATGAAGAAATGTAATAGCTGAGAGCATTCATTCTTTTCCCGTGTCCAAGGCAACATAACATTTATATCTAAATTCAGTATATTTATTCATCATGTAACACAAGATTATCACAAAATTACTTTTAAAAAAATTATCACAAAATTATCTGATTTATACATATGTGACAACTTCTTCACATGCTTTTTTTCTATGACTAACTTCTTCACATACTGCCATGCAAATCACACATTTACTTCACCAGATGCAGCTTGAACTCAATTCAAACACAATTACCCCAGACCAGCATAAATTGAAAAGTGAATCGGGGAACTAAGTCATGGATTCATATAAATAAAGGGCAATCTCATGAAAAAGTTTACCAATTCACTTAGGAACGCTTGTTTGTTGAGACCATCAAGTGCAGTGAATGCAGACTCAAGCACACGGGAAAGATATGCCACCACTCTAGCCACCAGAAAAGAAAAAATTAGTCAATTCCAGAACATCATGGCAATCAAATGAATGTATTTAATTTCAGTAATAGATGGAGGCACAGAGTTGCATAAAATGGAGTCATCACCGAATACAACCTTAATAAGGAAAAAAGTAAAAAGAAGCTCACTTCTGGGATCTAAAGAAGTGCCCTGTCTCCCCCCAAACCCACAAAAAAACCCCCAAACACACTCTCCCACCACAATCGTATCTCTGCACAACATTTCTCTACTGATCATGGCATCAATTCAACTGAAATTGAACAAGGCTCAGTTTAGCCCCTAACCAGGAGGTCTTCTCCTTCCCAATTCAGCTTTTCCCAAAAGCAAATCCCCAGCTCAAAAGCCTGATTTCTACCTTCTCTCCCACATAGAAAATGAACATCACCGTATCCTTAGCCTCTGCATAAACAAATCCACATAATCCCACTTAACCTCTGGGAGCCAAAACCCTTACTGATGCAGGACAAAGCACCAATTCCCACATTGTAAAATCCCAGTCTGACATGGAAAAAACGAATAACTCTCATAGAGTGGGTAAGTCTAAAGGTACTCATAGGCACCAGGTCCCACATTGGATACCTTGGTAATTTATAAAGGTAGGGGCAGGTGATAAGTCCCACACTGGCTACTTACTAGGTGAAACTGCACTTTATAAGTGATTCCAAGAAGCTTCAAATTGACTAGATTTTTTTGGGGGTTATAGAATAGATGCAGCTTTTATATATGTTGTTACTTATGGTATCACCAGTACCTAGTAAGGCCGGCCATGTGAAACTGGAGCACTATATGACATGACAATGACAAACACATCAACGATTTAGCAGGAAATTTGCAACACCCGAGTCCCCACATTAAAAAAAGAATAACCCGTGGAGTGGGTAAATTACACAGGTAGTATTGATCATCTGTTACTTCATCGCAAGATTGCAAGTGCATTATGGGGTGACTTTTCAAACCAGGTCGGATTTGCAGGTCATACCCAGAAGAATTGTAGATCTTTTTTTCCTGGAGTGGTTAGGTGGCAGCCCACAAATCAAAGCAGTGTGAAAGATGGTTCTTATTTGCCTCACTTGGGTTATACCTTTGGTGCTTTTCAGCAAAGATTCCTTAAGAAAAAAAAAAGTTAAAAAGGTATCAAGTTTTAATGAAAGTTTTACTTATTATTGAAAAAAGTTAGAAAGGTACTCAGGTGCTAAGTCTCATATTGGCAACTTGGCTAATCTTTTTGGAATTATATATAGATGTGACTATCACTTTCCTTACATCATTTACAAGTCCTGCCAATCTCTAGTGTTCCAAACCACATTATCAAGAGGAGGAAGGTTCAGTGGCTTGGTAGAGAAAATAAGACAAGGACGAAGAAAACCTCAATGTCATGGACAATGAGGTTGCACCACAAACTCCTTTCCTACAACTATTGGCAATTAACTTGAGAGAGAGCGAAAAAAGAGAAGGAGGTGAAAATGAAAAGGAAGCCCTAATCAACGTGGGCATATTTTTGAAGTATTAGCAACTCTATAAAAATGTACAATCTAAAAAGGGTGAGATATAAATCTGCCCCCTCCCCAAAACCGCATCAACAAGGAAGACCCATTCTATTTGGGGCACAAAAAGCAAAGTTTCCATCCTAAAAAAATAACTGAAAATATGCACTACTTGAATAATATAGAAAAAATTACTCCCATACATGCCATTTCCAGAAACCTTAATTTAGAATCTAAGTTCCATGTTTTTCGGAAGATATACCTTGTGCAGGCATTTGTAGGTCGATGATCAGGAGCAATTCCATCATCAGGTGATTGGTAATCCATTGACTTTTGTTCAGATGAAAGCAGTCGCTCTACCTGAAAAGTAAGAGATCCCATCATCAAGTGATCCCATTCATCAAGGACTTCTGCCTAGTCACTTGCTACTTTGCAATTGAATCTATATAAATGATTTTACATAGTCAGTAAATGACCTCAGCCATCACAGTTTCGATGCATTGTTGAAGCCCTTTATAAGCAGCAGTCTCTGCACTGGACATAGCAGTTGCCATTTCTTCACACGAAGCAGCATGTGCACCATCTACGGGCAGCAATAGACGAGAAATAGAATTCGCAAAATACTGCAGGTAATGTTCAAATCATTAGTTTTCAATTATATCACTCCATTCTATCATGCCCAATACTTACAGCAATTAAATAACATAACCCAACATACTTGCTGAACTATAGCCACACTACTACCACAACGTTGTACAGCAACCATGAAAGATCTGAAACTGCTTTCACCAGCAGCAGCAGCAGCTTCTGCCTACACGTCAACCAACCACTCTTATGCTGGGTTAACTATATTCCACTTTAGACAGAAAATTTTCCAAATATGGCTCACAATGCACACGCATAAATAGGAAGTGTGATCAGGGAATTACAACAGATGCAGCTGCAGCAGCCACCCTTCTACTAACGCTTGTGCCCAGCACAAACCTTTCCCTCAAATTAGCAGCTTCAGTCAGGCTTTCTCTTGCCCGTTCAAGCCCTTCCGTGATGTATTGACTAACCTGCAGAAGGGAAATTCTGAATACCCATGACATAAATCCAGTGAATACCACAAGTCATTTAACAACTTACATGGTCAAGTAGGCAAGTGAAAACCGCTTTTACATTGGTTGCAAGAGTAACAGGCTGTAAAATGTTAAAATCTAATTAGAAAACTGGAGAAATATATGAAACTTTAAATCCAAAAAAGTTCGTAGGTTTTTTATTTTTGTTTGTTTTAAAGCGTTCAGCTCAATTTTTATGGAAAAAAAAACCCTAGAGAACATTTTTTTATAAAATGTCAAACCCTAGAGAACATAAAATTCCCAAGCATTCTGTTTCATGATGCCTTGCCTGGCACGTCATAGTACGTCCAATTTATTTTAATTGTTACAACTATTCTTATTACCATTATTAGAATGCCAAATAATAATGGCAGTTATAATATTTTTATTAATTAAGTAAGAATTATTATAACTATTATTACTCGGCATCCTAATCTGATCTTAGCCTAAAGACATCTATTATCAGCTCAGACACTAACCCGCCTAGCCTCGCAGTATAAAGATGTGGATTAACACCAATCAAAAGTAGGAAAGAATCTCTCAATTTGATCTAGCTTAAATTGCATATCCTCCTCCCCATTTTGAATGGAATGGAGAGTGAAGTTGCGGGTTTAGACCCATTCCGGATGTGTGGAAATTACCGATATAAAAAATAAATAAATAAACAAACAAAAAAATAGTAGAGAAGATCCCATCCACTTGCGGAGAGAAACAACTAGCAAAGAGAAACACTAATTTGTTGGCTGGTTTCAAACCACTATTCCTATTACTTAGCTTCTATTAGTCTGTCTTTCCGCCCATCCACTATTTCTACTTACTTTTTGGCTCATAACGGTCTTTTGATTTCATTCCCTTGATTGGACACTTGGAAAAATCATTGAATTATCCAAAATTTCAGTTAAATCAATGGAACTTAGAAACTATATAATGTAAATGGGAAGTTTTATTATCCTGGATTGGATTGAGAATAGGAAGGTGGTAAATGGGGAATCTCACATTGCTTGGGATAGAGAAGTTTTGGCCGTTAATAATGATTTCAAGGGGCTCCAGTTATAACAATGACCGGTCATTTTGGAGTATGGGCCCATATGGCTTGGGCCTTGAAAATTGTAAATGGTATCATAGCCAAATCCAACCAAAAGTGTAGAACTTGAGCTGTACTACCTATCTGATGGAATGGATTGTGTATAGGAAGGTGATAAAAGAAATCTCACATTGCTCGAAAAGGAGTTCTTGTCCATTATAATAAATTTCAAGGAACTCTAATTGTAACATTGACTCATCCTTTTGGAGTATAAACAAAATGTGGATTGGGCCTTCCTTGGGTTATTACACCTAGCCTCATTTCACAAATAGAAAACATAACTGTGATGAAAGGGAAAGAACCTTCTTGAGGGCATTGGGTATTAAAGGGTGAGACTATAGTGGATAATTTCCAAAGCAACTGGAGACATTTGAATGCTTTATTATTTTCTCTTCAAATATTTTAGAAGCTGCCAAGCCAAAGTATTTTATCCTGAATCCTACAGATAAATGAGTCACCATATGGGATTCTCACTAATTAATTGCAGGGTCAGATATCACCTGAGATGAAAATAAAGTGCATCTGGAAATTGCTTCTTCATTCCAGCGCATGAACTCTGTGACAACAGTAACAGATATTTGCTGGTGAGACGATGCTACTGAAGCTCCTTTTGAGCGCCCTATTGTCCCAGCTGAATCAGATATCTGCTGACTTTCAGCACGCAATTCTTCCATCTGCATGGCATACATGTTGCAGGTTTTACTTATCGGGAAAATAATCACGTTCCAGGGTTGTTTCCACTAAATCAATGAGACTTGGAAGCGTTGATCAGTAATACAAATTAAATAAAACCTTTGCTTGATATAGTTGTCGTAGAGAGGCCTGCTCATGTTCAGGATATTCATCCTTGTGAGCAGAAAACAGAGACTCCGTGAGTCCTGAAGCAAAACAGGGAGAGTGGCTATTAGGACATCAAAGTGAGACTTGTACATGAATCAAATAACTAAAGTTTTGTGTAAAAATAAGTTCATTTGAAAGTACTTGCACTGTCATACAATAAATAACTAGTAATTCAAGATCCAATGCAGCACTTTCTGGAAACATACATTAAAAAAAATGCAGCACTTTCTGGAAACATACACTAAAAAAAATGAAAAGATTTTTTTTGATAAGTAAAAAAAAAAAAAGATCCAAGGAACTTGTTTAAATATGACCCTAGGTGAAAGCCCTCACAGGATGAATCAATTAACTGAGCCAGCTAAAACTGAATACTCTGCATGGTATATTTTAGAAGGTAATGCATGTTACAGGTATCCACCAAACCGGAAGGTTTGCTGCCAAACTCAGAACACCTGCAAATTTCCCCCACAATTACTGCAACATAACTCACCACAAAAAGCTATCAAAGTTTCTTAACTCCATAGCAGGAATCCTGATTTAGGATAAGATATCAAATATCTATTAAAAAGTGCAAAGACGTCGCCCAAGAACACAAGAAGTATACCTTTAACATTCAATATCAAAACCACCATTTCCATAGAGATGGAAACTTGTGATAAGAAAGAAGTAATTTAAAATGCACAACAGCAGGAGCAATTCAAAATAATTCATTACCCTCAACATCTAAGTCACCACATCCCACAGCTTGCAGGTCTCTAGCAAGTTCTTGTGTCTTCTCATATGCCACTGCTAGCATTCTAAGATACTGAAGACACCAGTTTAAGGACAAATTAGATAAAGACAAGTTCAACCTAGCAATGGCATTAGAAGAAAAAACAAATCCCTAGTAGTTCTACTTACTAATAGGAGTCCACCGTCTTCCATAAGAGGTAGATTCACAAGAGATGGCTTAACTAATAATTTGTCCAGGAGAGCAGTCACTCGCTGCTCCAAAACTCGCTGCATGACATAAAAAAATTACTCACTTTATGAAGTTACCTATCACTGCAGTCTTTGTACATAAAAAAAAGGTTCTTGACACTAGGAGGAAAGTTCTGCCCGTATACCTGAACTAAAATTGACATAACTTCATTAGGAGAAGGGAATACAGCCGTAATTGTTGCTGCTTCTTTGCGCACGGTATCTACAAGAAGAACAATAAAGCGATAACCAATCTGTTGAATGACTCACTCATTTGCATTAAGATCAGTAGCAATCCTTCAAACCTGTAATTTCTTTGTACAATGAAGAAAGCCCACGGGAAACATTGCTAGGACTAGCTTGTGCACCCTGGTCCCCAAGAACCAACCTTGTGTCTGCATTCATCACTTCCACATCAATAAACATAGGACGTGTAGCCACATAATGTTGCATGGCACTTGTACCCCTATTAAACTGCATCACAAAAGTAAACTACTCAGATATGAGGGAAAAAAGATACTTATCAAAAAAAGATCTAAGGGAAAAGAAAGAAAATGAGAGAACTGTAGAGGAGCTTAAAGCTTTATTTTTTAGAACTCTTTGTACATGGTCCATCGCCGTAGATTTTAACGGCATGGACCTACAGGAATTCCTTGTCTCTAACGTCCCTCCATAAGAGGGCATGTGTGTTTTGCTTTGTAACTGGCTAAGATGCCATTCATTCTATTAATAAAATTATTTACTTATCAAAAAAAAGAAAAGAAAGAAAATATACTTTTTTTTGTCGGTGAAGGAAGAAAATAAACCTTAAACTGACTTCAACAAAATATCCAGATTCAGTTAAGCTAGCATATTCATTGTAATCCAAGTTCTCTACTTAAAAATGCAAGGCATCAAACCAAAATCCCAGAAAATGAACCAACCAAGAACCGTACATAAAAGTATTTAACATAGTGAAAACAGGCAATCAACAATATAAAAACAGCATACCACAAATAACGTATTGAAAATACAAAACAAAGCCTGTAATAACAAATCCAAGCTGAAAACAATAAATACTAACATAGGTGTAGAAGTTTCTCACTTCATGGAGAAGACTACTCTATATTAACACTACTTCACTACTAACATTAGATAACAACCTTCAGAGTACAAACTATTCCAACTGACCTATAATCAATCTCTCTACGTCTTTGAATATAACAAAATTATGAAAATGAGAGATGTGAAGAAAAAATGGGAAGAGAGAAGGCAGAGCTAGTTAATGAAGCCTTTGCATAGAATTGGCAAGTGAGAGAGGATAGACCAATAATCTGCGTAGTGCAACCTTATGGAAGATGGTTCTGTCATGTTTGAGGTGGTGCATTAGGAGGAAAATTAATGATTGGAGCATCAAGGATTGAGAGAGGACAATGGAGGATCTTCGGGCTTGTTTTCTTAATTCTCTTTATCTTTGGATGAAAGCTCATGCATCTTCTGTTTCTAGTTTCCAGGGCTTCCTATCTCTTTTTCTTTTGATGTTTAGATGCATTTCATGGATACTCTCCCTGTACTGGGGTACCTCCCTTATAGCTTTCCATTAATAATTTTATTAACTTACCAAAAATATCTGACAAATATATTTACCTTCGATAAAATTTTAGCACATTCTGCCATTGTTGACAGTTCTCTTTTCTGTGATGCTGCATCAAACCGAGCCAGCAATCTGTTCTCCAGTTCTACACAAGAATAAACATATCACTGGAAAGATGATAAAAACAATTACTCCAACATGTAAGGACTCACTGGGAATGCTTTGTTTCCCAATCCTAGAGTTATAGAATTATGCATTTTCCCAGAATAAATTATTAAAATGGGTCCAATCCTCCCCAACTTTGAATTGGAGGGAAAATAATTTCCATGTCCCTGCTACTACTCCACATACATCTCTACGAGTTTACCAGAGAATATATATCACTCACTCCCTTGATCTTTTTTATGTCATTAGAAGAATGAAATTTGAGACACGAAAACTCAACAAAGGAAGTGTGATCCTCTCAATAACACAAAAACTCAGAACATTGGCAGTGACAGAAGGTTAAATACACAAGTCTCAAAGTCAAGGCCAAGCATGTAAACACTCCCTTGAACTAGAACCAATTCACATTCGTATATTTTTTTGATCGGTAAACAAGATTTTATAGATCATAAGAATAGGCAAGATCCCGATCCCAAGTATACAGGTCACCTTCATATATTAAAACAGTGCAGTATTACAATGATATATTCATCATTGTTGGAATTCTTTTCTCTAGTTATTATTATTCCAGACCATCTACAGATCTTATGCACATGAAAACAAACCCAAAAGTAGATAGATACATATTTTCTAAGCAAAAACATAACTAGAGAAAAGAATTCCAACAATGATGAATATATCATTGTAATACTGCCTGTTTTACATATCCAAAGAAGTAATCTACGGCTCCAAAACAATTCAAAACCACCCTTTCCTAAGTAATATTTCATGGCATTTAGGCTAATAACCGGTAACATGATATGAGCAGATACATTTAGATGAGGAATCCCAGAAGCCGTGCAAACACGTCTTTATCTGGTTAAACTTCGGACCCATGTAGCGTGCCCACATCACATGGATCAGCATGACATGAACAGTGGCATTACACACACACATAAGTGAAACCAACGAGATTAACTTCCAGCTTAGATTTCAACAAAGGCTTTGTATCAAACAAAAATTGAAACATATCTAGTTTTCATTTTAAAGATAGGGAACTTGTTAAAACTCTTATGCAGTACACAGTAATATCGTGCTAATTTTATTGATATATGAATACATCCATACTGTATAAAAGTTACCCTACCATTACAATAATCCTGCAGGTTAGCAACCGCAACTTCCAATCCTCTGCTAGCAGCTGCATTTCCCATAACTGACTGTACACCTATCCCTTGTCTTCCAATATCTTCCTCAGCAAATGACCCTAAAACCAAGAGAAGTTGAAAGTTGCTTACAATGAGTGAAAAGCACAAACAGGTTTCGCAGCAAAACATTACACCTTAATGAAAGAAAAGTTAAACCATTTTGAGAAAGGAAGGGAAGAGAAGCAAAACTGCCTCTTGAAAAATGAGGGGAAGATACGCTTCAACATGGACAGGCCACCTTACATTGTGAGGTGGCTGGAAGGTTATGGGCTGGTATTCTTAGTAGAGCTGGGCTAGGTTGGGTCATGCCTAAAAGGTAACGGATCTATTAGCATGTTGGAATAGGTCTCACCCTTGTGCTCAAATGGCAGCAGTGTGGCGAATGATACCCTTGTGCTTAATGTGGGTTATTTGGTTGGAAAGTAATGATAGGTGCTTCAACAAGGAGCGAGCAACAGAAAAAATCTGGAATTTTTTTATTTTCTCTCTTTTTCTGTGGTTTTCTGCTATCGTTTTGAGGGGTGGGAATGTTCATGAGTTTTTACTCTTTATGCCTAGAGTGTAATTAGGTATCTCAACTTGTATACTTCCTGTGTACTTGGGCATTGCCTAGTTTCATTATATTCAATAAAGATTATTACTTATCCAAAAAAAAAAAAAATTATATTCTAATAATATTTTTAACTTTATAATATTTTTATTTTATATTTTTCTCTCTCATTTCCCACAACCCCATAAAACATTTTAATTCAAACCATTTCTAACTCATCTCATCTCAAGTCAAATATCTTATTACTATTCACAAACCATTTCAGTTCATTTCATCTTGTAGAAATGGGTTTTGTCCTAATTCCCATATGAACTACAGCCGTTACTATTGCTGTCCACTGAAAATCCAACAAGAAATCTCCCCCTTACAGCAGCCCCCATCATACGACTAAATGCCTCCATTACAAAAACAAAAAAGAAGGGGGATAGTAGGTCGTCTTGTCTCAAACCCCTTGAAGTCTGAAAAAAACCACATGATCTTCCATTGACTAAAACTGAAAATTGAGCGGTCGAAATACAATGTTTAATCCAAGCACACCACCGATCCCCAAAGCTACATCTTCTAAGCATATAGAGAAAAAAGACCCAACACACATAATCGTAGGCCTTTTCCATGTCAAGCATGCAAAGGACTCCTCGGATGCCTTCTCTTAACTGGCTATCCAAACACTCATTTGCTATCAAAATAGAATCCAGGATTTGCCGACCCCTTACAAAAGCATTTTGAGGTTTGGAAATAAGTTTGTCCATCACCAAGCTCATACGGTTGGCTAATACCTTTGATATGATTTTATAGATCCCACCTACCAAACTAGTAGGCCAGAAGTCTTTCAATTCATGGGCGCCAACTATTTTCGGGATAAGAGCAATGAAGGTGGCATTTAGTGACTTCTCAAATTTTTGGCTGGAATGGAAAGCATAAAAAATCTGCATCATTTCCTCCTTCACAATATCCCAACCCTCTTGGAAGAAAGCCATGGAAAAGCCATCCGGGCCCGGGGCTTTAGCTTTGCACATTCTTCTCACCACAAGATGCACCTCCTCTTCATCAAACAACCTTTCCAACCAACCTGCTACTTCCGAATCTAGCTGGTCAAACATCAAGCCATCAAGTTTGGGGCACCATTCTCCTTTTTCAGCAAGGAGATCCTCATAATACTACACTGTATGATCTTGGATATATTCAGGAGAGTGTAACACATGTGAACCTGAATGGAGAACTTCAATAGCATTGTTGCGCCTATACGAATTAGCAACCTTGTGAAAGAACTTAATACATTTTTTTTTTTTGATAAGTAAACAATTGTATTGATAGAATAGGCCAAGCCCAAGTACACAAGATGGATACAAGAGTCAAGACCTAACTAGGTCGTGGAAGGATTGTTTGCTACAAGGAAATCATGAAGATTAAGACCACTGAAATCTACAGCTATGGCCCAGAAAAATAAAGTACTAAAAAAGAAAGAAGCAAGCTCCTCCAATGTCCGCTCCTTATCTTCAAAAGTTCGATCATTCCACTCTCGCCAAATGCAACACAAAATACAAAAAGGAACCATCTTCCAAACTTGTATGATGGGCGTTGATCCTCCAAGAGATGTCCAACTAGCCAATAGATCTAAAATTGTGGCTGGCATTACCTAGTTTAAACCTACTCGGCTGAAAACTTCAATCCACAGGTGTCTAGCTATCTCACAATGTAGTAAGAGATGATCCACAAATTTTCCAGATTTCTAACACATGCAACACCAATCTGTGATTATGAATCAGCGCTTTCTCAAATTGTCAATAGTTAAAATCTTACCCAGAGCAGCTGTCCAAGAGAAGAAAAGAGCTTTGGGTGGTGCCTTATTCTTCCAAATTTTCCTCCAAGGAAAGTAAGTATTTGTTGAGGGCATTAAGGTTCTATAATAGGACCGAACCGAGAAGATGCCCTTGCCTGTCAGGTTCTACCAAAGCTTGTCAACTCCCCTCTCAATCAGCCTCATAGAGTAGATGTGAGTAAAAAAAGCCTCAAAACTGTCAACTTCCCAATCTTGGGCCGCTCTACTAAATGTTACATTCCAATGAACTTGATCACCCGAGCGAAACATAAGATGAGCCACAAAAGCTTCTTTATCAGATGCCCGTTGGTAAACAGAGGGAAAAGCGTCCTTGAGAGCTTCCTCACCACACCACTTATCCCTCCAAAATTTTATTCTTAAGCCCTCACCTAGAACAAGTTTAGTGTGGCGCTGGAATATCCTCCATCCTTGTCTGATGTGTTTCCATAACCCCACTCCATGCGCCCCAGATATCTCTCTAGAACACCAATTCCCCCACAGGCCTCTATGTTTACATTCAACCACCAATTTCCAAAGAGCATCCGGTTTCAAATTATACCTCCATAACCATTTACCAAGAAGGGCTTGGTTGAAAAGTCTAATATTTTTTATGTCCAAACCACCAGATGTTAAGGGCCTGCACACCTTATCCCACCTAATAAGATGGAGCTTGTTTTCATCCCCCATCCCACTCCATAAAAAGTCCCGATAGAGTTTTTCAATCCGCTTTGCCACAGAAGAAGGAATGGGAAACAAGGACAGGAAATATGTAGGTAAGTTGGATAGGATACTCTTGATGAGAGTAACCCGACCTCCTTTAGAAAGATACAATCTCTTCCATCCTGCCAGTCTTCTTTCTATTTTCTCTATCACTGTATCCCAAATCGTTGTAGCTCGTGAAGTTGCCCCCAAAGGTAACCCCAAATACTTCATCGAAAGAAAGGCCAGTTTACAACCCAGAATATTTGTCAGAACATAAGGGTTGGTGACATTCCCAATTGGCACTAATTCTGATTTTTCAAAATTGACTCTCAAGCCTGAAACAGCCTCAAAGCACAAGAGTAGGGCCCTCAACACCTTGAGTTGGTTCTGATCGGTCTCACAAAAAATTAAAATATCATCTGCAAAAAGTAAGTGAGAGATAGAAATAGTGTCTCTAGAGAGGCCGCCCACAGAAAAATCCCTTAAAAAACTATTTTCGACCACAGCCGCTAACATCCTACTAAGAGCCTCCATAATAATAATAAACAAAAGAGGAGATAGAGGATCTCCTTGCCTTAGACTCCGAGAGCTACTGAAAAAACCAGCCGAGCTACCGTTGATCAAAACTGAAAATTTTGCTGATGAGATGCACCATCTAATCCACTTACGCCATCTTTCTCCAAAGCTACATATCTCCAACAAAAAAAGAAGGAAATCTCAGTTAACATGATCGTATGCTTTCTCCATGTCTAACTTGCAGATAATCCCAGCTACACCTGTCTTAAGTCTGCTATGAGACATTCATTAGCTATAAAAACTGAATCCAAGATCTGACGACCCTTCATAAAAGTATTTTGCGGCTTTGAGATGATTTTACCTAAGGCCTCCCCCAACCGGTTTGCTAGAACCTTGGAGATGATTTTGTATACTCCAATTATCAGGCTAATGGGTCTAAAATCTTGTATCACAGACACACCACTTTTCTTTGGAATCAAAGTAATGAAAGTTGTGTTAAGACTTTTCTCAAACTTGCCTGCCAGGAACAGTTCTTGAAATACCTTCATAATGTCCTCTTTCACAATCTCCCAACAACTTTGAAAAAAATCCATCGAAAAGTCGTCTAGACCTAATGCCTTATCGCTCGCCATTTTCCTTACAACATCAAAGATCTCGGTCTTCTCAAAAGGTCTCTCCAACCAAAAAGCTGTCTGTGGTTCAATTGAGTCAAAAGCAAGCTCATTCAGTTTTGGTCTTCATCCCTCTTGTTCTGTAAACAATTGTTCATAGAAGTCCACCACATGATCCTTTATAACTGAAGCCTCTGAGCACTCTACACCATTGATATTAAGCAAATCAATAATGTTATATCTCTTGTGAGAGTTAGCCACCCTATGAAAAAATTTTGTACAACGATCTCCTTCCTTAAGCCATAAAGCTCTTGATTTCTACCGCCAAGAGATCTCCTCAAGAGAGAATACTCTTTCCAACTCAAAAACCAGCTCTGCCTTGTGATCGGTTTCCTCCTGGGAAAGAGCTCTAGCCTCGAAAGTTCTTTCAAGAGCTTGAAGTTCTTCCTCCAATTTTTTTTTGCATTCCCCTATGTCTCCAAAAGATTGTAAATTCCAACGCTTTAAATCAAGTTTGAGCCCTTTCAATTTCCTTGCAAGAATAAAAGATGGTGTACCTTGAAAGTGATAAGAGGACCACCAATTTCTCACCATATCCACAAAGCCTTCAGACTTGAGCCACATGTTTTCAAACTTGAAATAGCGGCGCCCACTTTGTATACCTCCGCCATCCAGCAAGATCGGAAAGTGATCCGAGCAAAGGCGAGGTAATCTCCTTTGGCACACCTCAAGGTAATGAGATTCTCACTCTGACAAGATAAAAAATCTATCCAACCTAAACCAAACCTGATTGTTAGACCATGTAAACGAACCCCGAATAAGGGGAAGATCCACCAAATTCAAGTCAAAAATATAAGTAGAAAAATCTACCATAGCAGGGCGTGACCTACCTTCTCCAAATCTTTCACTAGGGAACCTAATTATGTTAAGGTCCCCGCCTATGCACCAGGGTAGGTCCCACCAGCTATGTAAAGCGACAAGTTCATCCTATAAACGACTACGGTTACTATCAACATTAGGCCCATATCCACCTGTAAATGCCCATAAGAAGTTATCATCCACAGATCTAAAAGAGACCGTCACTGAAAATTCCCCCACACAATCCTCAACTTTCTCCACTACTCTTTTATCCCACATCAACAATATACCTCCCGATGTCCCGTTCGAAGCCAAATACACCCAATCCACATAAAGACAACTCCAGACACTTCTCGCTAAGTATCTAGAGATCTTTTTCAACTTTGTTTCCTGTAGACAAACGATATCTACTTTCCACACCCAGAGTAAATGATTAATGCGTCTACGCTTATTAGAATCATTCAACCCCTTCACATCCCAAGACACAATTTTTGGTTTCATAAAGACAAGATAGTTCCCTTCCCTTTCGAACGACTACGACTTGTACTACCCTCGTTCAAGGACAAAGTTAGTCGCTTGAGTTCTCTGTGTACCTTGGGCTCCGATTTCTTATCTTGATTGTGCCTTCTGTCAATGACAGTGAGAAGAGCCATAAACTGTTCCTCATAACCAACACATTTCAAGCCAATACAATTATGAATCATCTTCACGCTGCTAAGTACCCAATCCGATACATTAAACTCAAGAGGTACCTCATAGTTAAGGGGCAAAGGCTCGCCGGTTTCAAAAGGCCCCTCCAACAGAGAGCATCAGCCCCACTCAACCATGGCACTAGAATTGCAGTTCACCTTGTCGGCAGGGAAAGGTATAAAAGAAATGGTTTCTTGAACCACTGTATCAACACTGCCATCAGCTATATCATCACTGCCATCAGCTATTGAAGGGGTACTTAGTCCGGTGTCATCAACTAAGTCCTCACTGCCAACGCTGCCGTCAACGTCCACCGAGAAAGCCTCCAGATGCTCAACCGCTCCTGGGCACGACTCAACCTGGATCTCTACACCCTCCCTAGTGGTTTTCGGCTCCATCTGGCCACAGAAAATGAACGACGGCAAGTTCTGGGCATTGGGAGTTGCCATCGACTCTATCGGCATCAATTGTGCCCCTACCTCCGTACTCAGGGTCTTCCCCGAACCTTCCGTCAACATCGCCGGCACTTTCTGCCCCACCGGCGAGAAGCCTAGCTCCGTTTGATTAGGACCCGTCGGGTTCACCAACACAGGCGAAGCAAGCCGGTTCACCCGTATTGGCGACGAAGGCCGGTGAACAGCCCTCTGTGACTGGGCATCAGTTCTCCCGGCTTCAAACAAGGCCTCGATACCAACATGAAGTGCTGGCCCAGTGTTGTGAGGCTCAGTTTGCGGGTTCGAGCCCATCCCACCAAGGCCAGCCTTCTCAAGGCCTTTCTGGGTCAAGCCCATCTGCGTCCCAATTCTTCACCTGCCTCAAGCCCCCCATGTCAACACTCGGCCCCTTTAACCCACTAGACTCAACGCACCGTTTTAATAATCTAACGATACTTTGAAATTCAACCATCTTTTTTTCCAAACCAACTATCATCCCTAACAGATTTGCCTTAATAAGACCGACATCTTCCCTATCAGCTTCTCCTTCCCTCTGAGAACCGACCTCAAAGACTCCATCCCTTAGTACATTTATCTCTCTCCTTCAACCAAAGCGCTTTTGATTTTTGCCTCCAACAAATTTCTTCCATCAACAAATTTCTTCCATCAACAAAACTTTCTCAATTTCAGTCACCACCACATTCTTCCTTACCAAAGAATCCTCATTAACTTCCCCTTCCTCCAAAGCATGCAACTCATCCCAAAGACTGTTTTTCTACACTTCCGTATGTCTAAAAACTTCTTTATTCCACTTCTTTAGGTCGGACTTAAGGGCTTTAAGTTTACTTGCCATTATGAAGCTAGGGTTGCCATCAAAAGAATAGTCCTCCCACCAAGCCTTTACCTTCTCTACAAATCCTTCAACTTCCAGCCACATATTCTCAAATTTGAAGGATCGCCTACCCCCAAGAAGACCACCACAATCAAGCAAAATTGAAAAATGATCAGAACAAACACGTGGCATCCTTTAATGACACAAGTTCGAAAACCATGTCTCCCAAGAAGAGGAGACTAAAAATCTGTCCAACCAGGACCCCCTTGGCTATTGGACCAAGTGTAGGCCCCCCTACCAACGGAAGATCCACAAGGTTCAGGTCAAAAATCAACTCTGAAAAAGATTCCATTGCGCTTGTCGACGTAAAGGCCCTTGCCCTCTCACTAGGGAACTGAACAATGTTGAAATCTCCACAAAAAACCCAAGTAATTCCCATAAAGTATAAAGATCCGCCAATTCCTCCCACAAGAAGCTTCTATCTCTATCTACATTAGGTCCATATACACCAGCTAGCGCCCACAACCACCCATCCTCAATGTTTTTAAAGGATACCGCCATTGAGATCAAACCAATACAATCCTTGATCATCTCCACCACTCTCTTATCCCACATCACCAACACAACTCCCGAAGACCCTAATGAGGCTAAAAAGGACCACCCTACAAAAGAGCAACCCCATAGGCTACGAATAATGTGCCTATCAATGCTACACAGCTTAGTCTCTTGAAGGCAAACAATGTCGACCTTCCAACTACGTAAAAGGGATCTAATGCGGAGATGTTTATTCACTTCATTGATCCCCCTTACATTCCAAGAAAGGATTTTAGGCCTCCTAAAGAGACAAAGACCCCCTTCCCTTCAACCTTTCTCTTCCCACACTTCCTTCCTTATTGTCGTAGTTAATAGAGCTTTTAAGGCGATTCAACTCCCTATCCCGTTTCACAGCTTATTTCTGGGATGTAACATTCATTGCCTCCAGCGCAATTACAAGGGCCTTAAACTTAATAATATTATTTTTGTTTTGAAATTTGAAAAAGTTGAAATATTTTGTGTTTTTTTTTTAAAGTTTGGGAAAGTTGTAATAATTAAGTAATAATTAGATGAAAATGTTGAAAATTTGAAATTGAAAAATGTTTATGTTTGTAGTGTTTGAATACTGAGATGAGATGGGATGAGCTGAAAGTTTCTCTCTATTCAAACCACGCCTAAGAGTTTTGGTCTTAATATTTCGATCAAAATAGAGTCTTGATCTTGGTGGTATGCTCCCACCAAGTCTAAGGTATAAACTCTTGAGTGCAAACGATTTCCAGAGGCCATTGGAATGGAGGAATTTTTCCTTGAATTATCCAAAGTACATTTAAATAGAACTCTTTGTTTTGGGCCTATGCATCCTTGGGATCAATAGAGATTTTGTTACGGACATCTAAAAAAAAAAAACCTATATTGTCACAGACAATTATATCTCTTTTTCATTTGCCAAAACGGAATTTCAGATTCATGGTTCTTACTCCCAAACTCATAATTACATCCACTCATTTGGCCCTAATTATTTTTTGATGAAGGAATTCAGAGACTATGCAAACACATCTTTTACAAAGTTAAACACCGGACCCGTGTAACAATTCCCCATCACACGAATCAGGTAAAACCTCAGAGCTTTTCACCAATGGGACATGGCCCTGTCCCTAATTACTCCCAACAAAGGAAGGGTTCAGATCATCTATTTCAGTTTATTCATAAAATCTTCTGCCTGGATCTTCCTTTTTCCTTATAGTTCATGTAAAAGCTCTATAATTCGTCAAAAAGACCTTCCCCTCAAAAAGCACAAAAGTATCATAACGTTTTGACAAAGATGCAAATAACAAACCAATAATCAGCATTTTAGCTTTAGTTGAAATGGACCCACCCATGAATTTGGTAGCAGGAGTTTGGAGTAAACATTGTCATGCTTACACAAATCAAAAAGCTGGCCCATGAAATGAATGACTTATAATTTAATGCGAAAGTAAGGCAATCTTACTCAATTTTTGTGCAATTGAAGCAGCCTCAGCAACACGGCTATCATCAGAAAATAGAGGAGAAAGTTCCATCAGGTCTCCTGGGCTGCCATTAAACTCCATCAAGTACTGCCCAGATAAAATTAATAACAAGGAGTTAGCACATTCTAAACAAAGGATGCCATAAAGTAAGTGAACAATTGGCAGTACCTTTATGAGTTCTATTGTTTGACTAGCAGTTTCTCGCTGAGCATCTGCACTCTGACCAGAAAAATTCATATAAACGAAAACATAAAACAGGAAGGTTGCAATGTAATGGCAAGAAATTGGGAGTATCATATGACAATGAAGCATGGGAAAAGTTTACCTGCAAATGATCTCCTATCTTTGCAGCAGTCTGTCCAACGCTTGAAATACGTGAATCCAACCGAGCAAAGCTATCAAACAAGCCATCTACACCTTTTTCCAGCTGAAAAGAAAAATATATCAATAATATGCAACTCGATTTTCAAATTCAAACTCGATAAATGTATTATCACTGAAGATAATTGTTAGCTAACCTCAGCAAGTGTCTTACGGTGCTTAGAATCTTGGACAGAAACCTCCTTCTTGAGATTGAAGAGTCTTCCATCAATCTTCAACCAGGATGAAAAGAGGAAAAAATGAAAACCTTAATTGAGCAATAAATTAGTAGAATCCATTTTCCATAACCAAAGGTTCCAAAGCATACTTGTTTCCGAAGATCAACCAACTCCTTATAAGAATCCTTGAATAGACCCAAGAGCTTATCCACTTCTGGAAACAAAGGGGCAGCCAACTTGGTTGCATCTCCACGAAAATTTCCGTTTGATAAGGCATCATTTCCACTGATGCTGCTATTATGCCCTTCTAATAAATCTGTTTCTTCATCTTGGAATGACGGGAGAAGCCCATTTACCAAGTTTCCAAACAAAGCATCAAATGAAAAATCCCCCTACCAGTATGAAGCAAATATATGCATATGAGTTTCATTACGCAAATTAGAATATTAATTACCCAGAAAACACTACCGCAACTATATAGAAAGAGGATTACCTTAAAGTCATCTACGTCGAGAATGAGTGGGATAGAGTTAGCGGATGAAGATTTTGAACCTTTTTCGTTTTTAATTCCATCTCTGCTATCCTTCATCTAGAACAAGTAAATTAGCCGATCAAACGCATAAAAAATAAGGTAAGAAATTTGAAGGTAATGAATAATGCAATTAAAGCCAAGTTGAACTACAATTACTTGCAACAAAGATGAAGAATTCATGAGAAAAATCAAACATATATCTCAATAAAGATAAAACAAAGCAAATAAACATTTCTTTTGGTCCGATCTCGCTGAAGAAGAAGGAAAAAAAAATAGAGAAATTGGTACCTCCGGTAGGCCCGAATGAACGACAGAGGCACTGACACGGGCGGCGTCTAAGAGTTTGATTCTTCCTTCTGTGCTCTTGCGCTGGGTTAGATCGAGAGAGATTGGCAAAGAGCGCGAGCGAGGAGAGAGACAACACGACAGACTGTTCACCAACGAAGACTACAACGAAAAGTTGAAAAATAAAATAGCCATGAAGACGATTTTAGGCCTCATATGGTCAAGGTATTATGAATGAATGGGGAGGTTAATATTGGTATAGGGGCCCAGACAAAGCAAGCCGGACTACTCTGGTTAATTTCCTTTCATAATTATTTTTTCGTGTGTGTGGTGTTTTTTTTTTTTTAAATGTTTGTAATTTTAAGATATGTGATTATGAAAGTGTCGTTCTATACATAAGTCTATAATTTCTTTAACTCCACACACTTGTTCAGGTAAACTTATTCCCTTTTTTTTAATACAGTAATTTTTTTTAATTTTCTTGAACTTCTCTCCTATCAGTCTTATCTCCCCATTTATACACTTACACAAACCCATCTCACTGTTGATCATTGTACGCTACCACTCACGCCACTGCACCACCACCACCAATCTCTTTCCTCATCAATGATTTTTCCCTAGCCTCCTTATGCTCAATTGAAGTTCCTAACCCCTCTCACCCTCTCTCACAACTTCTCTCCACCTCACAAGCCTAGATACGTCATCGTAGGGCCACCACACCCCTTCCACGATGCCACCACAGTCTCGCCAAAGTCTTTTCAAGCCCCTACATGCTCAGTCATTCCAGATCCAAAACTCAGCTCCACTCCCACTCCCACTCCCATCCCAACATTGAACACCAACAACAACATGCTTTTCTGTTCCATTTCGAAACTGACTTTACAGCCAAACATAGAGGACATGAGAATAAGGATTCAAAAACTCGGGAAAAAATGAAAAACAGTGAAATTAGAAGTTTTCATGTTCTTCATCTCTCTGAAATGCCCAAATTCAAAAACTCTATTTTGTTTCTCCTTCGTCTCCTTCATTTAAGAAACCCTATTTCTTTTCTGCACTTTGAGTTAAAGGGATTGTTCTACTAGGCGCTTCAAGTTTGGTGGGGGAGATTGTTCTACTAGGGTTTTACTCGAAAAGTTGGGGGAGTCAAGTTGTTCTGAGCCTGTAAGTGAAACACGTGACATGGCGACCAGACCAAATTCGCCATGTCACGTTGTGTGGAGTGGATGCCCAGATTGGCCTAGGTTTAAATTTTCTCAATTACCAAATAATGTTCTCCTTGTAATGACCCTTTCCTTAATGATGGTTTTTGTGGGGTAATGGTTAACAAAGTGTCAAAAGACATAATCTTTTAATTTAATTAAAAGTTATGTTACTTATTAAGGTTGTATCATTTACTAACCATTATATTATTAATGATTGTGCATTATGCCAACCAATGTATCATGGCCTATAAATAGGAATAATTGATGCACAATGAAAACATTTAATTTCTTTTATCCATCATCAACTTATGAGACAAATACCATCACTAGAGTGTTATCATATTGCCAAATTGTTGTTCAAAATTTGTTTCTGTTTGTTCTTCATTTTTTTTATAGTGGTCACTAGCATCAGAGCCTAGTCATGACAGTGAAAATTTTTTCACACATTAAGAAAACGATAAATAGATAAGTATTTAGTTTGGCAACCACACTTACATATTATAATAATCTTAGGACGTTTTCAAATCTAAAAGAAAAACTCTTTCAAATTACAATGGGAGGCCTAGACCATATTAAGAATTTTCAAAATCTTGTAAGTTATTATTTTGAAATTATTGGCATATTTTCACACAAAGAAAAAGTGCATTTTCCAATCGTTTTACACCCATTGTCATTGTTCCAGGAGTTGCTGAAGTTCCTCATTATTGCTAGAGTACGTGGACCTCAAGAGCATGTCAAAATCCTCAACATCGATCACCATTTTGCCTAACAGAAGTGAATATAAAAGCTTCACAAAAATTGAAAACAGTCTAAGTCGCAAGGAAGGAGAAAATCCTGGACAGAAAATGGCCATAAAATTCAAATCTTACAAGGGCTAATGAGACAGACGCTCAACCCAAGGAAGTTCCAAGCGACAATGTCATTTTGGTTACAGCTATGAAACAAAATTCTCCTTCAAACGACATTATTCCATTCCATTCAAGCCAAGTCTCGAGTTAAGTTGCAAGCCGATCTCTAAATATTGGTAATGTAATACTCCCCTTTAGGTTTGCACAAGAAAGTTCATAATGTCCAACTTGCAAACAAAATGAAGAAATAACTCACGCCCAAGTGATTTGTGAGGATGTTCGCGAGTTAGTTAGTAGCTGAAACATAGGTTGGGGAAATGAGGCAAAAAAATATATATATCATGGACTAAGTGCCAATCAATCTCAATATATTTTAAATACACATAAAATTAGGATTGTGAGTTATATAAACTAGCTTGATTATCACAATGGAGAAGCATGGGCTGAGGATGAGGAACAAGCAAGTCATAAAATAATAGCTTTAGCTAGACTAACTTAATAGTAATGCTGGCCATAGCATGGTGTTTAGCCCCAACAAAAGAAAGAAAGATAACAATTGTTTCTTGATATGCTAAGATATAGGACTTTCACCAAGTTTGATAAAGTACCATGTAGTCAAGCGGCAAGTGGTGGGACAACTAGTCTTATTAAATCTGAATAGCTAGATATCTAAAATTTGCAAGTGGAAGGAAAAAATACGATATCCTAGAATGGTCTCAAAGTATCGAAGAACATGAAGGTGGCTTAATAATAAGGTTGTTGAGGTTGTTGCATGAATTGATAGAGAATATTAATGGAGAAGACAATATTAGGCTAAGTAATGGTGAAGTATATAAGTTGACCAACAACACAATAGCAAATACTAAGATCCACTAGAAGTTTACCATCATTTAGAGTCAATTTCAAATTAGGCTCCATTGGAAAAGAAGTAGAGCGAGATCCCAAAGTACTAGTGTGAAAGAAAATGTCTAGATTGTACTTCCTCTAATTAAAAATATCACATAAAGAACAGGCAACTTCTAAGCCAATAAAATATTTAAGGGCACCAAAAGTCTTTGATCTTGAAATTGTTGGCTAAGAAAACTTTGACATCATTACGAGTTGTAAGATTGATGTCTGTTAATAAAATATCATCAATATAGACAAGAGTAACAATAAAAGATTAGCCTTGAGAGCGAGTAAACAATGAGTGATTTACCTGTGATTGGATGAAACCTACATAAATGAGAATAGAGGAAAGCTTAGAGTACCAGTTCCATGAAGCTTGTTTGAATCCATAATAGACTTATGAATACAACAAAGTTTGGTCTCCTCTTTAAGATCCTAGCAAGGTGGAGAGATCATGTACACCTTTTCATTAAGTTTGTCATAGAGGAAATGATTGTTCATGTCTAATTGGTGAAGATAACAATGGTGAGTTACAGCAATAGCTAGAACATAACAAATAGTCACAAGTTTGGCAACGGGAGGCAAATGTATCATGATAGTCGAAACCATCAACTTGAGTGTAAACATTAGCTACTAGACCAGCCTTATGCCTTTCAATCAATCCATCTACGCAAAATTTGATTTTGAGAACTCAATTGCAATAGGTTTCTTACTAGATAAGAAGGGTTGAAGACTTAACCTGTGGTTGGCTTCTAAAGCCTCAATTTTAGAAGACACGTCATTACACCAGTTAGAATATTGAATAGTTTGAGAATAGCTAAATGGATCAAAATGATCAGGTAAAGAAGAAATGAAAGCAAAATAATAAGGAGAGAATCTATGATAAGAAATAAAATTAACAAACAGATGGGCAGTACTTAGTGAATACTGAGAGGTGGAGGAAGGTGCATTGGACTCAAAAAGCAATGTGGGACAAACGTAGTCTCAAAGGTAGGTACAATCGATGGCGTGTCATTGTGGTTTGGTGGAAGGAACGAGAGTAGGAGTTAAACCTACAAATTCACCAATTACCTCTCTCCCACAAGCAAGTTACTACAACATTATCAATGTGTTTCTAGAGAATAACATCAACAAAACTGAGTTTATCATTAGCATTAAGAGCCATCTTCATGGCTTTACCAAGGTAGTCGACTGAATGAAGAAAATATGAAGAATAAATATCACTACTTGATGGTGATATACAAGACTAGCAAGGGATTTAGAGACAACAGCCATGAGAGAAACGTGAAAATGGAAAAAACAGAATGTGAGAATGGAACAACCATATACCCAAGATGGGTGGCACTAGTATCATATTGAATGGATGAGGAAATATATTTCATTGATTGTAAAATAATGTAAACAAGTATTTAAAAAGAAAATAGATGCAACAATTGTGCTATTATTTCGTTGTGTATAAGAAAAGTAAAGTTGTACAATTGGCCAAGAAATTGTGTAAAGAAAGTTGATGGTTGATCCTAATATGTGTAATAATTTCTTTGAGAAAATCATTCTTTAAATGATTGAAAATGACTATATTATTACACATAATCCATGGTTGAAAGAAACTATCAGACTCATCTAATGGTTTGGCCAACAATTTGTTAATAAAGTCAATTTTATTCTTGTTGTAAGTACCATTACTAAGGAATGACTCTACGTGTGATGATTTTCACCATTGAGAGAGGTTGATAATCGAGCAAAGAGCCTAAAAATTTAACATGATGCAAGAAGAAAGGATAAGAGGGATCTTTGATGGAGGGAGTATTGGAGGATAAAGAACAATTTGCCATGGTTAATCAGAGTCAATGCTTTGATACCATAAAAAATATAAACGTGGCAAGAAAAAAGTGCTTATTTGTTACAGATTAATTAGAAATAATCATTATTCTTTAAGCTCTCATTACAATACCTCTTTTATAGAAGTGAAAGTGATGCGCCTTGGATTTGCCTATTTTTCTGCATTTTTTGGTATGTCATTAGGATAAAATTTTGAAAATTAGAGTTGAAGTTCAAGGAGAATCTGGTCTTGTAATTGAATGAATGAATATAAACTAAATGCTCATATATATATATATTTAAACATATAAAGGGATTTCAATAATTATTAAATTAACATAATACATAAGTGCCAGCTAATCTCTCTTACTAAATGTCATGCCATCATGTGAGTTATACCCATTGATACTTCACAAACACAAAAGGCTAATGTAGTTTAGTAATTCAAAGATGTGGTTTGACAACATCTTCCCTCAATCCACATTTTCGTCCCCATGTTTTTCCAATATTGAAATATCGTCATTAAGTTCATTTTAATTATTTTTTCCTATTTACAACTGAATTAGTACAGTTGTATTGGTGCAATATAACCTATTTCCGTTTTAACAATCTCTTTATTTTCTTCTTAAGAAATCTCGAGGACAATTATCTCTACCAAATAATTGAAGTGCTTCAATATACATTGGTCAAAAGGCTAACTAGTGCCAAGTCCCTAACTAAGCTTCCCTACAAAACTTGGGCTAGAGAAGCCACTTATCCTACATTTGAAGTGTAGATAACAGTAGAATAAAAAAGATAGTGTCCCACATGGATGGTTACTACATAGAATAACTATAAACTATAGGATAAGTTATATAAAGCTATAAAGTTTGGAGGTAGGTCACAATAATATTGTAGTTTAAAGGGGAGCAATTTCCCTAACAAAAAGTAGGTAGAGAAAAAGAGTTTGCCTCTCCCTATTCAGTGACATATAGCACTCTTCATTTGCCCTCAAGGATGGTGCATGAGGGATTTCCCTTTACACCATTTAATGTGCAAGAAGGTTACTACAGGGTGAGGCAAAACCTTCCCTTCATGAGATGGATGAGATGAGATCATTACTTAATTATTACACTCAAACATGTTTTGCTTTCTGATTTGGTCATGACCAAAACATTCTAACACATGTTAATATGGGTGATAGGATGACTAAGAAAATGCATATGTGAATGAGATGATCCACTGTTTTCTTTCTTTTCAATCGTTTTGTTTCAGATAAGAGTCCTTCATTGCACTCACTCGAGATAAGGGATCATCTCAAAATCACAGACCTCTCGTACATCTTGTTCTAACCCTTTTCTCTCTCTCTCTCTACTGGATATGGGTTTGTAAAATTCTTTTTAAGTATTTTGTGTATATGATAACTAGTTTGATAATTAGAACTATAAAAATATAATTAGCAAATGCACCAAGTGTGAACTAATCATTGTACCAACTATTCAGTGGTTGGTGCGTAAGACTCATGTAATGGCACGAACAAAGTGTGGTCGGCCACATTTGAAAATTCAAAATTAATGAATCTACCATACCGTATTTGTAGGCATTAGAGGTACAAATTCAAGGCTATACATGAGTTTACCATGGCTTGAGCAACACATGAGCCACATATGCTGATTGGACGGCTGCAATTCTTAGCCTATCATGTAGATCGACACTTGGAAAGCACAATACTGTAGCGTGTGTACAAATTTGGTGGTTGGAAGATGACAAATCAAGTATTTTCCCACCTAATAATGAAAAATGATACAAAATAGAAAACATTCTAAAACCATAAAAAGAAAGGAAAGAAGAAATGTAAAGAAGATTAAGAACGTTGTTCCTCCTTAAAGCCAAAAGGATAAATTTTGGGTTTTTCAAAGAAAAGGATAAACAAATTTAAATAAAAGAGGAGATAAATTGAATCAATGACATTATTAGATAGAGAAGGCTATGTTTGGATGTTAAGGTGATGTCAGATGATCCATAAATAATAATAATAAAAGAATAGTGAACAATGTCATCGATTTGTGAATAATAGTGAATTGTTTGTGAACAGTAACAAAGTATTCTCATTTATTGTAATAGTCTAAATTAAAAAGATAGTAAAAATGGAACGATTGAGGAAAGAGTCGTACATATACTGTATTGATAATGTTTTATTTGAGGGGAGCTCCTCTAAATTGCCAAATAGAAAAGCAAGCAAAATGTTCTAGATTATTTTTTCTAAGCACCACGCGTGGAATATACCCCTACCGCAACCAACTTAGGCTAATACTAGAGTAACCTACTTATAATGCTATTGTAGGTCACAAACAAATAACAAAAGTAATTTGGGCCCAAGGCCAGTTCATGCAACAAGCGACTACTAAAATTAAATGGGTTGTAACCTTAAAACAAAACATAAGCATCCGAAGTAACTTTACCCATGAGGACCAATCCATAAACAATGTGTGTCTAGCTCACGAAATTCCTTAAACTAGCCTTCTCGAGACTTTGGTCCTCAATACTTTGAATTGCTGTTGAACCCTAACTTTCATCTTCTTCAGTTCAGTGAGTAACACTTATCAAGATTTCTCGTATGTTTTTGCATATGAAACAAAATAAAATGAAATGAATTAATATAAAAGTTGAAATTTAAATAAAATAGTGTGAATATTTTTTAATATTATTTTATTTAAGATTTTAAAAAATTGAATTATTTATATTATTTTGTATGAAATTTTGAAAAAATTATAATGATTATGTAATTGTTGTTACTGATTCTGTCAATCATTTTAATTAATGTTCTATTTTGTTATTGCTCCAATTGCTTGTTGACACATGTGTAGTGATCCAATAGATTGGTGACACCTATGATGGCAAATGTATCCGATTATAAAAGAGCATGTGCTGAGCTCATGATGCTGCTAGCTAGATCCCACTGTTGCAAGTAGTTATTCGATTTGAAACACGTGTTATCATCTAGTCTTGTGTATGTACATGCTTTATGTTTTCTGGGTGTCTTCGAAAGAAAATTTCCAGAGAGTTCACCTAGGGTTTTTAGGATTTGCTTTGTGTGAGAAAATCAGTGGGTTTAATCATTGATTCTGAGTTCAAAGAGTTGTATAAATCTGTACTGAGACTTTTCTGTGAAGATTGATAATCAATAAATGCATCAAGGCCGTTCTTGTTGTGGATGTAGACCATTAAGGTCGAACCATGTATATCTGTGTGTTCTTTCCTATTTCTGCTTTATATTCTTCAATATTTTGATTTCTTGTTTACTGCTTTAAGTTTTTGCAATATTCTTGATCTATTTTCAGATGTTCTTTAATTTCTTATATCTATAAGATTTTTCTATAGTCAAGTTCTTAGTATTTGTTGAGTTCTGTTAAAAAAGGACTCGGCTTGTTTTCATAACAAGTGATATCTTGAGCCTAGGTTTTAATGGTGACCATGAAGTTTCATATAGAAAAGTTTACTGGTGAAAATGATTTCGACTTATGGAGAACTAAGATGAGAGCACTGTTAGTCCAACATGGACTACAGAATGCTTTCCTTTGTGAGAAAAAAATGGCGCTTCCTCAAAAGAGGAAGATAAGGAGGTTGTCTATAAGAACTTCCTCCAAAAAACCCACAATGCCCTAATCCTCTCATTTGGGGATTAAGTCCTAAGAGAGGTAGCCAGTGAGGACACTGCTACGAGTATTTGGTTAAAACTATAAAACATTTACATGACAAAATCTCTAACTAATAGATTTCACAAGAAAACCAAATTGTATACCTTCAAGATGACCCCTGAGACATCAACAGAACAATATCTTGATGAGTTCAACAAAATTATTCTTGACCTAGCCAATATAAACATTAAGGTGGAGGATGAGGACCAAGTTATCCTCTTGATGAGTTCTTTGGACTCATCATACCTAAGTCTAAAAGAAACTATGATATATGGTAGAGACTCTTTGACACTAGATGAAGTACAATCTGTACTGCATACTAAGGAACTTCAGAATATGAGTGATATCAAACAGGATCAAGGGGAAGGTTTATCTGTTAGGGGGAGAACATAAAAGAGAGAGAAGAAAGGCAAGAATGAAAATAAGAAATCTAGGTCTAAATCAAAGGGAAAACATTTTAAATGTTTTTATTGTTATAAAGAATGATATTTCAAGAAAGATTGCCTTGATAGAAAAACAAACCTAGGTAATAAGTCTAAAGAGGCAAGGGATGTCTCTATGGTGTTAAAAGGCTATGAGAGTGCTGAAATACTCACTGTGAGTGAAGTGGATTCAAAAATATAGTGGATAATGGACTTTGGTTGCTATTTTGATGTGTCCTGTTAGAGATTGGATTGAGACATTCTCTGAGTTAACTGGAGGACATGTAATCCTAGGAAACAATAAGTTCTACAAAATCATGGGTTTAGGGTTAGCTAGACTTAAGATGCATGATGGTACTAAGAGACTTTTGAAGGAGGTCAGTTTTATACCTGAGTTAAAAAGAAACTTGATTTTTCTTGGTATGCTTGATCAATCGGGCTACACTTTTAAATTTGAGATAGGGGTTCTTAGAGTCACTAACGGCTCTTTAGTTATTAGGAAATGAGTTGTTAAAAATGAGTTGTATACTCTGCTTGGTAAAACTGTAGTTGGAGAAGCATCCCCTACATAGTGTACTATAGAGAATAAATCTGTGTTGTGGCATAGGAAACTTGGATTGTAAGTCAAATGGGGCTTGTAGAATTATAGAAACAGGGATTACTAAGTGAACATAACCTAGTAAATTTACCTTTTTGTGAAGATTGCATCTATGGAAAGGCAAATAGGGTCAGTTTTAAGTTAGCAATCCATAAGAGCATTAATATTGGATTGGCTACAATTTTTCTTCAAAACAGTATAAATTTGCACACATATCAAAAATTTTGATTATATTTGATCAATAGTGGGGGGAAAAAAGTAAAAAAATAGAATAAAAATATTCTTACTTTTTAAAAGTAAATAGTAAATTTAAAGTCTTCTTTAAATTTGTGTGCAAATTTGTACTTTTTTAAAGAAAACTTTTAGTCAATCCAATGCTAATACTCTAACACTATCAAACCTTTGACTATGTCCATTTTGACCTCTGAGGACTTGCAAAGGTAAATTCACATAGTGGAGGAAGCTATTTTCCCTCCCTTGTGGATGATTATTCTAGAAAAGTTTGGGTTTATATTCTAAAAAATAAGAGTGACACTTTTAAAAAATTCAAAGAGTGGAAGACTCTAGTGAAAAACCAAGTAGGTAGAAAACTCAAAGTTTTAAGGACTGATAATGGTTTAGAATTGTTGTCTAGTGAGTTTAATCTGTTCCGTCAAAGGGAAGGAATTCCTAGGCATAAGACTATGAGGGAAACCCCTTAACAGAATGGCTTGGCATAAATAATGAACAGGACCATCTTAGAAAGGGTAAAATATATGCTGTCTAATTTAGGTCTGCCCAAAACCTTTTGGGCAGAAGCTGTTACTAATATTGTTCACCTTATAACTAAGTACCCCTCTTCTATTATTGGGTTTAAAACCCCACATGAATTATGGTCTGGGAAACCACCCAGCTATGACTACCTAAGAGTCTTTGGATGTGTAGCTTATGCACATTCAACAACTAACAAGTTAGAACCTAGAACAATGAAGTGCATCTTTATGGATTATCCTGAAGGAGTTAAGGGGTACAAACTTTGGGTAGATGGACCTGGCAGGTATAAATGTATTGTGAGCAGATATGTGACTTTTAATGAGTCACAAATGGCTCGGGTACAAGGAGAACAATTAAACCAAAATGTTGATGAGTCCTTAAAGGAATTATAAGTTGAGGTGGAGCAGGTTAACATCCAACCTGAACCTGGATTGGAGGAAGGTAGTGATCCTGAGGATCAAATCTCAGGGGATACAAGTCAATGTGGAGCCAGTTCCTGGAATCTGGCTAGAGACAGACAGAGGAGGGCTATTAAACCTTCTCAAAGGTTTGGACAGGCTGAGCTTATAACTTTTGCTTTGATAAAGACTGATGAGATTGTTTACCAGGAACCTAGGTCTTATAAGGAGGCTGTAACTAGTAAAAACTCTTCTAAATAGATACTAGCGATGAATGAAGAGATGAAATCCCTCCAATAGGATCAGAACTTGGATTCTGGTGCATAAACCTCAAGGAGTCGAACTAGTTGGATTCAAGTGGATCTATTAGAAGAAAAATGGCATACCAGAGATAGAAGGGACCAGGTATAAGGTTAGGCTTGTAGCCAAAGGCTTTACACAGAGAGGGAATTGATTTTAATCAAGTTTTCTCACATGTGGTTAAACATAGTTCAATCAGGTTACTGCTAGCCTATACAGCTTTTAAAAATTTGCATTTAGAACAATTATATGTTAAAATAGCTTTTCTTCATGAAGAACTTGAAGAAGAGATTCATATGCAGCCTTCAGAAGGCTTCACAGATGAGATTAATAATAATCATGTGTGTCTTCTTAAAAAATCTCTATATGGTCTTAAACAGTCATCTAAACAGTGATATGAGAGATTTGATACACATATGATTAATAATAATTTTAAGAGAAGCTGTTATGATAGTTGTGTCAATTACAAGGAAGAAAAATGAACCTTTGTTTATCTTTTACTGTACGTAGATGTTATGTTGTTAGCTTGTGAAGACACTATTCTAATTGATGAAGTTAAATGTATGTTGAAATTTGAGTTTGAAATGAAAGAACTGGACCTTACTAAGAAAATATTAGGAATGGAAATTGTAAGGGACAAAAATTCCAGACTTTTATATCTGTCCTAAAAAAATGGCATTTCTAAAGTTCTCAAAAGGTTTGGTATGGAACATGTAAAACCTGTAAGCACACATTTAGGTCAACATTTTAAACTTTCTGTAGATGAGGCTGCTAAAATAGATTATGATATTAGTTTTATGCAAAAAATACCATATGCTAGCATATTGGGAAGCATAATGTATGCAATGGTCTGTTTTAAACCTGATTTGACTTATGTCATAAGTGTAGTTAGTAGATTTATGGGAAATCCAGAAAAACTCCATTGGCATGCTATTAAATGGGTACTTAGGTATCTAGTAGGTACTACTAATCTAAGACTCAGTTTTGGAAAAAATGTTGAAAAGGGTTGTCAGTTGCCACGGTTTGTAGACTCTGATTTTGTAGGAAATGTAGATACTGAGAAATCCTTAACTAGGTATGTGTTTACTACTTTTGGGGGAGGTATAAGTTGGAAACCACACTTGCAATCTATTGTGACTTTATCCACAATAGAGGCTGAATATATAATATTGTTTGAAGTCATAAAAGAGGCTATTTGGTTAAAAGGTATTGCAAGTGAATTAAATATCTTTAATGGAAATATCACAGTACACTGTAATAATCAAAGTGCACTACCTTTAGCCAAAAACCAAGTTTATTATGAAAGGTCCAAACATGTTGATATAAGACTACATTTTATTAGAGATGTTATAGAGTCTAAGGTTGTGGGTGTGGAGAAGGTCTCAATTGAGGATAACCCCTCAAATATGATGACCAAGTCTCTCCCTTGGTCTAAGTTCAGGCATTGTCTGTACTTAGTATGTATGGAGTCTGGGGACTGTCCTTAGTAGAGGGACAAATGCAGGAACAACCAATGATGAGCTTTGATGGAATCTTGGTGATAAATGGTTGCCAATGTGGAGATTTGTAATTGTTGTTATCGATTCTGTCGATCATTTTAATTAATCTTTTTTTTTGTTATTGCTCCAACTGTCTGTTGACACCTGTGTAGTGATTCAATAGCTTGGTGACACCTATGATAACAAATGTATCTGGTTATAAAAGACCATGTACCGAGCTCGTGATGCTGCTAGCTGGATCCCATTGTTACAAGTAGCCGTTCGATTTGAGACACGTGTTATCATCTGGTCTTGTGTATATATATGTTTAAGATGTGTATCGTTGCCCTAATTCGATTTATTTGCTGCTTTATGCTTTTTGAGTGTTTTCGAGAGACGATTTTCAGAGAGTTCAACTAGAGTTTCTAGGATTTGCTTTGTGTGAGAAAATCAGTGTGTTTAATCACTGATTTTGAGTTCAAAGAATTTTATAAATTTGTATTGAGACTTCTTTGTGAAGATTGATGATTAATAAAAGTACTGAGATCGTTTTTGTCGTGGATGTAGACTATTATGATCGAACCACGTATATCTGTGTGTTTTTTCCTATTTATGCTTTATATATTTTGATATTTTGATTTATTGTTTACTGCTTTAAGTTCTTGCAATATTCTTGATCTATTTTCAAATGTTCTTTAATTTTTTATATTTGTAAGATTTTTTTATAGTCAAGTTCTTTGTATTTGTTGAGTTCTGTTTAGAAGGAACTCGAATTGTTTTTATAATAGATTAATGTCTCATTTATTTTTTACAATTTATTTATTTATATATATATTTTTATCTCATATCATCATTATAAATTTTTAATATAAAATAAAATAAAAAATACATTTTTTTCAAAATTTTTAATTTTTTTTATATTTTTTTATTAAAAGTGTGATTTTCTCCCCTTTTAGGAACGAATATTGCACGATTTCTCTCCCCCTGTCTTCCCGCCCAAACATTTTTGTAAGTGGTCCGCTCATTCTTCAAAGTTCGCTCCATATTGTCCCGAGAAAAAACGAGAGTAAAAGTGGCGACAAGAAGACTAGGGCAGAGAAAGAAGACAGAGAGAGATGGCAGGTGGCACCGCCTTTGCCAAGGCCATTTGCTCGATCTGCTACGAAGATCTCAAGCCCATTGTTGAAGACATTCAAGCCATCTCTATATGCGGCCATGTCTTCCACGAGCTCTGGTACTCTCTCCCCCCCAAAACCCACACATGCATCGAATGAAAAGTCACAATCTGAAATTAATTATGTTTTTCTTGTTGTGCGTGCTTGAAACCCTAGTCTACAACAATGGTTTGAGTACTGCTCGAACACGAAGAAATGCACTTGCCCCGTGTGCAAACAGCTCTGTTCGACGAACAATGCCAGTCGTCTTTATTTTCAGTCGGTTGGAGACTCGCACGATCCTGTCCTAACTCAGAAACCGATCGATTACGAGGAAGATCCCGAAGAGTTGCGCAGCGAAGTTAGCAGATTGGTGACGAAGGTTACGGGACTTACTTCGGTCTTAGAGCGGCAGGGGAAGAAGCTCAAAGAGGTCGATGAGGAGGTAATGACTGTTTTTTTTTTTTTTTTGTGATTATGCTCGGTAGCTGATAAGGTGGGCAGAATGAAAGAAATTCGGGGTGGTATTTTGATCAGATGTTGATTTGTTGTTTGGTTTATCCTAAAAATACACTCTTTTTCAAGCTAGGAATTTTGAATTCCCACTGGCTAGGTGAGGCGATTCATTTCTGAAGAGTTTTGAAGGACAGAAGATAAAATAAAATTGTGCGAGATTATCATGAGATTTGCAAGTGTTCTTATTGATTTCTGAGTACCCTGTTTGATTGTTGAGAGATAAAGTGGTAAAAGGGAAAATAAAGAATAAAGATGTAAAATTCCGTATATTTGGCTCAGCGAGGTCAACTTTGTCAATCTTTATTTGGTGGAATACTGATGAAGATGTTATGTAGCACACTTTATGTTGGATTTGCTAACTTGCAAGTAATAGTAGTTTGCAAGTAATAAACAAAATAAGCTTGCATGTAAAAGGCCAAGGTTTCAAGTATAACAATATGACACGAGCATATAAAAACATTAAAAAAATCCTTTCAGAAATTTATTAAGATTTTTTTTTCATATATCTTGATTTAATGTTGCTTAACCTTTATCACCTGTTAGAGCGCAACATAATGGTCAAAGGGCAGACTTTGGATAAATTGTAGACTTGGAAATCTTGGATTCGATTTTGCACACTTGAAATACCTGATATACAGTGATGGCAAGTAGGGTCATATATCCAGTGTTTACTCCTCAGGGTGGGTTTGAAGGGCCTGCCTTGGTGAGTTTCCAGTAACCAAAAAAAATTCTGCTTTACCTTTATCCTTGCACATTTAATTTGTCAATCTCCATGACTAAACAACCTGTCAACCTGATGAGTTGACTTGAGCATTTATAAATATCCAAAAAGCCATTTTGGTAAAATTATTTTAACGGAATTCTTCTCTTTTACTGGTGGGTTATATGAGTATTGCATTTTGGTGTTTATCATCTCAATGAAGTCATTTCTTATTATAACTCAAAGATTAATTTTTTTTCTAATTTGGACTGATGTAGGATACTTCACCTCAAGTTTGCAAGCGATAAAGGAATTCTAGAAGTAATAAGAGTAGCCTACAAAAAAGAGTAACTTGGTAGAAATAGGAGTAACTTGCTAGTAAAGTAGGATAGCTTATGAGTAGTAGGAGTAGGCTACAAGTAAAGCAATATGAGTATTGTGCAGGTAATTTTATTCCTTTGTTCTAATTTCCTTTTGACTTAGAACGGGTAAAGTTGGGGGCTATTTTGTTTTGTACTTCATGAACATTTTTTTTTGTTCAAAACTCAAGGACCATTTTGAGATTTTCCATTTTCATTTAAGAAGCTTAATGAAGGATTATATTTCATAAAAGCAGGGAAGAATGGAGAAGTAGAATCTTCATGTTGCCTTGCCTTAATACAAATCTATTGAATACTTTTTTTTTTTTTTTTTGATAAGTAAAATATGGAAAAGACAGTACATAATCTACCCAAAAAGACACATAATCTACCTACTTTTATGAAATACACATGAACCCAAAAAGACAGTAGCTTCCTTTCCAAATACTTGACCCGGGGCAATAATAAATAAAGACCATGTAACTGTGCTGCCCAGCACTGACCATTGGGCGTGACCGCTAGGCATTCTGCCTTTTCTTCAAACATTTTTTAAACATTCTTTATTATTATTATTATTTTTTTTTGAAGAAACAATTACACAAATTCATTATAGTAACTTTTTTAAACATGTAAAGAAATTACAACAAATAAAATAAAATACACCAGCAGTCAAATGCAGGGGACAAACCTAGGGGAAAACTAGCATTTCCCATAAAGAGTAATTCTACTCTTAGGCCATTTAAGTCTCCAACAACACACACCAGTTGAGCTAGCTTTTATTATTTTTTATCACAAAACAATTCGTTAGGCTACTCCCAATGTTTCCACATTCTTCCTGAATCTTCCATTCAAATTTCTCCTCCCATGTTCTCCCTCCATGCTTCCTTCTCAAAGGGAAAATTGATGGACCTGACTTTTTTCAGACGGGGTTTCCCACATAAGAGGGTGTGTGGTGTTTAAATTAAAAACCAGCCTAGGAATACAATTTCTCTTCCATAAATTAAAGCAAAAATGTCTGAAACATAATGACCTTTACATAATCTATTTCAAATTTGTTCAGAAATGAAATGGATTACTGGTTGGTTGAAGCAAGAGAAAACAGAGTTCTCTGCATTTGCATGTTTTATCCTGCAATCTATTTTTCCATTCGGTTTCTTTTTTATTTATCCTAATTTTGCTCTAGAAATCTCTGTAACTTGAAAGGTAAGTTAACAAGCTTACTTGATTTCATCCGCTTAGTTCACCCGAATTCTAATATGCTGTTATGTGCATATATATTTGTTTATTTTACTATCTGAAGTAGCGATTTTCTGTTTACAGATGATTCTTACAAGATATTCTTTTTCTTTAGCTGTGTTCTTGCAAAGAGCAGGCAAAAAAGGAAGCAGCATTGAAGAATGAAGCCTTGAAACAAACAACTTCTATGCAACAACTGCTTCACCTGAAATCTGAGGTGAAGTATTTGCTGTTGTTCTACATGCTTTTCTCTTTTCTGGTTTCAATTTACTTATTATCCTCTTGGTTAACGTTTGGCCAATTCTGTCACAGGATCTTGATAAATCAACTTTAGAATGCTTAAGGCTTCAAGAAAGGAATATGGCCCTGGCCAAAGAGCTTGCAGCATTCAAATTGTGTGTGCATTTGCAATTTCTGCTAACATATCTCTCAAATATTTGGTAGCTTTTTTTTTTTGGTTGCTAACATGGTCAAATGGCTCCCATGTAGAGTGTCTGATCTGGATCTGGATGAAGAGAAAGTTTTAAAGCTTGCCTCTTTTGGTAATGGTGCCAACAATAAAGATACCATTGACATTCTAAGGAAATCCTTGGTCATGCGTAATAGGTAGATTCTGTACTGTCTTTTTGCAACACGATTTGGTACATGAGTGGAGAAAATTTATCTAGTTCTGGTTGAGTGCTTTTCTCTCAATTTAAATTCATTGAGTTAATGTCATAAAAGGTGGAAAGATAGTATGACAAGAAGCCTTGCGCTTGGATAATAATCAACTTTAATAACCAAATAATCTCCTGTTACCTAAAATATTATGTTGTATCATCTTACTTATGCCTTCTTTTCTAATATAAATCTCTTCTTGTCGTTTTCTGATAGGAGCTACAAGGAATTGATGGCCAAATGCAACCTCCTGGGAAGAGGAGAAGCTCGTTTCTGCAGAAAACTTGAGAAGGCTAAAGAGAAGATGAATAAACTAAAGGTAAGTCCATGTGAGACTGTAGGATAATTTCATTCTGTGGGTGGTTCCAAATATGACTTTTTTCCTTTGCAATGATCAGACAAGGGTACAAGAATTGGAGACGGCTCTTGAAGTAAAAGAGAACAAATTTTTGAGGTCTCTAAAAGCTTCAAAGAAATCTATTAGCAATGGGTTTAACGAGAATGTTTTGAATTCTAATTCTAATTCTAATTCTTGGGCGACCAAAAATCTTTCATCTCAAGGTCAAGAGATACAACTTTCTGCATCCATGCTTAATTCAGATAGGAGGGGTGGCTTGACTGGTAATCCATCGTGTTCCAGAAAAATGGAAAACTTCAGTTTTGCTAATGATATGAATGTAAATTATACTAAAAAGAGTTCAAGCGCCATGGCTGTTAAAAGAGAGAGAGATGAATACTTATTGATAGATGAGGACGCTTCGAAATTTAATACAGCTTCACTTGGATCTTCAAATCCTGAAGAATTGACTAGGGAAAATGTAACTGAGCAGAAGTCTACTTTGAGGTCAGAGGTACCTTCTGACATGAACAAAGAAAGTACAGTATGGCATGGACAGGATAATCTGGAAGAAAATTTAGGTTCAAGAACTTCGATTAATAATGATATGGTGAAGACTCCTGCCACTCTGGATGAGGATGAAATGTTGCCTCTTGATGATATTACGCAATTTGAGCCCAAGCTTAACATTAGAAGGGAGTCTCCATCCCCACTACCACTTTCTGAACCAGGTATTCTGATGTTGCAATTTCAGTTTTCATTGGGCCACTAAACCTCACGAAACAGTTCACATTTTCCCTATAACATCAAATGACTAGATACCAACCCTGTAAACTTATTTTTTCCCTCTCTTTATATGGCTTCAAAATTTCTTTAGGGGGCATTTGCTTTTCTGGTGGATTGCTTGGCACGGATGGAACACACAGGTTTTTGGGTAAATGGTGCAAACGGAACCAGACCAAGGAATCATTAGCAAAGCAAGGTTCAAGTTCAGGCAATTTGATTGCCATTGGAGCTGATGGGAGGGGTGGTAAGATCAAGGTTCTGAGATCTCCAAGCCAATCTTCACTGGTGGGTTTAGTTCATTTCTCTTGTTCAATTAGTTTTGCCTAGAAGGTTCACTGGTGGGTTTAGTTCTTTTCTCTGGTTCAATGGGATTGGGCACTATCCCACTTCTAGTTTGATTAGGGAAACCACAAAAAATGAATATGCTTATGAAGGTTAAAGATTAGGTCAAGAGGAAGAATCGTCAAATATGAAAACTAAATTGTGCCCACGAAAGCGATAAGACATCAACTAGGGTGTGCATGATGGTCTACATATTTTTCGTGATTATATCTCTAATATAGGATGTAAGCAGGTTTGCCAAAATAGGCATTTTTGTGCACATTTTGCGTTTGTGTGTGACTACATGTGCTTGTGCAAGCGCCAACACTCTCTCCTTTGTCTGCAGGATGGAAAGGAGAATGCAGTAGGAGCAAAGAGAACCAAGTATGGATCCAAAACAAGTAGTTTGCTGTCGCAAGGATGCTTGCAAATAGAACATTTCTTTGGGAGAGTTGGTGAATAATGAAAGTTTTCAGAGGTTTCACATTGGGGGGTCTTGGTTTCTCATTGTTGGATCTCTTATGGTCAACAAGAAAAGGCAAAAATCCTTTGTTATACTCCGCCCATAAATCTGGAAGAGGGAGAAGTTATGAAAGTAGCAAATAGCAATGTTTCTACTCCATTTTGTTCGTTTCATCTCTCTATCATCGTGTGTTTGACGCCTTCAATTTGATGGCTTCAGTGCTTCATTGCCTTCCTAAATATGAGTCAAGTGGATGATACCAGGCTTTCTTGGGGTCCCCATCGGAAGCTAAGTATTACACGTTATAACAAATCATTTCGATCATCTCTACTCGGATTTTTTTGCAAAATAGTAACACGGACACAGTTATTTTAAACCCTATTTTATTCAAACTGTAAAATGAATTAACAATTTGTTGTTGATTTATCCAAAACAAATTTTATAAAAAACTAGAAACAACTCGCATAAATTTTATCCAAATAGCTAGAAAACAATATTTAAAAAAAAAATATATATATATATATATATTTACACAAATCCAAATAAAGGATACTTCTAAGAAACTTTTCAAGAATTTTTCAACTTGTAAAAACTATGAAAATTTCTTATAACTTAACATGCTTGTATTAAGGGAAATGCTAAGTGTCTTGATAATGGATCTTGATGACGTATCTTGACATTTTTTTTACTCGGTGATAAAAGAAATCTTTTAATGATATTGTGATTTTTCTACAAGAATATTTAAGCTGATTAAAAGTACATAATAAAGAAAAGAAAAAAGAAAAGGAAATACATTTGTTGGGTGTAGGGGTGTGCAAATAGGCAGATTTTTTTCTCAGTCCGGATTGAAATTTAAAAATTTGGGCTAATTGGGCGGATAACCGCCTGGATTAATTTATGTTATCAGTTTTACTTAATAAAATTAGTGCGAGATGAAAGTTACAAAAAATTGAAACCCTTTCAATTTTATTTTTACTCAAATCAGTTTTCCTCTCTCTCTCTTGCCCTCCTTGAAACTCTTAACTTTTGCTCGCACCTCAATCCATTGTTGTTGGTGACTAGGCCATTGGTTCCCATCACAGATAATGTCATTGCCTTACCATCATAGGTATCGGAATCCTAAGCAATTTTCGTTTCTTCTATATTGTATGCGCCTAAACCTAAGCCATACCAGAAAACAGAGACACGGGAAAATTAGGGTGAATCATGTCTTTATGTTAAAAATAGATACACAGAAAAATTACATATGTCCTAGAGATAATAGATCGCATTGCTTTCTCAAATCTTGTATTGGGTTAATAATCTTTTAAGCTGAGCTGATTTGCTATATTTGTGATGCTTTTCCTCTCACTAGCATTGCCATGCTAATAAATGTTTGTTTCCTTCGAAATCATGGTGATATTATGTTAGCAGCTATTATGTTGGTGATCATTATAAAAACTATCCTGATTGCTTTGGTTATCAAGGGAATTTGATACAATAAGAAGATAGAGGAACTTCTTGTATATATATGTCATAAATCTCGTTGACAAAAGAGCTTTAGGTTATCCCATCTGCTTAGATTGGAATGTACTTGTTTGCACAAATTGAAATGTTGCTTGCACAAATCTTCAGCTACGGATATGCTATTATTTGCTGCTTGGATAGATCTGTGTTTTAAAATAATTGTTTTATTTTATTGTTTGAATATTTGTCTAATTCCCTCTCTTTTATTACTTTATTTGGTGATTAATAAAAATTGTGTTTTTCTATATTTTGGTAGATAAATATGATAATCTCATAGTTGGAGAAGATTCATCTTCACATTAAATGCAATTGTTTCCCGCAGCTCACAATGAAGATGATGGGCTTGACTTCAAATGTTCTTCCACATTTATTTGTTGCTGCTTTTGATTTTTTCACTACTTGATCCTTGTAAAGTTGATGTTTTGCATTATGATGTAAAAGCAACAATTTAAAGTATGTAGTGTATTGTGTATGTTGGTGTCTATTATTATTTATTTTATTTTATGAAAATTTGAATAGGCAATATAAAAAGTTTAAAAAATGCCTATAAAAATATTCATTATATAAAAAATGCATATAAAAGTATTTATTATATAAAAAATGCTTGTAAAAAATAATAAACATAAAGTATTAAATTATTTTTAAAAAAATCTGGGCAACTTAAAGATGATATCAGAATTTTTTTTTTTTTGAAAAAAAGTGCTATAAAATATTTTTTTCAAGTTTTAAGTCTTATTAACAAAAAAATATTAAAAACCCTGGCCATCCAGGTTATATTAAAAATCCAGATCAAATCCAATTTTAACTTGGATATTTGGGTTTCAAGCCAAAAGCCAAAAAAAAAAAAAAAAAAAAAAAAAAGAACAAAAAAAAAAGTCGGATATCCAAATTTAATCCAGCTATCTGCCCGAGTTTTTGGAATCCAGTTTGGATTCGGTTACGGTTGAATATCCGGATCCCGATACGGATGCACACCCATAGTTGGGTGAATTCCTTTCTCAATGACTATAGTACCACTCGTACTTAACAAAAGCCTGATATATGAACTTGTGTGTCATAAGGAATCAACCATCTTCATTAGGTGTAGACATTGTATTTGACACATCTGTGGGATTTTCAACCTACCCATAAGTCTTATACAAAAATAAAAACAATTTATATAAATTTATATAACAAATAAATAAAAAAAAATGTAAAATAAAATAAATTTGTTACATATCCCTATCTAGCTTTTCAAAATCCTCAATGTCATCCATTAAAGTCCTAAGACTAATTGGAGTTGACGCACTCTACCATAATTGAAGACAAACTACTTTTAAGGGACCAAATACATGCGGCCTGTGGTACTAAATATCGATTCAGAAGCCACTGTAGATACTAGTATTGCAAGAGGATTGCGTGCAACTTTTGAAAGTATGCAATATATTAACTTTCCACCAAGATAGAATGTCAAATTTTGCATCATTTCCTCACATTTTTTGGTTAGGTATTTATCAACCTTTGACTTGTTTTCGAAAGAGTTCTTCGATTGATCGTTGCTTATTGAACCATTAACCTCAGTGGCTTGTTATCTTCAAGTTTGCTACATGTAGTAGTTACATCATCAGTTGCAAAACTTGTATGCTTCTATCATAGACCAAAATTATTCGATTCTAAATTTCAACATATGAATCGTACATATGGGTAAAAGGACTTTTTACCTTACCTTCAACTTCAACTCAACCTTTTTTAAGAAATCATAACATACATTCTTTTCAAAGAAAATTCAAGATATTACATCTTGTATTGAGAAATAAGAATAAGTTCAACATATAACAACATATTCATATTAACAAAGTTGCCCCAATATTTGTCAGTTTTTTTTCTTCTCATATTTAGTGCCATTAATAAACTCACAAGTCCTACTTGACACGCTATCTCAATTGTGTCTTGAATTTTGACTAGCTCAGTAATAAAAGAGTTGCAAGTTACTTACAAAACATCTTAAAAATGCAAAGTTTGATAAATAAATAGTTTAAGAAATCTCACAAACAACTCTTACCTTCAACTAACCATCCTTGTTGGGAGACCATAACTTATATGATGTTTTCCTCGTCATCTCATTATCAGCATTCATCATCATCATTACCCTAATCTTCGGTACTAAGAAATAACCCCAAATCTTCTTCCTCCAAGCGTTGAAACGCTTTTCGAAAAATTTTCAGCCTTAATCTCTAACATAAGATAGGTGGAGTTCTACCTAGTTGGTACGTCTAAGCATACATTACTTTTGCAAGTAATTTCTTCAAATTGGATACATGATTTAAATCTACTCCATCTTTACGAAGATGATTCAACATATTTGACAACATCTCTTACCCTGATAATAGAATCATCATATTCTATCCACCCTTCACGAATAATAAAATTTAAGAGTGACAGTACAATATATCAAATTCACGAATACATATTCTAAAATAGTGTCCTTCCTATGCTTGATTTTCTTTTTCAAATAAGTAATTGCATTATTATTCTAACTTGCATTATCAAGAGTCATTGTAAGCATGCTTTTCCATCCTAATCAGTCAAGTATATTTCTATGGCCCTACCTAATGTACCATCCTTTTGGTTTTCAATTGAGCAAAAAAAAAAAAAAAAGGATCCTCTTGTGTAGTTTCCAATCGTCATCAATAAAATGTTTAGTAAAACACATGTAGTTGAGATTTTGCATAGATGTCCATATATTAGTAGAAAGGGAATCCGTTACCCTTGAAGAGCTTAAATACACACAATAACAATCCTTGGTAATCGAGACGTTTTAGGGGAGCGATTGACAAAATGTGTAGTATGTGTGAGTATAAATAATATGTATTTTTGGATGTGACTATATATAAAAACAATAACCATACGCCATAAAATTGTATACAAAAAATATATATGTCTGTAAATCATCTTATTTAATAATTTTCTTTAGTATTTTCATAATTTGCTAGAGACCATTATAAAAATAAAAGAAAATGAAACATCAACTTAGGATTTTCCCTTTAAATTAAGTTTAACGACGATCTTTCATGGAATAAAAATTCACCTATTACAATCTTTGAAGTGAAATTCTTGATAATTTTTTTTCTCAATATAAACTAGCAAATGATCTGCAAGAAACTCATCTTTCATTCGAGTATGTAATTTAGTTTTTATAAGTTTCATGGCAGAAAATACTCGCTCAGTAGTAGCATTAGAAACATGAAGATTTAATATTAGACAAATTAACCTGTCAATCAAATAATAAATATTGGACTTTTATGAATTTGTTAGTCTTTTGCATAACTCAAATAATGTAGATACATTTTAAAAATCTAGATGCGTCAGCACATCAAGTTAGAGTAGGGGGACGATTTTGGTGTCAACCGTCATGTGAAATAAAAAGTTAGAGTGGAGCTAGATCAGTATTGAGATTTGGGAGGACAATTTCAGTAAAAATTTTAAAGGCTTGAGTATTGAGGTAGCAATTTTTTTTTTGATAAATTGGGGGTAATTTTAGTTATATATAAAAATTATATATATATATATTTATATACTATATTAATTTATTTTTTTAAAATTTAGGGGGCATTAGCCCTTCTAACTTATATGTAGTTCCGCCCATACTTGGCAACTGTAACACCAGATGGGATCCCTATCTACTTAGGTTGAACTACAAGCATATATCATTTAAAACACTCATTTCGAAAAATCTAAATGACAATTCATAAAATATAATAGTTTTTACTAGGGAATGTGTGCAAGACTATAGGAGCAAGTCCCCTACTACTATTACCTCCATCCTTGGCTTTCCAATCCAACATATTTAAAATATAATTAACTACAAAAACACATATAGAATCTAATTTTCCAATCAATCCAAGTGTTTTCACAAACTACAAATCTCCAAAAAGCTAATATATATTTAAATATGTTTATATTCTATTACTTATTATACCATCCCAAAAAGTTTATATACTATTACTTAATATAAATATATTTATAAATAATGCTCGATCATTATAAATATTATTTAATAATTTGTATAATCCACAATTGTCAAATTTAGTCAAAATTAAATTCATCTCATCTCACTTTTAAATTTAAACATAAAATTTTGAAAATATCTCATTTTATCCTAATTTAGTAATCTTATTATTATTTATAAATAATTTTAATTTATCGCATCTAATATGAATATTCAAAATAACCAGATCAATCAGAGTCGGAATTGAAAAACGTACAGTATGGGGATCCCTAGTTTGTCTTTGTTGCTAATATCTCGGTGATTCTGGTTTATTCCTTAAAAAACAAAAGCTGCCGCCTGTCGGTGGTCAAAATGGAGAAATTATTACACCTCGTGGTTAAAAGGAAGGATTAGAACGCCTTTACAACAGTCGTCCTTAATTCGTGATGGGACTTAACGGGAAGTTAGCTACACGTACCTATCTATCTCCTTTGACTGTACACCTCAAAACTCACCGGATACACCGGTTCATCCATGGAGGTTCTCCTTTTTCCTTCGTACGTACGTAGAAATACATGCATACGGTCTTTATAAGGTACTCATGATCGTATTTTCCAACCAACGATCATTTTGGCAACTTAATTTTTATTTAAACCGTAGGTACGTTTACACTGTTTGCTGTTACTACATACTGGTTTCTTAATTTGTTTGCTGTCCGAAGAGTGAAGCATGCATGGAAACAGCAAGAGGAGTTGAAGAATCTGAGATTGTTTCAACCAAAGTTGTTGTTTTGGACGAGATTAATCTGGCACGTTTGAATGCTTTGATTCATTGCATTTGCATGCCACAGGCTACTTGCTGCTCGTGTTTTCTCCTAAATTATTATTATTATTATTATTTTAGGGCCGGGAGGCATGCGCGCAGGAGGAGATCAAACAATGTTCAACTTCAACCAATTACTTAATACATCTCGATTAATTAAGTTGGCTATACCACTCCAAAGATAAGAACCTTTTGAACTTTGAGCTCCTGTTGATCCAAAATAGGTATAGTCCACGTCAACCTCCTGTTGAACTTTAAGATTCTTATAAGAACCTTTTCTCTAAGTCAATGCATGCATGCGAGATCCAATAATTAGGTGAATGTGATCAATTAGGTGATCATCTCATACTTTAATTTAAAAATAAAAATAATATTTAAATATTAAATAATAAAATTTTATTCAAAATTTTGAGATGCAAAAAAAATATTAAAACTATTTTTAGTAATATCTATAAGTAATATAAAAATTTGAAAGAGAATCTAATTTTTTCGTAAATAAAATATACTTCTTTATAATATAAATACTTACTTTTGTTTTAAGTAATATATACTTACTTTAATACTTAATTTTGAAAATAAATAAGGCCATCAACATCAAAATATACATAATTTTGTTACTTTTATTCCAATTTCACTATTGTTTGAGAATCTTATACATTTTGATTAAAATCTTTGTGAGTAAAACTTTTATATTTATTTATTTTTAACCAAATTTTCTCATTTAATATTGATTTTATTTTAGAAAAAATATTTTCATCTTTTATACTAACCAATATTTTCTATAATTTTTTTTTTCTTTGTGGGGGCCTACTCAAATTCGGAGCCTTAGGTGGTAGCCTTAGTTGCTATCCGTTTGAGCCAACCCTGCGGGCAAGATCGAGAAGCTTTTGGGACTTTAATAGTTCGATCTACAAAACTTCGATTGTAAACTCGACTAATTCTAGTCCTCTAGAGTATAAGAACATAAATATATGTGTGTGTAGCTAGACATTATTATTGTAGTGTTGTTATCTCTTCACTTGTATAGAGATTTTGAGTTCAAATATTGACAATATATTTTATCATTATTTTAATTAAAATGTCACTTGCTCGGCCTGGTTATTAATTAATGAGAGTTTGGCTCACATATGTAAAAATATAATCACATAATTAAATTAAATATTTATTGTCAATTAACTTAATTAGTTTTGAAACAATTTATGAACTAACAATATAACCTCATTATTTCACAATATGCAACTTTAAGAAAGATTAGTAGTGGGAGAAGAAGAACATGAGACTAATATTTAGTATTCTATTTAAGAGAGGATTTTCTTTTTTCAAAAGTTCGTGGGATAATCTAACTATAGTATTTGAAAGGAATAAACCTGTGTATAATATATATAAATTTTTTTCCTGTCAAATCCTAGCTAGCAAGTGTCAAGAGCCACCTTCGGTGCAATGAATATAGCCTATAGGCTTTCTCATTCGAAACCCCAAAACATTATTGCTGCAATAAGCCAAAATCTAATAATAAACGTACGTACATTGTGATATGTCTGATTTAATTTTATAGATAAGATAAGAGAGAAGTAAAAATAAATTATAATATATTTTTTTAATATTAATTTTATTTTAAAATTTTAAAAAATTATTTTAGAAATTGAAAAAGTTGAATTATTTATTTTATTTTATGTAAAAATTTTAAAAAAATATAATGATGAGTTTGAGATAAAATGATTTGAGAAAACAAACTAAGCCTTACTATAGCAATTTGACTTCACTCAAAAGTAAATCTTAATTTTATCACTAAAAGAAAAATAAAAATTTATGATAATTTAATTATAATGAGATTAATTATTTATGACGAAAATAACCTATATAATTCACGAGTCTTACATTTTCAAATGAATGAAAGAAGCGTACTAGTTAATTAAGCTTCAGTATCGCGTTGAGTAGAAGGGATCAAGAAAGGATCCGATCGGGGAGGATTAACAAAAGCAAAAACTCTTCTTTTCAAATAAGGATGAAATTAAAAGAGGTAGAAAAAAAAAGAAGAAACAAACTTATATATCAATACTTATAATATCATACGTACGGAGATATTCTTAAATAAAATCCAAGACTCATCATGTATTACTTATATATATATATATATATATATATATATAATTTTTAATTTTAATTTAAATACTTATAAGTTGAGATGAAATGAATTAATTAATATGATTTGTGAATAAGAATAAGACGTTTTATAAATATTACTGAAATTTTTTATAGATTTTGGAAAATGAGATAGAAAAAAATGAATAAAAATATTATAAAATTAAAATATTGTTATATTATAATTTTTTAATATTATTTTTATTTTGAATTTTGAGAAAGTTAAATGATTTCTTTGTATTTTGTCTGGATTAGAGAAGGTACTTGTAATAATTGTAATAATTGTATAATGATTAGATGAAAAAAATTAAAAATTTAAAGCTAAAAAATATTTATATTTATAATGCTTAAATATTAAAATGAGATCAAATAAAACCTACACCTTATATCAGTCTTTTCTAGAAAGAAAAGAAAACGAGGTGAAAATCTCAGGCATGCAGCTAGCGCGCAAATAGGTAATCAAACCAAAGAAAAAACATAAAATCAATTAACAAAGAGACAAGTGCCCTTCCCCCCTAAATAGAAAGATCGATGACCCCCAAGCTAGCCAGCTAGCTGCCTGCATCAACTTGATTTATCCCCACCTGAGCTCCTTATCCACATGATAAGAAGCTGTACGTACTCCATAAATTTCCATTGTTTTAATTAGTAAAATAATTTAATCTTTTAAAATTTTAAAATAATAATAAATATTAAAAAATAATATTTTAATAATATTTTATATAAATTTTATCTAAAATTATATCATCTTATCTTACTATTCAATTAAGACTTTAATTAGCTCAAGTAGTATTACTCATGAGATTGATTTGAGCAACTTTCTATCGATATTATTAATTTGCTAGAATATCATATATATATTGATCACCATAAATAATCATCTCTAGCGTCGATAATTTGCTGGAATATCTATTGATTCATTGACCATTAATTAGAATATATATATTATATAATATGATATTCTAAAATACCATATATAATATATATATGGTCTGAAACTCAAGATCTAAAATTTATTAACAATTTTTTAAACTAAGAAGATCAAAAAGTTAATGTTTATTCTTAGAAATTTATAAGCATTAGTACTGATCTATTAAATTGAAAAAAAAAAAAAAAAGGTACTGATCTAAACCTAAATCCCTAGTACCAGTACGTACTTTCTCCGACCTAATTTCTGCTCGATCTCTTTTATCTTTTAATTTATATATATATATATATATGAATGTATATTGATCATCATTTAGCTAATCGCGAAAGCTAAGCTATTTAGCTGCACGCGTATCAAGACTTCAACACTACATACATATATACGACCTGATGATTCCTTTTATATATATATATATGTAAGTTTCTCGTTTTTACAAAAAGTTGGTATGATTAATGGAAGACAGCCAGACAAGCGGGTCCAACTAAATTACCAACATCCTTGCGCTCCTAAGGCCATGCTTGGATTCGAAACTTCCATTTTATCATTATATTTTTATAATTTTTTATACAAAACACAAATTCCTATACACATTTTTCAAATCTCAATACACTTTTTTTAAATTCCAACACACCTTTTTCAAATCCTAAAATAATAATAATATTAAAAAATAAACCAAACTCATCTCAACTCATCTCATCTCCGAATCTAAGCGGAGCAGTCAGTATCCTTTATTACATCCTAATGCATATTGGATATGGGCAATTTTATGGGGCCCGGTTGGGTTCCTTTGTGTTTTTTTAGTGTAAAATTTTTTTTATATTTTTTATATTTTATTTTATTTTATTATAAAATTAATAAAAATATATATGGAGATAAAATATATATAATTTTTTTAATTTTTTAATTTTTTTTCTATTTAAAAACTCTCATGGGAGCATAAAGGGCCCAACACCAAAACTCCATATATTTACTCATTGGATATATACTCCTAATTGACAAAAAGTCGTGGATCAAATTGATCAATCTTCGAATTATTTGTGATCTTAAAACACTTTTTAAAATTAGGCATGATGATGTACGTACGTATTATAAATCTCATTGGCTTTAATTTGAGTTCTACGTACAATATGATAGCTGACAACATTAAATATATAAGAACTTAGGATTTGCATATTATGTTTAGCTCCCTTAACAATAATATATATATTTATAACATATAATTATAATTATAGATAATAGTTTTACTCACTACAAGATTTTAGGCTTTTTACCATGAATTTATTTTCCATGATGTAGCATCATGGAAAAAGATGACTTTTTGGCACCATATTTGATGGTGAAAATTTAAATTGACTTACTCTAACTAGATGGCCGTGGGGTGAAAAATGTGAGGGGGGAAAAAATAATTTCCCACCAATGGAAACCTCAAATGCAACGGTTGGAGGTTGTGATAAGTAAAAATGGATTGATTTTGTGGGCATCTGTAAATCTAGGGTTTTTGCCACGAAAATGCATGCTTTTTGCCACGAGTTAAAGTCGCCGGAAAACGTTAATTTTATTAATCCACATCGTTTCATGGCTTCCAGTTTATTACAGCGGCATATCTTGCTTTTAAGTCTACCTGTTGTCGTCGTAATAACTCATGATATAAATGACCTCACATTAACCTCCGCCTTCCATTTTCGCACGATAGTGTCATCTCTCCCGAACCCTAACCCTCGCCTATATTCTCTTCCCCCCCCCCCCCCCCCCGCGGCACCAGCGACATTCCGATATTGAAGGAAAATCGTCGCAGTTGTCTGAGACCCTAACCCTCAAGTATGTAGGCCTCATAGTCCCTGTCCTCTCTTTTGCCATTTCGAACCAGTCCCCACACCCTTACGTCCCCTTGCGCTCGGTATTCCGAGAAATACAAGTTTCCAGAACTCGGAGCTAACAACGGTAGTCCACTTGTGGATCCTTTTCTTCTAGAGATAACACGGTATGATTCCATGGCTTTCCCTCTGTTATTGCTCTGTTTTATTCTCAATATCTGGCTTAAATCCTCTGTAATTGGATCATGTGATTTTGTTGCATGAGTTCATGACAATTTCTAGTAGCCATTATAGTATCGTCCAGTGCCTTAATTAATAGATAATTGCAGTTGCGGTAATTTGGGGTTTTTTCATATCTGGCTTTTTCATGTGATTCGCCCTAAAAAAATGTGATCAATAAAGCTGCATTTAGATCTGATGATGATTTTGGATGATGCTAAGAGTTGATTTGGGATTAATAGTAGTGTTTTGCTTAAACTCATTGAGAAGTACTATTTGAACATAAATAGGTTGAAATCTGTATGTGTGTAAATATATTAAATAACTTGAGATGAATTTAATTTTTTCTTTTGAAAAGTTGAATGCCTCTCTGTTTTTTACACTTTAATTTTTTCAGTTTTTGTTTTGAACTTGGCTACATTAAAGTATGACTTGATTTGTTTGCTTGGGTTTATTTGCGTTCAGGTTTCGAATTCAACTATAGTTTTTGGGTAGTTTGCTAATGTTTTCCCGTAAATTAATTCATAACTCCTAGAATTTGAAGTTGGTTTTTCTTATATATTTGTTTCTATGAAAAGTTGGAAGGTGGGAGTTATATTTTTAATTTGCTCATTCTTGGCACCAATGACAATGAAAGTGCTTAAGGATTAGACATAGTTCCTATTTTGTATGATTTATTTTGGCATCCACAGTTCTTAGATTTGAACTGTTTTCAACATGAGCCTCTTCATCTCCACAGCCTCTTCACATTTCCCATTAGTGTTTTAGTTTTTTTATTCGTTTGCTATTAATTTCTGTGTGTTCCTATTAATTTAGTGTATTTGAACTGGATTTATTCCCATAACCTTGAGCTGGATCACAATTGATAGCCTTGAACTGGATTATTCCCATAACCTTCAATTGTTTTCTGTGTGTTCTTAGAACTTTTTTTTCTCCATTAAGCTATTAATGTATGGCTGAACGTTTCACTGATTTTCATTATTCCCATGGTTCCTATGTTGATCAATGATTTTCCTACAGCAGTTTGTTATGGACTGCTTTGTAGTTTTTTGGACTAGATATTGTAATTGGAGGATAGGACATATGTAACCATTCTACAATTACAGTGGCTGGATACCCTGCTTTTGGTTGCCTTGTTTGAGATGTCATTTATACAAAATTAAGTTATAAGGCTATATTAAATCAGAAGTTTTTTTGTTCTATTTATACAATTATAGTGACTTCTTTGTAGGTTTTTGACTAGTTACATTTGTAATGGTTAATAGATCATATACCAGACGTTAACAACATTTGTGACTGGTTACATTTGTAATGCTTAATAGATCATAAACATGAAAATAATATTTTGGTGTATCGTATGATAGTGTTAAGAACTGCTCAATGACTACGATGCATAATTCTGTCTTTTCCTTTTGAATGTATTATATATAATATTATATACAATATTAAAATTCTAGCAGTTCTTTTGACTCTCATATATGGGCACATATATGCACTTACATAGACCGAATAACAGCTATTCATAGATGCCTGCCTTCTCTATCTAAAGAATAGCAGCATAATGATATTTGTTTGATAAGCAAAAATAATATTCTTTTATTAGTTTTAGACTGTTTTGGGGCTGTAGGCTAATGACTCTTTCTTTTACTATCATCATCATCACTCTCTCTCTCTCACTCTTTCTTTCTTTCTTTCTTTCTTTCTTTCTTTTCTTTCTCATGTGGTGATTGAAGATGTGGGCTGCTATTGGTGAAATTCTGATGTCTATATTGACAATGACCCTATATAGCTATGAGATCTGAGGAATTTTAACATAACATTTACATATATGTGATGCTATTTGAGCTTTAGATCTTCTCTTCTATATTACCTTGTCATCTACATTAGCTGGATGCTAGGTCCAGTGTTTTTTGGGTTGCTCTGTTTTTTCACTAGCTCATTAATTTTTTGTCCAGGGTCTTATACCTCACAATTTTGGTACAAGCTCCACTTAGAATTTAAAGCTTCTTGGTGAGTGAATTTTTCTTATTTCTTATGTTATAAAATATGGCTAATTTTTTACCTGAAAACTTAATTCTAAAACTGTTATGGAATAGGAACTTTTCCTATGTTAATTCCTGAAACTGTTTGCACTAGTTTCTTAGTGATTATAAATTTTGATATCATTAAACTTTTTGCACTGTATATGGTGATATATAATTTATGTATGACTGAAACTGTTTTAAGTATTCATGCATGGTTTAAACTGTTTCACTCAAGTGTGCATGGCTTGGACTTGAATTAAAGGGTAGCTTTCCTGACTTATGCAGAAGTTTATGGTTTGGACAATATTGATTCTGAGTTATGTAAAATTTTATGGATTATTTTGTGGATTGGACATGTAGTTTATGAAGACCAGGATAAAAGTTTGTTTTGTTTCTCTAATGTTATTCTTTGTGAAATGATCCAATTAAATCTGTGCATCTCATTAATTACTAAAAAATGTGTATCAACATGTATTGCATGAGGCCAATTTCCTGAACTTATGATGAAAGAAAGTTTAATTGGTCGTAGAGTTTCTTTTCTTCTTGTTTGTAGAAATTAATTTATAAGCTTATATAGAGTACCTGGCAGACCAAAGGAATTTTAAAATCATGCATTCTTTTTGTTTCATTTTTTTTTATGTGGCATTTGCTAATATTTGTATAAGTTATATATGACAATGGTACATTAAACAAATATATGAGTGTGTTACACCCCTTAGATTAAAAGCACCCCAGCCCATAAAATAGTATATATTTACCCTAAATAAATTGACAGGTTAACAACTATCCCATTTGCTAAGTTTTAGGTAACAGTCAATGAGATCAAGTGGAACAAGAGGCATTTTTCTTCCTGGCAGTCTAAAGAAAAATGAAGAATCATCAGAGTCATGTTGATGCAGCTGTACAAAGGGTAAATTCCTAGGCTGAATTTGCTGGCAATCCATTTCCTAGGCTGAATTTGTTGGCAATACAAAGTATAGAGAAAAATTTGCTGGTAGTCCATTTTCTTTATAAATTCCTGGGTTGAATTCTATGAAAGATTGCTGTGAGTGCCATACGGTAAAAATGGTCCTAAATTTCCGTTTGTTAACTTGTCATTTTCAAACATATATGTAAACAGGGTAGCTAACTTGGTTTAACTTAATGTAGACAAATTTGTGGAAATATGATGGTGGTTATCATGTATGTAAGCAGATTCAGGACTCTTCTTCGAATCTGTTGACTCATTATCACAACTCAAATTGATGGAAAAAATTATTTTCCACCAAACATCCGGTCACTATAACATATTTCCTGGCAAATTCCTTTGGTGTAAATAAATATATTTCTAGAAAATGTACACATGTGATGCATAATTTTCACGATTGTAAATCATGTCAACAATCCTTTTGACACCATATAATTTGTGGGCATAAAGCATATGCCACAAAAACTGCCATGACCAAGTTTGTGGAAATAAATTTCTATCGGCCAATTACATCCATGGATAATGGCATATAAATTGTTGCTGGATAACACATTTGCCATGAGTTTGTAGGTTATTACCACAACCTGAAGTGGTGGCAAAAGACTAGTATTTTCCACCAAAAAAAAAAAACTTGCCACATAAAAATTTTGTTCATGGATTATATGCCACGAACATCCCACCACCCAAATTGGTGGAAAATTTTTTTTTGCAACATAACACATAGTATTTGGCACCAAATACCTCTGTGAGCAAAGGCTTAAAATCTTGTAGTGACTCCCAGATACTCATGTATATATATATATATATATATAGCTGGTGCGGGGTTGATAAATATATATGCTCGAGAAATTAAAATTCTTTAAAAAAATACATACATTATTATTTTTCAATATTTTTTAGGGAAGGGGTTGGGTTGGCGCTGCCCCCACGTGGCTTCGCCCCTGTCTCAATCTATCTTCTCTTACTCCAAACATATCATGATCTTGTTCTAGATGACATTTATACCTTCGGATTTTTATTAATGATCAGGTGATCACTTGTGGCAAAGAAATGTTGTATTCCATAAGAATTTCATTATAGAGGCCCCAAAGAAAAAGATATATGAGCTACACTAGAGAGAAACTATCACTACAACAAAAAGTGGTTTTTGTTGCCAAACTTATTTCCGGTGACACTATACACACAGGAAAATGTTAACTTTAGACTCTGCTAACTATTTTGAAATCTGGCGCATAATATATACATATATTTTTTTTTCTGAAGCTGGCGCATAATATTTAGCTAGAGAAGTCTATTTTTTCCGGCATAAGTGATGTGGTCAAGAATAATTGTCCAAAATAACTCTGTTACGGTGACTTTTGTTTTTAACGACAAATAGAACTACCACAATAAGTATTTTAAAGTGATTTGGCATCTGTTGGGACGTTAGTTGCCGCAATAAGTCGCACTTTTATCGGATAGATTCCCTCAACGAAAACAATTTCATCCTCTGGCATTTACTCCCGCGGTATGCTCTGCCTTCCGTGAACGCAAAGTTTCGTGCCTTCCTATGGAAACCCTAGCCTCTCCTCCGCCATCCCTCGTCTCCGTATGAGTCCTTCGAGCTGACACCTTCTAGCCACAAGGTAGAGGTCTTTCTGGCCATTCGAACCCCCATATTCCTCTCCCTTAAAGACGAAATCCATCCCCCCACTCGAGCCCTCTTATCAGATGGTTTAATCCATCCATCTAAACTCTTTACTGGTCTCAATATTGATTCGGGAGTTTTTTTCAAATTGGGCGTCAATGGTGTGGCCATGGCCGGCGGTTCTGAGGCGATTCCAGAGAAGTGGAAGTCATACGAAGATGTGAGTTTCTTTCCCCTTTCCGTGTCCCATTTTGTGTTACATTTCAAATTAGCTAGAGTTTAGGGTTTATATTTTGGGCATAATCCATTAAGACTACCATTTCAGGCAGATTTTGTGATTGTATCCCATTATTTGGGTTGCTATAACCTAAGCAAGTGTTGCCATGTATGGTTTTAGATTCTGCTTTCTAAAATGAAGTTTTGGTCATCTTTTCTAATCTCTTATTTTCATTAAAGCATCTTTTCTAATCTCAATTGTGAATTGCTATATCTTTGCCAGTGGATATGTACCATACAAGTGTGTGAAAAACACCCATTTTATCTTGTTATTATCCCATCCCCATGGTCCTCATTATAACTGCCATATATTTTCATTCAGAACCATAATGATTCTGGGTTTAACACATAGAACATTTATCTAGCTCTTTTCAGTCCAAGAATAGAAGGACAAGAAATCTCATTTCAGAGAAAAGAAAATTATAGCACATTTGCTTTTCCTGTTTAATTTATTTTGCAGCATTATGTAAAACCTGAAGCATAAATGAATTATGATTTAGAAGAAGAATTACAAACATGAAATACAAGCAAAAGAAAACAGATTGAGATGGGCTTTGTTCATCTATTGGTGGATGATGGTGTTGTGATCAGCATGCTGGGGGCTAGTAATGTGATCCTTAAATAAAAAGTGTTTAGTTTTTCATGTACATTTTATAATTAGATTATTATTTTTTTGCTAAAAAAGAGTGTGATCCTTGCATATGACTGTAAATGTATTTTCTCTGAAGGAAATAAAAAACGTAGTCAGCTTGTAAAGATTGGAGTTAACTTCTTTAACTCTCCCTTTCAAATGCAGGGAATAGAATTACATGCCACCTTCAATCCACTCCTAATCTGTAATTCTTCTTTGCAGAGCTGCTCTGAAAGCTGAGGTTCAGATCTGATCTAAATTGGAGCAAGTTCACTCCTAATTTATTTGGGAAGGTGAAGCTTTCATTCCATATTAGGCTGATTTATTTTGATGAGGTAGAACTACCAATCTATTTAAATTGAATCAGTTCTTTGGAATTATTTATTTCTTGTTCCTACTTTGGATTTTCTGAACATTGACTGTAGAAATGGTTTAGTAGTATCAGTCACTTAGGGAAATTGCTCACATGTTGATAATTGCATACTAAATTTAAGTTTGTTATTGGAACCTACTTATTTGAATTAGGTGTAAAGCATAGTTGTCTACTAATATGTTACTTGAATGTTCTTGACTATATAATTACTTGGTGTTTGCATTTGACTTAATCCAAACATTTTTTCATTGTGAATGGAAGAACACTCTCTTTGATACACATGTGCCCAAGTTATACTTGAGCATATGACTTCAAATTTCCATTGAAGAGTCATACATTAATTAAATACAACCTTGTTGGACTCTGGATTTTTAATATAATGATATTATGCTACATTCGGATTTAGCTGGGCTTTTTCTCAGATTACAATTTCTTGGACGCTTGCTGAAATATAAATATAGAGTAAGTCCCCATAGTTGAATGAGTTTGTTAAATGTGGCTTTCCCCGACTTACTTAATTGCTACTAAAAATGACTACCTTGGTTTGTACTAACTAGCCAAAGCACAATAGCAGTTTTGACTTATAACCAGCCAGGTTTGGAACCTAGTAGTATACACCATGGATGTATGCTTAGCGTGTTTGTAATTTATCGGGGGTAGAAGATACTATTTTCCCATGGATTTCTGCAAATAGTATCGTTACCACTCCATATTATTATTGCATTGCATTACATACAGACCAATTAGGTAACTGTTGACATAGCTGAATTCATTGTTAATTATCTTTACATCAAGGAAGAGCTGTCATTCTCTAAACATCATACCTAGAATTTGATCGAAACCCTTAATCGATCCTAGGAGCTAAATTGATATACAAAACATACTATAATAACCCCCCTTGTTGAAATCTTTTAAATCCTTTCGCTTGCATGTTATGTTCCCAATTCCAACAAACTAATGTCATGATATGCATCTTCGAGTTCATTATACTTTTCGCTTAGTGGTTTTATATTACCATGACATAGACGTAACTTTCACACTTTGTCTTCTCGCATCTTGTTTAGATGGACAAGGCTTGGATGCATATTGAAAACAGATTTATGTCTACTGAGTATGCATTGAGAGTTAACCATTTCATGAATATGGCTCGGGACCATGCCCCAGGGGGCATAGACATTAGGTGTCCATGTCGTTTATGTCGTAACATGCTATTCCAGCCATTAAATGTGGTCGAGGACCATTTGTTTGTTACATGGATCGATCCTTCTTATAAGGACTGGATCTTTCACGGTGAGGTGGAGGTCTTGGACGCTAGTTCCTCAGAAGAAGGTGATGAGGCAGGTTTAGGGGATGCCTATATCGATGATATGGACGATATGTTGGATGACATTCAGGCCAGAGCCTCTATGCATGATCTTGGGGGTTCTCAATTTCTTGGTACTGATGGTGTGACTGGAGGTGGTTATTCTGCAAGCTTTACAAAATTGTTGGAAGATGTACGGCGTCCACTCTATCCATCATGCTCGACTTTTTCAAAGCTTTTTTTCATCGTCAAATTGCTTCATATCAAGACAGTTGGTGGTTGGAGTGTTAAATCCTTTAACATGGTTATCAATCTCCTGAAGTCTGCATTTCCTGATGCTCTTCTCCCTGACTCATACAATGACAAATGCCGATTGGAACGTGGGCTTGGGTTTAATTACACAAAGATAGATGTGTGCTTGAATGATTGTGTCTTATTCTGGAAGGAGCATTCTAATCGAGACAAGTGCTCAAAATGCAACACTTCGAGATGGGTGTTAAGCAGTAACAAACAAAAGAAAATTCCATACAAAGTATTGAGACATTTTCCTTTGATTCCAAGGTTGCAAAGACTATTTGTATCTAATAAGACTGCCATGGCAATGAGATGGCATGCAATTGAACGTGTCAACGATGCTAATGTAATGAGGCACCCTGCAGATTCGAAGGTATGGAAAGATTTCGACGTGCAGTACCCTCAGTTTGCCTCAGATGCTCGTAATGTGAGAATTGGGTTAGCGAGTGATGGTTTTAACCCATTTAACAATATAGCTAAACCCTACAGTATTTGGCCAGTTATACTCGTAGTATACAACTTGCCCCCTTGGTTATGTATGAAAGATCCATATCTTATACTTTCGGCACTAATTCCTAGCCCGAAAGCACCAGGTAATGATATCGACGTGTATCTACAACCCTTAATTGAAGAACTAAAGTTTCTATGGGAGGTTGGTGTCAATACATATGATGCATCTGCATTAAATGCATTTTGGTTACATGCAACATTACTCTGGACCATCAATGACTTTCCAGCGTATGCTAATCTCTCTGGGTGGAGCACAAAGGGGAAGATGGCATGTCCTACCTGTAACGAAGCGACGGATTCTTTATGGTTGGTCCATGGGAGAAAGCACTGTTATATGGGTCATCGACGATGGTTGTTGCCAGGGCATAGGTGGAGATCAAAAAGAGCTGAATTTAATGGTAGTATCGACCATCGTCATGCACCTATACCTTTGTCTGGAGAGGCCATCTTAGAACAATTGGAACAATTGGCAGACATACAATTTGGAAAGACATCAAAGAAACGTAAACACCCAGCCAATGAGTTGAATTGGACAAAAAAAAAGTGTATTCTTCGAGCTACCTTATTGGAAATCTTTGGAATTGAGGCATAATCTAGATGTCATGTATATTGAAAAGAACATATGCGATAGCGTATTAGGAACATTGATGGATGTCAAAGGAAAAAGTAAGACACAGTGCTTGCACGTCGGGATTTGGCCCACCTAGGCATACGAAAATAATTACACCTACAACAAGATGGAGACCGTTGTTCCATGAGACTAGCATGTTACATGTTAAATAAATAAGAGAAGAGATCTTTCTGTGAATGGTTAGCAAGTGTCAAGTTCCCTGATGGCTTTGCTGCGAACATTGCTCGATATGTGAATGTCAGTGAATCAAAGATTTTAGGTATGAAAAGTCATGATTGTCATATTTTCCTACAACGATTACTGCCAGTTGTGATCAGAGGGTACTTCACCAATGATGTTAGGCAAGCTTTAACTGAGTTAAGTTCCTTCTTCAAGAAACTGTGTGCACGATCTATAAACATCGATGTTCTACAGAAGCTACAAATTGATATCCCTGTGATTCTGTGTAAGTTGGAAATGATATTCCCACCAGTATTCTTTGATGTAATGGTACATCTCGCTATTCATTTACCACATGAGGCATTGCTTGCAGGCCCAGTGCAGTATAAGTGGATGTATCCATTCGAAAGGTACCTCGGGAAGTTCAAACGTTACGTAAAAAACAAAGCTCGTCCAGAAGGCTCAATTGCTGAGGCTTATATACATGTTGAGTGTTTTACTTTTTGTTCGATGTACCTCCATGACATTGAGACAAATTTCACTAGAGAGGAACGGAATGTGGATGTCGGTGACTGCCATCCAACGGAAACGATTAGTGTCTTCTCCCAAAAGGTTCGGCCAATGGGTTCTCCCTCCACTCAAAGACTGGATGATAAGTTATATGCAAAGGCGGAGTGGTATGTGCTTAACAATTGTCCTGAGATTGAACACTTTGTGGAGTAAGTATATTATGAATAATTTCAAGTATAAATCTTTAATCTTTCATTGAGGGTATGCATTGTAATTTGACTATATTTGAAATGGATGTGTTCGTAGTCAGCACTATAACAAGATTCAAGAAGAGGACACCAACAACGTTGATAGTAGACACCAAGCTGAATTTTCGAAATGGTTCAAGAACCATGTAATTTGTTATGTGAGCATAAATACCACTTTCTATACCTTTTTTTAATGGTTTTTTATATTTCAATGTTATCTATATTAACATTCGGCGTTGCATTTTGTTGATAGATACGAGATTTGCGTAACTTGAATCCGGATGAAGTTACAGATGAACTTTATGCTCTTGCTTGCGGCCCAGATCCTTGGGTTGGGTAATATAGTGGATGCATCACGAATGGAATACGGTTCCATACAAAAGACCGTGAACAACATCGACGCAGCCAAAATAGTGGGGTTGTTGTTACAAGGGTACATCAGTCGATGTCGATTGATTTCTATGGGGTGTTGATTGATATTCTGGAATTGCGTTACATGGGATGGCAACTTGTATACTTGTTTAAATGTGACTGGTGGGACGTTGGTAATCATAGACACGGGATACATGTAGGGGATCATCTTACAAGTGTTAATACTTCTAGAAAGTGGTATCAGGACGAGCCTTTTGCACTTGCTACGCAATACTCACAAGTGTTTTACTTAAAAGATTTGAGTATGGGGGGGAATTGGCAAGTGGTGCAAAAGATAACCAATAGGAATGTATATGACATTCCACCCATCCCAACGGCATTAGACGATGGTGAGGACCCCTCTGAAGGTGATGCGTATCAAGATGAAGATGCCATACTCGAAGATGGTCCAATCAATGAAAGTGATAATGGCTTACGAGACCAATTGCATAGAGTCGATGAAGAACCGATTGCAGTTAATGAGGTAATCACACTACATCATTCAGGTCTTGGAGATGCGGAACATAGTTTCATTGACAATGATGTGGATGGATTTGAATCTGGCACTGATCCCAATACTGACACAAGTGGGTCTGGTAATGAGGACGACTTCCAATCGAATTCTGAAACGGACTCTGACTAATATGTCTTTGAACTTGTACTAATCGGATTTTGTTTGATGATTTCACAATTTTGGAATTTGAAGATCTTTGTTAGTAGCATTCGAAACCTTATGTGCATTTAATTATTATGTAGGTTATTTCTGGACATGTCTATACTATAATTGGAACGATTGTTTGTATATGGTTGGAAAACAATTAGTAGTAGTTCCAGTTCAAACCATAACATTATCTAGCTAAAAGTCTGGTATTCTTGTTTTCTGAACCCAATGGATGCCGTTGTGGATTGGATAATAACATAATAAAACTAGATTTTTATTTTGTAGGGATTGTTTGGTACCCAAATAATATTCATGGAATTCATTACATGAGTTACAAGGGTACATTGTTTTTGTGTATGGGAGGAGGACATTATGTCTGGTGTGGTAGATTATGCCAATCTGAATTTATAATTTTCTTGAAACATCATGACAATCTGATTATGAATTGCATTCTGGAGCAGGGCAACTTGTTTTTTTTCCTCTCTCTCCTAAACCCCATAATTGGTAGTACTATAACAAGTTCTCTCTTGTACTTTGCTACTGGTCTGAATTGTGGTTGCCAATTTACATTCTATTAGTAATATATCCAACAATAATGCACTTGATGTGGAAAGATCCCAAAAGTAGGTTAATGCAGGTTTCATGCATAGCAGTTTTTGCCACATTCTGCTATACATTTCCAAAGTACTTGCATGATTTAGTAGATAGTATCAAGAAGTATTTATCTTGCTTAGGTTGACCTATTAAACAAAAATCAGTTCAATTATTTTGTTTATGACCAAAAGATTATGTTACACAATGTGGGATGTTTAATTAATAGTAAATCTCAATAATGCAGATAACTATAGTCTATAACCAATATTGCTCTAGGGAGTGTTTTTTACCCTCTCCACAGATGCACAGCTTTACAGTGAGCCAGTGCAAGTTGCTTCAAAGCAACTTAGTTGTTGGTAATGTAGCAATTTCAGTATGGTGTAGGTAAACTTATTCTGTCATGGCAAACTGCAATTTCCTCATGCTAATGGTCCCAGTGGAAATGAGAATTTGCAAAAGAGGAATAACATTAATTGATGTTTAAGAATTTATTATAAACACAACTATCAATATACGGAATTGGGTTTGTGGAGTTTCCTAGAAAGAAGGTTGATTTACCACCTCAAAAGCTCAAGCTCTGTTTTCGTATCCAACATTAATATTATTCGCACAAAAAGACCCACAACACTTTTACAGAATTATGGGAGTACTTTGTTGTTGTTGTTCAATAAATATAAGGATGTCGTATTCCCTCTAAAATTGAGATGATGCATTTGCAAATTAATTTATGCAATGGATTACTATCTAATCCATGAGGCTATAATTAAATAATAATAGAATTAGTTTCATCAAATAATGGACTGAATTTTCTGAAAGTTTTAAATAAATTAGATTCACTCAACTTTAAATAATAATATAATTAGCTTCTTAAATTATGGACATGTGAATTTTTTGAAATACGTATAATTAAAGTGGTACTGGGCTTAAGAATTAAGTCTGACCCATGAATGCAAGCAATGCCATGAAATGGCCAAGTGTACCGTACACGTGCAACCAGAGGATTTAGTAGTATATTTGATAACAGTAAAAAGTTATATGGGTTTCCAAAATCTACAAAGGAACCATTGCGCGGTAAAAAAAAATCCAGCACATGCGCGGGCAAGTTTAAATAATGGCTCCTTTTTCAATGCTCATGATCACCGTCAGAGCTTGGATGGGTATTTGGTGTACTTGAGAGGTACTTGAGGTACTACCGCCCCACTTGCCACAAAGCGGGGCTGAATTTTTGGGTTAAAAGGAGATATTTTGGTGAAGTATTTTCTATAAATTCCGGTACATGTCTTGCTGAGGATCCCAAGGCTCACAAGGTTCAGCCATTCTCTTTCAAGAAACTTTCAAAGCAAAGATAAAGCAGAGGACATGTAGAAATATATTACAAGGTGCGACAAAATTTCTATTACAACTTCCACATTACAACCAAACCCAGGTATGCACTCTCTAAGCTTTTACTCTTCTCCCCATAAATTTTCTACAGTTTCTGATATCTTCCATCTTCAAAGCATAATGTTTCAAAGTCCCAACATGGTAGCAACAAATATGATTTTCAAAAGTCAAAACTTTTTTATTTTTGGGACAAATAACTTGCATGATACCTGGATACATGCTGATTTTCAAATAATCATACAAATAAATGTGAGTTTTCCTCAGATATTCCTTCACTTACTTTCCAGTCTACTGAGCTGTTTGTGGAAACTTTGTATATAACTGCTTCCTGAATTAGGAAATGATGAATATTTTTGTCCAACTATGGTGCCTATGTTGAAGGATTTGCATTTACTGTATTGTAATATTTTAGCTTATTGCTTGAGAAGCTTATATGTAAAAGACTAAGTAAACTCACATTAATGGGCATGCATGTGGAAAGATAATTGACCTTGGCACGTAAAGTAAAATCAATATTGCATAGCTGGTCCATTTATAAATTCTGTGGTCTGAAATACAGGGCATTTACTATGTCCAGGGTTTAGATAAGGCTTATGTTATTCTCAATGCTTTAATGTTGATGGTCACTGCATATTACAAACAATTGATAGTGGGTGCTAAACATAGGTAACTACACATGGATGAAGGTTTTTTTTTTTTTTTGATAACCAAACAAACTTTTATTCATCTGAAATGAACTTGGAAGACTGCCAAGCAAAACAAAGACCCTTCTTAGACGTTTACATGCAATGACAGCAGCAACAAGAGAGTCTACTAAAACACCTGTTTCCAACCAATGCAAATTTGCAGACAAATTAATTAAATGCATGACTTGTAAAGTTCAGAACCAGCTTTACAAAGTTTTAGATGTTTGAAGGTGTTTTATATGTACAGCATAACAATTATTAAAGAAGTGTGAGGGGTATGGTTGTTAAAGAATCTGATCCATACTGAATCTGTTTATGCCCAGAAAATTGTATTTGTGTTGACATTTAATAATTGCTATGAAATTATGATGATGTAGCTTTAATGAGAAGATAAAAGAATTGTTGTGGTGGACGTGCTGGCAATCGCGAAGCAGCACGTGGTAGACTCCAAGATCAACATCCTCGAGCACCCATCTTGAGAGATGAGGCTATTTCATTTTCAGATGCTGAAACTCAAGGACCAAGTGTCGGTCTACAGGAGCCCACAATTCCTCTCAATGAGGTTGAAATCGGTAACGCGAATGTTGTAGGTAAACTTATAATTTCATACAATCAGATTATAGACAATAATAAATCTCTAAATACAATTTATGGTACTTATGGTAATAATAAGATAACAATGTGTTGTGGTTTTTTATTCGCAAGCGCCTCCCCCTCGGAAGCGTGGAAGGGGACCAGTAAAGTGCACAAAATTTGACCGCATTCGTAAGTTTGGGAAAATAGCAGTGGAGATTAAGGATGGCCAAAGAGGAGTTTCATGCTCACATGCAGCGATGTTTTCAACACGCGTTACATGGATTATCAAAGTATATGCCGACATGCGGCATGCAAGTTGGAGATGTGTTGATCAGCTAAGTAAAGAAGAGCTAGCACATCGTGTTCTGGTTTGTAATCATGGCAAAAGCTTTCAATGCTCTATTAATGTGATTTTTTATTTATGTTATGATTCAGTCCCACTAACTATTTGATATGTATAGTCTGATTTTGACTTGGAGTGGTCAAAAAGTAACCACCGAGAGACAGTGACAATATTACTTGCTCAAAAGTACAATGACTTTCATTACCTATTACACAAAAAGTACGTGGAATATGAAACACATGAGGCTGCCATTGCTGGAGGGACAAAGATGGTAAGCAAGCCGGTTTGGGAACACTTATGTGAAAGATGGGCAAGTGAGCACTTTAAGGTAACAACTTCAGTATACACCTTGGATGCATTTTAGCAAGATAGTTGTTTGTACCTTATACAAACCTGCTTGGTTAAAATATAATTTCAAAGGTTAAAAAATACTTGGGTTTACTCTGTGTCAATGATAGAACCTATCAAAGCGGAACAAAAGTAATAGGCAAAATCAAAGGATAAACCACACGGGAGGTAGGAAGTCATTTGTTAGGTTGATGGTGGAAAAGGTGAAGAGAAGTATTTCAGATTTATCATTTTCTCATTCTTTCCCTGGACCAGTTTATGTAACTGACTGAATTGTTATTGAAACATTTGTTTAAAGCGTGAACAAGCTTCAAATTATGTTGCTTTGTACAAGGTGACCCATTGGTCTGCCAAGAAGGACAAATTTATTACTGAAGCAGCTGAGCACAACTACGTGAGTTGCATTAAGTCTACGTATATTTATTTAATCTTTTTAGATTAAATAAAGCGTCTTTGTATACCTACAGCATTTTTAGATGTTTACAGCTTCTAGTTGCTGAAAACATAAATATCTGTTACTAATTGACTTGTACTGAAAACATAAATTGATTTAACTCTATGTATACTTTAACTTTTTTTTTTAGATGTTTTCTACTCATGTATTGCTGAAAATATGGCTGTTACTCATTGACTTGTACTGAAAACACAAACTGATTTAGTTCTAGTGTAGGCTTGGCTTGAATTAGATGGATTTAGCTCTTAAGTGCTAAAATAAAACAAACAAATAAAAATTACTAATTGAATAGTATTAAAAACATAAACTGATTTAGCTAAATGTATACTTATTTTTTTTAGATTGATTTAGCTCTTAATTGTTGAGATCATAAATATGTATTACTAATTGACTTGGATTGAAAACATAAACTGATTTAGCGCATAATTGCTGAAAACATGAATATATATGTTAATGATTTAGCTCTTTATTTATAATTTCATTTGTATTGCAGCATAAGATGCTTATGCTTGAGCGTTTGAATAAGATGGAACCAGAAGAAAACAATGATGAAAATTCAAATGCAGTATTTAAGGAGGTGTTGGGAACCCGATCAGGCTATGCTAGAGGCTTAGGACACTTGGTTATACCCGAACCATCTGTTCATTACTGTCCAATAGAGAGTTTGAACGTCTTAGGGAGGAGAACGAGAAGCATAAGGCTGAGGCAGAGGGCTATAGGAAGAGGTTTGAGGAATTTATGACAAATCTGGCAAAGGTGCAGGAGAGATTTGATTCATGTGACAGACTTTACGACTGTGTTACAGAATTAGAGTCTCAATTAGAGTCCCAGAGGGAGTCTCAACGGGAGACTCTAGGGGATGCCTAGGCATCCATTAGAGGTCCAGGATAATTTAACCATTTTGGTAGTTTTTTGAATTTGCTGGAGTAGCATGAAGTGGCACACTGTTATTAGATTTTCTAAACTAATATTTTGGGAGTTTAAGATGAGGTTGCCTCACATGTTAACTAGTAGTGTTGGAGCCCCCATAGTTTCCTGATACTTTTGTTACTGACCACAAGGAGAAGTGCAGCACTTGCCAGCCCATGGGCTTTGGAGCACGACATACAGGTATTATATAGTTTTATTTGCTTGACTTTTGCATGTTAATTACAAATTTACCTTCTGGTTGGTTCAAGTGCATGCAATTGGTTCAAATTTATCTTCTGGTTATAAAACAATCATTAGTAATTTTCATATATATATATATATATTAACTTGTACATTCTAAATCATTTGCTGATATCTCAGATTTTTTTCTGGATAGCATAATAACAGGCCAACAACCATACTAATTTGTTTCCTCTACTCTAATACATTTGGGACCAAAGATCCCTATAGTACCTGTGTGAGAGTGAATGAGGGTTTTGAAAATATGTGGCATACAGGTTGTATATACTTGTAGGTATCACTATCTGAGTTTTTCCTAAAAAATATCTCTAATATGCGTTTCAAATTTGTACAAGAGGTCTTTCAACTTGACGTTCCATATATTTACCACTTCTGCAAACATATGTAAATGGAATTGTGAATTGCAAAGCTCCAAATTCTCATCAATGAGGCTTAGGACTTGACTTCTAGTTGCTGATATCTTTCAGAAATGGCATAGTTGTGCATTTGCAGGTTTTAGATTTTGAAAACAAAGGGGAAAACGGTTTGGATTAAGCTCCAAGCAGGCAGATCAGAGAAGAATGCTCCAGCAAACTATGTAGAATGAAGAATATATAAATTGTATGTTTTGAATTTAAGTGTTGGTCGATGAATACAATGATGTAAATGTCATTTTGTGTACTGGGATTCAAAGCTTGTTTAATATAAATGTAAGGCTATACGTGTTGATGACATGCAATCACACAATTAATAGATGGTCTTTGTTTGGGCAGAATCCGTGGAATATATCTGAATTATAATTGTTTGAGCATTGTTACTTACTAGCATCAATTAATAGAAGCTGAGTTTCAACAGTTGAAATGTACATGCGTATCAGATAGTTTATGTTCAGGCCGAATATTGGTATATTTTGTATTCTTGAGTATTTCTGAATTGAGGTCTCGAAAAATCACTATAATTCAGAAATGTAATGTAGCAACAGTATTCAAACTTCCTCAATTAGGCCTATTTATTTATTAGAATTCTGGAACACCAATAAATATATAATTATATAATAATTTTACCAAAAAAAAAAAACAAATGTTGGTACCCGCAATATTGTTGAATTGGGGCGATATGTTAACCAACCCATGGGAGCTACTACTGGCGTTTACTAGTTTGCCTAGAAAGAAGTAATTTGGAATTATTGATAATGCACATAAAACCCATTTGTTGCCAAAGTATTATCCGTAGGTAGAGAGCATTTTTGATGATCTATACTGTCCAAACTATGTTTTTCTGGCACTTTAAATCGTAACAAGAATGTTTATATAATTCCAGTTATTTGGCTGCAGCAGGAAATGGGGGCTTCTAGTGACAAAATAACCCAGAAATAAATAATTTCAGTATTAATTACATGCCAGAAAAATGTGTTTTCCGTGCAAATAGTTGCCAAATAAAAATCCATTCATAATTTAAAAGTACCTATTCTGGCAGAAATTAACTCATTTATTAAGATGTGGTGCTGCCAGAAATAAGCATTTTTTCGAACACTTCACTTTGTGGTAGGAAATTATCACATCCTGGGCCAGTTATTTCTGGTGATTGTGCTGTGAATGGAACATGCCAGAAAACATCATTTCCGGCAGTACATTAGCTTATTTCTGACCAAATATCTCTTGGGAAAAAATGCATTTTGTTGTAGTGTATTGTAGAAAAACTAGGTAATCCCACTCTATCAAATAGATCATAAATTACCAATCAAATCATGTTGGGGAGGTTGAGCAGTAGAAGAAAAATTAGAAGCATCAGGCCAATTACTGCACCAAGAAACTTATTAATCATCAGCTAATTATTCATTTCCATATCTACAAAATGGTCAATCTGATCATAATTAGGCACGTGCAAGCTGTGAGAAACTAAGCTATTTTCCCATGGCTCAAAGTATTGCCAAGAAGGCTACTTATGGTTTCTAAAAGAATTCACAACTAACAACATTTAATGATCAGTACTCATCATGAGTCTCAACAAATGGCTCCTAGATGTGTATATAATATTTGATCATGATAAGGCAGATTTTTTTTTTTAATACTGGATTACAAAAAGAGATCATGATTGGGACATTCGAAATTAAATGATATAACATCATAGGTTATATATATATCTATATGAAAATAGAAACCTATATTTCGTTAAACAGTGCGAATAACTTGTAGAAAGAAACAAATTGATAATGATAGAATATTGAAGAATCTTTTAGAATTAATTACTTCATATATCAATCTAAAATACTCAGGAACATGATCTTATAGTGTATGAACTAAAAAGTTCTTCAGTTTTTTTAGTGTGATTTTGTTGAAAAATAATTTTTTTAGGTTATGATAATTTGAGAAAATTTCGCAAAACATTGTGAATATTTTGATATTGATGGTTTAGATCTGTTTTCAAAATTAAAAGTGTCAGAACAATTTTTGCATGATAAGGAAACTAGCTGATTATTACTCCAATTGAACCATATTTACACTATAATCAAAGTATATAATTTTTTTCAGAAACTTTAAATTATATGTAGAAATATATATGATGATTCATCAACTAAATGTATTCATTGCTTGGCCTACAGATCAGGGAAGTTTTTCAAAATTAAAATGAACAAAATCCCATGATGTCACATATTATATGAATCTTAACATAGATCGAATATTGGCCATTTTATCTATTAAATATCTTATTAAAAAAATATGTGAATATTACAAAAATTCGCAAATATATAAATATTATACAATCTCATGAAAACGTTTGAAGCTAGGATCGCTCAATGGCTCATTGTCAAACAAAATTTAAATATTAACATTTAGCAAAATGTCTAAAAATAAATAAATAAAATACCTGATGATCTTTTTTTACGTACTCATGAGCTGCGCTGACAACCTGCATGCACGCAGAAATCTTAGACATAATTGAAGGTGGACGTGCGTCATATCATATATGCATCAATTCCCAATTAAATGTTAGCAGTAGCCCTCCAAAACTAGTCAGCGCCAAAACCTATTCTTTTCTCATTCTTTCAAAGCGTGGATCACGTTTTGTTCTTAATTTGGAAACTTCATAGTTCTTTCGTACCATATTAAAACATAAATTGGCTTCTTTATATGGATTATAACTACTTCCTTGTGATCTAGATCAACAAAATTACCAAACCCGCGGCTAACCACTACATACACGGCACTATATGAGAAAATTGTTTATTTCAGATAAAAATTATGCTCACAAAAAAAAATTATTTTCGTCCCAAATGTCTCATTTAGAATAAACATTTTTCTAGTAGCATTTATATTGATGAAACGTATGTATATATATATATATATATATATAGCAAGAGATCAGGGGATCGAATTGGATATATCTCAAAACAAAAAATCCCATAACATGACTAAAACAAGTATTAGACAAGAAAAGTACGGTAAGATATAATAGCAAGTATATCTATTTTCATTATGGATCCCCACATCTCAAGACAAGTGGTACTGTGCGGACGATACATCAGACTTAATTACAACTTACAAGTTATAAGCAAAACTTATATATATATATATATATATATATATATTTATGCCATAGAACAGAGGTTGGGCCTTTAGGACATCAGGATGTTTGAATCTTATATTTACCAACTGATCTTTTAATAAAGTATATATACGCGAAACTTGCACGATTGAAAATTTCTGATAGCGATAGTCGTATTCAGTGAAACAGCTTTGACGACATAAAGGATTTGGCACAAGACGGTGTTGCATTTGGGGCCCACACATGCAAGGGGAAATGGAAGTTGGCTCAGATTGGATCTGAATGTCGAGCACGTTGGAATCTGGGATTAAAACTCGATATTATTAATTAGGAAGTACGTCACGCAAGTTATTTTGACCAAGCAAGCCAACTCTAATAATAACCTGTGTTATAAGCTGGGGATTTTGTGGTTTCCAAACATAATTTGATCAAATTTGGAGACGACTTTTCTCTCTTCGTTCCCTCTCTTGATGGTTTCAAATTTATCCAACTCCTCTGCATATTATAAATACCCACATATTCTCTCCATTCGTTTCTCATTACATCTAACTACCAGTGCTGCTCTCTCTCTCTCTCTCACGCTACACACACACAAACATATATATAGCTCGACAATTCAGTACTAGCTACTACCATTCCAGTCCTTATAATTAAGCTTCTGGAAAAAACACTGAAAATGGAGTTCATGAGTAAGAATCCCCAGCTTTTGTCTAATATCGCAACCAATGAGCGACATGGAGAGAACTCTCCTTACTTCGATGGATGGAAAGCATATGAGGAGAATCCTTATCACCCTCTAAAAAACAACGAGGGAGTCATCCAGATGGGTCTTGCAGAAAATCAGGTTTATATATTTGGCATCAAAGTAGTGTACTAAACAAACTGAATGTTTTTATTATTGATTTGTTTGATATTGTTTTCCAGATATGCTTTGATTTGTTTGAGGAGTGGATAAAGAAAAATCCCAAGGCTTCCATCTGCACAGCTGAAGGAGTCGACGAGTTCAAGAATATTGCCATTTTTCAGGATTACCATGGCTTGCCGGAGTTTAGACAAGTATATATATAAAACTTATTCCTTAACCAGCAGCATATATATATATATATATATTGGAACTTCAAAATAAGACGTGTGCATGGATGCATGCATGCATGTATTTTAATTTACTGCTTAATTTCAGGCTGTGGCGAGCTTTATGGGGAGAGTAAGAGGAGGTAGGGTTAGGTTTGATCCAGACCGCATAGTCATGAGTGGTGGAGCAACAGGAGCTAACGAGCTAATCATGTTCTGTTTGGCTGATCCTGGCGATGCTTTTCTTGTACCCTCACCTTATTATCCAGCGTAAGGACATCTCGATCTGATCTCTCTTGCCCTGATTTCATGTTTCATTTTCATTGTTAAGTCCAAAAACAGAAAAAAAGGTCCGTGGTTTTTGATTTATAAAGGGAAAAGAAGTAGGGGGAGACATGCTTCTTTTATCTCTCTGTTTCCAACTTTTTACAAAACTATAATATTTTTTAATCTTAAATTAATTTTTCTCAAAGAAATTTGTAGGCTTAACATATTGAAAAACGAATAAAGAGATTTTTCTAATAAAATAGTATTAGATCATGTGAATGTTCTGAATCCCGAATGCGTTTTATTCTCCATAAATCATATGCATGATGCTCATTGGTTCATGCATGTGAATCTAAGTTTTTTAATTTGATTTAATATTATGTTTTACGTATTTTTGAATTAGTTTTGAATATCAGAATATAATTACTTTTCATCGATCATTTAATTATTTGCCTAATTTTATTTTAATGATTTAAGTTGAATAATGTTATAGACAAACCAAAAACCGTATAATATCATAAACATCGTTAAGACTAAGTTTCGAAATAAAAATCAATTGAACAAATTTTTTCCTTTTAATATTGTTGAGATAAAATTTAAAACAAAATAAATGACCACTTTTCCATAAATTGTTTGCTAGTCTATATTGAGAAGGAATGTGATAATTAATTATCTTTATTGAGATCAATAATTGGCATCATGTTAAATGTTTTTATTTTTTTATTTTACGTTCAGGCTTGAAACTTTATATATATAAATGAGTGATGATATCCGTACGATTATTTTTACAATTTTTTTACAACTTATAGTGTAAATAAGTTTTTTTTATTTTTTATCATTTTTTTAGAAATATTTTTTTAACATCCTTAATTATTCAGAAAAAAATAATAATTTTATTAATATTCACATTCTTAATCACTAAGTAAAATTAAAAATTAAATAAAAAAAGTTGTAAAAATATTGTAAATTAGTAGTAAGTGTTTATTTTTGTATATAAATTATGCATGCTTTTAAGTGATCTTAAATTTGTTCAATGAGATTTTTTTATATATCCTAGTTAAGCGGCCCCCTCTACACAAAGCATGGCTTCGTGATCTCTATGGCTCATTGTTTCCCTTATACTAGTACTGCAAGCTGAGTTGTAAGAAGAATTCAAATTCGAAAGTATCCAAGTGATCATGGTGTTGATGGCGGTATAAATTTCAAACTGGGATTTTGCCTAATATGCCTCGGCAATCGAGGTTAGGTGGTAAATTCGTGAGCCCGTTGCGTGACCAAATTATTAAGGTTTTTGGTTAAAACTTATTTTCATCACACAATTAATTTGCTCACAAGAAGCGCGGCGGTCAATTAGTGTACATATATATGCATGTTCATTACAATCATGTCAAATGTTTGATCACACAATTTGCTATATATTTGGAACTCAGAAACAATTTTGGTTTGATTCAATAACGTCGTACGTAGGTCAAATATCATATACCTAGCTTATATCTAGCTAGTCTAATATATATTAGCCCTTATAATTAAGAACACATGATGATAAAGTAAATCACACATATTATATATATATATATATATATATATAATTTTTACACTTATCTAGATATAATAACTAAATTTATTCAAGCCTACCCTGCAGCTGTGTTGACCTAAAATGGATGTTGGACTAAATTTCTCTAAGCCTAATTGGACCATTGCTTTGACCTACAAGTCTGATCATGATCATACAGCTGTAATTTATCAGACCGGATGGAAATCACAGTACATGAGAATTCATGAAATCAACTAGCTAGCTGAATTTTAGACAATTTCCACCTATCGTACGTCATTATGTCCTCAAATTCCATATTGTCTAAAAAAGTCAAAACTTAAATGCGGTTGGTTATGTTTTGTTTTGTTTTTTACTTGGACCGAAAGAATATTGGACACACGCACACAGATATATATATATATATATATATATATATAAGGATATATAGCACGTCGGTGGGTCAAAAAAGATTACTACTTTTATAAGCTGATGTTCTATATATATATATATATATATAATACTTCGATCTTGCTTGAAAATTAATTATTAGATCTACATGGCTAATTAATTTTATTCTTTAGAAGCTTATAAAGCTAAATGTTGTAACGTTTCATCTTTTTAATGAATTTTACTGATCACACGTACGTATAACAATTCTTTTTTGGTTGCAGATTTGACCGAGACATGGGGTGGCGAACTGGGGTGCAGATTCTTCCTGTTGACTGTGATAGCTCCAATGGTTTCCTGATAACAAATGCAGCATTAGAAGCAACATATGAGAAAGCCATAGAAGACAACATCAAGATAAAGGGCTTGCTCCTGGCAAATCCATCAAACCCTCTTGGAACCCTTTTAGACAGAGAGACATTAACAAGCCTGGTGAGCTTTGTGAATGAAAAGAATATCCATTTAGTTTGCGACGAAATATATTCCGCCACAGTCTTCAAATCTCCAAGTTTCATAAGCATTTCCGAGATAATAGAAGAGATGGGATCTGAAATATGCAACCCTGATCTCATTCACATTGTTTATAGCCTCTCAAAGGACATGGGACTCCCTGGCTTTAGGGTGGGCATAGTTTACTCATACAATGATGCAGTGGTTAGCTGTGGCCGCAAAATGTCAAGCTTTGGATTGGTCTCTTCTCAAACTCAACAACTGCTTGCTTCAATGCTTTTGGACGAGGAGTTTGTTGGCAACTTTCTCGAGGAGAGTTCGAGGAGGCTAAGGAAGAGGCATGAAATGTTCATAAAGGGACTTGAGCAGGCGGGGATTACATGCTTAGAAAGCAATGCTGGCCTTTTTGTTTGGATGGATTTGCGCTGGCTCCTTAATGATCATGATCAGCAAACAGCTGAGGCTGAGATTGCGCTGTGGCGCGTAATCATCAACGAGGTGAAACTCAATGTTTCCCCAGGCTCTTCTTTCCATTGCAGAGAGCCAGGTTGGTTTAGGGTTTGCTTCGCAAATATGGACGATGACACAGTAGAAATTGCACTCAAAAGACTCCATGCATTTGTTCGTCGAGAAAAAGCTGGCCGATTGATCTTATAGTAAGATATAGATAATGTCTAGGAATGAAGTACTTACGAATATTCTTTGGATGCAGAAGTTCTAATATATAATTAGTTAATCATGTACCCATGGGCCATGAAGTTAGTGGGAGCTAGTACTCAGCTACCTAGAGGAAAATAAGATTCAGAAAAATGGTTATAACCGATGAATTTTAAATTGTCGAGAATAAAGTCATCACGAAAAGAGGTGATCTGTAGCGCTATTTTATTCGCTGCCTTGTTTTTGAATGAATTCTTTGATATGACTTATTGCATCGATTATAATGTCTATAGCGGCGATTAATATCGCTGCAATACTCGCAGGACGTTTATGACAAATATTTTCAATGTATTTTTAATGCAAAAGTCTTTACGACAAATTATTTTCCCCCACCTTTCGATCCCCCCCACCCCCTCCCTCCAGACTTCACTTTCTTCTCCAAAATCGCATGAACTCAGCGATTATCCACGATGCCTAAAGCACCTACTTAAACTCGATCTTCCACGATCCCAATAGCGATTTTCTTCGATTTCACTCAGCAAAGTCGAAGCATTTCTCATCTAGCTGTTCCTCCACAAAGTCGAAGCACTTGGATCTCTTCGATTTCACTCAACAAAGTTTAATCCATTTGCCTTCGTGAGTTCTTCCACCAAAGTATTTTACTAGATTCGTATTTTTGATTTTGGCTAATATGGGTGATTTTGCTTGGTTCTGTAATCTGTGCAAGATTCGTTCTGGTAAGATGTCTAGCTCTCACTTCTAAACCCAAGGTTTCTCGTCCTCGACTTTGTAAGCCTTCCCATCCATAGCTAAAGTCCTCTTCTCGTTTTCATACAACTTGGTGCCCTGCGAAAGAGGATTTGAAGCCCTTGGGTTTGGTTTATGTTTTTTAGCAAAAGAATCTCTGGAGATTTGTTGATCGAGTTATATTGGGTACCTTGCGACAGATATGACTACATCCATTTGTCTATCTTTCCCTTTCATCTGTTCTTGTTTCAGAGTGAAAAATGCAATTGTTGCGTTTGTAGACTAATTTCTAGGTATTTGAGTTGGAAATCATGAGATTTTTCGGATGACAACTTTTTGCTTAGATGATTGTGTGTCAATTGTACATCTTTGGTTCTGTTTCATCGTGTGGGGGTTTGTGTATCTCTAGTGTATATTTCAAAATACAAGTTTTAGCTTTTAAAGTTGATAGGTCTATCATAAGAACTTGGACGTCAAACCAAAATGTTCAAAGTGACAAAAAGTAAACAAACATAAAGAGAGTGATAGGTCTAATATGCTTGGTTTATGTAGTTGAGAATTGTGGTTAAATGAGGGATGTTTAAGAGCATGAATGCACTCTGTTTTGGGGATTGCCCAGGAAAAATTGGTCCTTTGCCTCAGATTGCAGTACCTCAAAGAAAAATTCTACTGAAAGCAACTATAGACTATAGATTCATATGATCAACTATGTTATTTTGAATGCAAATATGGCAGAATTAGCTCGTGTTGAACCTCGTTGCTAATACATCATACATTTATATTGATGTTGAGATGCATGTCAAAATCTGCATTTGACTTGTAGTTATGCATTATATTATAGAACATATTCTAATTTTCATACCAATTGAATATAAGACAAGACTTGGGCTGTTTATAGTTACTGCATTATACGAATTATATTATATATAAACCACGTTTCTCATGACTTGCACCATTCGCATTAGGTTGCTTATTAATATAGTTGCATTTGTGAGTGGTTAATATTTTCATGAGCTTCAGCGACTACCACACCAACTACAACTTTGCTAAATATGTTATCTTTCAGAATATTTCACCCAGGGGAAAGTAGAGTTAATCACTCCCAACTTCATTATCGGTTCCACACCCAATTCATGTGCCTAAATCACTTGATCACCTAGTTTTCACTTGGCAGTTTTTAGCTGGAATAAGGGTAAAAATGGCAAAGCTTTCTTTTTCTACATTTGTTTTTACCTATTTTTCTAAATAGTATAGGCATGCAAATAAATTTAGTGTTTGTGGGTAGGGATAATGTTATATTTATAGTCTTTAATAAGTTCGAAATCTAGGTAGTTCTACACTTCTTTCTTTAAAATTTGAATTCTGGCTGGTAAGCTAAACAATATCCTATTTCATGCTTTTTCAACCATTGTGAAGCATGATGTACGTGACTTGTGGGATCTCACTAGATCGTGTGTGAGGTATTATGCTATTTCTTTGAACTAATAATGGGCTGACATGAGAATTTTTGTATACCAAATATGGTTGTTAGGTATGGCTTGGAAAAAACCTCCTATAATTTATCCACTGTAAATGTAAGTACATGACTTGGGTTTGCCATGTTTTTAGCAGTTTCTAACATAATAACTTGCCTATTTGCTTTGACTAATATTTTATGATATTACTTACAGGTAGTCCTGGACACGAAAAGGGCTGAAGTGGCCATGTAGCAGATCAGATAGTGTTAGTGGCCTGTGCAAGATCACCAAGTTGCTGGTCATATAACACTGCTGGGTTGCATAATAAACATTTAATTTATCTGCAATATGATACACACCTACTACAATTTGGTAAACCTTTGATCTCTCATGCATTTTTGTTGGTGACATTTCAGCTGAATATACATGGAAAAATTAGAACCTTGGCAAGGAAATTGCTCATGAAATGAAAAAGCACTTGTGCATGTGTCTAAAAAATATGCTATTTGTCTGCAAAGAGAGTCTTTGTTTTGTTGGCTGTTAAGTTTATAAAAATTTGTCTTTAAATCTACAAATGAGTGTGTGGGGGTAAAATCATAGCTAGCTTGAAGACGACTTAATCCAAGCCTTAATGAAATTGGACATGTGTGCAATTACAGTATGGCAATGAAATTGGAGGCGACTTAATCCAAACCTTATTCCTATAGTGCTGATCTCATCATGTCCCTGGCTGATGACATTAGTTCTAAATTCTTTAATTTTGTATGAAACAGAGAGAATATTTAGCAAAACAAACTTATTAATTTTGTAGATTTGCAGTAGGTGAAAGCTGGGACTATTCGACAAATTAACTGATTATGATGGTGCAATAAAGCTTTGTCAACACATGTCTCTTTAATTATACTTCTCCCTCAATCATTTTGAGAAAAACCATATCTATATTTGTAGCTTGCATTTGTTTTGTGTATTTAGTAATGACATGTTTATGTTCATATATATTGTGATCATGTCTCCCTTATTATTTTTCACCTTGTTTTGTCTCAGAATTAGTTAATATTATTTTTCACTTTGTTTAGTCTTAGTTTTCACAGCTTGCACATGCCTTATGATCAGATTGACCATTATGTAGATAAGGAAATAGATAATTAGCTGATGATTAGTAAGTTTTTGGAGCAGTAATTGGCACGATGCTTTGTTTTCTTCTACTAATCAACTTCCCCAACATGATTTGATTGGTTTTTGATCTGTTTGGTAGAGTGGGATCACTACAATAAAAGAGTCCTTCACCGTCGATTTTCAAATTGTCGCAATATAAAACTACGGAGATAGTCGTTTTTAAAGATTGATTCGAACTAGCTAAATTCTAGTTGATAATATAGTAAGTTTGAATCTCACTGGAAAAGGAAAACTTATGTTATCAACCTTAAATTAATTTTAGTTGAGTGTTTGATGGTCGAAACTTATTCTTTTTTTCCCATTTCAAACAAATTGAAATGCTTGAAGTTTTTCTAGTTAGAATCCCATTGGAATGAAGTTAATATACGTGCAAGATATTAAATATTTGGCTTAGAACAAAATATTAAACTAAGATTGATCCCCCAAAGCAGATGGCCTAACCTCATCTTAAAATAACCTGTTTGGATGTCCATTATGTGTCTCTATTAGGTAATTGATTGCGTATATTGTTACAAAGCAGTTTTTTTTGAATAAGTACAATTGTATTGCGGTCTAGAAATGTTTGTGATAAACTTATTCTTGGAGGGCTGTTGTTTCTTGCAATTGGAATTCTCCCTTGATCAAAATAAAGATCACATCATGGTAATGCGCCTGCTGAAGTTTGTATTTTTTTTTTCCTTTGGAATGAGGTGGTTGGAGTTAATGTGTTCCACTTTGCATGGGAGAGCAGTGTTTGTGAGCACACATCTGGGAAATCTGAAATGACTGTTGGAGGGCTATTGGTCACTATCAGATATTGGATAAACTCTTGGGAAAAATGCATGTGGAGGTCAATGTAGATTTTGCTGACAAAACTATACATTGAAATCGCTAGGGACCAGTACAACTTTGTAGCTGAAAAATGCTTATATCAATTAGGAAACAATGTGTAAGAAATCAGTCTCTCTTCTCTTTCAAAAAAGTGAATGATATTTATGCACCAGTATTGTATATATAGTCTTCTACTTTAAACCCAAGTGGCCTTTATGTGGATATGGTTTATAAAAACTAGGTTGGGCAGTTATGCTGCATACTTTTCAGATGTTAGAAAATGTCTTAGTGACATTTATTGGTGTACACTGGGATGAGGTGGTTTTATCAATTTGAATGGCAAATGTGTTGTTTAGGTGTTATTTGTTCCAATTTGTGAAATTTTTATTTGTGCAATAACATGATTAGGAATATGCAACTGGCCGTGAATACAGGTCAGGTTGAATATTATTGGAAGCTTATTATATATCTATAAGTAGTTTGTAAAAAACTAGGATCAGTTTGGTAGTTTGTTGACCAATTATTGCAACGCACCAATAGTCTATATAAATTTGGCCTAATGGTGAACACACATATAAATAGCTAATTAGACCATAGTCATACATGAATAACTAAAAAATATTAATTGACAAGTTTTAAAAAAAAACATATGCAGCGAAGATTATTGGATGAAATAGACGTTCGGCTCAAGATTTCAATAATTATATATATTCATATTTTGGCATATTGCGACAATTGTTAAACTCTGGGTTAAGGAGTAGCAGCTAATTGTTATGGATGGGAAATAGGTTTCTGATGCATGCACTTGCATATATTCGTTGCAATTTATATCTATTACGACCAAGAGGGTTGTGCAAATTTCAACAGGGGTAAATGTAGCTGGGAAAACGTGGGTTCCAACGATTACTAACCACAAAATGGATGTACACACATCCAGCAAGTTCAACGTAATTGCAATGAATAATAGGCACTGCAATTAAGTTATAAATCCAGCGAGTTCTTGGAATAGCTGGTGATAACTAAAAGCGACAATTGTTTAGCATCCAATATGCGACAAATCACAATTCGTTGTGTCATTATCTACCCAGCGTTTTTATGGTGTTATTCCGGCTAAAAAAAATAGCTAGGAAAGCTGCAAATTGTTGTAGTGATTGATATAATGAGATATTGTGGCTAGCTGTCCATTAGAAGTATAAGCTGAGATATATTTATAATTTTGTCCGGCCACAATGGTACGGATAATGGAAGTTTTCAGGGGCAAGATTAATTATTTTTGGTTTATTTTTTATAATGATCATGAGATATTTGAGATTCCAATGCATGCAATAATATTTTCCGTAAACTCCTTCATGAATATTATAAATATTTACTAGGTCATTATGATCATCACTACTGTGAGAATTGTCCGTTTTCAGTCGGCAAAATATATTAATATTGTTAATTAATCATAAATGCCTGCAAACTAATTAGGACGAAATTGTTGTTTTTTCTTCCCAAAAACCTATTTTATTGTAGTGTATATATAGATCAACTCATGAGTTTCATATGTATATTACCTTGACATATATATATATATATATATATTAAAGTTCTGTTTGGATTTAGAGATGAGATGAGTTGAGATGAGTTTAGTTTATTTTTTAATATTATTATTATTTTGAAATTTGAAAAAAGTGTATTGAAATTTAAAAAAGGTATATTGAGATTTGAAAAATATGTATTGGAGTTTGAAAAAGGTATATAGAAATTTGTATTTTATATAAAAAATTATAAAAATGTAATGATGAAATGGAAGTGAATTGATATGAGCTCAACTCACTTCTGAATCTAAACAGGACTTAAAAATATTAATGAAGATATATAATAAATTAATAAGTAAAAAGATGTAGCGTTTTTCCGAGCATAAAATACGGGGATCGGACAAATGGTGACAATCGATCTGACTATGATATATTCTTTGGGCAAAAAACTCTGTAAGCTGCTGATTACTAGCCCCCTTAAATTACGTCACCCGCATGAACCCCATGCGCGTAGAAAACAAAATATATTACCTAATTGACCAATCAATCACATGACTCCACGGGAACCTGAAGCTAAAGATAGTATACACACACATATATATAATATCCATTCAAGCATATATAATTAAAGAAACAAGGTTTCATGCGAGTTATTATTTACGAGCTCATGTAAATTGTGATCATGTTAACATCAAGCTGCAATATTATAATATTGATCAGTTGAGAAACTCTATTTGAATGGATTTACATCACACACTACCATCTACGTGTCTTAATTTAATTTAAAAGATAAATTTTAAAATTTTAAGTCGTACAAATTAAGTTATAATATCTTAATGATATACTGTGATGTAAAGACTTTCAAATAACGATACTTTTGATCCATTACATATGATGCAATTAATAAGATGTAGGATATTTTGAGTCCATGCATTTTCTTTTTTATTTTGAAAGAAAAAAATTCACTACAACATCTTTTGCCTTTTGCCACAATTTTTTTTTTTTGCGACCTATAACTTGTTGCAAATATTTATTTTTACTCACAATATTAACGTCTTGAGAAAAAAATAATAAAATCGTCACTAAAAATTAGGCTTGTACAGAATGTCCGACCCGACCCGACCCGACCCATTTTTCCGATATGTACCGACCCGATTACTCGACCCGAATACTCGAAATGTCAGAAACGGAATTACCCGTTACCAACAACGTTTATTTGCATCTCAATTTCACTCTCGATTATTTATCTCTCGCTCTCTCTGTCTTCTCTCTCGCTCTCTCTGTCTTCTCTCTCGCTCTCTCTGTCTTCTCTCTCGCTCTCTCTCTCTTCTCTGTCTACCAGCTCGACTACCTCAAATCGCCGGCGTCCATCTCCAGATCCCGCCGGACCAAGCTTCCCGTGGCTGGCGTCCAAGGAGATCTCCCAAAATCTCCACCCCCTTCTATTAGAGATCCTCACGGTGACCTCGAGAAGTCCATAGAGCCGTTCCATATTTGTCTCCCCTCATGCCTCGTGGGAACGTCGGCATCGGAAGCGGCATCGGAAGCGGACCAGGTTTTCATCGTCGCCGAAAACGGATTTTGGGTTTAAAAATGGAGTTTGTTTGGATTCTTGAAATTATTGTTGAAAAATAGTGTTTGGGTCAGAAACGGAAATAATTTATTTGAGATTTTTGTTTGGATTCTGTAAATGAAGTTGATTTTTGTTTAACGATTGAGATTTTTGTTTGGATTCTGTAAATTGCGTTTGTTGAAGAAGAATAAGAAGAAGGAGGAGGAGGAGGAAGAGGTATCGGGTAATCAGTGTAAGCGGGTAAATGGCTAATCGGAAGTGGGTCATATCGAGTCAGGTCAGAAACATGCCATGTCGGTTCGGGTTGGGTCGGAGAATAGCCCTACTAAAAATCATTATTTTTGACAACATAATATTAACACAAATATTATTGACAGTAAAAGTCAATTTCGACGACTTTTCAATCCTTTTCCCACAAAATTTAGGATGCCAGAAAAATATGGTTCAAAATAATAGTTTTTGTAGCCAATATATGTCTATCTATTTGCGATGAAAGATGTGGCAACGAATTCTATTATACAATTTATTAACGAACAACATCGTAGCAAATGCAGATGTAAAAAACATGAGTTTTAAATCAGCCACTATTATTTATCCCTAGCCAATTTCAAATTTTTGCCAATTCTGCATTTACGGTTCACCCCCTCGCCCAGAAGCCCCATTCCCTCTCTCTGCGCTCTAGCACCATCCCTCAACGGCTCTCTCTATGCCCAGCGCCATTCTGCAATGCCCCTCCCTCCCTCTGTTTGCACGTTGCCTCGTGTTCGCTCCTTTCCGAGCCCAACCCCGTGTGGTCATGAGCAACGTGCGAAACAACTATTTTTCTCACAGACAAGTATGTGAGGTTACCGTATGCCCTCCTATCGTCAATTGCCCACAGTAAGAAGCTGTTTTTCTCTTCAATTCGTACTTTTATTAGAGGCTCTGCCGCTTATAATTTCTATGTGAGGTTATCGAATGTATTCCTAGGATTTTCTTAAATTTGAGCAGATAGTCATATTTTTTTAAAAGATCTTTAGATCTGAACAAATATTTTGAGAAATGGGTCTGGATCCTTTCGTTTCATCTCTCTGTGTCAGTTTCTTTCTCAAAGGTATGATTTTCTTTCTAAATCTGTTGAGTTTTGTAGAAACCGAAAATACCTGAATTGATATGCTAAACATTCGAAGGTGAGAGTCTGTGAGAGACTATTGCTTTCGTGTACGGTTTGGGAACTTTTGTGGAAAGAGCGAGGGGGGTTAGCCGTAGATCCTTCTTTGTGCTTTTGCCTATTGTATAAATCCCTTTTCTTTGTCAAACGCTTATTTGGTTTCGTTCTTAGTTCTTATCATTTATTATTATTCCTCAAGCGATCATAGAATGACTATCACTGGGAACAAGAACATTAATGCCAAATTGGTGAGCATTTTCACTTGATCCAAATCATGATATGGGTTTGAATTGATTTCAAATAAGTTTAATTCACTTGTTGATAAATGTGATGCAAATTGTGACGTGGATTTAGCTTAATTCTTGAGAATACTGTTGGCATTTGGATTATGTTGAAATTTTATTACTTGTCTAGCTTGATCCTCAAGAAGTTTATTTTCTAGTTCACAATTTCAATGCAAATTCTAATTTTGATGTAGTTTGATTCTCAAGAATTTTGTTTAAATGTCATGATGAATTTGATTACAAAATCTGACGGGTCAGCCTTAGATTGTAGGGATTTTGATTTCGTGGTGCATAATTTTGGTGATCATTCTATTATAGGCCGGTCTTAATTAATTCTCATGGGTGATGTTTGTGTTGAACATTATTTTGTATACAATATTTGTCGTGGGTAAGGCATATTTTCTTAAGTTTCTTTCTTAGATTGTGCATATATGTTTATATATTTCTTATCTACGGTCTGATATGGGTTTTCTTTTATACTTGGTTTTTTAAGCTAATTTTAGTGTAACTCTGGGTAATTTTTTTGTATTTTTAATGAATAGGAAGTCATTTTGAAGTTTGGTTTTAATTCATTTTTTTTTACTACTGCTTTGAGATGATCCTGAGTTACACAAAATTTTGTCCCCTTTTTGGTTTAGTACTAGACTTTCAAATGAATTAGGAGCAGGGAACCCACAAGCTGCTCATGTAGCTTTCTTTGTTGTGTTTTTCTTGCAGTCACACAAGTATAGTTCATTAGAGCATACAATGCTAAACATTGCATTTAATTAGTTTTGAATTCTCTTATTTTTCCTATGCTATTTTCTGAACTCTCAATCTGAAACTAATAACTTTGTTTTGAACACTTGTCATGGCATAGATAAGCTGAGTATAAAGCTGAGGACGAAGGCTTGGTCTGTCGATTTTTTTTTTTGAACTTCGCTTTGCTATAATGAGTTTTTCATCTTTCCTGTTTGGAATAAGTCTTTTAACGCTTTACTGTTTAATTGATAATTGGTCCATGCTTGCTATGCTGTGTTGTTTATGCTACTATAAACTTCTTTTTCTTTTTGTGTCACTTCTTCAATCAGCTTCATTTTTCCTTATGAAAAAATTTCATTGCAGTGTCCATTTTGGTTTTGTTGCTTTTCATGATATTAAGGATATTTGTTTTCATAAGTAATGATCTTCATATATCTTCAGCAACTCCACTTGTTCGTTTTCACATTTACTTAAGGTATGATCAATTCCCATCTCCCTATGAAGTAGGAGAAATCAATTAGATACGAAAATAACAGTCAAAACTAATAAAATCTCAAAACATTTCTGGAACATCATCTCAAACAGAGCCATTCTTCACAAAAATAGAATTGGTTGCATAAACCTGACATTTAACATGTTTTTTTTCTATTATTCATGTTCTAAATATTGAAATAATTTATCAGTTGCATTTTCTCATGTCTTGAATGATGTGGACGTTTGAGTTTTGGGTTATCTTAACTTGAAATTTGAATGAGTATTTATTAGGTTATCTCTATTTCTATAGTTAGGTCTCAATTATAATGCCACTAAAAGGGTCATACAATTTTTATGCTTGTTGGGAGTCTATTTCTAATTTTTATTCTCCATTCTTTTCATCTCAGTTGAATTTGCTAAGATTTTCGACTTGCTTGAATTTAATCTTCAGTTTTCTTCAATGTTCTTTTGATAAATTCTGTGGATGAAGACACCACATGACGTCTATATGTATAACCCCCAAAACTTTGTAACCACCATATCAACGATGAAGAAAACAATTCCATCCTTTTTTGGCATTTAAGCAAGGAGGTGTAATTTGAATTTCCAATGAACATGATTATTTAATTTCCATTTGACTTATGAGATGGTCTAGTTTTCTTATAGTAATGTTAGGGAGGGTACATGATTATTTAATTTCCATTTGACTTATAAAAAAAAATTAATAGTTTCCAACTGAAATTACATTGTTATCCTTCTTTAGCTTATCATTGTAATTTCTTTTAAATGATTTTCAGAAACTTCTTTTTTCTCTCAACAGGACAAACGTGCCTCGCACGTTGCCCTACAACTAGTATATATATATATATATATATTCTTTGAAATATTCTTTGAGACTTATAAAAAAAAATTAATAGTTTCCAACTGAAATTGCAGTTGATTTTATTTTTTGGCCACCGTATGGCCTTACTGTCAGCACCACCAGCTTCCCCTTCCTCCACCAACCTCCCCCTAGCTCCCCATGATGTTTCTATAGTTAGACGCCTCATTTATAATTGATGCTTCTTCCGAACAGTGATTTTGGTGCATGGTACAGTTCTCTTGTTCTTTGTTTCTCTTTTTTGGGTTTGTGTATTCCACTATCTGAAAGAAATCCCATTTACGTGATTCAAATTTTTATGATTTTGTTATTAAAGACGTGTTATGATAATCTCTTTATAATGCTGAAACTAGACGACCAAAATTGAGCTTCTGTATGTAAGGTGTAGCATAATTCTAAAGGCCCCAAATGAAGTCAAGTATAGTTGGCTGTATCCCTACTCATAGATGCACTGGTTGCATCTCGTCAGGTATTAATTGTCTTTTTCTGAATTTATTCTCTTATGTGCTATCATAACCTTACTTTTTTGAATGTTTCCATGCTATCATTCCATTCAGTTTCTATTTCATTGGAATTATTAGTTTTGACGTGAGGTTTGTGGATTGAACATATTAAAATAAAAATATATAGATTGTTATAGGACATACATAAACAAGGAGTGGAGTAAATTAGTTGAAGGAAAACCAGTATTCTATGATAAAAAGGAAAGTTCATCTTTCTTCCTTTAATCTTCTGACTTCAAGCTCCCCCGAAAAAACTCTCTTAAGAGCATACATATTGCGTCCTACACAACCCCCACAAACTGTTATCAGAATTTATCTATAGACAAGTTTGGTTTTTTGTTCACTTTATAAATGTATTCATCTGCAGGCCTTGATTGCGAGTTCTTTATCAAAAGGAGAATACAAGACTGTGAGAGACATTACATTCTTTGTGTTAAAGGTAAGCTTGTCAAGAATGCTTTTCCATTGATTCTGATTGTATGATGCAATCCTTTAGTTGAGTAGATTCTATTTGAGGACTTGATGTGCATGTTTTTCTAGTTAGGATTGTTTACTAGAGTTTTTTTGTCTGCAATTCTTGGTGTATCTTTTCAATTCTTTGGTCACCTTGTTTACCAAGGATTCTGAAGTATTAGGATAATGTTATGTATATAATACATTAATGTGCATTACTTATCTTATGTATATAATAATATTTATATATTATAGGAATGAATTAATGCCTAATCAATCATTACCAACTCTCATAATGTGTAATTGCTCATTATGTATATATAATAATGTATATTTTTGCTATATATATAATAATTGATTATGGAAATTAATCACACGTACATGCAATATTTAATATGCGTACAACAACGTGATACATAAAAAGTTATTACTGTACACCCTTATCTATGTATCAGATTTTTTTGTAAGAGTACTACAAGTACGAAACTTCCATGTTGTATCAGATTTAGTTCAAATAGCTGGGAAACAGAAAGTTTGATATCATATATCCCCTCCCCACAGAGAGTTTACGACCTGTCATTATAATTTCTATATATCCTCTTTTTCCTTGTTTTCTCATTCTTTTTGTTGATTGTTTTGTGCTTTAAATTAAAGATAGTTTAGTCAAGTGAAATGAATTTATATGTTAGAGAGAGATATTTGACCCACTTCAATTAGTTGTTGGTGAAAATCTCCATACCAATGTACTTGGACTCGAGAATGATAGTCGTTCAACAATTTTGATTGAATTTTCCAGCTTCCCTCTTAGTATTATAGAGATCAAGTTACTTTCCCTCTTAGTATTATAGAGATCGAGTTACTTTTTTTTTACCCATGTGGAAATGCATTTGATTAAGGTATTCAAACACAACATGGTATACGTCTATTGTCATTTAAACTTGGTGATTTGTTGCTGTAGCAAGGGCAATATGTGGCCTTTCTGATATATGGTTGTTTTTGCTTATTATAGGTTCTTCAAGCATTAAGTTGAAGGATAAGTTTGGAGCGATGTATTGTGTTTATGCCCACAATCGTTTTTTAGCTTCCACTGCGATTATTAGGAGAACATTAACCTTTATGTTATTACTGATTGGTATGATGTACATCTTTTCTTATTAATTTGTTTTTGCATGGCAGTGTTCATTAACTTTGTTTTACTATAACATATTGAAGAAAAATGTTAATCTCCTTTTATCCAACTATTTCTTTTGTTTGTAGTGTTCGGGGTGGGACTACATTCTTGCAAATGATATGTAGTAAAATTGGTAGCACAATTTGTACGTATTTGTTTGAGATTGTTATATGATATTTTGTTGAATTTGGATCTCCATTGCTTTCATATTTGTGCTTTTAGGCTTATTACATGCCATTCTTTTTTTATTTTTAGACTCATTCTTTGTTCATTGGTTCTCTAGTCTATAATTTTTTTTCGAATTATTTTTTTCTATTTGCAGCAAAATGTTATTGCCACAAATATTTTTTTTACCAGTATAGACTATTTTTGGCAAAACCTTTTGTAGAGAAAATGAATTATTGACAAAAATTCTTGTCACAAATTTCTTTTTTGTATCAAAACTAAGGAAATTGCATAGATACAGTTATATACACACTTGACAATATTAGTATTAGCAAAACAATAAATCTTCTGTGGATAACCGCCTGGATTAATTTATGTTATCAGTTTTACTTAATAAAATTAGTGCGAGATGAAAGTTACAAAAAATTGAAACCCTTTCAATTTTATTTTTACTCAAATCAGTTTTCCTCTCTCTCTCTCTTGCCCTCCTTGAAACTCTTAACTTTTGCTCGCACCTCAATCCATTGTTGTTGGTGACTAGGCCATTGGTTCCCATCACAGATAATGTCATTGCCTTACCATCATCGGTATCGGAATCCTAAGCAATTTTCGTTTCTTCTATATTGTATGCGCCTAAACCTAAGCCATACCAGAAAACAGAGACACGGGAAAATTAGGGTGAATCATGTCTTTATGTTAAAAATAGATACACAGAAAAATTACATATGTCCTAGAGATAATAGATCGCATTGCTTTCTCAAATCTTGTATTGGGTTAATAATCTTTTAAGCTGAGCTGATTTGCTATATTTGTGATGCTTTTCCTCTCACTAGCATTGCCATGCTAATAAATGTTTGTTTCCTTCGAAATCATGGTGATATTATGTTAGCAGCTATTATGTTGGTGATCATTATAAAAACTATCCTGATTGCTTTGGTTATCAAGGGAATTTGATACAATAAGAAGATAGAGGAACTTCTTGTATATATATGTCATAAATCTCGTTGACAAAAGAGCTTTAGGTTATCCCATCTGCTTAGATTGGAATGTACTTGTTTGCACAAATTGAAATGTTGCTTGCACAAATCTTCAGCTACGGATATGCTATTATTTGCTGCTTGGATAGATCTGTGTTTTAAAATAATTGTTTTATTTTATTGTTTGAATATTTGTCTAATTCCCTCTCTTTTATTACTTTATTTGGTGATTAATAAAAATTGTGTTTTTCTATATTTTGGTAGATAAATATGATAATCTCATAGTTGGAGAAGATTCATCTTCACATTAAATGCAATTGTTTCCCGCAGCTCACAATGAAGATGATGGGCTTGACTTCAAATGTTCTTCCACATTTATTTGTTGCTGCTTTTGATTTTTTCACTACTTGATCCTTGTAAAGTTGATGTTTTGCATTATGATGTAAAAGCAACAATTTAAAGTATGTAGTGTATTGTGTATGTTGGTGTCTATTATTATTTATTTTATTTTATGAAAATTTGAATAGGCAATATAAAAAGTTTAAAAAATGCCTATAAAAATATTCATTATATAAAAAATGCATATAAAAGTATTTATTATATAAAAAATGCTTGTAAAAAATAATAAACATAAAGTATTAAATTATTTTTAAAAAATCTGGGCAACTTAAAGATGATATCAGAATTTTTTTTTTTTTGAAAAAAAGTGCTATAAAATATTTTTTTCAAGTTTTAAGTCTTATTAACAAAAAAATATTAAAAACCCTGGCCATCCAGGTTATATTAAAAATCCAGATCAAATCCAATTTTAACTTGGATATTTGGGTTTCAAGCCAAAAGCCAAAAAAAAAAAAAAAAAAAAAAAAAAAGAACAAAAAAAAAAGTCGGATATCCAAATTTAATCCAGCTATCTGCCCGAGTTTTTGGAATCCAGTTTGGATTCGGTTACGGTTGAATATCCGGATCCCGATACGGATGCACACCCATAGTTGGGTGAATTCCTTTCTCAATGACTATAGTACCACTCGTACTTAACAAAAGCCTGATATATGAACTTGTGTGTCATAAGGAATCAACCATCTTCATTAGGTGTAGACATTGTATTTGACACATCTGTGGGATTTTCAACCTACCCATAAGTCTTATACAAAAATAAAAACAATTTATATAAATTTATATAACAAATAAATAAAAAAAAATGTAAAATAAAATAAATTTGTTACATATCCCTATCTAGCTTTTCAAAATCCTCAATGTCATCCATTAAAGTCCTAAGACTAATTGGAGTTGACGCACTCTACCATAATTGAAGACAAACTACTTTTAAGGGACCAAATACATGCGGCCTGTGGTACTAAATATCGATTCAGAAGCCACTGTAGATACTAGTATTGCAAGAGGATTGCGTGCAACTTTTGAAAGTATGCAATATATTAACTTTCCACCAAGATAGAATGTCAAATTTTGCATCATTTCCTCACATTTTTTGGTTAGGTATTTATCAACCTTTGACTTGTTTTCGAAAGAGTTCTTCGATTGATCGTTGCTTATTGAACCATTAACCTCAGTGGCTTGTTATCTTCAAGTTTGCTACATGTAGTAGTTACATCATCAGTTGCAAAACTTGTATGCTTCTATCATAGACCAAAATTATTCGATTCTAAATTTCAACATATGAATCGTACATATGGGTAAAAAGACTTTTTACCTTACCTTCAACTTCAACTCAACCTTTTTTAAGAAATCATAACATACATTCTTTTCAAAGAAAATTCAAGATATTACATCTTGTATTGAGAAATAAGAATAAGTTCAACATATAACAACATATTCATATTAACAAAGTTGCCCCAATATTTGTCAGTTTTTTTTCTTCTCATATTTAGTGCCATTAATAAACTCACAAGTCCTACTTGACACGCTATCTCAATTGTGTCTTGAATTTTGACTAGCTCAGTAATAAAAGAGTTGCAAGTTACTTACAAAACATCTTAAAAATGCAAAGTTTGATCAATAAATAGTTTAAGAAATCTCACAAACAACTCTTACCTTCAACTAACCATCCTTGTTGGGAGACCATAACTTATATGATGTTTTCCTCGTCATCTCATTATCAGCATTCATCATCATCATTACCCTAATCTTCGGTACTAAGAAATAACCCCAAATCTTCTTCCTCCAAGCGTTGAAACGCTTTTCAAAAAATTTTCAGCCTTAATCTCTAACATAAGATAGGTGGAGTTCTACCTAGTTGGTACGTCTAAGCATACATTACTTTTGCAAGTAATTTCTTCAAATTGGATACATGATTTAAATCTACTCCATCTTTACGAAGATGATTCAACATATTTGACAACATCTCTTACCCTGATAATAGAATCATCATATTCTATCCACCCCTCACGAATAATAAAATTTAAGAGTGACAGTACAATATATCAAATTCACGAATACATATTCTAAAATAGTGTCCTTCCTATGCTTGATTTTCTTTTTCAAATAAGTAATTGCATTATTATTCTAACTTGCATTATCAAGAGTCATTGTAAGCATGCTTTTCCATCCTAATCAGTCAAGTATATTTCTGTGGCCCTACCTAATGTACCATCCTTTTGGTTTTCAACTGAGCAAAAAACAAAAAAAAAAAAGGATCCTCTTGTGTAGTTTCCAATCGTCATCAATAAAATGTACAATAAAACACATGTAGTTGAGATTTTGCATAGATGTCCATATATTAGTAGAAAGGGAATTCGTTACCCTTGAAGAGCTTAAATACACACAATAACAATCCTTGGTAATAGAGGCATTTTAGGGGGGGCGATTGACAAAATGTGTAGTATGTGTGAGCATAAATAATATGTATTTTTGGATGTGACTACATATAAAAACAATAATCATACGTCATAAAATTGTATACAAAAAATATACATGTCTGTAAATCATTTTATTTAATAATTTTCTTTAGTATTTTCATAATTTGCTAGAGACCATTATAAAAATAAAAGAAAATGAAACATCAACTTAGGATTTTCCCTTCAAATTAAGTTTGACGACGATTTTTCATGGAATAAAAATTCACCTATTACCATCTTTGAAGTGAAATTCTTGATAATTTTTTTCTCAATATAAACTAGCAAATGATCTGCAAGAAACTCATCTTTCATTCGAGTATGTAATTTAGTTTTTATAAGTTTCATGGCAGAAAATACTCGCTCAGTAGTAGCATTAGAAACATGAAGATTTAATATTAGACGAATTAACCTGTCAATCAAATAATAAATATTGGACTTTTCTGAATTTGTTAGTTTTTTGCATAACTCAAATAATGTAGACATATTTTAAAAATTTAGATGCGTCAGCACATCAAGTTAGAGTAGGGGGATGATTTTGGTGTCAACCGTCAGGTGAAATAAAAAGTTAGAGTGGAGCTAGATGAGTATTGAGATTTGGGAGAACAATTTTAGTAAAAATTTTAAAGGCTTGAATATTGAGGTAGCAATTTTTTTTTTTTTAATAAATTGGGGGTAATTTTAGTTATATATAAAAATTATATATATATATATATATATACTATATTAACTTTTTTTTTTTTTTAAAATTTAGGGGGCAGTAGGCCTTCTAGCTTATATGTAGTTCCGCCCATACTTGGTAACTGTAACACCAGATGGGATCCCTACCTACTTAGGTTGAACTACAAGCATATATCATTTAAAACACTCATTTCGAAAAATCTAAATGACAATTCATCAAAAATAATAGTTTTTACTAGGGAATGTTTGCAAGACTATAGGAGCAAGTCCCTTACTACTATTACCTCCATCCTTGGCTTTCCAATCCAACATATTTAAAATAGAATTAACTACAAAAAAACATATAGAATCTAATTTTCTAATCAATCCCAAGTGTTTTCACAAACTACAAATCTCCAAAAAGCTAATATATATTTAAATATGTTTATATTCTATTACTTATTATACCATCCCAAAAAGTTTATATACTATTACTTAATATAAATATATTTGTAAATAATACTCGATCATTATAAATACTATGTAATAATTTGTATGATCCAGAATTGTCAAATTTAGAAAAAATTAAAATCATCTCATCTCACTTCTAAATTTAAACATAAAATTTTGAAAATATCTCATTTCATCCTAATTTAGTAATCTTATTATTATTTATAATATTTGATCATGATAAGGCAGATTTTTTTTTTCTATACTGGATTACAAAAAGAGATCATGATTGGGACATTCGAAATTAAATGATATAACATCATAGGTTATATATATATCTATATGAAAATAGAAACCTATAGTTCGTTAAACAGTACGAATAACTTGTAGAAAGAAACAAATTGATAACGATAGAATATTGAAGAATCTTTTAGAATTGATTACTTCATATATCAATCTAAAATACTCAGGAACATGATCTTATAGTGTATGAACTAAAAAGTTGATCTTTAGTTTTTTTAGTGTGATTTTGTTGAAAAATAATTTTTTTAGGTTATGATAATTTGAGAAAATTTCGCAAAACATTGTGAATATTTTGATATTGATGGTTTAGATCTGTTTTCAAAATTAAAAGTGTCAGAAGAATTTTTGCATGATAAGGAAACTAGCTGATTATTACTCCAATTGAACCATATTTACACTATAAACAAAATATATAACATTTTTCAGAAACTTTAAATTATATGTAGAAATATATATGATGATTCATCAACTAAATGTAGCCATTGCTTGGCCTGCAGATCAGGGAAGTTTTTCAAAATTAAAATGAACAAAATCCCATGATGTCACATATTATATGAATCTTAACATAGATCGAATGTTGGCCATTTTATCTATTGAATATCTTATTAAAAAATATGTGAATATTACAAAAATTCGCAAATATATAAATATTATACAATCTCATGAAAACGTTTGAAGCTAGGATCGCTCAATGGCTCATTGTCAAACAAAATTTAAATATTAACATTTAGCAAAATGTCTAAAAATAAATAAATAAAATACCTGATGATCATTTTTTACGTACTCATGAGCTGCGCTGACAACCCGCATGCACGCAGAAATCTTAGACATAATTGAAGGTGGACGTGCGTCAGCACTGGTCATATCATATATGCATCAATTCCCAATTAAATGTTAGCAGTAGCCCTCCAAAACTAGTCAGCGCCAAAACCTATCCTTTTCTCATTCTTTCAAAGCGTGGATCACGTTTGTTCTTAATTTGAAAACTTCGTAGTTCGTTCGTACCATATTAAAACATAAATTGGATTCTTTATATGGATTATAACTATTTCCTTGTGATCTAGATCAACAAAATTACCAAACCCGAGGCTAACCACTAGATACACGGTACTATATGAGAAAATTGTTTATTTCAGATAAAAATTATGGTCACAACAAAAATTATTTTCGTCCCAAATGTCTCATTTAGAATAAACATTTTTCTAGTAGCATTTATATTGATGAAACGTATGTATATATATATATATATAGCAAGAGATCAGGGGATCGAATTGGATATATCTCAAAACAAAAAATCCCATAACATGACTAAAACAAGTATTAGACAAGAAAAGTAAGGTAAGATTTAATAGCAAGTATATCTATTTTCATTATGGATCCCCATATCTCAAGACAAGTGGTACTGTACGGACGATACATCAGACTTAATTACAACTTACAAGTTATAAGCAAAACTTATATATATATATATATATATATTTATACCATAGAACAGAGGTTGGGCCTTTAGGACATCAGGATGTTTGAATCTTATATTTACCAACTGATCTTTTAATAAAGTATATATACGCGAAACTTCCACGATTGAAAATTTCTGATAGCTAGCCAGATAGTCGGATTCAGTGAAACAGCTTTGACGACATAAAGGCTTTGGCACAAGACCTTGTTGCATGTGGGGCCCACACCTGCAAGGGGAAATGGAAGTTTGGCTCAGATTGGATCTGAATGTTGAGCACGTGGGATTGAAACTCGATATTATTAATTAGGAAGTCCGTCACGCAAGTTATTTTGACCAAGCAAGCCAACTCTAACAATAACCTGTGTTATAAGCTGGGGATTTTGACGTTTCCAAGCATAATTTGATCAAATTTGGAGACGACTTTTCTCTCTTCGTTCTTTCTCTTGATGATTTCAAATTTATCCAACTCCTCTGCATATTATAAATACCCACATATTCTCTCCATTCGTTTCTCATTACATCTAACTACCAGTGCTGCTCTCTCTCTCTCTCTCTCTCTACACACACACACACACACACACACATATATATATATAGCTCGACAATTCAGTACTAGCTACTACTATTCCAGTACTTATAATTAAGCTTCTGGAAAAACACTGAAAATGGAGTTCAAGAGTAAGAATCCCCAGCTTTTGTCTAATATCGCAAACAAGGAGCGACATGGAGAGAACTCTCCTTACTTCGATGGATGGAAAGCATATGAGGAGAATCCTTATCACCCTCTAAAAAACAACGACGGAGTCATCCAGATGGGTGTTGCAGAAAATCAGGTTTAAATATTTGGCATCAAAGTAGTGTACTAAACAAACTGAATGTTTTTATTATTGATTTGTTTGATATTGTTTTCCAGATATGCTTTGATTTGTTTGAGGAGTGGATAAAGAAAAATCCCAAGGCTTCCATCTGCACAGCTGAAGGAGTCGACGAGTTCAAGAATATTGCCATTTTTCAGGATTACCATGGCTTGCCGGAGTTTAGACAAGTATATATATAAAACTTATTCCTTAACCAGCAGCATATATATATATATATATATATTGGAACTTCAAAATAAGACGTGTGCATGGATGCATGCATGCATGTATTTTAATTTACTGTTTAATTTCAGGCTGTGGCGAGCTTTATGGGGAGAGTAAGAGGAGGTAGGGTTAGGTTTGATCCAGACCGCATAGTCATGAGTGGTGGAGCAACAGGAGCTAACGAGCTAATCATGTTCTGTTTGGCTGATCCTGGCGATGCTTTTCTTGTACCCTCACCTTATTATCCAGCGTAAGGACATCTCGATCTGATCTCTCTTGCCCTGATTTCATGTTTCATTTTCATTGTTAAGTCCAAAAACAGAAAAAAAGGTTGTTCGTGGTTTTTGATTTATAAAGGGAAAAGAAGTAGGGGAAGACATGCTTCTTTTATCTCTCTGTTTCCAACTTTTTACAAAACTATAATATTTTTTAATTTTAATTTAATTTTTCTCAAAGAAATTTGTAGGCTTAACATATTGAAAAACGAATAAAGAGATTTTTCTAATAAAATAGTATTAGATCATGCAAATGTTCTGAATCCCGAATGCGTTTTATTCTCCATAAATCATATGCATGATGCTCATTGGTTCATGTATGTGAATCTAAGTTTTTTAATTTGATTTAATATTATGTTGTACGTACTTTTGAATTAGTTTTGAATATCAGATGATAATTACTTTTCATGGATCATTTAATTATTTGCCTAGTTTTATTTTAATGATTTAAGTTGAATAATGTTATAGACAAACCAAAAACCGTATAATATCATAAACATCGTTAAGACTAAGTTTCGAAATAAAAATCAATTGAACAAATTTTTTCCTTTTAATATTGTTGAGATAAAATTTAAAACAAAATAAATGACCACTTTTCCATAAATTGTTTGCTAGTCTATATTGAGAAGGAATGTGATAATTAATTATCTTTATTGAGATCAATAATTGGCATCATGTTAAATGTTTTTATTTTTTTATTTTACGTTCAGGCTTGAAACTTTATATATATAAATGAGTGATGATATCCGTACGATTATTGTTACAATTTTTTTACAACTTATAGTGTAAATAAGTTTTTTTATTTTTTATCATTTTTTGAGAAATATTTTTTTAACATCCTTAATTATTCAGAAAAAAATAATAATTATATTAATATTCACATTCTTAATCACTAAGTAAAATTAAAAATTAAAAATTAAAAATTAAAAATTAACAATTAAAAATTAAAAATTAAAAATTAAAAATTAAAAATTAAAAATTAAATAAAAAAAGTTGTAAAAATATTGTAAATTAGTAGTAAGTGTTTATTTTTGTATATAAATTATGCATGCTTTTAAGTGATATTAATTTGTTCAATGAGATTTTTTATATATCCTAGTTAAGTGGCCCCCTCTACACAAAGCATGGCTTCGTGATCTCTATGGCTCATTGTTTCCCTTAAACTAGTACTGCAAGCTGAGTTGTAAGAAAAATTCAAATTCGAAAGTATCCAAGTGATCATGGTCGTGATGGCGGTATAAATTTCAAACTGGGATTTTGCCTAATATGCCTCGGCAATCGAGGTTAGGTGGTAAATTCGTGAGCCCGTTGCATGGCCAAATTATTAAGGTTTTTGGTTAAAACTTATTTTCATCACACAATTAATTTGCTCACAAGAAGGGCGGCGGCCAATTAGTGTACATATATATGCATGTTCATTACAATCATGTCAATTGTTTGATCACACAATTTTGTTTTGATTCAATAACGTCGTACGTAGGTCAAATATCATATACCTAGCTTATATCTAGCTAGTCTAATATATATTAGCCCTTATAATTAAGAACACATGATGATAAAGTAAATCACACATATTATATATATATATATATAATATTTTACACTTATCTAGATATAATAACTAAATTTATTCAAGCCTACCCTGCAGCTGTGTTGACCTAAAACGGATGTTGGACTAAATTTCTCTAAGCCTAATTGGACCATTGCTTTGACCTACAAGTCTGATCATGATCATACAGCTGTAATTTATCAGACCGGATGGCAATCACAGTACATGAGAATTCATGAAATCAACTAGCTAGCTGAATTTTAGACAGTTTCCACCTATCGTACGTCATCATGTCCTCAAATTCCATATTTGTCTAAAAAAGTCTAAACTTAAATGCGGTTTGTTATGTTTTGTTTTGTTTTTCACTTGGACCGCAAGAATATTGGACATATATATAAGGATATATAGCACGTCGGTGGGTCAAAAAAGATTACTACTTTTATAAGCTGATGTTCTAAATATATATATATATATATAATACTTCGATCTTGCTTGAAAATTAATTATTAGATCTACACGGCTAATTAATTTAATTCTTTAGAAGCTTATAAAGCTAAATGTTGTAACGTTTCATCTTTTTAATGAATTTTACTGATCACACGTACGTATAACAATTCTTTTTTGGTTGCAGATTTGACCGAGACATGGGGTGGCGAACTGGGGTGCAGATTCTTCCTGTTGACTGTGATAGCTCCAATGGTTTCCTGATAACAAAAGCAGCATTAGAAGCAACATATGAGAAAGCCATAGAAGACAACATCAAGATAAAGGGCTTGCTCCTGGCAAATCCATCAAACCCTCTTGGAACCCTTTTAGACAGAGAGACATTAACAAGCCTGGTGAGCTTTGTGAATGAAAAGAATATCCATTTAGTTTGCAGCGAAATATATGCCGCCACAGTCTTCAAATCTCCAAGTTTCATAAGCATTTCCGAGATAATAGAAGAGATGGGATCTGAAATATGCAACCCTGATCTCATTCACATTGTTTATAGCCTCTCAAAGGACATGGGACTCCCTGGCTTTAGGGTGGGCATAGTTTACTCATACAATGATGCAGTGGTTAGCTGTGGCCGCAAAATGTCAAGCTTTGGATTGGTCTCTTCTCAAACTCAACATCTGCTTGCTTCAATGCTTTTGGACGAGGAGTTTGTTGGCAACTTTCTCCATGAGAGTTCGAGGAGGCTAAGGAAGAGGCATGAAATGTTCATAAAGGGACTTGAGCGGGCGGGGATTACTTGCTTAGAAAGCAATGCTGGCCTTTTTGTTTGGATGGATTTGCGCTGGCTCCTTAATGATCATGATCAGCAAACAGCTGAGGCTGAGATTGTGCTGTGGCGCGTAATCATGAACGAAGTGAAACTCAATGTTTCCCCAGGCTCTTCTTTCCATTGCAGAGAGCCAGGTTGGTTTAGGGTTTGCTTCGCAAATATGGACGATGACACAGTAGAAATTGCACTCAAAAGACTCCATGCATTTGTTCGTCGAGAAAAAGCTGGCCGATTGATCTTACAGTAAGATATATATATAACGTCTAGAAATTAAGTACTTCTGAATATCCTTTGGATGCAGAAGTTCTAATATATAATTAGTTAATCATGTACCCATGGGCCATGAAGTTAGTGGGAGCTAGTACTCAGCTACTTAGAGGAAAATAAGATTCACTACAAGAAAAAGGGTTATAACCAATGAATTTTAAATTGTCGAAAATAAAGTCATCGCGAAAAGAGGTGATCTGCAGCGCTATTTTATTCGCTGCCTTGTTTTTGAATGAATTCTTTGATATGACTTATTGCATCGATTATAATGTCTATAGCGGCGATTAATATCGCTGCAATACTCGCAGGGCATTTATGACAAATATTTTCAATGCAAAAAGTCTTTACGACAAATTATTTTCTCCCACCTTTTTATCCCCCCCACCCCGCACCCCCCTCCCTCCAGACTTCACTTTCTTCCCCAAAATCGCATGAACTCAGCGATTATCCACGATCCCTAAAGCACCCACTTAAAATCGATTATCCATGATCCCAATAGCAATTTTCTTCAATTTCACTCAGCAAAGTTTAATCCATTTGCCTTCGTGAGTTCCTCCCCCAAAGTATTTTAGTAGATTCGTTTTTTTTATTTTGGCTAATATGGGTAACTTTGATTGGTTCTTTAATTGTGCAAGATTCGTTCTGGAAAAGATGTGTGACGCATCCAAATTCTCTTTAAATAAACACGAGAATCGAGACGTCGGGATGCTGACAACACGGGTCACACATCCCAACGACAAGTGCCAAACGTGTGTGCACACGTGATATGCATAAATAAAAGCAGCGGATATAAGAGGTCAATAACTAAGTACCAGAATTTTTAGAAATATTTTACGAATCAGTTTAACATAAATTCTCCAATAGGAGATTTAATACAGTCATCCGAAAGATAAATTAAACAAATACATATTTTTAAAAGGGAAAAATAATTTCCCGAAATAACAATTTATAACAATAATACATCACCGGCGGAGCCGTCTCCTCAGACTCAGCTTCTTCATAATCTGCATCCAAAAACTACGACGCCAAAATGGCATCGCAGGTAAATACAACCCAACCAAACCAAAAGACAGAAATATACTCATGCAACAACAAAACTCATGAACACGACTCCAAATGCATGAATCTCAAAAGAATATCTTTCTCAAAATAAATAAGATAAACACACGCCAAAATCCCATTTTAATCATTATAAAACTTCAATAAAAACCATCCATCATTTCTCAGAAAATAATATCCGCAAAACCAATCATACTGGGCGTTACGTATCGCCGTCCCCGATATGATAAACACATACATCAATCATAATGGGCATTACGTATTGCCATCCCCATTATGATTCACACACACTCATTTCATACCGGGCGTTACGTATCACCGTCTCCGATATGAAATGCACACCCAAATGACCATAACGGGCGTTACGTATCGCCGTACCCGTTATGTCATCCACACACTATCAATCACAATGGGCGTTACGTATCGCCGTCCCCACTATGACTGACACACACAATGACCATAATGGGTGTTACGTATCGCTGTCCCCATTATGTCATCCATACATACACGCTGATCACAACGGGCATTACGTATCGCCGTTCCCGTTATGACTCAGCCAAAAACTCTTAAAATTCATAAACCCAATAAAAACCCAATTTCCATTTCCAACACATGAATATCCGAAATCATGCAAAAATCCAATTTCCAAATATTTTCATGAACATGCGCATAAATACACAATGCAGACAACCATGCATCGGATAGCCAACCGGCAACCATTAATAAATTCCAACAATAATCAAACACAATAACTGTTGATATAAAAAATATATTTAAATCTTAAAACTCGTTTGAAAGTACTTACAGCGGTTAAAAATGAAATCCTTTGAGCGAATGTCAATTCACTGCGTTCGTAGCAGTCAATTCACTGCGTTCGTAGCAGTCATTTGTACGTTAGGCTAAAGTGCTCGGTTTGACACCAAAATTTAGGGAGATACTCTTTGGAAGGTGGGGAATCTCATGGAGGTGGTGATGTGGTGGCACAACCACTGGAAGGTGGCGGATCGGGCTCAAAAATGGTGAAAACCCATTTTCGAGTTTGAGGTTATACCGGGAAGGTGAGGTAGCGGTTGAGAAAACTGAGCTAGGGAGTTGACCGGCTGGGCAAAGGGAGTCTTTTGATGGCAGTGGTGAGGCCTACGGTGGCCGGACGACGGCGCGGCGAAGAACAACCCATTTTAGGACCCAATTCGGGTGGAGGAGAGAGAGAGAAATTGGGGTGGCTACTGACGGTGGGTTATGTTTGCCGGAGGGTGGGGAGTCTAGTGGTGGTGGTCGGAGGACAAGGGGACCTGCAACGGCATCGAAAAATGGGTGAAAGCCCATTAAACCCATTTTCGAGTATGTGCCGTGTGAGGGAGGTGGGGTGGCCGGAGGTGACACCACCGGTGCCGGTGGACTCGCCGACATGTGGGGAAGGCCGTAGGCTGGGTGGTGTCGTTGGTGGGTGGCCGACGGCGGCCCTGGGTAGAGGGAGAAGGGACGGGCGAGAGAAGGGAGAGAACAGGGGAGGGGGAACTCGCACACGGGCTGGGGGGAATGCAGGGGAAAAAGAAAAAGAAAAAGAAAAAGAAAAGAAAAAGAGAAAAGAAAAAGAGAAGGAAATAAATAAGATCCAGTCCCCACAACTCGGTTCACATTGTTGATCTAATAAAAGAATTCCAAAACATAGAGCTGAATAAATTAATTTAAACGTCGAGACTACTTAAGATAAAATAATAAATAAAAATACATCAAATAAATTCATATAATAAAATAAAGGAATTTAAATTCCACTCATTTAAAATAATTACCTCACATTTAAATTAATAAAGAAATAACGTAACTCAACATTTAATTATAAAAAAAACATAAAATTAACACTTACTAACGAATAACTCAAATAAATATTTTAAACTAATAAAACACAACCAATAATATTATTAAAGTCAATTAAAATAATTAATACCGGGAATAAAATAACGTGTAAAAATACACGTAAATCTGAGATCTCACGTTCTCCCCCCTTTAAAAAGAATTTCGTCCTCGAAATTCGCTCAGCTGCAACTAATAAAGCTCCAATAACTTACCTACCACATTACTTAATACTCACTACAAGCATTGGCACAATCATCTATTTTCCTCAAACACAAATGGATGTTATTCCGTCATAACCGTATAGTCTCCAAATAATATTTCATCTCTAAGACTCCTGAGGTAACCAATCAATCTGAACCTCACATGTACAAGGACCTTAGTACAATCTCCCAAAATTTTAATATTCACTAACTCCATACCACACTTTGTGCCACCCTAAAGTAACTCCCAAGTTTATCTTCCTAACTTAACCATCAATAAACATAATTTACCCAACCAAAAGATAAATCTTCACTTACAAGTATTATCCCAATTTTCAAGTCACCACTAATTCTTCAAAACCGACGTAAAACTTAAAACTCCAACTACATCGCAAATCATCACACTTCCGTGCGCACTCTATAAAATCTCGCTAAATGCATAAAAATTTAAGTTCTCATAAATTATCACTATAAGTAAAAATTGTCTTAACATCTATTAGCAAAAAATCCTATACCACTCTTTCAAATCCTAAAATTTTAATATCTCATAATTCTAATTATACCATCATTATAGACACCTAAACTCCAATGTACATCACCCCAAAAATTCTTTCAACTCTACTCAATTTAATTAGTGCGGTAATCATGATACCCATAATTCTCTCACTCATCTGGACCTTAAATACCCAAGAGAAAGAATACTCTCAAATATTCAATTTTCTATATGACTTCAAGCCACAACTAAATTCCTTAAGATACCTCGACAATTATTGCTAGCCGTTAAATTCTCCAAATATCATACTTAAATTATCCACTCTAAACAGTTTGCCAAGAAGCCTAAAATTTATATCTCTTGAATTTATCTCCATCACATCAATTCAACCCTATCACTTAACAAAACAAATTTTCCCAAGTCAAACACAAAACAAAATAAGTACTCTTCAAAAATTTACACACACAATTATTATACATCAATCTCTAAGCACCCACAAACAAAAACTACATCAAAACTTCACCAAGGAAATAATTGATTGCCTACTATTCTAAGTATTCTTAAATCAGATTCCATAACAATATATTAATGATCAACAATTTCACACTCACAAGAAGAGTTTGCCTAGATTACAATTTCATCAATCTCTCAGGAATAAATTAAAACTTAGAAACTCTAACACTCAGTGAGACCCAGGTATTACACATAAATAACATAGGCAATATCAACAAAGAAGTCCAATTACATAAATACCAATAGTTTATTAAAACAAATTCATCTCACAAAGATATAGCAATATACCCAACCATTAGATAAAATTCAAGTAATTCACATAAATATTATATAAAAAACACAAAAGGGGGAAAAGATTTAATAAACAAATAAGTAAAAGCCACTCATTTAAGAAAACAAACCCACATCCTTTAATAAACACAAAGTTACCAAAAACTTTTATTAAATAAAAGAAGGAGATTAAATTAAAATAATAACAGCAAATAAAATCACAAATAAAATGTTGAAATTCTCTACAAAACCCAACTTTTTAAAACAAAAAAAAAAAAAATTATTGTAGAAATCTTCGGGACTTAAAATCTTTAAAAGAAACGAACCATAGTAAAATAATTAAATCGATAAATTAATTAATAAATAAATATCAACAAGTCGCCGAACAAATCCACTTGTCAAAATAAATAATTAAACTTTTCAAATAAAACAAATGGAAAGGCGAATAGATAATAAACTTAAAAACTTACTTCAAGGTATATTTTTAAAAGAAATACAAAATAGCAATTTCCTTTAAATTTTTATTTAAATAAATTTCAAACTTTCAAAAATATATAAAAGACAAAAGCCATAATTAAAATAAAAGGATAATAAACAAAATCCAAAGCAACTTGTAAGAAACCTATGAACTAAAATTAAAATCAAATTTTGATGATAATTGAATAAAAGTTTAAGAAAACAAAATAACCCACAACAAAAGAAATAAACTTTAAGATAAGAAATTCCATAATACAATTATTTAAAATATCAGATTCAATAAAAATATTGATTTAAAATAATAATCTAATCCGAAATATCTAAATTCCAATTAAAAAAAAAGGCATATATATCAAATAAATAAATAATTAAATAAATACTCGACAACTTAACCAAATAAAATCAACTAACTAAAATCTTAACTGCTACCCAATTACCATATTGAACAAATATTAAAATAAAATAAAACAAAACAAACCAATCAATGAGAGCTAAGTTAATTATGAAAATAAATAAACAACATAAACATTAAAATAAAAAGTACAACACAACGAAATAAATATCGATAATCTTACCATATAAATTAGTAGGAAAACTTAGAGAACAAATAAAATAATAGAATAAAATAAAATAACCAATTCATAAAACAAATAAATTTTTAAAACCACAAATTTTTCTAGTACAATTCCTAGGTAACTGCAGATTTACCCAGAGCCGAACTGCTCTGATACCACCTGTGACGACCCCAAATTATCCTTAAATAAATACGGGAATCGAGACGTCGGGATGCTGATAACACGGGTCACACATCCCAACGACAAGTGCCAAACGTGTGTGCACACGTGATATGCATAAATAAAAGCAGCGGATATAAGAGGTCAATAACTAAGTACCAGAATTTTTAGAAATATTTTACGAACCAGTTTAACATAAATTCTCCAACAGGAGATTTGATACAGTCATCCGAAAGATAAATTAAACAAATACATATTTTTAAAAGGGAAAAATAATTTTCTGAGATAACAATTTATAACAATAATACATCACCGGCGGAGCCGTCTCCTCAGGCTCAGCCTTTTCATAATCTGCATCCAAAAATTACGATGCCAAAATGGCATCGCAGGTAAGTACAATCCAACCAAACCAAAAGACAGAAATATACTCATGCAACAACAAAACTCACGAACACGACTCCAAATGCATGAGTCTCAAAAGAACATCTTTATCAAAATAAATAAGACAAACACATGCCAAAATCCCATTTTAATCATAATAAAACTCCAATAAAAACCATCCATCATTTCTCAGAAAATAATATCCGCAAAACCAATCATACCGGGCGTTACGTATCGCCATCCCCGATATGATAAACACACACATCAATCATAATGGGCGTTACGTATTGCCGTCCCCATTATGATTCACACACATTTATTTCATACCGGGCGTTACGTATCGCTGTCCCCGATATGAAATGCACACCCAATGACCATAATAGGCGTTACGTATCGCCGTCCCCGTTATGTCATCCACACACTATCAATCACAATGGGCGTTACGTATCGCCATCCCCACTATGACTGACACACACAATGACCATAATGGGCGTTACGTATCGCCGTTCCCATTATGTCATCCACACACACACGCTGATTACAACAGGCGTTACGTATCGCCATCCCCGTTATGACTCAGCCAAAAACCCTTAAAATTCATAAACCCAATAAAAACCTAATTTCCATTTCCAACACATGAATATCCGAAATCATGCAAAAATCAAAATTTCAAATATTTTCATGAACATGCGCGTAAATACACAATGCAGACAACCATGCATCAGATAGCCAACCATTAATAAATTCCAACAATAATCAAACACAATAATTGTTGATACCAAAAATATATTTAAATCTTAAAACTCGTTTGGAAAGTACTTACAGCGGTTAACACGTAAATCCTTTGAGCGAACGTCAATTCACTGCGTTCGTAGCGGTCACTTGTACGTTAGGTTAAAGTGCTCGGTTTGACACCAAAATTTAGGGAGATACTCTTTGGAAGGTGGGAAATCTCATTGAGGTGGTGGTGTGGCGGCACAACCACCGGAAGGTGGCGGATCGGGCTCAAAAATGGTGAAAACCCATTTTCGAGTTTGGGGTTGTACCGGGAAGGTGAGGCAGCAGTTGGGAAAACTGAGTTAGGGGGTTGACCGGCTGGGCAAAGGGAGTCTTTTGGTGGCAGTGGTGAGGCCTACGGTGGCCGGACGGCGGCGTGAAGAAGAACAACCCGTTTTAGGACCCAATTCGGGTGGAGGAGAGAGAGAGAAATTGGGGTGGCTACCGACGGTGGGTTATGCTCGCCGGAGGGTGGAGAGTCTAGTGGTGGTGGTCGGAGGCCAAGGGGACTGGCGACGGCATCGAAAAATGGGTGAAAACCCATTAAACCTATTTTCGGGTATGTGCCGTGTGAGGGAGGTGGGGTGGCCGGAGGTGACACCACCAGTGCCGGTGGCCTCGCCAACGTGTGGGGAAGGCCGTGGGCTGGGCGGTGTCGCCAGTGGGTGGCCGACGGCGGCCCTGGGTGGAGGGAGAAGGGACGGGTGAGAGAAGGGAGAGAACAGGGGAGGGGGAACTCGTGCACGGGCTGGGGGGAATGCAGGGGAAAAAGAAAACGAAAAAGAAAAGAAAAAGAGAAAAGAAAAAGAGAAGGAAATAAATAAGATCCAGTCCCCACAACTCGGTTCACATTGTTGATCTAATAAAAGAATTCCAAAACATAGAGCTGAATAAATTAATTTAAATGCCGAGACTACTTAAAATAAAATAATAAATAAAAACACATCAAATAAATTCATATAATAAAATAAAGGAATTTAAATTCCACTCATTTAAAATAATTACCTCACATTTAAATTAATAAAGAAACAATATAACTCAACATTTAATTATAAAAATAACATAAAACTAACACTTACTAACGAATAACTCAAATAAATATTTTAAACAAATAAAACACAACTAATAATATTATTAAAATAAATTAAAATAATTAATACCGAAAATAAAATAACGTGTAAAAATACACGTAAATTTGGGATCTCACAAGATGACTAGCTCTCATTTCTAAACCCAAGCTTTCTCATCCGCAACTTTGTAAGCCTTCCCATCCATAGCTAAAGTCCTCTTCTTGTCTTCATATAACTTGGTGCCGTGTGAAAGGGGATTTGAAGCCCCTGGGTTTGGATTCGGCTACGGTCGAATATCCGGATCTAGATACAGATGCACACCCATAGTTGGGTGAATTCCTTTCTCAATGACTATAGTACCACTCGTACTTATCACGGTAAAAGCCTGATATATGAACTTGTGTGTCATAAGGAATCAACCATCTTCATTAGGTGTAGATATTGTATTTGACACCTCTATGGGATTTTCAACCTACCCACAAGTCTTATACAAAAAAAAAAAACAAATTATATAAATTTATATAACAAATAAATAATAAAAAAATGTAAAATAAAATAAATTTGTTACATATCCCTATCTAGCTTCTCAAAATCTTCCATGTCATCCATTAAAGTCCTAAGACTAATTGGAGTTGACGCACTCTACCATAATTGAAGACAAACTACTTTCAAGGGATCAAGTACATGCGGCCTGTCATACTAAATATTGATTCAGAAGCCACTGTAGATACTAGTATTGCAAGAGGATTGCGTGCAACTTTTGAAAGTATGGAATATATTAACTTTCCACCAAGATAGAATGTCAAATTTTGCATCATCTTCCTCACATTTTTTGGTTAGGTATTTATCAACCTTTGACTTGTTTTCAAAAGAGTTCTTCGATTGGTCTTATTGAACCATTAACCTTAGTGGCTTGTTATCTTCAAGTCTGCTACATGTAGTAGTTACATCATCAGTTGCAAAACTTGTATGCTTCTATCGTAGACCAAAATTATTCCATTCTAAATTTCAACATATGCATCATACATATGGGTAAAAAGACTTTTTACCTTACCTTCAACTTCAACTCAACCTTTTTTAAGGAATCATAAGCATATATTCTTTTCAAAGAAAATTCAAGATATTACATCTTGTATTGAGAAATAAGAATAAGTTCAACATATAACAACATATTCATATTAACAAAGTTGCCCCAATATTTGTCAATTTTCTTTCTTCTCATATTTAGTGCCATTAATAACCTCACAATTCCTACTTGACACGCTATCTCAATTGTGTCTTGAATTTTGACTAGCTCAATAATAAAAGAGATGCAAGTTACTTACAAAACCCCTTAAAAATGCAAAGTTTCATCAAGAAATAGTTTAAGAAATCTCACAAACAACTCTTACCTTCGACTAACCATCATTGTTGGGAGACCCTAACTTATATGATGTTTTCCTCGTCATCTCATTATCAGCATTCATCATCATCATCACCCTAATCTTCAATACTAAGAAATAACCCCAAATCTTCTTCCTCCAAACGTTGAAATGCTTTTCGAAAAATTTTCAGCCCTAATCTCTAACATAAGATAGGTGGAGCTCTACCTAGTTGGTACATCTAAGCATACATTACTTTTGCAAGTTTTACTTCAAATTGAATACAAGATTTAAATCTACTCCATTTTTTTGAAGATGATTCAACATATTTGACAACACCTCTTACCCTGATAATAGAATCACCATATTCTTTCTACCCCTCACGAATAATAAAATTTAAGATGTGATAGTACAATATATCAAATGCACGAATACATATTCTAAAATAGTGTCCTTCCTATGCTTGATTTTCTTTTTCAAATAAGTAATTGCACTATTATTCTAACTTGCATTATCAAGAGTCATTGTAAGCATGCTTTTCCATCCTAATCAGTCAAGTATATTTCTATGGCCCTACCTAATGTACCATTCTTTTGGTTTTCAACTGAGCAAAAAAAAAAAAAAAGATCCTCGTGTAGTTTACAATCGTCATCAATAAAATGTATAGTAAAACACATGTAGTTGAGATTTTGCATAAATGTCCATGTATTAGTAGAAAGGGAATCCGTTACCCTTGAAGAGCTTAAATACACACAATAACAATCCTTGGTAATAGAGGCGTTTTAGGGGGGGCGAATGACAAAATGTATAGTATGCGTGAGTATAAGTAATATGTATTTTTGGATGTGACTATATATAAAAACAATAACCATAAGCCATAAAATTGTATAAAAAAAATATACATATCTGTAAATCATCTTATTTAATAATTTTCTTTACAATTTTCATAATTTGCTAGAGAACATTATAAAAATAAAAGAAAATGAAACATTAACTTAGGATTTTCCCTTCAAATTAAGTTTGACGACGATCTTTCAAGGAATAAAATTCACCTATTACCATCTTTGAAGTGAAATTCTTGACAATTTTTTTCTCAATATAAACTAGCAAATGATCTGCAAGAAACTCATCTTTCATTCGAGTATGTAATCTAGTTTTTATAAATTTCATGGTAGAAAATACTCGCTCAGTAGTACCAGTAGAAACATGAATAGTTAATATTAGATAAATTAACCTGTCAATCAAATAATAAATATTGGACTTTTCTGAATTTGTCAGTCTTTTACATAACTCAAATAATGTAGACATATTTTAAAAATCTAGATGCGTCAGCATATCAAGTTAGAGTAGGGGGACGATTTTGGTGTCAACCGTCAGGTGAAATAAAAAGTTAGAGTGTAGCTAGATGAGTATTGAGATTTGGGAGGACAATTTCAGTAAAAATTTTAAAGGCTTGAGTATTGAGGTAGCAATTTTTTTTTGATAAATTGGGGGTAATTTTAGTTATATATAAAAATTATATATATATATACTATTTTAACTTTTTTTTTAAAAAAATTAGGGGGCAGTAGCCCTCTAGCTTATATGTAGTTCCGCCCATACTTGGTAACTGTAACACCAGATGGGATCCCTATCTACTTAGGTTGAACTACAAGCATATACATTTAAAACACTCATTTCGAAAAATCTAAATAACAATTCATAAAAAATAATAGTTTTTACTAGGGTATGTGTGCAAGACTATAGGAGCAAGCCCCCTACTATTATTACCTCCATCCTTGGCTGTCCAATCCAACCTAAATGACCGTATGTCATAGAACTTATTTAAAATAGAATTAACTACAAAAAAACATATAGAATCTAATTTTCCAATTAATCCCAAGTGTTTTCACAAACTACAAATCTCCAAAAAGCTAATATATATTTAAATATGTTTATATTCTATTACTTATTATACCATCCCAAAAAATTTATATACTATTACTTAATGTAAATATATTTATAAATAATACTCGATCATTATAAATACTATGTAATAATTTGTATGATCCACAATTGTCAAATTTAAAAAAAAATTAAAATCATCTCATCTCTCTTTTAAACTTAAACATAAAATTTTAAAAATATCTCATTTTATCCTAATTTTGTAATCTTATTATTATTTATAAATAATTTTAATTTATCGCATCTCTTATAAATATTCAAAATAACCAGATCAATCAGAGTCGGAATTGAAAAACGTACAGTATGGGGATCCCTAATTTGTCTTGTTGCTAGTATGTCGGTGATTCTGGTTTATTCCTTAAAAAACAAAAGCTGCCGCCTGTCGGTGATCAACTGAGAATGGAGAAATTATTACACCTCGTGGTCAAAAGGAAGGATTAGAACGCCTTTACGACAGTCGTCCTTAATTCGTGATGGGACTTAACGGGAAGTTAGCTACACGTACCTATCTATCTCCTTTGACTGTAAACCTCAAAACTCACCGGATACACCGGTTCATCCATGGAGGTTCTCCTTTTTCCTTCGTACGTACGTAGAAATACATGCATACGGTCTTTATAAGGTACTCATGATCGTATTTTCCAACCAATGATCATTTTGGCAACTTAATTTTTATTTAAACCGTAGGTACGTTTGCACTGTTTGCTGTTACTACATACTGGTTTCTTAATTTGTTTGCTGTCCGAGGAGTGAAGCATGCATGGAAACAGCTAGGGGAGTTGAAGAATATGAGATTGTTTCAACCAAAGTTGTTGTTTTGGACGAGATTAATCTGGCACGTTTGAATGCTTTGCATTTGCATGCCGCAGGCTACCTGCTGCTCGTGTTTTCTCCTAAATTATTATTATTATTATTATTATTATTTTAGGGCCGGGAGGCATGCGCGCAGGAGGAGATCAAACAATGTTCAACTTCAACCAATTACTTAATACATCTCGATTAATTAAGTTGGCTATACCACTCCAAAGATAAGAACCTTTTGAACTTTGAGCTCCTGTTGATCCAAAATAGGTATTTTCCACGTCAACCTCCTGTTGTTGAACTTTAAGATTCTTATAAGAACCTTTTCTCTAAGTAAATGCATGCATGCGAGATCCAATAATTAGGTGAATGTGATCAATTAGGTGATCATCTCATACTTTAATTTAAAAATAAAAATAATATTTAAATATTAAATAATAAAATTTTATTCAAAATTTTGAGATGCAAAAAAAATATTAAAACTATTTTTAATAATATCTATAAGTAATATAAAAATTTGAAAGAGAATCTAATTTTTTCGTAAATAAAATATACTTCTTTATAATATAAATACTTACTTTTGTTTTAAGTAATATATACTTACTTTAATACTTAATTTTGAAAATAAATAAGGCCATCAACATCAAAATATACATAATTTTGTTACTTTTATTCCAATTTCACTATTGTTTGAGAATCTTATACATTTTGATTAAAATCTTTGTGAGTAAAACTTTTATATTTATTTTTTTTTAACCAAATTTTCTCATGTAATATTGATTTTATTTTAGAAAAAATATTTTCATCTTTTATACTAACCAATATTTTCTATAATTTTTTTTTTCTTTGTGGGGGCCTACTCAAATTCGGAGCCTTAGGTGGTAGCCTTAGTTGCTATCCGTTTGAGCCAACCCTGCGGGCAAGATCGAGAAGCTTTTGGGACTTTAATAGTTCGATCTACAAAACTTCGATTGTAAACTCGACTAATTCTAGTCCTCTAGAGTATAAGAACATAAATATATGTGTGTGTAGCTAGACATTATTATTGTAGTGTTGTTATCTCTTCACTTGTATAGAGATTTTGAGTTCAAATATTGACAATATATTTTATCATTATTTTAATTAAAATTTCACTTGCTCGGCCTGGTTATTAATTAATGAGAGTTTGGCTCACATATGTAAAAATATAATCACATAATTAAATTAAACATTTATTGTCAATTAACTTAATTAGTTTTGAAACAATTTATGAACTAACAATATAACCTCATTATTTCACAATATGCAACTTTAAGAAAGATTAGTAGTGGGAGAAGAAGAACATGAGACTAATATTTAGTATTCTATTTAAGAGAGGATTTTCTTTTTTCAAAAGTTCGTGGGATAATCTAATTGCGAGCAAAATTGACCTGTTAAATACAAGGTCATCACGCCTAGCCTGGTGATTATTCAAAGTTCCCTAATTTTTGAATTGACTTGATGAACACAGAAATTTTATACTTTGATGCATTATGTCAACTAACTATAGTATTTGAAAGGAATAAACCTGTGTATAATATATAAAATTTTTTTTCCTGTCAAATCCTAGCTAGCAAGTGTCAAGAGCCACCTTCGGTGCAATGAATATAGCCAATAGGCTTTCTCATTCGAAACCCCAAAACATTATTGCTGCAATAAGCCAAAATCTAATAATAAACGTACGTACATTGTGATATGTCTGATTTAATTTTATAGATAAGATAAGAGAGAAGTAAAAAAAAATTATAATATATATTTTTAATATTAATTTTATTTTAAAATTTTAAAAAATTATTTTAGAAATTGAAAAAGTTGAATTATTTATTTTATTTTATGTAAAAATTTTGAAAAAATATAATGATGGGTTTGAGATAAGATGATTTGAGAAAACAAACTAAGCCTTACTATAGCAATTTGACTTCACTCAAAAGTAAATCTTAATTTTATCACTAAAAGAAAAATAAAAATTTATGATAGTTTAATTATAATGAGATTAATTATTTATGACGAAAATAACCTATATAATTCACGAGTCTTACATTTTCAAATGAATGAAAGAAGCGTACTAGTTAATTAAGCTTCAGTATCGCGTTGAGTAGAAGGGATCAAGAAAGGATCCGATCGGGGAGGATTAACAAAAGCAAAAACTCTTCTTTTCGAATTAGGATGAAATTAAAAGAGGTAGAAAAAAAAAAGAAGAAACAAACTTATATATCAATACTTATAATATCATACGTACGGAGATATTCTTAAATAAAATCCAAGACTCATCATGTATTACTTATATATATATATATATAATTTTTAATTTTAATTTAAATACTTATGAGTTGAGATGAAATGAATTAATTAATATGATTTGTGAATAAGAATAAGACGTTTTATAAATATTACTGAAATTTTTTATAGATTTTGGAAAATGACATAGAAAAAAATGAATAAAAACATTATAAAATTAAAATATTGTTATATTATAATTTTTTAATATTATTTTTATTTTGAAATTTGAGAAAGTTAAATTATTTCTTTGTATTTTGTCTGGATTAGAGAAGGTACTTGTAATAATTGTAATAATTGTATAATGATTAGATGAAAAAAATTAAAAATTTAAAGCTAAAAAATATTTATACTTATAATGCTTAAATATTAAAATGAGATCAAATAAAACCTACACCTTATATCAGTCTTTTCTAGAAAGAAAAGAAAACGAGGTGAAAATCTCAGGCATGCAGCTAGCGCGCAAATAGGTAATCAAACCAAAGAAAAAACATAAAATCAATTAACAAAGAGACAAGTGCCCTTCCCCCTGAATAGAAAGATCGATGACCCCCAAGCTAGCCAGCTAGCTGCCTGCATCAGCTTGATTTATCCCCACCTGAGCTCCTTATCCACATGATAAGGAGCTGTACGTACTCCATAAATTTCCATTGTTTTAATTGGTAAAATAATTTAATCTTTTAAAATTTTAAAATAATAATAAATATTAAAAAATAATATTTTATATAAATTTTATCTAAAATTTTATCATCTTATCTTACTATTCAATTAAGACTTTAATTAGCTCAAGTAGTATTACTCATGAGATTGATTTGAGCAACTTTCTATCGATATTATTAATTTGCTAGAATATCATATATATATTGATCACCATAAATAATCATCTCTAGCATCGATAATTTGCTGGAATATATATTGATTCATTGACCATTAATTAGAATATATATATTATATAATATGATATTCTAAAATACCATATATAATATATATATGGTCTGAAACTCAAGATCTAAAATTTATTAACAATTTTTTAAACTGAGAAGATCAAAAAGTTAATGTTTATTCTTAGAAATTTATAAGCATTAGTACTGATCTATTAAATTTCAAAAAAAAAAAAAGGTACTGATCTAAACCAGTACGTACTTTCTCCGACCTAATTTCTGCTCGATCTCTTTTATCTTTTAATTTATATATATATATATATATATATATATGAATGTATATTGATCATCATTTAGCTAATCGCGAAAGCTAAGCTATTTAGCTGCACGCGTATCAAGACTTCAACACTACATACATATATACGACCTGATGATTCCTTATATATATTATATATATATATATATAAGTTTCTCGTTTTTACAAAAAGTTGGTATGATTAATTGTTGGAATAGGTTGTAATATGTATAAAGTTGAAGGGAAGAAATGTGTGGGAATGGTTGAGTATTGAACTTGAGGCCGAGACTTCGCTCGACACTCGCTCAATATGTCGCTCGAGCGAGCGCTAACCCGAGACTTCGCTCGATACTCGCTCGATATACCGCTCGAGCGAGAATCAGACAGTGATCTCGCTAGATGTTCGTTCGACTCCTCGCTCGAGCGAGAATTTGAATGTATGCGTCGTCTGAAAGACAGACGCGTCTCAACCAAAGAGGTATGTGAAGTTACCGTTGCATTCTCGCTCGACTAGTCGCTCGAGCGAGAATCACCCCGAGATAAAGAGGTCAGGCAGTAACTTCGCTCGACCCTCGCTCGACACCTCGCTCGAGCGAGAAACGGTAAAGTCCCCACAGACGTGATTTTTCACATACACCACCTTACTCTTTATAAATATAGTTGTGAAAGACTTGAAAAAGTACGAAAATTAATCCCCTCTGTTTCCATCATTTTCAATAGTAATTTTAGGAATTCTACAAAATTGCTATTTGTAGAATTCAAGACTTTGTTGTATCCTGGAGACGATTTGCTAGAAACCTATTAGCAAACTCTTTGTGAGTGGGGGCAAATATCGTCTTAAAGACAGTATTTTCATACGCCTCAAAGTCTTGATAAATCTTCGGATTCTCTTTCCTTTAACCAAAATTTTTCCAACAATTTTAAGACGATATTTCAATGGAAGGAGGTTCAGAATCCGCTACTTTCAAAGTAATGAATCAAGACTTTGTGAAGTTGGACAGATTCAATGGCTCTAATTTTACTCGTTGGCAAGACAAGATGAAATTTCTTCTGACCGCGCTGAAGATCTTCTATGTTCTGGATCCAAGTTTGGAGCCAATTCCTGCATCAACTCCAGAAGATTCTGAAACGGTCAAGGCATTGAGGAAGAAACGAGAGGAGGATGAGTTGGTCTGCAGAGGTCATATTCTTAACACTCTCTCTGATAGATTATATGATTTATTTACTGCTATGAAATCACCTCTGGAAATATGGAATGCTCTTGAAACGAAGTATAAGACAGAAAAATTGGGTACTGATAAATTTATTATTTTGAAGTACTTTGAATTTAGAATGGTGGATAATCTGTCTGTGTTGGACCAAATGCACGAGTTGCAAGTCTTGGTCAATAAACTTCGTGATTTGTCCATTGTCATTCCTGAATCATTTCAAGTGGGAGCAATTATTGCAAAACTCCCACCAAGTTGGAATAATTACAGGAAGAAGCTTCTGCATATGACAGAAGAACTTACTTTAGAACAAATTGGAAAGCATCTACGAATTGAAGAGGAGAGTAGAATTCGTGATGATAACCATTTTGATTCTAAAGTAAATGTGAACAATGTGCAAAAGGGTGATGAAAAGAAAAGGAATTTTCTTAAGCCTAAGAAGGGAAACACCTTCAAAAAGAATTCTTCTACCGATAAAATGAAGAAAAATAGGCAATGTTTCAACTGTGGAAAGAAAGGCCATTATATCCGTGAGTGCAGATTCTTGAAAAACAAGAAGAAAGATGATGGCAGCAGTTCAAACGTTGCAAATGCAATTGAGGAAATTATTGCAATGGTAGAAAAAATAGAGATTGGCATGATAACAGAAGTGCATCTTGCTTCGACTGCAAATAATTCTGATTGGTGGTTTGATTCCGGCGCTACAGTGCATGTGTGCAATGACAAAGCACAATTCAAGAATTATGTTGAAACTATTGAGACTGAACAAGTTCTTGTGGGGAATCACAATGCAGTCAAAGTTCATGGAAAAGGAAATGTAGAGATGCAACTTACTTCTGGAAAGAAACTTATACTCACTAACGTGTATCATGTTCCAGAAATTAAGAAGAACCTTTTGTCTGCCAATTTACTATGTAAAAAGGGCATAAAGGCTGTCCTTGAGTCTGACAAATTAATTTTGTCTAAGAATGGTGTATTCATAGGCAAAGGATATTCTTGTGATGGGATGTTCAAACTCAGTATTATTATTAATAAAGAAGTTACAAATTCTGCTTATATGCTTGATTCCTTTTCTGTATGGCATGGTCGTTTAGCACATTTGAATTTTAAATACATGAAATACATGTTAAAGCATGGCTTGATAGATTACAAGAATGTAGTTGACTCGAAATGTGAAATTTGTATTCAAGCAAAAATGACTAAGAAACCTTTTCCTATTGCCAACAGAAATTCACAAATATTAGAACTTATTCATTCTGATATCTGTGAGTTAAATGGTATTTTAACTAGAGGAGGAAGAAGATATTTTATTACATTCATAGATGACTTCTCTAGATATACTGTTGTGTATTTAATGAGGAGTAAGGATGAGGCCTATAACATGTTCATTCGGTATAAATCAGAAGTAGAAAATCAAAAGGAAAAGAAGATTAAAATTCTTAGAACAGATAGAGGTGGAGAATATTTCTCACATGAATTTTCTAGATTCTGTGAAGAGCATGGAATTATACATGAAATGACCTCACCTTACACACCACAACAAAATGGTTTGGCAGAACGGAAAAATAGGACTATTGTAGATATGGTGAATGCTATGATTCTAAGTGCAAAATTGCCTCTTAATTTGTGGGGAGAGGCATTATTGACAGCATACCATATACATAATAGAATACCATCTAAGAAACTACAAGTTTCACCTTATGAACTCTGGAATGGAAGAAAACCAAATTTAAGTTATCTTAAAGTGTGGGGGTGTCTAGCTTTCTACAGAGTTACAGATTCAAAGAGAACTAAATTAGGACCAAGAGCATTAAAAAGTGTGTTTGTTGGATATGCTGAAAATTCCAAGGCATATAGGTTGTTGGACTTGAGTTCAAATATTATAGTAGAATCAAGAGATGTTGAATTTATTGAAAATAAATTTAAAAGTGATTCTGAATTAATATTAGAACCCAATCAAATTAAAAGTTCTAACTCTGATTTGAATAAATCTCTTGACAATATCAAGAGAAAGTCTTTGGATTTGCCAAGAGAGCAAAGGAAAAGTCAGAGAATTAGAAAAGAAAAGAATTTTGGTCCTGATTTTGTATCAAATCTTGTCCAAGTTTTCCTTGTGGAAGGAGACTTAAACACAGTTCTTAACAAAATACCCATTGTCCTAAATATGGAGGATGATCCAAAAGGTTTTAAAGAAGCTTTGACCTCTAGAGATGCAGCTTTTTGGAAGGAAGCAATAAATGATGAGATGGACTCAATATTAGCTAATAATACTTGGGTATTAGTAGACTTACCTCCAAACTCAAAGGCTATTGGCTGCAAATGGGTATTAAGAAGGAAGTACAATATTGATGGTACTGTTCATACCTTTAAGGCAAGATTGGTTGCCAAAGGTTTTAGTCAAAAACAAGGTATAGACTATTTTGACACCTATGCTCCAGTGGCGAGAATAACATCAATACGTGTACTTATTGCTCTTGCATCTATATATGATCTATTTGTGCATCAAATGGATGTAAAAACTGCATTTTTAAATGGTGAACTTGACGAGGAAGTTTACATGGAACAACCTGAAGGATTTGTTCTACCAGGAAATGAAAAGAAAGTATGTAAATTAGTTAAGTCATTATATGGACTAAAACAAGCACCTAAACAGTGGCATGAAAAGTTTGATACTATTATATTGGCTGATGGTTTCAAACACAATAGTGCTGACAAGTGCATTTATTCAAAGTTCACTGAAAAATATGGTGTTATTGTTTGTCTTTATGTTGATGACATGCTAATTTTTGGTACTAATTTGGAAGGCATTTGTGAAACAAAGAAGTACTTGACTTCAAAGTTCAAAATGAAAGATCTTAATGAAGCAAATACCATTTTAGGTATTAAAGTGAAGAAGCATAGCGGTGGTTATGCGTTGTGTCAATCTCACTACATTGAGAAAGTGCTTCTTAAGTTCAATCATTTAGGAATAAAAGAAGCTAATACACCTTTTGACTCTAGTGTCAAGTTGGATAAGAATAATGGAAGAGCAGTAGCACAACTGGAGTATGCTAGTGCAATTGGTAGTATGATGTATGCTATGCATTGTACTAGACCAGATATTGCTTTTGCTGTGTGCAAACTTTCAAGATATACGAGTTGTCCTGGTGTAACCCACTGGAAAGCAATTGGTAGAGTCCTTGGATATTTAAAAAGGACAATTGGTTTAGGACTCTTTTATTCGAAGTTTCCAGCGGTTCTTGAAGGATATTCTGATGCTAGTTGAATCACTAGCATTAGTGATAATAAATCCACGACAGGTTGGATATTTACCCTTGGTGGGGGTGCTGTTTCTTGGGCATCTAAGAAACAGACATGTATCTCTCATTCCACAATGGAATCAGAGTTTATAGCCTTAGCTGCAGCAGGGAAAGAAGCAGAATGGCTTAGGAATATGTTATTAGAAATAAAGTTGTGGCCACAACCTATGCCAGCTATTTCTCTGCATTGTGATAGTGAAGCTACTATGTCTAGAGTATACAATAAAGTGTATAATGGAAAGTCTAGACATATAAGTCTGAGACATGATTATGTTAGACAATTAGTAGTTGATGGGATCATAACGATTGTTTATGTGAGGTCAAGTTGTAACTTGGCAGATCCTTTTACTAAAAGTTTATGGCGAGAACAAGTAAGGATCACATCCATTGGTATGGGACTAAATCCATTTTAATAGAATCACCGGTAACGGTAACCCAACTCTTAAGATTTACTTAAAAGAGTTTAATGGGTAAAAACAAGTTACTGATTTGTGATTAGTAAAGCACTGCGTTATCAAGGTCTCATTCAGGATGGAAAGTGCTTGACTGTTACGTTGAAGAGGATGAGTTATACTCTTAACGAAGTTCAAATTTAAACGTGTCTTAGTAACAGAGACTTATGAGGAACTTCGCCTATATGAATATAGAAGTGGTGCCGCTTTGACAAGAGATCAGGATTTGTCTCTTGTAAATGTTCATTAAACCAGGGTGTAGCACAAGGCCATAATAGTGCTAAAATAAAAATTATGAAATTCTATTGGAAAAGATATATTATCTTTTGTGTTTTGGTTCCGATTCTGAACGAAAGAGTATTGGTTTAAGCCTAGGCCACCAATTACTTTTCATAATCTTGAATCAATTATACTAAGGGAATGTTTAAATCGAAAGATACATTCTTTTATGAGAGATAATATCAATAGTGAAACAGAACTTTAATTATATTACAACCTAGTGGGGGATTGTTGGAATAGGTTGTAATATGTATAAAGTTGAAGGGAAGAAATGTGTGGGAATGGTTGAGTATTGAACTTGAGGCCGAGACTTCGCTCGACACTCGCTCAATATGTCGCTCGAGCGAGCGCTAACCCGAGACTTCGCTCGATACTCGCTCGATATACCGCTCGAGCGAGAATCAGACAGTGATCTCGCTAGATGTTCGCTCGACTCCTCGCTCGAGCGAGAATTTGAATGTATGCGTCGTCTGAAAGACAGACGCGTCTCAACCAAAGAGGTATGTGAAGTTACCGTTGCATTCTCGCTCGACTAGTCGCTCGAGCGAGAATCACCCCGAGATAAAGAGGTCAGGCAGTAACTTCGCTCGACCCTCGCTCGAGCGAGAAACGGTAAAGTCCCCACAGACGTGATTTTTCACATACACCACCTTACTCTTTATAAATATAGTTGTGAAAGACTTGAAAAAGTACGAAAATTAATCCCCTCTGTTTCCATCATTTTCAATAGTAATTTTAGGAATTCTACAAAATTGCTATTTGTAGAATTCAAGACTTTGTTGTATCCTGGAGACGATTTGCTAGAAACCTATTAGCAAACTCTTTGTGAGTGGGGGCAAATATCATCTTAAAGACAGTATTTTCATACGCCTCAAAGTCTTGATAAATCTTCGGATTCTCTTTCCTTTAACCAAAATTTTTCCAACATTAATGGAAGACAGCCAGACAAGCGGGTCCAACTAAATTACCAACATCCTAGCGCTCTTAGTCAGCATCCTTTATTGCATCCTAATGCTTATTGGATATGGGCAATTTTATGGGGCCCGGTTGGGTCCCTTTGTGTTTTTTTAGTGTAAAATTCTTTTTATATTTTTTTATATTTTATTTTATTTTATTTTTTTATAAAATTAATAAAAAAATATATGGAAATAAAATATATATAATTTTTTTAATTTTTTAATTTTTTTTCTTTTTAAAAACTTTCGTAAGAGCATAAAGGACCAACACCAAAACTCCATATATTTTACTCATTGGATATATACTCCTAATTGACAAAAAGTCGTGGATCAAATTGATCAATCTTCGAATTATTTGTGATCTTAAAACACTCTTTAAAATTAGGCATGATGATGTACATACGTATTATAAATCTCATAGTTTTTAAGTTGAGTTCTACGTACAATATGATAGCTGACAACATTAAATATATAAGAACTTAGGATTTGCATATTATGTTTAGCTCCCTTAACAATAATATATATATTTATAACATATAATTATAATTATAGATAATAGTTTTACTCCCAGATATTCATGTGTATATATATATAGCTGGTGCAGTGTTGATAAATATATATGCTCGAGAAATTAAAATTCTTTAAAAAAATACATACATTATTTTTTTTCAATTTTTTTTAGGGAAGGGGTTGGGTCGGCGCTGCCCCAATATGGCTCCGCCCCAGTCTCAATCCATCTTCTCTTACTCCAAACATATCATGATCTTGTTCTAGATGACATTTATACCTTTGGATTTTTATTAATGATCATGTGATCACTTGTGGCAAAGAAATGTTGTATTCGATAAGAATTTCATTATAGAGGCCCCAAAGAAAAAGACATATGAGCTACACTAGAGAGAAACTATTGTAGAAAAATTAGGCAATCCCACTCTACCAAATAGATCATAAATTACCAATCAAATCATGTTGGGGAGGTTGAGCAGTAGAAGAAAAATTAGAAGCATCATGCCAATTACTGCACCAAGAAACTTATTAATCATCAGCTAATTATTCATTTCCATATCTACAAAATGGTCAATCTGATCATAATTAGGCACGTGCAAGCTGTGAAAAACTAAACTATTTTCCCATGGCTCAAAGTATTGCCAAGAAGGCTACTTATGGTTTCTAAAAGAATTCACAACTAACAATATTTAATGATCAGTACTCATCATGAGTCTCAACAAATGGCTCCTAGATGTGTATATAATATTTGATCATGATAAGGCAGATTTTTTTTTTTTTAATACTGGATTACAAAAAGAGATCATGATTGGGACATTCGAAATTAAATGATATAACATCATAGGTTATATATATATATATATATATATATATATCTATATGAAAATAGAAACCTATATTTCGTTAAACAGTGCGAATAACTTGTAGAAAGAAACAAATTGATAATGATAGAATATTGAAGAATCTTTTAGAATTAATTACTTCATATATCAATCTAAAATACTCAGGAACATGATCTTATAGTGTATGAACTAAAAAGTTCTTCAGTTTTTTTAGTGTGATTTTGTTGAAAAATAATTTTTTTAGGTTATGATAATTTGAGAAAATTTCGCAAAACATTGTGAATATTTTGATATTGATGGTTTAGATCTGTTTTCAAAATTAAAAGTGTCAGAACAATTTTTGCATGATAAGGAAACTAGCTGATTATTACTCCAATTGAACCATATTTACACTATAATCAAAGTATATAATTTTTTTCAGAAACTTTAAATTATATGTAGAAATATATATGATGATTCATCAACTAAATGTATTCATTGCTTGGCCTACAGATCAGGGAAGTTTTTCAAAATTAAAATGAACAAAATCCCATGATGTCACATATTATATGAATCTTAACATAGATCGAATATTGGCCATTTTATCTATTAAATATCTTATTAAAAAAATATGTGAATATTACAAAAATTCGCAAATATATAAATATTATACAATCTCATGAAAACGTTTGAAGCTAGGATCGCTCAACGGCTCATTGTCAAACAAAATTTAAATATTAACATTTAGCAAAATGTCTAAAAATAAATAAATAAAATACCTGATGATCTTTTTTTACGTACTCATGAGCTGCGCTGACAACCTGCATGCACGCAGAAATCTTAGACATAATTGAAGGTGGACGTGCGTCATATCATATATGCATCAATTCCCAATTAAATGTTAGCAGTAGCCCTCCAAAACTAGTCAGCGCCAAAACCTATTCTTTTCTCATTCTTTCAAAGCGTGGATCACGTTTTGTTCTTAATTTGGAAACTTCATAGTTCGTTCGTACCATATTAAAACATAAATTGGCTTCTTTATATGGATTATAACTACTTCCTTGTGATCTAGATCAACAAAATTACCAAACCCGCGGCTAACCACTACATACACGGCACTATATGAGAAAATTGTTTATTTCAGATAAAAATTATGGTCACAAAAAAAAATTATTTTCGTCCCAAATGTCTCATTTAGAATAAACATTTTTCTAGTAGCATTTATATTGATGAAACGTATGTATATATATATATATATATAGCAAGAGATCAGGGGATCGAATTGGATATATCTCAAAACAAAAAATCCCATAACATGACTAAAACAAGTATTAGACAAGAAAAGTACGGTAAGATATAATAGCAAGTATATCTATTTTCATTATGGATCCCCACATCTCAAGACAAGTGGTACTGTGCGGACGATACATCAGACTTAATTACAACTTACAAGTTATAAGCAAAACTTATATATATATATATATATTTATACCATAGAACAGAGGTTGGGCCTTTAGGACATCAGGATGTTTGAATCTTATATTTACCAACTGATCTTTTAATAAAGTATATGTGAGGTGCACGTGTCAAGCTTCAGTGATGATGATATTGTGAATATTGATCCTACGGCTTGTTTTGGTTTAATTCTCTCTGTCTGTAATTATTCTATTAGCTGAGGACATTTATGTAATTAGACTGGCTGATATAAATACTGCTCGAGTGATTTAGACCTAGGATGGGATTCACTTTCTGCCGCCTTTGCAATCGAGATACAGAGAGAGAGAGAGAGCTGAGAGTCTGGAAGCTTAGCTAGGGTTAGGGTTTTGCTAACCCTTGCGGTGTGGCTGTGCTCAGAGGCAAAATATTCTGAGCTGATGGCTTGGTTCCTCCTGGTTTGTAAGATTGTAATCTCTTTTTCAGTGAATAAAAACATCTCCTAGGGTTCCTGCAGTGGATGTAGGCCATTAGGGCCGAACCACGTTAAATCTTGTGTTCTTTGATTTCTGTTTTTCTTTTCTTTTCTTTTATCTTGTTTTCTGGTGTTTATTTTGCTTACTGGTTCATTTCTGGATAAAGAAACCCTAAGTCTGTTTTCGAAATCACAAGAAACTTGTTCTTGTGTACTGTGAGAAATCAACAAGTGGTATCAGAGCTTGTGTTTCGATGGGGACCGCCAGATTTGATATCGAGAAGTTTACTGGCCAAAATGATTTTGGCCTTTGGAGGATTAAGATGCGAGCCCTGTTAGTGCAACAGGGACTTCAGGAAGCCCTCCTTGGGGAAAAGAAGATGATCTCCTCCTCCTCGGAAGAGAAACCATCTTCATCTTCCTCAGAGAGAGTTAAACCTGAAGTCCTGCAAAAGGCACACAGTGCCATTATCTTATCTCTCGGTGATAAAGTACTGAGAGAGGTTGCTAATGAGGACTCGGCTGCAGGGGTTTGGTTAAAATTAGAAAATTTGTATATGACTAAATCCCTAGCAAATAGGCTCCATAAAAAGATAAAACTCTACACTTTTAAGATGTCACCGGGGACTTCTATTGATGATCATCTTGATCAATTCAATAAAATATTGCTGGATCTTGCTAATATAGAGATAACTATAGAAGATGAAGACCAAGCTCTTCTGTTACTAAATTCTTTAGACTCTTCCTATGCCAGCATCAAAGAAACTATGATGTATGGCAGGGAGAGTCTCACCTTAGAAGAAGTGCAGTCAGTTCTTCATACAAGAGAACTCAACAATAAATCTGAGTTAAAATCAGAGTCTGGTGAGGGCTTAACTGTGAGAGGTAGACTTGATAAGAAGGGTCAGAAAAGTAAACACAATAAATCCAGATCAAAGTCAAAAGGCAAACACCTAAAATGCTTTGCCTGTCATAAAGAGGGGCATTTCAAGAAGGATTGCCCTGATAGAAAGAATAAGGAAAACACTGATAAAGGGGAACAGGGAAAGGCAGCAGTAGTCTTAGAAGATGGGTATGATAGTGCTGAAGTCTTGAATGTCTCAGAAGTGGATTCTGGAAGGGAATGGATTCTAGATTCAGGTTGTTCATTTCACATGTGTCCTATAAGAAATTGGTTTGAAAACTTCACTGCACTAGAGGGTGGCTGTGTTAGTTTAGGTAACAACAAAACTTGTAAAATCCAGGGCATAGGAAATGTGAGATTAATAATGTATGATGGGTCTGAAAAACTATTAAGGGAGGTAAGATACATTCCAGAATTGAAGAGAAACCTGATTTCTCTGGGTATATTAGACAAGTCAGGATACTCTTTTAAATCTGATAATGGAACCCTAAAAGTCAGTAAAGGGTCTCTGACTATAATGAAAGGGGTTTTAAAGAATGGGTTATACACTCTTATGGGGAAAACAATGATAGGTGAGGCATCACCTGTCACTCACAGAACTGAAAACCAAGTTCTCCTATGGCATAGAAGACAAGGGCATGTCAGTGAGCAGGGCCTTAGGGAACTGGATAAACAGGGACTGTTAGGAGACAAGAAACTTGGAGATCTACCCTTCTGTGAACAATGTGTATTAGGAAAATCCACAAGAGTAAGCTTTAAGAAAGCAATTCACCAGACAAAACAAACCCTAGATTACATACACTCTGACTTATGGGGTCCTGCAAGAGTTGACTCACATGGTGGGGCTAGGTATTTCCTTTCTTTAATTGATGATTATTCTAGGAAAGTGTGGGTATACATACTTAAACAAAAGAGTAACACTTTTGAAAAATTTAAAGAATGGAAAACACTAGTTGAAAATCAGGTGGGCAGAAAGATTAAAACTCTGAGAACTGACAATGGTCTTGAATACCTGTCTACTGAGTTTAATGATTACTGTAAAGCTGAGGGGATAATAAGGCATAAGACTGTTAAGGAAACTCCTCAACAGAATGGCCTAGCTGAGAGGATGAACAGAACTATCCTAGAGAGGGTTAGGTGTATGCTGGCAACCTCAGGGCTGTCCAAAACATTCTGGGCAGAGGCAGTAGCCACTGCTGTTCATCTAATTAATAGGTGTCCATCCTCTGCTTTGGGTTACAGAACCCCTCAAGAACTGTGGTCTGGAAAACCTGCAAATTATCAAACCTTAAGAGTCTTTGGCTGTGTTGCCTATGCACATTATAAAACTGATAAGTTAGAACCAAGGGCTCTTAAGTGTATATTTGTAGGTTATCCAGAAGGTGTTAAAGGGTATAAGTTGTGGGTTATGGAACCTGGCAGACAGAAATGTATAATCAGTAGGGATGTCATTTTTAATGAAAACCAAATGGCTGGGAAGCCAGATAATACTCCTGACCCTGATAGGGCTGACCCTAAAACTGATATACAGTTTGAGGTGGAGCAGCCCTCCATCTCTACTGATAATCTGAATGAGGAAACTGACCAAACAGAAACTGACAGGTCAGGCACTGAAGACCTGGAGAGACAAAGTACCTATCTCCTTGCAAGGGATAGGGAGAGGAGGGTTATAAGACCTCCACAAAGATTTGGGCAAGCTGACTTGACAGCTTTTGCCCTATCTGTTGCTGAAACTGAGGTAGAACAGGAACCTAGGAACTTTAAGGAAGCCATGAATTCTAAAGAGGCTGATAAATGGATTCTTGCTATGCAAGAAGAAATGGAGTCTTTGATAAAGAATAAAACATGGGATATGGTTCCTAAACCTAAGAAACAGAAATTGGTTGGATCCAAATGGATCTTTAAAAGGAAAGAAGGGATCCCTGGTGTAGAACTTCCTAGGTATAAGGCTAGGTTGGTTGCAAAAGGGTTCACACAGAGGGAGGGAATAGACTATAATGAGATATTCTCTCCTGTGGTAAGACATAGTTCAATAAGGCTTTTACTCTCTGTTGTAGCTTGTAATGATTTACACTTAGAACAACTTGATGTTAAAACAGCCTTTTTACATGGTAACCTTCCTGAAACAATCTACATGCAGCCCCCTGAAGGGTTTTACACTGATCTCAGTGAGGATCATGTATGTTTGTTAAATAAATCTTTGTATGGTTTAAAACAGTCCCCAAGACAATGGTATAAAAGATTTGATGCATACATGATTGAAAATGACTTCTGTAGGAGTAAATTTGATGGCTGTGTTTACTATAAAAGTTGTGATGGAAATATCATTTACTTACTATTGTATGTTGATGATATGTTATTGGCTTGTAAGGACATAATTCACCTTAATCAAGTTAAGTGTATGTTAAAGGCTGAATTTGAGATGAAGGACTTAGGTCAAGCTAAAAGAATCCTGGGTATGGAGATAAATAGGGACAGAAATAAAAGAATTCTCTATTTATCTCAGAAATTGTATATTTCCAAAGTGTTAACAAGATTTGGAATGGACAGCACTAAAATAGTTACTACCCCTGTTGGTCACCATGTTAAACTGTCTGTCACACAATCACCTAAAACTGATGATGAAATTGAGTTCATGAATAAAGTCCCATACACTAGCATGGTAGGCAGCTTGATGTATGCCATGGTGTGCACTAGGCCAGATTTGACCTATGCTGTGAGTTTAGTAAGCAGGTTTATGAGTAAACCTGGAAAACCACATTGGCATGCATTAAAATGTATATTTCAATATCTGGCAGGAACCAAATGTTTGGGGTTAAAATTTGGGGATTGTGACTTAACTGATAGGAGTTTGTATGGTTTTGTGGACTCTGATTATGCTGGAAATATAGACACCAGGAAGTCTCTTTCTGGCATGATATTCATGTTTTTGGGTGGAGCTATAAGCTGGAAAGCAAATCTGCAGTCAGTGGTGGCTTTATCCACCACTGAAGCAGAATACATTGCTATGACTGAAGCCTTCAAGGAGGCTTTATGGTTAAAAGGGTTGACTGTAGAACTAGGAATGTTGACTGGCAGTGTCACTGTGTATTGTGACAATCAAAGTGCCATTCACTTAGCTAGAAATCAAGTATTTCATGAGAGGTCAAAGCATATAGATGTAAGGTTACATTTTGTTAGAGATGTTATCTCATCAGGAGACATAGGAGTTGAGAAAATACCTACTGAGGATAACCCCTCAGATATTATGACTAAATCTGTACCTTCTATCAAGTTTGAACACTGTTTGGGTTTAATTAACTTAGAAAATTGCTAGTACCCATTAGGGGGAATTGCAGGAACTGTAGAAGGAGATGGAGCTGTAAAGGAGAAGGGATGCAAGCTTGCCAAGGTGGAGATTTGTGAGGTGCACGTGTCAAGCTTCAGTGATGATGATATTGTGAATATTGATCCTACGGCTTGTTTTGGTTTAATTCTCTCTGTCTGTAATTATTCTATTAGCTGAGGACATTTATGTAATTAGACTGGCTGATATAAATACTGCTCGAGTGATTTAGACCTAGGATGGGATTCACTTTCTGCCGCCTTTGCAATCGAGATACAGAGAGAGAGAGAGAGCTGAGAGTCTGGAAGCTTAGCTAGGGTTAGGGTTTTGCTAACCCTTGCGGTGTGGCTGTGCTCAGAGGCAAAATATTCTGAGCTGATGGCTTGGTTCCTCCTGGTTTGTAAGATTGTAATCTCTTTTTCAGTGAATAAAAACATCTCCTAGGGTTCCTGCAGTGGATGTAGGCCATTAGGGCCGAACCACGTTAAATCTTGTGTTCTTTGATTTCTGTTTTTCTTTTCTTTTCTTTTATCTTGTTTTCTGGTGTTTATTTTGCTTACTGGTTCATTTCTGGATAAAGAAACCCTAAGTCTGTTTTCGAAATCACAAGAAACTTGTTCTTGTGTACTGTGAGAAATCAACAGTATATATACGCGAAACTTGCACGATTGAAAATTTCTGATAGCTAGCCAGATAGTCGGATTCAGTGAAACAGCTTTGACGACATAAAGGATTTGGCACAAGACGATGTTGCATTTGGGGCCCACACATGCAAGGGGAAATGGAAGTTGGCTCAGATTGGATCTGAATGTCGAGCACGTGGGAATCTGGGATTAAAACTCGATATTATTAATTAGGAAGTACGTCACGCAAGTTATTTTGACCAAGCAAGCCAACTCTAATAATAACCTGTGTTATAAGCTGGGGATTTTGTGGTTTCCAAACATAATTTGATCAAATTTGGAGACGACTTTTCTCTCTTCGTTCCCTCTCTTGATGATTTCAAATTTATCCAACTCCTCTGCATATTATAAATACCCACATATTCTCTCCATTCGTTTCTCATTACATCTAACTACCAGTGCTGCTCTCTCTCTCTCTCTCACGCTACACACACACAAACATATATATAGCTCGACAATTCAGTACTAGCTACTACCATTCCAGTCCTTATAATTAAGCTTCTGGAAAAAACACTGAAAATGGAGTTCATGAGTAAGAATCCCCAGCTTTTGTCTAATATCGCAACCAATGAGCGACATGGAGAGAACTCTCCTTACTTCGATGGATGGAAAGCATATGAGGAGAATCCTTATCACCCTCTAAAAAACAACGAGGGAGTCATCCAGATGGGTCTTGCAGAAAATCAGGTTTAAATATTTGGCATCAAAGTAGTGTACTAAACAAACTGAATGTTTTTATTATTGATTTGTTTGATATTGTTTTCCAGATATGCTTTGATTTGTTTGAGGAGTGGATAAAGAAAAATCCCAAGGCTTCCATCTGCACAGCTGAAGGAGTCGACGAGTTCAAGAATATTGCCATTTTTCAGGATTACCATGGCTTGCCGGAGTTTAGACAAGTATATATATAAAACTTATTCCTTAACCAGCAGCATATATATATATATATATATATTGGAACTTCAAAATAAGACGTGTGCATGGATGCATGCATGCATGTATTTTAATTTACTGCTTAATTTCAGGCTGTGGCGAGCTTTATGGGGAGAGTAAGAGGAGGTAGGGTTAGGTTTGATCCAGACCGCATAGTCATGAGTGGTGGAGCAACAGGAGCTAACGAGCTAATCATGTTATTTTTGGCTGATCCTGGCGATGCTTTTCTTGTACCCTCACCTTATTATCCAGCGTAAGGACATCTCGATCTGATCTCTCTTGCCCTGATTTCATGTTTCATTTTCATTGTTAAGTCCAAAAACAGAAAAAAAGGTGTTCGTGGTTTTTGATTTATAAAGGGAAAAGAAGTAGGGGAAGACATGCTTCTTTTATCTCTCTGTTTCCAACTTTTTACAAAACTATAATATTTTTTAATCTTAAATTAATTTTTCTCAAAGAAATTTGTAGGCTTAACATATTGAAAAACGAATAAAGAGATTTTTCTAATAAAATAGTATTAGATCATGCAAATGTTCTGAATCCCGAATGCGTTTTATTCTCCATAAATCATATGCATGATGCTCATTGGTTCATGCATGTGAATCTAAGTTTTTTAATTTGATTTAATATTATGTTGTACGTACTTTTGAATTAGTTTTGAATATCAGATGATAATTACTTTTCATGGATCATTTAATTATTTGCCTAGTTTTATTTTAATGATTTAAGTTGAATAATGTTATAGACAAACCAAAAACCGTATAATATCATAAACATCGTTAAGGCTTGAGAAGGAATGTGATAATTAATTATCTTTATTGAGATCAATAATTGGCATCATGTTAAATGTTTTTATTTTTTTATTTTACGTTCAGGCTTGAAACTTTATATATATAAATGAGTGATGATATCCGTACGATTATTTTTACAATTTTTTTACAACTTATAGTGTAAATAAGTTTTTTTATTTTTTATCATTTTTTTAGAAATATTTTTTTAACATCCTTAATTATTCAGAAAAAAATAATAATTATATTAATATTCACATTCTTAATCACTAAGTAAAATTAAAAATTAAAAATTAAAAATTAAAAATTAAATAAAAAAAGTTGTAAAAATATTGTAAATTAGTAGTAAGTGTTTATTTTTGTATATAAATTATGCATGCTTTTAAGTGATCTTAAATTTGTTCAATGAAATTTTTTTATATATCCTAGTTAAGCGGCCCCCTCTACACAAAGCATGGCTTCGTGATCTCTATGGCTCATTGTTTCCCTTATACTAGTACTGCAAGCTGAGTTGTAAGAAGAATTCAAATTCGAAAGTATCCAAGTGATCATGGTGTTGATGGCGGTATAAATTTCAAACTGGGATTTTGCCTAATACGCCTCGGCAATCGAGGTTAGGTGGTAAATTCGTGAGCCCGTTGCGTGACCAAATTATTAAGGTTTTTGGTTAAAACTTATTTTCATCACACAATTAATTTGCTCACAAGAAGGGCGGCGGTCAATTAGTGTACATATATATGCATGTTCATTACAATCATGTCAAATGTTTGATCACACAATTTGCTATATATTTGGAACTCAGAAACAATTTTGGTTTGATTCAATAACGTCGTACGTAGGTCAAATATCATATACCTAGCTTATATCTAGCTAGTCTAATATATATTAGCCCTTATAATTAAGAACACATGATGATAAAGTAAATCACACATATTATATATATATATATATAATTTTTACACTTATCTAGATATAATAACTAAATTTATTCAAGCCTACCCTGCAGCTGTGTTGACCTAAAATGGATGTTGGACTAAATTTCTCTAAGCCTAATTGGACCATTGCTTTGACCTACAAGTCTGATCATGATCATACAGCTGTAATTTATCAGACCGGATGGCAATCACAGTACATGAGAATTCATGAAATCAACTAGCTAGCTGAATTTTAGACAATTTCCACCTATCGTACGTCATTATGTCCTCAAATTCCATATTGTCTAAAAAAGTCAAAACTTAAATGCGGTTGGTTATGTTTTGTTTTGTTTTTTACTTGGACCGAAAGAATATTGGACACACGCACACAGATATATATATATATATATATATATAAGGATATATAGCACGTCGGTGGGTCAAAAAAGATTACTACTTTTATAAGCTGATGTTCTATATATATATATATATATATATATCTATATATATATATAATACTTCGATCTTGCTTGAAAATTAATTATTAGATCTACATGGCTAATTAATTTTATTCTTTAGAAGCTTATAAAGCTAAATGTTGTAACGTTTCATCTTTTTAATGAATTTTACTGATCACACGTACGTATAACAATTCTTTTTTGGTTGCAGATTTGACCGAGACATGGGGTGGCGAACTGGGGTGCAGATTCTTCCTGTTGACTGTGATAGCTCCAATGGTTTCCTGATAACAAATGCAGCATTAGAAGCAACATATGAGAAAGCCATAGAAGACAACATCAAGATAAAGGGCTTGCTCCTGGCAAATCCATCAAACCCTCTTGGAACCCTTTTAGACAGAGAGACATTAACAAGCCTGGTGAGCTTTGTGAATGAAAAGAATATCCATTTAGTTTGCGACGAAATATATTCCGCCACAGTCTTCAAATCTCCAAGTTTCATAAGCATTTCCGAGATAATAGAAGAGATGGGATCTGAAATATGCAACCCTGATCTCATTCACATTGTTTATAGCCTCTCAAAGGACATGGGACTCCCTGGCTTTAGGGTGGGCATAGTTTACTCATACAATGATGCAGTGGTTAGCTGTGGCCGCAAAATGTCAAGCTTTGGATTGGTCTCTTCTCAAACTCAACATCTGCTTGCTTCAATGCTTTTGGACGAGGAGTTTGTTGGCAACTTTCTCGAGGAGAGTTCGAGGAGGCTAAGGAAGAGGCATGAAATGTTCATAAAGGGACTTGAGCAGGCGGGGATTACATGCTTAGAAAGCAATGCTGGCCTTTTTGTTTGGATGGATTTGCGCTGGCTCCTTAATGATCATGATCAGCAAACAGCTGAGGCTGAGATTGCGCTGTGGCGCGTAATCATCAACGAGGTGAAACTCAATGTTTCCCCAGGCTCTTCTTTCCATTGCAGAGAGCCAGGTTGGTTTAGGGTTTGCTTCGCAAATATGGACGATGACACAGTAGAAATTGCACTCAAAAGACTCCATGCATTTGTTCGTCGAGAAAAAGCTGGCCGATTGATCTTATAGTAAGATATAGATAATGTCTAGAAATGAAGTACTTATGAATATTCTTTGGATGCAGAAGTTCTAATATATAATTAGTTAATCATGTACCCATGGGCCATGAAGTTAGTGGGAGCTAGTACTCAGCTACCTAGAGGAAAATAAAATTCACTACAAGAAAAATGGTTATAACCGATGAATTTTAAATTGTCGAAAATAAAGTCATCACGAAAAGAGGTGATCTGTAGCGCTATTTTATTCGCTGCCTTGTTTTTGAATGAATTCTTTGATATGACTTATTGCATCGATTATAATGTCTATAGCGGCGATTAATATCGCTGCAATACTCGCAGGACGTTTATGACAAATATTTTCAATGTATTTTTAATGCAAAAGTCTTTACGACAAATTATTTTCCCCCACCTTTCGATCCCCCCACCCCCTCCCTCCAGACTTCACTTTCTTCTCCAAAATCGCATGAACTCAGCGATTATCCACGATGCCTAAAGCACCTACTTAAACTCGATTTTCCACGATCCCAATAGCGATTTTCTTCGATTTCACTCAGCAAAGTAGAAGCATTTCTCATCTAGCTGTTCCTCCACAAAGTCGAAGCACTTGGATCTCTTCGATTTCACTCAACAAAGTTTAATCCATTTGCCTTCGTGAGTTCTTCCACCAAAGTATTTTACTAGATTCGTATTTTTGATTTTGGCTAATATGGGTGATTTTGCTTGGTTCTGTAATCTGTGCAAGATTCGTTCTGGTAAGATGTCTAGCTCTCACTTCTAAACCCAAGGTTTCTCGTCCTCGACTTTGTAAGCCTTCCCATCCATAGCTAAAGTCATCTTCTCGTTTTCATACAACTTGGTGCCCTTCGAAAGAGGATTTGAAGCCCTTGGGTTTGGTTTATGTTTTTTAGCAAAATAATCTCTGGAGATTTGTTGATCGAGTTATGTTGGGTACCTTGCGACAGATATGACTACATCCATTTGTCTATCTTTCCCTTTCATCCGTTCTTGTTTCAGTATAAAAAATGCAATCGTTGCGTTTGTAGACCAATTTCTAGGTATTTGAGTTGGAAATCATGAGATTTTTCGGATGACAACTTTTTGCTTAGATGATTGTGTGTCAATTGTACATCTTTGGTTCTGTTTCATCGTGTGGGGGTTTGTGTATCTCTAGTGTATATTTCAAAATACAAGTTTTAGCTTTTAAAGTTGATAGGTCTATCATAAGAACTTGGACGTCAAACCAAAATGTTCAAAGTGACAAAAAGTAAACAAACATAGAGAGAGTGATAGGTCTAATATGCTTGGTTTATGTAGTTGAGAATTGTGGTTAAATGAGGGATGTTTAAGAGCATGAATGCACTCTGTTTTGGGGCTTCAAATATATAATCATTAGAGAAAAAATTGGTAATTGCCCAGGGAACATTGTGTCCTTTGCCTCAGATTGTAGTACCTCAAAGAAAAATTCTACTGAAAGCAACTATAGACTATAGATTCATATGATCAACTATGTTATTTTGAATGCAAATATGACTGAATTAGCTCGTGTTGAACCTCGTTGCTAATACATCATACATTTATATTGATGTTGAGATGCATGTCAAAATCTGCATTTGACTTGTAGTTATGCATTATATTATAGAACATATTCTAATTTTCATACCAATCGAATATAAGACAAGACTTGGGCTGTTTATAGTTACTGCATTATACGAACTATATTATATATAAACCACGTTTCTCATGACTTGCACCATTCGCATTAGCGTGCTTATTAATATAGTTGCATTTGTGAGTGGTTAATATTTTCATGAGCTTCAGCGACTACCACACCAACTACAACTTTGCTAAATATTTTATCTTTCAGAATATTTGACCCAGGGGAAAGTAGAGTTAATCACTCCCAACTTCATTATCGGTTCCACACCCAATTCATGTGCCTAAATCACTTGATCACCTAGTTTTCACTTGGCAGTTTTTAGCTGGAATAAGGGTAAAAATGGCAAAGCTTTCTTTTTCTACATTTGTTTTTACCTATTTTTCTAAATAGTATAGGCATGAAAATAAATTTAGTGTTTGTGGGTAGGGATAATGTTATATTTATAGTCTTTAATAAGTTCGAAATCTAGGTAGTTCTACACTTCTTTCTTTAATATTTGAATTCTAGCTGGTAAGCTAAACAATATCCTATTTCATGCTTTTTCACCATTGTGAAGCATGATGTACGTGACTTGTGGGATCTCACTAGATCGTGTGTAAGGTATTATGCTATTTCTTTGAACTAATAATGGGCTGACATGAGAATTTTTGTATACCAAATATGGTTGTTAGGTATGGCTTGGAAAAAACCTCCTATAATTTATCCACTGTAAATGTAAGTACATGACTTGGGTTTACCATGTTTTTAGCAGTTTCTAACATAATAACTTGCCCATTTGCTTTGACTAATATTTTATGATATTACTTACAGGTAGCCCTGGACACGAAAAGGGCTGAAGTGGCCATGTAGCAGATCAGATAGTGTTAGTGGCCTGTGCAAGATCACCAAGTTGCTGGTCATATAACTGCTGGGTTGCATAATAAACATTTAATTTATCTGCAATATGATACACACCTATTACAATTTGGTAAACCTTTGATCTCTCATGCATTTTTGTTGGTGACATGTCAGCTGAATATACATGGAAAAATTAGAACCTTGGCAAGAAAATTGCTCATGAAATGAAAAAGCACTTGTGCATGTGTCTAAAAAATATGCTATTTGTCTGCAAAGAGAGTCTTTGTTTTGTTGGCTGTTAAGTTTATAAAAATTTGTCTTTAAATCTACAAATGAGTGTGTGGGGGTAAAATCATAACTAGCTTGAAGACGACTTAATCCAAGCCTTAATGAAATTGGACATGTGTGCAATTACAGTATGGCAATGAAATTGGAGGCGACTTAATCCAAACCTTATTCCTATATTGCTGATCTCATCATGTCCCTGGCTGATGACATTAGTTCTAAATTCTTTAATTTTGTATGAAACAGAGAGAATATTTAGCAAAACAAACTTATTAATTTTGTAGATTTGCAGTAGGTGAAAGCTGGGACTATTCGACAAATTAACTGATTATGATGGTGCAATAAAGCTTTGTCAATACATGTCTCTTTAATTATACTTCTCCCTCAATCATTTTGAGAAAAACCATATCTATATTTGTAGCTTGCATTTGTTTTGTGTATTTAGTAATGACATGTTTATGTTCATATATATTGTGATCATGTCTCCCTTATTATTTTTCACCTTGTTTTGTCTCAGAATTAGTTAATATTATTTTTCACTTTGTTTAGTCTCAGAAATTTGTTTTGTCTTAGTTTTCACAGCTTGCACATGCCTTATGATCAGATTGACCATTATGTAGATAAGGAAATAGATAATTAGCTGATGATTAGTAAGTTTTTGGAGTAGTAATTGGCACGATGCTTCGTTTTCTTCTACTAATCAACTTCCCCAACATGATTTGATTGGTTTTTGATCTGTTTGGTAGAGTGGGATCACTACAATAAAAGAGTCCTTGACCGTCGTTTTTCAAATTGTCGCAATATAAAACTACGGGGATAGTCGTTTTTGAAGATTGATTCGAACTAGCTAAATTCTAGTTGATAATATAGTAAGTTTGAATCTCACTGGAAAAGGAAAACTTATGTTATCAACCTTAAATTAATTTAAGTTGAGTGTTTGATGATCGAAACTTATTCTTTTTTTCCCATTTCAAACAAATTGAAATGCTTGAAGTTTTTCTAGTTAGAATCCCATTGGAATGAACTTAATATACGTGCAAGATATTAAATATTTGGCTTAGAACAAAATATTAAACTAAGATTGATCCCCCAAAGCAGATGGCCTAACCTCATCTTAAAATAACCTGTTTGGATGTCCATTATGTGTCTCTATTTGGTAATTGATTGCGTATATTGTTGCAAAGCAGTTTTTTTTTGAATAAGTACAATTGTATTGCAGTCTAGAAATGTTTGTGATAAACTTATTCTTGGAGGGCTGTTGTTTCTTGCAATTGGAATTCTCCCTTGGACAAAATTAAGATCACAACATGGTAATGCGCCTGCTGAAGTTTGTATTTTTTTTTTCCTTTGGAATGAGGTGGTTGGAGTTAATGTGTTCCACTTTGCATGGGAGAGCAGTGTTTGTGAGCACACATCTGGGAAATCTGAAATGACTGTTGGAGGGCTATTGGTCACTATCAGATATTGGATAAACTCCTGGGAAAAATGCATGTGGAGGTCAATGTAGATTTTGCTGACAAAACTATACATTGAAACCGCTAGGGACCAGTACAACTTTGTAGCTGAAAAATGCTTATATCAATTAGGAAACAATGTGTAAGAAATCAGTCTCTTTTCTCTTTCAAAAAAGTGAAAGATATTTATGCACCAGTATTGTATATATAGTCTTCTACTTTAAACTCAAGTGGCCTTTATGTGGATATGGTTTATAAAAACTAGGTTGGGCAGTTATGCTGCATACTTTTCAGATGTTAGAAAATGTCTTAGTGACATTTATTGGTGTACACTGGGATGAGGTGGTTTTATCAATTTGAATGGCAAATGTGTTGTTTAGGTGTTATTTGTTCCAATTTGTGAAATTTTTATTTGTGCAATAACATGGATGTTTAGGTGCTTAGGAATATGCAACTGGCTGTGAATACAGGTCAGGTTGAATATTATTGGAAGCTTATTATATATTTCTATAAGTAGTTTGTAAAACACTAGGATTAGTTTGGTAGTTTGTTGACCAATTATTGCAACGCACCAATAGTCTATATAAATTTGGCCTAATGGTGAACACACATATAAATAGCTAATTAGACCATAGTCATACATGAATAACTAAAAAATATTAATTGACAAGTTTTAAAAAAAAAACATATGCAGCGAAGATTATTGGAGGAAATAGACGTTCGGCTCAAGATTTCAATAATTATATATATTCATATTTTGGCATATTGCGACAATTGTTAAACTCTGGGTTAAGGAGTAGCAGCTAATTGTTATGGATGGGAAATAGGTTTCTGATGCATGCATTTGCATATATTCGTTGCAATTTATATCTATTACGACCAAGAGGGTTGTGCAAATTTCAACAGGGGTAAATGTAGCTGGGAAAACGTGGGTTCCAACGATTACTAACCATAAAATGGATGTACACACATCCAGCAAGTTCAACGTAATTGCAATGAATAATAGGCACTGCAATTAAGTTATAAATCCAGCGAGTTCTTGGAATAGCTGGTGATAACTAAAAGCGACAATTGTTTAGCATCCAATATGCGACAAATCACAATTCGTTGTGTCATTATCTACCAAGTGTTTTTATGGTGTTATTCCGGCTACAAAAATAGCTAGGAAAGCAGCAAATTGTTGTAGTGATTGATATAATGAGATATTGTGGCTAGCTGTCCATTAGAAGTATAAGCTGCGATATATTTATAATTTTGTCCGGCCACAATGTTGCGGATAATGGAAGTTTTCAGGGGCAAGATTAATTATTTTTGGTTTATTTTTTATAATAATCATGAGATATTTGAGATTTCAATGCATGCAATAATATTTTCCGTAAACTCCTTCATGAATATTATATATATTTACTAGGTCATTATGATCATCACTACTGGAGAATTGTCCGTTTTCAGTCGGCAAAATATATTAATATTGTTAATTAATCATAAATGCCTGCAAACTAATTAGGACGAAATTGTTGTTTTTTCTTCCCAAAAACCCAATTTATTGTAGTGTATATATAGATCAACTCATGAGTTTCATATGTATATTACCTTGACATATATATATATATATATTAAAGTCTTGTTTGGATTTAGAGATGAGATGAGTTGAGATGAGTTTAGTTTATTTTTTAATATTATTATTATTTTAAAATTTGAAAAAGGTGTATTGAAATTAAAAAAAGGTTTATTGAGATTTGAAAAATATGTATTGAAATTTAAAAAAGGTATATAGAAATTTGTATTTTGTATAAAAAATTATAAAAATGTAATGATGAAATGGAAGTGAATTGAGATGAGCTCAACTCACTTCTAAATCCAAACGAGACCTAAAAGTATTAATGAAGATATATAATAAATTAATAAGTAAAAAGATGTAGCGTTTTTCCGAGCATAAAATACGGGGATCGGACAAATGGTGACAATCGATCTGACAGTGATATATTCTTTGGGCAAAAAACTCTGTAAGCTGCTGATTACTAGCCCCTTAAATTATGTCACCCGCATGACCCCATGCGTGTAGAAAACAAAATATATTACCTAATTGACCAATCAATCACATGACTCCACGGAACCAGAAGCTAAAGATAGTATACACACATATATATAATATCCATTCAAGGTCTCAGGCGAGTTATTATTTACGAGCTCATGTAAATTGTGATCATGTTAACATCAAGCTGCAATACTATAATATTGATCAGTTGAGAAACTCTATTTGAATGGATTTACATCACACACTACTATCTACGTGTTTTAATTTAATTTAAAAGATAAATTTTAAAATTTAAATCGTACAAATTAAGTTATAATATCTGAATGATGTACTGTGATGTAAAGACTTTCAAATGACGATACTTTTGATCCATTACATAGGATGCAATTAATAAGATGTAGGATATTTTGAGTCCATGCATTTTCTTTTTTATTTTGAAAGAAAAATATTCACTACAACATCTTTTGCCTTTTGCCGCAATTTTTTTTTTCGCGACCTATAACTTGTTGCAAATATTTACTTTTACTCACAATATTAACGTCTCGAGAAAAAAATAATAAAATCGTCACTAAAAATCATTATTTTTGACAACATAATATTAACACAAATATTATTGACAGTAAAAGTCAATTTCGACGACTTTTCAACCCTTTTCCCACAAAATTTAAGATGCCAGAAAAATATGGTTCAAAATAATAGTCTTTGTAGCCAATATATGTCTATCTATTTGCGATGAAAGATGTGGCAACGAATTCTATTATACAATTTATTAACGAACAACATCGTAGCAAATGCAGATGTAAAAAACATGAGTTTTAAATCAGCCACTATTTATCCCTAGCCAATTTCAAATTTTTGCCAATTCTGCATTTACGGTTCACCCCCTCGCCCAGAAGCCCCATTCCCTCTCTCTGCGCTCTAGCACCATCCCTCAACGGCTCTCTCTATGCCCAGCGCCATTCTGCAATGCCCCTCCCTCCCTCTGTTTGCACGTTGCCTCGTGTTCGCTCCTTTCTGAGCCCAACCCCGTGTGGTCATGAGCAACGTGCGAAACAACTATTTTTCTCACAGACAAGTATGTGAGGTTACCGTATGCCCTCCTATCGTCAATTGCCCACAGTAAGAAGCTGTTTTTCTCTTCAATTCGTACTTTGATTAGAGGCTCTGCCGCTTATAATTTCTATGTGAGGTTATCGAATGTATTCCTAGGATTTTCTTAGATTTGAGCAGATAGTCATATTTTTTTAAAAGATCTTTAGATCTGAACAAATATTTTGAGAAATGGGTCTGGATCCTTTCGTTTCATCTCTCTGTGTCAGTTTCTTTCTCAAAGGTATGATTTTCTTTCTAAATCTGTTGGGTTTTGTAGAAACCGAAAATACCTGAATTGATATGCTAAACATTCGAAGGTGAGAGCCTGTGAGAGACTATCGCTTTCGTGTACGGTTTGGGAACTTTCGTGGAAAGAGCGAGGGGGGTTTGCCGTAGATCCTTCTTTGTGCTTTTGCCTATTGTATAAATCCCTTTTCTTTGTCAAACGCTTATTTGGTTTTCATTCTCAGTTCTTATCATTTATTATTATTCCTCAAGCGATCATAGAATGACTATCACTGGGAACAAGAACGTTAATGCCAAATTGGTGAGCATTTTCACTTGATCCAAATCATGATATGGGTTTGAATTGATTTCAAATAAGTTTAATTCACTTGTTGATAAATGTGATGCAAATTGTGACGTGGATTTAGCTTAATTCTTGAGAATACTGTTGGCATTTGGATTATGTTGAAATTTTATTACTTGTCTAGCTTGATCCTCAAGAAGTTTAATTTCTAGTTCACAATTTCAATGCAAATTCTAATTTTGATGTAGTTTGATTCTCAAGAATTTTGTTTAAATGTCATGATGAATTTGATTACAAAATCTGACAGGTCAGCCTTAGATTGTAGGGATTTTGATTTCGTGGTGCATAATTTTGGTGATCATTCTATTATAGGCCGGTCTTAATTAATTCTCATGGGTGATGTTTGTGTTGAACATTATTTTGTATACAATATTTGACGTGGGTAAGGCATATTTTCTTAAGTTTCTTTCTTAGATTGTGCATATATGTTTATATATTTCTTATCTACGGTCTGATATGGGTTTGCTTTTATACTTGGTTTTTTTAAGCTAATTTTAGTGTAACTGTAATTTTTTTGTATTCTTAATGAATAGGAAGTCATTTTGAAGTTTGGTTTTAATTCATTTTTTTACTACTGCTTTGAGATGAT